>JAKSZU010000021.1:41419413-42726080 GCA_026018925.1 Tupaia tana
GTTAGTGCCTGTTATCTCAGGGTAGTGTTCATCAGGACTTTGGAGCACACCTTGTTAGTCCTCAAAAAACTTGCTAACTAAAAGCACTTTTTCTAGTTCAATTGTGTAAAATTTTCTCCTAGTTCTCAGGACGTATTCAGCATGCCCTGAGGGCTCAGCTGAAAACCTCTGATGCCGGAAGAATGGGCTCCTACACAGGATCACTCCTGAAAAGGAAGGGACATTTTATTCCTAATGACTTCCTAGCATCGTTTCATTGTGATAGCATTATTCACTCTGGATTTGGTGCTAAGTTAATAGATTCTTCCTTGTACAATGGCATTTTTGAAATTTTGACTTTCTCCCCCATGACATTTACGTTTAATAGCAGCACGTGATTTATTGAGATTGCGTTAAAGGCCGATTTTAGTAAAACTTATGTATTACTTGCTATTATTCGACATGCGATTTTTATATGAAAGCTTAGCAAATCTCCAGACTTTGGAAAGGCATATTTAAAATTCATCTAAACTCGAGTCTCATAACGTTTCCTCAAAAGTTGAATCACGTCATTAAAATCACATGATTATGTTTCCTAGACACAGATATCTATTATAATATTTGTATGATGATTGCATTCATCCAGTCAGCCTAGTGATAGTTGAAATGGTTTTGGAGCATAGCGTTGTGTGTTATGATTTTATTAATTTATTGATCACACTGTACTTTCTGAATTTTTATTTGCTTACTTGTGATGATGTTTTAGAATTATTTATTTATTTAATTCCATTTGTCATCACTATTATTATTTAATTTGACCAGAGAGAGACAGAAAGAGAGAGGGAAAGTGAGAAAGCAAGCTGCCAGGTCTGAGATTTGAACCATGTTTAGCCACGTGGGAGTCCAGTGCCTTAGCCACCATGCCACCTGCCAGCCTGTGATGTGATGTTTGAATACTTTTCCTAGAAGTAATTCCTCAGTTGGACATCTCTCTTTATGACTTCTGGCTATCAATCCAAGAGAACCTGAAGTTGATTTTACAGAATCAATGAAAATAAACTTCATGAAATAGTAACCACGTACTGAGCAGTGGTTGAGCCTCAGACACATTTCCCAACAGCACGTAGATTATTTCACCCAGACGTTGGAAGAGTTAAGGGAGAAGCAAGGCTCAGAGCACGGCTCTGGGAGGTGAGGGGTCACCTCCTGAAGCACAGGAAGCTCACATGGGCCTCTGGGCTCAGAAGGCCTGTGTTCCCAAATGCACATCAAGAACTCCGTGACGTTAGTGTCACGCTTTCCACGCCAGCTGGTTCTTCAACGTCTAAGGTCTTCATTGAAGATCTGTTAGGCATGGTATGTTTATCTAGGCTTGCTTTCGGGATTGCTCAACAGTATAAACACTTTTTCCAAGTAACTTTGCTCTTGAAGAACTAAGATTCTAAACAAAATTTCTTGTGGTGATAGAATCATGATATCCAATATTTTTTAATTAAGGGACTCAAACTTGTCAGCTAATCCCCAAATCATCACAAATTAAAACTTTTTAAAAATATAGATGAAAAATAAAACTAATTTTGTTAATGCAAGTATATACTTTAATTTTTCATCCAAGTCTTATCACCAGATGGCGGAATAGGAGACTCTATTTCTGAAATACTCCAAATGTTTTATCTTAATAATGAATACCAAACTGAACATAATATTGAAATTGACTTACAAATTAAGTAAAATCAGAAGGTAGCATTTTTACCAGAAACAAAAATACCTTTAACAACTATCTTATTTGTAATATATGTCAATATCAATGTAGGTGTAAATGGATTGAATCTACATTAACCTTTAATTGGCAAGAATCTTTGTCATCACGTCATTCAATAATGAGCTACCTAAGATTATGCCATTTTGTTTCTGTTGCTATCGGGGTCCACCATGTGTGGTTCTGATACCGCTCATGTGAATTAATCCATACTTCTGGATTTGTGAATAATTCTCCCCAGATAAATTCCACTATGTCTATTTTCGAGTGTTTTCCTAATAACTTTCGAATACTAGACTTATTTACAAACCACAGCACTATGACCATGTGGTGAATGACTCTTATAAAATGATCTCATTCTGTCTTTGCAATATTTTTTCCTCAAACAAGTTTCAGTAGAATAACCTTGGTTGTGTGCATTTGCTTGTTTTATGCATTTTATCTTGGGTTCTCTGCTAAATGTGATACTTGTCAAGAATTTACCCCCTGTCATCATTATAGGACTTAAAATTAATTTCAAGTGATATAAGCTGGATTCATTTGTAAAGTGGTTTAACAGATCATTTCTCCTTTGTTTTCTTTTCCATTTAAAGACAGAGAGACAGAGGGACAGGTGTGACTAGCAGGGTTCTCATGTCACAACCCCTCCCACCCTCCCCACCTGTCTACCCATGTTGGGCGTACAGTACCCGGCGTGTGCAGGGAGTCTGGACATAAACCCTGGGCCTTCTCGTGTGGCCTCAGCAGCACGTTGGGGTCAGTCCCCTCCGTGCCACTGTGGCTGGCCATAGCTTCCTTTTTGAAATATAAGTTAATAATGTCTGACTCAGAAAACAAAAATAGGGTAACAAATGAAGTGCTCTTGAAAAAAATCTCGTATTTTGAACACCATTGGGAAATGCCTTTCCTTGTCCTTGTGTAAGTTGAACACAGTTGTCTTTTTTGGGATGTGAACTACAAAAGTGATCATTTATTACTGGCAGTGGATACTCTACCTTTAATCATGCTTACCTTGAAATATGTAATGTCTCATTTTAATAATGTACTATGTATGTAAGTATATATTCATCTATATAAACTCTATAACCTTCACATCTATTGTGATTTTCATATCGATATGCAGGGATGAACATACGATAGAAAATTATGTAACTGCCTTAAAGGCTGAGGCTCCACTGAAATCCCATATTAGATATAAAGAGTAAAAATGCAATCATGCTCCAAATTCAAGACATAGAAAGAATTTAAGGTCACATACTAATCTTTACACTGAAAATACAAATAGCGCATTTTATTTCGACTAGTTTGCATTGTGTTCTATCATTAAAATTTTTTTTTATGACACATGGGTTGTGGTATTCAGAAGGAAGATTTGGTCTATCAGTATGGAATAGTCTAAGTCATTCACCAACGTGGGGGCAGATTCTGATGGTTTGGTATGAAGTATTCACTAGTTGTAGATATCAGTTTTCATTCCATATTGACTAGTAATCTGTCAGACTCCAGGTCGCTCGGACCGGCTGAGCTGGTAAAGGCAGGTCAGTTGGCTTTTTATTTATGTAAGGAGGGCACGTACTGCAAACATTAACCCCAGACACAAACAGATAAGAAAGAGACTAAAGAAACAATGCAAATGATAGGAAATATTGCTGGAATTCCTCTTCAAAGAAAGGATAGTTCAGAACCAGCATAGTTGGCATAATGGCTATGTCGCCCAACTCCCATGTAGTCTACCACGGTTCGAGTCCCGGAAACAGTGGTTTAAACTCAAGCCAGGCATGTGTGTGAGCGTGCCCAAGATCCTAAGAGGAGAATGGAGGAGAAGGGATTGCGGCATGGCCATCCACCTCTGGGGGGTGGGGCTGATTTCTCACTTTCTGTCTCTTTGTCTCTCTGTCTTTCCAGCAAACGCACACGCCCTATAGCATAAACCTCACCAAAAAAAAAAAAAAAAAAAAAAAAAGAAGAAGAAGAAAGGGTAGTTGAACTGATTACTGATTTCACGTGAAACTTTTACTTAAATAGTGCACAAAAATGGAATCCAGTTTGTTTTTGTCTACAGCAGTACAGTGAATGTATAATTTTTACTACAAAGAAAACTTACGACTTCGTGATAGAAGGTGCTTAGAGGAAGCAGGCATTGAACAACTATTGTAGATTTAGATACCAGTGTTTATGAAATGTTTCTGGATGTTGGACTAGACTGATGCTATATGAAAAGCAGTATTTGTATGGTAAGTTAGAAAATGTGAACTACAAAAAAGGATCTAAATTTAGTAACTGATTCCCAAATAAGGTTATTTATAACTTTTTATTTTTTAGAAAAATTCAATTTATAAAACAAGTGAGATCATATTTAAGAGGAACTTACAGAAACATTATGACAAAAGGCTTTATTATGTCCTGAATATGATCTTGGGCAAGGAAAGGGACCTAGGCAAAAGTAAGGAATTTAAGTGTGGACTTTAGTTAATGGTAACGTATTATTGGTAGTTTCAGTTCCTCGAGTTGTGACAAACATGTTAACATGTTAATGGTAGGGGATATGAGATGTGAGTTATTTGCTTGCTATCTAATATACCGTGGATATACTGTCTTTGCAACTTTTCTGTTATAAAATTATTGAAAATATTTCAAATGAATGAGATATAAAAATACATACTAAGAAACTATGTACATAGTGATTTATTTTGTATATAACAAGTCATTTTTTGTTATATGGAAAATCAGGTATTTAAATTTTTTTTTCTTAAATGAGAGAGAGAACTAGAGAGAGACCCTGACAGGGTCTCACCATGCCAAGACTTCCCACGCCAGTCCTCCAGCCAGTCAGGATCACGGGTGTGTCAGCACTAAGCTGAAAATCGTAAATCCAAACTTTAAAAAAAAAAAAAAAAAAGAGTACTGAAATTATGATAGAAAGTCAGTATTAAGGAATTTATTCTAGAAATGAAACTTTATATTCGATCCCTCAATTAGAATAGATTCATCCTAGGACCAGCAAGTGATGTGGTGATTAAGATATGGGACTCCCACATGGTTGACCACAGTTCAAGACCTAGTCCTGGTGGCTTTCTCTCTCTCTCTCTCTCTCTCTCTCTCTCTCTCTCTCTGTCTCTCTCTGATGAGTGTACATGCCCTATAGCAAATTAAAAACAATAATAATAAATAAAATAAAATAAATAATTCTTTAAAAAGGAATAGCCATCCCAAAGCTTTATAAGTCTTTCAAATAAGGGGGAAATATTCTTTAAATATATAGATACATACATAAAAATAGATATATAGGACATGGTATACAGTTTTCCATCCAGGTGTTAGGAGAAATTGGTGCTAAATGGCCTAAGCTCTAGACCATTATTATTTATTTTCATCACCATTATGCCATATAAGTGAGAAAAAATCAAATTAGGAATGCTTTGATAATAAAAGATCAAAATATTAATGACTGTAATGAAACTGAAGTATTTTTAGCATATTTATCTGTTCTTAAGTAAAAAATGATCACTTCCAGATATAGTCACAGAAATTAAGTGCAAAAAATAAAATTGCACTTAAATCACTTGTTTAAAAATTTAGAACATGCAAGACTTTCCCCACCAGCCTTGTAGAACTGTCATACAATACACATTAGGATGTCCTAAACACCAGAGCTTTGGAAGTATGACAGGAATGCGCGCTCACCCGCACTCCTGGTCCTCTTCGCCGAATGACCACGCAGAACCATTGGGCTGTTTCGGAATCTCAGAGTCGCGCACACAGGACCTCACCGGTGGGAGGAGATTAGAGACGGGCCATGTCACCTGCACGGCTGGAGGGTTTCCGCTGATTCGCTGTTTCCTCCCTTCCTACGGCATGTCCTGACGTCTAGGTTGGGAAGAAACTCACAAAATCAGGGGCTCTTCCATAGGTTTTCAGATACCTCCGTGAAAAGATTTTCCTTCCGCCGACCATCAGTGGACATGTATCACAGGCAAGAAACACACTTAAAAGAAGTAGGTTCCTGAGATTTAGAAATTGTTACGTAACCCCCACAAGCTCGACTATAAATAACATATTTCACTCTTTTTAAATATATATTTTGATTCTTATTTCTTAAACCCATTTACAAGAAATAGTCAAATGTTTCTTTCATTATTTACGAAAAAATAGCTCTCAAATTTCCTGTTTATTACTAGCTTTATGAATGCAGATGCCCGTATAGATTTGCATTTGTGTAACATGAGTATGTATGTGTGTGTAGGTGCTGATATGGGGTGTGTGTTTATTTGGCATTCTATTGTATAATATGGAAACTTATTTTTAATTTTTTTTGAGGATTCTCACTTCTTAGTTTATTATTTATAAAAGAATATTAGATGTTTGTCAATTAGAATTAGCTTTACATTCTAAAGTACATACCTTTATAAAAAATCATATAGGTCAATGCCAAAACCAAAAATAGATGTTTGAAAATAAAAGCGTGACTAATCAGATCCCAATACTATGTGTATATCATATTTTACTTAATTCTTTCTGCTTTTCTGTATTGGTTCCTTGCTATAATATGCATCTACTTTTTTCTTATTGATCATTATATTTGTGAAATCAATTTCTCAAAAGAACCATGATGTTTTTGATGTTTACAACCTCATCACCCAGAAGCCTGGCTTTTGTATTTAGTGTCATCCTCTAGAACTGACAAGGTTGTTTAAAGAATTAAGTTGACTTTGATTTCGTACTAATCACTCGCTCGCATTTGAGTGATTGGATGCTGCATGGCATACTCTGACATGTTGAATTGTAATGAATGGAATACAGCTCAAATAGTAGCTTGAAATAAATTTCCATTTGGAATAGCCTTGTGGGAGAAAAGTTCAAATTAAATCCTCTTAGTGCATTAAAATGCAAATATAAGAAGGCAATCCAATTGAGTTACATCGATAATAGAGCATATAACACAAATGGAAATTCCTCCCAAATAATTAAGTTATAGCTACATAAATCACTGATGTGTGCATTTGAATTTTGTTCCTTTCCTGCATGCTTGAAAGTTCATTAACTTTGGATCACATTAGAATGCGTTTTGTTTATCTCCTGCAGACCAGCCACTGTAAGTCCTTTTCCCACTGAGGCCACTGAAGGCTCCTCACTGTGTACCCTCCTTTCAGGGCATGACAACCGAAGCTTCAGACTCTGCCAGCGGGTTTTGTTTCAGACGTAATTATGGAACCTCTGAAATTGGGACATCACCCTGGGAGGTTCAATGGGCTGAGTTTTCCCAATAAAGAATTTTGAGTCTAACATATGCAATATCACGAGAAACAGTAATGTGTGTACTCCATTGTGTAATCTTGAGAGAAAACAAGACACTTCAGAGAGAGTTCTGCCCAGAAACACCTGCTTCTCCTGGGGGGTGTGTGTGTGCACTGAGGTCAGGTGCACTGTCACCTTCGCTACTGAGATGTGAGATTCTTAGCCTGAGTGTTTTAAATGGTGTGTAGTTATTTAAATATTTGGATACCCTAAAACATGTGCACATAGCAATTGTGGAGGCCTAGTAACGGCTGCAGGAAGAGGAGAAAAGCAGGAAGAAAATAATATGCTGTGGACATTGGAAGTGGTAATGATGCCAATTATATATGCAATTAGCATAGAACATTAACAATTATGTTGACAACTCAACATCTGAAAGATTGTCTTTGGTACCAATCCTGATCTTGAAAACAATTATCTACTCTCAGATTTAAATTATATGAGGAACACTGGTAAGTGATAACATAAATTCATAATTAGAATACTAAAATAACATGGAATTAAGTCAAATTAAATGTATTTAAATTTAGAAGTCCTGCACAAATGCTTTAAATACAAATCAAGATAAAGTCAATAACTTTTAAATGTAATTTTGGGGGGATCACTGATACATGAAACAAAATGACCCAATTAAATATAAGTTGCTGATGGTTAATTATGAAAAGAAGTAGAAGTGTTGTTTGAGTTAATTTTTCCATTTATTGTCTATCTGCAGTGGGTTTTTTTGTAGCAGAAAATATCATAATTTAAGAAATTGCTAGGCAACTGTAGACATTAAATTTGAAGCTTTAAATAATGATAAAATCAGAGAATACTTCAAGGGTGAAGTGGTTTCTTTTCTCATAAAAAGAAAAATATCGTAATATCGACCCAGGCATGGCACAGCAGTAGCGTGATGCTCTGAGATGCTGGGGTCCATGTGGCAGATGGGGGTGCGTCCCCAGACTGCCGTGTGCGTGCTGGACACGTGGTCGCCCAGGATCTTAGATTCTGGGAAGGCTGGGGGAGGGTAGGAGCATGGGACCCTCGTCACGATGTTTTCTTTCCTTTCTCTCTCATTCTCTTTTTTTCTCTTTCTCTCATAAAAGAAATGAACTTTTAAACATGATCATACTAGCATTTGTCATCATTTGAGAGCCTGGTGTAGGTAAAAGTAACCTGTTATGTATTATGCATACATAATCTTATTTAATTTTTAAAACATCTTCGTGTGAAGACATACTTCCCTAAGTGAAAACTAGAATTTAAATAACTTGAAGGCTAAAGTCACTTGGCTAATAACTGGCAAAGTCAAAATAAACTTCATACAGTATGACTGAGAGGGCTTGCCACTTCCTCTCTTACTTCTCTAAAAGAATCTGGGGGAGATTCCAGTTACATCTCCATCTTCCCGCAGCTACTCAAGGGCATTCCTCCAGGGTGCTTCTCTTTCTGTTCTGCCTCATCGATTTGTTCTGCTGCACTGGGCCACTTTGATCAGCCTGGAAGCATGGTGTCATTTCCCCATCTTTGAACTCAAGCAAAGCTCTTGTCCCCCATGACCTGCCAGCAATCCTCCATTTCTCTCCTTTATTTTATGACAAAAATCCCTTTAAGTGCTGACTCCACCCAATTTCTCTCTCCACGTTCTCTCTAGAACCTACTCTTCCTAATAGACAGACATCTATGCCTGGGAAGGTCAGCCATGACCTATGCAGTACTAAATGCCTCGGTCAGTGCTAAGTTCTTAATTTGCTTGAATCATTAGTAGATCTGCCATGGCTGATCCAAGTATTTTCTTCACTTGCCTTTGAGGTTTCTGAAATCTCATTTTCCTCCTGACCCTCAGTCATGTAGTTTTTAGTTTCCATTGCAAGGTCTTCTTTGCTTCACACTTCAAAACAAGGTTTCTTAAAAGGGTTTCCTAAATCTGGCACTGTTGAAATTCTGGGTATATAATTCTTCATTGTGTGGGTTGTTCTATGCATTGTTAGATAGTTAGTGAAATTCTTCTCTTTGGTCAAAATATAATCTGCAATCTTTTGCTTTCTACTTTGTCTTTGTATCATGTTTAAGAATTTCTTCCTTACACAAACTTGAAAATTCTCCTGTATTGTCTTTTGAACGTTACATAATATTACCTTTCATAGATAAAAAGCATAAATTGGATTTTGTCCTCTGTGGGTGGCAGGTATAAATATCTCATTTTGTTGTTATATGACTACTCATTTTCCTAGTGTACTTTGTCAAGCAAGTAGGTCATCTTTTGCCATTTATGTGCAGAGTCTGGTCCCACAAGATGAACTTTTCTGTATGCTGCTACTATCTTCCAGCCAGTGTTGCGTATAATATCTATATATGTACACACACACACACACATACACTCGTGCCACAGTCTCATCAAAATACGTCCTGAAATCTTATTGAGAAGACCCCCACCTAATCCTTCCTCAGGACTTTCTCAGGCATTCTTGACCCTTTTTTCCCCCATATGCAATTTGAAGTCAGCTTATTAAGTTCTTTTTTTTTTGGTGGTGGTGGTGATGGAGGTTTGCTGTAGGGCGTGTGTGCTTGCCAGAAAGACAGAGAGAGCCAGAAAGTGAGAAATCACCCACCGGCGGGAATGGCCATGCCACAATCCCTACTCCTCCATTCTCCTCTCAGAGTCTTAGGCACACATGCACATGCACACATGCCTGGCGTGAGCTTAAGATCCAGATCCGGGACTCAAACTGTGGTTGACTACATGGGAATCCAGCGACATAGCCATTATGCCAACTGTTGGTCCCAAGCTTATTAAGTTCTATACAGAATCCCATTGGGATTTTAATTGGAATTGTGCTGATTCTGTAAACTCAGTTTGATACATTTATGATTGAAAGTACTCACTTTAAATTTGGGCAATTATTCCATCTATGTAAATCTTGCTTATGTTTTCATTAAAACGTTTTTTTTTTCCTTAAAGGGCTTACATCTATGTATCTTTATTGATAGTCTAAATGTAAATTTTGCAAAAACATATTAATTTATTTATTATTTTAATTTTTTAAATTTATTTTTATTTATTTTACATACTTTCACTGGACATCACCATAGCATATGAAATGTGATTTTTCAGCCAGAATACACTGTAGAGTGGCTTAAACATACATGTTATTGTCAACAAATAATTCTCCATTTCTCATTTCTTGTGTATGTGTGTGTATGTTTCTTGTATATATATATATACAAACACACGTACATACTCTCCCCTATTTCTCACCCTCTGCCATTTCTCATCCTTTTCCCACCCTGTCTCTGATTTCTGCAGTTGCTTTCCATTCCTTTATTCTTTCCCACATTGTATTAATTCACAAAATATCTTAATTAATCTAAATACTTTCAATAGTAAGTTCAGCTGATATATACATATCTGTGAACAAAAGTTGACTTTAAGCATGAAACTCTGTGGATAGGATGAATATACTATAAGATAGCACATAGGCTATATAGCTTACTGTGGTTACCAAGTAGATATTTTTTTAAATATACTTTTTAATTTCAAGAAAGGCAGTTTTAGCTTTAATAAATCAAAATCAAAAAATGTTAAGAGAACTTTAATACTTAAAGCTAGGAAACAGGTTAGGATTCTGCTTGAATAGTAGGTACATAGACCTGTCCACAACTTAAGAAAAGACAAGACTTCTTAACACTGGAAAACAAAGCATAGAAGGTCAGTAATGTTTTAGTTAAAAGTCATAAAATTCTATTTCACCAGTTCAAACTCACATACTTTATCTTCTGCTGTGGTCTGATCTCTCAGTTTAAATTCAGAAGATAACATTCAACTCTGGACTTGTCCCTACCATTAAGCTGGCCATTTTCTTAGCTGTTTTAGAACTCTTATTTCTGTGTGTCTGACTTTAGTTTTCCTGGGATAGCACTCCCTTCAGAACTGCTTGGAGAGCTGGTCTGGTGTTGGTAAATTCTTTCAGGTTTTGTTTATCTGAGAATGTTCTTGTCTTCTCTTCCCATATGAAGGATAATTTTGCTGGGTATTTTTTCTTGGTTGAAACTGTTTTTCATTCAACACTTTGAATATATTTCCCCATTCTTTCCTTATTTGCATTGTTTCCAATGAGAGACCTGCTGTTAGCCTGTTGGGATATCCTTTGTAGGTAACATGACATTTTTCTCTTGCCAGTCTGAGTGTCTAGTCTTTGTGGTTTTGGTCAATCTGGCTATAATGTGTCGTGGAGAAGATCTTCTTGGATTGATCTCATTTGTATTTGCATATTGAATATTGTAGCCTAAAGTTTTATAATTGTTCTATGTATTTCTCTTTTTCTCTCTCTCTTTTGGTTCAACAACTCTTATTTACTTTAGTAAGAAAAATGAATTTGGGGATTTTTGTATAAATAATCACTTCATCTAAAATAAACACAGTTTTGCTTCATTGATTTCAACTTATTTCTAATTTTTTAAGCTTTACATGGGCTCTAGTACTCTCCTAAGTAGAGTGGATAATGGTGAGTATTTTCCCTTGTTGCTGGTATTTTGAATATTATTTCAATAAGTATGATAGTCTTGATTTTTTTTTCAAAAGAGGTGCCCTTTTTCAAGGTAAGCAGCTCCCTTATAACTTACTGAAAGTGTTTTATCACACATGATCTTGAATTTTGCCCAGTGAATGGTATTTGCATGCACTGAGATAAGCACTGGTATCAGTGTCTTTGCCCTTTAAGCTGTAAATGTGGTAAGTTATGAGAGATACTAACCACATTGATGATTTCAATTACTTAATGAAATTCTGTCACTCAGAAGATTCTTTCTATTGTACCGTGCTTTCTTTGACATGGACTCCAGTTCACATCAGAGCTGGCCTTTTGGACTTCTTCCATTACTCAGTACATGCAAGGGTTGGAAGGTTATGGTATGTGTACAGACAGCCCTCTAGCTGTGCTCTTGTCATTTGGTGGACTCAACCAATCCTAGGTGGAAAATGTTCCATAAGTGCTCAAGAGTTCTGTGTGGTTAGTCCCACTATGGTCCCACCTATACAAACATGTAGCGACTTTGTTCTTGTCATCATTCCCTAAGCAATACAGTATCACAGCTACTCATATTTACATAGCATTCGCTTTGTATTAGGTATTACGGAGTAATGTAGAGATGATATTAAGTATACGAGAGTATATGTATAGGTTGCATACAATATTATGTTCATTTAGTTTTAGAGTCTTGAGCATCCATGGATTTTAGCGTGTGTGTGAGAGAGAGAGAGAGAGCGAGAGAGAGAGCGCATCCGTGGATTTTGGCATGTGTGTGAATGTTTTCTACTTTCTTATAATTTCTGCTTTTATAATGCTGCTCATCAGCTATGAGAGACTTTAGTAAAATGTTGGAGGTTTGTCCTAGGTCATGCCCATTAAAAAAAAAAAAGTATTGGTGTGTGTGTGTGTGTGTGTGTGTGCACTAGCTGGAGAGAAAGAGAAGGCGCATCCCCCAGTGGGGCATGATCACATTTTTTTGAAGCAGGAAAGAAATTGATCAAATTCAATTTCCAAATTCCTATCATATTGAACTATAAGGCATTAATTATAGGTTATATGTTTAAGGAAAAGACTAAGTATACCAAAATTGTCCCAGCCATTGGGCACACATAGCTGAGCTAATGGAAGGCTCCAGGCTTCAGTCCTGGGCTGACCTAAGTGGGGTGGGTGGGGGGACAGGGGGTGCCTGTGTTCCTGTTTGGCTGAAAGCTGAGAGAGAATCATGACATGTGAGGTCCTGTCGTGGGTACCTCTCTCTATAATTCATGACAAGAAAAAAAGAAGCTTAAACAAAGACAGCAGTGGTTTTAGTTTTAAAAAAACATGTTAAGCGTTATGACCTCTTGGCTGTTGTAATTTTTACTATATTTTTTCTCGTGCGTATTTTATAAATGGCTGTGATGTTATAATAAAGAAAAAATGCAATGTTTAATGTAAAAAAAGTAAACCACTTTGCTGAAATGAATTACTAATTGTATTTTCAATATAAGTGACACTGAGGTATGCCATTTATAGGCTAAGAGTATGATAAGCATAGAGTTTAACAAACATATTTAAAAATGTAATACCCTTGACAAAGCTTGAGCCCACCCACTTTGAGGACTTCATTATTCTGATTGGCTCCATAATGACCTCATTAAGCAGGTAACTGCCAAAGCCCACAGGTAGGCACTGCCGTCGGACCCCGCCAGGCCACAGGTGGGGAGCAGCGCACAGAGTAGAAAGCAGAGCTCTCATTTCTGCCGTTTCTAAGTCGGCACATGCTAATGCTTTCCAAATGTAGAATAGCTTCAATTCCCACCAGTTTAGCAGCTGAAATGATTATGTTCATGAATCCTCCAGGAAATTGAGGGAACAGTAATAACAAGCCCAGTTAACAAGAGAAGAAAAGGACTGCACTGGCTGCCTGTGCAAGTTCCCCGTGTTAGCACTGCTTGTAAACATCCATGGTGGTGAGCACAGCCATTCCACGAGATTGAGCTGTGAACATTTATGGGAAATGAGATCGGCCACCCTGACTCCATTCCATTAGAATAGCCCCTCTGAGGACGGTGTGGGGTGATCCCTCCGCCGTTCAGGCCCCAGTCCAGCCTGCGAATGAGACGATGCAATTACCACCCCCAGGAGTTCAACGAGAAAGGGTTAATTCATTAGTTTCCTCCTTGGAAGCCAATGAGGTGCGAAGTTTTATTCCCCCCCCAGATAACTTTCATAAGGAAATTAAAAGGTTTTTGAAATATTCTCAGGTGGTCTCCCATGTTGTTTAATAGAAAATAGCGTAATTGCCAGCCTAGAGCTGGCCCACCAATTACAGAGAGAAGTGGACCTTCCGAGATGGGAAACTTCGGGGGTAGTGAAATCCTATATTTTAAAATGGATTACTTTGAGTTACTGAACATACCCCTAGGTCTTTCTACAAAAATCATTCTTACCCAGTCCATTTCCACAAGCCTCCCTGGCCTGAGGTGCCGCCACAATGAAAATTTCCTGGATTATTCTTATTCTCAACATTTCAGCCCTGAGATGGACAGGAGAGAAAAGAAACTGAACGTACAAAAGAGGAAGGGTGGGACCAGCAGTTAGCGTAATGGCTATGTCGCTGGACTCCCACGTAGTCGACCGCGGTTCGTGTCCCAGACCCAGTGGCTTAAACTCACGCCGGGCGCGTGTGCGTGCGTGCCCAAGATCCCGAGAGGAGAATGGAGGAGAAGGGATTGCGGCGTGGCCATCCCCCCTGGGGGGTGATTTCTCGCTTTCTATCTCTCTGTCTCTCTCTGCCTGTCTGGCGAGCACACGCGCCCTATAGCAAAAACCTCTCCAAAAAAAGAAAAAAAAAAAAAAGGGTAGCGGGAGGTATGGAGTTCAAATCAGGATTTTGAACTTTAGGAAATCATGATGATGATCCAGTCTTGGCCTTGAGATTTGAAGAAAAGCAGCAAACACACCCCCAACAGGGCGCGGTGGGCCTGGATCACGCGCCCAGCTCTCAGGCTGCGTTGTCCTGTCCCTGCAGCCCTGAGTCTGGAAGGGGGATGTGAGGCAGCTGAGTCCCTCAGGGAGCCACCCAGTGGCACTGGGGACTGGGTGGAGTACATCCGGCCATGAGGAAGGGGGAGCTCTCAGTGCAGGAGATTGTCTCTGACCTTTGTCATGCTAATGCTGCTTCCCTGGTCTCCCTTAGACCCAGAAACAGAAGAAAGGGGCGGCCTGCTGTGGCACCAGTGGTCACAGATTTGGAAAGCTTTTGCGGTGCGGAGAGAGCTACCTGCCCACCTGCCATAGAGCTTTAATCACTCACTTATTACACATGCGGTGAGGCCCCACCTGTGACTGGCACCCGCGGGCTCACAGACTAGTCTGAGACAGCGGTGTATTTTATACTGTGCGAGTGTTACTGGTAGTTATATTAGAGTAAGATGTCACATAGAATGGCTAAAGCAAAGCGAAGCAAGGAAAAAAGAAACCAACTGTGTATGAATTCCTGTGGGAAGAGGGACGGAGCACAGAGAGGGAAGCCATCCGTGAAAGGTGGGCCAGCTCCCCTCTCCTGCTTGGTGTGCTGCAGAGAATAGGAGTGGGAGCCTCCAGGCTGAGTTGGTAGGAGGACCCTGTAACTTCCTGTCTGTGGCCTTGGAGAAGGAACTTACCTCTGCGTCATGTTATTTAGAATGACAAGTCTTGCTAAAAGCTCAAGTGCCTATGAAAATACTTAGCTTGTCCACCACCGCAAGCTTCTGAGCAGTCGACAGAGTTACATTCCCACCACCATGTTCTGCTACACTTTAAAATGATTTTGATAATAATAATTTTTTTATAATATGCAATGGTCAGATTAAAAAAAGAAACTCATTGTAATCATTTAATAAATAGGGAAGAATTGACGGGTTGACAATCTTCAGCCCAGTGGCTCCCCCCTCTGGGAGATGAAATGGAGTAGCGCTTCCCAGATAGCAGATGGCAAAAGCAGGGAGAAACGTAGATGCGGGCAGTGTTCTTGCTTCTCCTTCCTCTGAAGATCATCGCGAAGCTCACCTATAGCAAAGACCCCACTATGGCCAAGCTGCGAGGAGTACTTTACAGGGGAGGTATTTTTATGCCACTCGTAATTTCAGGTCGGGTTGTAAAGACTGGAGTTTTAAATTCCGAAGTGTGCTGCATTTTGCCTCTGCTGGAGCACTGAAGTTCCTACACCGCGCCCCGACCACCCCCGCCTCCACCCTGTAAATGGTCATACTTGTACACTGACACCGCAAAACTTCTACAGAAACATGGAATTAATGTACAAGTATATTTTGGTGCAAAACATTTTTTGGAATCCACGCGTAGTTTTTCCATAAGACACGTTTCCCATGAACTTTTGAAGTGCCCTCGGTTGGATAACAGTTCTTCTTTGCCTTGTTGGAGTAGAGGACAAAACCAGCGTCCAGGCCCTGAGCTCCACTCTGTTCCTGGGAGTGCGTCCGAGGAAGCAGCGTCACTGCCCAGGTGCCCTGCTGGACCGCGGTGTACACGTTTCCACCCACTGTCTCCAGGTCCTACTTACCCAGCGCAGCAGCGGCCAGCAGCAGCCCACGAGGTTGGGCTGGGCCACCTGCACTAGGCTCCCCTGGGACCCCATTTCAGACCCCTGGGATTGGAATCTCTTTGGTTGGCATAGCGACCTTTACAACATCTGCTGCCCACAATTCTCTTGCCCACCCAGAGCACGTACCTGCCGGCAGGTGGGCGCTCTGCTGGTCAGAGAGCAGGGCAAAGGAGGGCAAAGGCACCGAGAGTTAGCGAGGTGGAAACGGGTGCAGAGTCGTGCAGACGCCGCCAGGCCCTCTCTTTGTTCCTGAAGCCTTGACTTTCATTTCGATGCCGCTTGTGTCCTTCCCGCCCAGGGATCCTTGCTCAGTGAGAAGCCCCTGTTGCTGGAGGAACTCTCCAATTCCACGAATAATTTTATATCATTGTAACATTCGATTACTATAATCTCTGTAAATAGAGGTGAGCCGTTTAGCTACATCCTCCAGAGGACCAAAGTGTATCTTCTGGAACGTGACTGCAATTGAAAGAAGCCACCAGATGGGCAATTTTAGAGATCAATGAACTTGTCCCTAAGTGGCCAAAGAGTCCCCACAGTTTAAAATTCACTTGTTTGTTATTTCAAGCAGCCTTGATTTTAATATAACCACAATTCGTATTTTTCACTGTATTAGTAGAAACATACAAATACGAATGCAGCAAATTCATACATCTAACATTGAGCATTCTCAGAGCTTTCGTAGCAGCACACCGCTAGCTCTCTCTCCAAGGAGAAATCACACACCCTTTGAACAAAGTCCTCAAGTGGTATCCAGGACTCCAACTCTATTCAGCTTAAGGAGTGCGTTCAGTAAATTGTTCGTGCTTATTCAAACACGTTCTTTGGTCTTCTAATGGGGTTCTAACATGGTGAACACAGCAGATAGGGCACGAAAACCCGTCAGACCACTGCATTAGCAAGGAGCATGATGTTAGTCGTTTAGTCGTGTTCTAGGAATAATGTGATTGCACTCGGTATACATTTGGGGGTTAAAAAATGTGGTTCTCAAGGACCACCCTCGGGGGTAATTGCTGCTAGGACACTGCTCTCCACCGCTGGGACCACGTGGGAGGCCGCGGTGCGTGACACTCAGCTGGAATCCCGTGACTCAGAATCCTGAGCAGGGGCACAGTGACCTCCAGCCTGGCCTGACAACATGGTAGAACCCTGTCTGGCAAAGATCAGGGTGCGGCGGCATGGCCTGTGGTCCTAGCTGGGAGGTGGGGCAGGAGGACCATGGCATGACACCTGCCTAAAACAGTTTTTTAAATAATAATAATAACAAAGAAGTGGCTCTCTAGAATTATGTTTGTTTAAATGTAATTTTCCTTTCTATTTAGTATTACTCACACATCCAGTGAGGAGCATGGTTTAAAGGTACTGCCGTCGAGACTGACACACACATGCACACTAACGGAGAGGGTCCTTTAGCTCTCAGGGCCTATTTCATGTGAGGATGCGTGGGAAACACCTGCCCCACCATTGGTGCATTTAATGATGCACACCGTGTCCATATTAGGAAAGTGTTGTTAAGGTGAACGTGTAAAAGGTATATAGCCAGCGTCCATTTTACAGTGATTGCTAATTAATTGGAATTGCTTGATTTAATGACAAGGACGCAGGTCTTTTGTCAGTAAGGTGATCTTCTGCAAATCCCAGACAGTTCTAATTCTCAGCAGTTTTTGACATTAGATTCAATCGAATTATCCATGTAAGCTAATTAATATAGAAAACTTAGAATAAGCAAATGTTATTTTTTTGTTCGTTTTTGTTTGTTTGTTTGTTGTTGGTTTTTTTTTTTTTTTTTTTTTTTGAGAGGTTTTGCTATAGGGTGCATGCACTCGCCAGAAAGAGAGAGACAGACAGAGAGGCAGAAAGTGAGAAATCACTCCCCAGAGGGTAAGGCCATGCCGCAACCCTTTCTCCTCCATTCTCCTCTTGGGATCTTGGGCACGTACACACATGCACCTGGTGTGAGTTTAAGCCACTGGGTCTGGGACTCGAACTGCAGTCGACTACATGGGAGTCCAGCAATGTAGCCATTATGCCATCTACTGGTCCTAATGTTAGTTATTGTTATTCTTCGATTAACTCTGTGGGTCTTGACCTATCTAGAAGGGCTTTGTCTGTAGTTCTCTTTGAGCGAATGCAGCTTATCAACACAGAAAGCTAGGAATGAAAAACATTGCATTCACTCAGCCTTTTCTTGTTTAATGCACCTTATTAGTCATTTGAAAAAAAATACGGTTGTTAGGATAATAAGGCTCTGTTTACATAGGTCGTGGATATTTTGTTCATGCCCTTTCCCAATCAGCTACATAAAAAAGTGCTTACAATGTTCAGGCTTGATTGAGCTTGGCTTGGAAGGCTGTAATTTTCAAACCCATGAACCTATTTATTATGCACTTGATGACGGATGAATTTATAGTTATAATGAAACATTTTGTACAGGTAATAGTACACCTACGGTTTTGAGAATAGTCCTCCTCCATCCTAAGAATGAACCCATAGAGACAGTAAGAATGGAAAACAAAGAGAAAGTTTTTCAGCTCTTACATACAGATGATGTTTTTCCTAAACTTTTTGTCACGTTTGGGAATAGCAGAATACTATCATTATCCAAGACCTTCAGTTTGCTGCTTAAAATGGCAGGGTGATCTCGCAAAATGACAAACGTTCAGTACCTGTGTGGACTTTATGCCTCCAGGTTCGTTAGAATTCTTTATATTTGTAATCTCACTGTGTTGTCTTCTTAAAATATAGCTACAGTATTTGCATGTTGCTACATTTTACATCTTGTAAGCAAATCTAAACGAAAATGATGGTTTTGTTTGATTAAGCCCTCCTTTCACCCCTTCATGGGGTTCTTTGATTTTTTTCCTAAAGCTATACAATTTGGAAAAAGGATTTATTTAATTACATTTAGCATTTGCATAAAGCAAAATAAAACAGATTATTTAATTAACATGAAATCATTATGTAAGGCAAATGAGGGACGGTATTGTCTCCTTCATGCTTTGTTTAAAACAGGGAGCAATGACCTGACATGTCTTTTTTTGTTATTTTAAAAAATTTATTATTTACATTTAATCACCAGACATCTTCACAGTGTACAAAACATGATTTTTTTAGCACGAATACAGTGCATATCAGTCAAGACAAAGACATTATCATGTACATTATCATGAGAAATGATTTTTCATCTTGTGTCAATTAAATGTGTCTCCCCCCGTTTTCTGCCTATACCCCCTCCTGTGAGCTCCCCGACTCTCTGCTTTCCACAGTCGTCCTCTCATAGTTCTTCTACCAGCCAGTCTTTCAGCTTCTGCTATAGGGCACAGACGTTGCATATGTACAAGTGGGAACATACAGCCTGTCTTTCATAGGACTTGTTTTATTCCTATGGCCAAGAAACATTTTTTAATATATTTTTTGAAAGGTTTCACAATTACAGGGCAATATTTCTCTTTTCTGCGGCAGACTGTAAATAATGTTTCCATTATATTTTTTATTAGTACTTTCATACCGTGCTTTAATTAAAAACTTGGTTTGCAATATCGTGCATATTATCAAAGTTTTCCCACTTATTTTTGTAAAGAGTATGACAATTTGCAGAGATTTGTTTGGTAATATTAAATTTCATGTGAGTTATCTGGAGATACTACCTTACAACTTAAAAATGATATTCAGTAAGCTACCAATATCATATCCAAAGGATTAAACTTTGTGTTTATGATGCAGATTTGAACAGAACTAATTACTTCTTTAGATAGAAAAATTGACAAAGTCTTGAACATTGAGGAAATACAGCTAAACTTAACGTTGGGATACTAAACTGCCAAAATGTGGCTGATCTTTTGTGTATAAAGTCATTTTCACAACGAGAATCACAATAAGAAAATGATGTGCTTTGTACATGCCATTATAGAAATATTCAATAATGAAGGACATTATTAGGCAGGTAAGGGGGCAAAAAATCAGCAGCTTTTTCCTGTTTTCTCTATCTGTTTACCTTTCTTCTACATCTTCTAGATAATACTAGAACAATTGCGTGGTTAGAACCTGTCTCAGTGTATTTGGGCTCCCATGATAAAAGGTCAAAATGCCCTAAACCGTGGAGGCTGGAAAGTCGGAGGAAAGGCAGAGCTGACATGGAGTGAGGGCCTACGTTCTAGCTCTCAGATGACACCTGTCGGCTGCGTCTTTACCTAATGGGAAGAGCAAAGAACCTCTCTTGGGCATCCCACACAAGGGCACTAAACTCACTCTGATGTGCTCAACCTCATGACCTAATCACCTCTTGAAGGTCCCACCTCCTAATAGCATCACTGTGAGAATTAGAATTTCAACATAAGAATTGAATTGGGAGTAATATAAACATTCAGACCATGGCAGAAACTGCAACTAAAAACTTGAAACAAACCCTGGGAATTAGGAAATTGTATGTTTAGATCTATTCCCTTAAACATATCTATACGTCTTCTAGACATCACTAGAAGTAATTAGTCATGTATCATCATAGTTCGGTTTATCATATGATTCTTCTACTCCTCTATGAAAAAGTCTCTAGACTCTCGACATTGTAAGGTGTCTTTCAAATATAAAATACTAGTTTTGCGTGTTTCACGAGACTGACTTGCATTGACACCTACCTAAATTCAGCATATTAATTGAAAATCAGTGCAACTAAAGAGATATCTTTTAAAAAGAAATTTCTTTTATATAACCCCCCTGAGTGTAGACTTTTAATTATCTACAGGATGGCAAATCTGATGAATTAATGATTTGAAAATGTTATCAATTTTCTCTACTGAAGTATTTCTGTTAGTGTATGAATAGAATAACAATGTGTCAACTTTTTCCTTGATATTTATAAAAAAATCTCCTTTGGCATTTTTTTCTTTTCTCCCTCTCGTATTTCATAGTGAAGCCCCAGTTCTATCCTTATAGCACATATATTAGCATTTGCCTTCATATTTGCATTTAATAGAAGTTATGAATGCACAGGGGAAAAAAAGCTTGTCTACTTTTATCATGAAAAAAGTTAATGAAAATACTATCTAAGCATATTCAAAGAAGCAAATGGTTTCAAGATATATGTACTCATTAAATGGCTTATAAATGCTATTTCTATGACACTGATTTGATTTTTGAATTGTTGACAGTTCTTGAATTTATTTTTTGATCTACCCAAAAAAGAGTTGCTCTCCGGTACATCTTTACAAGTCCAAAGAGCAGATGAGTCGCGTCACGCTCCAGGCTGTTCCAGCAACTTCCAAATAAAACACAACGTACTTGTTTCCTGCTTGTCCTTTGAGGCTATTCCAAAGTATAAAAGAAATAGCAATAACAGATAAAACTTGAAAGGGGAAATTCAAAGAGTCATAACTTTGTAGGGAAGCAGGTAGGGTAGTTTGCAAAAGCCTAGGATCCCCAGGGAGCAGGTAAGGCAGCCGGGGGTAGCTTTCAGGTAACACGGCAGAGACAATCCCCCCGTGAGGGCATACTTTGGCGCCCAACCAAACTTCAAGTCCGGAGGCCAGAATGTTATCAGCTGGAGTAGGAAAAGGGCTGGCCAATAATGTGGCTTTGATAAACTTTTGTGTTGAAAGAGACTGATACTGAAAAAATCAAACTTGTGGTCAGGCAAGGTAAGCCCTAGCTCATTGGCTGAACGCGCAGTGCTCTCGGTGTGGTGACAAGGCAGAAGTCCAGGGCAGTCCGTGGAAGTCTAGGGAAGTGGGGAGACACACACGCACCACTCACCAGCCCCTCTCAGACACACAGGTACACACAGACACCCAGCAACACTACAGTACATACACACATAAGGGCAGGCAGTATCTTCTAGAAGAAATAACATGAAAGAAAAGGTATGAAAATTGTTAAAAAGTTTATGCATTTATGGTTGTCACATAGGTAAAAGAAGGCCTAATATAAACAAAAACACAAAATGATATCAGGACAAATTAGGTAAGAAATAAGTTGATACTTTTTTGCTATAGGGCACATATAATTGCTAGAGAGACAGAGATAGAATGTGAGAAATCACCTCCCCATGGGGACGGGGGTGGCCATAGCTTAATCCTTTCGCCTTTATACTCCTCTCGGTATCTTGGCCAACATGCAGGTGCATGCTGAAGTTTAAGCCACCAGTCTGGGACTTGAACCACAGTTGATTATGTGGGAGTCCAGTGATGTAACCATTATGCCATCTGCTGGTCCCAGTAAGTTGGTACTTTTAGAAGACAAAACAATTTGAAATCCTAACAAAAACACCTGCAGATATTTAAATGAAACTTAAGAGATTATACATTAGATTACACACACACACACACACACACACACACACACACATACAATGATGAATTGTAAATTATTACTGAGAAATTCAGCAAGAATAAAGGGCTGGATAACAAAGAAAAAATAAATTTAATAAGAGTGTTGAAAGACATCAAAGAGCATTATAAATATCAAAAGATATTTCTAAGTGTTGGCAAGGACTATCATTCTAGAATTATTTATTTATAATAGATATAATAATAAATTATATCTCAATAATTTCAGTAATAAGGGCAAGGCAAGGATATTTTATGACACAAAGATAAGAATTTGCCTCTTACTGGTCTGCACTGAAGCTGTAGACAGGTTCTTACGGTAAGAAAGAACCGTAGAAATGTCTGGCAAACAGGGAAAACTAGCAGGTACAGAAGTTAAATAACCAATGACTTTAAATATAATAATAATAATGCCTTGTTTATCTTTTAATAGAACTATTATTCTCATTAATTTCATGGAAAGTGTTTTCAAAACATGCTTAAAGCTTAAGATTCTTGACTTGCTAAGAAGAAAAATACATTGAATATTTTAGATTCTGTAGAAATGTGGTTAGCTAAATTCATCTTCAGCTTCTAAGAGGTGACCAGCAAAACAGGATTTATTAAAAACTTCTCACTGTAATAGAGAGTGTAAAAGAAAACCAAGGAAGCAAAGACGTAAAACTGCAATCACACTCACACATCCCAAACAGGAACTGTAGAAATGCGTTCTAACATGTCAGCATCTTAATAAATGTAAAAAGATTAAATTTATTTATTAGAGACATATTTTTATTGTGGCAAAAAGTCCATATGCTGCTGAGACAATAGACACCTAAAATAAGTGACCCTGAAGAATTAAAGATACATGTGAATCAATGCGACGTCTGCCAAAGAACTGACTGTGTTCATTCTAAAAGAACATGGGCGAGAAGAGAGGCAAGGATCTCCTTACTGAGTGTGAAGAATTACTATCAAACCCTAGTAACCGGAATCCGCAATCTCTGTGCAGGAGTGGATAGACTAGCAGGAATAAACCGAGAATTCAGAGATCAGCACAGATCAGGGAAAGCCATCATTGAATGAGGATGGAATTATGAACCAGATACACTTTTCAAAAGCCAGTTGACCTCCATAAAAAAAGCAAAACAAAGTAAGATCTCATCAGCTTATGATCTCTAAAATTAATTTTGGACCTATTAACAATTTAAAAATTAGATAAGCTGTAGATGAAGATAAATCCCAATGTATTTGTAAACTGGGACAGTCATTTTTTTTCTTAACCATAATAGCTTTACCACAAACTATTCAACAATACAAGGAATTATGCACATTGTAATCAAATGCTGTATACATCATAATTTAAAATATAAGTAAAGATATAATTAATTTTATAGTTTAAAAACATATGAAGTTCAGAAGCTGAAGCGGATGCGAGTCTGTGTCCTCTGAGCTAGGACCCTCGGGGGGTTCTCTCTTAGCTATTAATTTTTTGTTACTGCGCCCCAGTGAATGGGCTGAGTTGAACTTGTAGCTTGCTTTTTCAAGAAAACGAGTAAAATGGAAGAAATATTTGAGTGTGCCCCAGGGAAGTATTGATATGTTTTCCAGCTAGCATTCCACCTTGTGGCTGCCCTCTGGGTGTTCAGGGGCCCGTTTTGCAATAGATCCCCTCACGAGAGAGACAGGAGAGGCACTCCAGCTGCCGGCCTTGGGAGGTCGTGCTGGTCCGTTCTGGTTCTGGTTCCCTAGGACAGGAAGGAAGGTACATTTTCCTACCAATCCAGAGACTAACAGGTGATGCTGGCATTGCATAGTCATCACAGAGAGACCAGGGACTGGGGAACTAAAATTGCTCAAAGTGACTGGTTGTCAAGGTTACTGTGGATTTTGTGCAATTTCCGAGGTCCTGAAGCAGGCCATCTGTGGGCTGGCTGACACCACTAAGTTGATGTCAGCTGCCTTCAGTCTAGAGAGCACCTTGATCAGGCTGTGTGTAAACTCTGTTCCTATGTAGTTGAATCCAGTGTCAAATCTACTGCTACAATCCACTTGAGGGGATTGTTCAACGTAATATTCTCGGAGATCCAACTGGTATGAATATATTGGTTTTATTGTCATTTAGAAACTGGCTTCACAGGCTTTATAACTTGGGAAACAATGACTATTGCTATCTAAACTCAAATGAGTAGTCTACCTAAATTAGTGGGCTTTGTGTTATAGACTGTTATCAAGAATACCTGTTCTTGTTACGTCTTAAAAATCTAAGAAGCACTTTTCATTGTTCTACTATAGCAATGATCGTACTGCTTTTTGGTTTTCATCTTCACCTTTCTCTCTCATGAAATAAAATTAGCTTTAAAAAAAGAAAATACGTATTGTGAAAGAACTATGCATGGATTTCAAAGAATTTTTGCACCAAAATAAACTCATACCTTAATTTTGTTTTTCCACAAACTTGTTGAAGTCCCCTTGTAAAATACAACGTAAGTTCACTTATGTCACTTGCTGAAAACTAGTCAGCGTTCGCTGTGTCAGTTTCTCATGACTTGGGTCTTGACCATAGCCACCACTGGTTCCATAACTAGATGGAACTATTCCAACAACCGTGGGATGGTCTTGCAACACTTCAACTACTCTTCTCTGGCTCAGACCACTGGCAATGTGCTCAGGTTTTCAGTTGACTGCGACAAAGCTTATCTAAGAGGCTGAGTTACTCTCCACTTGCCATATTTTCCAAGAAAACATGGAGGTGTTGATTCTGGGAAACTGTGAGAGTATGCTTGTCGGAACATCCTGTTCAAGCTGCCTTCCCTCTTTCTTCCATGCGTGAGGGTGACCCAGATCTATGCTTTTGAGATCTTTCTGGAAAATATCTCGAGTCCCCGTAACTTCTGTGACTGTAGACACCATCTTCAAATTCTCTCATGGTTTTTAATAGTAAACTATAAAATACCTCTGAGACCCAGCTAACCCCACTGAATGGGCAAGTTTCCCCCAGGGCACTTCAGTTTGAAACACACAGGAAATTAAGTTGTTCCCTGTGCAGCCCTTCTTTGCTAAACTGTGACATTTTTTTTCTTGTACGATAAATGTAGTCCCAGACTTCAAGAACACAGTCTACTAGAAACCTTGGTATGGAATAGGTTGAATTTAAAATCTGTCTGACATTGACAAAATTGCAATAATTTTTTTTAATAGCAAATAAAATCTGTAACATAGTACCTTTGGGATTTTAGGCAAAGTCATTCCTAAGAACTGCATTCTTCCTTAATTTACATTTTAAGTGCTCATCAAGGTAGTAGAAGGCGATGAATTCAGAAGACAGAGCCTATAATAATTTCTCTTCTCTTGAACCAGGGCAGGAGCTTCAAGGTCATATCATACATTATTATTTTCAAACTTTTGAAATATCTTCACACATTCTATCAGGCAAACTTACGTGCTACTTAGATGCAAAATACATGCTGTGTTTTTCACAATGGAAACATAAAATGTCCCAGACAGTACGCCTACAACGTTTAGGGAAAAAAAAAATAAAGAGGAACAATGTAACTGACTGGTTTTAGTTTGTATGATAACTGATAGTTCGTACTTACCTTGAAAAAAGAGGGCATTTTTCATAACTTTGAGATTATGTTACTGTGACATAAGTTTATTTTTCCTTAGATTTTTATGGACAGTATTATTGAAAATGAAACCGACAAGGCCCAGCCTAAATGATGCGGTCCATAGCGTACTGGCATGCGGAGCTGGAAACCACGTGGCTGACTGTGGGTTTGGACGCCAGGCCTGGCTGACCTGAAGCGGGGGTGGGGCACATGTGCACGTGTCCAAGATCCTGAGCTGGTGGGCTGCAGGGAGGGGACCCGCCCAGTTGAGGGAGCCTCTCTTTCTTTTCCTCTCTCACGCGCACACACGTTCTGTATCAGAAGTGTGATAAATAATAAAGACATTTTTCAGTTAAATTAGAAAGAAAAAAATGCACTTTTCATTCTGATTCATGTGTTCTTACGAATTAAACACAATAACCCGTGGCACAGCACCTGTAAGAGATCAGACCAGGAGGGGACGGTGGAAAAGGAGACCCCAACAGGATAGTCGGGAAGGCAAATGAAGTCACGAGAGTGCTGTGGCTTGTGGCTAAGGGAGGTCAGGTCACGCGAGGGGCGATGTTCGTGCGAGCCGTGTCTAGATTAGCTGGCGCGAGCAGGGTGACAGTGGGCTGCGGGCGGTAATCCCAGCGTTAGGGAGGTTAGTGTAAGCACTGCTTCAAGGGGGGTCTGACTCTTCACCGATGCTGTTTTCCCTGTGGCGTGTTGTGCTCAGCATTAAAAGAATTTGTCCTGAACTGGCACAGTTGTCAGAAATAAATGCTTTCCTGTGTGATGTCAGATGTCTATGAAAATAAACTAAAACTCAAATTCAGCAGGTGAAATAGGAGACAGGTATGAAGTCACTTCCTTTTTGACTTGTCATTCATAAGCGAGGCTGATGCACAGTTGAGAAAACCCAAGTCCCGTGCAGAGAGAGGCCATGGAGGGCCGTGCGGGGCCGTACATTTAATCAGTTACGTACACCAGGTCAGAGACCGTGCTTTCGGCCAGAGGAAGACTGGTGGGCCATTACGTGTACCTGTCAGTATGTAGGATCCCAATTATTAAACCAAATTTACTTAAAACTGAGATTATTCATGGTGGAGAAGAAATTGGCAGTAGAAGATTTCGGAAGCTGTATAAAAAATGGAATAAAATGGGCTTTTTAATATTGTCTGCTTAGGATCATCTTAAAACTGGACTTACAGGATTAATGTCATTGGAAGCCACATGAAGGCACCTTTTAACCATTGGATTATGACTGCTTTATGAGCAAAGTTCAAGTTCTGATGTTTAGAGAGGAGAAATCATTGCCGTGTTTTGTTGGTTATTTCAGCCTAAATTTGAGGCACTGGTGTATATAATTTGAAGTTTCAGCCTACTGTTAAATTGTACAATTTAAAGAATTTTTTTTGGAGAGGTTTTTGCTATAGGGTGTATGCACTCACCAGAAAGACAGAGAGAGACAGAAAGCGAGAAATCACCCCCCCGGGGGCCCCAGGGGGGATGGCCACACTGCAACCCCTTCTCCTCCATTCTCATCTCAGGATCTTGGGCATGCACGCACATGTGCCTGGCATGAGTTTAAGTCAACAGGTCCAGGACTCGAACTGCAGTTGACTACATGGGAGTCCAGTGATGTAGCCAGTACACCAACTGCTGGTTCCCAATTTAAAGAAATTCTTAAGTCAGCTAAACCCAAAGTTTCCTTCTGTTTCACAGTTGTCGAAAATGTTTGAAAATAAAACACTCTATACTATGTACAACCTTTCATATGTATATCTGAAACTATTTATTTACATATACATCTATGTATGAAGTTATTCATGCACTTGTATGCAAATTTGTATTTACATATTAAATTACTGTAACAGTAGCCATCTATAGATATATATAACTTGTTTATGCCATCTTCTGTTAAGCTCATTATGATAAACCAAATATACAGACAGAAATGTTTCCAAACATTCTTCTTAAATGTCTTGATTCTACAGAGTGGTGGCGGGTCTTCCATTGGCTTTTGTAAACTTCCGTGGGTGTTAAGTACCAAGGTGGGGCTCACAGAGACGCAGCTTCTACACAATGGCTTGGACACTCAGGCATGCATACATGTGTGTTCTTTTCACAGTGAACAGGATCTAGCTGGGGTGTTGAAGTAGTCAAAAAGACACTGTTGTAGGAATCAGGACAGGTCTGTTGCAGGCCACCAGTTTACCAAGGACACTCCTAACCCAACTGGTTCTCTTGGGCCGTTCTAAATCTCCCATGTGCTGTTCAGCTCTGCACTCTGGTGTGCCACATGGCACTGTCCTGTGCCTCAATATTTTACTGTAAGAAATTATTTTAGTGTACAGAGGAGTTAACCTGCACCAGATATAGTTGCTTAAAGCAAAGATGGTTTTAGAAAACAAATCTTTACCTCCTAACATGCTTTTAATTCTGTGGGATTTTCATAAGCACCACTTGTTTAAAGCAGAGCACATACTTTTTTTTTTTTCCCAACAAATTAAAGGGAATTCAGCATGAATGTGTTCTCCTAATGTAAGCTTAAATTATTATATACTTTATATCGCAGTCCCTCTATAATGGCCATGAATGCATTTTCTCTATATTTAGCTACTTCTTTCAGCTTCAAATTAAACTGGTTATTGGAAGGTCTAATTGATTCAAATCCAGACAGTTTTGTTCATCTAAATTAAAGATAAAGATGTCATTGAAATATAAGTTCCACATGCTTTGAAAGAACAGAATAAAATTAATGGTTATAATTCTTTGTATTTAACATATACATTTTTATTCTTAACTCATAAGCTGAGGAAAAAGAAGGGGGAACGTGTTGCAATCTTTCAACCTCGGCGTTGCTCTGAGAAGCGTTGGACACTGTCGATGTAGAGCAAGGACACAGGGTTCAGGAGCTGAGTGGACTTCCATGCTGGCCAGTGTTTCTCTCCATGGAGGTCGGAAAGGCCCTTCCCTGCGTCCTAGACATGGAAGCCACATGGCCGTAGTGTTCTCTTCATCAAGGCACTTGCTTCTCTGTCTTCGCTTACCTTGATCGAAAGCTAGTAGAAGTTTTGTTCTTCAGAAGTACTCAGCATAAATGGTGTTTCTCGGTGTGGTTACTTCTCACACAGGAAATCTCTCTGTGTCTGCATCGTGTGTATCTTAAGATGTAGAACGCCATGACCGAGCCCTGGGTCACACTTGTCTCAGCTGTGAGTACCGACGCCAGTTGTGACAATAACGAGCCTTCTGCACTTGGACCCTCCCTCGAGAATCTCCTCTCCCTGTATGAGGTAGTCCTACACACGCGCTGCTTCAGTTTTGAGCTCCAGGTCGACTGCTCCTCTCCTTGGTGTTCCTGAGAGAGAGCTCAAACCGAGTATCAGGCTGAGAGAAAAGCCATTTTTTATTAAGAGGGTGGAGACGGTCTCATTAAAGCATGGCCTGTTACAATTCTGCTTCCCCAAAGGGAAGAATCCATTGCCCTTAATAAGACGAGGTCTTTGGAGATGGTTTTTCCTAAGTGAAATATTAAACCAGGGCTCAGCCACAGAGTTCCCATGGTAGAAGTGAAGTCAGAGACTCGTGAGAGCTGGCCTGCCGGGGGTACGAGAAGTCTCTCTGGTCCTTCCAATTCCATTTGAGATGAGAAATGAAAAGCTTGTCTGTCCTTGACGAGAGAGCCTTTTCCAAAGACATTTCGCATTGAAAGCCGGGTTTCGATCCACGTGGCGGGAAAACTTTCTGTGATCCTTGCGACTGGCCTCCCTGATCTCACAGTCAGCTCGAACAAGTATCTTTAATTACATAAAGAGTGTTAGGACTCTCTTAGTGTACACCTACTGTTTCATGTCACTTATTTATCGCATTCATCCACTAGTTCCTTTATTCACCCCAGAACTATTTCCTGAGCTCATGCTGTGTGCCAGGTACTCGGGTTCACAGAAACGATTGACGGCATCCTGTCTTTATGGTGTTGACCTCATAATTGGATACAGAAAATAAACAAATGGGTGTGGGGCATGGCGGGTGGCGGTAGGGCTATGGCTTCCCGTGAGGCCATTCCAATGGAAATTTCCAGGTATCATTTTTACAAATTTGCCAATTTACTTGTCTAGCTTTCTCGACCCTTAGAGGCATTTAAACTTCTATTTCACTCAGCTTTCCTGAGGGTTTAATCTTTGGATGCCTTCGCTCAAGCCAGCCCCTCTGCCTACCTACCTCCTAGATTCGGTAGGAGCTGAGAGCCGCAAGCAGGGAGCTCTGGCCCCGTGCGGTGGCGTGTCTGAACTCGGCGTTTCTGCAGCCCAGGGTTCAGATGCTGTCTCCGTCTGGACCAGCACAAGGCAGCTACAAGGAACTCGGGATGTATTCTCTCCAACCCGCCCTTCCCTTACCTTCCCTGCTCGGTACTTCACCTCGAGAAGAACCTGGCCAGAGGCTGTGCAGGAGCGGGTTATAAATGCCCTCTTACGACCGGCCTGGGCTGGTGACTGGTTTGGCTCAGGTTCCCCAGCAAGGTGCCAGGTGGCCTGGCCGTCAGCTTGTTTGTCCACCGAAGTCAGAACCAGGAAGGGGAAAGGTGCTAGCGCTCGCTGAGGCCTCTGTGCTGCTACCGGGCAGCGCAGCGGAGTCTGTGGACGTCCTGCCACCTGCCGGGCCGTGGAATCCGGCTCACTGCCCTTTCTCCTGCACTTGAGCGGAGGGCCTTTCTAAATCAGTGACCACGGCGCGGTGGACCGTCAGGGAGATGTGTGAAAGTGGCAGAGAGCAGCGCCCCAGGTGACAGCTTCAGGGAGGGCCTCACAAAGGGAGGGCTTGGAGCTGTCCTGGGTTTCCAGGCAGAGGGAGGGGCAGTTGAGGGCACTCCAGGTGCAACCACAGACATGGCTGCTCTGCCACTTTGGGGCATGTTGGAGGTGGGCCTTCCTCCTGACAGTCCGTTCACACTAGGTGTGGGGAGAGCTTCCTCAGCACCTCGGGTGCTGCTTCTCCTCGGAAAGGACACTTGAACACTGTTTGTTTTCCCAAGTGATTAGAAGTGAGATTCTGGAGGTGCGTAAACAAATTAAAATACTTCAAATTAGAATCTACTAAATAATGTAACCCCTCTAAATCCTATCTTCCTAAGCAACATGGCACGTTATATAACATAGTAGAAAGATAAGCAATTGAATTCGAAGAAAAAAAACTGTTTTTTGGAAGACAAGAAGCCTCTGTCCAGCCCCTCACCATTTTCAATCTGGCTTTGTTCAATCTCAAGTCAGGCAGGTATATTATATATATCTCTGTCTATCTATATATAGGTATATTATATACACTTACATATTATATATGTTATAAATTGTATATATTATATATTATATATTTATATATATAATATATTATATATATATTTATATTATATTTATATATTATATGTGTGTGTGTGTGTGTATATATATGTGCATTTTGTTTTCTCTAAGTTAGTAATGAGGTTGTTTTCTGATGCTTTCACATAAATGTAGGTTATGAGGAAAAGTCACGGGGTCATTATCACACCATCTGTTCCAGCTGGTCTGATTTAGTCACATGTTTTCCAGGGTTCTTAGTGAGCTGTCAACAAACTGCAATTAATCATGAAAACCTCACAGGCTGTCAGAGGTTACTATACTGAGACTCCGAGATCACGAATTGGGATATCACGAGATCGATTGCTGCTGATGTACAAACACTTTCTAGAACCCCTTCTTTGGATGACTGAATTTTAAAGATGCAATAATGACATCTTTGGATCTGGTAGCTGAAGAGAAATAAGAAGACTGATTTATTTGTTGAGCATCCACCAAGAAGAGCCATCTTTTTGTATAAGCTGTTGGTGTATAACTATATAATTGGATTTGGTGGTTTTCCTTAGTGATATTTCAATGGAGAAAATGTTATAAGGTAGCTCTTCACAAAAAGTAAACAGAGAAACTGGTCTTTGTCCTTTGCCTTGTCTGTTAGCTGCTAACTCTGTACCGCTGAGCTCAAACGCCTATCTGTAATAGAAATCAGAGCCCTCCTATGGGAAAAGAGAGTTCGCTGACGTTTAGTGTGAGTTCTCTTGGGCCTTATCTGTGATACCTAAATCACTCCAGCTTTGCTGAGGTAAACCATATATGCTTTTTTATTTTATATAACTATATTTTTAAGGCATTTTAGACTTGAAAAATACCAGTATTTCAATAGACTGGTATGACCAATGGAAAGAATTAAGTATGGTTAATAATTTAAGAGATGTAGATTAAGATAGTATGAGAACTGGGGCCAGCAGATGCCATAATGGCTATGTCTCTGGACTCCCATGTAGCCAACTGTAGTTTGAGTCCCGGACCTGGTAGCTTGAACTCACACTGGGTGCATGTGTGTGCGTGCCCAAGACCCCGAGAGGAGAATGGAGGAGAAGGGATTGCGGTGTGGCCATCGCCCCTAGGGGGTGATTTCTCGCTTTCTGTCTGTCTCTCTCTGTCTTTCTGGCAAGTGCATGCGCCCTATAGCAAAATCCTCTCTAAGAAAAAAAAAAAAAAGGTAGCATGAGAAGTTTGCATGTGCTGCACTGAAGATTTCCAGGCTCACTTATTTTATTGGCTCTTAGTGAGATTTAAAGCAAATACTTCAAGCTTACTGACTTTTGGCAAACAAAATATTTCTGGAAAATGTTTATCTAATTATCAATGTGTGGAAGTTTATTTACCAAGGATTTATGAGATTTTTGGTAACCTACTGAAAGCTAATTAATTGTTAGTTTGCTCTGTTTGTTGAATATTTGTAGCCATGGGGAGTGTGTGTGTATGTAGAAAGAGAAAAGGGAGGAAATGAGGGAAGCAGAAAAGGAGAGAGAGGTCGGAGAAGGAGAAACGCTTGAGTGAGCGTTTTAGGAGATTGCTGGCCTCATGTCTCTGAGTCGTGATGTGACAGGGCTGGTTCCTGGCCTTTCCCTCCGTCCTCCCAGTTAACACCAGAAGCAGCGTACGTACCCAGAGCCCTGTGGGAATACCCTTTCGCGTAAGCTGGTCCTTTCCGCTTCATGCTTGGGCTCTGTCCTGGATTTAATATACTCCATCCAGTTGTCTTGTAGACAAATATTTGCCTCCGAGAGGAGGATCAGAGTACACCTCAACATGGTGAAAAGAGGGCGGACTACAGAAGGCTGTTGCTTTTCCTGCTTTGGAGCGGTGGTCGTAGAAACAGGAACTGTGTGTGACGTTGAGAAGCCCGCAGCACGATCTTCCCTTCAGTCTGCACACAGGGCAGCCCTCATTTACTGAGCGCTTAGTGGACGCCAGGCTGTCTGCTAGGCTCAGCTCGGGGTAATGCTGAGAAAAACAATGAATTCAAGTAATTTGGAGGATGAGACACGTATGTAATCTAGTGGAGAAGACCAACATTTTTGAGATAATGATGTTAATGGCATATAATTACAAACAGATGCTCTGGAATGAAAGAAAACTCATCTACGAAAATGAAGAACTAAAACACATAACTCTTAGGTCTGGTAGGAATGTTTGAGGAAGGTTGTTGAGTTCCTTTGTCAATAAATAGGGGAAAGAGATTCATTTCAAGTGGAAGCAATTCCTGACAAAAGCCTCACAGCAGAAACGAGTTCGAGAACTGAATGGGGCACAGGGTGAGAGGCCAGCTGAGCCCAGACTCTGTGGGAGCCCCTGGGGCAGATCAGTTGTTCTGTTTTCTATCTCGAGTGTGTTTGAGAACTCGCTGACGTTACTGCGGGCAGGCCTCTCAGGCTCTTGACTGGAGAATGGAGTTGGATCCGTGGGTGTGCAGGTGCACACGTGGTGGGGCCCGGGGCTGGCTGCAGCTGGGGTGGGCTGCGAGGGGTGCTGGGCCTCCTCTAACTTACCCGCCTTTCTTGTGGAAGAAATAGCAATGCAGACTTTGACAACTGCCTGTGTGTGAACGTGGAGGGCCAGCAAGGTGCACCTGGGGCCCAGGTGGGAACCGGAGCTGATGGCGCCGCCGAGAGCAGCGGCAGGTTTGAAGAAGGATGGACATTCTGGGAGTATTTAGAAGCTGCGGCTCCAACAGTCTAGGCTCAGTGGGAGTTTAGCCAGCAGGTGACATGGTGGGTTTCGGATTCCCACATGGCCTGCTCCGTTCTGAGTCCCCTACCTGGTGGCTGGCTTCGCACTTTCTCTCATGTCTTTCTGGTGAGTGCATGTGCCCTACAGCAAATTAAATGTAAATAAAATTAAATAAATGTTATAAAGTAAAATCAACATGAAGGATAAAGGAGAGGAAGACATTGCCTCTGAGCCTGGCTTGGGAAAAGTGGGTGGGTGGATATTGGGGAAGAGAGCCTCGGTGGGGGCGCGGGTAGTGAGGACGCGGGTAGTGAGGGCGCGGGCAGTGAAGACGCCGGTAGTGAGGAGGCTCATGACCAGCGAAGGCATGGCTGCCGCGTCAGCTCGCTGGCCCCACCGAGGCTGGCTGAGAAGCGGCAGGTACAAAGCAAGCCGGGGCTGCGCTCAGTTAACCGGGGCTGAGCCAACAGAGGATCAAAGTGGCTGACGGTGAGAGCCCATGCACCACAGCATTTAATGGCAAAGCGAAGGGGTAGAACAGACCTGCAAGAAGACCGAGCAGTGGATTTCATAAATCTCTAGAGAGAGAGACACACAGACAGACGGACAGAGACAGACAGCTCCTTGAGATCAAAGGGATGGCCAGCAGATCTCGCAGAGAATGGGGTCTAGAAATGCCTGTGGTTTTTGTGACTGGAGGACACAGTTTAGCCAGGAGAGAGTTGGGAATTGCTTTGACAGAGGGGTGCGGGCACAAGCACGCTGGAATTGGACTAGGGTAAGAAAAGAGGCAGGATGACATGTACTCCTCTCTTAGAAGATTCAGAACGTAGAGGAGAGAAATGATCCCACAACGTGGGTGATTTCAGCGCCATTAAAGACGGAAGAGGATAACCGAGAGAGGTAGTTTAGGACACCCTGTAGAGCAGGGCTAATCACGGGGTCGTGTGCCAGAGGTCCGACACGGAGCTTGGCTCAGACAGCTGAGAGGTGGCGCCCACATGTCCGCAGTCAGGAGGGAGGTGCTGGGAGTAGGGGCGCGGACACGTCGAACTGGAAGCATAGGTGCATGTGTTTCGAAAACGACTCGGTGTTCACGTGACAATGAGTTTATGCCATCTGACTTCTCTGCTGTATCCAAAACATGGAGCAGTGGGAACAGTCATAGAACCTGTAGTGTAAAGCACTTGTAAGGCAATTTCCTAGGAAATGTCTTTCTTTGCAATGCTGCTGGGAAAATGCATTAATCACTCAGCATCACCATTCAGCATAACTTTATCATACTCTATCTATTAAGTACCTACCAAAGAAGGCTGTCTCATTAACCTTTCACTGGCGTTCACCAGTGAATTATAATAGCTACAGTTTTATTAATATCTTTCCACCAAACATAAAAGGAGTTCAAGATTTATAAATATGTTTATAATTATAGTCTATATGAACATTCAGAAAAGTAGCCATGGTTTTTTATTTTATTTTATTTTATTTTTTTGAGAGATTTTTGCTATAGGGCGTGTGTGCTCCCCAGACAGACAGAGAGAGACAGAGAGACAGAAAGCGAGAAATCACCCCCCCCACCCCCGGGGGGAAAAAGTAGCCATGGTTTAATGTTTTCTTTTTTTTTATTCCTTTCCTTCCAACTTCTTTTTAAAATTAATCCTTTTCCTCAATGCATTTTTATTACATTTCTACTTATTTTATGTTTTGTAAGGCTGTCTGAATTTTAAAAAGACAAAAACACAAACACCAAAAATACAACAGTGTATGTTATGATCAAAGGGATGACCAACCTTTCGAGATGCTTATCTAAGCTGTATTCAGTCGGCAGCCAACAAAAAGTTTTGACTGGGTATAAGGAACTTTCTATGTAACACTGAATATTTCTGGATATATTTCTTCAAATAAAATGCCTTTTTTCCTCATCACTTGCCTTTCTAATTTTATAGGTGAAAAGCGCAAAGGATGTTGAGGTGCTGGCCAGCAGTTCTGGCACTTGGATTCCTTTTCCTGGAGGCAGAAGGAAGACCAACGAAAGAAGCAGGGTACGGTCTTCAGCCCTACCAGCCCCTCGTACGACTGAGACATAAGGTACAGTCAGAATTCCCAGTCTGCCCCTTGTTCCTGCCAAGTACTAACTGCGCCGGTGGTTGTCTTTTACTCACCTGAGGGCATTTATTTCAGAATATATTTTCAGAAGTTTCATATTATTAAAAAATACACACTGTACACCTTGAAATAAGTAGCATTTACAGCATTGAAAATTAAATACTTCATGACAAAAAAGTAAAGACTCATTTAAAAATTACACAGGTCACACAGAGTGAATATAATACATTCACAAAAGTAAATATATTAAGGAAAAATAAGCCATATAATCGCTATCATTTCTATGTTGATTTAAGTTTAGAACATTTTAAACTAAAAAAAAAAAGTGTTATGCTCTGGAATTTATCATCATAATAAATAAAAAGATATCTATACATTTTGCAAATAAAGATTTGGCAAGGGATGCATTTCCATAGAAATTACCAGAAATTTTAAGTACCAGCGGTTGGCGTAATGGCTATGTCGCTGGACTCCCACATAGCCGAGCGCGGTTGGAGTTCCTTTGCTACAGAGTGTGTGCACTCGCCAGAAAGACAGAGAGAGACAGAAAGTAAGAAATCACCCCCAGGGGCGATGGCCACGCCGCAATCCCTTCTCCTCTATGGTCCTCTTGGGATCTTGGGCATTCAAGCACACGCGCCCGGCGTGAGTTTAAGCCACCGGGTCTAGGACTCAAACTGTGGTTGACTACATAGGAGTCCAGTGACATAGCCATTATGCCAACTGCTGGTCCCGCTAGTGCTTTTATTTTGACAGCCCATGATACTGCAAAGAAAATACTCAAGCAATTTCTTATTAAATCAAGTAAAGGTTTATAATTCACTTTGGGTTACTATAAAAAGTAGAGAAAACACAAAAATTACATTCTAATTATGAGAGATGTTATATACATTTGTAAAATTTCCTATTCTACTGGTCTGTAAAAATTCTAGAAATAAATATTGAGTTTATATTCTATATATGCTATCGGCATTTACATTGCATATATGTTAGTTGAAATTCTTTCGTAAGTATCACAATATTTCAGTGAAATATCTCATCTTTACTAAGCGTGCTGAATATTGGGCTGAATTTTAAACTGTTATTTTAATCTTCAAAACAATCATAAAAAATATATTTGTTTTTATTTTATAGATGATAAGTTAAAAATCTTCAAAACTTTAAGGAATTTTTCTCAGTGCATAAATTTTTAAAATAAATTATCAAGAGCAAGCAAGGGATAACATAAAGAATAAGTTTGATGGCCAGGAAAAAGAATATTAAGCAAAATGTGAAAATATACTTCAATGCCAAAAAAAACATTGAAAAAATGTGCTCCCCTGTAAAAATAAGTTTTAAAGTCCTAGTGTAAATGCGTGCTGTAGGAGACCTGGCCTTGTCCACTGCCTTTCAATTATCGATGGTGTCCTGTTCCTCACGGACACGTTAGCCACGGATCAACCTGGCTGACAGTGGTCCATGCCCAGCGATTCCCCGTGGCGTTTTTCTCCCCTAGTGACGTGTCTTCAGGTGAGAAGCTGTCGTTCTCGTTCTTTTATTTCTGGTTCCATGAACATTGTAGACGTTGTCTCATGAATCAGTGGCAGAGGCACGACCGGCAGAATGTGTGACTGCTTCTCTGACTATGGCCCTAGCTGGAGGGTGACAGGTTTTAAGCACAGTGTGTACATTCACAAACTGCTCTGAATTAAAGTTCAATGGTAAAGATAAGCCACTTTTGCACTGCCATGAGATTCAATAATACTTCAGAGAAAAGAAGTGCTGTGATGAGTTAAACTTGTGCGGAAGCGTGAATGCCCACCCACAATGATCACAGCCACCTCCGATCTTCCCTGCCTCTGGGTGACTTTACCACCAGGTAGAAGTATGTCCTCGTTGGTATTTAAAAGCACGGAGGCAGAGTGACGTGGGAATACTAAGTTGGAAACAGTTTCAGACAGAGGTGAGATTAAGATAAAAAAGGCATTTGGTGAGAGTGTGTGTGTGTGTGTGTGCGTGTGTGTGCGCGTGTGTGTGCGCGTGTGCGTGTGTGCGTGCGCGTGCACCACTGTGAGAGGGGGAGAGACAGAGAGAGGAAGCGGACAATTGACAGGTATGGAGCGTGACTCTGAGTCGTGACTCCTGTGAAAACCGCGGCCGACTCTGTCCACTCTCCGTCCAACGCTCTAGCTGCACCTCGAGAGCTAACGTCCCTTCTCCGAGCCCGTCATGTTCCCAGTGTAGCTCTCATTGTGTTAGTGTGGGTCACTGTGAGGATTCCAGGAGCTCCCAGTCATCTTGTTCACCGATTTCATTGTCATCGCATACACACGCACTTGACTGCTGAGGCCTTCCAACCCATGACTGAAAATGGAGCAGCCGCGGGCTGGGACTTTATTCCTCTCCCTCTCCCTGTCCTTCTCTGCTGAGTGAACAATGACCTCTCCCAAAGGTTCTTTTTTTAAAAGAAGAAAACAGAACAGTCATGAACAAGCTGTGAGTTCTTTTTACCCACAGAGCTCATCACCACTTACTCACTAGTTTGTGGTTGCGTCCTCGCCTCAGGGTGTGAACCGTCCACCCTGCCCAGCACCTGGAGCGGGATCTGCACCTGGTAAACACCTGAAAAACTCCGCGTATGTGGAACGGGAAGTTCTGACCGATGTCTAGAAGGCTGAAAACAAAATAACACATGTATCGTGTATACATATATTTATCTATATTCGTGTAGTCAATTATAATTACTAAGTCCAGTAAAATATCCTTTCCCTGTCATTTATCAGAAAATACCAGGAGATTTTCTTTAAAATGTTTTTCTGTAATTTAAAAATAATTTTACAGGGCCAACAGGTGGCACGATGGTTAGCAGCGCTGGACTTCCACATGGCCGACCACGGTTCAAGTCCTGGACCTGGTGGCTTGCTTTCTCACTGTCCCTCTCTCTTTCTTGCATCATCCCTCTCTAGTCATCTAAATCAATCAATTCATTAATTAAGTTAAATAAAATCTTAAAAAAAAAAAAAGTACTTTTGCCAGAAGGCATGTACACTCACTGAAAAGAGACACAGAAAGAGAGAAAATGGGAAGATGAGAACAGCACTGCAGCCCACCCCGCCCCACCCCGCCCCGCCCTGCATGGGGAATGGTCACACCATGATCCCTTCTCTGTTTCTCCCCCTTTGGGTATTTTGGCCATTCATGCACATGTTCCCAGAATATTTTTTCAAGCTGCCAGGTCTGAGACTCGAATCATGTATTAGGCCACGTGGGATCTAGCTGCCTAACCAACATGACACAGGCTGGCCCAATTTTAAAAATTAATCATTTTATTATTTTTACCATTATATAAATTATTTTTAGTTGTAATTTTAACCTATATAGTTTTATCTAAGCTTCAAAGAATACTCACACACACACACACACACACACACACACGTGTGTGTATCTATCTATACATAAATATATTTGTAGGACTGAAAGAATGCCATTTGTCACTAATATTAAATACTAACTATTGACTAGAAAAATATAAAACACATAATAGACAAAAAAGATCTTTAGGTTTGGTTAGCCATTTTCCACACTTCTTTTCCTAGATAAGTGTCAATATTTTGATTCTGAATCAATATATGTAAAGAACACATTTTCACCAAGTATTTTTATGCCAACTATATAATGAATCACATTTTGGGAGCAGAAAGTGAAATATGACACTTATTTGCAGATGATACTGACATATTGTAGATATAAATATAAACATATATGTACATATTTATATCATTTGGAGCTCTGTGTATATATACATGTGATTGAAAATGTGTCTGTATCTTGAGATTAAAAAATGAATCTATCATGCCAATTATGGAAATCTTAATTAGAACCCACTGATAGGTGTTGGAGAAAGCTTATCACGTGTTTCTCTCAAGTGTTGATCAAGAATTTAGGGAGCGTCATATGTAGACACTCCTTAACACTCTAGCTCTGTAAAATACAGTTACCAAATCCAAACCAGTTTTCTTTTTTATTGCTTAAATTAAGCATTAAATCCTTATATTGTGCTGGGCGACTTCATATATTGTGTCATCTGAAAAATCCTGACACGTTTTGCATAGAAAGACAGACAAATACGGCATGACTTTTCCAATGACCCAATATGTTAATTATAATAAAATAATCCTGAGTTTCATGAATGTTGTTCCCATTTACTCAAATGACATCATTAAAACTCAGAGAGGAAAATGAGCTTTCCTGAAGAGGGGGTCACAGACAGGATCAGAGAGATCGGTAGAGTGCGGTAAAATCAAAACTGGACCAGAAGTGAAAAAGAAAAAAGAACCAGAAAAAACAAGATGACTATTATAGTCAAGAATACGACTGACCCCAAGGAGAGAGAGCCGCTGTTCCCCCAGGCTGGTCAGCCTCCGTCCGTTACGGAGATGAGGGTCTCCTGCTGGCCCCGGCAGCTGTGCTTGAGCCTCGCCTCCAGAAGAGGCGCCCAGGAGCAATCGCTGCCACCCTCGTGGCCTGCTTTCGTCACCCAGAATCCGGGGTTGAGTACAACGCAGTAACCGCTGCCTGTCGGGTGCACCGTGAGACGGTCTCTGATGTCCCCAGACTCTGAGCCACCTCAGAGCTGCTGTGCTCGTGTGGCCCGGAGCCGGACCCCGACACTGTCAGGCATTTTCCAGGTGGAAGGTCCTCTGTTAGCGTCAGTCTATACATCGGGTCACTCAGTGATGTGGACACTCCCACAGGGAGATGGCTTTATTACTATAATACATTTTCCCATAAATACGTCTTTAATTGGATTTGTCTTCTCATCACTGTTAGGAAGCCCTGACTGTTTTAGAGGTGACCCTGGGGGTCTCAGACGTCTGATAACCGTCTCGTGTCACACAGCTAGACGTCAGGCAGCGGGATTTAGACTATGCACACTCAGGGCCTCAGTCACTCTCCTCTTCCTGTTCCCCCAGTCTGTGCGCGTGGAGGTGGGGCTTCCTGGTCTCACCCCCGCGGGGGTCGGCTGGTGCCAAGCGTCCAGCTGGGCCCGTGAACTGGGAGCTGATGGATCAGGACTTGGATCTGGGATGGCCCTGGTCTCCAGTAGCAACCTCTTCCACTCACCATTTCCCCTTTTGCGGGCCAACAGCGTCTGCTCAGGGGCGTGACTGCTTAGTGGTTCAAAGTGTTTAATCGACCACGATGAAACCCCTGGCAATGAGAGATGTCATGGAACCAGAAATGGAGGACAGACGCTTTAGTTCTGAGATCTGGCAGCTGCTCCTTCGGTGCAGTCCTGGCCTGTCCTCGCAGGTAAAGACAGGACCACCTAAGCCCTCAGCGCCTGGCTGCAGCCTGACGCCCTTTTCTGTGCACCCTGAGTCCTGACGCCCTTTTCTGTGCACCCTGAGTCCTGACGCCCTTTTCTGTGCACCCTGAGTCCTGACGCCCTTTTCTGTGCACCCTGAGTCCTGACGCCCTTTTCTGTGCACCCTGAGTCCTGACGCCCTTTTCTGTGCACCCTGAGTCCTGACACCCTTGTCATTCTCACTGCTTCCGTCTTTCTTCCCACTGCTTGCTGCTGGGCCGTGTCTCCCATCACAGTTTAACCTCCCGTTGCATTCTAACCCGGTAGCTTGCGGGTCGAATGCTCCTCTGTGTTAACATGTACCTGCTTGGTGACCGTGAGCCCTCCCTGGGTCAGTACCACGGCTTACCACCCTTTCTCGTCTGCGGTGCTTGTCACACTGCTACGTTCTTTGCTGCTGAGGACAATCAAGTCAGCAAAAGGGAAGCCCTGTGAGGAGGGGTGTGCATGGGGTTTGCCTAACGGGGCACACGCGGTCCTGAGATGCCCACGCCTGTGTGCCCAGGCAGTGCCCAGCCCAGCAACGACACGGACGTACGACTCCTTTACTTCCCGAGTCGGCATGCGGCCGGGGTGTCCTTACTGCGCTCGTGAGGCGAGGCATGAGCACAGGGGAGACGTCCCAGAAAGTCCCAGAGACTGCCGCCGTCCCCCACAGGACAGGACCACGCAAAGAAGCTGTTCGCGGGACGTGCATTTTTTTAAACCTCTCATATTAAAGGAATGATAGATGTGGATTGGTGAAGAGTGGAAGGAGAGAACTTTCAGGAAAGAGACAGACATGAAAGAAACATCAGAACTGTGGCTGCTTAGATGGTTTGAGCCTCCAGGCGAACCCGGGAGCACTACTTCTGACTGAGGGAAACCACACCATCCCGTTTGAAATACCCAGTTGCTCACAGCAGCTTCCCGGCAGGTCCTCCACAGTGCCTGCACAGTTTGCACGGGTCAGGAAGCGCTTTGGACCACCATGAGACAGTAGGGAGGCAGGCCTGAGGCCAGGGAAAGGAGGAACGGTTAAAGAGTAAGTGAGCTCAGTGTAAGGGACATGCTCATTAATGCCGACTGGTGGATTTATTTCATGTGTATCAGAAAGGCTGAATTTTATTGATAAGTTTCATAATGTTTTTCTAATCAACTAAATTGTATTTAAAACTTAAGAACTTTTTTTTTTTTCTAGAAATGACATCCAGGTGTTAACTGACACCACCACTCTGTCCCTGTTTTTGTGATTGTGCAAGAACTGGTGAAGGGGTGTTTAGAAATTGGAGTCCTAGGTGAACAGAGCCAAGTACTTATGATAGTTTCATATTCTTTGTAAAGGGGAAGTACAAACCTAAAAAATCCTGCAAGTTTGAGCAAAAATGCTCTTTAAAATCATTTACAAAGTCAAGGCAAAAAACCACAAAGATGTGTCTGAACGTTTTAGTTTTGGAATTTACAAAAGGTCTGAGGCTCTAACGCTCAGCATGGTGACCTTAGTTAGCAATATTGTATACCTGAAATTTGAAAAGAGGGTAGATCTTAAGTGTCCTAACTAGACATGGGTGTCTCTACTCATGGGATGTGCTGACGCCAGAGACCCCCACACACCAACACAAAACTAAGAGAAAAGGGCAAAGGCGTGAGATAATGGTTAGGTTAATTAACTTGTCAATCATTACAGTGCACAAGGACAGCAGATCATCACCTTGACCCTCTTACATATATGCAATTTTTTTGCTAGTTATACTTAAATAAAGCCAAAAAACAAAATATAAAAACAATATAAAAACAAGGAACTCTTTTAATTAGAAATTCCCTCAGCTTGGATTACAGATCGAGTGCTTTCTGAATGCTATACTTCTCATGCCAAATGACTGAACGTGACTCTATTATAAAAGTGACAATTTGTTGACATAGGGTAATTTTTTTGAACTCCTTTGCCCTCTTTTTATCTTCCTACCATTGATAAGACAAGACTTTTGGAAGGTCTGAGTTTTTATCTTCTTTGCAAGCTAATGCGTTAGGCCGCCACAGGCAGATTCCCACACACTGAGAGAAGACACAAGACTCCCAGGTCAGAGACGAAGGAGTTTCCTGCTCACGGTAGAAGCAGCAGCCAGTGTATCTGCATTCGAGCCACTTTCCTGAGCCCAGTTCCTACAGGGGGATGCAAACACAACTAGGTTGCACCAATGTACACCAGATGGTATGTTACACATCATATGATATATTACACAAAAAGGCAAAAAAATCTTCCAAAAGATGTTTGGAAGGACGCCAAATCCCAGTGGTGCAGTGGTAATGCAGCTGATTCACACAGGAAAGTGCCCGTGTTTAAACCCAGCCTCATGGTACACTCTACACACGTCAACATGCGTAGTATCTACATTGACTGCAACATGTTGATTTAAGGCCCTGGGCAGTGCCTTTCTCTGTCTTAGAAGAAATGAGTAGATGAACTTTAAAAAAAGAAATGATTGGAAGGCCCTAGTCTGTTGAATGGGCCATAAACAGTATCTTTTCTTTGCAACAGAAGGAAACAGTATCTTTATAATACTGGGTAGTAAGTGTCCTGCCCTTTGTCTTCAGAGTTACATCATTTATCTTGAAGTCTGTAGACAATGTTGCCTTTTGCTCTGGAGAGATACAGTTTCTCTATGCTCCAGAACCTAATTGCTCTACCAAGATCCTTGAATAGATAGTCCAGAACTAATTGTAGTGGGTGTCTACTCATGGGATGTGCTCACACCAGAGACCCACACAGAATTGTCCCCTAATCCACGTGGAAAGCAGCACCTGAAACATGGGAGGTCAGAATTGCTGTGATGTATCTCTAAGGCTCAAACTAAGCAGCTGTCGACAAGGCTGATTTGAAATCCTGCCTTTCACCAGGCTCACTTTATGCTTTTAAGAACTTTAAGAAAATAAAAAGTTTTGTTGCTCTTTGGATGTATTGCTTAGATGTATATTCCTTCAAATCTAGGTTTATTTGCTCATCTGGGGGAAAAAATGGCATTCAGTGGCTGAATCACTCTGCCTAACTTAAATAAGTAAATAAAGGGATATACCTGACTTCTAAAATTCTCAAGATAAGGACCTACTAGAGAAAATTATCTTTTGATCCCTTTGGGAATGAATTCTCTAAGCAGTGTTCCTATTTCAGATCTGTACGTGGTATGCAAAAAGGATGCTTCTTTATACCTCTGTGACCCTACATTAAACTATTTTGCTTAAAGCTTTAAAAGGAGCTATGACTGGGAAAAAAATAGAGCTACTTTCCTTTGAAGATCCAGAGTTTTGAAATGCTAAAAATGTGGTGCATTAGCATTCTATTTACATCTATTCAACACAAATATAACAAAATAATCAAATGAAGTCAAATTTGTACAGTCAGAGCCTAGATTGTCAGAATTTCAAAACACTCAGAGCACTCCACAAATGCCCAAGCCTTGGGCACAGAGGAGGTTTCTACCACCCAAATGTGGATTTTCAAGTGACCTGAGTCACAGTGCCTTCTCTTACCTCATGCTGTGTGTGTGTGTGTGTGTGTGTGTGTGTTTGTGTGTGTTGTATTGTTTTGATAGCTGAAATTCAGCATGGCTTCAGCCCTGTTTCCAGGAATAGTTATCAATGTTTTTACTAGTAAAGATGCACCATAATACTAGGGCATAGCAAACTTCTGATTACCTGTTGAAAATAGACATTTATTGTTGGATGTTTTGGCCACGTGGTTGTATAACCACCGGGGGACCCACCCTTGAAGGAGGTCAGTCCTGTGTTGAGCCTGCAGAGTTACCACAGCTGAAATTATGTTTAGATGGCTGGGGGGCCAGGTCAGCCTATTAAGCCAGTCATGGTTTTTCTTGTAAATAGGTTGTCATTTCTGTTCATTTTCTTCTCATTGGCTTCCAAAGCCTTAGATCTAGTTGTGCTTCTAACAATTTGTGTGTGTGTGAGTGTGTGTGTGTGTGGAAAAAGATGTACTAGATAGATCATATTGGTTTCTTAAAGAAAAGCAAACTATTAACCAACCCAAATCTACATTAGCTATACATATTTTGTTATTTTATTCAAAAAATTAAAATAGAAGTATGGTTGTTTTCAACAGTTTTCAATGTGGAGATACTGTAAACAAACACACATGGGGAGAAAGGGTCATGAGTTCAGGACAAGTGAATACAGAAGACACATTTATCTCGTTTTAAAATGATATTGGCGAGGGGACATTTGCGGGCACTATCTCAATGTGTGAATAAATGAGAAGTTGTTTTGTGTGTCTTTAATTATTGACAATTCTATTGTGGATCCAATCAGAAAAGCTACATATCACAAATGAATATTCTGATGTATGAGTTGGACATTCTGTATGTTTGAGAGATTAAAAGCTCTGTAGCAGATAAGCCACGGTTGATCAGGGAGGGTACTTTTCAGCTCATCTCACTCACTGTTGTATTTCTCCCATTACTTCCTTTGCATGTGGACTGAGGGTTGGTGTTTTTAGTGCTGTCAGGTAGTAGAAAATACACAGTTTAAATACGTATAGACTGCAGATGGGAAAACCGAGGGCCGTGTGAGAGGTGACGTGGCCCAGTGCTGTTCAGCCGAAATTAGAGCCAGAGTTCCTGCCTTCCAGAACCGTTGCTTTCATTAACACTCTGCCCCCAGTTTAATACTTTTATCTGAGTCTAGTTTTTACCTCTACAAGAAGTACCTCTACTCATTATTCCAGAGAGTACTTATTAAGTACCTACTATATGCAAAGTACCGAACAAAACCATTCTGAGTTCTCCCTAACACACAGCTTGATTTACACGATTGCTGTTGATGAAGCCAACAACGCAAATGAATTGATTGAAAACACAACCTCAGTGTCTTATTTCACTGTGTAACGAAGGGACTGCCTTCAGGGTTTGCTTTGTAGGACGTAGCCTACAGGAGAATACATGTGGTGACGAAGTATATTTTCTGAACTAGCTACAAGAAAACCATGCTTGGTTGAAGAGGTTGCCCTAACCTTCTAGCCATCCAAAGGAGGTTACACTGTACCATCTGTGCCAGGTAAACAGGTCTGGCTCAAGAGGTCTGCGAGTCATTGTACAACCACCGGGCAGGAACATCCAGCAGTAAGTGTCTGTTTTGCACAGGTGCTTGGAAACTTGCTCACGTGTGTGTTTAGAGAGTCCCGGCTGCACTCGGGTTCCCCTGTCAGAACGGCTAGCAGCCCTGCCCTGACGGGAACTGAAGAGAGGCGGTGGGTGCTTACGGTGAACTTGTCACGGGCCACTTCCTCCCGTGGCAACCACCAATCCTTTTACCTTCACTGTGTTTTTTCTTTTCAGAATGTCACACAGCTGGGTCACACAGTATACAGCCATTTCAGGCCAGCTTTTTCACTCAGTCACCAGTGTTTAAGGAATGGAGTTTCCTCCTCCATGTGTTCGCATGGCTCGACCACACATTTCTTTTTACTGCTGAGTAATAGTCTATTGTCTGGATGTAATGCCGTTTGTTCGTGCATTCACTTACTGAAGATCACCTTGGCTGTGTCCGAGGGTTGGCCATTCCGAATAAAGCTGCCCACACACCACGGGTAGGCTTTCCTTGACTTCTCACCTCCTTTGAGTAGATATCGAGAAGCACCATTGCTGGACTACATGGTGGGAGCCTGTTTCGTTTTGGAAGAAGCTCCCACACCGTCCCTCGCAGTGGCTGGGCCTTTTCACCTTCCCACCTGCGTGGATGAGAGTTCTTACCACTCAGCCTCCTCCGCCCTTGTTCTCGGTGTTTTAGGTTTGGCCATCGCGACAGGTGTGCAGTGGCGTCTCAGTGCGATCACAGTTTGCAGTTTCATGATGGCACGAGGTATTTCACAGCTTTACACAGGTTTCTGCCTTTGGTATCTCTTCGCGGTGGTTATTTTCAGGTCTTTTGCCCATTTTATATTTGTTTTGCTGGTGTTATTATTGTTCATTTTTTCCTCTTCCATGACAGAGTATTTTCCCCTTCCCTTCCCTTCCCTTCTCTTCCCTTCCCTTCCCTTCCCTTCTCTTGTTTCATCTTACTTATGTATGTGTGAGAGGGAGAGAGGGAGAGAGAGAGACAACGACACTCCCTTGGCAAGATCTCAGCATGTGGTGACACCCCCAGCCCCCAGCTCCTTGGAATCCTGGGCACGTGTGAGACACCTACCATCTTTTCATGCCGGGCCAGGCATCCGAACCTGGAGTCGGCCATGCAGCTTCACCTTGCAGAGGACGTGTTCACACTGCCCCACGGAGGCTGGATCTTCCTCTTGAGTCCTGAAAGTTCATTCTAGTTCCTTATCAACTTGTTTTCTGTAACTTTCCTCCCCAACTGTGAATTGCCGTATTCCCTTGGCAGTGTCTTTTGCATAGCAGACTATTTCATTTGGATGAGCTCTGGCTTATCTGTTGTTTCTTTCCTGGGTTGCGTCTTTGTTGTGTATGAAGACGTTGCTAAGACCATCTACATCGTCTCCGGTTATGTTCTAGGAGTTTAGTTTTCATGTTTTGTGTTTAGTTCTATGATCCTTCCTGAGCCCATTTTTGTGCAGGACTTAAGGCCTGACTCTATATTCTTTTTTTTTTTTTCCATATGGCAGTCTAGGTGTTCTGGAAATAATTGTTGAAAAGCTTTTCTTTGCTTCGCTGTATGACCTCCCCTCTTTTCCAAAGGCCCGTTGCTCACATGTGCACGGAGGCCTTACTCCGATCATCGTGTCCCCTGGACTGATGTGCGTGTTCTCTCAGAGCTCGTGGCTGCCGTGGCTGCTGTGGCTTTAGAGTAAGTCTAGAAACTGGGTAATGTCCAGGGTCGAGACACTCCGGGGTGTGTAGTCCTTGGTAGTTTAATTTCACATTTCTTGATGGCTGGCGACATTGGGCATCTTTGCATTTGCATACTAGTCATTCAGAAGTTCAATTTTGTGAAGTATCTACTCAAGTATATTGTCCACTCAGGACCAGCAGTTAGCGTAATGGCTCTGTTGTTGGACTCCCACGTAGTCGACCGTGGTTTGAGTCCCAGACCCGGTGGCTTAAACTCACACTGGGCACATGTGTGTGCGTGCCCAAGATCCCAAGAGGAGAATGGAGGAGAAGGGATTGTGGCGTGGCCATCCCCTCCTGGGGGGTGATTTCTCGCTTTCTGTCTCTCTGTCTCTCTCTCTTTCTGGCGGGCGAATGCACCCGCTAGCAAAAATTTCTTTCCAAAAATTCTCTCCATCGTATGTAGTGTTGTTTTATTTTTTATTATTCAGTGGTAACATTTTACATTCATTAATACTTCGAAGTATATAGATTCAAATTATATAAATTATTTATTAAGATTATTGTAGACTGTTAAACTATATAAAGCTACTTCATCTACCTTAGCATCATTTCATAGAAAACAATGTTGATTAAGAGAATAAATAATTCCACATTTGAATAAAAATTATAACTTAACAGTGGTAGTTAAAAGGTATAGTGAAACAAATTAGATGTGACTAAAAATATGAGTAAAATAATGGTATTTTAATTCCATGCACCTGAAGGTTATTTTTGTATGTACATTATTTATATATCATAGTTACATGTATATTAGTTGCACATAGTATCATGTTTATTTCATTGATATTTTATTGTTAAAAATATTAGGAATTCTTGGGAACCAGCAGTTAGCATAATGGCTATGTCGCTGGATTCCCACGTAGTCGACCGCGGTTCGTGTCTCGGACCCGGTGGCTTACAACTCACCCCCGGCGCGTGTGCGTGCATGCCCAGGATCCCGAGAGGAGAATGGAGGAGAAGGGATTGCGGCGTGACCATCCCCCCTGGGGGGTGATTTCTTGCTTTCTGTCTCTATGTCTCTCTCTGTCTGTCTGGCGAGCGCACGCACCCTATAGCGAAAAACCTCTCAAAAAAAAAAAAAAAAAAAAAAAACGGAAAAAAAAATATTAGGAATTCTTCTCTTCTATTGCAATCAATTTATCAACTACTAAAATTAATCAGTTACACCCAATTTGAGGTCTAAAACAGCATTTCCCTAGTATATCATCCCTATAACTCATTTCTACAAGAAGATTAACTATACACAAACCAGAAATTGTGTTGAAAAATAGGAAATTAAATTGCCAGTTAGGAAAAGGAATAGTGAAGAAACAGGTAACTACTTGTGTTTTAATGAAAAAATATCACTTGCTTGGTCGCTCTATATTTTAGGATTTTACCAAGACTTAAAAATGTACTACAATTTCATTTTTAAGAATTAGACAGCAAAAAGTATTCAATCATTTGAGTTCTACATTCTTGCCAGTATTATAGGCCATGGAAGATATTAATTTAGCTTCAATAACACACTCCTTGTATGAATTCCATTGTATTGATTGAATATTGTTGACTTTATATGTCTTATGTTTATTTTATTTTATAAGTTTATTTTGGATTCATACAAATTTAAGAATTATAAGTGAACAAATTTTATAACATTATTTTTTCATATTTAAGCAATATTATGTTGAAAAAAGGAAGGCACCATTACCTGTCCAGAAGGATTTTCTTTTCTCTGAATGTAGAACACACATGAATCAAGTAGAGGAGCTACCCAGGGAGGGTATGAGGGCGGCTGTGAGCCGCTGCCCCGGGTCACTATAATAGTGTCTGTCTGGTCTTATGATTAATTTCAAGGTTTTCTGGATATGACCAAGATGTGAATGAAAATGGAAGCAAACAAAAGGTTGCAGAAGTTGAGCAGAAAACCCTCCTAACCCTTACTCCTCTTCATCTAGAATGGATATATATATATCCATCCATCCATCTATACATACATACATAAATCAAAAGCTTGATTGGAATAAAGTATTTCTGTTGCTTAAGAAAAGTTAAACGGGCCAGTCCAGAGCCTGGAGGTTAAGGCAGCTGGATCCCACATGGCCAGCTGCACCACTGGAGCCTGGACTTCACGGCTTGAGTAACACTCTGGGTGCTTCATGCCCAGAATCCCAAAGACAGGGGCCAGTGGAGAAGGCCTCGTGGACCTGACCATGCCCCATGTGGGGTGCTATCTTGCTTTCTCTCTCTTTTTTTCCCATCTCTGTTCTGAGAGCACAAACACTCTCTGTCCAAAAAAAGTAAAATAAAATAAAAGAAAGAAAAAAAAGAAAAGTTAAATAATTGGAGGAATACCCTGAAGATTCTACTGGGATACCTTAGTGATCTTATGAATTATGATTTCAAATGGTTTGTCACTGATTTTAAATATCAAATTTACCCCCAACGGGTGAAGACATGTCATAACCAAATATATATATGTATGTGCGTGTGTATATATATATATGTGTATATATATATATATATATATATATAGAGAGAGAGAGAGAGAGAGAGAATATATATATATATGTGTGTATATGTATATATATATATATATGTATATATATATGTAATTTTTTGAAAAATAGACATCTTTGCTATAGGGCGCATGTGCTAGCTAGAGAGACAGAAAACAAGAAATCATCCCCTAGGGGGGATGGCCACGCCACAATCCCTTCTCCTCCATTCTCCTCTTGGGATCTTGGGCACGCATGCACACGCGCCCAGGGTGAGTTTAAGGCACCGGGTCTGGGACTCAAACCACGATCAACTACATGGGAGTCCAGCGACATAGCCATTACACTAACTGCAGGTCCCACAGATAATTTTTTTTTTTAATAAGGGGAATTCTGGAATTTTTTTCCAGGTGAGCATATTAAATATTTAGAAGGATAATTGCATTGATTTTTAAAAATCATTGAAAAAGCATAACTGAAAACTAAAGTTGAAATATTGCTTCTCTGCCTGCAAGTCTGACATCATCACTTGCATGATGAAAAATCGTGATTTTCATGTGCCCCGGTTGCTGAGGTCAAGCAGCGATGGATTTAGGAAGGAAATTCTTGTCTCCTCACGAAGAGTAGATAAGGGTTCCACACATTAGGTAATCCCAGTCCCTACAATTAGGGAGAGTTTTTCTGATATATTTATTTAAAACACTGCCATATCACTTCTCCACATGTAACATGTGCTTATATTTTATGTACAAATCTTTTCAATATTTTCCATTCTCCCTGTGAAATTCTAGTCATTCTCAAAAACTAACATTGTAATAAAACAAAACAAAACAAAAACAAACAACACCTCCTCTAGAACTGGTTTGCCATAGTTTAAAAATGGTGGCCGTGCCATGTCTCCCTCTTTTTGCAAACTTTTCCTCAAAATCGTATCATTTTTCCTTTTTGTAGGTAAAATAAAGCCCCTTATTCCCCTCCCAAAAGCCTACACTCTTTGACCCAGAGAACATTATCTCTGTAAAAGGCTGTACTGAAGAGTATTCTAGTGGTCAAGTCATTTGGAGAAGATGACCTAATGTGTGTCTGTGGAAATCCACAATGCACAGCACATAGAAAAGTCTGGGGAAACAGTCTAAGGTTTGCTTGATCTAGAACTTTCCAAGCAAGTGGGCTATCGGAAAATGGGAACAGCGTCATGTGTCCTGGGAAACACAATTTGGGGAAGTTCGTTCCCACGTCTTCAGAATTCATCAGCCACACGTCAGCAGGACTGGCTCTTCCTGACACTCCCGTTGGCTGGATATCATTTTGTATTTAAAATAGTGATGTATGACACACCCATCTTACTCTTTTGTATCAGTCCATATTTTTTTTCCTAGAATGATGCTATATACTCAGAATTATGATACAAGATTTAAATCACTTGCGGTCCATGTGTGGAACATAATTCCTCAAATTATCACTAACAGTAACTAGGGTGTCTGACTAAACAAAACATGAAAATATATAAATAATAAGATTTTAGGGACCAGCAGATGGTGTAGCAGTTAGATTGCTGAAGTCCCATATGGCCAACCGCTGTTCAAGTCCTGGACCTGAAAGCTTAAAAAACACACCAGGTGTGTGTGCGTGCGTGCCCAAAATCCCGAAGGGAGAATACAGGAGAAGTGATGGTGGCGTGGCCATCCCCTCTGAGGAATGATTTCTCGTTTTCTCTCTCTCTGTCTCTCTGGAAAGCACCCAGGTCCTATAGCAAAAATCTCTCCAAAAGAAAAAAAAAATTAAGTAATGTATTTTGATACATTAGATGTAAATAGATGACCATTTAGATCTCCATTTTATAATGCAATCAATTTTTACATATGTATAGACTCATGGTGCTACCTACCACTGAGGTTATGACACAAAATATTTTCTGCAATTCAGAAGGTTCCTCTTACCCCTTCTCATTAATACTACCCTTTGAAGGTAAGCACCATTCTGGATTTTTTTTTTTTTTTTTTTACAATAAATTAGTTTTGTCTTTGAACTTTATATAAATGAAGTCCTACAGTAGGCGCTCTACCTTGCCTGGCTTTTTTCTTTTATTCTGAACAACATATCTGTGCTGTTCACGTCATTACCCGTGTTATAGACGGCAGCAGTGTATTCTTTTTATCAGTTTGCCATGTCTTGGTATTCAAAGCTTACAATTGATCTCACTGTCCGCCGTTTATGGGCATTCGGGCTGCTCCCGGTGTGGGACCTGCTGGCACTCGGGGTCCACCTTTCCTTGCCCACACACTCATTTCTCTTGGGCTGCAATCCTTGGGTGGTAGAGCTGGCGTGTGTTTGATTTTCATGAATAATTCCAAAGACTTTTCTAAAGCATTTGTGCCAGCATATCTGTTTCTATAAATTATTTCAGTGCGACTCTTGGAAGACTAGGTTAATTTGAGCTCTGTCTTTGGACCACTTGGATAGATAAGAAGAGATGGAGAAGATGATATGTCATGGATATGGGCGCTAAATATTAAACCCGACAGTTACAAGGTCATTACTAACCGAGTATTTATCAGTCTAGTGAAAAAGTACTAAAACTGAGGCTCTAAAAGGGCCTACTAAGGCCCTTTTGAAAATTCAGTACAATGGGAATAAATATGCAGTATCCAATTCAGAAAGTCATTCTTCCATTATAAATTTTTCCAAGATGATAAACTATTTACAAAATTTTATGGTTTAAATTTATTTTTGGAGAGGTTTTTGCTATAGGGCGCGTGAGCTTGCCAGACAGACAGAGAGAGACATAGAGACAGAAAGCGAGAAATCCCCCCCCCCCCCAGGGGGGATGGTCACGCCGCAATCCCGTCTCCTCCATTCTCCTCTCGGGATCTTGGGCACGCACACACACGCACCCGGCGTGAGTTTTAAGCCACCGGGTCTGGGACGCAAACCGCGGTTGACTACGTGGGAGTCCAGCAACATAGCCATTACGCTAACTGCTGGTTCCCTGGTTTAACTTTTCTTAAAAGAATTTCATGTTTTGGGACATGTGAGAAAACTTAGTGGTTAACAGGTTAAGCTGCCTTTAACTTTTGTACAGAATATAAACACCAAAGCGCCTAACCTTACCTGTTTAATTATTTCAGATACATTATCTTCTTAGATACTGTACTTTATATGAGTCAACTTCACATATTTCCTGAAAAAATAGAATTAAAATACTAGTTTATTATGGTGCAAAAATTGAAATCCATGTGTACTTTTTTTAAAAAAAATTCTTTATTTAATTCTATTTATTCATTCACTTATTTTAATTTGACCAGAGAGAGAGAGGGAGGGAGGTGGGGAAAGTGAGGAAGCAAGCCACCAGGTTTGGGACTCGAACAGTGGTCGACCATGTGAGGTTGAGCGCCTTCACCACCACGCCACTTGCTGGTCCCATCCACGTGTACTTTTTAATAATATCCATTCTCGATGGACTTTTTGAATAACAATGTTTTTTTTTTAAAAGGAATATGACACAGATTTCATCTTTACTCAGCTCCTACCAGAATGGGCTTCTGTATCCTTGCAACCTTTAGGTTCTTACAATCTTTTTGTTTGTTTGTTTTAAATTTGCTATAGCGTACATGCACTTACCAGCGAGAAATAGACAGAGAGAGAGAAAATGAGTAGGCACCCTCCACAGGGGATGGCCACGCCACAACTCCTTCTTCTCCATTCTCCTCTTGGGCTTTTGAACACACGCACACACACCCAGCATGTTTTCCAAGTCACTGGGTCTGGGACTCGAACCATGCCGTCAGCCATGTAAGGATTCATCTGCCTTAACCACCGCACTACCTGACTGGCTCCAAGTTCTTGGCAATCTTTGCTGATAACTGGTAAAATAATATTTGAGGACAGGAGAATGTATTCTGCAGGTAGCATGTTTGCCACTGGAAAGCATACTTTATCTCAGAGAGAGCTGGGATTTCCCATCAGACATTTCTAGTAGTCCTCAAGCTAATCCAGATTTTCCACAAGTGAAAAGTCAGCCAAGAACGCGTGAACAGTAAAGCAATGAGAAAATCAGCAAAGCAAAAGACACGAGTGAAAAATGAGCACGGCCGTCTTTGATAGCTTTCATTCGTACTAATTGGATGCCCACGTCTGGAGTCTTCGTTTCTGTCCTTTCCCCGCCAGCTCGTTTGTCCCCATGCCGACACTTGGCATTCCCTTTGTCACTTATGGCTCTCATGTTCTTACTGCTATCAGTTATGGAGACTTGCCAAACGCAGCAGCTCGCCGAACGTACCGAAGCTTCCAAGGGTAAGCCCCACACTTAGGCTCAGCCCTTTTAAATTGTGTGTCAGTCATTAGCATTGCTGACGCTCTAAATGAAGCCATGAAGTTTCTTTCTTTATTGCTCATCAAACTAGGATTTCTGAGTTTCTAAATGAAGCTAATGTAGTTTATTTTTTATTACTTATCAAAATGTAGAAAAATGAGTTCAAAGGAGCTCCCTTCTGTTGTCATGTTCCTGCTGTTACACGGAATGGCAGTCAGGTGAAAGGATTTCTGGCAGAGGTGATCATGGGTGGGACTTTTACCTCTTGCCAGGTATAAATGACAACCGAAACTACTGACTCCCCACACAAAAGCTATTGTTAGTATCCCATGCTTAAAGGTTATGTAAACCTGCAGGAAAAAAAAATTACATTTCTGTTGAGTTCGTTTTTGTGTAATGAACTATAAAAGAGACGAATTGAGACACACAAGATAAGCTATTAGGTGCTCCAGATTTTAAAAAGTATATATACACTCACAATTTGTCACATTTGATTTATCTTGGCATTAGAACCTTATTGCTGAATTTTAATTTGCTTGAAATGACACAGAAGATATTTAAATATCTTAATTTAAACAATTCACGAATGATGGGAGAGGGAAGAAGAAGGTGGAAGTTAACCATAATTGCTATCCATGTCTTGGAGACAATTTTTATAATTAAGAGTTAGCGTGCAAGTAGTTCTCTAATCTGTTCCCGGGAAGAAACTCCAACCCTCCCAGTACTTCATTGTACCACAGTCCAAGATCAACGGTTATGCTCACAACGCAGAGAGCTCTGCGTGGTCTGAGGGCTGTGACCTCGGCCGAATGGGTCTTGTCATTTTGAATTTTCAGTAGGGATTCTGCCAAGAAGCAAGTTGTCACTTTCAAATAATCAAAGAACAGTTCTCTTGATAGTCACAGGATGTGTAATGTTACAATATTCATGCACTTGGCTTTTACCAAACTGTCAAATGTACTTGGTTCTGTTTTTCTTAACTTGTACGTAACTTGAAAATCAACTTCATGTTTCTAAATCTAGAATTATTATTTTTCTAAATTGAAATGTTTGTTGAATACAGAGGAATACAGTGTTTAGCTGTTTGAAAAAAGAAAACATAAAAATCTATAGCTCTAAGACTCATAAACAATCTGAATGACGATCTTTTAATCTTTGAAAAATATAGGGAACCAAGAAGAGGAAAAGTAAAACCCTCCACAAGCAGTGTGTATTTGGAATAAACCACAAGGATTAGCACAATTCAGCATTTAAAAAATAATCATACAGGAGTTACATTTTAGATAGTATCAATTTTCAAAAGCATCCTACAGAGATGCAAACCTTAATGCTTAAAAAATAGTACGATGCCACATATTCATAGAGCCGGAACCGAAGGTTTACGAGTACCCTGCGATATTGCTAATGCTGCCAACAAATTACTGGGTCGGAGGAGAATCGAGTAAATAGCACGCTCTGTTAAAAATGAAGTTTGAGGGACCAGCAGTTAGCGTAATGGCTATGTTGTTGGACTCCCACTCAGTCAACCATGGTTCGTGTCCCAGACCTGGTGGTTTAAATTCGCCAGGCGCGTTTGCGTGCGTGCCCAAGATCCCAAGAGGAGAATGGAGGAGAAGGGATTGCAGCGTGGCCATCCTCCCTGGGGGGTGATTTCTTGCTTTCTATCTCTCTGTCTCTCTGTCGGTCTGGCGAGCGCACGCACCCTATAGCAAAAACCTCTCCCCAACCCCCAAAAAAATGAAGTTTGAGAAAGAATAGTAAAAATACAGAGGGGAGGAGAGAATGAGAAAGAAGCATAGGGAGAGGGGGAAGTGGTGGGAAGGAGGCCAAAAAATATGAAAGTAATGGTGGTGATCCGGGGTGGAAATTATGCAAAGAAAAATTTGAAGAATGTACTTTTGTGACATAGGTTGCAGGTGCTTTGAGAAATTAGTTACTTGCTTTCTGACAATAGCTGAGAAAGGACGCATCATTTATTAGGTATGAGGGGAGCGAGGGGGCGAGTTCAGGCACTGCGTTTAGCTCCTCCGCTGACAGTGCCCTGTGGCCACCATGAGACCCAGCTCCGAGACCACAGGCTTCACGTGCTGTGGAATGTTCTAAACGCTGGCCGTATTTCTAGTTTTAAAAAACCTTGCTTCGGGAGTCTCTGCTGAGTGTCAGTATGGCAGTGCGGGGTGAAAATTACACTGAGAAATTTTATGGAGCAGAATCACGGAGCTGAGTTGGCTTTCTCAAGGGTTTCAGGCCCGAAGCTGGTGTTTCAGCGACCGGGAGACTGGGTCCTCGCAGGTGCAGCGAGCCAGCACCCCGACTAGAGGCAGCCACTCCAGGGCCCCGCGACAAGGCAGCAGGCCGGGCGCACTGTGCGAGCCACTGCGAGTACTATTACCTTTTACACCCGTCCAATAACATTTCCTATTACTGAGCCTGGTGCCGAAAGGCCGGGCCAATGACTGACTATGCAGATACTGGGCGAATGCTGGCTGCTGGGGCTGGAGCTGTACCGTCACATCTGTAACCTACTGTCTAAAATACTGAATCATTGTGAAACAGACAGCAGATGGTGCAATGGTTACATCGCTGGACTCCAACATAGTCGACTGCAGTTCGAGTCTCGGACCTGGTGGCTTACAACTCAACACCAGGCATGTGTGCATGCATGCCCAAAATCCGAGAGGAGAATGGAAGAGAAGGGATTGTGGCGTGGCCATCCCCCCTGCAGAGTGATTTCTTGCTTTCTCTCTCTGTCTCTCCACCAAGCACACATGCCCTTTTGCAAAGATCTCTCGCTAAAAAAAAAAAAAAAAAGAAAAAGAAAATACTGAATCAAATAGTACTAGAGAAACTGAGAATTATTGCACATCTGATTTTTAAATTTTTTTCAAAGATAGTTACAAATAAATAGTATCTTTTTCAAGCTGAAAAAATATTTTGTTACTAAATATTATTTAGTTTTAGGACTGTATTTGCATTTATTGAGTACTGAATTTATTCGTACTTTCTCCTTGTAGGTATGTTGCCTTTTTTATATGTAGGAGCTCTGGAGGGAGACACTAACATCTAGGTCCTTCTTACAGGCATTTTCCTGGTCTGTTCCATAGCTTCAGAGGTTTTCAGTGACTAGTATTTTCAGTGATTAAAATGTATGCTATTTATTAGAGGAAAATTACATCCTTTAAAAATATTCATGCGTGATATATGGGTTAATTCCTTACATTATATGAATTATTATTGGTTTTTTGTTATTTTGCTGTTTTGTTTATTACTGTGCTAAAGACAAAAATGATATATTTTTACGTTTCTTTCTGTCTTCCATGGGAGAGGAAGACAGAAAAGTGCTGAAATAGGATCTGAGCATCCGGTCCGCCCAGGCCCCGTGGGCGTGGGTTGCTCTATGCCGAGGGGCGAGGAGAGACAGTGTTCCAGAATCGAGCTCCTAGCCAGCATGCTCAGATCCCGAGACTCGAACCCAGGACTTCTCCACTCTGCCTCCAGTTGTGTGATCATTGTGCCACCTTCTGGCCAAGACACTGTTCTAGAATACTTATCCCAGAATTGATATGGTTCAATCATTTATACTCATGTCGTAAAGTTTTAATATACATTAATTCCAAGAAACTTAGAATACATTTTGTTGTTATTTTTCATATTTATGTTTAGGTCAAAAATTTTTATTTCCTTTTCTCAAATGATTAACCAATTTTTCAAATATTACTTATAAGTGATTTGACAATAAGCATAGTCTGAGTATTAACCAATCAGAAAGACTATTGTATGTATATGTCAGATAACAATCAGACCGGCAAAATTGCCTGTCCATAATTTATATCACAGATGCACCGGGAACCAGCAGTTAGTGTAATGGCTATGTTGCTGGACTCCCACGTAGTCGACCGCGGTTCAAGTCTCGGACCCGGTGGCTTAGAACTCATGCTGGGTGCATATGCGTGTGTGCCCAAGATCCCCAGAGGAGAATGGAGGAGAAGGGATTGTGGCATGACCATCCCCCCTGGGGCATGATTTCTCGCTTTCTGTCTCTCTGTCTCTCTCTGTCTGTCTGGCGAGCGCACACGCCCTATAGCGAAAACCTCTAAAAAAAAAAAAAAAAAAAAAAAAAAAAAAAAAAACAAACAGATGCATCTGTTCTTTTTTTAAAATTTTATTTTATTTCACTTTAATTATTTACATATTTTAATTTGACCAGAGAGAGACAGATTGAGAGAGAGAGAGAAGGAAAGTGAGAAAGCAAAAGCAAGCTGCCAGGTCTGGGACTCGAACTATGGTCAGGTCTGTGGGAGTCTGGCAGCCTTAACCACCATGCCATATGCTGGCCTCTGCACCTGTTCTTTCTAGCGAGAATGCCACTATTTTATTTAATATAACTTTATCATATACTTTAACATCTAAATGAGCATACATCTTTTTGGCATTTACTTTTCAGAATTCTATTTGACACTTGTTGTTCCACACGTGTACTGAAATAATTTGGTTAAAATATAAAATGTTTTCTTGCTGCATTGCATTGAAATGATTAATTAACTAGTTTTTAAATCAGAATTTAACTCTCATGCCAATTTTACTTTGAGGAGAATCATAATCTTAAAATAATGACTTTTTTTCCTATCAAGAAACAAAATGTCTCTCAATTAATTGGCCTTTATATTTCCTAGTAATGCTTCATATATGCTGATACTGATGCTGCACATTTGTTAAGTTGATTTCGCCATATTTTTCATGTTCTGCTGTTGTAAATTGGTCTTCTTTGATATATCAAAAGGGTGTAAAAATCCTTTAAATAATTATAGTTCATTTCATTACTAGCCAATTTCAATAATTATCCTATTGACTGTCATGTATTTCTAGTTGACAATTTTATGTTTTCCAGGAGAAAACTTCTTTCAAAAGATGTAATTTTTTAACATTATTTTAATATTTCCTTTCAATAAAGCTCTGCAATATAGCACACTCTACTTAATTGAGAACACACGTCTATCTGACCCAAAACTATAGAGTTAACTTTTTTTTCTTGGAGAGAGATTTTTGCTATAGGGCATGTGCCTTGGTGGAGAGACAGAGAGAGAGAAAGTAAGAGACCCCCCTCCCATGGCTATGCCACTTCTTCTCTGTTCTCCTCTCTGGATTTTGGGCATGCATGTTCATGCACCCGGCATGAGGTTTTTTTCTTTCTTTTTTTTTTGGAGAGGTTTTTGCTATAGGGCACATGCACTCATCAGAAAGACAGGGAGGGAGGGAGGGAGAGAGAGAGAGAGAGAGAGAGAGAGAGAGACAGACAGAAAGCAAGAAATCACCCCCCAGGGGGGATGGCCACACCACAATCCCTCCTCCTCTATTCTCCTCTGGGGATCTTGGAGACACACACACACACACACACACACACACACACACACGTCAGATGTGAGGTTAAGCTTAACACTGGGCCTGGGACTCAAACTGCGGTCAACTACATTGGAGTATAGGGGCATAGCCAGTATGCCAACTGCTAGTCACCCAGCATGAGTTTTAAGTTGCTGAGTCTGGGACTCCAACTGAGGTTGACTTTGTGGGAGTCAGTGATGTAACCATTACGCCATCTGCTGGCCCCCAAGCCCTGTCATCTGAATGGGAGGCAACTTGTACTTTGGAGAGTTGAATTGTCTCAGTTTTTATCACGTTTGGAATGGAGAATTTCACATCATTCATCCCTGTAGGAATTACAACCTGACAGGTAGCCATAATCGCTCACTGGCTTCTGCAGATTAAACGTTCTGAAGCCCTCCACTACACTTGGGTCTCCTGGGAATACAAGACTGTCAACGGCGTTAGGACGTATAGGCTCACCACATTTCCAGTAGAAGTAAATAGAAGAGAATTAAATCAATATTGCAAAAGAACATGTCCAACCGTTTTGTTCAAAATGTAGAAAAGGATAAGATATTAAGAGCGTATCCTCTCTTGCATGGCTGTCCTTACTGTAAGCTTTTCCTTCAACGTCCCGCGATGACTCCGCCATGGAGTTAGCCCTAAGGGCGGCCTCGTTTGCGATTCCGTCGGTCCCAAGCTCATGGCCTCTCGCAGGAAGGTGGCTTCAGAGTTCCCCGTTAACGCTGTACTTGACTTACGGTGCGCGCGTGCTGAAGCGTTTCTTTGCTGGTTCCTTTCTGAGTGTTTTGGGGTGTCTCATGAGGTTCCAAAGGTGAGTGTATTCATATTTTGCCTTGTCTAAAAAATAATAAAAAATTAAAAAGGAACAGTTTTATGTCCTGGCTGGAGAAACTGTGGTTTAAGTTTAATATAATCTTCACACACAACAATGACTATTTAGGTATTTAATTTGCTGTGACCTGTAGGTTCTCACAGCCGATGTGTTGATATTTAGAGACTGCAAACTCAAATGATCCTGAACTCAGCAATACAAATGAGTGTATTGCTGAACACTATGGGGAACTAGAATATTTGAGGGAAAAAATGCTTAAATATCATCACCATTAAAGAATTTGGAAAAAAAGTATTTATTCTAAAATTGAACAAAAGATAAATAAAATCTGAAATAAGTAATTAAGTAAAAGCAGACATAAAAATTTGTGGAAGAAGTAAATACATACAAAAGATTTTTTTTTTAAAAAGTGCTAATGTAATCCTTTTCTAAGCCTGGCCAACAAAATATGTGATTACTAATAAAAAATACTAGGAAAAATGAAAAGACTCAAGAAGCAATTCTTACAGCAGTTTAATTGCGGCAATTTAAAAATTTAGACAAAATGAACGATTTCCTAGAAAAATGCAAATTCTCAAAATCAACCCAAATGAAAGTGGAAATCTTATTCTCTAGCTACAGAGAAGAGATTGGAAAGCAGATTAAAAGTCAGCATTGATAAAGGCACCGGAACCAGATGGCCCGGCAGCTGAGCATTGTCTATCTGACTATAAAAACCAGATGATGCCAATGGTATTAAAATAATTCCATTTTTAAAAGAGGAGCCAACACTCTCATATTGGTATGAAATACCTCAATCTTCAAATGTTGGCATTCATTCAAGTTTCATACAACACTCTGAGCTCAACATAATTTTGCAGAAGTTGGTAACCACATGTATGACATGTCCCGGAGCCTGGGAGGTGCCCACTGGCTGCTGCGCTGTGTCTGTTCTCTGTGGATGATCGTGTGTATCGTACCCCCACCTGGACTGTGAGAAATGCATTCGTGGTGGCACATTCACTTTAAAGCTAAGTGGCGTTTGTGATTGAATGTATGAAAGAAATTAAAATGAAGTAAAAATCATTGATACATATATTCCTGTCAATTTGATTGCACATACAGGTGTGTGTGTGTGCGCGCACGCGTGTACAGAGATAGGGAAGTACTTTTCTTTCTGGTTCTACTTTCGTATTACAAACGTTCATTGGTTTACAGTGTCTGTGGGTAGGAGCCATCCTGTAGATGAGATCTTGTTAACTCTGTGGTTTTCTTAAATAGTAACAATGTTATCTGCAGTGCTCTCTTTAGAAATAAAGGACTAGTCTAACCACTCTTCTCTCCCTGACCCGGGTGGGTTAACAGCCAGCTCTTTCTTCCTGCCTGTGTGACTGTTGCCTTCAGGAGCACAAACGCTGATGACTGGCTGTGTTTCTTTTTCTTCATATTGTTTGATGTCTCTGGTTCTCTCCACTCATGGAGATAATCACTTAGTAAACTGATCTTTGAATCACCAAATGCCAGGCCAGACGTAAGTGAGAATTAAATCATCTGCCTGCGTCTTTGCCTCTGACGTGCTTCATTAACAAGGAGTCCTCGCCTGGTTGGCCCTCGAACTCCCAGCCTCTCTGTGACGGGTGACTAAGTGCCAGCTCTCATCTGCTCTAATTAGAGTAGACCTGCTCTGCTGTGAAGTGTATTTTGGTGCCACTGACCTGGAAACACTGAATTGCATAGACCCAACGTCACGAGTCCTTGAGATGCTGGCATTAGACGAAGAGTGGTTAAAACTCTTTGTTCCAGCCAGCAGGTGGCGTGGTGGTTAAGGCTCTGGACTCACCCATGGCCGACCCTGGCAGCTCGAAGGTCACGCCAGGTGCCTGTGTGTGTGTGTGTCTGAAATCTGAGAGGATAAGGGATTGCAGCATGGCCATCATTTTCCCTCTCTCCATCTCTTTCCAGGGTGTGCTTGTGCTTTAGGCAGAAAACTGAAAATAAAACAATAAACAAAAACAAGTGAACAAAACCCCAACTTATTATTCAGGCCCCGTCTTGGGGGTACAGGTAGTGGGTGCTGCTCTGCAGTGCTAGAGACCCTGGTTCAGCTCTTGGGGCAACCTGGAATGTGCTGGGGGTCTGCACTTGCTCTTGGGTGGAGAGTGGAGGAGGGGGTTGCTGTGCGGTAGGACCCTGTTGAGGATGACTCCCTCTTGATATAAAATCAACTTAAAAATTATTATTAAATCATTACAATGCTTCCTAATTTAGAGGGCTGGGATAAACATGTGCCTTATAATAGATTTTTTAGCTTACTCAACCTATGGGTATCTTTCAGTCTTAGAAATTTCCATTCTCATTTTGGGAAACAAATCCTATGTGCAAAATTACACAGAATAATTTCATTTAAAGCAATGCGGTTTATTAATGTTTAGTTCATAACAATATTTTATAATTTTGGCAATTTAAATATACTAAGGTCCTTTCAGTTCACTTATTTAGAACTTCTCAGTTAAAAAGAAGTATGTGCTTTAAAAGTGCCTATGTTTAGGACCAACAGATGGTGCAATCTTGAACTCCCACGCAGTCAACAATGGTTCAAGTCCTGGACCTGGTGGCTTAAATTTATGCCAGACATGTGTGCATGCATGTCCAAAATCCCAAGAGGAGAATGGAGGAGAAGGGATTGTGGCATGGCCATCCCCCTGGGGGGTAATTTCTCACTTTCTGGCTCTCTGATGAGTGCATGTGCCCCACAACAAAAATCTCTGTAAAAAATTAAAAAAAAAAAAGAATGCCTATGTTTAATCTACTGCATAAAGTTTGTCTTTCAAACTCACGTTAGAACCTCAGTAAGGGACAGCCTGATGGCTAAGGGAGCTGGACCCATGATGGCCAACCACGCAATGTGAATCCTGGCCATGGAGGCTTGGAAGAGCTGGACCCATGTGCATATGTGCCCAAAATCCCAACAGAAGGAGGAAACGGAAGAGAAGGGGTTTCGATGCGACCACGCCGTCAGAGGGCACTTTCTCCCTTCCCCTTTCCCTGTCTCTCTGTCTGTCTGGTGAGCATATGCACTCTCTAGCAATTAAATTAAAAAATAGAACACATGAGCAAATTTGGGAGCATGAGAGATTTGGTCCACATTCAATTTCAAATTACTGTACTCAAACTAAAAAGTAAATGCAGAGATAAGACAGTGAAATGAGAAACTATCTGACAGGAGAAGGCTAAAATGTGGAAAACAGGATTGTTTATAACTAATTTTAAGGAAAATACTGAGCTGACCCACTTATGAAGACTGTGCTTTCTAAGCCCTTATGAAACATCCAGAATCGTCCTCTCATGTAGAATGTTCCAGAGTAATGGACAGCAGATTTTCTTCCTCTCTCTGTTTTAATTTGTCATTACACAGCTTTGAGCACAGAGGAACAAACTCCCTTAAAACCCCCCGGCAATCAGTGTGTGCCCTGCAGCATGGGATTTAATTATTCATGTCAGTGTTTGTACACCCATTAAATATATTAAGTTAGAATAAATTCTTACACAGTTCGCCATAGAAAAATAAATGTTACAAACATGCAAGGAAAATGATCCAAAAGGTACTGAAATAATGACCTCTGAAGGGGCACAGGGAGTCCGTCACACATGATCTCAGGACGGTGTTGTCTTCAGAGATGGTTCTAGTGAGAGGTGAGCAAGGCAGGATACTGAAAAGTTCTGTGGAACAGCACAAAGTGATCCGTTCTAGGGAGAGTGGTAGACCTTCCTGATTGCAATTCGTGTCATGTTTATTTCTGGGGGGAAAAAATGCTTTCAGGCATGTACACATGACCTTTGCCATCAACTATTTGGGTTGTCGAAAAAGTCACGACATATTTTTTTCTCTGTAAAAATGGCAAGACTTTTCCGACAATCCAATAATCTCAGTGTCGGCTTGCTATACTCCCATCATTACTGTTTTCCTGAAGTGTAGGGGTACTCTTAGCTCTCTGACCAGTATCATATGTTCCTAAAACAACAGCACTTTCTTCCCCCTTGTATCATACTCTAGAATTACATCAGATCTAATGCCTGCTTTATTAGCCCCAAAACTCTCCTCAGTTGAATTGCAATGAATATTTTTACTATGCACTTTTTTCTTGTCTTATTCTTTCACGTTTCTTGAATAAATTGAACCTTCTTTGCTCCTGCTCCTAATCTCATCTATATGATGTTTCATCGTGGAACTCAAAGTACTTTAAAGTTGCCCTACTCCTACCCTGAGGATGCATATTAGTTCACACAATTAAAGGCTATTTAAAAAATATACAAATGTTTACACATGCAAGTTTTAGGACAATGAATTTAATCTTTTATTATATTTTTGTTTTTATTGACTTGTTAAAACCTTTTTCATATGTAACCCAGAAGACTATATAATAGAAATTAATGTGCTTTATTTTATTTATTTATTTATTTTTTTGAGAGGTTTTTGCCTTAAGGTGTGTGTGCTCACCAAAGAGCAAGAGAAAGACAGAGACAGTGAGAGGGAAAATGAGAAATCGCTCCCCTGGGGGATGGCCACCCCACAACCCCTTCTCCACTCTCTCCCCCTAAGATCTTGGACATGCATACACACACACCCTGTTTGATTTTCAACCCACTGGATCTGGGACTCAAAGCTCAGCAAGTCTCCCATGGCTATGTGGGAGTCCAGTGACATAATTGCTACGCCATCTGCTCAAAACTTTTGTGCTCTTAACCATTTAAAGACATTAACATCTTTCTAAACTGATTTCACATTTCCAATTGTTAAAAAAAAAAAAAAAAAAGATTAGGGGCCAGCAGGCCCTAATGGTTAACATGTTGGACTCCCACATGGCGGACTGTGGTTTTGAGCCCCAGAACTGGTGGCTTCAGAACCACACCGGACATACATGTATGCATGTCCACAATCCTGAGGGGAGGATGGAGCAGAAGAGAGTGCAGCATGGCCATCCCTGGGATGTGATTTCTCACTTCCCCTTTGTTTGTCTCTCTCTCTGGCAAGTGCACACACCGTCTGGCAAAAAAACAAAGAAAAAAAGTTATAGGAAAGACCTATTCTCCATCATTCCCCGTTTTCTCCCCATCTCCAGAAATCATTTTTATACAGTTATTGATGTGCCCAGTAGGCACCTCGATTGCATTGGTTCTGTGATGGATTTTGGGACGATACTTATTGTACTAACTCAGCATATAACTTCAATTTGAAATCCTCCAACCTGACAGCCAAATTACAAAGTTAACCACCACCTACACACCTTATGTAAACCACGGGAGAAAGGTAGATTAATATAGAAGGAAACTAATTGATAGTTGTGGTGGCAGTTGTAGAAGAAGGCAGAAACACGGGCGATCACTACAATTGGCAGTTCTGAAATGATCAGTTTCGCACGTACTCTGTAAAACATCCTTCCTTCACTAACCATTTCCTGCTTTCTGAATCTCGAGACAGTACTCAGCTATCATTTCGTTGTTGATGGTGATGTTTATCCCAGTAGAGCATGTCCAAATTTCTTTCCCGAAGGTCTTCAGTCTAGTGATTTTGCTTGGGTTAGGTTATTTTTTATTTGTAATGCCAGAGGGTGTGTGTGTGCATGTGTGAGAGAGAAAGAGAGTGAGCGAGAGAGAAAGTACCCAGCAACTCTCCATCTTGTCAGAGTTCTGGGCACGTGAGTTAATGCCCTGGGAAGCCATTGGGACCATAGCTCGAACACTGGTCAGCCATACGAGCCAAGCCTACTTGTACTTCACGTAGCTGCTTCATCTCAGGGCAAGCCCCGTGTATTAGGTTTCCGTTTCATCCATGTTTTCATCCATATTTACATGTGAAAATGTGAAAATGCTGAGTTTATTCCAGAAACTCCTGAGTCCCAGACAGGTGCCTCGCGCCCACAGCTCTGTCTCCTTGCTCATCACAGTCAGCCTCCTGTTTGCTGCTTGTTCTGATTACAAGAAGGCGTAGAACTGCCGAGTGGCAACTCAAGCATCCATTCAGCAGAAGCACGCTTTGTACCATAGCAAGGGCATTCCTCGCTTGACACTAAAGTAGCAAAACTTGAAGTCAGAGAAAGAATAAGTGTAATTTGAGAAAAGTTGCTAAGTGTAATAGAAAAAAAAAAAAGACTTGATATTTCTACCTGTGTGTCTCTGGTGTTCTGGGATATGGAAGAGCAGCAGCATATGTTGGTCACTAGTTTATAATATCTGTATCATCTATACCACAGACTCACAAATGCTCGCTTCCTCTTAGCTGGCACAGTAACGGAGTCCTCGATAAAGAAAACCGTCGCACTTGTTGTAAAGCCAGCTGTTCTAGGTTTTGGGATTCACAGAAAGACCAGTGGCTTTCATGAGCACACGATCCCCTCTCTTACCTAAAAGTGAGTTATTGTTCCAGAAGCAATGCTATGGTGTATACGACAGTAAGTGAGGCCTTTGGTGAATCCCCAAACAGCGACAGCTCCAGGAGTGTCACTGACAGGAAGGTAAATGCACATCTCCGTATGGAAATGTTCACCAGCGTCACGATGGCGTGAGACCAATGTGACCAACCCGGCCTAGGACACTGGCTGGCTTCTCTATGTACAGATGCTTTATTAAGATTTAGGGCTGGCATAACCAGAGTACTTTTCTCTATTTATTTGTAGAGAGATCTTTTTTAAATAATGTACTTGCACTCATTGGAGAGACAGAGACAGATAATGAGAAATCACCCCTTGGGGGGATGGCCATGCCCCAATCCCTTCTCCTCCATTCTCCTCCAGGATTTTGGGCGCACATGCACATGTGCACGGTGTAAGTTTTAAGCCACTGTGTCTGGGACTTGAACCACGGTCAGCTATGTGGGAGTCCAACGATGTAACCATTGTACCATCTGCTGATCCCAACCAGAGTACTTTTCAAGGATTCAGGTCATCAGCTCATCAATGTTTCTATAAAGATTTCAGTCTGAGTTCTCAGGGGACATCATTACAGAGCATGAGTATACAACTAAAGGTAAATGTGTTCTGGCTTTAGGATCACCTGGAGTGTTTTGTTTATTTAGTCTTTTGTACCATATTGAGAAAGTAATATAACTTCATTTAGGGCACTGTTTTTTTTTGGGGGGGGCAGGAAGGTTTTTTGCTATCGGGCATGTGCACTCACCAGAAAGAGAGAGACAGAGAGACAGAAAGTGAGAAATCACCCTCCAGAGGGGATGGCCATGCTACAGTCCCTTCTCCTCCATTCTCCTCTCGGGATTTTGGGCATGCATGCACTCATGCCTGGTGCGAATTTAAGCTTCTGGGTCCAGGACTCGAACCGCAGTCAACTACATGGGAGTCCAGTGACATAGCCATTATGCTAACTACTGGTCCCATCATTTAGGGCATTGTTGAGAACACTAGTTTTGGCCAGTAGATCAAGGAGTTAACTGTCACATTCTGAAAACAGCCTAATTAAAGCCAAATACTTATAACCATTGGGTCATTGGGAAAGTTATGACACATGTTTGCATAGAAAAACATACAAAAATGTGTCAGGACTTTCCCAGTGACTTAATATATTGGTGAATATGGCCTCATCTATTATATTAAATAGTTACTTTCTTCGTCTTTAGTTCATTACTCCGGAAATCCATCCCCTCATATGTTCCTCGAGTTTTTGCTGATATCGATTGTCATACCTTGGAAGTATTCTCACGTGGCAGTTACCTCCTGCTCAGTCGGATTTTGAATTTTCTTCCTGGCCATGCTGGACCTGACTCTAAGGGCTTAAAAATGCAGTAGAAAATAATATTTCCATGTCATGTAAGGTAGCTTCTTCAACTGTGGTTATTACAGGGCCTTGAAGCAGGACCGAGGCAGTTTGACTAGGCTGTGAAGGGAGTGACTGCTGGGTGCTGTGGGCCGTATCCGAAGGTGTCCACTCCCTGCCGGCTGCTGTGTGACCTCTTCCATGGGGACGTGAAGAAGTCATAAGTTCAGTTTGTGTTGTAATTTAGCAACCGATGAGATTAGGTTCTACAATTGATATCTGGCTTTCTCAGCCCTGCATCAACAAAATGAAATAATGTTTTAGGGAAATTGTGTAACCTCTTCAGTCCTCTCATCTGAGCTTGTAATTCTCTGTATTTGTTCCAGAGCAGCCTGAAGAGCCAGGCCTCCAGCCCCATGTTTGTCTTCCTCTTTCCAATGACAGTGTCACCCCAACAACCACTTTATCCACTGAACGCTTCACATCCCTGACACGCTCTTCCGTGTGATTCGGGGAGATAATTTCTATAACCAGTTGACAGGGAATACTTGAGACCTTTGCTCACAGCTGAACAACCCAGAACTAGAGAGTCCAAACCTTTAGTAGTGGACGTCAGCAAACCTGCTCAGTCTTAAGGTACAACAGCTGTTTGTGATTTGCCTTGAACAGACAGGGATGGACAGCTCGTATCTCAGCATGACAGCGGCCATGCCTGCTGCACCATGTGGGCGTCTCCACATGGTGCAGAATGAGGGGAGACGCCACAAGTCGGGAGCGTCCTGCTGTGCGTGTAACCCAGGAGTTCTCCAGTGCCGGGTGGAGTACGTGTCAGCGTGCTGTGCGAGGAGTGTGGTTGTCCAGCCCCTCGGAGTTTTGATGTCAGGAAGCATCGGGTGCTGTCACCACAGCTGACGCTTATACCCACGAACTTGATGAACTGCCTGGCTCAGAGCCTCAGGAAGTGACATCAGGACACCGAAATGCTGTTTGTTGCCACCTTAGCCGTAACTTCAAGGTCACCACGTGGCCTGGCAGTGACAGCGTCAGGAGGATGGGCTCCCATGCAGGCCCTTCTGAAATGTGTAGGGATGGGAAAGCCCGCCGTTCGCAATGAGGTGGGTGAACCTGAAGACCTGTGTGTTAAGGGAAATAGGCCAGGCACAGAGAGACAGTGAACCCACAGTCTCACTTAACGTGGAACCCAGAAAAGTGGAACTCATAGAAGCAGAGCACTGAATAGTGCTTATCAGGGGCTGGGGGTGGAGTGGGAGATAGTCGGAGGATTGGGGAGATGTTGGTCAAAAGACACACCATTTTATTTAGGATAAATAAGTTTAGGAGATCTATGTTTATCATAGTGGCCATGGTCAATAACTATACATATGTGTGTATATATATATATATATACACACACACACACACACACACAACTATATATCTATGTTCAGTATATATCCAGAAATTACTGAGAGTAGTTTTTAAGTGGAATTACCATAAAAAATGATAACTATATGAAGTAATATTGGTTAATTAGCTTGATTTAGCCATTCCACAATGCATACATATATCTAAACATAATGTACAATATAAATACATAACAATTTTCCTTTGTCATTAATAGTAGGTCTTTTAAAAGCACTATTCATTTAGTTTTATTTATTATTATTATTATTATTATTATTATTATTATTTAATTTGACCAGAGATAGAGAAAGTGAGAAAGCAAGCCACTGGGAGTGGGACTTGAACCACAGTCAGCCATGTGGGAGTTCAGTACCTGAACCACCATGCCACCTGCTGGTCCCCAGTTAATAATAGTTTTTAAAGATAAAAAGACATATGAGGCTTGCTTATAAATAGTTTATATAATGGTAGACCCCATAATATGGAGGAACAATGAACTCAATTAGTATTGATAGAATTTAATATGTTAATAATTATAATAATGTATTTGTTAGTATCTGTTCAACACATAGTCAGTAAGTCTTTGTTACATAGTATCTTTGGTATCCAATATTGAAACTGAAAGTTTTACTGAAAAAAATCTTTTGCTCAGTTATAAAATTCATACTGATAAATTTAGAAAGGAATGAAAGACTCCAAAATAAATCAAACTTAGTAAACTCAAATTAAAAACAAATCAATTTTAGTGAGCATTACTAATATCATCCTTTAGACAATAATGCATATTTCAAGAAACTATATAACTATGATTATAAAAAAATGTAGCTGGCAGAAAAAAAGATTTTAAAATATCTTTAGAAAAATGGGAAATGATAGCTCTATAAATTACTAAGTGATGAACAAAATACTTGTGCCTTGGGAATTACATGGTCACTAAAGGCATAATTCAGAACCACCTAAAATTGGAAAGTTGCTCTGTGTGATCTAGCTGACTTTGTGAAGGGCTAATTGTGCTGAACTAATTTAATTTCCTTTTATAGTAGAATAAAAGTTTTCATGAGCAGACAAGTGGAAATGCACATTAAAAAGTTAGGTTTTAGCACATTTACTTTCTCATAGTTGAGCTGAAAATATAAAATGCACCATGTTTATTTTAAAAATTCATTGGCTCAAGAATCTCAAAGATAGCAACTGTATTGCTTTGTGAAAGACGTGTAGACACTACGAATGCTCCTGATTCATCCTACCTTATTTCTGTAAAGGAAGAATATTGCCTAGAAGATTCAATTTTATATACAATTATACCAGAATAAGTAGAATGTTTATTTAGAACCATTAATTTTCCTAAAATTCCCTATTGCATATTATTTTGGCAAATATGAATTCTACCATTAAGTCAGATGGTGGCACTTTCCTAATGCAGTTCTCTGTGAGCTGACCTACATAGGAAGGTTCTGGGCTCATGTGCAGACACCTCCCTGAACACACTGCCCATACACCTGCCTGTGATCCAGGGCTGGCTAGAGCTGGGGGTGGATCATGGCATGACCCTCTTGAGGGTGCCTGACTCTCTACTGCTCGCTCGCTCTCTCTTACTCACAGAAGACAAAAACTTTTAAAGAATTAATTCACTGAAGTATAATCACTGTATAACAAATATAATTTTTGAATACTTGCTGATAACTGTACATAACTATGAAGTCAAATATGTATATGCCTTTTAATCAGAGATATACTTTCAGTATATAGCTGCTTAGCTCTTATGTTGTCCTGCTTCTTGAAATATTTCTTGATATAAAGTTTTTTCTTATTTTGCAAAGATTTTATATATAAGTATGTATATATATATATATCTCACTAAAGTATGTCACACTGTGACTTTATATAAACAGCATAACTGTGATGTTTGCAACTTATCAATCAGGTAATTTATTACAAGAAATAAATATATCAACAAGAAATAGATCAACAAGAAATAGATGAGTTTCCTAGACTGGTCCATTTAAAAGATGTTACTTTTCTCATCAAAATAATATCATTATACTGAGTTTATATTCATAAATACACACACAGTAGTACAATGATTATAAATTAATTGAAAACATTTATTTTTGCATTCTGTATTAGTCAAGATTCTTCAGAAAAATAGAAATAAGAGGATAATATATCTTTGTATATGTATGTGAATACATATCTAGATATATAAAGAGATTTATTATACATATGTTAGGGTTTTTGTGTATATGTGTGTGTACAAACACATGTGTCTATATTTACCTGCACTTATCATTGCCAGTGTTCTTTGGTTCTCTTTGTAGACCATATTTCCAGCTGGTATCATTTTACTTTTCTCTAGATTCAGTTTAACATTTTTTGGTACTGGATAAATCATCTCAATATAAGACTAGAATGGGAAATGCAGAAGGATATTTTTATAAGGTTCTCTTATATAAAATGTAATATAATATGACTTGAAGTAGGAAATGCAGAAGCTAAAACTGTGCATTATAATTGTCAAAGCAACTAATAAATATTTTTAAAAAGTAAGAGTTCTAACTTATAAGCCAACCAAAGAATTAACTTAAAATGGATCTTAGAAATGTTAAATACAAAAACTAAAACGCCTCGAAGAAAACAAAGGAGAAAAATCTTTCTGATCTTGAGTATGGGAAAGGCTTTTTAGATGCTACACTAAAGACAGGATCCATGGAAGTAATAATTAATAAACTGGTATTTATTCAAATTAAAAACTTACACTCTGTGAAAGAAAAGTATCAAGAGAATAAGAAAGCAAGTTATAGGTGAGGAGTAAATATTTGCAAAAGGTGTGTGTGATAAAGGACTTGAATATTCAAAGAATTCCTAAAAATCAGTATTAAGAAAACAGCCCAACTAAAATATCTAAACAGATACAATACCAAATAAGGTTAACAGATGGCAAATAAACTTGCAAAAGTATTTCCAAGTGATTCAGAAAGAAAAAAAAAATGTAAGAGAAAGGAAACAAATGAAAATACAAATGCAAAAAAATGGGAAAATGATAGATTCAATTATAAATATATTATTAATCACATTAAATGTAAATGTTCTAAATATTACATCTAAAAGACAGAGATTTTTAGATTTTATTTTTAAAAGCAACAACTAATTTTATACTAGCTATAAAAACTGCTTTATATAGGAGGGGTTAAAAAGGTTCATGGAAATTGCAGTTATGAAAAAAATTTTAATTTATTTTGTACCATAATATGCTTGTATTTTAAATTATTATTTTTCTATGAATTTTTGAAGTCTCCTTGTATGTAAATATACAAATAGTTTAAAATGTAAAGTATTGAAAATGACATACCATGGTAACACTATTTTTTTTTAAAGATTACTTATAATACTAGCATACAAAACTGATTTTAGAATAAAGTATATTACTGCGAGTAAAGGTCATTTTATAATGATAAAGTAGTAATTTGAAGTTATTTTTATACTTTTGTTATTATGGATAATACTATAATTATAGTTAATACTATAATTAACATATGGATATAGATTTCTCTTTAATATACTGATTTTATTTTTGTTTAATGTATACCCAAAATACATTCACCCAGTATTACATATACCCAGAATATAATCTACTAGTATTGCTAGATCATATGGTAGTTCTATTTTTATTTTTTTGAGGAACTCAGTATTATCTTTTTATAATAACTCTGCCAATTCACCTTCCCACCAATAGTTAATCAAGGTTCCTTTCCTTCCTTCCTTCCTTCCTTTCTTCCTTTCTTCCTTTCTTTCTTTCTTCTTTTCTCTTCCTCTTCCTCTTCCTCTTCCTCTTCCTCTTCCTTTCTTATATACCAGAGGATGTGTACACTCGCTGGAGAGAAACAGCAGGGTGGGAAGAAATGAGAAGGCACTTCCTCAGGGGGGATCATCCCACTGAAATCACTTCTCCTTTATCTCTCCTTTCAGGATTTTTGGCAAAAATGCACATATGCCTGGTGTGTTCCTTAAGGAAACAGGTTAGGGACTCAAACTGCACATTTGACCCTGTGGGCCCAGCTGCCTTAACCACTATCCCACCTGCTGGGTGCCAGCGTTCTCTCTCCTCCACTTTCTTGCCAATGCTTGTTATTTGTTGTCTTTCTGGTAGTTGCTTCCTAGCAGATTTTGATCCTTGTGGTTTTGATTTGCATTTCTCTTGTGGTTCATGATAGAGAGTATTTTTTCATATAAATGTTAGCTCTTCACATATTTTTTCTGGAAAGAATAAATTTCTCTTCAGATATTTTGTTCATTTTTAAATTTTGTTTTTGGCTATTGAGTTTTGTGAGTTTCTAATATATTTTGCATATTAACTCCTTATCAGATACCTGGTGTGTGACTATTGTCTTCCAAACTATAGTTTGTCTTTTAGTTGTATTGACTATTTCTCTTTTTGTGCAGAAGATTTTTAGTTTGAAGTAGTATGAGATAGTTATTTTTGCTTTTGTTGCCTGTGTTTTTGGTATCTACTTGGTTTATTATTACTCAAATAATCATTACCAATCCAAATGTCTAAGAGATTTTTCTATGTTTTCTTCTAGGGCTTTTATGGTTTCAAATCTTACATTTAAGTCTTTAATGTATCTTAAGTTAGTTTTTGTATGTGGTATAAGAAAAGGGCCTAATTTTATTCTTGTATATATGGATATCCACATTCCATCACCATTTATTGAAGAGACTTTCCTTTCTCCATTGTATATTTTTGGCACATTTCTTAAACATTGGTTGAGTGTATATGTGTAGGTTTATTTCTGAGCTCTGTATTCTGTACCTTTAGTCTTTGTGTTTTTATGCCACTATCATACTACTGATTACTATAAAAGCAGAGAGTAGAATAATGGTTTCCAGAAGCTGGGATTTGGAAGAAATGAGAGGTGTTGTTGGAAGGTACAAGCTCTCAGTTGTAAGATGAACAAGTTTTAGTGATGGGAGATATAACATGGGTAGTAATGAAAGTGTTAATTAATTTGATTGTGGTTTTCACTATGCATTGGATCATGGTAAACATTATATACAAGTGTGTGTGCATGCGCATGTGTCTGTGAATAAATAGGTAGATAGTTATATATCTAGTTAGATGTGGAGTTAGTTCACACAGTTATGGAGGCTGAGGTAGCATAAGATCTGTAATTGGCAAGCTGCAGACCCAGAAGATGTGGTGAGCAGTTCTAGTCTCAGAGTTGGCAGATTTCAACTCCAAGAGTGGAACAGTTTCAGTCCAAGACTAAAGGCAGAATAGACCCATGTCCAAACTGGAACAGGTGGAGGAATTCCCTCTTACCCAGTCTTTTTGTTCTATTCGGGTCTTTATTTGTTTGAATAAATTCTGCCCACATTCGAGAGGACAATCTGCACATTCTTATGTTTATCTCACCAGGAAATACCCTCACAGATACACACAAAGTGGTGTTTGACCAAATATCTAGGTAGCCCAGGGCCCAGTAAGTTGACATATAAAAGTAACTATCACATATGTTATCTTTGATAAAAATTCATATCCCTTTTTGCAACAAGCCCCAGAGGCAATCAGAAAACTAATACACAGGTACCCCAAGACTACTTTCAGTGTATCGTTCTTTGTCAGTGAATAAGAACACTCTCAAGAAGAAGACATCTAGCCTTGAGGATAAGCAGGAAGGAACATGGTTATTGTAGAAGCTCTTGAAGAAACTGCAGCAGGGTGACCAAGAGTGGATAGCTGAAAAATATCAAAGGAGAAAAAGATAAATAATTAGGAAAGAGAGAAGATGGAAAAAAATGTTGGTATGTCAATTTGGGGGGAAAAGAAGAAACAATAAAAATATGTGTTTTTTAGTTTAATCTATTTTTTATTTTATCTAAATAATAAAGGATAGATTTAGAAAATTTCCCCATCTCTGATAGAAGGAAGACAGGCAGAAAAAGAACACTTTCAAGTACAAATTACTTTCAAGTATTCACTTCATGGGTGGTGAGAATAGCTCACTAGAAAAGTGTCATGAAATGGGACATTTATTAATTTAAGAGAGATGAATTAACAAAGCACAATCATCTTAATTCAAATCTCTTAATTGTAAGGAGTTTGTTGTGTGATACGGAGGGTCTCATGAATTGAATGTTTAGATCTTATAGTCTTGATGAAACAATGCAAAAGATGACAAGATTTCAGGAAAAAAAAAGAAACTTAATAATTTAGCTCACCAGACCTAATAGAAGAGAGCTCAATTTTATATAAAATGATGTATGCTGTTTTTCTTCCAGAAGTTAGTATATAAATTTAGAATTTTGACTACACAATATAAGACTCGAAAGGACCGTTTTTGCCATGATCTTTCATTTCAGTAAAATGAATTTAGATCGATACAACACATTGATCAATATGGGCTATTAATAAAGCTCAGGAAATCATTAAAGGAGCCTTTTGAAATTAAAATTCAATCAGTGTTTTTTATATGTGGAAAACAGGAATGTAAACACCCTGTTGTGTAAGAAAATTTATAAAAACTGAACCAGAAGGGTATTCTGTTATTCAAAACTATGCATATTTATAGATGAAAATGAATGGAAAACAAGTACTTAAAAAAATAGTTCAGAAAGGGACCAGCAGTTAGCATAATGGCTATGTTGCTGGACTCCCATGTAGTTGACCGCGGTTTGAGTCCTGGATCTAGTGGCTTAAAACTCACTCCAGGCGCGTGTGCATGCGTGCTCAAGATCCCAAGAGGACAGTGCAGGAGAAGGGATTGCGGCGTGGCCATCCCCCTTGGGGGGTGATTTCTCACTTTCTGTCTCTCTGTTTCTCTGTCTCTCTGTCTCTCTCTGTCTTTCTGGTGAGCACATGTGCCCTATAGCAAAATCCTCTCAAAAAATAAACCTTTTCAATGAACTATGGCAAAGGTTTTTGTCTTTTGGGTTTTTTGTTTGTTTGTTTGTTTTGCGAAGTTTTTGCTATAGGGCATGTGTGCTCTCCAGACAGAGAGAGACAGAGAGACAGAAAGCGAGAAATCACCCCCCGGGGGATGGCCACACCGCAATCCCTTCTCCTCCATTCTCCTCTCGGGATCTTGGGCACGCACGCACACGTGCTCGGTGTGAGTTTAAGCCACCGGGTCCGGGACTCGAACCACGGTTGACTATGTGGGAGTCCAGCAACATAGCCATTATGCCAACTGCTGGTCCCTCAAAGGTTTTAAACAGGATACATGATATAATTCTTGTTAAAGAATCTCACATATTACAAAAACAGGCAATAGCAAATTAAAAAACCAAAAATATTAAAAATCCAGAAAGTTCAGTGATGACTAGGAAGAAGACCAGAGCAAAAAGAACAAAATTTGCCCATATTGGAGTGTATTATTTAGAACCCGAATCAGAATATAAAAACTGAGGTAGATAAAAATTTTCTTTGAAAAATGGTTTAAAATGTATTTTAAAATATGTAATTGTTGAGTTTTATTCTTATCAGAAACTAAAGAGAATAGTCTAATTTTATTCTTAACTGAAACTAAGGAGAATGATCTACACCTACATTAGAGAAATAACAATCCTCGTCCCACAGCTCAGAGAAGATGTTGTGAACTTACGGTTTCACTCTCTGATCCAGATTCGAAGATGAATCTAATATATGACTATTGTTATCTCTAAAAGTTTACAACCAAAAAAAAAATCATAACCATGTTTTTTTTAGGAAAGCTATTGTATGAGATTATGGAAGAAAAACACATAAAGATAAAAAAATAGAACTGAAAAAAAATAAGAAAAGGCGTTAATTTAATCAGAAATAAAGTCAAGTCAACTGACTGTAACTTTCAACTGTAATGTGTGTTTTTTTGGTTCGTATTTCTGATACAATTTTGAGAGGGATGGTAAGAAGTGGCTCCCATGAGACATTTATTTTAAAGATACTTTGACAAAGCATATTGAATCAATTCACTTCTCTTTAAGTACAATCCATGGAAGCTGGCGGTTTAACAAGGTCCCTGGTGATGCTTATGCACACAGAAATTCTAGAAATTCTGAAAGACTTTTTAAAACCTGTGACCTTTATCCAGAAGTCAGACATCTGTGTATAAGTCTCTGATCTTTTAACCCTGATCTCTGCAACGCATCTTTTTCCACAGAGTCCACTTAAATTGTGAGGGTGACCCAGCCCATCTTCCTCATGTTTATAGACGTAACCATTTCTCAGTTGCTGGAGGTGTACGTTATGCCATTTACTGACCATGATCAGACTTCTGTTCTACTCTGACTCTTGACTTTTCCTGACCTTGGCGATTGTTTGTGCACTGACCTGGCAGATTGATAGGGTATTCCGGTGTTCTGAAAGGAAGTGGGATTTTCACATTGACTTGAAAACATGGGTGATATTCCGTATGCCTGATACAGAAACAATGATTGCTCCTGTACTCAAATGTGTTTCTGAATTTGTAAGGTGATGGCCAAGTGGAGAGGGCTGACCCTAGCTAGATTATTCTATTGCATCTTCATTTGACTCTGAAATAAGTTTAAGATTTGAACAACTTGAACATAGCTGTGGTAGTAACCTACAAGCATATGTGCTGTCTGTTCTGCAGGACCTCATCTGGCTAACATTTCAATTTTGAGAACTGAAAAGTGTTGGCTATCAATTAGTATGGGTAATTAGTATGTGGCCTTGGGGATTTTTTATTTTTATTTCTCTTTCACGTCTGTTTTATCAAAAATATTAGCCACCCAGTGCCTACTGGAATTTAATTTCAAATGATTTCAGATCATCTCAGACTCTTTGGATACTTCCTCATGCTTTTGGTAACATTATCTAAAAGATACATATGTAGCCCTGAAACTAGTCATTATTTTGAATGTGTGATTTCTGACGTATTTTACCCTAATCTTCTCGGCAACCCATCTTTTTCTACAGACTCCACTTACATCATGAGGTGATCCTACCCTACCTTCCTCACATTTGTGGACATAATGACGTCTCCATTGTGTTGAAGTTCTCTCTTTTCTTACACGTGAAATCGATGAAAACACACCTGTTTAAATGGCAAAAGGTTTCAGTGAGTTTACCAATACAATGACACCATTGTTTTGGGCACAGTAATGAATGATATTATTAAAAGTCTATAGGCTCATTGATTTTTTTTCCTTTTATTTGTATGAGTGAGAGACACATAACATACCTTTACCTTCTCTTGCCTTTGTTCTTTAATTCAAAGTAAGTGCTCATGCAATATCCTCCTTGTGTGGGTTTTGAGATCTATTTCCATTTAAATTACATACTGGCATAAAAATATGTAAGTGAATAGATAAGTTGAAAGTAGAAAGTTTTGGTAAGCTTTACTCTCACTTTTGCAAAACTGGCCTCATGCTCTGGCCTATTTCCCAGTTGCTCGATTTCTTTGCTTTCCTGTAAGGCCAGTAATTCAGGTGACAAGCCCCTATTCCACAGGCGTTACTCGAATTCTTTTGAGGCTATCTATCATCTCTCTAATCATTGCTAGGTAGTAAATACGTTAAGCATCTTGGATTCTCTATTACATCCAAAACAATGGGATAATGGAGCTTGACTGTGAGCTTCCTCGTCATTGGTGCCCATGAGTAGATCATCTGACTTCCTCTTCTACCATCATTCCCGGCTTTATGGCTCTCATTAAATGCACTCAGCCTTACAACCATCATATATTTAGTTTATCTGTCCTTCATCAGTGAAAACAATCAACTAACTATGCACCTGCACACGTCTAATAGGTTAGGCATGACATTTTCTCCTAATGGCTTGCACTGCTCTTTAGAAGGTGCTCATGGTACTCCACTGCCATGTCTCTTCCTGGATAAAAATGTATTGAATACATCGTGAAATTAAAGCTAAGTTTTAAAGAGCAGTTGTAGGAATGCTTAATAAATTCATGGGTGCATTGTTATTGTTTCTTTAAGCAAAGGAGTCAAAGTAGTTGTAAATACAGTTAACTTTGCATACCATTCCACATTATGCATAATGCAAACACATTATAAGTAATGGGAAATATTAATTCTGAAATCTGTCAAAAATAGCTGATAACAGTGTGAATAATTGCCGAATTATCCCTCCATTCTTGGTTTGTTTTCATTTTGGCTCTGGGGATTTTCTTTCCTATGATGTCATGCAGGAAATGTGGAGAGCTGATCAAGATAGGAGGCATCTAGGCACAGAGCTCTCGAGGGAACCGAGATTAAATATGCATCAGCAGAGGGAGAGCTTCTACAATCTACTCGAAAGCAACGACTTAGTGAAATGAGGTTTCTGGAATCTAAAGATTAGATAAAAATAGAAGCTGCTCGGTTCCCTTCACCCACTGTGCTCATCGGCAGATGGCCGCAGAGTCCGGTGGGAGGCCCCATGCATCAGGGCGACTTTGCAACCTGCTGCACCCAGGTCTCCACAGAGCAGCGCCAAAATCATACTCCCGTGAAGATGCACAGAACTGAACGTCTCCATGTGTCAGTGTGTCTCTCTCTGTGATAGTGAAATTAACAACAGAATTTTGAGGTTAAATCATAGCCTTTTTATCACCTTAAGAGTTGGAATTTGGCATTCAGGTATACTTCCTTTTCCTTTAATTTATTAAAAAATATTTCAGACACACAATACTAGTTAGAAATGACTTAATAAAGCCCTGTGAGTCCAATACCAACTAAAAATAAAATATTGAGAATATTGTTTAAGTCTCTCTGTTTCTCTCCCAATTATGTTTTAAATATTTAAGAGAAAATATTTTCTTGTATTTTGTGGTAAGCATTTTCATAATATTCTCCATAAGTTTAATAAATGTGAATATGTTGGTAAACACTGACGAGTGCTGTTGCGCATTATAAAATGATATATGATTATGCATGTCATTTATCCACATTTATTTCAGTAATTTCAATTCATTTATTTCCCACTTGACAGCATGCCACATTCACTTATGAACATTTTGTTTCTATCTTTGTATTCTTACAAACTAGGAGTATTATTACTCTGGTTTCCAAACGTGAGGGTACAGAAATTGCTCTGGGCTACACACTCAGAAATGGATTTGCTATTTCTAAGAGTTGGGGATACCCCAATCTAGTTACATCCACAGATGGCCTTTGAATCGGGTTAGCGATTTTCTCCTACGACGGTATTACTCACTACCTAGTGAACGTCCCAACATTGATTCGAGTTTCTTTGTTGGTCCTGTTCACATATTTAATCCTTTTGTGTTACTGTTGGATTTTCGTCTCTATCCAAGGTGATTTTTAGTTATACGTATTCTGAATACTAAGACTTTATTGGTCACATTCATCGCAATTGTCTTTTGCTAGTGTGTGTTGGTATGTTCACATTATTGATAGGTGTTTTGGTGCACATATTTTCAAGTTTATTAATTGAATCAATCTATCTTTATGGTCTATTTTTACCCTAAGACCTTGTGAAAGTTTGTTCTATCTTTTAAAAGTTTAGAAGTTGAGGCCAGCTGGTGGCATAATGGCTAAGGCACTGGATTCCCACAGGGCCGACTGTAGCTCAAGTCCCAGACCTAGTGGCCCGAAAATCACACTGGGCACAGGTGCGTGCAAGGCCAAAATCCCAGAGGAGAGTGGATTGTGTGGTCCTCCTCCTGGGGTGATTTCTCATTTTCTCTCTGATTATCTCTTCCTGGTCTTTTTCAAAGAGTGCATTTACCCTATGGCAAAATTCTTTTTTTTTTTTTTTTTCTTTTTTTTTTTTGGAGAGGTTTTTGCTATAGGGCGCGTGCGCTCGCCAGACAGACAGAGAGAGACAGAGAGATAGAAAGCAGGAAATCACCCCCCAGGGGGGATGGCCACGCCGCAATCCCTTCTCCTCCATTCTCCTCTCGGGATCTTGGGCACGCACGCACACGCGCCCGGCGTGAGTTTAAGCCGCCGGGTCCGGGACTCGAACCACGGTCGACTACGTGGGAGTCCAGCGACATAGCCATTACGCTAACTGCTGGTCCCCCTATGGCAAAATTCTTCAAAAAAAAAAAAAATTCAAAGAGTTGTGTTGTGTATCTGTAGATTTTAAAATAATTATTCTGCTCTGTTGTGTGAAGCAGGATTCTACCTTTTACTGCCATTTGTGGCAGTCCACAGTCGAAGCACCTGTTACTGTGAAATCTCCCCTTCCCGCGGGTTTGCAGGCTGCATCTGGGATGGGAGTGTGCCCCGGCTGCTCTTCCACTTCCGTGTCGTTTTACTGCCCGAAGGTCTGGTGCTGTTTACTTCCAACCATAGAAACTAGATATTTCGGCTCAGAGTGAAGGAAATCACTTCGTTTCTTTCTTTAACATTTCTTGGCTGGTCTTGATTGTCACATTCCTTTATATTTCAATTTTTACAATTTCAAAGTTTTGGTTGAAGTAGATTTGGATTTAAGGGTAATTAAGACTTTTACTATGTTGGCTTCCAAGTGTGAGTGTGTGTGCACGCCTAGACACATATATTCACACATGGCTTTCAATGTTTAATGCTTTGTGCTGTCTGTAAAGAAAGTTTCTCCCGTGTCACAGATAATTTGCAAAATGTATCCTTGTAATATTGTATTACTGTTAAAATGGTATTACATTGTAGTTGTATTTCTTTGTATATGAGAATGTAATTTATTTTGATATATTGATCAAGTTGCTCTTTGAGTTATCTTATAAATTATAAGAATTATTAGGGAGATGTATTTTTTTTTGGAGAGGTTTTTGCTATAGGGTGAGTGCACTCACCAGAAAGACAGGGAGAAACAGAGAGACAAAGCAATAAATCACCCCCTGGGGGATGGCCATGCCGCAATCCCTTCTTCTCCATTCTCCTCTTAGGACCTTGGGCACACATGCACATGTGCCCAGTGTGAGTTTAAGCCACTGGGTCCAGGACTCGAGCCGCTATAGACTACATGGGAGTCCAGCAATGTAGCCATTACGCCATCTACTGGTTTCATGGGAGATATAATTTTTAAATTTCTGGTTTTCACAACCCTCCATACAAAGGTATAAGAAAATGAAACAGTGGGAACCAGCAGTTAGCGTAATGGCTATGTCGCTGGACTCCCACGTAGTCAACTGCGGTTCGCGTCCCAGACCCGGTGGCTTAAAACTCATGCCGGGCGCGTGTGCGTGCATGCCCAAGATCCCGAGAGGAGAATGGAGGAGAAGGGATTGCGGTGTGACCATCCCCCCTGGGGGGTGATTTCTCGCTTTCTATCTCTCTGTCTCTCTCTGTCTGTCTGGTGAGCACACACGCCCTATAGTGAAAAACCTCTTCAAAAAAAGAAAATGAAGCAGTTATATTCTTGAATAAGCAACAAGCCACCGTATATGAGCTTGTAAGCCACCTGCTGCTACGTTGCAAATGTGGACAGAAGTTTCATCTTTGTTCAGAGCCAAGAAGGTGACGTGACGCTGGCTGGCTGCACTCAGGGTGAGAGTGACGGGTCCCAGGTAGGAGGACTTCCCAGGCCAGTTTCTGTCTCATTCACTTTGAAATTGGAGTGACTACCTATGCTGGCTAATTGGCTTTCTCCAAAGGAGAACCAGCTTCTTGCATCTTTAAGCTGAGAGTTAGTTTTGCAACTTGCAGCTGAAGTTACGTTCCCATGCTGCCCAGGGCGGCTGGTAAACGCCCCCCTCTTCCCAGAAGATTACTCACGAAGGGATGCTCCTCGGTCCTTGAGAAAGACGTTCCTAGCACTCAAACCTGTCGGGAGCTTATTTACCTTTAAAAGAGCTTTTTCTTCTTTTTTTCTTTCTTTCTTTCTCATTAGCCTTTTTAAGTGGTTATCAAAATTATGTGACAGGTTTTTGGTCAATTTGTTTCCTTTAAAAAAATGCTGATTTTAAAAACTAATAACTTGGGGGCTAGCAGATGGCATAGCGGTTATGTTACTGGACTCCCACATGCCTGGTGGTTATTCGAGTCCTGGACCAGTGGCTTGAAAATCATGCCGGGTGCATGTGCATGTGCTCCCGAGATCCCAGGGAGAGAGTAGAGGAGACAGGACTGCTGCATAGCCGTCCCCTGGGGGAGGTGAGTTCTCACTGGCCGGCTCGCTGTGTCTGTCTCTCTCTGTCTGGCAAGTGCGTGTGTCCTATGGCAAAAACCTAAAGAATAAAAGAAGGTGCCCAGGGACAGCCGTGGTGGCAGGGCGGGAAGGAAACATGCTGTCCATGACTCTGGATCTACATGACCATCACGGGTCCAGTTTCCTGCCAACCTGTGCATTTCAGGCGCACAGCGATGCGGAGGGGAAAGTCGAGGGGAATCATGCTGTGTGACCCAGTGTGACAGTCTCTGTCATTTTCACATCAAATACATAAACTTAGAAAATATTAAAAAGGAATTAAAAACAGTTTGGCTAGGGGCATTTTTAATATTTACAGATAATTGATCACAGTACTTTGAACACATTTTCGGCAGTATTCTGACAAGTATTGCTATCGCTTACAAGTATATTATAGTTCTTACATATCTAGCTTGGATGATATCTTCACTCTTCTGATTAATCTTAAAATCTTTTATTTATGTTTGCGTTTGAAAGTTTCACCATAATATTTTTAGTGGTAGTTGTAGTATTTCATGTTCTTGACATTCATTTAGCTTCCTGAGTTAGGAAGCTTGATACATATTTTTTTAGAGGTTTTATGCCTTAGGGTGTGTGTGTTTGCCACAGAGAGACAGAGACAGTGAGAGGGAAAGTGAGAAATCACCCTACCTCCCGGTGGGAATGGTTACACCACGATCCCTTCTCCATTCTCCTCCTGGAGTCTTGGACATGCACACACACCCGGTGTGAGTTTCAAGCCACCAGATCCAGAATTCAAACCATAGTCGGCCACGTGGAATTCCAGAAACATAACTGCTATGGAATCTTCTGGCCCCAGCCCTGTAGAAAGCTTTATATTTTTTTCAGTACTGGAGTAGTCTCAGCTACTATGTTTTTGAATATTTCATCATCCCTTTTATTCTTGTGTGTATACATACACATTACGCACATGAATATTTTAGACGTGTATATGTACATGTAATGTTTATGTGTAGTTACAGGTATAGAGTCATATGTAAGCGCTATCTCATTTAATCAATCTTGCATCTTGTGCATTTTAAATATATTTTATACATTTTATGTTTCTCTATACTTTGTTCAGATGTGTTGTCAAATTCTTTCATTCTGATCAGCTCAGTGCTGTTTAGCTCATTAACAGGTTAGGTTATTTTCAAACTATTCTAGTCAGATGTGTAATAAGTTTTTACAGCTTACACCTGATTTCATATTTGTCTGTATTTTCTTAGACATTTTCTTTCTTTCTTTGGAGAGATTTTTGCTATAGGTTGTGTGTACTCACCAGAAAGACAGAGAAAGGCAGACAGAAAGTGAGAAATCACCCCCCGGGGGGGGATGGCCATGCCACAATCCCTTCTCCTCCACTCTCCTCTCAGGATATTGGACACACATGCACATGCGCCCAGCATGAGTTTAAGCCACTGGATCCGGGACTCAAACCATGGTTGACTACAGGGTAGTCCAGTGACATAGCCATTATGCTAACTGCTGGTCCCAACATTTTCAATCTCCTTAATTTATATTCTGTATCCAGTAACTCCAATGTTTGAAATTTGGGGAAGCGTAGTCTGGTTTTGCTTCATAGACATTCACTCTAACAACTTGTTAAATACCTCGGTTTAAACGTTTGTATCCTGGAAGGGTGTTCTGTTTATTGGTATCTTCTGGAATCTTGTAAGACATGAATGTAGGGCTCAAATTCCCAGAAATGAAGTGCTTATCTGCTCTGGAGGATCTTCGAGCACTACCAAAGTGAAAACAGCTTACCTGCCTCTGGAGTCTTCATGCTGTACGTAGCACAGGTTTGCACTGAGACCGCTTGCAAGGGCATATTTGTGCTTACCAAGATTCAGGAAAATGTTTTCCCTATGCTCGGAGCACAGGCTAGAAAGGACATACTGCCTTGTTGCCTCCATTGTTCAAAAGAGTAATTTTATTTACCTTCTGTAGATGAACATCTGCGTATCTCTCCCCTCTGATCCCAGGCATAGACCATAGACTGAAGTACGTTAAAGTGTTTATCAGACCAAACTAGATGATCTCCTCCATCCACATACCACGCTTTTTTTTTTTTTTTTTCTTTTTTGAGAGGTTTTTGTTATAAGGCGCCATTCTCCTCTCGGGATCCTGGACACACATACACACGTGCCTGGTGTGAGTTAAGCCACCGGGTCCAGGACTTGAATTGAGGTTGACTACATGGGAGTCCAGTGACATAGCCATTACGCCAACTGTTCTACCCATCCACCTACTGTTCTACCACCCCATATATTCCTTTACATCATTCCGTATGCGACTCTTCCCCCACTGTGAGCCATTGTAATTGGTTTAATAAGTAATTTTTATTTGTATTATTATTAAACATTTTTGTGGGTATATTTTTCTTTCACATTCATAGCAGAGTTTTTGTCCTCATGCCACTGTTTATTTTTTTGCTCAGCACATATGTTTTTAAGATCTCCCCATGTTGTTTAGTTACTGTTTTTAATGACTGAATCATCCATATTTATAAATCAATTCTCCTAGTGATAACTGCAGGAATTCCTGTTGCTACAAAAAATGCTGAGATGGTCATCCCCCTGCCTGAGCCCAAGGGAACTTGTTGGAATGTCTGGCTTTACAATGTGGTTTGAGGAGATTATTTCTACTTGGTCGCTCTAGCTTCACAAAAGCACCTACAAACATTTTATTACGTTTTCTTAAAACATTTTATAATCTAGAAACTATTCATTTTTCTGGCTGTCTAGTAGAATTCATTCTCTAGAAGAACGGAGTATTTTGGAAAAGGGGTTTTCTCTCTTTTTCTTCTCCCTTCCTTCCTTCCTTCCTTCCTTTTTCTTCCTCTCTCCCCCGACTCCCCTTCCCTCTTTCCCTCTCTCCCTCCTTTCCCTGCACCCCTCCCCCATTTGCTAGTGGGCACCTGAGGTTATCAGAGAAAGAGAGGGTGAGAGAATGAGAGAGTCCCCATCCCACTCCCACTCGAGGACGGCCACGCTGCAATCCCTTCTCCTCCATCTCTCCTGGGGACAGTGCGCGCGCTCACACATACGCAGTGTGTTTTCAAGCCAGCAGTTGTGGGGCTCCGACTGCACAACCGGCCATGCAGGGGCAGGTGCCCTGACTGCCGTGCCCCAAGCTGGCCCAGGAAGGTGGGGTTCAATGGTCACTCTGAGCATGTTTTATTATGATTATTTGTGTATCATTTTTTCAAATTTTGTTACTCGCCTATGTACATTTTTGTTTCTCCTTGTGTTATTTTATTAGCATTTTAATTTTTTTCATAAATTTACTATTTATAGCTAGAGTTATTAGATATGATGTATTAGTATATAATGTTTAAATCTCCTTTACACTAAATCTCTGCTATCTGTATTTCCAATTATTTTCATTCCATATTTTATTTATTTTAGCATTATGCCTTTTATTTTTAAATTCAGTCTCAATTTGCAACAGTTTGGTTAGGAGATTCGATCAATCTTACTAAAAAAAGAAGAACTTAGCTCCACTTCCGCTCTTATCCTCCATTTCTTTCTGCTTTGTCTCCTTCATGTCTATCCTCACTCTCGCTGATGTTTATGCTGTTAGTATCTTTCAAACTCTTAAGTTGAGTGCATATTTTCTATTTTATAACCTTTGTTGTTTCCTGATAATTAAAGCTATAAATTTCACATAAATGTTGCTTCTTAGTTCCCCGTGAATTTTGTCGTGTGGTGCCTTCCTTTGGCTCAATCTAAATTTTTTATAATTGCTTTGTGATTTCCTTTTTATCAAAGGTTACATAGTAATAAATGCTGTTTAGTTCTTGGAATAAGGTGCTACTTTAAGCAGTCTCCTTAAAAAATGAAGTTTACTTATTTCTTCCATGAATGAGACAGAGATGGAGAGCATCAGAGAGAGATGGAGAGAAAGAAAGAAAGAGAAAGCAGGGTCTCAGCTCCTCCATCCCCTCGAGGTTGAGCGGCTCTAGATCATGGCCATGGGCATGTCTGGGCTCCTCGGGGAGGTCCTCTGGGCTTGAACCTGCAGCCTCACCCTGTGGATCAGTCTCACAGAGCAGCAGGTCTCCCCCTGCACCACTGTGTGGCCCTTAAGCATCCTTTTGATTTTTATTATATCGAATGATATCTGACAAATGGATATTAGTAATTTTTAATTGATTTTTATGAAACTTCCTTATGGCCTAATCCACAATGATCATAAATACACACTGTAAAAAAAAAAATACTCTTTTTCATTATTCTTTATATGTCTACTAGTTCTTTACAGGTCTATTTTTTAATTTTATTTTTTATTATTATATAAATTTGCTATTGGGCATGTACAGTCACTAGAGAGAGACAGAAAGAGAGGGAAAGTGAGAAAGCAAGTCACCAGGTCTAGGACTTGAACCACAGGCGGCCATGTGGGAGCCCAGCGCCTTCACCACCACGCCGTGTACTGGCTTCTGTCTACTGGGTTTTTACATTGTCTTTCACACGGCTAACAGTTTGGCCTAATTTTTTTCTGTCTTTTATATCTCAAAAGCTTCTTGAATCACTAGTTTCTGTGACGGATGTTAACACGGCAACACCTGGACTCGGCTGTCTCCCACGCCAGGCGTGCTGTGACTGACCAGATTGTGCAGTTCAGGCGTGTGCTGGGAGGGCCTGACTAGAGAGGGGAAAACGGAAAGCATGCAAAGTAGCCCTGCAACGTGACGTGTTGATTTACCTCTTTGCATATTCATATAGCTATTAATTCATTTATTTTATATAGTGAATTCACATAGTCATTTAGTGTAAATTCTGCTATTAGATAAATGCATGTTAGGGGCACTTTTATCCTCTTGTTCTATGGTTTCTATTAGGGTTACATTTTTTTCCCTAATTTTCTTACAATATTTTTTAACTGATAGTTTATGTCAGATTTTAGTATTGCTGCACTAAATTTACTGACTCCTATTTGAGCCAAACACACAACACACACACACATACACACACACATACACACACATTATTTTGGTCCTTGTAAGTGTGTTTTGTAGATGACATATTTTGAGGCCATATTTTTTGACACCTGAGAGAGTTTTAAATGGTCAATTTAAGCCATTTATAATTATTATTATTTGATTATATTTTATTTCTGCTATGTACCATGTATATGATATATATGTGTATATATATATATATATATATATATATATATGTATGTATCGTAGATGCATGTTCTATTTTTTTATTTTCTGCTTTTATTTCATAGCCCTAATTTCTTTGAAGTAGTCTAAAAGTGATATTTCCTTCTTACACTGTCATGAATAAATTAAGACTTACACTCTTATTTGTAGTCCCTTGCTTGATTTATTAATTTCACTAACATTTATATCACAACTGGTAATGGAAATGTTTTAGATTAAACTCAAATCACTTTGTTTGGCTGTCCCTCCACCCCGAACACACTAAGTTGACATTGTTTTCATCTTTCCCTTCATCTTAATGTGGAACTAGTTTTTCCATTTCTTTTTTAAAATTTTTGTCCTTGTTATCAAAGTAACAACATATTTGAGGCTGCCATGTTACTTCCTTTTCAAATTCTTCTACGGTTTTTCTTCTTTTCTTAATAAAAGACCTTCTTTGAAGAGTGATTTTCAAGGAAAAAAATCATGCTAACAACAGTAAAGAACTGTCCTGAATTATTGATAGCCAGGAATATTGTAAATATTTTTGTTCCTTCTATACCTAGGGCTTCTATATTATGAATTCACATATAAATGTTGAAAGTATTTTCTCTGGTACTTGAAAAAAATTCTTTTTATTGCACTCAGGCTGCTACTGAGAGGTCTTATGTAATATATTTCTTTTTCCTTTATGGGTATTCACTCTTTTTTTCTGTAACTTAAAAGTAATATTTTTGGACTGATCTCTTCAAGGTTCACTCTTTGCCAGAGGTTATGAGCTTTTTCTTTTTCCTACTTGACACTTAAAAACCTTTTAATTCTAGATTATTTATTTACTTGGGGGAAAGTTATTTTCACAAGTTGACCAACTCTTTCTTGCTTTCCATTTGTAAGGTCTATTTTTTCTGGAATTCTCATTGACTTAGAATTCCATATCAATTCACTTCTCTGATAGATTTTCCAAACGCTTTCCAGAATTATTTGCCTTAACCCACTCTTCTTCTTTACTAAGAACTCAGTTTCTTTCATCCTACTATTTAACTCATTTCTTATATTCAGTATTTCCATTCTCATAATCTTTATTCCTGATATTTTCCATTTAGATTTTTGTGTATTTTTTCCTATTCTTTTTTCACATTGTTATAAGATTATGTAACTCATCATGGTTATTTTTAAAACAGTTATTTCAGGTGGTTCACATTCACTTTGATTTATTTTCTGTAGTGATTGGTGCTTTTCATCCGCATGGTCATGATCAGGTCACAACAACGGGGAGATGGGCTGTTGAAGGTGACCAGGGCAGACTGGCAGGCACTGCTTCCTGCTCCCCACAGGCTTCAGGAGAGACTAAGAGAGGGGCCCAGGGCTGAAATCCACTGGCTCCCAAGAACCACACCCAGTCCCTCCATGATGCAAGGCTTCCCTGAGCTGTTTCTCTACTGAGAAATCTACTTTTGAACTTTTGGGAAGAAACAGCATTGTGAAGTTGAAGGTTCTAGTACATAAATCCTTGTTATTTTGTGACAGTTGATGGAGGAGGAATACATGAAGAACAGTATAATTAGCAAGCTCAGTCCAGCCAGGGATTTCAGATGCTGGGAAATTATCCTTCTGGTCATGGCTTTGGGGTTTCTGCTGTAGACGAGTTACATTTGCCCCTGGAGCTGGGTAGACATGAGGGCGAATGCAGATCTCCATAACTTTCTCTTGGCCTGGTCTCCTATCACTTCCCCTTGGCCAGCTGCACCTGCTGTGAAGATCTTTGCTCTCCCCATGAATTTATCACTGTTTTATGATAGTTTCTCCCCATCATGTTTTCTTCTTGTTTCTGTACATTTTCCAAAGTATTAGCAAGCAATACAAATTCAGCAGTCCCCTGCTCCCCCGCCCTGCATCATGCCGGCGTCTCAGAGGGGAGACCTCCATGTGCGTTGTTTTATGGTCTTGTCTGCACTGTCCCCAGTAGGGGAGACCGAGCAGGACAGAGGCCTGCAGCTGCAGCCTTAGCCCTGGCTCATCATTTGAAATTTCAGCTGTCTCTTTTGATTTTGGAACTCATAACTCTGAGCAGATGACGTTTTCAGAATATCTAGTTTATCATATTAATGTAAATCAATAACCCCGACACTTTACATTGCTCATTAGTGTTGTCTTCTTATTTACATGTTTGCAGCCACTTTCTTGATGACTTTAAGCTACTTGAAACCCATAAAAGCTATAGAAAAAATATGCTTATAGCTCACATAAGATTTGTCACACACACACATCTATATCAAGATATTAAGGACCAACAGTGGTGTGGTGGTTAGGGTGACTGAATTCCACATGACTGACTGCACAGTTCAAGCCCTGGACTGCGCTTAAAAAGCACAGTGGTGCATTAGGCAAGCATGCCCAAAATCCTCAAAGCAGAAAAGGAGGAGAAGGGATTACAGCATGATCATCTCCCAGGGATGGTGCTCTCCCATTTCCCCCCTCAGACTCCCTGGTGAGCAGATGTGCTCTCTGGCAAATTGAAAAAATAAATAAATAAAAAGGTATTAAGTGCATCTGTGAAGTAAGTGCATTTAAAGGGGGCTGAAATATCCCTGGCAATAATGAAGAACTCAGACAAAGTATTGGCCACCCTCACTGTAGCTTTGTCTGTAATGTGACATTGAGTGTCACCAACATAAGCTAGTCAGAGGTTTTATCTTTTGTAAATCTTGCCTATGTCCTAGTTCTTAGGATAAGTTGTAGGTTTTCAGAGGGTAGGAGCTTTCCTTTTAGCAAATGTGAGGCTCATGCCCTTGTCCTTACTCACCCTTCAGTTAAAATTAGGTTAATTTTATGATAACCGTTACTGTCTGCCTTTCACAACAGGAATCAGAGTCATGTCAAATATTCTTCTGCGTACTTTAGGGAGATCTCAGAGGGAAAGCTCTGCTCTCATTTGTATGAAAATGCTGCTTTATTCATCACCATCCTCAGGAACCTCCATAGCACTCAGGCTGGGAGGATGCAAGCAGGAAAAACAAGAATATGAACTTTTAGGCACCTCAAATTAAATAATAAATGTGAAGAACTTAAGAATGCCTGCCACATAGTAAGAATGATCATGTTTTAATCTTACTAATATTCTTTATCTTGTTCCTCCCGTCGTCGTCTTTTCAGAGAGCCTTAGCTGGCCTCACGTCCCTCGGGGTGTGCGTAGGGGGTGTTTGTGCTTAGACTCTGTGTGTGTCTTTCTCTTCAATCCCCCCAGGTGCCTGTGCTCGGAGGATCTTCCCTCATTTGGGTACCTGTCAATACGTCTTTATATTTTCCATATCACAGACTATACACTTTTTGTGTGCAAATATATTCTTGATAATAAATGTTGGTTATTTATTAATAGCCTCTGTACAATTTATATTACTAGATTACAAATACTGTACTCCCTATCACATGGGATTCAAAACCCAAGTCATTTGATATCTCTAACAATTATTACTTATGGGCCATTTATAGACTTCATAAATTACAAACTCTATGGAGAGATAAACATAAAAATGGATGAAATTCTGATGTAATGCCTGACTTTTAAATCATGCAACTTCACTGATTTCTGTGACAAAATCATTCATTAATTAGTGATTTATGTTTCCATTTATTAAAATCTTTTAATTAGTGATTTGTGTTAGAAAAATTATCATTATTTTCCACACTTCAGAAATGCACTGTAAAAACTGTTATAATAATTGGCTTGTTTGTTTAATTCATATGGCTCTTTACCAAATAGCATAGCTATAATATTTAACTGGGCATAAATTTTCTCCTGGAGATGGGAGAAGTTCCTTGACCATGTTTCAAGGAATCCTCATCTAGAGAAGTGTGTAGCGGGGCTCGCTCGACTGTTGGCAGCTTCGCACGTAGGATTGGAGTCTACAGTTCGGTGCCTTCGGACAGCTTAAGGTCTTTCCCCAGGCAGCTGTTTCCCTATCCTTTCATTCTCAGCTCTAGCCACACTTTAAAGCACGAATTCCTGCTCTTCCCTCCCTCTGCCGAGGTCTTGGCTGCCCCATGCTTGTTTCTGCTTCCTCCTGTCCTCCGTTATCACTGTCCTGTGACTAATAGCTGTCTTCTCTCCAGAGAGTCTGTGGACTTCTGAGATCAGAAATCACCAGTGTTACCTACCCTTAATCCCTCTCTCACGGTACAGAGCTGACCGTGCGTATTCCAATCAAACCTACATTCAAGAGTGGTTATTTATGTCAATAACTTGTTAAAAGCAACATTACTGTAAGAAGCTTAATGCCATCAAATTGTATTTCCAGTGTCTTCAGACAAAAAGGTGATCAATGGGTAAAGGATCTCAAAACAAGTTAGAACGTGTCCTCTCTGTCTGATAAATGCGATCTCTCCATTTTCTTCTTATAAAAATATTTTAAAAATTTAAAAATTAGACAAGTATATCTTTTAAATATTTCTGCAGTAATGGTGGCCATCTTTCACAATGGAATGTAATTGTCCAAAGTTATTTAATGGAAATTACTTGATTTTCATTTTAATAGCCTAGGAAAGTGGATTATAAACATATTCATTTTATATTTTCTCTGTATTTTGACTTAATGTCTAACTATATAATGATGCTAGCAGAAGAGCCTTCAGTATTGGCATTTTTACCTTAAAATTACAGGTTCCATAAAAGAACATTTCCTGTAGCTTTTTTTAAATTCTCCTAATCCATATGCATTGCAAAATAAGTCAGTCATTTTAGACTTCATTATGGAGAGGCGTGATCCTATGTCTACATACCGACGGTGGGATTTTAGGCCTACTTGCCCTCTTGGTGAGTTTGATCATCCTCAGTGAGTCACCTGATCCTTTGCACTATTTCCCAATGAACCTACTTCTTCTCTTCTACATGCCCTTTCTTTGTCTCTGGAGTCCCGTAACTCCTTCACCTAGGTCAGTGCCGCTCACCCTTAAATGCAGAGTCTTCCTGTCTCTTCTAAGCCTGTCTATCAAAGATGTCCTCTGCAACTCCAGGCAAACTCTAGGTGATTGACATAGCATGCAGGATGCTCTGTGCATATGTCTCAGCCACTGAACGTGGACACACACACTCATGGTTAAAACAAGCAAACAAAAACCTTTCTGAGGTTTACATATAGATTTCAGCCATGAGTATCATCATGCGTTTCTCATGGTACACATTGGTCTTACTTTAAATATAAATTCACATACATCTCCTTCATAAAACTTTCAAAGAATATTTAACATCAAGTTATGTATGCAATAAAACCGTAACATACATTTTGAAAACTGAAGATATTCAGTAAGTCAATTCAGTTCTAGTTTGAAGATTTTTAAGTCCAGTGCATTTTGTTTACAGTCTTTGTAAATTGAAATAATACCATGAAACACATCAACTCAGTAACAAGTTTTTATCCCAAGGTTTTATTCCTGAATGTCAGATAAAAACAGCAGATGTAATATGAATCTATATAATAAGAATCAAACATAAATTTGGCACAGGAATTAATAACTGCATACCAACCTATTAAACCAAAGAAAAAGTAGCTGGAGATTAGCATCGTATATCTTTTTCAGGCTGAAATCATCTATTCACTTTTGAAATCAAATTTTATGTGTGTTATATGTTAGGCTATCAATGAATCTGATGGCATTACTTCCAAAAATAAGAAATTACTTTTATTTCTCCATGTGTAGTAGTCTGTTTCTGAAGTATTAACAGAAGTAACTGAGAATGGATGAATTAGAATGAAGTAGAGGTTTATTTGACTGAAGAGTCTTGTATCTGGAATGTCCAAAGGCTTACAACATGGCTGACAAAAGTGAAAATATCAACAGGGTGTGCCAAGAGGGAGACAGCTGCAGGTTGCTCTTTCTTTTACAACAACCTGCTCTTGGAAGAACCAACCCCATCTCAAGAGAACAAGAGCTCACTAAGTTCTCTCACAAGACAGCACTAATCCATTTGTGAGACTGGCACCTCTGTGACCCAATCACCATGACTCAACTATTGCCCACTATGACCACATTCCAGAACATGACCGTCAAGGGAGAAACCATTATCCAAACCATTGCACCATGAATCACTGAAACATAGCAGTTGCCCAATCATAGTTAATAACTTTACCATCCCAAGTGCCGGGGTCTAGCCTCGGGTCTAGCCTCGGCGGGGGTGGGTCAACTCGACGGAGGCGGCGCAGGTGAACAGAAGACAGAGGCCTCGGTGCCTTTTCATGCACGTCCTATGCCGGACACTCCCAGAAATCGCTCTCTGAGGAGTGACAACTGCTAGGAATCATCGTGCTTATTTATTGAAAATGTGATACATGCAAGTAAATGGGCAGTGAAAAAAATTTACTCTAAGGAACAGGGTGTACAAAGCATGGAAGCAATAAACATAAAACACGCTGTTTGTCTTGTCAGATCAGGTAAAATCAATCACAGTTCTCAGGATGAGGAAGTCCATTTGTCTGTTGTATCTTCTTCTTAGATCTTGATTACTGGGAAGGGTCTTCAGACGAGGGGGCTTGCAGGATGTTTGATAACTTCAGTCCTGGGCCAGGCCAATAACATTGCTGGTTGCAAAGTCCTAGATAGAAATCTTGTCTTGCTAAGTAAAGACACAGTTAATATATGGACCATTCATACATTACAACAATAGGCGAGTCTATGATCTATGCATGGGAAAGGAAGATGATCTTGTAGCTCAGGAGACAACACAGGATGTTTTATTAGCAGTTTTTCATAGTCAACAGCACATAGATGAGAAACTCTTTGTAGTTGAAAACTACCTGTTGCTTTAGATAAGAGCTCCCAGCTAAGTTAATCTTTCTCTGGAGCCCTCAAGTTTGTTTATCCTGTTGTCCCAGCCAGGCCTTTTCCTTTAATAAACCTGTGGGATTCTGCATTTTATTTGCTGAGTCTGTCAATTAGTGAGTTCTTTTGTTTTATCTCTGAGTCTCTGTTATGTGGCGAATGTGCTGACTTTGCCTAGTATGAGTTAACTTTGGCCTGTAGCTTTAACAAAGGGTATTTACAAAAACTAGCCTTAAACTAACTTAGTCTACATATACTTCTAATGCTAACTTGGTTTATACTAACTTAATCTATATGTTAATTTTGGCTTAAAATCAGACAGGTGGGGGAGTCTTAAGCTTCCTGGTCCTCCTGTCAGTCTTAGGGAATCACATTCTTACAAGGTCACTAATTGGCTTTATTGTAATGGTTGGGGGTGATGTTTTACCCTTACAGGGTACTGTAATAACAGTAAAACTTATGGCAGAGAAATTGAATACCGGCCAGTTCAAGGACACAAGGGAGAGCTCGTAAACCGGGCCTTGCCTCAGTTTCTTCCCAGTCCAGGCCTTGCCTTAGAATGGGAGGCAGCATCCTTACCAGCTTGTGTTGCCTGCATGGCCCCGTCATCCAAGTCTACAATTCTTGGTCCCCAAACTTCATTCAGACTATGTCCTTGGCATAGATTAGGCTCCTTACCTGTGATGGGGAGATAAACTTCTCAACTCCTCTCTCTGCAAGGTTTTCTGACCCCCATTACCTCTATGATTGCATTTCCTCTGAGCTCTGTCACTCAGTCCAGGCTGTCACACTGGTCCCTTTGCTATTTTGACAAATGCAAAAAACTCCTAAATTTCAGGACGTTCGCTGTTGCTTTTCCCTCATAGAGCAAGTCTCTCCCATCCCACAGGTCTGCATAGATCTCTTGCTCACCTCATTCTTCACTTTATTTAACAATCGATTTATCATTGTGACCCTTTGTGTAGTTGCTCACATCATTCTCCACTTTATTTAACAATTGATTTGTTATTGTGACCCTTTGTATAGACCCTCCACACCAGCATCCCACTCCTTTGGCATGGCTTTTTCTGAGTAGAACATTTTACTGACTATACATGAGGATATGATTATTTTTCTGTTTCATTCACTTTTATAGCTTCAGCACCTGGATTAGTTCCTGGCCCTTAGAAAGTGACCCATCTCTACCTGGTGATAGAACAGAATGGCTGAATGAATGAATGAATGAATGAAGATTGAGAGGTTTTTTTGTAAACAGATGCCCTTTAGGAAAATTTAAGTCTACTCATTCTAAAATTATTAAAGAATAATGTATTTTTTCAAACATGTAATTTATACTTAATTTTAAGTGATCAATAAATACTCTAAATTAAAAACAAATCAGAACTGGAAAAATCAATTAACGGAGAGCAGCTCAGAACTCAGACAAAGGTAGAATGGATTAGGATGATAGAACATGAATTCTTGTAGTCTCGTGGAATTATATCACTGGGTTAGTTGGTTAAAAAACAAAACTGTATTTCTCAATTCACATTTTTCTTCACAAAATCTAAATCTGGGATTAATGCTTTCATAAAAATAGTTCTTCACATTTTTTTAAACTCAGTTACCAAAATTTATTGGCACTCATACAATTCAGCAGTTCGGTATATGTGTGATTGTCATTTTTTATTACGAACATATTTCAAAATCATTTTCAGTGTGAGACCCTGAAACTTGTAGACACAGTAAACTGTGCTTGAATATTAATTGAGAAGTTAGAGCATGCACAATATCTACTCTAAAACTTGAAAGCAAGCTAATTCTTTGGGGGTTGCCTGGTAACTAACAAGAAGTGTGTCAAGTTGAGAGACAGATCTGACTAGAGCAGTGTTTGAATAAATAATAGAATTGTTGTCAACATCAGCCTTAAAGATGTGAGATGGGGACCAATTCTAAGTTAAATTGATGGACAGACAGTTGAAAAGTCTTTTGTGTCTTTTTAGTGGAATTCTCCACTGTATTTGCCCTTAACATTTTTCCTTCACCCACAATTTATGATTAATGTATGGCTGTTGAAAGCAAATTCTAAAGACATCATTCAATATCCATTGGAATTAAATGGAATGGCCTAAGGCATTTGAGAGGCATGATTATTTATTTATTATTCATTAACGATCAGTTTATTTATTTATAAATCCATATTCATATGACATATTGGCTTCTAAGAGAACTTTGTGTCTATCCAGAGTTATTGTTACAGTAACGAAAGATTTTACATAGTATTTTTATAAGGTGAGAATTGTATTGCAACGTCACTTGGGCATGTATGGAGAAAAATATTTTGACAAGTCTTTATAATGATACCTTATATCAGACTGTTGATCACAAATTAACTTAAAGATTTTAACCTATTTTTGTTTTTATTCCAGCAGGAAAAAAGTCAAGAAAGTTCAAGAATAAAAGGTAAGAATGAATATTTTAAGATAATAGTTTTATACATTCATATATATTCATAGGAGAAAGAGTGAGATATGATGCTACTTTCTGAAAAGCCATTCTGAGTTCTTGAAGATTCTCTAGGATTGTTGGGATCGTTGTGATCCCTCTTCTTCCTACACTGCTCTTAGAAACTTCTTCCATGCATGCTCCGTTTTCCCCTTTGCTGTGGGTAATCTCTCCACCCACTGTCCTGTGACACTGTCCCTATGAGTTGGTGTTCTCTCACCTCCGTGAGTTGGCAGATGGACATTTAAAACCATTAATATAGCTTGTGGAGGACCAGCTGTTTAATCACTGACGTCTCATTTTATTTTCCACAAAAATACTAGAGAACATTTTGTATGTTAAGAATTGGTGGTAGCTTTTCATATGAAATTTTCAACTCTCGTGACACATAGGAAGACTCTTCCATGCAGACACTTTCAGATTCCAAGTTTCCCCATGCAGAGAACAGCTGAGACCAGGGCAGCCGTAGTCCTCCATCAGAGATCGATATTGACTCTGCTTCCGCCGAGCATCACAGTGGAACAGCACAGGTGTGTCTTGGGGTACTAATCCCAGCCTCTCCATTCACATGCTGGCCCTTCTAGAGTATTTGTCTTTTTTTTTAACATTAATTTCTTCCATGAAACAGAGAGAGGGAAGCAGAGAGCTAGGTACCTCCAACATGGTCCTCATACCAAGACCCTCCTGTCTCAGCAGGCTCAGATCATGGGCATGTGTGTGTGCCTGGAGGCTCAGGGGGTGTCCCAGGATGTGAACCCATGACCTCTCCCATGTGGGTGAGCTGCATGACCACAGCACCGCTTCCTTCTCCCTGGCCCCTCTTATTCACATTTTGGGCTTCCTGGCTCACCTGGCCCTTCCCAAAGGTTTCCAGCTCCAAGCCTGAGTATGACGTGGCACACAGCTGTCCTGTTTCCTTCTCTCCTCTTTAAAATGGAAGCTTTGCTTACTGCTATTTTTTCGAGTTCTACAAAAAAGCAATAACCATGAAGAAGTAGTAAGCATGCATGTGTTCCTGAAGAGGTGAAGGGTGGTTACTCTTCCTAGGGCCCGGGAGGGGCCCTACAGTGTTGCTGATCTGTAATGAGCCCGAACACCACCCTCCCAGCACCTTTCTCCAAACTCATGCATGGCCGCCGTCTTTTCCTGTGTTTGGTCATCTGCACGTGTCTATCTTACTAAAGAATAGAACTGACGCGCATTGCTTTGTTTTGCTCAATATGTTTTGTTCAGATGAATTATGTGAGAATACCCTTCTAGGGATTCCCAAACTATTTGTGCTAATGTTCATCACCTAAAGTATGGTTTGTTATTTTATATGTGGAATTATTACACATATGTATTCTCAACACAGTCACATGAACTCAGAGTTTTATACTATTGTGTTGCAAAAGGGAACTCCTGCCCCATGACATCCCAGGGTTTGAGTCCAGCCTTAAATCATATGTGGAATTCTGTCATCGCAGAAATCAGTTAAGTGTGGTTTGCTCCTTGATGGTTTATCACTGCGTAAATCACATTGTCTGAAGTAGCAGTTACGACGTCTTTCCAACTACTGTCCAGGAACATGTTTTCTTTTATACTGTAATAAAAGCGTTAAGATGATGCTCACTAGCTGACACATGGTTCAGAACTCTCGCAGGCTTACAGCCCCTAGACGCCCAGCTTGTAAGTCAGCCAGACTCGGGTCACGTCTTTATTTAGGAGAGCTCTACATTTCTCTTTTCAACTCTTTAATTTTATTTTGATGAAGCCTAGTTTTATTTTTATTTTTTGAAAAGTTTTGTTTTATTTCATAAAGCAGTTTCTTTTAGTAAGTTGTTTGATGTCTATGAGCACATCCTTCTTGACTGGGGAACCACCCTGAAATGTTACCTCACTGGAAACTGGGACTATCCATTTAAAAACGTTTATTAATGTTAACATTAAAAGAAAGAAAAAGCATTCCGAGTAATGAAAGTAATAGCTTGCCCATTGGTAGTAGATGACACAAATTGTGAACATTTTATACTTGGGAAATATTTTATATTTCGTGGTAACCAAATTATTGAAATAGCTATTTCACTTGATGGGGTAGCCTAATCTCAGCTGGTTATATAATCTAGGCCACAGAGAGTTAATATAACCTAGATCGCTCGATCCCTTTCCCTGTGTATGCAGAGATTAAGTATTGCTCACTTGAAGTGAGCAGTATTTAAGTATTGCTCAGATTACGTAGAGTTCCCTTTCAGCTCTATACCTGATTATTTGAAATGTACATACGCTTATATTGATATTAGTTTAAAATTCTATATAAGATTATATATTTTACTTATTCCAAAACTGTATATACATGGAATTCAACCAACAGAATTTGATTGAGTAATAAGCATGCTATTGGGTTCTGAATTGATTTTTTGGAATCTAGATTGCCTGTTTTTAAATGTGTGAAGCTCTCATCCATCCTACACCGTTCAACTTTGGGGTTTGTAATTTTTTCAGGTAACCATCCTCAGTGTCCCATTAAGACTAAGGCAAAGAAATGAAGGCAACCCTACAGGTTTGAAAGACAGGGTCAGCAATCCAGCAGACATATGCGACAGTTCATAGTGATAGTACAGATGTAGCAGGTTCAAATGTTGTGCACTGAGTGTGGAAAATCTATTGAGAATTCTCTGAAATTATCAGTAAATAATCTTCCTTGTAAGCCTATTTCTAAACTGAGGAGCACAATAAATCAGTTAGCCTCTGCCAACATTTCTCAGGGGGTGTTTAAATCTGTGGTTGGTTTATGTATTTATATTTGAGAGCATCTCTCGAGAGTTCTCAATGAGTAAACAACAACAGTCTTTCAAGAAGATGTAAATAATGCTTGGCTTCAAACTTCTTTCAATTTGGCAGTTTTAAATTTTCCAGATGGTTTAAAATATTTATTGCATTCAGAAAGATTATGTCACTGGTAGGGAGTTTGCTTACTTTTGTGCGTCAACATCCTCCTGAGTATCAGCTTACCCTTCCTCTATGAATGGACAGAGTATTTGCACATCCACTGGAAGGGCGCAGTTGCTTTTATCACGGATTTTTCCCTCCTCGTTTTGCAAGTAGATGTTCTGGACTCTTCCTATTCAGAAGCCATAAAAAGGAAGTGTGTGTTCCCTTCACTGTTAGTTATATTTTGGTTATAAATATAACTATATTTAGAATATAAATAGGAGACTCTGAGCACACCTGTCCCTAATGGCCACTGGCATGCTATATGTCTGATATCTCTATTTTGTCAAGTACTTAATAGCTATCAGGCACTGCTTTGAACTTTTCACATGTTACCTCATTGCCATCTTCATACTCTCTAGGTAAGATTGAGCATTCACACATGTTAGTATTTTGAAAAATCCCATTTGAAGTAAATAATTCAGATCACTATTGTTTTTCTTCTGTTTTAAAAGTCTTTAACTCGGGAACCAGCAGTTAGTGTAATGGCTATGTCGCTGGACTCCCACGTAGTTGACCGCGGTTCGCGTCTCGGACCCTGTGGCTTACAACTCACGCCGGGCGCGTGTGTGTGCGTGCCCAAGATCCCGAGAGGAGAATGGAGGAGAAGGGATTGCGGCGTGACCATCCCCCCTGGGGGGTGATTTCTCGCTTTCTGTCTCTATGTCTCTCTCTGTCTGTCTGGCGAGTGCACGCGCCCTATAGCGAAAAAACCTCTCCAAAAAAAAAAAAGTCTTTAACTCAATATATATTGTGTAAATTTGGCATACCTTTACTGCTACTTTCATAGATTTTATAGATAGGACTTTTATTATGCATGTGTTGTTTTCTTCTAATGGCATGGTTACAGATATTAAACCTGGTATAAATACTGCTCAGTGTTTGTAACTTTAAGAAGAAAGCATACAGTGGCAAATGCAGCCTGGTGGTGTCCGAGGGGACATATCTCAGACTTGTGCCAGTCTCTCAGTAAAGACTCGTGTTCTTTGACAATTTAACCCTTCCAGGTATAATTCCATGTTTATGACAAATGTTACCAGAACATACTGTATGGTATCAAAGGTCCTTTACATTCTGAACTCCCAAGACTTATTATTCTATGAGAAACTTGGCCAATGCAATTATTACAGACACATATCTTTCCAAAGGATATAATTCTCAAGAGGTCCCAGATGACGATATTATATCATATACAGTGATGCACACGAAGAAGATAAGCCTCACAATTGTCCCCCCACGGAGCATATATTGAACAATATAGGAAATATTATATGAAGATTATACCTATTGAAACTAAAGTATGTCTGTAGAACAGCAAATACTATTCAAGAACTGTGGAGACTACAGTCTTTATGCTCACATATATACATGTGAGTATGCATACACACACAGTTTTCTGTTATTCTTGTAACAACAGTGCTCAAATTTTCTTTTATTTCCTATATTATAAAAGAGCAACTGGAAGAACGTAAAATCATCTGTTGTATCCAGCAATATGTGTCGATCAAATCAGGGAGAGTCACTGTGATGGTCAGAATGCCGAATTCTTGACCTAATACGTTGCTTGAATATGCCGAACCCTTTCTGTTAGGATGCTCTCACAGAGTTCTGGAAGGTGGGCCATTTCTTCAAGTCCAGCTGAGCAGTGAGCAGCAATAGAGTCCCTGGTTCTGTTACGTGAACTAATGAAGATGTCCTGTACTACCAAAATATTTTAGTTGGTGTATATGAACTCTGTCTGAGCTAGACGGGCCAACTTTTGTCTGTATTTATAAAATAGAATGTAGAGAGTACTAGCAGTAGTACCTAGAAAGGAGATGGTAAAAGGACATCAAATAACAGTATCCCTATTTTTAATGCATGGCACTATCACACATTATTAAGAATACAAGTCTCTTGGGTTTTCAGTAGAGAAATCTATTGCTAAGACAAATAATTGTCAGATTTATGAAAACTGTGGTTTTTGTCTATCATATTCAATACTTATAATCCTCAGAAAGCTCAAGAACCTAGGAGACAAGAAAACTTACTCCTAGAAACTATCAGCTGAAGAATGGATAGTTTTTTGTTTGTTTCTAGCAAATAGTAATGCTGGATAAACCCTAGACAAGTACTTCAGGCAATCTTGTGATAATTCTTTAAAAAAATTATTGCATTGTAAAATAATGTACAGGGACAATAATTGTACTTGTCATGCCATAGCAATTGTGTCATATCAGAACGATTATATTTTCCCTGTATTTGTTTTATTAGAAATTCAATTCTCGGGGAGTCAGCAGATGGTGTGGTGGTTGAGGCATTGGACTCCCACATGATTAACCACAGTTCAAGTCCTGGTCCTGGTGGCTGGTGGCTTTCTCTCTCTCTCTCTTTCTCTGGTGAACACTTGTGCTCTATAGTAAATGAAAAAGAAAATAATAATGATAAATAAAATTAAATAAGTAATTCTTTTTCTAAAAAAATCTGTTTTTTTATTTATTCATTTTAATTTGACCAGAGACGGGGGGGAGAGAGCGAGTGAGAAAGCAAGCCCCCAGATCCAGGACTCAAACCGTGGTTGGCCATGTGGGAGTCCAGCACCCTTAACCACATGCCACCTGATGGCCCTAATAAGTAATTCTTACAAACAAATTCACTTCCTGTGGCCATCAGAAGGTGTGGTGGTAAAGGCACCGGGTCCCACATGGCTGGCATTGCAGTTCAGATCTTGGACCCAGTGGCTTGAAAATCGCATTGGGCGTGTGTGCGTGCATGCCCCAAATCCCGAGCCAAGAATGGAGAAGGGATTGTGGCATGGCCTTGCCCTGGAAGGTGATGTCTCACTTTCCCTTTCCCCTCTCTCTCTCTCTCTCTCTCTCTCTCTCTCTCTGGTGAGTACATGTGCTCTATGGCAAAAATCCTAAAAAGATAAATTCACTTTCAAAATTCACTTGTGGACCAAAAACATTCTCATGAATGATTATTGAGTATCTTATAGCAAATATCAGTGTCGTATGCATACAACTTGATAGTGTGTGATTGGCAACCCTCTAATTACTGATCTGAGCTTCTCAACTACTTCAATTCATGTCACTTTGCGTCTCACTTAACTGTATGAATACAAAGATTGTCAAGTAACAAATCCATTAACAGTACAATTTTCAATTACGGACATATTGCCAGGCTTTTCTGATTTCATTAGGTAACAGCCCTTTCATTTATGATCTTTGCTATTAAAAAATGATGTCAACTCTCTTTATGTGAGAGACGATTTTGTGATAGTGTGACTGAATTTTTTAAATAAAATGATACACATTGAACGCAAATTATGGAAGCCATTAGATAATCTAAAATATTATTGGTATTTTGAAAGCTTTCAACAAACAATCTCGGTTATAATTTATTAAATTAAAAAATACATTTGAAATACATTCACAATAGATAATGTAAAGGGTGCGCCCAAATACTTCACAGAATTGCTTTTAAGTCGTAGAGATTTGGATGTAAATAATAACTTTTCTTTGGGAATTAAATTAATATTTAACTCCATCCTTTAGAAATTTTATTGAAATAAATATTACAATTTCGAATGATCTGATACATGGCCCCGTCACAGCAAACAGGAAGACAAACATCCTTCTCCTTCTGACGTTCCCATTAGCATCAACCAGAAGAGGTTTCAAAAAGCACCTCGCCGTGTTTCCTGTTTATGCCAGGAACGCTCAGCTCACCTTCTGCCAAACACATCCTTGGGAAACCATCTTGATAAATCCTCTCGGTTTCAGGATTATTATTTTTATTTGCAGCTCTCTTTGCGCACTAGGAGACAGTGCTATTTAAAGATCTCAGGCTATACTGTAGTTGGTGATACTGGGGAAAATCCAGAATAACTGGGTTTCTCTTCCTTCTTCCTCTTCTCCTCCTCCTCCTCCTTCTTCTTCTTTAATTCTGTATATATTAATAGCCTCAAATAAATACTGCTCGATCATTTAAATAGGTATTTCTCTGCATACTTCAAAAAAATTTTAGCCTACTCACTAATATCTCCATATTGATCTTCCCTTCAGTTGTCAGCACAAAATTTCCGTATTCTGGACCTCACAGGAAGTGACATGGTTTCCAGCAGTACTTTTACATAAAAATTCCATAATCCATTTATGAATGTCACATTTCATAAATATAAAATGACAAACAAAAATGTGTCACCTGGCTGATTTATTTAGCATGAAGGCTCCATCTGCAGTGGTTAGTCTTTCATAGAATTGTCCTCAGAATTGTCAAATGAACATTCCTTTTTTTTTTCTTTGGTGAAAGTTTGTTTTATCTGAAAAAAAAATCACGTGGTCTATTAATTTTCCCTTTTTGCATGGTCTCTCCAGACACTTTAATCATAAATTTGACATTATTAAAGAAACTGTAGGGACCAGCAGTTAGCGTAATGGCTATGTCGCTGGACTCCCACGTAGTCGACCGCGGTTCGAGTCCCGGACCCGGCGGCTTAAACTCACGCCGGGCGCGTGTGCGTGCGTGCCCAAGATCCCGAGAGGAGAATGGAGGAGAAGGGATTGCGGCGTGGCCATCCCCCCTGGGGGGTGATTTCCTGCTTTCTATCTCTCTGTCTCTCTCTGTCTGTCTGGCGAGCGCACGCGCTCTATAGCAAAACCCTCTCCAAAAAAAAAAAAAAAAAAAAAAAAAAAAAAAAAAAAGAAACTGTATTTATTCAGGTTTTGGAATATATATTTCTTTCTTTTTCTTTCTTTTTTTTTTTTTTTTTTGAGAGACTTTTTGCTGTGGGCTGTGTGAGCTCACTGGGAGAGACAAAGACATAGAAAGCAAGAAGTCACCCCCCAGGGGGATGGCACGCTGCAATCTGGTCTTCTCCATTCTCCTCTTGGGATCTTGGGCACCACACAGACACGCCCATTTTGTTTTTTAAGCCTTTGGGTCTGGTGCTTGAACCACAGTCAACTACATGGGAGTCCAGTGGCATAACCATTACGCCATCTGCTGGTCCCTACATTTATTTCTTTTTACCCAAACATTTATTTGATCAATTTTAACTACTTTTAGGTTATTTGAATTTTTTTTGAATTGTGAGAAAGGTAAATTTTATATTAAAGAGTGATATATATATTTGAAGTCTGATTGTTCTTCCCATGAGTAGACAGAGGAGGAGACACAGCACCCCAACAGGCTCTTGTGATCCACCCTAGCCTTATTCATCCCTGGGTCATGGGCAAGTCTGGGAGGTCTCTGGACATGAACCTGGGAACCCAAGGGACTGCCTTACAGAGCACTGGGTTCTACCATGGCACATGGCGTAGGCCCCGCAACAACGTGTTACTCAGTGACTCGTGTGACTCTAAGTAGGCGTATACCTTTCGTCATCTAACTAGGATGGATTAGTTAACATAGAGTTTTCCTACTATGAAAAAACCACACATTTCCCTTTTCAATAATTGTAAGATACAATTGCACAGTGTTAGCTCATTATATGGGTGATGTTCTTTTCCATTACTTTGATAAGAAGAAGTAAATACTAAAAAAAAATGCATACATTCTACTAAAATTGATTTCACTGCTTAAATTATTCAAGCTTAGAGTCCTTATTCACTGAACATTGAAGCAATGAGTGGAAATTCCGGTCAAATACGCTCCTTGATGTTGCAGAGTCCCTGCACTTCCTTTCAGCATGGCTGCCTTTGCTTCATTGAGCATTCGTTATATAATCAGACCCAGGAGTCCCTCGTCCCCATCCTGTCACCCACCCACAGGAAAGAGTATCACTCAAAACTCGAAGCCCTAGAACCACAGGAGCCACCACCTGAGAAGTGGTGGATTTGGGCCGCACTCTCCTGCGTAGAAAGGGAGGTTTTCACCCCATACTTAGACTCCAGTACTTATTCTTCACTAGAGTCTCTCAATCTCCTCTTCTCACTTTTAGTTGAAATGTAAAATATCACAACATGCTTTATAAGGATTAAATAAGGTAAAGTGTCTGACCTTTTGAGTGAAATGAAAAGCTCTTAGTTCATGCGAGTTCTCATTTTAATACATCTTGAAGTTGTCAACTTGTTTTGAATACATCCGTGGTAGAAACGTATTTATTTTTAAAAAAGTCTCAATTTCATGAAGTGTTAAAATTACGGATCAAGACATGCTAACTTATATTTTGTGTCATTATTTGACATAATCGCAAGTTCTCATTCACAGATTTTCCAGACTTAAAGACAACTGATCTACCGATAAAGACACCCCCTGGGTGCCCAGTCATATTTGGTTTTAGACTAATTACTCTCATCACATTCTGGTCACATGCATGAGGGACGGTTGTGAGGAACAAAGCTAGCGCTGTGTGAAGGGCCACATTTTGGACGTGAGATGATTTTTCAAAAGTGCCACATTATTCTCTGACAGCTCTAATTCCTTGTAATGGTTATATTTAAATGTGAAGGAAGGGGTGAGAAACTTAAAAATAAACGAACCTAATTTAATCCAGCGATTGTAACTTAACCACTGCTACATCTAGAAGCAAACGGTTAGCACCCAAAATTCTGCAGGGATGTTAGCCTTGCAGAGAATTCAGAAAACAGAAGATGGTAGTAGGTTCAGCTGTGTGGGATAATAAAGCTTAAACAAATGCTCATTAATCTAAATATTAGCAACAGGGGTAAGTGCCAGGGAAATAAAGATTAAAGGCAAAGCTTCTGCCTCAAGGAAGTGAGTAACAAGGATTGCCAGATTGGGAGAAGGGAACCAGGACATATCAATACCGTCCAAAGGGTATGCGTGGCACCTGCAGGGCCGGATGTCGGCCAGCTAGAGGGAGCGAGGTGCGTGGGTGCGGTCTGGGAAAGCTGGTCGTGGAGGATCAGGGCATTGTCTATGCAGACGAGGGCAGTGGGAGCCCTGGGAAGAAGAGGAATGTTCTAGATCGGGGACATTAGCAGCACTGGAAGTGCATAAGTGCAGATGTTGGGGTGACGACAGCGAAAGGACTCTGACACAGTACAGAGTCCCAGCGTGCACTGCTGTGGGACGCTGTCGCTAGCGAGTCTGCCTTCGGGGTTGATGCCAGTGGGAAGAGTGCGGGCCAGACGGAAGGCTGCGGGCTGATGGTCGGCACCGCCCAGGAAGCACCCAGCTTGACAGGCTGCAGTAATTTTTCCTCACCCTCTGAAATCCTTACTCCATTGTTCCCTACAGTAAAACAGCAAAAACAAAGAACTACGTAATAATCGTGAAAGCAGGTTTGCTTGATGGTTTGCCCAAGTCCTCAGGTTCTACGTAGTCAAAGCATTGCCCAGTCTTGGGCTCACCGGTACGTTTCTATGTGACAGTGGCAGTTGAGTGATGACCGTGTGCAGCAGGCTTTGATCTGGGACATGTGGGTAACTGGGGTTCTTCCTTGCGTTGATAATGAAGTGATTCATTAAATACAGAGCACTTAGCACTAACTAGGAAGGGTCTGAGCTTTGTGCCCTCTTCACAAGTGCACTTAGCCTCGGGTCCCTGGATGCGGGTGGGCGACATGAGGCGTCATGTCAGACTAGAACGGTTCGTTCCTCATAGCAGGAGCAGAGGCCAGAGCATGGCCGTGTGCGCTGATTCTCACGTGTGCTGAGAGGGCCAGGCGAAAGCGAGAAATGCGACACACAAACTTTTCCCATAAAGCAAGAAATGTAATTGCTCTGTGATTTAGACAGATAAAACTTAATTATATTTTCTTTAATATCAATAAAAATAAAAATAAGTGCAATTAAAACGTTAAAAGATTATCATGAGGAGCCAGAGGTGGCATGGTGGTTAAGGTGCTGGATTCCCACATTGTCGACCATGGTTCGAATCCTGGACTCAGTGGCTTGAAAGTCACATGTGTACCTGAGTGCCCAAAATCCTGAGCAGAGAATGAGGAACAGAGAAGGGATTGTGGCAGGGACATCGAGCCTGGGGGATGACTTCTCACTTTCTCTCTCTGTCTCTCTGGTGAGTGCATGTGCCCTGTAGCAAAAAACCCCAAAACCCCAGAAACCTCTCAGAAGGTATTTGAGAAGATAATTATTTGGTTCAAAGGGCACAGGGTAGTTATTTGAGGAAAAACATAATTGTTTTCAAAGTGCTCTTATGTTTGCTTGTATTTGTTGTTTTCTGTTATTAATGAAGAGATAAACATGCAGTGCTGTTTATTCACACTGAAAATAATGTTTTTATATATATATATATATATATATACACATATATATACATAATTTTTATATTTTTTAAGAGAGAGAGAGAGAGATTTTTGCTATAGGGCACGTGGACTCTCCAGAGAGACGGAGACAGAGAGATATAAAGTGAGAAATCACCCCCTGGGGGAATGGCCATGCCACAATCCCTTCTCCTTTATTCTTCTCTTGGGATTTTGGGCAGGCACGCACATGTGTCTGGCATGAGTTTTAAGCCACTGGGTCTGAGATTGGAACCACCGTTGGCCACGTGGGAGTCCACTGACATAACCATTATGCCATCTGCTGGTCCCCAAATTCTTGTTTATAATTTATATTTTTCTACTTCCCATACATTTTCTCATTTGTATTGAAAAGAATAGGAAGATTGCTTATTTTTCTACTTCCTATAAATTCGTTTATAACTTGGGGATTTTTTTTTTAAAGTTTTTCTTGCGAGGGCCAAATATAATCATGAATGTGATCATGTATGAGACGGTACTTAGTACAGTACTTGGAATCTCTAAGGCATTTAACAGATGTTAGTTAAATCTAAATAAAATGATAGTTTATAAATATTTATGTGTATACATATATTGTATATGATCTTAAATATATATAATTCACTATCACATCTATAACTTTATATAGAAATAAAATACATCGAAAACAAACTTATATATATTAATACATATAAGTATAGATATATAAAGATAAAAATTTAAATCCCTTTTCACCTTTTAGAACGGTGCTGCACACACAAACACACACGACCAGTTCCTTTATGGCTAGAACCATTGTCGTCGCTTCAGATACTCAGCAGGTGCTTCTTCCAGAACGATACTCAGGAAACACTCTTGCGTGAGTGAAGAGCAAACTGGGAGGGCGTTTCCACATACCCGAGGCCGGGATACTTTCATGGAAAGGACTTAATGCAACCCACCGTGAATCATTGGGACTGCTTTTAAATAGAAATGTGATACATTATCTTTTTAAAAAATTAATAACTTTGGAGCCAGCAGTTAGCATAATGGCTATGTCGCTGGACTCCCATGTAGTCAACCATGGTTCGTGTCCCGGACCCGGTGGCTTAAAACTCACACCGGGCGCGTGTGCATGCGTGCCCAAGGTCCCGAGAGGAAAACGGAGGAGAAGGCCATACCCCCTGGGGGGTGATTTCTCGCTTTCTGTCTCTCTGTCTCTGTCTGTCTGGCGAGTGCACGTGCAGTATAGCGAAAACCTCTCCCCCCCAAAAAAAAAATGAATAACTTTGTATGGGGTGCCGTGTTAAACAATAGCAAAGATAATCCCCTTTCTGTCATCTTTTCTAATGTTCAGTCTAGAAAAAACTGCGGCATAGTCTGTTATTAACTTTTTACATTTGCTGTCGTAACAGTCTCATTTAATTTCAGGAATTAAGGTTTGAAAATCTGGAAGCACACGCGTTCATTATGTATTTTGACAATGAACCGGCGTCTGGATCTTGCATTATGTTTCATTTTTTAATGAATAGCATACACATATTGTCATCAGGGCGAACTATTTTTATTTCATAAGCAGCTTTAGGGATTATGCACGTATTTCCAAAAGTTCATTTTCCCCAGTTGAGGGAGATTGTGTGCAGCAGCATTAAATGCGCCAAATTCCAGATTCAGGGAGAAAGCTCTCTCCATGGCTGACAGACAGAGTCGCATTTATAGACTCAGTAACTGATCTCATTAAGGGCCACAGGACCCACCATGGGAAGCCGACAGAGTCTATGCTTAGGATGAGGGTGTGCAGGTCCCGAGTCAGTGACTTCAGTCAGCCATAATACGCAGACAATGCAGGTGCTTCACAGGTTGTTCCTCATGTTCTAGAACCTGAAATGTTCTCGGTATGGAACTGATGCTGGTACACCGAATGAGGAAGAGAACTTGGACTGGACTGAAAGGAAAACGTGTGGAAGTCCAAACTGTGAGCCCCAGGACAGGGACTGGGTCTGAGCTACCTAGGGTAGGGTGCTTCTCAGGGCTTCTGGGGCTTGAGATGCTGAGTTCACAGAGGGCACTGGCCTTCTATTATTAGTATTAGTATTACTGAAGAAATGTAAAATTACTGGACAAAATACAGAAGTCTGTGGGTAGAAAAATATTATAGTAAGTTGTCTTTAGTGTGTTGAGAATGGTGAAGGCATGGGGCAGTAATGGGTGCTGGACTTATACATGGTCAACCACGGTTCGAGTCCTGAACTTGGAGCTTGAAATTACACTGGGCACATGTGCGTGGATGTCCAAAATTCCTGGAGGATAATGGAGGAGAAGGGATTCTGGTGTGAACACCCCCTGGGGAGTGATTTTTCAGTGTGTCTCTCTCTGTTCATCTCTCTCTCTTGCTCTTGCAAGCAAAGTACCCTATGGCGAAAACCTAAAAAAAAGAAAAAAAAAAAAAGTGAGGGGAGACATAATCTAAACTGCACTTATGGTTTTCATGAGGGACTTGCAAAAGCAACTTATAATTATTAAATAATCACTCTTACTCAATATCCTGTGAAGAAAACAGTTATCTACAAATTCAGATTTTATTACCAATTTGCTCCCATGTTAGACAGCAATAGAATTTTTGGAAATTAAATGGAGAACAAAATTATAACAGTGGGCACCTTTGGTGTTTGACACGGCCCATACTAACTTGCATAGTCTTGTTGAAGGCATGGCTTAACTAGACCCAACTCTCAACTTGGTGAGGCCTGGGCCGACAGTCCTAAGACAGCGCTCTACCTGCCCACACCCCTCAGCCGGCCTCCTTCTCCTACACACGGACACACGCCATGTCCACCTGTTACCCATGGGAAAAACTGGAAACAAGCAGACGGTATCTGCCCTGGGCAGAGGGTTGTGCAGGTCCCAGACCTACGCTTGCACCATTGTATGGGAATTCTGGGGTCCAACCAACCTGAGCAAGACCCAGAGGAGGGTGGCACAGACTTGGGCTTGGCCCCGTGAACTGCTTACCTTTGAGAGGAGGAACAGCAGAGAGCTGGAGGTTCACTGAGGCCCAGGACCCAGGGCCGGACGCAGCAGCCTGGGCCCGCCAATTCCGCCTTAGACGAGCTGGAAATGACGACTTAAGAGAGAGCCAGTGAGCAGGGAAATTTGTGTTAGGAGAAGCTTAGAAGAAGCGGTTATGTTTGGAAGAGCGATGAGTTACACGGGATAAACCCACATGCTGTGGACTGGAGAGCGTGATGGGCTATGATCAAGTTCACATTCTAGGAAAAGTGCCCTCCTCTCGTCGTCTCATCTCCTGACATATTTTGCTCTGGTCGGCTCATGCCAGCCCCACCCCGTGCTCACCCTGCGATGCAGACTGAGTGGCGTGCCCGAAGGTGTGCAAGTGAACAAATTGAAACAGTCCCAAAAAGCACGCGCCTTCCCGTCGATGGGCCACGTGGTGAGACCAGCTGCCTCACCTGCCCTTCCCAGTGCAGTGCGGAGCCTGCTCGGGTGCAAGGCTCTGCTGCCAGTCTGAACCAGTTTCCCCGCCGTGGTTTTCGTGTAGGTAAAGGGTACGCTTATAACAACTTCAGTGTGATGGACGAGAACTGGGAAGTATCAGGAGTCACTCTATCAAAGAAAATTGTTTTCACTTTTATTTTAGGGCTCTGAATATTCAGAGAATTTATCTTAAAAAGAAGAAGAAAACAGTAAGGTCAGGTAGAGCAGTCACCGAGCTCGGCTGTTGTCCGGTCACTCTGGGGAGCATGTCTGTTGCTGCGGCAGGTGACCTACACCATGAGAACATTTCCGCCGTCTGTCCTGGCCCAAATGTCCCAGTCCTGGGACCTCGGTCACAGCAGCAGGCACCTGCCAGGTCACCGCAGGGGCGTTTGCCAAGATGACTCCAAGGAAAACCGATAAAGAGGAACAGAAAGGACTGCCACCCTCTCCAGCCAGATTTTTGAAATCCTTCCTTTTCAACCACTAAGGTAAATTATTCAGCCCATATTCAGTCTTCGGTGAAGTCAGTGGAATTCCTAAGGGCAATTTTAAGACTTCATAGATTCACAGACCCCGTATCAACCAAGACTACGTATGTACCAATGGTTAATGTAGATTTTTGTCCCCAAAACATGCTGAAATAGGTCAGAACCAAGTAGATTTCACTCTTAGACTACTTTCTCCAAACTTAAAAATCCATTCCAATTTTCTTGCACTTCCCAAATTATGCCCAACTGTATTTCATCCCAAGTTCTATAGTGACATTATATAACATTATAAAGATACTAACAAAAAGAAGAAGAACATAAAGATATCCCAAATGTAATTATAAAGCTTATTCTTATTTCAAATTTTGGGAAGACATTAGAGGAAATTAATAAGATGAAATCCCCATGTAAATTACAATCCAAAGACACTAATGTCCAAAGGAATTAACACTAAAAAAATGAGAGAAAAAAATCAATTATCTCCTCCTTTCAGTCTAAGAAGAATAAAATGTTCCCCATTACATATCCCGCTCAGCATGAGCCCTGGGAGGGCCAGGGCAGGGAGGGGGGCTCCCTTCAGCTGCTCCGGGAGCTCTTCACTGCAGGCTTGATCTGAGCTGTTGACGACCTCAGAACTTGAATTAGATCAACACCAAATCAGACGTGCCTCACTTTTAAAGAGTCCCAAGATGATCATAGTCTGATTTCTTATCTCTAACGGATTTTAAAAAGAAGCTTATTTCTAGAGCCTACACAAAGTTATTCTGCTCAGAAATATGTTTTCCAAACCCAGGATTTGGTTTTGGTAAAGACCAAAACAGGAGCTCACTCTCTGAGGCCATGAGGCTAGAGCCCGAGGACGTGCCCAGGGTGCCAGGTCGTGTCTGCCAGTTCCTGTGTCTGCGAACTGTGAAGGTGACGTCAGCCAGAAGACCCCAGCAGGTGTTGGACTGTGGCATGGGCTGCCCGACCTTGAGAGAATGACAACCATGTGCACTCTCTCCCCGTCCTCAGGGGCCACCTGAGCAGAAATGACTCAGCTCTGCCTGAGTTCGTAGGCCTCTATGACTTCGTGTTTTGAATCGTACAACCTCGAGAACCTCGAGAAGCATGTCTTCCTGAGGCCGTCATGCATTCATGGAAAATGACTCCTGCTGTTTCTCTGTCCGACTCCTCTTCTCTTTTTAGAGAACCACTGGTAACCTCTGTATGAAGTTGTCCTCTTCCCTCTCATACATGCAAAAAATGATCATTATTTCTTGGATCTAAATGCTTTTCTCCTTTTACCATCCTTACGTTTCTGTCCTATTTGTTTATTTATGTATTTCTCATTTAAGATTTCAGAGTTCATGCTTTCTGAGACTGCCAGGTGCATCTTGTTCTAATCTGTGCACCTTCACTGTCCTGACTTGGATAATCCCACTCAGGAGACGTGCCCACCCAACCACAGCAGAGACTTACTCTATCTTTAGCCCACCTGGCTTCCTTTTACATTCCCTTTTTTGGCCATCTTTCTTTTTAAATTTTAAAAGTATATTTCATAATAGAGAGCATGCGCACGTGTGTACAAGAGGAAGTGAGAGAGGGAGGCAGCCTCAGTAGAGTTTCCTCCCCCAGTCCTCCAGGTTGTCAGGGTCTTGGGCACTTGTGTGCCAGGTGTGTTTCAGGCTGACCTGGGATCTGAACCTGCGTCAGTCGGGTGACTTCCAGCACTGCAGCTCGGTGTCTATGGCCTGCACCATTCAGGTCAAGTCTGTCTTTTATGACTCAGTTTTACAGATTTATCTGACATGTTTCCTCAAGGCACAGAAAATTTCTAATAGACAACTAAATGCTATTTTATTACCAAAAATTACTTTATGATTTTCAACTCTCAGGTATTGGATGATCTTTCCAAATTCCAGCTAACTTGTTCTATCATTCCCTCTTTAGCCCTGAATACAAAGGGAATTGAGGCACCAAATCTAAGCCTCACACCAAGAATTTAAAAGTGGATCCTCATTCTTATTATTTAGCATGCCTGGTCTCCAGCTGCCTGCAGAGTAAAAGTCATTCCTTGTAGTCAAGGCTGAAAAGCTCAATGCAAACAGCAAAGAACTGTTCTGCTCCTTAAAGTCAACATGGCAGGTACATAGGAAGGTTCGATTTTTCATACAATGGAGCTCTTGCTTAAGACTGTTGATAACCTAAAATTTATTTGTATGATTTAATGTAGGCCTCTATAGCAACAAACAAAATGACTTATTTACTATTATCTGACATCAAGCTGCAAGCCCTGATTCCAACTCTTAACACCTGAGTCATGGAGCATTAAAAAAGAGCAATTTTTTAAAAAAGAACAAACAAAAACCCCAAGCCAAGCAAGACCAGTCCCCCACCCCAAATCTCACTCTCAGATAAGTCCTGCTTTTTTCCTAAGGAGGAATGGAAGAGAATAGAGAGGAGCCAGGGGCACCGTGTGTTACACTGAAGGAGTTCCTCCATGTGGAAGGAAACAAAGGAAGAGGAAGAAGGTTCCTCAATTTCATCTCCACTCCCTGATTTCAACACTGTCATTACCAAAAGCTCAGACAAAGGAAATATTGACAGGATCTCAGGGAATGTCTAACTCGAATGGACTCTTGAGAAGCTTTCTGAAAAATACTTTAGTGAATAAAATTCATAATGCTATGAGATTAAAAGATTCTAGTGAAATATAATACCACACAGAGGGAGGTATATAAAACAAGAATCTGGGAAACGATTTATAATCCCCCAATTTAATAAGTATTCAGATATATGATATTAAACTGCAATACTTTCAATATATCTTTTTCTCTTATGTGTAATTGAATTAAAAGCTAAAAAATAAAGAGTTCTGTGAGGTTTTCAATATTGCAAAGGGGATTTTTTTTACCTACCAAAATTTATTAGCAGAATAAGATAAATGAATAGGCTCAGGATTGTTTATTTTTAATTTTAAAAATGCCATGTATTTTCTTTATTGAATAATAATTGGAATATTTTGAGCATGATTGAATTAAAATTTAGGCTAGATTATTTCATTTTTTACCAATGATTTTCTTTCTTTCTTTTTTTTTTTTTTTTTTTGCCATACTGGAGAAAGAGAGAGAAACAGAGAGAGGGAAAGTGAGATATCACCCCCGGGGGGATGGCCATGCCATAATCCCTTCTCCTCCATTCTCTGGGATTTTGGCACACACAAACACATGCCCTATGTGATTTTCAAGCTGCCAGGTCTGGGTCTTGAACCGCTGAGTCAGCCATATGGGAGGGAGTCCAGTGCCTTAACCACCACATCACCTGCATGCCCTACCAGTGATTATTGAATTTCACTAGTAATCCACGTTGATTTGAAAAATGTATATACTCTGCTCAGGTATCTAAGATTAAATCAAGAAAAGAGAATCAAATTCAGGCAGCACCGATATCTAGAATAATGATTTAGACTCTATTTTTACTGCAGGAACATCACTAAGATCTCTGTGAGCGACATGCTTTTTTCTGAATAAATTGTATTCTTGCCCTCCCTTTAAGAGCAATATTTGACTTGATGTCTCACCTCAGTTTGCTGCCCTCAAAAGGCCCCTCCTCAGAGGGTTTGTGGAAGTTGTTTTTCAGCTTCAGAAGGGAACGAGGTGGTGTCCCTCCTGCTCTTACCCTTGGCACACAGGCAGCAGACCCGGAGTTCAGTTCTGGACACACACTGCACCTTGGGGAGAATGCCAAGGATGTAAAATCATGTCATCCCACTAGAAACGCGTGGTCGGCGAAGTCCGTCAGAAACCCACAGCAGAGACATGGAGTCCCAGAGGAACAAGACTCTGGCCAGGAACCAGTAGCAGGTTTTAGGGGGGTTTTGGAAGAATTAAATTTGATATAGCACTTTTTGGATGAAACATTCCGAAAGTGTTTATAAAAGGGACACTTACGGGCTCGCTCAGGGCACGGGGAACATCCTGCTTGAGGAAGCTGGACACGTCTGAAGATCACAGGTTCGGTTCCCTGGTCAGGCTGTACATCCGGGGTGTACCCGCAGTCAGGGCTGGGATTGCAGCGTGAGGTCTGTGGAGTGTGCTTGTTTCTCTCCTCTTGCTCCTCTTTTCTCTCCCTCTCTCTCACACTCATGAAATAAACTCAAAAGATAATGGGGCATGCATTCCAAGGAAATGGCACCAGTTAACCACATCTGAAAGTTAAGAGGAAAATGAAAAGCACCGGTTTGCTGACAGGGCTGGACTGAGGTAAGCCTGGAAACACAGCAAGAGTAAGTCTCCAAATGTTTTGGAAAATAGGACTTAGAATTTTCTGTCCTACTGTCAACCCTTATGTTAAAACCGTATGTTCTAGTGTTTATCTTTAGAACAGCTCATCTCTGGGTGAGGGGCCAATTTGGGGGAAGCTTTTATTCCAGAAACCCATTTCATATATTTTGGCATATAAGCCATTGTGAGTCTTGGAATGGAGATCTTAGTGTTTTGATATTTAAAAAAAGCAATGGCTCCTCGCAAGCATGGCATTTGGTGGCTGTCGTAGAGCTCTGGTAATTCCACGTCTCCAGTCTTCCCATCTGGTTGTACCTGGTTTTTCATTGTCATGTACACTTCTGATCACACCAAAGCCAAGCAAGAGAGCAACAAATTAGGTTTGTTCTTCCTTCCTGGGGCATCCATCAGCTTTTCTGGTGTTCCTGGTTTTCGTTTTGCTGGATGGCATTCCTCACAATCTAAGTAGCTTAAACACACAGGTACCGTGTGGTCTAGCAACTTAACTCCTAGGTGTATACCCAAGGAAAACACAACTGTACATGAACACTTGTACATGCATTTACATAACAACATTATCCAGAACAGCGAAAGTTATGGGACAGTCCAAATTGATGAATGATACAAATTGGGGGTATTAGCAAGTGAGACATCATTCAGCCCTCAGAAGGACTGGAATTCTGATACATGGTACAGCATATTATGGGTGAACCTGGCAACATTATGGCAGGTGAGAGACGCTGCACAGAAGGCCAAATGTTGTATGGTTTGGTTTCTATGAAAGTCCAGCACAGGCACATCTGTAAACAGAGCGGCTGAGGTGGAGGCTAAGTGCTAGCAGGTGAGGGTTTTTTCAGGGGGAGTAAAAATTGGACGGTGACGATGGTTTTACAGCATTGTGATTACGCTGAAGCTCATTCAAGCCTATGCTTTTAAAGGGGGGATTGTGTGGTATGTGAATTGTTTTCATGTGCTTCTCCATCCATCGTGTTTTCATATTATTGAATAATCAAATTATGCACAGGATGGCGAGTCCTATTTTAGCATCTCAAGTATTGTCACCAATAGTGCATATCTAATTTAGAAAAATCCATACTTGAGCATGTACTTTATGCTATGCTTTCTTCTGTTTCACCGTCTCAGAGCACATTGACAAAGTTACTACTTCATAGCGCTAGCCGTACATTAGGAAAGGGAAGAAAAAAGGTGTGAGATGGTGCAACCCTGTTATTTTGAGGTAGTGTTGTCTCCTGAACTCCCAAGTTCAGTATATTGAACTCTGTGAAATGCAAATTAACCTACAAGTAGGAACAAAGCATCCAGAAGTGATTCAGAATCTCCACTTCTGTTTATTTTCCGTACCAAAGGAATAGGAAAATTATAAAGATGTAATAGGTTCCATTTGTATAAACAGAACAAACCAAACAAAAGCCAACAAGAAATAAGCCTAGAAATGTTGATTAAAATTGCATGTCAAAGCTGAACCCCGACAGTTCTGTGCTACTTCTTAGCCTTAGGAACTGCTACTACTTCGTAGAAAACTGGCCATTTATTGCATCGAAAGATTATTTATATAATGGACGTAGGAAGAAAAACAAAATACTAAATGATACTGAAATCTTCATGCATGTGCAGCATAATGTAAGAATAAAACACAATAATCCTTGTTTTCTGTGTAGAGGGAGTTTCATTTTTATTTTATGCCACCTATTAGCTTCAAGTCTGAGTTAATGCTTTTAAATGGCATTAATTATATATTAAGATGTATTATTCTCCCTTATATTGTCTCCTAGTAATTTAGGGGGCAATCAGAGCTCATATAACCTTGAAGTATGAATCCGCAAAGCGCCTTTTTTTGGGTGTCAGGCTTTGTAATTGTGGTGTTTTGCATTATGCCGGTTCCCGCAGAAACAATTACATGTTCGCGCGGCGCTTCTGCCTTTTCATCACAGTGCGCGTACCATGAACAATTAAGGTCACGTCCGGGTCACTCCAAGTTCACGCCTTTGACCTTGCCCCAGATCCTAGCTTGCTATTAACAGTGCCAGCTCCAGTTAACGTCCCATCAGAGTTGAGTGGAGATGCTCCAGCGAAGTGCAGCCGCCAGCAGTTACGCCGGGGCATCTCTACGTTCCCCACTTACTTCCGTGGGGTGGATTACAAAGGCGGCGTGCCCCGCTGCCATGAACGGTGGGCCCGGCTGTCGGTCATGGTTATGGTTCCAGGAATGGCGTGTCTAAGGGCTGTTGCTAACTAGTAGTTTAGAGGCCTGTAATTATTGGGCACTTTTTGTAAGATGTTAGGAGCGTCTATCAATCAAAGGTCAATTGTCTATTTCTCTCCTTTTGTTTATTTATTTTTCCTTTCAATTGAATTGGTCTACAAATTAAACGTCTTTATATAAGCTAAATAGAAGAGAACATTCTCTGTTTTCAACAGCTCCTTGAGAAGCTAAGCCCGTTTAATGTAAAATATCATGAGACAAATGAAGGTCCTGGCTGAGGGCTGCATACCTCAAGCCCAAGGTCAGGCGATTCGTCCTCTCTGTTAAATATTTCACAAAGGGTGACCTCAAGTCAGTTGTGCTGAAGAAGAGCAGATCCCAGCCACTTTCTCTCTCGTTCATTGGGCTTCAGTGACCCCTGTCTCCTGGAACACAGGTGAAAACTGTGTTTAATAACTCATCATTTGCTCCTGAATAATATGAGTGCACATCAGTGATGGCCTCACTGTGTAGACAGAAAAAGAAGATCAAATCAGATGATTTTGTTGGCTACCTTAGGAGGATGGCATATGACTTACAAACCATCTGTAGATGACATGTCTTTAAAAGATGATTGTCCTATCAAATCGTTCTCAATCAGATAACCATTCTTTATGAAGTAACTTGTTTTCTTACCCCATCGAGGTAGTCCTAAGTATTTTAAAGCATTCAAAGATATTGTAGGTGGGACCAGCAGGTGGCGTGGTGGTGGAGATGTTGGACTCCCACATGGCCAACTGTTGTTTGTGTCCTGAACCTGACAGCTTGAAACTCACACCGGGTGCATGTGTGTGTGTGTGCACACACGCACGCGCTGAGAGGAGGAAAAGGGATTGCATCATTCCCATCTCCTGGGAGGGTGATTTCTCACTTTCCTTCTCTCTCTCTCTCTCTCTCTGGCAAGTGCACGTGCCCTATGGCAGAAGGCCTTGTGGGGAAAAGATATTGTAGGCAAATAAGTGCTGGGTCTTAATGTGAGGTCCTAACTTTGTCAAGTCCGCCTGAGTCTGGCTGTGGCCCGATGGCTCTTGGGTATGCATTTAACTGTGGCTGTCAATACAAGGGCATTTCACAAAATCCATGGGAAAACAGAATTAAAGGAAAAGTTTATTTAGGTGCAAAAATTGCATAGTTTTTTTCATTTTGCACGTTTTGTATGAACTTTGTGAGACCCCTCATATGGAGAATGGCTGTATTCGTTCCATTTTTTAACATATGTTTTAGTTTTGTAAAGATCGTATGAAGACAAGTTGGTGGGAGTTATTCTTTCAATTTTGGACGTTACGTTAATCCAGGCAGTCTGTTTATGTTTCAGAATATCTAATTTGTGCATACAACATGTTCCCATTCATGTGTAATTTTTATTATTTTTTAAAATATTTGTGCCATAGGGTGCATATGCTCGCTGGCGATAGACAGATAATGAGAGGGAAAGTGAGAAATCACCCTCCGGGGGAATGGCCACACCATAATCCCTTCTCCTCCTGTCTCCTCTCAAGATTTAAGCCACTGGGTCTAAGACTTGAACTATGGTCATCCATGTGGGAGTCTAGCACCTTAACCACTATGCCACCTGCTGGCCCCTTCTATTTTTTTCTAGACTTAAACATTTCTTTTAATTGTCAGCTCATTGGCTTTACAGAGACAGAGAGAAAGAGATGGAAAGAGAAAAGCACCCCCAGTGGGCCACGGTCAGGTCACAGTGCCTTCTCCTCTATTTCTCCATCCAGTTGGAATTCCAAGGACATGCTCATACATGCACCTGGCATGGTTTCAAGCTACCGAGGCTGGAATTCAAACCAGAGTCGGCCATGTGGGGTCGACCCCTTAACTACTGTGCTGCAGAGCTGGCCCTTTCTAAACGAATGCTTTATTACTGTATAATTTACATAAGAAAAATAACATATCCTAAGTATGCAATTTGCTGCTTATCAGATGAATCTATAGACTATTAAAGACCTGCCCAAATTTTCTCTTATACCTGCTAATATTTCCCACTGCCCTATCACTGTAACTTCCATATTAAGGCGTTCTCGTGCCATCTGATACTTGGCTGAGCTTTACCAGGTTTGACTGTATACATGGAATCCTCTCGTACACCTTCCTTGCTACTCCTCATGGCGTCGCATGTGGTGCCTGAAGCTGCGACCTGCTCATTTCCCTTGTTACACGATGCTCTGTCGTACGACTGCCCTGCAGCGCACGTCCCCGGTGAATTTCTGTGAGCTTTTCCCAATTTGAGGCAGGGATTTATTTATACCTGATCTCGCTTGTTCTGTTGTTTATACTATTGTCTCTCTTTTTTATTATTTTTTTTATTTAAATATTTATTTATTTAAAGTTGAACAGAGAGGAACAGAGAAACAGAGAGTGATGGAGAGATAGTTGAGAGAGAGAGAGAGAGAGAGAGAAAGTGAGAAAACAAGCAAGCTGCCAGGTCTGGGACTTGAACCACAATCTTCCATGTGGGAGGCCAATGTCCTTAACTACCATGTCACCTGCCAGCCCCTGCTATTTCTTTTTAAATTATTTTATTTATTTATTTATTTTTGTTATGATTATTTATTACATTAACTGTAGAGAAGTATAGAGAGAGAGGAAAAGTGAGAAAGCAAGCCACCAGGTCTGGGACTCAAACCATAGTTTGCCATGTGTGAATCCAGTGCCTTAACTACCATGCCACCTGCTGGCCTCTTTTCTGTACTATTTCTACCACAGTTTGTTGAATGAGCTGGATGTATTGAATTCCAGGCATTCAAAGTTAACTTAAGGAGATACATGTAAGTTGAGCACAGCTTTTATCCAATGACATAAAATGTTTTGGGCCTAATATGTTTCTGAAAACTCAAAATTTTCACAATGTTGGTGTGTTCATATACATATTATTGTACTTTTCAGTTTATTTTTATTGGGAAAAATACATTTTCTTGATTTTAAAATAGTTTGGTGTAAATAGTGCTTATATGTTCTGTAGTTCTTCACAGACTTTCTATCTTACCCACTTCAAAATGTAGAGTGGAAGAGGACCCACTCCTTTCATTTTATTTATAATAACTACTATGCTAGGGAAAGTGATTTGGAGGAGGGATACAGAGGCAGAGCATTGACGGGACAGGGAGGTGGGGTGTTATCTGTTGAAGATATTTTGATCAACTGGATTGGGGAGAAATGTCCACATATTGAAGTGTTCACTCTGTAAGCTAAACAATGTGATTGAATTTATATTAAAAAATAATAAAAAGTAAATTAAAAAAGAAAAAAAAATAACTACTATGCTATCAGCCACTGGTGAACTCTTGGTAACTGTCAGCCTGCCAGTCGCAGATAATGAAGCCACCTCCTTAAATTCCTTACTGCCTGATCATCTCAGATTTTGATCTACCAGAAAGCCAGAAGATCTTTTTTTTAAACAATTATTTATTAATTTTATTTATTTATTTATTTTTAAAATTTTGACCAGAGAGAGACACAGAGAGAGAGAGGGAAAGTGAGAAAGCAAACCACCAGGTCCAGAACTCGAACCATGGTTGGCCATGTGGGAGTATCCAGCACACTAACCACCATGCCACCTGCTGGTCCCCAAAGCCAAAATATCTTCAGGATGTTAGCACATGACTTATGCATCTATTTTTGAACTTAAAAACAATACTTACTGATCAGTAATTTAAATATTGCAGAATTGCTGCCCAGAGATGAGGTTATTTTATTATTTTTTTGCCATTGTACATTATTTTAAAAATATCTACCACAACCATAATAAAGTCACAGACGATTTATATTCTATTTGTGATCTTGAATAGGGGCCATAGGAACTGACTGATTGTCAAAGTAGGAAATAGTACTCAAAAAACAACGCAAGCATGGCAAAATAAAATAAATCCTATTGGCTTATTATTAAGCTGTTCACAGCAATGAAAACCACTGGGAACTTAGGGAATGTGCTTTCTTGTAACCGAAAGAATAGTACTTCTCATTCTGGCTCCTTACTCGATGTAGTAACGTAGGAGAGTTGGTCCTTAATCACTCATTTGTTTTACTTGTATAACAAAAACTTGTAAAAGTTCATTACATGAAACAGAGAACATGCATGGTCTATGTTTTCAGTATAATTCGTTACCTTATCTGACCCTCATTTCATTTTTTTATGTTTGTTTTTTTAATTGCCAGAAAGTGCATGTGCTTATGAGAGAGAGCGAGCGAGCAAGCCTCCTCGTGGGACATTGTTCCCCTCACTCCCTTCTCTTCCATTCTCCATCCTATGGGGACTTGGGGCTCACACTCACGTATGTCCAGAATGGTTTTCATGTTGCCTGAATTTGAACCGTGATCGACCATGTGGGATCCAGTTGCCTTAACTTCTAAGCCTAGGGACTGTCCCATGACCCTCATAATGTAAATGTCACAATGCTTGCCTATTTACCAGTTCATTTTCTAATGAAGAATAGAAAATCATTTTTTAAAGCTCTATTGTTAGATATTTCCTTCCATTTTGCCCTCAATTTACAACAGAGATAGGTCAGTAATTACATTGAGAATAAACCAGGGATAATGGTGCTCCCCACCACCACCACACACACAAACACTTACTAAGGGTATATGTGTTAATGAAATTGCAGTGAAATGTCTGGGCTGTAGGAAAGACAGACAGCATACCATTTGGTCAGGGCACACGTAGCTCTTACCCGCCAACAAAATGACATCTCAGGGCATCTTGTTGTCGCTATTGTTTCACTTTTTTCTTTTTTTTAAACAAAATTTAAAACTACGTTTGCTGGTCCACTTACTTTAAGATGCATAGTTTTTAGTATTAATAGATCTGGGTCAATGGGACATCAAATTTCATTCTTAACACATAATTATGCACTACTTTAAGGATCCATTCCAACACGGTTTTAATATTTCAGCATGTATTCCCAGGGATTCTCTCTGCCTGTTTTCTTATTTTATTTTGTTCCCAGAACTGTAATCTTTATTTCATGTCTATGTTCTCAAACCTAAAAGAAAGTTTATAATTATGTACATCTTGCAGAAGATAATAGCATTTATTTTACTAACATAACTTCTCAATTCCCTTATTAGGCTAGAGAGTTAATTATATAGAAGTGGTATTTAACAATTAATATTTAACAATTAACTGAGAATACTACCTTTGATTTTCTATTTTATTTTACAGAAGTTAATAAATAATTGTATGTGGGGGGAATCTTCAAAAGTTCACAAAAATGTGTATTATAAAAATACTATGGGGCCATCAGGTGGCATGGCGGTTAAGGCACTGAATCCCATGTGGCCAGCAGTGTGGATCGAGTCCCAGACCCTGTGGTTTGAAAAACATGCCAGGCACGTGTGTGCATATGCTCAAAATCCCAAGAGGAAACTGGAGTAGAGGGATTGTGACATGAGCATGGGTAATTTTTCACTTTCCCCCGCTCTGTCTCTCTGTCTCTCTGTCTCTCTCTCTCTCTCTGGAGGGTGTATGCACCCTATATCAAACTAGGAAAAAAATTGCATGGATTCCAATCGTTTTTCTTTTTATTTTCTGCACTAAAATAAACTCATACTTTAATTCCAATTTCCCATGAACTTTTATAGTCCCCTGGTCCGTGTAGGAAGTATAGCGTTTTCAGTTCTTTCAAGACTGTAAATGATTTCATACAAGAGAAAAAATCCCATCTTTGCTTTTAAGCGTGGTCTTTTCACCCTTCTGGGCACCTGTGGCTTTGTGCCTGGCAGGCACGTGTGTAAGCGTGGAGATCTTGGCGGGGCTGCCAGAAGTCAAACCTCTCGACATCTGCTCTCCTGATAGCCCTTAAGCAATCTTCCTTCAGATCCAATATATCAGATCGGCTCATCAAAATCAATTTCCATCTTCAGTCATGTAGTACAGGCTGACCTTATATGCCCGTAGAATTCAGCAAAAGCTGCTACTTGCATTTAAAAACCTACTTGTACGTTACCTGGGAAATCAGAGCTGCATTTGACCTGACATCTTCCCTTGACCAGACTAGAGGTGGCTTTGATGGTTTTCACGTCGTTGGTCCAGGGTAGCTTCATTTCAGGCAGGCTGTGACATACAGAACTTCCAGATTACACCCAAATTTTTCACTTCTAAACTTAAGGTATAAATGAAGCGTAAGGAATGTATTGGCTATCATGGTGCTAATTTAGTCCCATTAAAGTGTCTTACCCAAATAATCATCTGTGCATGGATAATGCATTGTAATTTTCCCAGAAGTGGATGACTCTCTTCCTCATACACGTTTTTAGACCGTCTATTTCCTGATGAGTATAAATATCTTCGTGGCACCGTGAAGTGTTTACTATACCTCGTTAATCAGAAAGAGATTTACGATACTCAGAAGGAGATCATTTCAAAATGAATTTGTTTTCTCATCAATTGTATTACAGGATTAAAGTTAATACTTCATTTTCAATGTTTAACTTTACATTTGGAGGACTGTTTTTGTGTGTTTTCTATAAGTAGTTTAAATGGGCCAGGCGTTTCATAACATTTGTTCCCTATGACATAGAATTTATTCACAGACATAATATAGTCCTCTGTTAAGTCTACTAATTTATTTCTTCTATGAGAGACAAAGAGAAAGAGAGACCCCCAAACAGGGCCGTCATGCTGGCCCACTCTTGGTCTCAGGCAGCCCAGATCACCCACGCGTGAGAGCACAATTGGCGTGCCGAGGAGGTCTCAGAATATGAACCTGGGGCCTTTCTCCCGTGGGTCCTGTTGCACCACTGCCTGGCCCTAGATAAAATATTCTTTACAGCAACACATAACCTCTCTCTTCATAGCTACCTTCACATTTCTTTCCATGTGAAAGAAGTTGGTCTCTTTATAAACAATCTTTGTTCAAACTGAAACGGGTCTAAGGGTTTGAAATGTAATCGCAATTTGTTATTAGTAACCTGGGAATTGGATATCATTTTAATAGAACTCTCATAATTCATCTGATCAATAGGTGTCATCTCTTGTTTTTACAGACAATATTAAAAACACATATGCTTTGAAACTGCCTTTCAGCACACTTCCATTCATTTTTTTAGGCACGGTAATGTATTCCAGAATCAGGACCCTTTGTCATCCTTGATATTAATTGAAACATCTCTAAAAATATCATTTTTTTGTATAATCAAAGTTTTTAGCCCGTATTTTTATATTCAAGATCTGGAGTAGTTTCTGCAGACAGGATTCCTTAAATAGAGGTGGGCTGCGGCATCACGTGGTTGAGAATGGTGTCAGCCCAGGCAGTCCTGGCCATTGGCCACACTCTACCCGGGGCACTTGGATTATTTCAGACTAAGCAGAAACATGGTGGTCGTGAGGGCTTGCAATGATTCCAGTTTGGCTGCAGCCTTATCCGTGTTCCCACGTCGCCCTTCGGCGTGGCCTCATCCGTGTTCCCACGTCGCCCTTCGGCATGGCCTCATCCGTGTTCCCACGTCGCCCATCGGTGTGGCCTCATCCGTGTTCCCACGTCGCCCTTTGGCGTGGCCTCATCCGTGTTCCCACGTCGCCCTTCGGCGTGGCCTCATCCGTGTTCCCACGTCGCCCTTCGGCGTGGCCTCATCCGTGTTCCCACGTCGCCCTTCAGCGTGGCCTCATCCGTGTTCCCACGTCGCCCTTCGGCGTGGCCTCATCCGTGTTCCCACGTCGCCCTTTGGCGTGGCCTCATCCGTGTTCCCACGTCGCCCTTCGTTGTGGCCTCATCCGTGTTCCCACGTCGCCCTTCGGCGTGGCCTCATCCGTGTTCCCACGTCGCCCTTCGGCGTGGCCTCATCCGTGTTCCCACGTCGCCCTTCAGCGTGGCCTCATCCGTGTTCCCACGTCGCCCTTCGGCGTGGCCTCATCCGTGTTCCCACGTCGCCCTTCGGCGTGGCCTCATCCGTGTTCCCACGTCGCCCTTCGGCGTGGCCTCATCCGTGTTCCCACGTCGCCCTTCTGAGCAGCCTCTTGCATGTTCTTAGGTCACTCTTCAGCCATATTTCTCAAGTACGTCTCATTGGCTTTGTGTCTGAGCTTGCAAGTGATTTTTGAGTTTTAATCCCTATGTTTTAAATAATTTTGTTTCTCTAAAATGAGGATGGCCATAAGAAGTAAAATACGTTGAAGCACCTTTTATGTTTATGGGTTTTTAGTGCCTATTTTGGATTATGTAGGCTGAAGAAAGTTTCATTTAGTTATGGGACATTGTGGTAATAAACTTACCAGGGTTCAGGTCACATAATCCTATCACTTTAAAAATGGTGTAATTCCAGGTAAACCAGCAGAACAGAATTGAGAACCCTCAAACCCCCAAACATAAAGCCAACTGATCCCTGTCAGAGGGCACAAGACAATCCAACGGGAGGAAGAAAATCTCTTCAGAAAATGGTGTGGGAGAACTGGATAGCCACCTGCAGAGGAATGAGACTGGATCCTTATCTCTCACCACTAACAAAAATGACTCAAAGTGGATTGAGGATCTAAACATCAAACTTCAAACTATACAAATACTGGTGGAAAACACAGGAAAAACTCTGGGAGACACTGGAGTAGGCAAAAACTTCTTAAGGAAGACCTCCAAAGCACAGACAGTAGTCCCCAAAATAGACAAATGGGACTGTATTAGGCTGAGAAGCTTCTGCACAGCCAAAGAAACAATAAGAGTGAGAAGACAACCCTCAGAGGGGGAGAATATATTTACAAATTATACCTCAGATAAGGACTGAGAGCCAGAATGTACAGGGAACTCAAGCAGCTTACCCACAAAAAAATAACTCCAATTAAAAGATGAGAAAATGAGCTGAACAAACAATTCTCCAAAGAAGACATACTAATGGCCCAAAAGCATATGAAAAATGCCCAATACATTTTTATCATAGGGAAATGAAATCAAAACCACAATGAGATACCGCTTAACCTCAGTCAGAATGACTAAAGTTAAGAAAATATATAATGAAAAGTGCTGGTGAAGCCATGGTGAAAAGGGAACTCTCCTACACTGTTGGTGGGAATGTAAATTAGTAGAACCACTTTGGAGAATGCGATGGAGATTCCTTAGAAACCTACAGATAATACTACCAGACAACCCAGTAACTCCGCTTTCAGGCATTTACCCAAAGGATAGAAAAAACCCTCAGTCAGAAAAACACTGCACATCCATGTTTATTGCAGCATTATTTACAATCTCTGGGACATGGAATCAAACCAAATTTATAAAAATAGATGATTGGATCGAAAAAATGTGGCATATGTACTCTATGGAATACTACTTAGCCATAAAAAATGAAACTCTAACATTTGATACAAAGTGGACGAATACGGAAGACTTAATGCTAAGTGACGCAAGCCAGACTATGAAAGTCAGACTTAGTGCGTCCCCACTCAGTATATGACAATTGTCTGGCTCTCTAGCAGAAACGGGAAGTTTGGTAGGTATAGAAGCAGGGAGGGTGATGGTGGATACTAGAGAAAGTAAGGATGGGGTTAATACAGGGGTGGGTAATAGAGGGAGGAAGAGGAACAGGGAAAGAAAAAGAAAAGTATGTTTAATTAATAAAACATTGAAAGCTATTTGCTGATGATGTGTATAGTAATGTCTTTGTCTTAACTGATATGATGGTAATCGAGCTGGAAAAAGAAATGTTATACACTGTAAATATGTATGTGAATAAATGTGATATAAAAATAAATAAGTAAATACAAATAGTGTAATTCACAGAAAACCGAATTTGGGATACTTTACCAGTGAAAAAATGCAAATGTCTAGAGCCACAATAAGGATTTAAAAAGCCAGAGATCACCCGTCACTATAATTGGATAATTATTGTAGATAACACATTTGGAAATTGAGATTGAAAATAAATTTAACTCTATACTTTGACAGGAAAATTTTCTACAAACTAAATCAATACAGCATTTATTTCACGCTGCATTTGCAGAGCACCTGCAATATAAATATAAATTTAGAGTCTAATATTTATTATTTTCCCCATCTAATATTGTATTATAAATTTGTCCCCTTAATAATAATAAGATTGTTGTAACTTTTTCACTTAAAATATACTTGAAAAGTACTTATTTCTCTTAAATTTGAATTCACCAACTTATGTTGTCAACAATTACCATTTTAGCTGAAGAACAGTTTGTTAATTTTGAGCAAAGTTTGCCTTGCATTTTGAAAGCAGTGGACCAATGCAGTTGTTCCCCCATCCACACTCTTTTCTGTGGTTTCAGCTCCTGGGGCCAAGCCCAGGTGACAGACAGGTGCGTGTGGTGTGACAAGGTATTTTGAGGGAAAAAGGTGACCTCTTTGTAACTTTTATGACTGTGTATTGTTATAATTGTTCTACTTTGGTAGTTATTGTTAATCTCTCACTGTGTCTAATTTATAAATTAAAATTTATCATAGGTAGTTAGATACAGAGAAAACATAGCATATACAGGGTTCGGCACTATCTGAAGCTTCAGGCCCCCACTAGGGCCCTGGGGAGGTGAGTTGAAGGGACTGTGCACGTAAGGAACGTCAGTCCTGCACACCTGCTCCGTACAGAACTGCTGAGGTTAGTAGGGAAGAAGATATGTAGGGATCGTGCGCAGACCGCCTTGTCTCTCTGGGGACTGGCGGTAGTTACGAGTTCATCTCTCATCTCATCCTCAGTGCTTCGTATCCGTCATTCTTTTTCAATTGGACCCATCGATGCCATTCTTCCTAAGATATATTCTGAAAACAGTAAGAAATAATCTATGCCGTAAAATGTTTATGTGAAAGTTAAATAAACTTTCAAGTAATCAAGTAAATTCTGTGATGAAAATGATTCTATTTCTTGATATAATTATTTCTTGTTTATCAGAGGGTCCATGCCTCTTCACTAGAGAGAGAGACAGAGACAGAGAGGGAGAGTGAGAAAGCGCACCGTGTGCATGGTCACGCCCACGCCTTCTCTGCTACTTCACCCCTCGTTTGGAATCTTGGGCATGCACGTGCCCATGCCTGGCGTGTCTCAAACTCTTAGATCCGGGATTTAAACCACTTGGTCAGCAGTGGGGGAATCCGGCCTGTTTAACTGCCAGGCCGTGAGCTGGCACAGTCGACTTAATTTTTAATCAGCAGGAAATGTATTAGTTCAACATGAATCTAAAACTTTAATTGAACTACTTCATTTGCTCGGTAAGGTAATAATAAAAAGTTTTTTAAAATCATAAAACTATAAAAACACAATATGTATCATCCCATGAAAAATCTAATTAGCATACATTTTTACTGTATTTGCATAAATTTTATTAGCATGGTGATTCCACACTTTAAATGTAATTGACCACTAAAATGCAGTACATATTTTAACTGTAAAAAGATTTCCCTGTCATCACATCTATCCCAAGGGAATGATTTTTGCAGCTTCAAAAATATTTTCTAATTAGCAACAGATACTCTTCTTAAAGTACAGATGGGTTCTTATTTGTAACCAAACCTTCAAGACATGCAAACGCGTCACCATGGCATGCAGTGGCTTTAGGAGAGAAACAGCTGACAGGTTTATCAGACAGTCGTCTGCACCGTGGACCAAAGGGGACAGTGCAGCGAGGCCTGCACAACAGGACACCCTGGGAGTGGGAAAACGTGCTTCAGGCCGAGGCTGCTGGACGCCCCTAAACCTAACCAGGTTCATGGTTCAGAAGGAGCGCTGACCGCAGCGGGAACGCGGAGCCGCCCGAGGGACTCAGGCGCAGTGAGACACCCAGCCCCGCGGGGCACTTGCGCATCTGTATCCGCATCTGTATCCGAGCGGGCAGGAGGGACCTGGTCGCTGACTCACAGGTGCCTGGAGAGCGGCCAGGCTGTGAAGGCAGATCCTGGGGAAAAGCAGCTCCGGAACGTGTGTGCCCTGCCAAGCCACCTTTCTGAGGCCTGCAGCCCACACTGAGGCCCAAGGGCCGGGGTTCAGGGCGGTTTTGTGGTTCGACGGGCAGGAAGGGGTACCTGCCATGCTGTGTCTCTGTTCTCGCGGTGTAGACCGGAGAGTCTGTCGGTAGCTGGTTCCGTTCAGTGACTCTTTCTTGGCCTGGTGGTGGGGCTGGCCTCGGGCTCCCCGGGCCCTGGGTGGTAAGGTTCTGTCTGGCTCTGATCCAGCGAGCGTGGGTCTGCCAGCGACGTGGTCACTCCATGTGGGTAGGCTGCGGGCAGAGGATGGTCCCCTAGGACAGTCACTGGCCGGCCGGCTCTGGGGGGCGTTCAGAAGTGCAGGGCGGGTCCCCAGAGTCCTTGGCTAACTCAGGGGCAGGTGTTCTAATTAGGTATTAAAGGGAATATAGATCGCACCATAAAAACTAAACGCTCATTGTAGCTAATAGGTACTTTGGGAAACGGTCGACTTATTTAGGGACATTTTTGAGGCTGGAAATGAACGATTTATTAACAAACGACTTGGGGTCTGTGTCCTGACTGATGCTTGGGAAGGGTGCGGCACCCCTGGTGGGCAAGCCCTGAAGGTGCCTGCTACTCGCCTTCCTGGGGCTGCCCTGTGAGCTCCGGCGTCCACCTGCCCCAGCTGAAAGGGGCAGCCCCCCTGCCTGGGACTAGGAGTGCGTGTGTTCCCGGAAGGCCAGCCACCCAAAGGCTGTTGGTGAAGAGCAGAGACTTGACTTACTAGTAGCAAGCCAAGGGCTGGCTGTCAGTGCAGTGGATGGAACAGGACACTGTGAGGCTGAGCCACAGTGGAAGGTTCCGGGTTCGGGTCCTGAGACCTCCCTGCCTGTGTGAGCATGCTCCACCCATCTGGGCTGCTGAGGCTGGAGGTGGATTGTGGCATCAAGACCCTCACCTGGGAGCTCTGTCCTTCTCTCCCTCTCTCTCTCTCACTCATGGAAGAAATACATAAATAAATTTAAATAAATAAATGAATTAAATAGTGAGTCAAGTCTGGGCTCTCCCGGGAGACCCTCTGGTTTGGAGTCTTGATTTCCTGCCTCCTCACCTCGTCATGCTTGTCTTATTTGTCTTATTCTCTGTTGTTCTTGTTCATTTGTTTCTTTGCTTCTTCAATTGACAGAGGGCACATACAGTCACCAGAGAGAGAGAGGGAGAGAGAGCACCTCTCGTGGGGCATGGTCACCCGCCGTCCTTCCTCCTTCCTCCATCGTCGGGATCTGGCCGTGCTGGCACAGGTGCCTGGTATGTGTCTCCGTCTGCTGGGGCTGGGGTTTGCACTGTGGTCACCCCTCCTATTCAGAATTGAACCCCCCTGTTCCCCTAGGACTCCTGCCCCCAGCCCTGCTTTCCCGTTCTCCAGCCTGGTCACCTCCCCACACGGCACACATTCTCCCTGTTCATCCTGTTGTCGCCTCCCTCTCTGTCACCGCCCAGGGCTGCCGTTCTGTCTGTTTGGGTCACTGCCGTGCACCCTGTCCCTAGTATACTTATTGTTTGACGCACGGTAGGTTTTTTGATGCGTCGTTTTGAGTGAGTTATTAACAAAGAGGCTTGACTTGTATTTATATCTTAAAATGTTAGCTAGACTACATGAAGATGTTCCTCCAAGTCATTATCTTCCAACAGAAATATTGACCTGACCTAGGGGGGAGAAGGCCACAGAGAGTTGAGGGCAGCCCTGCCTGGTGACCAGCCTGGCCACACGACTCTGGCTCTCACTAGGGCTCTGGGAGTGCGGTTCTTGCTTCCCAAAGCTCAGCTGTCCCAGGTTAAAATTGGGAGATGATGAAATGATACTGATCATTCAGTAGGTATTCGATACACCAATGAGTTTTGTGGACTAATTTACATTAAAATGAAATGCAAAATGATATGAAATGAAAATATGGTCTTTCCAGTCGGAATATTTTAATAGCATTTTCATTTGTGTGCCTTGATGGTATTTCTGAATCAATAACTGTGTAATAAATTTTGTTAGGAAATTAGTCTTGGGATTTGGTCTATACCTAGAGAATTTTTATTTATTTATTTTAACTAAGTTTATTTCCATTTATTTAATTCTGACCCTCATTGTTACCATTCTGCTAGTAGCTACTGTATTTTAATCTCCAGTAGAGTGGAAATAGCAGGTCTGGGCATGAGCAGAGAAAACCAGGACTTGGGGCTGTGGTTCAATTTAAGCCGTGTGTGTATCTCACATATAGCGTTAACTGGGAGGAGAGCAGGAGTGACTTGTTGTTCTGCTTGAAACTCTTTGTTTCAATGGTGTTCAGATAAAGAAGGCATTTCGTACGGAGTCAAATGTCTTTCCAGCCTATTTCAGTGTCTTACGTTACGAGGGAGACCTGTAGAAACTACTTTCAGATTTGTTCTTCCGTCTAATGTCCCAAGATAAACATGGGCCCAGCTTGTCTGAGTAAAAGCCAGTAGGCTATGTAGACTCTGAATTTCATCTTGCTTTCAGTATTTAAAGTTGAATTTAATTTAAAAGTGCTGGAAATTGCTTCTTTAAATTTTATCAGTTGATTTAACAATGGAAAGATCCAAAACCTCACCCCCCACCTGGCCCCTCGGGCCCTGGGCATCTCGATTGTGCCACAGGAGTGGGGACCTGCAGCCTGCAGCCTTTGAGACTGACGTGGCTTCTTTCACTCTACCTGTGCACTTGGCATTTTGCTAAAGTAGCATTTGTTTTTCATTCGTTAGCATATATACATAAAAGTCGATTTATATATACTCAGTCATCTTACTAAGTTCTGATTTCTCTGCTATTCTGCGGCTGGTATTTGAAGCATGGCAAGTCTGTGTTCATCAATATAAAACACGCTGTGATAGGTTTTTTTTTTGTTTGTTTTTTGTTTTTTAAGCAATATGTTGATTGGAAGGCACTAGGGTATTTTTTTCTCCTGTTTAAATAATCAGATAATTAATTGTGCGATGTTCCTGGAGCATACCCATCACTGGGTGTATGATTGTCTGAGTTTTCTGGTTTCCCCTCTGGCTCACTCGGAGGGAGGACGTTACTCATGTGCTGGTTTGTGTTTTGAGAAGCAGATTGCAACTGGAGACTTTTTACCCTGGTGTCCTGACACACAGCGGGGACCGGCCTGTTCAGTCTGCCCGCTGCTCTCGTACCGGCAGAGGCCTACATTTTCTAGATGTCTATTTTATTTCTCAAGTTGTGGAAATCGTTCAAAGGTTAGCAGAAGCAGAGATTCAAGTGGAATACACCCTTGGCGCAGGGGGTGTGAAGGTCGTTGCCACATTCCACACAATGATTATAGTTTCCCATCAGACACTTTTTCAATCTGATCCACTTGTGATCAGAAAAGTCAATATTTGCATTCTATTGAATATGCATGACCGCTGGTGTTTGAAGAAAGGGCCAGCTGATGTATGCACGTCTGTGATTATCTTGTTTGCATTCACGAGAAATTATCTGAAAACCCTCTAATGATTCAAAGGCGCTGTGAGGGGGTATTTCATTATTAGAATTAGTTCTAGTAAAACTTTAAATTAAACCGAATCAACATTGTATATTTTTTCATGTAAAATAAATCACCAGAAAAGGCATAAAATTAAAATATCCAAGAAATAGATTTTTTGCTCATAAAATGTTGAATTATGTGTGTAAAGAAATTTTCAAAATTTTCATGATCTCTATGATTTCATCAATTTTTGTAGTATATGCATTCAAGAGTTTGGTCTTTTTGGAGGTTTCTGATATTTTCATAGTGTCCATCCGGCTTTGCTTGAAAACTGTAACACAAGTAGCAAAGCCTTTCTGAGCTTTATTTTCTGTAGAATTTTCTTCTGTTTGAAACGTTAGCATGTCTTCAGTGTACTGGCTGTGAGGAGAACTCCGTCATGTAGATCCTGTTTTTCCTCTATCGGCACTGTTACCGATCCATCTTCCGTGTGCCGGTGTCTAGCTTGGTGGAGTGAGGATGTCCTCTCTGTCTGGCTCCCTAGGTCGCTTTGTTATGCCCCTCAGGTTGTGCTGTGGCTTGCAGGCCCTGGAAACTGTCAGAACAGATCTTTTCATCGCTGTTGTTCTGGTTAGAGATCTGGGGTGCTCACCAGAGAGAGAGGGAGAGGAGAAAGCACCTGTGCGGCATGGTCACTCCGCGATCCCTTCTCCAGCTCTCCTTCTGAGAGGGATTTTGGCCATGCGGGATCTGGTCCCCTGTGCACAGGGCGTACCTGCTGCAGGACCAGGCCGAGTCCTGGTGGCAGGAGCCAGCTCAGGCGACAGCCCCAGGAAGCCGTGCCTGAGTGAGGGCTCTCACTGAGAGCCGCCAGCCTGCAAGGTGGAGCCTGTTAGAGCCGTTGAATTTGGAATAGTCCCTCAATTCCAACTACTCTTTTGGGCTTGGTAAACTCTGGATTTCTTTTTGTTTTGTTTTTTATATAGCAAGTTGTTACTTGCGAATTATGAACCTAGCTTTGTAGTTGAAGAGTTTGTCGTTCTTCCTGAAACATCGTCCCTCACTGCCTTATGAACTGCTTTGGAAAACCCACTAAAAGAGATCTTTTCCTTTGGGTTGCAGAAGTGGTTTCACTGAAAACCTTCAGATAAAAACAACCTTTAATGCCAGAGAGCCTCTGTGAGCCATACCAGAGTAAGATGATCCTAAGTCATAGAAGTAAATAAACCGGGTTCGTTTTAAAAACCGATTGGCTCTCCATGGAAGGTAATGAGTTAGCTTCAGTAAGGCAACACTCAAGGTCAAGAGGGTGAGACTGGGGCAGGAGAGGGGATTCTGGGACCCTCGCAGGCCCAGGGAAGGGCCCTGCTTGCTTTCAGGTGTTGTGCAGTCATGGTTGAAAGCAGTAGGTGCCTCCTCCATGGTGCAGAGAAGTCAGTTTCACAACTTCCAGTTTTCAAATATCAGAGTGTTAGGGCTTATTTTTCAAGACTTGTGATTGATTTGTGGGTTTTCCCCAAAGCCAAAGTGAGAGTAAGTCCCATCCTTGTGTCCAGCACGGTCTGGTCAGGAGTCTTGAACACAGAGAACATGGAGGTCCACTGCCAGCCTACTTCCAGGCTGCTCTGTATCCAGCACCTCAGGCCTTGGACTTCTCAGAGAGCTTTGGATTCCAGAGGAGAAAAATAGGCCTCCCCTCCTCATTCAGTTATCTCAGTCTAGAAACAAAAACATAAAAAAGCTGTCCCTTTCTCATGTAATTGTGAGATGCCTTAGTTATAAATCTTCAAGGTGCATTTGATCAGTACATTCATTACGCCGATTTTCTTCATCAGTCATTCTTGTTTAATGGCTGGAGGGTCTCTTCTCTCTCCAGAGACAGACAGAGAGAGAGAGACAGAGAAAGATCAACAGGGCCAGAAAGTACCCTTAGTAGGTGCGGTCAAACTGGAGCTCCATCACCATGTCTCCACCCCGTTGTGATCTGGGACATGCACACACCTGCAGCGAGTGTGTGCACTCAGCTATTGGGGCAGGGATTCGAACTCAGGCTTGGCCATGTGGGATCCGACTCCCTTAACCACCAGGCTATGGGGCTGACCCCATTATTCATTGTTCAAATAAGTATTTCATGGGTGTTTGCTACTAAAGAAGACTATAGTTGAGGGTCTCTTTCCTTACCCTGAGAAACCTCACATTCCAGGACAGTGAGGTGAGCAGAAGTGACCCTTTCCTCAGATAATTTTAATGTCAATTTATATTTTAAAGCTTATTTATTTCTTCCAGAGAGACAGGGTGGTGGTGGGGGGGGCACCCCGAGAAGGGACTTCGCACCGTGATCTGGCCTAAGCCTCAGTGGCCAGATCACGGGTTTGTGTGTGCCCATCCACAGCGAACTCAGGCAGGTTCTAGGCTCAAGCCCTGCACCTTCCCTGTGGGTCAAGGCACTCACTGAGCCATCCCTGGCCTGTCGGTATCTGAAGTAGAGGTGTACTCACCTGTGTGGGCTGAGCTGGACCTAATTTCAAAGAAAGTTTGAGCCAATCATTATGTGTAAGAATGTTGCTTTATTCAAAAGCAAATTCATTTTTTTGTCAGAGATTAAAATTTCTGGTAAAACCATGCAGTATTAATAGATGCAGTAATGGCTTGAACCACACATTTGTCTTATAAACACTCACCAGAGAGAGAGAGAGAGAAAGAGTGAGAGTGAGAGAGCGAGCCCGTGAGCGTGCACCCTCCATGGGGATGATCACGTGGCAGTCCCTTCTGTAGTTTCTCCTGCTCTGAGGACTCTGAGCACGTACATACATGTGCCCTTCAAGTCCCTGAATCACGGACTTGAACCATGCTGTTGGCTGTGTAGGATCCAGCTGCCTTAACCACCAGGCTACTAGCTAGCCGCCAAAGAGCAGTTCTCTAAACCTGCTGCTGAAGATTTCGACTTAGTTCTGAGTGAGGCCAAGTCATCTGGACTTTTAAAAGCTCTTCTGGTCATTCTTGTACATAGCTACATTTGCAGAAGCACCGCTATGCTAGTGAAGACACTATAAATATTTTCACCTTACTGGTAGGTATTAAATTAGGTACACTTTGGTTATCATTGGTATTATTGTAATCCGTTAGATATGATGGTGGATCTGGAAGCTGAAGTGAACTGAAAATACTGGAGTAGTATTATGAAACCCTGGTTCTGTAGGGAATGGGCTTCTTTGCAGTGTGCTTTTTCATTCCTTCTTATCAAGTTTATTTTGTAAATGGTTGGGAGAATAAAATGAATAAATGATAGTATTCATGGCGTGGGTACTGATAAAATATTCTTAATAAAAAATGAACTATGTATAACATGTTCAAAAAACTATAGTTAAACTAGTACAGAAATGCTTAGAGCAAAAGAAAAAAACAAAGATCTATAGCAGATGAAGATGAAAGCATCTGAACAAACTAAATTACTAATTGATTTCACTTTATATATTACTCACTTAGAAAAAGGTTTTTGGTAATTTTACTATTGAAGTAAGAAATGTACAGGGAAACCCCAAATTTAAAATAGCATGATACAGAATAAAAAATAGAAGTTCCAGTACCCTCCTAATTGTTAAGCTATTGCATATAATATTGTTCTTTTAAACTTTATTATGAAAGCATTAGGAGAAATGTATTGATCACACGAGAAATGATTTAAAAGATTTAGGTCTTTGATATTGTCATGAACAAAAGTAAAAGATAATGAGAGAAATTCATATGAACTATTGGGTCGTCGGAATCGTCATGATGCATTTCTGCATGGAAAAAAAACAGAAAAACACGATGTAATTTTCCCAACACCCGGATAATTAGTAGAAAAGTTGTCTACAGGTATCTGACAATTGTAGCAAGTGCTAAGAGAAGATGTGAAATGTCTCTCAGGACGTGATTAAAAGACCAACGTGGTCCTGACTGGAAGCAAAACCAAAATGACCATATTTGTAGGACGGCACGCAGTCATAGTATGGGTTAATATTTGTAGGACGGCACGCACTCGTAGTGTGGGTTAATATTTGCAGGACGGCACGCAGTCATAGTATGGGTTAATATTTGTAGGACCGCACGCAGTCATAGTATGGATTAATATTTGCAGGACCGCATGTAGTCATAGTATGGGTTAATATTTGTAGGACCGCACGCACTCGTAGTATGGGTTAATATTTGTAGGACCGCATGCAGTCATAGTATGGGTTAATATTTGCAGGACCGCATGTAGTCATAGTATGGGTTAATATTTGTAGGACCGCACGCGGTCATAGTATGGGTTAATATTTGCAGGACGGCACGCACTCGTAGTATGGGTTAATATTTGAGGACCGCACGCACTCGTAGTATGGGTTAATATTTGTAGGACCGCACGCAGTCATAGTATGGGTTAATATTTGCAGGACCGCATGTAGTCATAGTATGGGTTAATATTTGCAGGACCGCACGCACTCGTAGTATGGGTTAATATTTGTAGGACCGCACGCAGTCATAGTATGGGTTAATATTTGCAGGACCGCATGTAGTCATAGTATGAGTTAATATTTACAGGACCGCACGCACTCGTAGTATGGGTTAATATTCGTAGGACCGCGCGCAGTCATAGTATGGGTTAAGATTTGTAGGACCGGAAGCAATCATAGTATGGATTAATCCTGGTCATCTAATTGTGTGCTGTGTGGTTTGTATCCTGTGTGTTTCTCAGGCTGTGGGGTCTAGGACTCGAATTCTGCAGTCAGTCACGAGGAATCTTGCTATTTTAACCACCATGTTGTGAGTTGACCTGCTAGGTTCTTTTAAGAAGTGTGATTGGGAAATAAATAATTTTTAAAAAGTTTGTTTGGCATATCCCAAGGCTATCTTGGCAAAAGACCTAAGATTGGAAAACACGTACTTTAACAAGATATGCCTCATTTGTTTGTTTGTTTGTTTGTTTTTGATGTATAAATGAGTATCTTGGGTTCTATTTTAATCTTCCTTTTGCCGTTTTCTTGAAATATGTGGATCCTTAAAACTCTCTAAGAGAAGACTTTCACTTCACTTTAATGCTAAATAAACAGCAAGTATGAATCTCAGACTACAGACACATGCCTTTTTTTAGAGGTTTCTACCATAATGTACATGTGTACACCCTAAGGAGACAGAAACAGAGACAGTGAGAGATATCTCCACCTCCCAGTGGGATGGCCACACCATAGTCCCTTCTCCTCCATTCACCTCCTGGGATCTTGGGTGCATGCGCGCGCACACACACACACACACACACGCCTGGTGTGATTTTCAAGCCACTAGATCCAGGACTTGAACCGCAGTGAGCCATGTGGGAGCGCAGCAGTGTAACCACTATGCTATCTGCTGGCCCCCAGACACATGCTTTGAAAACAGATGGTGCTCAGATTTATAGTTCGAAGTCATCATGACTTGGGGTTAGCACGAAATACCACGAGACATTCTTGGTTTCTCTCAAGAGTCCTCGTTCCTCCCCTCGCTTTTAGAGCCACCTGACCTTCCTACATTGAGAGGGGTTTATGTCTTTAGAACTAAAATACGGGAGGGAAGGATTTTGCAGCGAAATTTGGCTCTCTTGACTACTTCAAAAGTCCATTGGGACAAATAGGCTCGACTTCAACCTGCTTGTATAGAAGTCATAAAGTATGGAAAAGACAGATTTCACACCTGCACGCACACCCACATGCCTCCAACTTGGTAGGAAACGACCCCGTTGCTTTCCCATGGTTGATGTGAATAACACAGGGGGGTTTTAAGTGTTTGTGCTAAGCAGTAAAAGCCTTCTCAGAAGTGCTTTTGTTGTTGTTGTTGTTGTTGTTTTCTCTCCTGTTCTTTCATATTTGGCCAGTGCAATACGTTAAAACCTGAAATGTTCCTGAAATTATGTGATGAATATATCACCCTAAAAAATACCTTTTCATAAAGATTGAAGTACCAAAATATGTTGTTCGAGTTAGGTTTGAATAGACAACATTGTAGAGGTTTCCTACACCTAGGAAATGCAGTATATATTTTGATGGGAATGGAATGCATTATATAGTATCTTATCCCATGTTATAATATATTGTATTGTAAGCATTATCAAAAAATTACGATGCTCAAAATAACACTACATAGAACTAAAGAAGTCCATGAATATTTTTAATGGATCAATGAGCTAAGAAAAAAAGAAAAACAATTTCCAGTTTCTTCTTTCTTTCTCCTTCCTTCCTTCCTTCCTTCCTTCCTTCCTTCCTTCCTTCCTTCCTTCCTTCTTTCCTTCCTTTTTCTTTCCTTTTCATTTAAAAAAAATTGCCAGAGATTGCATGCACTTGCACTTTGCGGAGAGAAAGCACCACCCCACAGTAGGGCACGGGCGTGTGACAGTCTCTTCTCCTCCATTTCTCCACCCCGTCAGGATCTGAGGCACCTTGACATGTGCGCCCAGCTTGTTTCCAAGGTGCCAGGATAGGAATTCGAACCACAGTCGACCATGTAGGCGCTAGCTCCTAATACACAGCACTGACCTGCTGTGCTATGGAACCAGCCCTGGCAGTGTCTTCTGAAGCTTTTCTGAACTGATGATCAAAATGGAGCACAGCAGAATACAACAAGAGCGTAACTCCGATGCATGGACGCTGCACTTCCGTGCCGTGCCATGTACGTTATGTCTTCTGTACTCAAATATATCCACGTCTTAAAAACTGTCCCAAGGGGGTAGTCTCCTCTAGGTGTATGTATGGGGTAGTTTTTTTCTAAAGAAGGGAACATAGCCAGGAATAGACAAAGAGGATGGAAAAGCCAGCAGAAATCCAGAAGTGCGGGTGTATTCCTTTTTCTAAGCCCAGCTTTGTTCTCGTCGGCAACCGTGTGTTGCATAAAATGGGAATTATACCTGGAGAAGAGTGATTCTATTTGCTGGCTGCCAAGTGCCTCTTTGTCCCTACAGTAGGCACTTCGATGGTTTTGGAACATCCCGTGAGGACCGTTGGCAGGAGCAGGGCCCAGGGCAGGCTTCAGAGAGGAGCCTCAGGCCTCCATCACCCATCGGTTGAGCAGACCCCTTCACCCCTGCTCATTCCCACGGGGTGACCCGCTGCTGCAGCTTCTCTTCTCCCAGACCAGCTCCCTGCTTGTGGTCGCGACTTCTGCTGTTATTTATGGATCCACGGGTAACACTTGAAAATCGCAGCGAACCCTCAGCTCAGTTGCTGGAGCCCAGATTTGATCTTCAGTTTCCACTGTAGCCGCCAGTGTCATAAATCGGGCTCTCCCATGCCATGAGTCGTGGACAAATGAATCAGAATTAATGAACTAGATTTGGTGAGGGTTTTGCAGTAGTTATGTAGAACATTCCAAAATGTATTTCATTCTAACTGAAGAAAGCTAGGATCAACTTTAAGTTACCTATTAATATCTATCTTATAAAAATGATTTTGTTTACAGTTAAATAAATGTACAGTGGAAACATGAAGGAAATATTCATTGAAGAGTCCCTTTTAATGGAAATATTTACAAACTATTTGCTAGACCAAGAATTACAAAGAGGCCCCATAGCACCGTGGCTAAGCTCTGTGCATGCAAAGTCAGATCCCACAAGGCCAGCTGAGTTTCAGATCTTGGTCCCAGAGGCTTGAAACGCATGCTGGACTCATGTGCATGCCTGAACAAAAATCCTAACAGAATGGAGACATGGAAGGAAGAAAATTGAGGAATGATCGTGCCCCATTGAGGGGTGCTTTCTCTCTCTCTGGTGGGCACATATGCCTTGTATCAATACAAACCAAAAAAATAATTAAAAAAGGAAAACGTGTGCTTAAACACTAAAATATCACATGGAAGTCCAAGTCCAAGAATCACTGAGACAAAATCCAAGCTTATGTTCACCAAAAAGTGTCTTTAAGATGAACTAGCTATGTGCCGTGAGGTGAAAATGTAATTATGTACCAAGATGGGAAGAAAAAGAAGTCTAAGGGCATGATCAGCAGGGTGGGAGAGGAACACATGGCTGGAATACGGCCAGTGTGCACACTGACATTTCAGAGTACAGGCGGCATTTAGACCAGCTCCCCGCGCCTCCGGAGTTCTGTTCATGCCACTAAGTTAGACAGTGTCGGGAGGCTGGGGAAGAAAATGAAAAGGCAAAGAGCTTTGCTAGCAGCCCCGGAAAGTCTGCTCCCTACTCGGGTTCATATCAGAAAGTTCGTATAAAATGCGCGATCATCATTATAACAGTAAAGCATTTTCATTATCTTTTAATGGATCTAACTTCTGGCGTGGGATGTGTGCAGTGTGTGACGGGGAATTTCAATCGCGGAGGCGCGGATTCGGTATCTGGATCTCAGCCGTGAGGTAGCTTATGTGATTTAGTCGGTTGTCTCATAAAACCGTTTCCTGTTCTGACTTTTGAGAAAATATGTATCTTAGAACTTAGTGTTCTTTTGCCTCTGGCAGAAGGAAGAGCGAGGGCTTTATATATGCTAAGTTTCGCAAAAATTACTTGAAGAAAAGTACTACTGAGTTAGGCTTCTTATTAAATTCCTTTTACGTTTCTGGGTTTTTAGAAAAGGGATTGGTGTTTTTAGTATGTAAATGCGTAAGCAAGTTAGGAGATAAAAATACTGCTCGTTTGCCTGTAATTTTCGCATGGTAGAGACGACAATGAAAGACAAAAGATGTGAGAAAAAAAGGCAAAAAGAAAAGATGAAAATGTAGCGGGGATTACAATGGGCTAAGACAGCGACAACTGGGAAGACGGAGGCGCAAACCGCCTTGGTGAGGGGGGGCGCAGAAGCACAGGTGTGCGCACGGGTCTCGTCGCCTGTTCTTCGTCGTAAGCAGCTGTTTCGCCTTTCTCGATGTTTCTTTGCAGATCCAGCTGTCTCTTGATAATTTATTCAATTCCTTAAACTCTTCCTTTTTCTTCCTCTCCCTTTTTTTTTTTTCCTGTGGGAAATGATTCTATAAAAACTTTTGGTCTTTAGACAGAGAAATGTGCATTATGTTTGAGTTGCATCAGAAGAGATGCAGTCATATCAGAGTCTTGTAGAAAAGAATACATATATGTGTGTATGTGTGTGTGTATACACACACATATATATATAATTATAAATATATATAAAGAATGTATACGTGTGTGAAAGTTCCTTACCCCTGCCCTCTTACAGGACGGAGACACACTCATGCAGTGTAGATTGCACATACACCAAACCCATATCCTGCTGTAAGTTTTCTGTTCACCAACATGAGTGAGAGGTCCTGAGAAGTGGCCCTCCCAGGTCTGTGCCATTAGGACAGAAAGCGAAGCCGTGCCCAGAGACCATGGCAAGATGTCAGGGGAATAGGAGCTGGTATTATGAGTACAGCCCTGGAAAGTTGGACAAAATCTATCTTTAAAAAGAATAATGATGGACAGGACCAGCAGATAGCATAATGGCTATGTCGCTGAACTCCTATGTAGTCAACCATGGTTTGAGTCCCGGACCCAGTGGCTTAAACTCACGCTGGGCACGTGTGCATGTGTGCCCAAGATCCCGAGAGGAGAATGGAGGAGAAGGGATTGCGGCGTGGCCATCCCCCCTGGGGGGGGTGATTTCTCACTTTCTGTCTCTCTGTCTCTCTCTGTCTTTCTGGAGAGTGCATGTGCTCTATAGCAAAAACCTCTCCACCCCCCCAAAAAAAAGAATAATGATGGAAATAGAATATAACATATTGGATAAAAATGACATCTTCAGGGAACATTTACTTTTTTTCTCACTTATCTGTGGGTCACCTGAAGCTGTGATTTACTACAGGATACAAATTGGGTTTAGATCTGTCTGAAGTGTATTTCATTTTACTCAGCTGAGCAGCTCAATAAGAGTTTTCTTTTTTTCATTGAAGATTATTTTAACATTTAAAAAACATTACCATTTTAAAATCAATAAGTTCACATGATAGCTACAGAGCTCATGAATACAAATATACATTTGAATATTTTACATTCTAAGTTACATTTAAATAAGGCATAAATATTTTATGTCTGGAACATAATCATGATTTGTGTAGAATTAATAAGTATATTTATTAGCCATTGTTTTCATTTTCAATGGCAGGATTTTTTTTTTTTTAATTTGTTATACGGTGTTTGTGCTGATCAGAGAGACTGAAAGAGAAGAAAAGTGAGCTATCACCACCAACCCTCCTCCCCCGGAGAGATGGTCATGCCACAATCCCTTCTATTTTTCTTTTGGGATTTGGACATGAACACACATGCACACGCATCTGGTATTTTTGATTTTTTTAGAGGGATTTTTGCTGTAGGACACATGTGCTCGCTGAAAATGGAGAGAAAATGAGAAACCACCTTCAAGTGGGGATGACCATACCACAATTCCTTTTCCTCTGTTCTCCTCTTAGGTGTTTGGGCAAACACATCCACATGCCCACCATGAATTTTAAACCACTAGGTCTGAAACCCTAATCGTGGTCAACCATGTGAGATTCCAGCGCCTTAACAACTATGCCTCCTGCTGGCCCCCCTGGTGTGTTTTTTAAGCCACCAGATCTGGGGCTTGAATCATGAAGCCATCTATGTAGGATCCAGCTGCCTTAACCACCATTCCACCTGCCGATCCTTTAATAGCAGCGTACACCAACTACATTAAACAGAAATAGTAGGCTGTCCTGGACATAGTTTACGTGAGTGTGGAAAGGCCAGTACTGTTAGTACAGGTTTGATACTGTCAGAGCAGTGAGATGAGCAGTAAACACATTCGAAATTGTTAGGACAGCATCCAGATAACTGGCAGATTTTATATGCTATTTCTTTTTATTTCAATTATCTTATTTAACTCTACTTATTTATTTATTTTTAATTTAACCAGAGAGAGACAGAACAAGAGAGAGAAAGCAAAGCTGCCAGGTCTGGGACTCAAACCACAGTCAGCCATGTGGGAGTTGAGCGCCCTTAACCACCACGCCACCTGCTGGCCCCTTACATGGGAATTCTTTATGGTGATAAAAACAGCTAAATAAGGATTATGAATTTTCAGCCACTAGACTGACAGATTAATAAGAGTATTTTATTGGCCAAACCTTCTGGTTAATCTTTTCTGCTTTGGAGAATTGTGACTGACTGTGAAGAGATGATGGAACACTTAGAATTGCATTAGAACTCCAATTTCTGTTATCAGCCAGCTAAGGGCTCAAAAAAAACTTCGTGAAACTAATCATTTTCAGTTAAAATTTCCAGTAAAATGTTTTTTTAAACATTGTCGTTAAAATTAACATCTAAGTCACTTTACAAATAGTAAGTTGATCTGCTCCTTGATGAAAACAGATGGGATCAGGCCCCACTCACAGGGCCCCCCAGCCTCTGCCAGCCAGGGTCCTCACATGGACTGAGACAGACCCGGGTGCAACAGGAGGTATCAGGATGCAAACCTGGGCCTTCGTGGGAGGCCAGTTACGTCACCACCGCAGCACCACCTGCCTCTATCTGCACCATTTTATTTGGAGAGGTTTTTGCTATAGGACACATGTGCTTGCCAGAGAGACACAGAGAGGTAAAGTGAGAAATCACCCCCTAGGGCAGACGGCCATGCTGCAGTTCTTTCTCTTCCGTTTTCTTCTTGGGATTTTGTGCACACACGCACACAAGCCCAGTGTGAGTTTCAAGCTGCTAGACCCAGGACTCGAACCATGATCAGCCATGTGGGAGTCCAGCACTTTAACCACCATGCCACCTGATGGCCCCCACCATTTTTAAGTGTAAAGTTTTGTAGTGTTATGTGTATTCATCAATTTTCCATTTTAAAGTTTATAAGCATGATACTTCACATTTTCAATTACAAACTTTTGTAACAATTATAAAATATTAATCTTGCATATCCCATTTTTACTAAAATACCATTTCTTCTCAGTTTTTAATAATAACATGTCAGAAAATGTCTGTACCATATCAATGAATTTTCTTCCCATTACTTTATAACTGCCCTTTCTGAATGAATAAAATAAAGATAGCCATAATAGTCACTGTGGAAAATAGAGAAGAAAGTCTACTTCCAGAGAAAATTGGCTCTCTTGATAATAAAGTTTGAATCCTGGAACTTAGGCTCGGCTGGTTCTGCAGTTCCTGTGCATCTACAAGACTTTGTTTTCACTGCATAGGTCCCAGGTTTGGCTAGACCTTCTACAGTTCTCAGAAGTACCAGCACCTCAAAATCACCTGCTAAACATTTAAAAACTCCTCATTCCTGGGTCCCACATCCAGAATTATTTTTTTTTCATATTTTCCTGGCCAGTCCTTATGCATATGTTGAATTACTCACACATTCTTTCTTTCTTTCCTTTTAAAAAAAAAAAAAAAAAATTGCCAGAGGACTTATGTACTCACTGGAGAGAGACAAAGAGAGACAGAGAGAAGGTGAGAAAGCACCCCACGGGGCATGGCTACCTCAGTCCCTTCTCCTCCACCTGTCTCTCCTCTCTGGCCTTTGGGCAAGCATGCACATGCACCTGGCACGTCTCCCAAGCTGCTGGCTCTGGGGCTTGAACTGCACAGCCAGGCATGTAGGATCCAGCTGCCCCAGCCACCACGCCACTGCCTGGCCCTTATTTATTCTTAATGCAAGGGTCATCCAGGAAAGGTCTTCATGATGCCATGCAGTGAACAAAGCAAGACGTTGTGAGAGCAGCCCTGCTCTGCATAACCCCCCGTCAGTTCTCAGACCGAAGTGCCCACTTGATGTGCCGTGGCTGGAGGTGAAATGGTCAGAAGTAATCGTGAGCCACTCTGACTTGAACTTCACTTTCATTTTATTTTTTTAGAGAGAGATTTTTGCTATAGGGCGCGTACACTCACTGGAGAGATGGAGGGAGACAGAGAGACCGAAAGTGAGATTATCCCTCAGATGGGATGGCCATGCCACAATTCCTTCTCCTCCAGTATCCTCTTGGGATTTTAGGCACGGATGCACACATGCCCAGCATGAGTTTGAAGATGCCAGGTCCGGGACTCAGACCACGCCCGAATGTGTGGGAGTCCAGCCACGTGACCGTTCTGCCACCTGCTGGTCCCCCTGCTCTTATTCGCGTGTTCCGGGCAGAAGCTGGGTCCCAATACAACATGCACAGCTAAGATTATCGCCACCCTCCTTATCAGAACCTCAGTGTCTCCTCTGTGGTCTAACTTCCCTGACATGACCACAAGTGGGAGCACTTCTCTTTGGACTGAATCATGTCTTTGAACACTTTTTTTGAACATTTAAAAAACACTTTGTAGTAGGCATAAAACTAAGGACTTTCCACTCATTAACTTATTTAATCTTCCCTATACCCTTAGGGTTTATATACAAACACACTACAAAGTATTGTTTATGTTGCTAATGAAGAATTGCTCAGGGTTAGTGAGGAAATTGAAGTATGATTTTGTTGATTTTAATTTGCCAGTATTTTGGGATACTTTATTATTTCATGTATTAACTGTATCCCTTAAGCGTGTGCTATCCGCAAATTAAATGTGTGTTACTTCTAGTTTATCTTACACTGGCAGTCAAAATACTGAACAGAATTGAGCTAGGCTAGATTTACAGGCACCGCGACTTCATTTGACACTAATTAAATATGCCAAAATTGGGACCAGCAGATGGCAAAATGGTTATGTCACTGGACTCCCACGTAGTTGACCACAGTTCAAGTCCTGGACCCGGCAGCTTAAAACTCACGGTGGGCACATGTGTGTGTGTGTTCCAAAGATTCCAAGAAGAGAATGAAGGAGAAGGGACTGTGGTGCGGCCATCCCCGCAGGGAGTGATTTCTCGCTTTCTGTCTCTCTGTCTCTCTGGCCAGCACACATGCCCTATAGCAAAAATCTCTCTTTAAAAACAGAAATATGCCCAAATTACTCTCTTTTGTTGTTGTTGTTGTTGTGCTTATATAAGTGCAATTAAGACCATCATGAACTGTAACGTTTACTCAGTGATACAAGAATAAGTGCAATTAAAACTGTCATGAACCGTAACTTTACTAAGTTGCAGTTACAAGACACGGATGCACACATGCCCAGCATGAGTTTGATACAAGACAGGAAACACTTAGCTCATGACTTCCTGGCTTTGTGTGCTTCGTAAGAGAATCTAACAAATACCACCCGGAGAGACTGATGGGAGATTGGAGAAACAGTTAAGAGCTTTGCATACAAGTTTCGTAGGTCATAATGAGAAGGTGTCGATTCCTTAGAATTAATGAGACTTTTCAGCGGTATGCAACATTACAAATATAGAGAGGGGGATCCAAATAAGTTTGCATTTTGTACAGAAAACTGTAACTGAGATACAGAGAATGTTTTAGATTGTGCTAGACAGCAAAGCAATCGTCGTGCATGTGAGAGGGATGGTGGCTGTATTTCCTATTTCTGGGAGTGAGTTACCACATTTAGACACTTAGAAGACATTCATGTCTCTGTTGCTGTGGGTGAAGGGCCAGGCCACGCCGAGCTGGCTGTCCGCTTCAGACGCTCACATGCAAGGCGCCAACCATGGCCCAGCTGGGGAAGCCCTGAACAGCTTACGTGGGCGTTGACAGCATTCAGTGTCCTGCGGGCTCTGAAGCTTGTTCTGTGGGGGACGTGGTGTCTTGCTGGCTGTTGTCCAGAGCCATCCTCCGTTTATTGTCACATGGGCCTCTCCACTCCACACCGGCGTTCACAGACAGTGCTTCAGCAGAGGCAGCAGGGAGCCCGCCAGCCACACAGGTGTCAGAGCGTTCCAGCATCCCACTGCATGGTCCATATTCTGCTAGGAAGTCGGTCAGCATCCTCCCATACTCGAGCATAAGGGCCAGGGCCAGGCAGGAAAAACTGTGTGCATGAGTGGATCCAGCAAACGGGGGTCCAGGACCCCCTGAGACTGTACCCGCATTGACTGTGATGTGGCATAGTTGCTGATGAGGGACAGACGCTGATGCCTTTTTGAGATAATTAGAAAGTATCATCAACTTGGTGATGGATCGAAGAAGGTAAGAGAGGGAGAAGGGTTTCCGAAATAGCCAACGATCGACTGGAGGAAAGAGTTAGTATTTAGTGATGTAAAATCAGTATTTATTCATATTCTTGTCTGTCTGGATCTGAGGAGAGAGACATGTTGAAATTAATGTCAACATGGCCTGCCACTGAGGTCTTCCACATCATTTGTGCTGGCTGGTAGACCATGATTGATATCCTTTGTGTTCTGACATTTAAGCTCAGAAAATTTATAGTTTTCTCAGGGGAAAATACATATTATATATTTAGGTATTTCCCCCAGGAATATTACAAATCCCACTTCTGTTCCTGATCCTCTCCTAACAGTAGTGTCTTGCGCCAGGTCCACCCCTTTGCAGGAGACAGCTTCATCTGGGAGGGTGAATCTGGATAGGTTGGAAGTGTTGTGGGTACATTGGGTTGTTGGAAAAGTCATGATGTATTTTTGCATAGGAAAACATAGAAAAATATGTAATGATTTTTCCGACCCAAGAGTTAACAGGTGCATCTTGTATTATCCTGTAATTATCTGACATGTGTTCAAATCTTTAAAAAAAGCTTTACTATTTGTAAATTAGCCTCATATTTTAAAGGAGAACCATATGCAATTTCTGATATCTCCCAGTTTGCAACCTACTAGAAGGTACATCTCATGTGGATCAGTGTGGCACTACGCTCCGAGGGGCTGATGATCTGCGGACCGACATCCAGAATCTGAGCACCCTCCTTCCTGCAGCTCATGGAACCTCCAGGGTGTCATTTAGTATGGCGTAAATAGAAGCCATATGTAAGCACTGACGAGGTACCATGACTATTATGATACAATAGTCATTGATGTATGCATTAGTAGGAAAGAATGATTGATTCCTAGTAAAATAATTCAGCATAGCCAACTGGAAAACTCATTTCATAATGACAAACCTCCTCTCCTGCTATCTAATTACATCATTTGCAGAGAATACACAAATGAAATAGAATCCATACCAGGTATTAACTCTAATTTCTACGTGATTCACTTGAATTTCATTGTTCAAATATAATGGATACAGACACAGTTGCTTAGAATACAAATGAAAATCCAATCATCTATTGAAATCATATTATACTTTTTACATTTCAAAAACTATATTCTGAGTATTTTTATATTTTACCATGGGAATTTTCTTTCTTCCTTCCTTCCTTCCTTCCTTCCTTCCTTCCTTCCTTCCTTCCTTCCTTTCTTTCTTTCTTTCTTTCTTTCTTTCTTTCTTTCTTTCTTTTTTTCTTCCTTCCTTCTTTCCTTCCTTCCTTCCTTCCTTCCTTCCTTCCTTCCTTTCTTTTTCTTTTTCTTTTTCTTTTTCTTTTTCTTTTTCTTCTTTTTTTTTTAATAGAGATTTTTGTATAGGGCGTGTGCATTCACTGGAGAGACAGAGACAGAAAGCAAGAAATAACCTCCCCCCCCCTCGGGGAGATGGCTATGCCACAATCCCTTCTTTTCCACTCTCCTCTTGGGATTTTTTTTTTTTTCTTTTTTTTTGGAGAGGTTTATTCGCTATAGGGCGTGTGCGCTCACCAGCCAGACAGAGAGAGACATAGAGACAGAAAGCGAGAAATCACCCCCCAGGGGGGATGGCCACGCCGCAATCCCTTCTCCTCCATTCTCCTCTCGGGATCTTGGGCACGCACACACACGCACCTGGCGTGTGTTTTAAGCCACCGAGTCCGGGACGCGAACCGTGGTTGACTACGTGGGAGTCCAGCGACATAGCCATTACGCTAACTGCTGATTCCCTCCTCTTGGAATTTTGAGCGTGCATGCACATGCTCCTCATGTGAGCTTTAAGCCACTCGGTCCAAGACTCAAATGTGGGAGCCCAGTAATGTAACCATTATGCCATCTGCTGACCCTGGGGATTCTATTCCTAATCTCCTCTTTTCAATGGCCTTAAACCAGGATTAAATTTTACACATTAAGAAACATTTTCTGGGGGCCAGCAGGTGGCTTGGTGGCCGAGGTGCTGGAATCCCACATGGTTGACCAGGGTGAGTCCCGGCCTGGTGCTGACTTTCTCACTTTCCCTCTCTCCCTCTCTCATTCTGTCCCTCTCTGGTCAAATTAAAATAAATACAGAAATAAAGAAAGTTAAATAAAATAATTCTTAAAAAACAAAAACAAGAAAGAAACATTTTCTGTTCTACAGTCTAGTCTCAGAGGGTTTCAGTGCAAGGTGGAAAACCTGTTTCTCACTGCCCAGGTGGCACACCATAGGGAAACACTTTTTTTTTTTTTTTTTTCCTATTAAATCAATCTGGATGTCAGATTTCAAAAATTTATAATTTAACTGAGGCCTTTTTATAGACTTTATTTTTTCAAAGCGATGTAACATACCCTAATGACACTCCCATACTACATTTCAAACAGTAAATATAGCTCACAACTTGAATTCACCCATTACTCTTTCTCCTAGATTCGAACTCTCACTACCATTCAGAATCAATTAGGATGTTTCTCCATTGTAATGAATCCCTTATGACCCTGAAAAATCGTGTTACTGATATATTCAAGACAAACCTGCTAAATACAGAGTTAAGTATTGTGATTTTTAAATCCTTGATATTTTTTTTAAAAAAAATCTGTTTTATTCCTGCTACCACGATCTTGCATCAGTTTGTCATCTTTCCTTCTGGAGAATTCCAGAGTGGGAAGCAATCTTAGATTTCTCCTCCTGTTCTGGCAAACACCTCCCCGAACACACGTTTGGATCTCCAGCACCTTTGCTTCACATTCTCACTCTTCTCACTCTCTCATTTGAATCCCATGCTTACTCATTTTCCCGAGATGGGGGTCATGTCCGTTCCTCCACAGACATGTTCTCAGTCATCCTGAGATGAGGCTCTCCCTCTCCCACCTCCCTCCGGCATCCTGCAGTACCCTCTATCAGCAGGTGGGATCTTTCTCAGTTGCTCAGAAAATAAAAGTCTTCCATAAATCGGCTGTATTTTAGATTCAGTGAAACACAGAGTTCTTTTGGTGTTTTGAAAAAGATATTGTATCTCTGTGTTTTCCTTTCCTCAGGCTTACTTTCTGACTCAGTGGAAGTATAATAACCCAATGGCTTCAGAAACAAAATACCTACCCTGATATTTTCATCTCTTTAAGGGGACTTCAGAGAGTTCCTGAAAAATATGTGTTATAAAAAACATACTATGCATAATTTCAAGTTTTTTGCACCAAAGTGAACTTATTCTTTAATTCCATTTTTTGGTGAACTTTCTAAGTTCTCTTGTTCATGTTCAATAACAGATTCTGCTGTTTATCCTCTTTATGTGTTTTGTATGATTGTATAATTTTCACTCTTCATTTTCCCATCATGCTGAGCGTCTTAGCCAAGTATCGTTGGTTACTCTTTAATTGCTTATCTGTTTGTTGCATGGGATGGAGACCCATTGTTTTGGTTCTGTTTTCTGCCCTTTGAATAGCGTGACCTACAAACTATAAAGATCATCTTAATTCTTTTTGTGCCAGATGGCATGTTCACTCCCCAGAGAGAGAGAGAGAAAGAGAGAGAACAAAAGAGAGAGAGAATATGAGAAAGCACCCCCCGTGGGGCATGGTCACATGCAATCCCTTCTCTTTCTGTTTTCTGGATTTTGGCCACCTATACACAGACAAATACACACACACCCAGTGTGTTTCTCAAGCTGCTGAGTCCAGAACTCGAACCACGCTGTTAGTCATGTGGGATACAACAGGGTTATTCACTAGCTGGCCCATTATTTTAGTTCTTATCATCTCACTCCGTGATCCAGCTGGTTGACTGGCCACTGCTCTCAGGAAAGCTTCTGTGAGAAGAGCTAAGATTGCCATTTTTCAATAAGATTATTGATCATGTTCCTAATTGTTAACTGCTTATTCCAGTTCAATAGTATCTTTATTAAGATGTTTGTCAGCGGGGCCCCTGACATATTCCTCTTTTATGTCTCTGATTATATTGTTTTTGTTTTGAAATATGTCCTCTGTGTATGTGTTATTAGAGACTGAGTTCCTTTTTCTTTCTTTTTTCTTTTTTTAAAATTTCCTTTCTTTTCTTTTCTTTCTTTCTTCTTCTTCCTTTTTTCTTTGTGGTTTGTTTTCTGAGAGAAATAGAGAGAAAGAGAAAGGGAAGGAGGAGACAGGAGACGGCAGCCTCCACAGGGCACTCACGCCACGATACCTACCCAGCCCTGCAGCCAGCCAGGACCACGCTGTCCACCCCCACCCCTGCCACCCAGTGTGTTCAGGTAGAACCAGGATGTGAACTTAGAGTCTCCCTATGGTCTTCACAGCAGCGTCCCCACAGCCTGCACTATCGTGGCTGAATCATAGTTTGTTCAACTGACTGATTCTGATGTTCAGCTCTGTGTCTTTAATAGATTTCAGAGAGGCAACAGGTGGCTTGGTGGTTAAGGCACTGGACTCCCAAAAAGTTGACCATGATTCAAATCCTGGACCCAGTGGCTTGAAAATAATGCCAGGTGCATGTGCTTGCATACCCCAAATCTCAAGATGAGAAAGGGGGGAAAGGGATTGCAGTGTGGCCATCACTCCTAAGGGGTGATTTCTCACTTTTCCTCTCTCTGTCTCTCTCTGGTGAGTGTACCAACCATATGGTAAAACTCTAAAAAAATGTTAAAATAATAATTTTAATGGTATTAGTCCATAGCTTCCAGTGACAAATATGCCCAAATACACTAAAATATTTTCTTGTGCAAATATACACCTTTAAAAATAAAAGCAAAAGGGTTATTTGGATATTTATAACTCTGTGTTTTTGTATATTTTTAGATTATAAAGGAAATACTTGTCAAATTTGAATACATCATGAAATTCAAATAGATGAAACCCTTAGTCCATTCAGCCTATTATAACAAAATATCATAAATCTGGTGGTTCACAAATAACAGATATTTATTTCCTGCAGTTCTGGAGGGCTGGGAAGTCTGAGATCAAGGCGCTGGCAGATTCCGTGTCCAACAAGGCCCGCAGCCCAGGTTCAGGCACAGAGCCCTCTTGATGTGTGCTCGTACTGGGAGGGGATCAGGGCAGCTCTCTGAGGCCTCTTGAATGAAGGCACAGATCCCATTCCTGAGGGCTCTGCTCTTGTGAGCTGATCACATACTGAAGGTCTCACCTCCTCTTACCACCTTGCTGGTGATTAGGTTGCAACGTATAATAATTTGTCTTCAATAGACAGAATCTTACTTTGTTGTCATCCCTTAACCTCAGCCTTCTAAATAACTGGGTTTTCAGGTGGGCCAGAAATTGAAACCAGCTCTCCCACATGGTCTCAGTCTCCCTTGTGGCAGTGTCTACCAGAGTGTGCTGTCTCAAGCTGGACCATCACCATGTGAATTTGGGCCCTCGTGAACATTCAGGTCATAGTAATAGACAGTAGCCAGATATGCATTTTGTAAACCCAGGTGTGTTGACATCTTGGCAAAGTGGTTTTAGTATAACCACACAAACTATGTATTTTCCAAAGCCTGAGTGGATAAAACAACTTGAGTGATGCAGTAAAAGAAAAGAACGAAGTAGAAGAAATTGTGAATTAAACTTCCCTATCAATATTTAGTAGATCATGGGGCAGAATAGATGAATATTTACATGGAATATTTTTTTCACATGTAGCTGGGTCCTGTTCTTCCTAAAAAGCAAGGTCCCTGTGGTGAACAAAGGATTGCAGTCAATATGGCAGAAATTTTCACATCCGCATCAAAAATTCATTGCTCTCAGGAAATTCTCGTAAAGAGAAAAAGGCCTCATGTAGGTGTCGGTGTGCATGTGTGTTCATGTGTGTTCATGTGTGTGCATGTGTGTGTTATGGGTAACAGTAGAATGTATAATAATTGTCTTTGCTTAAAGTCTTTTTTGACGAGAAGGATTTTCCTCATTCTTAGTGTTGAATGAGATTAATAAGGAGAGGCTAAACAGAACATATTTGGCTCTATATAAACCAAATATTAGCTTTGAATCATCGCAATGCCTGAGACAGTCTTGGCAGGCAATATGTGGTGTTGCTTGTCCCAACAGGTGGCCAAACAAAGATGGAAGGGTTGTTTGACTAGAATGCTGTTGAGATTAAAATAGCAAATAAATGGTTGTTTTAGAATGTCTCTAGGGTCCCTTCTAAACCCGAGATTGCCTATTTTTTAAAAAATATTCTCTTCTCAAATGGCTAGTTTAAATATTATTTGAAGGGTCTTTTTTCCTAAATTTCTTCTATAAAATAAAGTAATATTTTATTTTTCCCATCTAAGTATGTGTAGTACTGCTTATATAAAGTAATGTACTTAACTGATTTATAAAAGTACTGTAAAACCCCATGCATTTTTATCTCTTTAATAGGCTTATATTACTTATGCTAGTGATAAGCATGACTCTTTTTTCAAAGAGCGCATTTACATTGTGTACCCAGTCATTTAACTAATAATGAAGATACATTTCTTCCTCAGATAATTTTTTTCCTTGCACTGTTTGCCAAACACTGAACTTTGCTTATATCATATAAAACTGGCTTTCAGAGCGGCACATTTTATAGATGAGGCGCTGGTGTGCAGCACAATGAACTAATTGCTGTCCTAGTCGCACAACTAATCAGAGAAGGGTCAGGGCATTTAACAGGATTAGAAACACATCAGAACCCATGTCCATAAAAATGACAGTATATTTAAAACAAACAAAAACCCAGAGAAACAAGTATTTATTTCCTTGAAAAATCCATGAGCACATAAAACTCTTAAGAGAAAACACTCTCATTTCTTTTTATTATAAAATATTTTCATTACTAAGATTCGCCTGGAACATGCAGTAGGAAGTCTCCTTAAATACGAAGGTGTGGGCTTGTCCAGAAGTCGTGCGGTGAAACACTGAATCAAAGAAAGTACGTCCAAGCAGACACATCACTGTAGCTGGGTTGTCTTTGTGTCCATTAGAGAAATGCACATTCTCACATGAAATTAGAAATGTATGCAAATACACATTTACATAATGCTGTAATGTATTAAACCCAGTTATTTTGCATATCCCCTATCTTACTCTTCTATCCAACAGCCCTTACGTTAGTAAGGGAACTTTATAAACTATGACAGGCAATAATCTGCTGATAAATGGTTGAAGGAGAAACATCATTTCTGAGGTGTCGACGCTGAATTTCTAAATACCAGGAGATATCACAGCTGTCATTCTTCCCCCCGTCAAATGCTGAGAGTTCAGTGCATGAACAAGGGCCCGTGAGCTGTACAAGGTTCTGCGCTGGCCATGAAACGGACTGCAGTTTCTGACAGAGCTGAGAAGAGGAGGAAGCGAGAGAGCACAGCTGCTGTGGTTGGGTCTGTAGGGCCGCATTCCTGCCAGGCCCGTTTCCGAGGAATGTGGCGAACACGTGGTCAGACGGACCCCCGTCCGGATCTCAAGCTCTGTGCCACCATGAAGTTTGCTAGTGACCAGCGTTTCACTGGAGGACCTAATGACGCTGGGGCCGGGTGACGGGGCCATGGTAACATGTGGCGCTCTCTGGGGTGACATGTGGAAAGGGTCTGGAGACCTCACTGATACGCCGGGCGTGGGTGTGCCTGTGACCCGAGCTGGCTGACTGTGGGGGTGGATTATGGCAACGAGACCACGTTGGCATTTCGTCTCTCTGCCTTTTTTGTCTTCTTCTTTCTCTGTCCTCACTCAAGGAAGAAATAAACTTTAAGAAAATAATAATTTCATCAAAAGTAAAAGATTAAGAGTCACCTCCTTTCTCTTCTAGACAAAAATTCTATTTACTGGGACCAGCAGTTAGCATAATGGCTATGTCGCTAAACTCCCACATAGACGACTGCAGTTCGAGTCCCGGACCCGGTGGCCTAAACTCATACCGGGCACGTGTGCGTGCATGCCCAAGATCCTGAGAGGAGAATGGAGGAGAAGGGATTGTGGCATGGCCATCACCCCTTGGGGGAGATTTCTCGCTTTCTGTCTCTCTCTCTCTCTCTTTCTGGCGAGCGCATGTGCCCTATAGCAAAAACCTCTCAAAAAAAAAAAAAAAATAGACTAAAAGATTTCTATTTACTGATCCAAGGTCTGATCCCCTCAGGCTGTTTCCAGAATGGGGTTGCTAGATGACGGAAGTCCTTCAGGCATGGGGGTCTACACATTCCCACATTCCCTCGGCTTACAAATTCGGGGCACTTAGATATCCAGGGACTGGTTACATGTCTAAGATTCTAAAAATAACTTTAAAATGGACCATGAACATGGACGGACAGCAAAGGTCGACTCACAAGGGCAGTGAGCCCATCAGATGATGAAGGATGCAGAGATACTCAGAGGTGTGGCAGCAACTCCATGTCCACGAGCTTTGTGCTTTAGAAAAATACTCAAAACTGCATGCTTACTAATAATCAATTCCCTTTAGGTGTGGCGATACATTGGGATATCTTCAGTTTCATGTCACTGCTGAATGCTTTCTTGTTCATTAGTTAAGCATCATTTTACTCAAGAATAAAGTGATGGCATGATGAACCAACGACTAGGCAAGGTCGTATTTGTTGACAAGAAATTATTATACTCTCTTAGGGAAAGGAAAATTTTTTCTGAGGGAAAAAATTTCTAAGGAATAGTGGACTAGTGACCCTACGTGTTGTAAAATTAGGAAGTTTTATATCCCCAAATGTTCACTGTTACAAGTAGAAACCCAAAACCATGTTTCACAAATTTCTATTACTATCATGCTGCGCTCTAGAAGGCAAACACAGGAAGCTATTAATATTTATAGACTAAGAATGAAGCAAACATTATAAATTAAATATTGCCTGTTTTCATAGAAGAGCACAGTAAACTGACCGAAAAGCTGACAGATTACTTCCTATGCTAAGAGAAAAAAAAGCCACGGGGAGTCTTTAAAGCAGCTAACCTTTGATATTATTAAATCTCCCTTTACCACATGCAACAGCCTCCGATTTCCTGAGGTCAGTTATAAACAGCACTCACTAGTGTTTCAGCCGGGGCTGTTTACTCTCCACCATAACAGAGCTTCATCGTACTGTGTGATTTTAACAGGAAAACCTGAACAATCTCTGTAATTTGTAAGCCATGTTTAAGGAGCTGCTGGAAAACTGTTGAATCCATTGGGGAATGTGACAAATTGGTTGTTAATTAAATGATCAAAACCCAATATCAGGGAACCGGAGTGTGGAGATGTCATTTTCTGCTAGAGGTGAAATCTGACTTGAGATTTTTTTCCAGCTCAGATGCCTGCCAATCCAGAGCACGGTCCCAGAGACATTCTTCAGATTACAATAAAAGCCTCCTTCAATTTAGTGACTTTATTGGATAACCATCATATTTTAGGGTCACACTGGATTTCAGTAGGGGCTCAAATCGTTGCAAGTGTGAATAGCTCGTACTTTGTATGCATAATGTTTAAATCAAACCAGAGAGAAAGGATATTATTTTAAATTATTCCTCATTATGTTTCTTGAAATCCTTTGTGTCAGTGATGCAAGTCCATATGTAGTTCAGAATGCATGGAGATCATTGCTAAATGCAGGCACTGCGGTAAGGTCCCTGTACACCCAGTTCCCAAAGCGTTTCAGTAGCTTCAGGAATTACTTAAATCCCTGGCTAAGTATATTTCACAATTAGACCTGTGCCAAGCAAGAGCAGGGAAAGCCTTCTGAATTTGTGCAGTACCGCCCGGCTCCACAGTGAGCCTGAGCTAAAGCCACTGGTTAGTAATGAGAATGCACACTTTTATGTCGAAGGCAGTAATAGTTGGGCAAGTTTCATCAACAAGTGAGTTTTAGGAACTCTTCCTACTGAATTGAATCAGCTTCTCACCAAAGGTCAGACTTACTAATAGAACAGGAGTTCACAGACATATGTAGCTTAACGAGATGGCATGCTTTAATGTTGGCCTCTGGCTCATTTCTGTGAGGGTTCGAGCACTACCCTAGTTGAGCTTTCTCTCCTCTGGCGTCTGGGCTGTTTACCCTGGAAACTCACTGTGGTGGACTTACCTGACCTGAGGAGCCACGGTCACGGGATACTTCAGTGTCAGCGAACTTTATGCACAATAAATAACTTGCCACTTGGGGAAACCAGTTGAGAAGGCTGTACTGTCTTTGATCTCTATTTCTAAAAATTCTAAATTAACTTCTTAGAAATACCCTTCTTGTGAGAGTAAATGACCTAAGAGGTATTTCAAAAGTATATCATTTTAATTATGAATATTTTTTGTGTCTTAAGAGCAAGTCTATGTGAACTTGCTAGAGCAAAGACCGACCATCTATTTCATAAATATGTTTAAACCAACTACAAGAAAGTAGAAGAAAAAAGGAATAAATATCATGCATTGTATTCCTTTGTGGTCGGGTGCTCTGCATAACATTTTACTGAAATATTTCCATTTAAACTTACAACAGATCCACGAGGCTGTTACTGCCTTCCCTCTGTGTAAGCAGTGTATGGGGGTAGACAGAGCAGGGCGGGCAAGTGGCCCAGCCGGGATTCGAAGTTAGCTCTTAGCCCAGAGCCTCCCTCTCAGAATACGGTGTACCGCCAGCATGTCCACATGCATGCAGACACACACACGCACAAACACACACACTTGTCCAGAGACACACACGCACATACACACACACATGCAGACACACACGCACACGCACATACACAAGCATGCAGACACACATGCACAAACACACATACACATACACACACACACACACAATGTTTTTTCCTTCCTGAAAATATCCTCTTAGGCCCGAAGTTGGTAACAAACTGAACCGCATTGCTAGAGTTCACACGGCTGACCAGAGTTGGGGTTCCCCGGGTCGCCTTGGAAGCACGTCACTGCGTGTGCCCAGGACTCTGAGGAGCAGGAGGGCGATGGCATGCGTCATGGCATGCCCAGACCCTGTGGAGGATTCTGTTCTGTCTCTCGCCCTCCTGCGCATGTGCACGCTCTCTACCATGAATAAATGTAGAAAAATATTTTAAATAGAAAAGGAAAACTTTTAGTTTGATGAACAGCCTGAAACGTCTTGATAGAGGTTTAAAGAGTATCAGGAGCCCAGTAAGGAACCCAGGGACAAAATTAGGTGTTAGGCGTGGAGGCTGGCCCTTAGGGACTTGGAGACAGGGCGTGGTCGTGGAGAGTAGATGGTGGGAAACCCGTGTGGTGACAGAAGCTGCCCCAAGCACACCTTTGGCCTGTCCTCGGGCGAGCAGTGTGGGAGCCCGTCCTCGGAGCTCCTAGGAAGGTATAAATTAGCGTTCACGCTGCTCACGGGCAGGGAGAGATTCGTTAGAAGTTGAGAAGGGAACAGTCTTGGTGAGAGCAAGCAGGACAGACTTTGCTATGTCAGAAGAATTGTGCACTGGGACCCATGCTAGGTTCTGAGAAGAAATATTAGAGTGGTCACTAGACGCCACTGTCATGAAGCCTACAGTTCACTTACACATGTTTATGTGAACAGGCACATTTTACGCTATGTATGCTTAACATTAGCATCTCAAATAACACTGTAAACATTTATTAGGAGTGGGGTGTAAATATTTTCAATACTTTGTCAGATTTTACTCCTAGTTAACTTTTTCTGTGAGTGTTTAAAACTCAACTTTCATTTAATAAAAAGTTTCTTCCTCATAACAATATAGTCAATACATTATATATTAGCATAAATAAAATACAGGTCAAATTAAATGGCAAGGAACTATTGGGTGGTCAGAAAAGTCGTGACACATTTTTGCACAGACACACATAGAAAAAAATCTGTCGTGACTTTTCCAACAACCCAGTGATTATATGGATTTACCAGTTTGGGGGCCAACAAATTTCCACACCTGTTTAGCTTTATTTTTTATTACCACAGATTAAGTTACATAATACAAATTTCAACTTAAAACTGGCACATTTACTTTCAAGGTAACCCACTGCACGTCCCGATTTATTACCCCTGTGCCTTGTGACTGGCCTGCGTTTAGACGTGCTAACTTCCTGCTCTCTTTCCTGTCCGAAATCCTGACTTACGTGTGCCTAAAGTGTCTTCGAGGTCTCTCTACTGTTTAACACTGTCAGGTCTGCGTTTGGTGGAAAGCAGGTAATTTAATAGAAGTTCCACTTCTATCTGGAAATAAATAGTAAGTATTGACATACCCAAGAATGGCCGTAAATTAAGTAATTTGAAAGAGATAATTTTTTTAAAAAAATAATAAAATATATTAAATTTAACAGATTATGATGCTATTTTTAGCCATTTACTCTAAACCAATGTCTATACTATAATATAAATATAAAGTCATTTATATACTATTACATATTAACTACACACATTGTGGTAGTCATTAATTTTGGGAGATACCTGTGTGTTTGTATGGGTGTTTTAAACAATATAATTCATTGGTTAGAATTATATTAGATTTCGGTATTTCGCCATCTGTCTATTTTTTAACCTAAGAATAAATATCAGAATGAGTAAGTGGACACTGAAGCTTCCGATGCATTTCCGCGTGGCACTGTCAACACTCGGGCACCCTGCCTGTGCCCGGCCCACGCCAGCGGGGCTCCGCTGTGGGTGTAGTGGAGGCTGGGGTGCTTGGACGGCTGGCTTTGTTCTGATGATCACGCGGGGGCCGGATCGGCCTTCTGTGTAAACTGCTCCCTGATGTAAATCTGAAACATAGTTCATTCTTCCAGGCAACCAGACACCACTTAGTGAATTACTGTTTGTGTTAAAGGCTAATTCAACAGCACACCTCTGAGCTAGCTTCCTCAGACAGCCAATTCTTGCCCAATAAATTGTACAGACCGAACTCTGGAGGGCAGAAACATTAATAAAAGCAGTCTCTAAAGCCATCTGTATACCAAGAAACATCCCGAGCCTAAATATATGTTTCCTACACAGATGTTACCTTATGCTAATGTAGTTAGAAGTGGCTGATATTATTAAAATGTGATCATTTTAAAATATAACCCAACGCCTTATCATTGTTAGCATTATCATCTCAGCCAGATACCATTAGAACATGTTAGGTAAGGCGGGACGCATTTGTTTTTAAACATGAAAGTCTAGTCATTGCATAAAATCATTAGGAATTTACCTACAGTATTTGTAACTATCTAAGGCAACAGTGAAACTCAATGTAGAATGACATAGTTGCAAGAGTTTGTTTTGGTCCTACAGAAGTAGAAACAATCCTAAAAATTAAAACATTGTGTCTATGTTAAGACATGAGAAAATGTTCATCAGTGCAATCAATGAAATGAGTTTTTCTTCTGAAACTGCAAAGTGTTGTGAAGGACAGAGTGTTCTTGTCACCTTTGTAAAACAGTCATTTTACCTCAAGAAACATTTCAAACTCTGTTGCAAGACTTGTTCTTTCTGCCAACATCAAGGAATAGGGAAAATATTTAATTTCTACCCGAAACAACTAAAAAATCAGGACAGACACATTATATTTTTTAAAGGTTTTTGCCATAGGGGGCATGCTTTTTCCAGAAAGAGACAGAGAGAGGGAAGGTGAGAAATCACCGCTCAGGGGGCATGGCCAACACCACAGTCCCTTCTCCTGGGATTTTGGGCACACATACACACACGCGGTGTGATTTTCAAGCCGCTCAGCCGTGTGGGCGTCCAGCACCTTAACCACCACGCCATCTGCGGGCTCCCTAAATGATTTTCCTGAGGCATCAGCCGTCTGGGGACAAAGAGCAGTGATCCCTGAGCGACAGCTGTCATCCACTGAGACCTGTGCTTCCCGGGCCACCGAGAGAAGGTTCCAGAGCATCAGGAGGGAGACGGCTTTAGAAAAGCTCCTTAGCTTCCTGGATCCGCGCTGAGGGTGCAGGGAGGCTAAGGTGGCTGGACTTCAACGGATCGAGTCCTGCGAGGAAGAGGACTGCGACGGGAAACCGGGCTTGCAGGCAGAGCGCTCCCGCGGTCCTCGGCTGAATCCCGCGTCCCCGTGACCGCGGCCCGCGCCCTGCAGCAGCCGATGGGCCTGGCCCCGCTGGACCTGGACCGCAGCACAGGCCCGTGAGAAAACGGCTTGCCTGGGGGAGACGGCAACCGGAAAAGTCCGGGCGGCCACTTCTTACAGCTGCGGTAGGGCTAGGCGTGTGAAAGGACTTCAAAACTTCTGTGAAACTAAAGAAATAATTTATTCTGATGCAAAAAAATAAAATAAAATAAAATAAAAAAACGGTGAAATCCATGCCAAGTTTTTCGCACCACTCCTTTTCCATGAATTTCGAGGTTCTTTCCCACCGTCCTGGAGAGAATACTTCACGATTCAAGTAGTGAAGCGTTGAGCAGAGCACTCAGAAGAGTCTTGCCTCAGTAGTTAGTTACATTTGGCGCTAAATTAAACACTGTTTGGAGGCGGGTAGGTGGTGTGCTGGTTAAGGGTGCTGGACTCCCACGTGGCCAACAGTGGTTCGAGTCTCAGACTCGACGGTTTGCTTTCTCACTTTCTCTCTCTCTCTCTGTTCCTCTCTGGTCAAATTAAAATATAAAGTTAAATAAAGTAATTATTTTAAAAAGCACAAAAATAACACTATTTGGTCCCCATTAACAAAGGTTATAAGTAGAATATGTTGTGGTGTAGTGGTTAAGGTGCTGGACTCTCTCACATGGTTGACCGTGGTTCAAGTCCCAGACCTGGTGACTTGCTTTCTCACTTTCCCTTTTTCTCTCTTTGTCTCTATCTGGTCAAATTAAAAAAATAATAAATAAAAGTAAATAATCCTTTTTAATAAAGAATGTGATATTGAAGTTTTACTTTCTATATTTGTTAGAGTTTCCCTTGTGTTTAGGTATATCATCATTTTTTTTCTTGCTTTTCCTTAGACAGAAAAGAAGGATTTGCACTTTCAAAAAAAGACATCATCTTATTTTTTTCCTTTCAGTTTATACTATCTCTGCCTCTATAAACACAGAAATAAATGTTATCTATAGAAAATTATCCATTCAATTATTTGACTCAAATTGTATTCATCAAATTATTTTTCTATAATAATAAAATATAAAATTTTTATTAGGTAATATAAACTTTGGGAAGTATCTTTCCTTTTTATTGTATACTTGTATTGCAAATTCATCTCATGAATTTTACTGATTTTTTTATTTGATTGAGAAATATATGGTTATCATTGTACATTGTAACTTTTATCTTCATTGAATTTTGTCTTTTTCCCATTTCGTATGTAGCCTTAAATTCCACATTATCTGACATTAGTATCACCAATGCCAATTTGGTTTATTACATGATTATTTATTTTAGCTTGTCTATGGCATTTACTTGAGACATATTTTAAAGACTAGAATAATGTTCTGTGTTTATTGATTTTGTTTCCGAAAGACACATGTAATGTGTTTGATATAGGTGAATAAAAATACTAAAAGCAAAAGGAGCTGAAAACAGACTTAACTGTCAGAAATGTAACACCCGAGTATAACATGGTGATGGGTGATTGGTAATTGCTTGATCAGTGTAGGCAGATAAATTGATGAATGAAATGCAGATTCGTTTTATACACACACTCATGCACAAACATGCATGCTCTACTTGTGATGTACGGCATGAAAACATGAGTGGAGATAAAAATCCATAGTCTCAGGTTTCTAACCATTTATAAAACTATCCACACTGATTAAACGTAACAAAAGAGTGAAGACATTTGGCCTATGAACTTTTTTTTTGAGAAATTTTCAAATTATATGTAAGAAAAATTTCAAATTTTCTTATACATATTTTAATGATTCATTTGCATTTGGTTCATAGGGTGTCAACATCCTCACTTTCGTTTGAAAGATTTACTTACTGAAAAAACTAAGTTAAGTAAAATACCGCTCATTTTACTCTGTTTGGAATTTGAGACTATACTTTAATTGTTAATGTGTATCATGACTGTCTATTAGCGATACAAATACTCTAAGAACATTCATTTGACATATCCTCATTTTTCGCCTTCTGGGTGTCCCTTGCATCTCTATCAGCACTGTTGAATTCTATGGTGTTCCGCTGGCACTGTTCTCTCACAGCTCCCTGTTGGGTAATTACTCAGTGTGGAATGGGTCACCTAGTATCCAGTTCTTGGGAAAGTATGACACATTTTTACATAGGAATACACAGAAAAGTGCGTCATGACATTCCCCATGACCTGACACACAGCATCTCAGTACATTATGCTACATGTTCAAGGAAAACTTATTTCAGTTGTATTGTTCTTTAAAACGGTGGATCTAGGGAACCAGCAGTTGGCGTAATGGCTATGTCGCTGGACTCCCACGTAGTCGACCGCGGTTCGCGTCCCAGACCCGGTGGCTTAAAACTCACGCCGGGCACGTGTGCGTGCATGCCCAAAATCCCAAGAGAAGAATGGAGGAGAAGGGATTGTGGCGTGACCATCCCCCCTGGGGGGTGATTTCTCGCTTCTGTTAGCAAAAATCTCTCAAAAAAAAAAAAAAGGAAAAGGAAAATATGCTCTGTAGGCTCACTGCCAGAGTGTGTAATACACAGAATGAAGCGGTTTTGTTTTTTCTGGACTTCAAAGATTTCTTTCCATTAAAAAAAAAAAAATGTGCTTGCTAATTCTTTGATGACATAAAGTTGTGCAGTTGTACTAAAATAACATAAATTGCCATTATTTGACTTGGTCAGGCAGAGCTAGCCACCTGTGTGAACTACACGAGTGCGCTCCAGGAGCGGTCGCCTGACTCTGGACTGAGTTGCACTGGAGCTCGTAGGGCTTGGGAAGCCGCAGTCTTTGTGTCTTTTACATGTGTGAATTCAGCGTTTACAAGGTAGAGCACCTACATTTTATCATTTAAAAAAGGGAAGGGTAACTCGTCACCGCTTACTAAAATATAGTTAACATTTAAAAATAAGTTTAAAATGTTTCAGAGTATTTATAACATTGTACAACAATCTAATCTTACTGACATTGAGATGGTTTCATTGTAAAGTTGGGTAGACTTACAGTGTTGCTCTTGAAGCTGTCTACTGGAGTCCATAGACTGCCATGTCGTAGTGCAGATTAGAGTACAAATCTTGTGAGCTAGAGAGCAAACAGCCATGTTTTTAAAGGATGCTCTGAAGGACCCACTCGGAGTTCCTGTGCTAATATACTGGTGAGGAGCGAAAGAGCTGGAGGAAGCCTTTCATCCAGCCATGTGTCTTCAGGGCCCTCGGGCGTAAGTGTCTAAAACATTTCTAAGAATTGTGTCTTGTATTCGCGAAGATAAGGAGCCCTGCCCTGAGCCTGTAGTAAATGGCCATATAACTTACTGTGTGCTTAGTTCTGTACAAACCCATCATATTTTTGAAACTTAGAAATTTTAATATACTAAATTTTATCTTTTAAAGATTACAACAATTATTGTTATGGCTAAATTTGAGTTATCTGATGATATTTTCTGAAGCAGTTAACAGTAATATTCCATTGCCTGCCCTGATAGAACCTAAACTTTTCAGTTGGTGTCATAATGACCACGGTATTCCTCAGCCTAATACTATGCCTAGCATCTGTCCGTCGGTGTCAAATAAATGAGTGAATGATATTCTTTTAAAAAACCAAGGTAAGACATCCTCCACTTTCACTTTTTTAAAGCTGAATGGAGTAACAATGTTGCAAACCCAGAAAAGACTGATTTTTGCACTGAGTTCTGTCGTCAGGAAAGCCACGACATACTTTTCTATGCAAAAATGCACCATGGCCTTCCCAACTACCCAGTCATTAACCGGCATTTCATGAAGACTTAACTGAGAGGTTCGGATACACCTTGAGGCTGTTCTAATAGTCTACGCAGTGTTTCGTTTTGTTTTCTTTTCCATCTAATTATATAATGAGATAAACTGTTTTTCACTACTCAAGTGACATATTAATACTCGAAAATCACTGTGTCATACTTCACTTCTTTCTTGCCTTGTCCAGGCTTTGTGTTCTCTCTCACTTTCCACCTCTGGCTCCCCTGAGGCACACTTCTCAATAAGGTCAAAAACAGAACTATTGATTGTGTCTGACAACTGTCAATAGTCTTTTCTATCAAAAAGAGAGAAGAAAGCACCTACGAGTCTGATCAAAGCTGGAGAGACGGTGGTGTCACGGCCGAGAGGACGGTCAGTCGTGCCACATAGCTCTCTCCAGTCCCCTCGGTTATCTGCCGAGCTCTATTTCCATACGACTTTCCTTTTTCAGAGAATACTTCTAATTAATGCACACCAGGGACTTACATCTCCATTACTGTTAATGAGTAAATGCACAATAACTGGCAGGTTGTGTATTTTTTTTTTTTTTGGAGAGGTTTTTGCTATAGGGCATGTGCGCTCGCCAGACAGACAGAGACAGACAGAGAAATAGAAAGCAGGAAATCACCCCCCAGGGGGGATGGCCACGCCACAATCCCTTCTCCTCCATTCTCCTCTCGGGATCTTGGGCACGCACGCACACGCGCCTGGCGTGAGTTTAAGCCGCCGGGTCCGGGACTCGAACCACGGTCGACTACGTGGGAGTCCAGCGACATAGCCATTACGCTAACTGCTGGTCCCAGGTTGTGTATTTTAAGTGAATGAGGAACCAGCAGACCTGACAGTACTTACATTTAAAATATTATAAAATGTGAAGCTTTTCTAGCCGTCATTGAATTGAGAATGATATTAAGAAGCTTCTGTGAAAACTTAATATTTCCTCACTGCTGTTATTCTGAGAAAACATTCTATTTTCAAAATATAACTACAACTCAACGTGAAGACTCAATATATGAAAATTCACATACACAACATGGTAAATTTAAAATTCAAGACACATTTCCATAACTTTGTAGCAAAGTGTCCTGAAGATTCTTTAGCCAAAAGAATCTTTAATACATTTCATCTTTTAATACTTTATAGCATTTGGCTTTTAAAATACAATTGATACAAGCTTCATATATGTTTTTGATAAAATGATTTAAGTGTTAATAACTAGGTTAATTTTGAAGATATGTCTTCAGCTCAGTGCACATTTAGTCTCAAACATTGTAGAACTCCACCTCTGAGTAGGATGCAGAAAGTTGCGAGAGAATATTATGGTCTGAGAACGAGAAGTAACTGATAACCAACTGTGTGGGTGTTGAAAGCTCATCTGGGGACCAGCAGGTGGCCTGGTGACTCAGGCGGACTCTCACACAGCTGACTGTGTTTGGAGTCTCGGACTTGGTCATTTGGAACTAGCAGCAGGTGCTCGGGTGTGCATGCCTCCAATCCCGAGAGGAGAGTGGAGAAGGGACGGCAGCATAGCCATCCCCCTTGGGGATTGATTTCTCGCTTTTGCTCTCTCTGTCTGTCTCTCTTTAGCAAGTACACACACCCTATGACAAAAACCTTAAAAATAAATGAATTAATGTTTGAAAAAATCTGAGCTAGGTAATGCAAAGAAGCCTTAATGAACTAAACTCGCTAAGGTGCCAAGCCCTTCCTAGCAGAAGCGGGGATGTAGGAGGAGAGCTCCCCAGTAGTGGAGTAAGGAGAAGCCAGTCCGTGAGACCATGGCGGCCTTCAGGGCCACACAGCGGTGCAGCAGTAAGACACACTGCCCTTGGGGGCTGGCTCACGTGGGGCAGCTCCCCGTGTGTGCCCAGAGAGCTCCCGGGTACTCCAGTCACATGTGTGCACACGGTCCGGGCTGCTGGGGCGGAGGGTCACTCCTGAGGTTGCGTCCATGAAGGGTACCATCTTTCTATCTCTTTTTCTTGTTCTCTCTCATCCTTGCAAGAAATGAGTAAATCTATAACTAATAATAAAATAACAGCTTAATAGTAAAAATAATGATGATGGCCAAGTGTTTTCTGGCAGGATTTTTAGACTCCTGAAGTGCCTCAATCTGGGAGCAAGTCTGCACCCACCTGCAGGCCCTTCCCCATTTATACCCATAGGATCTGGAGGCTCAGCAAACCCAGCGTAGGAAGAAAACACAAATAAACCACACCCCTGTGGATTAAAGTAATACTGAAGAAATGCAAAGATAAGAAGAAACTGCAAGAAACGTCTGCTCACTTGATAGTAGCTCCCCAAGATGTCCTCGCAGCGACCCGTACACGGAAAAGGCACCTCGCAGACACAGTTACGGGAAGGGCGTGGAAACGGGGAAGCTTTTGGGATCAGCTGCTTGTGCCTAATGTAATCACGGAGGTCTTTATAAGGGGAAGAGGGAGACAAGCGTTCCAGTGAGAGCAGAGAGCAGCGAGGACAGATGTTCGAAGACGCCCCGCTGCGGGCGGACAGGGAGGGGTGGGCAGCCGGGCCAGCAGCAGCCTCGGGAAGTGGGAGAGGACCAGGGGACAGATGCGCCCCAGAGCCTGAGGGGCACCGCCTGCCAGTGCCTCCGCACCAGACACTTACCTCTCCGTTGTGTTCTCTGTCTCTTACGTATTTTTGTTCCTCTTCCTCCATTACTGCCTTATTTTGTTTTCAATTGGTTATTATACTGTGCCATTTTTATTTTTTCTCTCATTTCCTTTACGTACATTTGTAGCTTTTTTTTTTTTTTTGGTTGCTCCTCTGATGATTAAAATTAACCCCTCAAAATTTGTTGTTTTTTATGAGAGGTTTTCTTTCTATAGGGCGCGTGCACTCACCAGAAAGACAGAGAGAGACAGAGAGACAGAAAGAGAGAGAGAAATCACCCCCCAGGGGGGATGGCCACACCACAATCCCTTCTCCTCTTAGGATCTTGGGCATGCACACATAAGTGCCCGTCGTAAATTTAAGCCACCGGTTCCAGGATTCAAACCACAGTTGACTACATGGGAGTCCAGCGACATAGCCATTATGTCACCTGCTGGTCCCCCCTCAGAGTTATAACTTAAGTAATGTCACCCTAGCTTTCATAGCAACCAAATGCTGTCCTTACAGCTCCAGCCCTGCCTTTCCATGTCATTTCTACAGAGCAGACCCCTTGTGTTACGGGCACACTAAGGTGGGTTTCAAATTGTTTTAAACAAAGAATAGCCCTGCAGAAGTGCCTGGGCTTTGACAGGTGGTGATGGGCAGAGGGCCTACTTAATTTTAAAGTAACGTTGTGATTAAGGGAACAGGCTGCTTATGACCAATCGCGGTTCAAATCCCATTCCAGTGGCTTGAAAAACACACTGCACGTGCGTACCCCAAATCCCGAGAGAATGAGAAACGGAGCAGAAGGGGTTGCAGTGACCATGCCCCATTAGGGGTGCTCTCTCACTCTCTGTCTCTTTTTCTGACACATGCCTGTTCCCTTCAGGCAAGAAAAAAATGAAAAGAAAGAAAAAGAAATTAAAGTAGGACAAGGACGGCTATAAGGAGAAGTGTAAAGTGTCTCTCTCAGAGGAGAGGGCGTGTGAGCTGAGACCTACTCTGAGGCAGCTGGACGGAGGGACTAGGCACACAGGTTGGGGGGTGAGACGAGACTGCACGGAAATTGCTGTATTAGAGTATTTCTGTTCAGTTCCGGGAGGAAGTTCACAACTGTAGCGCAGTGGGCAGGGTTGTGGCGTGGACCAGGGCTAGAGGTACACCGCCCCACGGGCAGGGGAGAGGGCTGGCTTTGCTTCGGTGTTTGCCATGACCTTCCTGCAGCTCCCATGAGCATATCGCAGTTTCTCAGGCTTTCGGAGCCGACTCTGGAGCAGGCCCGGGGCAGAGCGGGCTCGGGGCATCGGCCAGGTCCTCCCCGAGGGCGCCCTGCTGCGTCCTGGCCCTCTTGCTTTCCTGGTTACTGCTGAGAAGTCAGAGGCCGTTCTAGTCCCTAATCTAATTCTGGGTGACTGAGCATTTATTTTTCTTTCTGGAAGCCAGTAGAAAATTCTGTCTGCCTCCAGTATTCTCACATTCATAGCGTGCCGTGGTGCGTGTGTACTCTCCTTCATTTCACTGGGCACCGGGTGATCGCTCGCAATTTGGCAATGAATGTCCTTCACTCCTGGGAAGTATTTTAACACTTTTATTAATTATTTTCCACCATCTGGTTTTCCTCCCTTTCCATCTGGCCCTTCTATTATTTGGACTTCGGAGTTCTGGAAATGGCGTGTGCCTGGTTTTATGCCCTCCCTCCTAAGTGTTATCACTTTTTTCTGTTGACTTATTTTCTTTAAGATTTTCTTAACTTTATTACCCAGGCTTTGTATTGAAGTTTTCATTTCATGTAACTCCTTTGGGTCTTCATCAGATTTCTTCTTGTTTTTATAGAAGGGGTTATCTATCGCTCCTAATTTTGGAGGGTATCACTTATAGGTTTTGTTTTGAATCGGTTGAGGAGTATCTGGTTTCCCCCCAGCATTGTCTTATTTCACATTGTTTTTATCTGTTTATTTTGGTCTCATCTGTTCCAGCTTTTATTCAGCTGTCCAGTTGATGTTGGCTTTCTGCTCTGATTAGTAGAGGGATGCCAAGAATCTGACTTGGTATTTCTGAAAAGTGGGTCAGGTGTTTTTACCTCTCAGCTTCACTGCATGTGACGTGCGTGGGTCAATTAGAGGTAACCGTCAATATCACGTGAGAGACTCGGAGAAGCATGTTCGTGTCACCTGCCCCAGTGCCGAGCTGGCTTGCCCCGTCCTGGCAGGTGCTGGGGGGCTGCACCATCCAGGCTGTTCCCCACTGCGCCGGCGTCCGGAATCTTCAGATCCACATGGTCCGCGTCCCACGCAATGAACCCCAGCCTTCTTCCGGGGTCCCACAGCAGAGGGGACATCGCGAGTAATTTCACCAGGCCGTCTCTGCTTCAGTAATCACAGTCACTCTCATTGGTATTGGTAATGGCATGCTTTGGGCATCCATCTCTTAATCGATAAGATTTTCAGCTTTCCCCGCCCCCGTGTCAGAACCCACCTTTCTCAGGGCCACTAAATCCAGAGGCTTTCAAGGTGTTTTGTTGTCATCTCCAGTTCTCTTCATCTGTGTATGTGTGATGCGATATTTTATTCTCAGGGGTTTGTCGTCATCTCCAGTTCTCTTCATCTGTGTCTGTACGACGCAGTATCTTATTCTCAGGGGTTTTGAAGGCTGTAAGGAGGAACCGAGTGTTGTCCCTGTCCCCAATAGGTCACAGTGACCCAGCGCAATTCGCTGAGGAGAAGGGTGTGTAACAGCGTGCACACGCACACTGCGTGGACTATGTTCTCGTGCTTTTCTGTGAACACTTGCAGAGGCCCGACGGCCTTCTTCAGTTCTGTGACACCCACAGCCTACAGCTATTAAGAAGCTCGGCGTCTTCCACTGAATGAGGCGGTGTATGTGGTCATAGTAGCTCTCCAATGAAGGGCGGAGGTACCCCCTTCTCTGCACAAACTTGTCCAAAGTGCCAGTTACTGTTACTTCCCACTCTGCCTTCGAAATACACTTTCTCTTCTTCTGCCACGATCATTTGAGTCTTCACCTATAATACCCATGGCTAGGAATTATTCACCATTTTACAAAATTGTGGAGTTCCCAATTCAGATTCCTGGCCTTTCTACCAAGCTCGTTTGCACAGCTCTGGCTTCACGTGACCTGTGTCCTCGCAGAGCAGAAGCCGGTGGGATCATGCCGTGGTACAGTTAGTAGACATGCATCGGAAGTCTGGCTCCATCATTACCACTGTGTGACCTAACACTTGCCAAGTAACCAGGGGAGTTGAGTTTTTTCTTTATTTGATGGACAGAAAAGAAATAGCTCTTACAGGATTTTTAGGTCAAATGAGGAATAATGCATAAGGAAATGCTTTATTCAATCTACAAAGATAGTAGTTGTTATTACTAGAATGGAAGCAAGGCTTAAAGATGCTTTCTTCCCTCTGCTTCAGAGTTTCCACTCGAAGAATTAACTATTAGTCTAATATAGTCCCACTTGTCTATTTTAGGGATTATTGCCTGTGCTTTGGGAGTCTTATTTAAGAAGTCTTTGTCTACTCCAATGTCTCCTAGAGTTTCCCCAGCATTTTCCATCAGTAGTTTTATTGTTTGAGGTCTTAGGTTCAGATCTTTGATCCATTTTGAGTTGATTGTTGTTAATGGTGAAAGATGGGGGTTCAGTTTCACCTTTCTGCAGGTGGATACCCAGTTTTTCCAGCACCATTTACTAAAGAGGTTTTCCTTTTCCCAATGGATTGACTGATATCCTTTGTCAAAGATCAGTTTGCTGTAAGCTTTGGGGGTTATTTCTGGGGTCTCTATTCTCTTCCATTGGTCCACATGTCTACTTTTATGCCAATACCATGCTGTTTTGATGACCACAGCGTTGTAGTATATCTTGGGATCAGCGAGTGATATGCCTCCTACTCCATTCTTCTTGCGCAGGATTGCTTTTGCAATACGAGGTCTTTTATGATTCCAGACAAATTCTATGATTGTCTTTTCTAGATCTGTGAAGAATATTTCTGGTATTTTGATTGGAATTGCATTAAACATGTAGATTAATTTGGGTAGAATTGCCATTTTGATTATGTTGATTCTTCCAATCCAGGAGCATGGGATGTTCTACTTTTTTTATGTCACTTTCAATATCTTTTTTAAGATTTTCATAGTTTTCTTTATAAAGGTCTTTGACTTTCTTAGTTAAGTTTATCCCTAGGTATCTTATACATCTTGTGGTGATGGTGAAAGGGATTCCTTTCTTCAGCTCTTCTTCATTCAACTTGTTGTTCATAAATAGAAATGCTATAGATTTTTGGATATTGATTTTGTATCCTGCCACCTTACTGTATTCACTTATTACTTCAAGAAGTTTTTTCATGGATACCTTTGGGTCTTCTAAGTATACTATCATGTCATCTGCAAATAAAGATATTTTCAACTCTTCTTTGCCTATTCAAATTCCTTTAATCTTGTTCTCTTCTCTGATTGCAATAGCTAAGACTTCCAGTACTATATTAAAGAGCAGTGGGGAAAGTGGGCAGCCTTGCCTAGTACCTGTTTTCAGGTACCATTCTATGGTAGAGAGCAAAAAATTGGAGGACATAAAAGCAGTGAAGGTACTTAACGAGAATAGGACAGTGTGGAATGGGGGGGGGTGAAGAGAAGAGGATAGAGAAAGATAGCAAGAGAACAATAGAGAGGCAGGACGCTAGTGAGAAACAGACATGGCTTATTACCTGTTGATGTTGACATGTATAGTATTCTCAACTGGATTGGTCTGAGAAGTATTTCATGATGGGTAAAGTCTTTTTACAAGAAAAATGAGAAATAGTGATTGACTGTTTTAAAAAATAATTAGAATAATAATAATAATGATTGGGAAAAACATAGAAAAGATATTGAATGTTGAAGCGGGGAGATTAATGTCTCTGTATTGACTGACATGCATGGCATTCCCTTTTGAAAAAGCAATGTAATACACTGTAAAGTTATATGTAATCCAATGTAATATAAAGAAGATTATGATTATAATAAAAATAAAAATTTTAAAAAAAAGAATTAACTATTAGGAAGAGCTATTTTGGTGCTGATCTTGTCATAATTGAAAAAGTGTCCGGTTGGTAATCGTTCAAAAATAAACTATTCAAGAAGAGACGTTTTAGGTTCTGTTATCTCTCTTTTATTGGGCCGACTATAAGAGCTGCCTTATCAATTTTGAGAATTATCACCCTGAAGTCACTTGTAAGGTTAATATAAAAATGATAGAAGAGTTGAGTTTTAAGGGACAAAGAGTATTACTTTCCTGTCTCCCCATGTTCTTCTTTTCTAACCAATTTCTACCTGTCAAAATCCTAACCATTTTTTTAAAATCCCTGATCAAATCTGACTTCTATTAGGAAGCTTTATTACTTTCTTTCAAATACATGTCTCCTACCTCCAAAATTTTATATCACTCTGTATCTCCCATGTGACAACTTTCTTAATGTATGAACTATTTATATTTTAATGACCTCATATCCTTACTGAAATAGCAGGCCCTTCGGAGCCTGAGCCCACGGCCTGTATCTGGGCATCCTTTCCAGTACTCGGGCGATTGCCTTTCTGGAGAGACTTCTGTAACGTGAACTCTGCACACGCCACGTAGGAGAAGATGGGCAGAGAAAGATGAGGGTCATCTCACAGTGAGACGCCCGTGGAAACAGCAGACCAGGAGATCCGTGGCCCGGGAGCCTGAAAGGAGTAATCCAAGAGCCTGCCGGACAGCTACAGCCAGGCCAGACAGGTTGGCAGGGGAGGAGAGTGAGGAGCCAGCACTGTGCTGCCTCCCTCTAAGTGTACTCCCAGCCTGCCCTGCATGGCTGCCAACCCTGCAAAGCAGACACAGAGCAACAACAGTATGATCTCAGCAACTTATGCGGGATTCAAAAGTATATGTAGGGAAGATTATCACATGCCAATGAAAACATTTGGAAAAAGATAATTTCTTAGTGCATTGTTTTATTTTATAACTTACAGAAAGTAAATCAAGAGTATGAATATGACCAAAAGCCAGTACAGAGAAGAACACCACAATCAAAATATTCAGAAGACCAAAAAAAAAAAAAAAAAAAAAAAAAAAAAACAACTATCAAAATAAATAAAATAATCTTTTAAATGAACTGACAAAGTGTTAGTTTTGCTTAAGCAGTGAATTTTTTAAATCTCGATATTATTTGATGGATTTGTGCAGAAGTCACAAATATGGAACAACTTGAAAACTCACATTGGTTTATTAGTAAATAATAAGCAGAGAACTAGAGTGCAAAAATCAAAATACTCATACAGATACAGAATAGAGAGAAATCGGTAAGCTCCAAGGACCTAGAGATCATAGCAAGCTCAGAACTAATGAGATTTTAAAATAGATGCACCTATATAAAAATTACAATGTGATAATTATTATTCCTATTAAGATAATTCATTTTAAGATATTCAAGTTATATAGCTGCTATGTAGAGCTTAATTTTCAGACATGTGAGAAAGGCAGATTAGTATCAGAGCTTATTAAAACAAAAGGAGGTGATATACAATATCTAAAAGAGAAAATTAAAGATCGTGGCAATTTTTGGTTAAAAAATATTCTCTATTACTAGAGTAGTTGGAAGGATATGTCAATCTGTTATTATACTGCTAAACAGAAATACCAGAGATTGAGTGACTTGTAAAGAATAGAGGTTTATTTGACTCACGACTCTGGTGTTTGTGATGAGGCCAGCATGTGGCCTCTGGTCTGGGTACAGCATGTCCCTGGAAGCTGGAAGGTCAGTGGGTGCTTGTAAAGAGACAGATCTGCCGATCAACCTGACTTTCACCTCAGCCCATTCCCGTGGGAACTAAACCTGTCGTGGGAGAGTGAGAACTCGGCACCTCCTGTGAGACAGCCCTGATCTTCCCCATGACCCAAACACTATCCTCTAGACCTCACCTCCTGAAGGTCTCACCACCTCTCAGTGTCATTACGTTGGGGAGCACATTTTAATGCATACATTTTGGAGGGGACACATTCAAATCGCAGCAGGGAAAATTTCAAATTTTAATATACCAGAGAACTGACCTATCTTCCACAGTACAAACAGACAAATGTATCTCCCACTGCAGGGAAAGCGTATGTAACACGGTGTTTAAAAGCGTGTGCTTTGCAATCAGACGTATCTGATTTTAAGGCTTATGTCTTGGACCCACTTTCTTTGTAACTCTAGAACTTAGAAATTACTGACCATCAGCTTACTAATTTGAAAATATGAAAATATTTCTTCTATAATGCCCTATTATTAAATAATATATGTAGACTCCACAGAATGCTTAATAAGCAGTAATATGATCACTTTTATTGTCATTATAGAAGAATATTTGAACTATTAGTCAAAAATGCCTTCAACTACTTACAAATGCTGTTCACAAAATCATCTTTATTCACAACTGCTCTTAACCCCTTTGTGCTGTGCGAAGCTCCCCTCCTTGCCTCCTCTCTCCCTGATTAATCTGTATTGTCCTGTGGATTGATTTCTTATAGCTGTCCTTGCTCGGATTCACCCTGTTTTCAGCCTAGACCATGATAGCAGCTTCCTCACTCATGTTGTTCCTTTCCTGCCCTTCCATAGACTCCCTGCCCCATAGGCATGTGTATTCTCTGGAAAGAGACAGAGAGAAGGTAATTGAGAATTCACCCCAGGCATAATTCCCTCTCCTCTCAGGATTTTGGGCCACATGTACCCTGCGTGAGTTTCAAGCCACTGGGTCTGGGACTCAAACCCTGGTCAGCCATGTAGGAGTTCAGTGCCTTAACCACTGCACCATCTGCTAGTCCCTGCACAGGCTCTTCTTAAGACTCTGAAGTACAGCTCTCACTTCCCCATAACACATCCTCAACACATCTTGTGCAAAGTTGCCTATTACATCTTCTAATTCTGTAACAACTGCTAGCAACTTCAACCATAATTTCTAAACTTCAGCCACAGTCAATCAACCTCCTCATGTATTTAAACCTTTGCTTAAAATACCCTTATGTGGGACCAGCAGGTGGTGTGGTGGTTAAGGCGCTGTGTCCCACACGACTGACCCTGTGGTTCAAGCCCGTCACACCCGTCAGTGGAGTGGTGGTTCGGGCGCCTGGATTCCACGTAGAAGACCGTGCAGTTCAAGTCAGGACACGGCAGTCGGGAAACTTGCTGGGCACGTGTGTGTGGGGGCCCGACATCTCGAGAGGAGGAACGGAGAAGGAACTGTGGTGTGACCATCCCCATAAAGAGTGCTCACTCTCTCTCTGGTGAATGCATGAGCACTGAAGAGAGAAAATCAAAGTTTGTAGGGAGAGACAAGCCCCCGAATGTCAGCGTGGTGGTAAAGAGCAAGAAGGAGTGGAAGGACCAAAACCACTGGACCTCAGGGCTGATTCTAAAGCTTCAAGACCGGCCGCCGAAACCAGAAGAGGCACAAAAGACCAATTGCTCAGAGTCGGCAGTCCAGAACACCCAGGCAGTGATGCCCACCTTACTTCTCACAAGGGAGAATAGGCGGTAAAAAAGTAATTTCTTTTTTTTCTTTTTCTTTTTTTTCCCCCCAGTGGGCACATGTACTTTCCAGAGAGAGAAAGCAACCTCCCCCCCAAGCCCCCGAAAGGGTATGGCCACACCACAGTCCCTTCCCCTTCACCTGTTCCCCCTTCCAGAATTTCAAGCACACATATGTACCCGCCCAGTAAGTTTCTTAGCTGCTAGGGCCAAGACTTGAACTGCAGACTCAGTCATACGAGACCCAGCCACCTTCACTACCATGCCACTAGCTGGCTAAAAAATAAAAGGTGCTTTTATTTACTTTCTAGTAAACGTTATTGGAAAACCAGACATCTGCATGAAAAAAAACCAGAAAGAGAACAAAATCTACACACAGACCTTACATCCTTCAGAAGAACTATCTCAGGGTGGATCAGAGACTCACGTATAAAATGCGAAACTATGAACCGCCTAGACAGTGACATAGGGCAAACATTTAGGTGACCGTGGATTGGCAATCCCATTTGGGTCACAGAATCAAAGGACAGGAATGAAATGAAGACTTGATGAGTTGGACTTTAATTAAAATTAAAACCCTCACCTCTAAAGAACACCATCTGGACATTGAGAAGATAAGCTACAGATTTGGAGAAAATATTTCCAAAAAATGAATATCATAAAGGGTGATACACAAAAACACAATTTTTTTTTTTTTGCGAGACTTTTGCTATAGAGCACGTGCACTCACCAGAGAGACAGAGAGAGACAGAGAGACAGAAAGTGAAATATGACCACCCTCTTCCCCCCGGGAGGATGGCCATACTGCAATCCCTTCTTCTCCTTTCTCCTCTTGGGATTTTGAGCATGCACACATATGCACCTGGCATGAGTTTTAAGCCAGTGGGTCCGAGACTCAAACCGCAGTCAACTATGTAGAAGTCCAGAAATGTAACCACTATGCCATCTGCTGGTCCTAAAAAACAAGACTTAAATAAATAAATAAATAAAATACAAAATTACACCTAATTTCTTTTCTTTAGGAAAATTTCACAATAGCACAGTAAACAAATGCCTAAGAGAGACAGGAAGAGAGGAGAAGAGAGAGAGGAAGCTGATGGGGTCTCGTCACACCATGATCCTTTTCCTCCAGCCCTGCACCTGCCAGCCTCTGGCTACATGTGTGCACATCTGGTATGTTTCTGGTGGATGAAGCAGGGGATCCAAACTCATGGTATGCCACATGGCTTCCAGCACTGTAGCGCAGACCCCTACAGCCTGCACCACCTCCTCTGGGTCTACGAAAGGTGTTCTTATTACATGATTTTCTTTTTAATTGAAAGGTTACTTTTGGAGTTTTAGGTTCACAGCCAAGCTGAGTGGAAGGCAGAGTTCCCAGGTTCCCCTTCCCTATAAACACGCAGCCCTGTTACCACCCACATCCCGCACCTGCACAGAGCCGTGGCTACAATCCAAGCCAGGGTTCATCCTACAGAGAAGGAGAAGGGTTATGGCATGGCCATCCCCCCAGGGGGTGATTTCTTGCTTTCTGTCCTTGTTTCTCTCTGTCTCTCCAGAGAGCACATGTGCCCTATAGCAAAAATCTCTCTTAAATTTTTTTTTAAAAGTCTTGTTTTTCTTTATGTAAAACAATTTGTAAAACTCATTAATCACATGTTTAATTGGTATCAACTTTACCTTGAGCATGCTGGAGAAAAGGAAAAAAAAAGTATACTTTAAAAAATAATTTACTGAAGTTCATTTAAACATTTAAACATAGAAAGTGTAATAATCTTCCGGTGGTCATTTCTTCTTTAATTATCACAGAAATCACTGTATTTTCATTTCCCCTTTGATTTACACCAACTACATGGCTGACCTGGCTCGCACAACCAATGTGGGGATGAATTCGAGCTTGGCTGGCCACATCTAATCTAGGGCGATGTTTGACCTTCACTGTTTTGACTTTTAAATTTGCTTTTTATGCATTGAAAAAGTATGGCACATAAACACTATGGAATACTACTCATCCATTAAAAAGAAAAAAAATGATGAGACCCTGACATTTGGTAGAAAATAGATAAATATGGAAGATTTACAGCTGAGCAAAGCAAGCCAGGCTATGAAAGAGAGGCATCGTATGTCCCCACTTAATCTATATCGAATGTCTGCAGTCTGTGGTAGAAACAGAACGAGCGGGTGGTATAAAAACATGGTGGGGAACTGTGGAAACCAGAGACAGAGTGAGAGGAGGGTGGGGAGTGGGCGTGGGTGAGAGGGAGGGAATCAGGGTAAAAAGAAAGAAGCAAAACATTTAAGGGACACAAGATGGAAAAGGATCTGTGGATGACATGTATGGTAATACCTTTGACTGAACCAATATCCAGTGTGTTCAAAATGGGTGAGCTCAATTGGTCTACTGTAATGACATGCAGTGATGGAATGTAAAATAAAGAAAGAAAAAAACAAAAATGAAAACATTTGCTGTTTGACTTTTTAAATCAGTATGGAAATGTGTCTACCTAATATGAGAATAATCTATGAGTTTACATTTTAATAAGTAATAAGATGTTTATAAAGTATTGGGTTTATTCCAAAGCATGAAATATTTTGTCTCACAGATGATCTGGCATATGCTTTAACTGTCACAGACACAGACTTACATAAAAAGCACTAATTTTATTTCTGCCAATTGGCTTATTTTCCTATTGATTATATGAATCGACATGATTCATAGAGGAGAGTGGCAGCTAAGTACTGGGTGAAATCAAGTTCTTGTCTTTTTTTTCCCTTCATGTCACTCAGTTCTTTAACTGAAATAAGACACTTTAGGAACAAATATTTTGGTTCTAAGAGTCACAAGTCTTAGTCCCCTTCATCCCATGCCCTGGTTCTCTCCCATCAGCCTCCCAAATTCCTAGGCTGTTCTTCACACGTAACCTCAGCATTGTCTGCGAGGCCGTTTTTGTTCTTTTTCTTTTCTTTATTTTAATTGCCAGAGGCATGCGTGGAAGTCAGAGAGAGAGAGAGAGAGGGAGAAAACATCTCCCATTTGTTGTGGTCACGCCACCATTCCTTCTCCATCTCTCTCTCCAGTCAGGGTTTGGGGCACTCACCCATCTATGAACACCTGACATGCTTTTCAACCCTCCAGGTCTGGGATTCGAACCGTGGTGTGCCATGTGGGAGCTGACTCCCTTAACTGCTGAACTACAGAGCCGGCCCTATCTGTGATATCTGACTTGCTGTTATACGTCTTGGCCTCCTTCGTGCCTTTACACGTGCCCTTTTGTCCCTCTGCTTGGATCTGTTCAAATCATGCCTCTTGCCTTTTTCTAAACACCCGGAGAGAGCTCCGTGACTGCTCTTTTTATATACCTTGTGACAGCTAATATGGCATCTTGCGCATGAAAATAGCTGCATTTTGTTAAAGTGTGTTTCAATTTAGATCCACTCTATGTTAAGTGCCTGTCTGATAAAACATGTTTTATATATGCATAGATACAGATATAGATATCCACTGGAAGAGAACTGCTTTCATCGTAAAGAATATGAAAAGACCATCTTCTAGAATAATGTAGAATTATTTTGCTTCATGACTTGGTGTCTTTAATCTTTTAATATTTAAGTTTTGTTTTAAATCTGAGGAACTTTGCAATCCTCTGAAGACATAGAGATTATAAAATGATGTGCTTGTTAAATATACAGCCCGTTTTGGGGGAACAAATGTTAATTTTTTCAAGCTAGAAGATGGCAAGATATAAGTTCTTAATTAAAATTCATTTAGTGTGTTATCTGACTGAATGTACTTAAAAGAAATCTTTGACACGTTGATCAGATTAAATTGATTTAATCTCAGCTGAAACTTAAGTTCAGCATTAGTCATGGATAATTACTGTCAGAAAGGATATGTTCTAGCTATTCATTTACATAATACGAGCTTTCTTTTGAATTGCATATGAATTAATTAAATTCCCTTTAATTGTAGCAGCTACATGCAACACACAGCTTCTAGCTAGTGTAAAATAGTTCATTAATTCCTAGAAAATAGCCAGTATCCTAATATAAACCTCTGATCTGGCGTCTTGGCTCTAAGAGGGTAGATTTAAGGTGCGAGAGCCTGGGAAACGGACGCACGGGTCTGGGAATACCAGATATGAATATGTATTAGAGCGATGCACTTCTCCCCCAAATGAGAAATTATGTTGAATCGGAAAGTGTGCCTTACTTTGTGACTAAAATGCAAAACGATCACCTCTATAAACTCAAACTTATAGTAACTGATTTCAGTTACATCACTGGCTGTCGCGTAGCAAAAGTCCAAACAAAAAAGAAGTCAGCTCTCAGATCCTATGAAGAAGTGTTCAAGACACACATGTTCTCCATTCTCGCCTCTCTCTTTTCTTTAGTTTTGCCATAGGGCACGTGCACTTGCTGCAGAGAGGGAGGGGCAGGGCGAGAGAGTGAGAAATCACCCCTGGGGGATAGCCACACTTCAGTCCCTTTTCCTCCTTTCTCCTCTTTGGGTTCTGGGCAAATACAGGTACTGGGGACGTCTCTTAAGCACCTGAATTTGGAACTCAAACCGCACGGTTGGCCACATGGGATCGAGCCACTTTTACCCCACACTGAGGTGGCTGGCCCACATCTCCTATTTCTTGCATTATATACATACACTTCCTTTTTCCTATCCAGAATTCTGTTCATATCTGTGGACATTTAGACATGAGTATTACATGCCAGGAATGTGCTTTCTGTGCACAATTACATGCAGTGTTCTATGTCAGTCTAGAAAAGGGCCCACGCACTTGTGCCTATGTTACAGATGGGACCACTTGGCACAGGGAGGGGATTTACCCAAAGACAGAGCCTCTAGGTGCTAGAGCAGGATTTTGAACACCAGAGGTCTAACTTTCCAGACCTTGCCCTTACGTATCACACCACTCTGGGGAGAGAAGAGAAAATTCAAGGAGGGGAGGGGAAGAAAGAAAGAGTGTGAGAATATTTGGGAGAATTTTATCTGCCAGCTCTGATAAAAGCCTTTCTTGTTGAAACATCAGCTGAACCCTGAACGGGCATTTGTCTTTGACCATTTCTTTTTTGCCTGACACGGAAATGCACGTGTTGTCTGGACTCGGGAGCCAAATGATTTTCTGTTCTTTACCTCCAGGCTTTCTGATTCAGGATGGCCCCTTTGGATCTTGTGAGAACAAGTACTGTGGCTTGGGACGGCACTGTGTCGTCAGCAGAGAGACGGGCCACGCCGAGTGCGCCTGTATGGACGTGTGCAGACGGCACTACAAGCCCGTGTGCGGGTCCGACGGGCAGTTCTACGAAAACCACTGTGAAGTGCACAGAGCCGCTTGCCTGAAAAGACAGAAGATCACCATCATGCACAACGAAGACTGCTTCTTCACAGGTGCGTGAGGGCCGGCCTCGGCTGCCCCGCCTCCATTTGTTTCTGTGTTTCCTGCCTTTCGCTTCCCACCTAGCGTGATTGGATGTCTGCAAGTGTTTAAAAAAGGCAAAGGGGGGGAAGTGAACTTAATGACCGTTGAACAGCAGGGTCTGGGAATGTGATATTCAGTTCTGAGAATAAAGCGGCCAAAATATGACCGAGATCGTTACAGGCTCTCGGTGTTGGACCCGTGGCTTCCCAGTCACGGAGTCACCTTGGGGCCACGGGGTGGCCTCTCTGTCTGCAGGGAGGATTCGGTTGCACCTGGAGAAGAATCCAGGGCGGGTGCCAGCCATGCTGAGAGCATGCCTCCCTTTCTGACTACAAAGTGTGCCGCAGGGTGCACCACGTAACTCAGATGGTGTGGGAGCTGTGTCGCTCGCTGGAACAGAGTTCATGCTACCCTCACATGGTCATTCGGGGATGGTGGGCCTTCCCAGTGCTACAGCGTGCGTGTCTTCCTGTACTGGGGGTCGCTGGGCTATGGAAAAGTGCTGTTAGGTGAGTCAGTTGATGCATTCTCTTAACATGCCGTGTAAGTAAATCATTGAGCTGCTTCAGCGTCACTTGTTTACCTTCACACCTCCTGCTTGTTTGCTTACACCAGAGAGGCTATTTCCTGTTAATGGTTATGGTCCAGACTTTCCAGCACTTTCCAGGTCAGTGGTCGACCTGACCGCCCAGCTCGGGAGGCTCCAGGGCTCAGTTTCTCAGAATGCCCTGAAGAGTATTTACAGCTAAAAGCTTCTTTGACTTTTTATTCTTAGCTTAAAGGTTCACTTGAAACATGATGTTATTACATTTCATTCACCCACTTGTGAAGGTGACTTAGAGATTTAAAATGTATTTACATCCCAAATTGGTGGGATAAGGGACTATATCCAGGGTTCCAAAATAAAGACTGTGGGTGCTTTTCTTTTTTTCTTTTTCTTTCTTTTTTTTGAGACGTTTTTGCTATAGGGCGTGTACGCTCGCCAGAAAGACAGAGAGAGACAGACAGAAGTGAGAAATCACCCCCCGGGGTGGGGGGGGGTGGCCACACCGCAGTCCTTTCTCCTCCATTCTCCTCTTGGGATCTTGGGCATGCACGAACACACACCTGGCGTGAGTTTAAGACACCAGGTCTGGGACCTGAACCACAATCGACTATATCGGAGTCCTGCAACATAGCCATTACACTAACTGCTGGTCCTCTGTGGGCTGCTTTTCTTTTCTTTTCTTTTTAAGAGATTTTTGCTATAGGGCACGTGTGCTCTCTAGAAAGATAGAAACAGAGACAGAAAGTGAGAAGCCCCCCCCCCAGGGGAGATGGTCATGCTGCAGTATCCTCTCCGCATCTTGGGCGTGCACACACACGTGCCTGGTGTGAGTTTTAAGCTGCCGGGGTCCAGTAACGCGACCATTATGCCATCCAGCTGACGCGAGATGCTGCCCTCACTGTTCACGGTCGCGTGGATGCAGTGGGAGCACGGTGGTAGAAGAGGTTGCCGTCACATGATCGCAGGTCAGGCCTCCGTTTCAAGTTCGGTTTATTGCTCTTGTCGCTCAGATCCAGCCGCAGATCGCAGAGTCTGGCTTGGCTACCAGTGTGCTCCGATGCTCACCGGAGAGCAGTCTCGCCGTCACTCCGACCTGAGCTGGTCCTGTGGAAATGATGCTACCGCACTGGTGCTCCGTGTCGGGGTGTAAAAGTATGTCAGCAGTTGATAGTTACTATGGGAGCATGTGAGCTAGAGGTCATGGTGTCATGCTGGATCCTGCTCACCTGACACGCAGCCTTCGATTCTCGGGACACACACGAGTGTGTATATCGTGTGGGAGAGCAATCCGGATGCCTGAGTTCTCCCTCCTCTTGGGTGTCAGGCCAAATGCTCTCAGTACTTAAGTCCCTTGAGAGAGAAGGATGAGGGACCAGCAGTTAGCGTAATGGCTATGTCTCTGGACTCCCATGTAGTTGACCCTGGTTCAAATCCCAGACCCGGTGGCTTAAACTCAGGCTGGGCGCGTGTGCGTGCGTGCCCAAGATCCGGAGAGGAGAATAGAGGAGAAGGGATTGCGGCGTGGCCATCCCCCCTGGGTGGTGATTTCTCGCTTTCTGTCTCTCTGTCTCTCTCTGTCTTTCTGACGAACACACACGCCCTATAGCAAAAACCTCTCAAAAAAAAAAAAAGAGAGAGAAGGATGAGGCAGAGTTCCCTCCTTATGATTTTACTTCATAAAACAATGGCTTGAACACTTTTGTCCATTGGATTTACTCTAAGCATATTTATTAGATCCACGGTTGCTTCAAAATACTTTCTCATCATGCAGAGTATTAAAATCCCTTTGTTATTATCCGGGTTATTTACCGAAGCTTAGCATGCTTTCCAGGTCTCAGAAATCGAGGGTCTTCCATCTGTTTATTTGATTTGATGTTTTGTCCAACATACATCTAACCCATAATATTTCATTTTAGCAGAAAAGGAGTAAACAATATAGAACAAAATAAATGGTCTACCTTATTAGAGTACATTTGGCCAAGTTTCGGACATAAAAGAAAATTCTGTAATGTCCAAGGCGTGATATTGTCGCCCTGACTAAAATCAATTCTGTGATTTTGACTTACAGTCTCTGTGGCATTTCACCAAGGTGTATTGCTTTCTCTAATGGCCCAATGAAAGAGGCAACCCAAAATGTTAAGTTCAGGAGCTGAAAAAAATTATTTATATATTTTTAAAAAGAACTGTAAATCAGGTAAAAAAAAAAATAAAACCATATTTGTTACTTTAGGCTAGGTGACTGTGGAAACCACGGATCTGGATTGACACACAGGAACCTGTTGTCCACTCCCCTATTATTAAAGCAGTTTCGTTAGAGCACAGCCCCATCACCCCGTTCAGTGAGAGGAGAGTGCTTGGGCACTGGGCAAGCCAGATCCCACGCCAGCCAGGGTTTGGATCCTGGCCCTGGTGGCTTCAAAAACATGCTTGCTTGTGTGTGTCTGCTCAGAACCCTGAGAGGACGGAGGGATGGAGAAGCCATTGTGGCATGACTGCCTCCTGAGGGCTGTCTCTCTTCATCTGTCTCTGTCTCTCTCTCTCTGACAAGTGAGATGTCCGGGGGGAAAGAGAGTTGGGTAGTTTCAACAGCAATCCTATAGCCCTGATACCTAAATATTTTTTTTTACCTAGGTTTTTCTAGAAAAAGTTTGCTGACTGCTGCTTTAAATGATTTCTGGTCCCTTAAACATTGTTTTTAGGAAATACTAAGAGGTCTTTAGTATTCTGTGTCTTCATAACTAATGTGATGTGTACAGGAACTTGCATATGTGGTAAAATCAAAACACCTAAACACACACAGAGAAATGGTTTTAAAACGGGAAGTCTAAGTAAGGTATATTGATGGGGAACCAGCCGGTGGTGTGGTGGTTAAGGGTACCAGACTCCCCCATGGCTGACCATGGTTCGAGTCCTGGACCTGGCAACTTGCTTTCTTTCTTTCTCTCTCTCTCGCTTTGTCCCTCTCTGGTCAAATTAAAATAGATGAATAATTAATAAGTAAATAAAGTTAAATAAAAAATATTTTAAAAAGATATATTGATAGGATCAAAGTCAGTACACTGGTTAAGATATTGTAGGACAGTTTCACGAGGTACTACCCCTGGGAGAAACTGGGCAGGGGGCAAATGGGTCCACTCTTATTATTTCTGATGAATGTGTGTAAATCGATAATTATTTTGAAATTGAAAGAAACCTTAATTTTAAAAAAAAGGCACTGAAAGAATTTTATAAAATACTTGAAAGTAAGGTTTGTATTCTTCACTACTGACCTGCGCCTTAAGGTAAGTCCTGTTTGTTTCGCATACTTACTTAATTGGGTTTATGTTTATCATTTTATTTAAGCTTAGTAAAATAAATTCAATTTCTATAATCCTGTGTATTGTTTCATTCTTTTAAAGTTAGGATTAGAAGCCAGGTTAAAAACACCTCTGTATGGACATACTTTTATATACACCTATTTTCATTCCATTATTTGGATTAAACATTGAAATGCCTCTTTAGTAATCTCAGTATTTACTGTTACTGACTCTTAAACACATAGGTGAATTTACTGTGAACTCTCTAGTGATTTATGAGTTGTGGAACTCTACATAAAACCAACAATACACCCGTGAATATCATATTTTCCTAGTCATTTCCATCTGCATTTATTTGCTGGTGAAAAGCTGTCTGTAATAGGGTACAGAGGACTGTGGCATATGTTTATTGGCATCGAATACTTCGTGATGATTCGTAACATAAAGCATTCTATTTTCGTAGAATGCCTAGGTATTCATTTTTGCAATAAGCCGGTTTTGCCTTGAAGTCGTTTCCCTCACAAAGGGCTTTCTAACTGCTGCAATTCAACATCCTCACTATCGCATGTCGTTCCCGCTCACCCCGACGTAGGGCAGTCAGCAGACAAAGCAGAACTCACTTTCTGGAGTGTAGCTATAAGCTGGAGTAAGAAGCTCATGACCTAACCTAGGCCGAAATGAATAGGGAATTAAACCTTTTAAGAGGAAGTCAAATGCCATTTACTGGGCTGAGAAAACAGAGATAGAGGCAAATGTTCTATGCGCTTAAATGCGCGTCGCAAACAGTAAGACTCCAGGAGCACGGTCGCCCAAGTCCTCCTTGCGCCTTTGAAGAAGGTTTGACTCCTTTCTTGGGGTCATATTTTGAATAGACATTCATACTCCATTTCTGAATTAGTTCTTTTATCTGATTTTTTTTGAAAGACGGTATTTTTAGAACTTAGGCTAGAGGCTAGGAAATTGGATTGCCAGTGATTTTATTTATTTATTTTTTTGAGAGATTTTTGCTATAGGGCATGTGCACTTGCCAGAGAGACAGAGAGAGACAGAAAACAAGAAATCACACCCCCCCCATGGGGGGGATGGTGGCGCTGCGATCCCTTCTCCTCCATTCTCCTCTCAGGGTTTTGGGCACCCACATGCGTGCACCCACCAGGTCTGGTACTCGAACTGTGATCGGCCATGTCGGAGTCCAGCAATGTAACCATTATGCCATCTTCTGGTCCCATTGCTAGTGATATTTTAAGAATAAATAAGTAAATAATTATCATGTCTTAGTCCACATGTATAATAATTTTAGGTTGCTTTGTTTTTGAAAAGCTTTCCCTGTGAAGCCATGTTTTATTTTTTCATTTTGAGTCTTTACAAATACAGTTTTTAATTGCCTTAGGGTGTGTCTGGGCAGTAGGGGTGCTCCTGTGTGGTGGTGAGGGCCATGCAGAGAGGGTTCGGGTTATGACTGAGCTTTGCCTCAGAAGTGGGTGCACCTGTGGTCTGGGCTGGCTGAGGGGCTGGGGGAGGGGAGAACGGCAGTGCAAACACCCATAAAGGTATCTCTTGCTGTCTCTCAGGAAATAAATAAATAGATAAGTAAATAGAAATTAAGTTTAAGCTTTCACATACTTGGATAATCTTGTTTCTTGTGTATTTTCATGCTATACATATGATTATTTTTTCAGTCTCTAGTTGTAGAATGTATGTTTTAGCTCAGTTTTATCTCACGTGTTCTGTGGATGTGTGTCTGTTCCAATAATAGGTATTAGCACAGTGTTCAAAATGACGTAAACAAGTGAGAACATCCCATCGGATCGCCTGCTTTTTCTTCCATACTGTTTGGAGACTGTTCAGATGTCGTCTCAGTCATTCGCTGTCACTGGCTCCTCCACTCATGGCCCTCTCCTGGTTGCCTGTCTGCAGGACTGAGGCCCCATTTCCGTGACTTTCAGAGCACTGACAAGTAAACAGCATCCGTGTACGGTCACCACCTTTCAGGGTAGCTGATCGTCCTCTTTCCCGTTTCTTCACAGAAACAGGGTGATTAAACCTCCTGTCCATTACGGTCCGCATGTATGATTTGGAATACAGAGCTCTAGAAAATGCACTTGGAAATTGTTTCTTATTAGTCTGATTTATATTTCACTTTGTCAATTATCCTGAAGAGTGCCTTCAGATACAGTGGAGAGCTTCTGGAAACTTAGTAATGATAAAATGGAAAGCCAAATGGTAAAGTAAAATGCTTTGCATGTTGTCAGCCATAGATGAAAAAAAAGTTTTGAGGGAATCCAATGAAATAAAATGGGCACAGCCCAAGTTTCTAAAAAAGCATGGCTAGTTAGTACTGCTGCTCTTTTGACACTGGTGAAGCAGAGTATAAAGAACCTCTTCAGGGCCAGCAGGTGGCGTGGTGACTAGGGTGCTGGATCCCACATGGCCAACTGGGATTTGAGTCCTGGTTCCAGAGCTTGGAATTTACTCCAGGGGCTTGTGCGTGTCTACCCAAAGTCCCAGAGGACAATGGAGAAGGGATTGCAGCGTGGCCATCCCCTGGGCAGTGCTTCTCACTTTCCTTCTCTGTCTCTCTAGCCAGTACATGTGCCCTATGGTGAAACAAAACAAGTAAATAAATACATACATACGAATCTGAAATGCTGTAGTGCAGTGCAGGGCCCTCATTTGCTCTGGGACAAGGTGCTGTGTCAATCTTATGCTACTTTTCAGTCCCATGGCTGTGGTGGCTCTTCCCTGTGGAGTGTGGTCAGACAGCGTCCCCACACCTCATGTCTTCTCTGACCGGATAAGGACCTTAGGGACTTACGTGTTTCCCTAATCAACACATAAATTTCTCATGGTTTATTCTGATCATACCTGGATTTCTAGTGGATTTTTCTAATCAATACCTGAATTTCTATTTGGGTCGCTTTCTAAAAGTGCCCCCTGCAATTCAAGGTTGTAATTATATTTTTTCAGTCCTTTTTTCTCTTGGCTAAGTCTAAAGAGCACACAAATAATAGTGAAAATTCTTGGTGGGTTTCCCCTCCAAGGCCAGGGTGAGCCCAAGTCCATAAGATGCCAAAACAGTACTGTATCATAATTATATCATAGTTGGAATGTGTACCCTGAATAAGGCATTTAGATCCAAATTCCCTCAGAATTATAAACATACAAAATCACTTAAAAAGTAGAGTTAAAGATAGGCTTTGCATAAAATTTTGTGGCAATGGAGATTACTCAATGGAAATTTTCACTCTTATTTTTACCTAAATCAATAATGACTTTCTAACATCCACAATTTGTATAGTGAAATAACTTAACAAATGGTATCATGGGCAATTCAAAAACTGGCATTTGTCTCTCAAGATTCTTTCCCAATCATTCAGCGCACGTTGGATCCCAGAGAGGTCTTCATTGCTGATGGCCATTCATTGCCACTGTGGACTGTGGTGTAGACGTCCATAGGCAAAAATGGAGAGCTCTACTTGCAGGGACACTTAAATAATGGAATAGCGATTGGATTGATATTAGGCGACAGGAAGCAGGTCAGCGTACGGCAGGCAGCCATGTCGTAATTTACATTTGACGCAGGATAATAAATGAGGAATCTTGGCAGGCTCCTAGACAAGTGAGTTAAGCGGTTTCACTTGCAGACGTGTTGTTGGGGAGATCCCCCAGGCCTGCACGCGCCTTTCCGCGTTCAGGCTAGAACTCACTATAGGAAGCAGCAAGGAAGTGGGACTCGGACTAGGACCCTCTCAGAGCTGCACCCACAGAGATGGAGACGATGTGGCTCCCCCTGTGACAGAGCGCTGGGGTAAAGCAGTCACTGCCTAGCATAAGTTGCTATGGACTGGGGGCGAAGTTGCAATAAGTCAAGAAATGAGCTCAGGAAATAGAGGATGAGGGGGGCCATCTGCTGAAATGAGACTCTGGAAGTGCACGCACTTGCGTATATATATAAATTTTTTCCCCTCACATACTTGTACATTTAAGATGAATACATATACATTTAAGATTAATCTCCTTGAAGTTTACCTTATTCATGGAAGGGAATGTGTGTGTGAGCATGAAAGACAGAGAGGGAGGCGGGAAAGGATGGTGTGGAGACAGAGCACCCCGACAGGGCCTTGTCGTGCCGGCTCCCCTCTTCCAGCCCTCCAGCATGTCAGCCCTTGGCGCCTGTGCACACGCGTGGTGTGTTTTCAGGCAGACTCAGAACTCAAACCTGCAGGCAGCCATGTTAGCTACTGACTGTGCCACTGGGCTGGGCCTAGATGAAATGTGAGTGTCTTGTAGTTAAGTGAAAGAAAATGCTTTCCGCAGTTGGGTGAGTCTGGGCCGTAAGGGAGAGCTCAGAATGGCAGACCTGTGTATAGGATTTATCAGGCAATTAACAAACAAGGTCAAGGGGTTCTAGCTGCCACTACATGGAGAATGAATGCAGATTGGCCAGGATAGAGAGCTGAAGACAGAGCTCTGGTCTTCAGTCCTCAGAGATCACAGAGGATGAGAACAAGCCAGAGAGAGACACAGTCACTAGAGATAGAAAAGAAAGCCAAGAGGGGGAGAGACCCAGAAGGTAAGTAAGAAAGACATAGAGGGTGGAAAGCTTGGCTGAGCGACACATTGCCGAGATCAACCACGGTGAGGATTGAGGAATGAACACTGACTTGGAAAGATGAAGGCCATGGCTGACTTTGGCAAGAGTGAGTGACAGGGACATTGGAGCTGAGGAAAGGGGTAGCAAGCATGGGAGGATGGTAAGAGTTTTGCTCTAAGGGAAGTGGGTACATGCAGACAGGTACAGTTTTCAGGATGGCGATGCCGTGGGGAATAAAAAACTGGAGAAGAGGAACCAGCAGTTAGCGTAATGGCTATGTCGCTGGACTCCCACGTAGTCGACCGCGGTTTGCGTCCCGGACCCGGTGGCTTAAAACTCACGCCGGGCGCGTGTGCGTGCGTGCCCAAGATCCCAAGAGGAGAATGGAGGAGAAGGGATTGCGGCATGGCCATCCCCTCTGGGGGGTGATTTCTCGCTTTCTGTCTCTCTGTCTCTCTCTGTCTATTGGCGAGCGCACGTGCCCTATGGCAAAAACCTCTCCCAAAAAAAGAAAAAAAAAAAAAAACTGGAGAAGAAAAATGATAGGGCAGGAGAAATGGGGCAATTGCAGAGTAGGGCCTCTGGACAGGGAAGGGAGGATGGCCCCAGCACACAAGAGGCAGATTCCGCTTTAGATGGGAGCATGGCTCTGCACCCACTGAGCAGAAGGAAGGGAAAGACAGGGCTCTGAGGTGCAGGGAGCCGGGCGTACGCATTGATCTAGGTTCTCTGCAGGGGCAGACGGTTAGGACACACAGGAACAGTCATGCAGATGTCTATGCAGCGATGCAGAGAGGGGAGAGGTAGGTAGGTGCAGGGAGGCGAGAGGGATTCACTAGGGGAACTGGCTTACTTGAGTCTGGAGGCTGAGGGATCCCATGACAGACCATCTGCGAGCTCGAGACCCAGCAGTACAGCTCCCGGGGAAGCTAATGGCGGAATTCTCAGTTCCAAGAAGCAAGCCCGAGAGCCCAGAGTAGGGGGCTGCCACTGCGAGTCCTGAAGTCCAGAGGCAGGAGTTCTGATTTCCAAGGCAAGAGAAGAAAGGTGTCTCAGCTCCAAGGGAGAGGGGAGGAAGGAGGCCAAACTCATCTTATGAAAATCGACTTCAGCCAGAATTAGGTCCCACCCGAGGTAATAGTATTCATCCATTCACAAGGACAGATTCTCACAGCCCGCCCACCTGACAGCCCCCACTCCCAGCACAGGTACGTCGGGAGTTAAGTTTGCAACTCACAAATGCTGGGCAGCGCGTTCTAACCAGAGTGGCCTGTTTCATAGCATAAAAGAGTGTTTTCATGAGGTGGCTTATATTTTCTCAATGAGATAAGAAATGAAGCGTCATTTGCAAGTTACAGAGGAGAAGTTGGGAGGCTGTGGAGGGCAAGGTGGGGAGTTTAGAAACAATAAACTGAGAGTGAGAAATAACTAGGGTGATGCAGTAAGATTTCCAGTAGAGCTGGGGACTGCGTGGATCGCTACTGGTCAATTTACAGTGAGCACAGTCTTTCATGGCCATGTGCTGCCTCCAAATAAAGTCAGCTACTTAGACTGAGATGTCGACAGGTGAAAAGTTGAGTTTAACCAGGATTTTTATTTTCCCAGGAGAGAAATGTAGATGGGAACAGGGCTTGCAGCTGTGGTTTCCAGTTCCCCACCGGGGATGATTCTGTTGTCTCTGCCTCATGGTGGAGCAGACGTGGGTTCTAGCGAGCTCCTGCCGGGCCTTTTCCACCTCTGTCCCCATTTAGACAACTGCAGACTCCTCAGCCATCTCTGCCTTCTGGAAATCGTGTTCCATATTTTGGGGTGGCTTCCTCACACTGGCCTTGGCTTTGCCTTTTAGTTAAAAATGATTAGAAACGAAATCTGTTGAGAGGACCAGGCCACACCTTTGTCAGGTATTTGGAAAACAGAGAGCTCTGCAGTAACTGCTGTGTGTGAGCGGGCGCCCCCTCTGGTCGCTGGCAGTTACTGACCAGTGCACAGTGCGCACATCTCACCTGTCTCAGACAGAGAGAGCATTGGCAAGTCCTTTCCCCCAGCCAGTGAAGGTGGGCGGTTACCTTGAAAGGTGTCTAGTGTGACACCGCTTTGCTCTCAGTCCTGTAGGCAAGCTGTGCGTTGGCGTCACTGGGGACAGCCATGTGCTGTGGTTGCATTTGATGAATAAAACTGCTTTTTTTTGTTTATTTGTTTAGCAAATTATATAAAAATTTGAAGCCGCTGAAACATTTTCTACCTAATATTTCTACAGCTAAACATTTCTGTATATTTTATTTAATCTGGATCCCAGTCATGCTAGAATATAGATCGACTTAGTCATGTGACCATTTGCAGGGTTCTTGGCATTTCATTAATTTTAAGTCATTTTTCCTAGGAAAAAAGGGGGGGAGTAATATTAAAAAGTTGAGAAAGAGACATGAACGTTAGATGGCTCTAATTGAACATTTGTATAATTAATGGAAAGGAACAATATTACAATATTACATCTGCTTGATTAATTTCATAAATGCTCAAAATGCTACATGACTGTCAAAATGTTACAGGTAATCATTAATGTGCTCTATCTACAAAAATAAATGCATGCATATGTATATCGAGGCAGGTAGGAGAAAACACAACTTTTTACCTGTTACCTGATGATCATTTATTGATCCTAATCTTGTGACACATCCTCCCCCCACCCCATAGGGCACATGCGCTCTCTGGAGAGAGAGAGAGAGAGAGAGAGAGAGAGAGAGAGAGAGAGAGGAAAAGTGAGAAATCACACCTCCGTCCCTTCTCCTCCATTCTCATGGGATTTGGGGCAAACATGCGCATATATGCAGCATGATTTTCCAAACACCAGATCTGGGTCAAACCATGGTCAGCCATGTGTAAGTCTAGCATCTTAACCACCATGCCACCTATTGGCTCAACCCTTCCTTCCTTCCTTCCTTCCTTCCTTCCTTCCTTCCTTCATTTATTTATTTATTTATATTTTTGTAAGAGATTTTTGCCTTAGGGCACATGCACTCACTGGAGAGGCAGAGAGAGAGAAAGTGAGAAATCACCACCCACCTCCCGGAGGGGATGGCCATACCAGAGTCCCTTCTCCTCCATTCTCCTCTTGGGATTCTGGGCATGAAAGCTCACACACTGGAGTGGGGATTGGCTATACCAATCAACGGTCAATGATAACTTTTGTTTGAATTTTGTTTTCCGTTGTAAGAGAATTACATTCTATCAGATTAGATTGCTGTCTTTACCTATACTCAGGAGAACTGAAATCACTATGTCAAAACAAACCCTTACCTTCTGTGTGAGACATTTTTTCTTAGGATATGTGCCATGTTGTATTCAGACATTATTAATGGACAGTTATTTTTTTTTTCTCTCAGCAGTTTATAATTGCTGAGTCTGAGTTCCAAATTAAAAGGGGGTAGCAGGACCCAGGAGAAGCACATATATAAAAATAGGAAAACTCAGCAGCAAAGTTAGCACCCAGAAGAAATGTTAAGGGGTCGTCAGGGTCCACAGTCAGACTCAGGAGCCATCTTCTCAAGAGAAAAGGAAAGTTTATCATGGGTTTGGTGCGAGGCGGTGTTTAGAAGAACTCGTGTTTTCTGTCTTCCTACATTGACGCTAAGGCAGAGACGAACTCCCACAGGTCAGGGGTGGGATCCGTAATGACAGTACCCGCTGGAGTTCACGCAGCTGTTCAGTATTCGGTGAGGCTGGGCGACAGCACAGTGGAAGTCGGCGCTGTGTGAGGCTGACCTACCCGAGAAGGTTCCAGGCTCCAGTCCAGAGAGCTGAGAATACCAGGCACAAATGGCCATGCTCTGGGGCCGCTGGGGCTGCGAGTGGATCGTGGCATGAAAATCCCGTTGAGTTGTCTCTCTCTGTCTCTGTCTCGCTCACGGAAGAAATGAATCGACTCTGAGAAGCTGGCACAGTGTAGGGCAGATGTTGACGGGCTATCCTGAGTGCGGTGGGGAACCTCCCAGCCCTGCTCACATGTGGTCCTGCCTGGTCGTGTGCTCTCAGCTCCTCCCAGGCAAGCACAGAGTATTAACCAGACAGCTCTAGCTTTGCCGTGAAGCTTTACGTCCTATCAAACTCCATACTTTCTTTTGCATATCCTCACAGTGATTTGTTTTCAAAACAGAATCATGTGTATAATTAACTGTACCAGGCAATAATCCTAATTACTGTTTCGTTTGGGGCTGAAACATGTACATGGGCCCACGTTGATTGCACGGTTAGTGAAATATGAAATAACATGCAGGTTTGTATGGCATGCCTTTCCCAGTATTCAGAATAAGAACTATGGCATTTAGCTGTGATGACAGTCTACAAAACACAAGAGTGGGATTTGGGGCTTTAATTAAATTTATGTCAAAATTACTTTCAAATCCTGGGGAAAAATATGCCTGAATAATAATATAGCACATGTTTTGGCCTTTAAAGATTTTAACAAGTGGAAACATTTACATGACACATTGGCACAATCTCTGTAGCTCAAAAATAGCTAGTCTGTGACACAGAGCCGGCTTTGCTCGTTAATTCCGTAGTAAACACGCACAGCCGCTCGGCGTAAATTTGTCACTGCTGTCTGCGTGTACTGGAGGAGGTAGGCGTGGAAGGGAGTTGCATTTCAATATCACTGTGAATATAGGAAAGCCAGGTTGTGCCATGACTTTTCCATGTAATTTTAATTATGTGAACATCAGAATGCTACAGAAAATAAATAGATACGAATGTTATCTAGACGTTACCCTCGGCCAGTAGTAGCTGTATTTGACTCCAGGTCATCCTCAATATTTATGACATTTTCTTCCAGGGACTTGCCTTTGTTTTCTCAGAAGTAAACCCTCTGTTTCCAGCCTCCCTCCTCCATGGCCCCAGAAGGAGCCGTCCTCTGTTCTCTGAGACTTGAAAGCAAGCACCACATTCGTCTGTCCTTGTCATTCCACAGATGCATTTTCCCCCCAATCCTGGAGATTGGTTCATTTTCCTTACTTTATATGACCACAGACAAGTCCTGGGGAAGGAAAGAGTGGTGATTAGTGATATCAGTGAGGATTCATAAGATTGGACTTTGGGGACAAGCAGATGGCATAATGGTTACATTGCTGGACTCCCACGTAGCCAACCGTGGTTCAAGTCCCGGACCTGCCAGCTTAAAACCCAGGCCGTGTGTGTGTGTGTGTGTGTGTGTGTGTGTGTGTGCGCGCTCTCAAAATCCCAAGAGGGGAGTGGAGGAGAAGGGATGGCCACCCCGCCGGAGGAGGAGGTGATTTCTCGCTTTCTGTCTCTCTGTCTTTCTAGAGAGCACACGCGCCCTATAGCAAAAATCTCTTAAAAAATAGTTTGGACTTTGACTAGTTTCTTGGAGCATCTCCCCTCCATTACTCTGATAAACAAATTGTAGTTAATGTATGAGAGTAGGCAGGATTTAGCTAATCGTAAGCAGATTTAGAAATAGTATCGTCTATTTATATATGTACACATTATTTACCTGACACTTTAACATTTAAGGTAATAATGTGAATTCTTACTTTCCTAAACATTATAATATAAGACAAATGACTTGTTTTAATGTCTGGCATTCAGGGCCAGATGGTGGTACAATGGTAGAACGAAGTGCTGTGTGAGGCAGACTGAGAGGGGAGCTTTGGGGTTCGCATCCAGAGACCTCCTTGAGTAGCTGGGCACAGGTAGGCCCATGATCTGGGGCTGCCGAGGCTGGGGGTGAGTCGAGATCCAGTTCCTGGTGCTCTCTGTCCTCCTCTCACCATTTCTCTAGTTCATGAAAGAAATAAGTAAACTAACAAAGACCAATGATCAAATTACGCAGATATACCTGACAGACAATAAGATGATTTTAATATTAACTAACAAATTAAGTAAGCGGGTAAATCTATGTTGGTATTAGTACATTATTTAGAATAAAGGAATATTTCAGTGATAACTTTCTTATCCTGAGAAAGATGGTGAATGAATATTGTACGTATTAGTTCTCAGCACTGACTGACAGTGGGTTGACTTTTGAGAAGATAAAACTTCCCATCTCTAATGATCAATGCCTAAAGCATCTGAACAAATGAACTACATTTTGCAATGATCCTCATCTCCTTAGTTGTGTTTTTTCTCGTTTGTTTTTTACTTTTTTGCCATAGGGCATGTGTGCTCACTGGAGAGAGAGAGCCAGGGGAAGTGGGAAATCTCTCTCTGCTGGAGCTGAGGGTAGCCACACCACAATCCCTTCTCCTCCATTCTTCTCTTGGAATTTTGGGTACGCATGCACACACACCTGGCATGATTTTCAAGCCACCATGTCCAGGACTCAAGCCAAAGAGCTGGCCACGTGGGATCCAGTCTTCACCATGCCATCTGCTGGCTTGCCCATAGCTGTGTTTTAAGACACAAAATCACCATATCAATATTTTGCAACTGAAATTTCATGCTAAGATTGATATTTAAGTTCTATGGACTAGGGGTTTGGAAGTGAAATCATCAGAACTTCGTGAATCTTTATTCAATCTGGAACGCCTATTACAAGTGTATTCTTTCGAGTTTTGAATTTGAGTTTATAGAAAAATGATGTTTTTTTTTCCCTCACCTGGGTCTTTTAATGCAGTTTAGGATATTCAAAGAAAGTTTTCTTCTTTACTATCTATTCTCACTGGTTCAGCATGGGTTCTTCTAGGAGTACAGTGTCTGTCACTCTCGTGGTTCCGGGTTTTTCCTCCTGTTACTGCTGTGTTTGTAACAAGGACTGAGGACCTGGAAGTGGTGTGGCCCCTGGGCACGCAGTAGGAATTAGGGAAAGAGGACATGCAGAGTCTTCTCAGTCAGCTCATGAGTGGTCGATGTATCCGATGCTTTTAGAGGAGAAAAACTACACTTTTGGAAACACATATGCTATTGAGTTTTCAGAAAAATCAGGATGTATTTTTTTCTATATTTTCCTATGCAAAAATGCTCCCTGACTTTTCTGACATCCTAACATTCTCCCAACAGGGATTTAGTGGCTATAATTAAATTCCAAAAAGTGCTCCATAAATCTCAGTCGAAAATTGATCTTTAATTTGTGGGAAAATTCACTAGACTTCTACAGGTGAGCTATGTGCCTTTTGATAAGAATTTTCAAAAATCTTGGAACAGAATGTATACTATTCATGTTGTATGACTGATTCTTAAAAAAACACATTTTGCTAAAATTATAATTATGAAAAAGGATATTTTTAAATTAAATTGGAGCAGGGATGGAGAAAAAATAGAGTACTTTCAAGTAATAATACTTGAAGAAATGAATGAAAACTATCATTTCTCATTTTTCTTACTTTTATGGGAAAGAGTGAAATAGTTTTTTCATGAGGACCAGAAAGAGAAGATTTAAAAATTATCTCTTTATGTCAAAAAAAAGAGAAAATTATATTTGAATAAAACACTTGGGGGCAGTCATATCAATGGTGTCTTTTAAAATTTGTTGAAAGTAATGGCACATAAAACGAGGAGAGTAATTTATTGAGGACTTAATAACCTGACCAAAAGAAGGGGGGAAAAAGTGAATGGAGGACATGAAAAAAGCTGTTAAAGCTTGGAATTTGACATCCTGTGGGAATAACACCTATTAAAGAAATATTACAAAGAAGCCTTGAAAAGGTGTTTAATACAGTCTACCTTCAACTCGTTCTACCTTTCAACTCTAGGATGAGTTGTCTGGCTGTGCCAATTAATTAGACTTCACCATTGAAACATCTAAGAGCAGGTATCAAATCTTAGCATCAGTGGACGAGTTAGTGAAATGAAGATAGCAGCAAGAGCACAGAGAGCGACTAAGTATGTCCACAGAAGTTATTCTGCTGGAAGTTACTTTTGAAAAGAAAAGTGTATTCTTTCATCCCTCTTTCCCATTAACAAGACTTGAATGCAGACCCAGCCATGGTGGCGTGTATTAGCACAACACTGAGCCATGCTGGGAGCCATGTGGACTACCAGGGTTCAGTTCCCAGGCTGACGTGGACACTCTAGGTGCATGTGTGTGTGCCTGTGATCCTGGGTGACTGGGCCACGGCTCATTAGTACCTAAAATCTTGTCTGGGAGATTCTGTACTTTCACTTCGTGAACTTAAGTGATCAAATGCATATTTGTTCAACTAGAAATCTTATAATTTTACATATTAAGTTGATTTTGCAGACTGCCTTTTGATTAGATATGCTCTGTACTAAACTATCTCAAAACTGGACAAAGAATTATTACAGATAATTTATTGTTGTTAACAGTATCAAGTTGGTAAACATTTTACAGAACTGAGAAAAGGGAAATTCATGAGCATGCATGTAGTGAAGGATATATATAGGTAAAGAAACTAAATTAAGGAAAAAAAAAGAAATAGAAATGGGATTGAAAATATTCCATGTCTAAACTATCTTTATTTGGGCTTTAATTTATGTAATTCTAACCCTATCCTTGTCTTTTCTAACTATACATCCATTTCAAGAATTTGAATGGACTATGTAAAAGATAAATTAGATTATGTTACTCTCCTTCTCAAAACAGCCACGTGAAATTTAACATCCACAGCTCAGTGTGGTCTCTCGGTCACAGTTTAGGCTTCCTGCGATCTGGCCGATGCGCGTGTCTTAGACGTCCTCTCTGATCTCTGGCCCTGCCTGCTCACTCCTTCACCTGCTCTTCCATTTCGCTAATACTAGAACAGGCTCTTTCCTACCTGAGGCCCTGTGTGTACGTGTGGGCAGTGTTACTCCCCAGACCTGGCCAGAGCTCATTCCACACGTGAGTCAGCACTCCTTATAGCTTCCCTATTGTAAATACCTTTCCATATTCTCCTGTAAAGTAGTACTGCTGGGCATGTCACTACTCATTCATGTGTTCTGTTCCTTGGGAGCCTTTCCCATTAAATGTAAACTCCGACAGATCAGAGACGGAGTCTTTGCTGTAGACCATCTGTGCTGGGTCTAGAATGGAGGTAGGAGCTTAGTGACTGTGTGAGAAGTGAACTAGGGAGTGCATGTTTTCAAATCCCTCTGTCTTTAAGGCTACAATGCAAGAGGTTTAGAAAAAGTCATAGCATGTGTACAACTGAGTCTACTAAAGAATTATACAGCACAGTTAGTCACGTTCTTCTCATACTTATTGTAATGACTTCTTTACCGTAAAGAGTTGGTGCTTTTTATCCACACAGGACCAGAAAGCATGTTCCCCCGCTTGAATGTGTTTCACCTCCTCTCATTTCTCAGGTGCACAGATATTTCTGCAGTGGCCTAGTGTCTGTATGTCGCTCTCCTTATTGAGCATTTTCTGTTCTGCTGGGGCCCTGGTTACTCTTGTACTTGCTTTGTGGTTCTTGTGGCTCCTTGTGCTTCATTTACTTCCAGTTTTCGGCTCTACGTGTGTCTCCTGTTCTCAACATTACATGACTGTTGGGCTCCTGGCTAAGGCTCGGGCTCCCTGAGGGCATTCCACTTCTCTCCTCCAGGCCTGAGCTCAACCTGGGCACGGCTGCTAGCATGTTCACTGCATGCGATCCATGCACGGGGCTTGGCTCATGTCTTCACTCACATCAGCTGCTCTGAATACTCGTCCTTGGTTATTTGCTTGTTAACAGACATTGTGTGGTTTTCTCTGTTTCCTCCCTTTCCTCAAAATGACATTCTGTGAGATCAGGGTCATCATTTAATTTTTCAGCCCTGAATTTTCAAATCCCAGAACAATATCTGACCTATTATAGAAATTCAGTAAATAAAAACTACTGAGCAGCTGGAAAGAGGGCAGCTTTCTCGAAATTCTGCTATGACTGGCATATGAATTTTAGGCTTTTTAATCACACCTGTATGTGAATACCTCTGTCTGCAGATTTGAGTCTGTAAATGACATAGTCCAAGCGATTGCATTCAACAAAATAAAGAAAGCTATTTTGTGACGTACATACTTTAAATGACCAGAGCACAGTACGGCTGGACACAGGGCTGGTATAGTTCCCTGCAGGGCATCCTCCATCCATCCCCTGCCATTCTTCTCTGCTTGAACTTGATCCCCAGGTGAACACTGTCTCAGTGTCTGCAACGGCTTCAGGCTCCTTCAGCCAGGACCCTGTAGTGCTCAAAGCTCCTCTCATACAGGCTCGAGCTAGTCACACTATAATTCCCAGTCCTTGTCCACTGTGGCACCCTGCCCAGTCCTGGCCTGCTGGAATGTCAAAGACTGAGCCCCTCCATTCACGAGGGTCTAGGGTGGGAAGTGCCTTCCTATTAGGAAATCCTGCTTTTACCTGGAGCAGGGAGAGAACTGAACACTCCAGGAGATAGACAGGTGGCTGATATGCCTAGGAAAGATCCACAGCATCACTTTTCATTAGGAAATTACAACATAAACAACAATGGTACACCAAACGTGCCTACTAGAATGTCTAAAATTGGGCCAGCCCTTGCCTGATGGTTAAGTGGCTGGATCCCACATGGTCAACCAGGCAGTTCAAGCCCTGGACCCAGTGGCTTGAGAAACATGCCAGCACATTTGAAGCCCTCAATCTCTAAAGAAGGGAGAGACAAGGAGGGACTGTAGCAGGGTCGTTTCCTGCAGGGCTACTCTTTTACTTTTCTCCTCTCTGTCTCTCTCCTGCAAGCACACTTCCCTCTGGGGGAAGAAAAGCTAAAATAATAATAATACCAAGAATACTACTACTAATAATTTTAAAAAGGGATAGTGCCACACGCTGGTGAAGATGCAACAGTTGGGCAGTTTTTAACAAAGCTCAGTCTGGTCTTAGTGTATGATTTAGAAACTTTGTTCTTTGGTATGTCCAGATTCGAGTTGAACACATGTGTCCACACAGAAGCTCTGCACACATGTACATTGCATCTTCATGCATACTTATTCCAAACTTGCAGCAACCCAGATGCCTTTCAATAAATGAATGGACAAACTATCAGTAATACATCCATACCACAAATATGTATGGATGTATACACATTATAAATATCTATGAATATAATACAGTAAGTTAACATGTTTATATGCATTTATCATTCAATGTATTTATGTATGATATATTAAATACATTTAACATACACTTTATTTATAATAACATAATAACACTTATAAATTAGTATGTAATGTGATATAAAAGTAAAAATAAATACAACAAAATCAGTGAACCTTAAACCATAAAAAAGACATGGAGGAACTTTACGTATTTCTCAGTGGAAGCAGCGGTCTGAAAGGAAAACTAACCATGTGATTCCAGTGATAAGACATCCTAGAAAAGGCAAAACTATAGAGACAGTAAGACATTCACTGATGATTAAAGATTTGGTGGCAAAAGGAAAGATGAATAACTAAAAGGCAGGGTTTTTAAAAAAGAATTTAATTTTATTTATTATTATTTTTAAAATTTTGTTATAGGACACGTGTGCTCACCAGAGAAGGACACAGGGCGGGGAGAGGAGAAGAGCAAGTGGTTAGATCCAGGGCAGGACCATGGTCAGCTTTGCAGGGGTCCAGCACCTTAAACCCTATGCCACCTGCTGGCCCAATGTGGGGTATTTTTACTATTCTGTGTGATACTGTAATGGTAAATATGCAGTATTAGGCACTTATTAAAACCCATAGAACTGCAGGGCACAGAGTGAACCTTTACATAAACTATCACGTTGGTGGGACTAGCAGTTGGAGTAATAGCTATGTCACTAGATCCCCATGTAGCTGACTGCGGTTCAAGTCCTGGACCCAGTTGCTTAAACTCACGCCGGGTGCGTGTGCGTGCGTGCCCAAGATCCCAAGAGGAGAATGGGAGGAGAATGGAGGAGAAGGGATTGTGGCGTAGCCATCCCCCCGCCCCCCCCCCCCGGGGGTGATTTCTCACTTTCTGTCTCTCTGTCTTTCTGACAAGCGCATGCACCCTTTAGCAAAAACCTCTCCAAAAGGAAAAAAAAAAAAAGGAAAAGAAAACATAAACTATCACGTTGGCTCATAGTGTTTCACGTTCAGTGCAGTAATTGTGACAGAGGCACCACACTCGTTCAAGACGTCACTAACAGGAAACTGCGTGGTGTGTGGGCGAATGGAGCTCTGCCCTGCCTGCCTAATTTTTCTGTAAACAGAAACTGTTCTGAAAACTAAAGGCTATTAATTAAGGAGAAAAATTATTTTCAAGGTAAGTTACAGGAATCATACCACAGTACCACAACAAAACACACACACACACACACACACACACACACGTACACACACATGCACACAAACTCTGGAATTTTAATGAACTGAAAGCGATGTATTTAATAAAAAAGAATTAATGTAAGAAATACGTGCACCATTAGAATATATAAATTGCATAGGTAACTCTCCCAATTACCTATCACAAATAAATTAAATGGAATCAAATGTGTAATTCAGTTGTTCAGGAAAGAGTTCTTTATTTTATATGCCAATGGAATCCTTAATCACCTAAGTAGAAAAAAAAAAATACATTTCATAGGGCCTATAAGCTAGTTTAGTTATTTACTTTTTCTTTATGTATTTATTTTTGCATTTACACTGGAATTCAAAATGTAGAATGTAAGCATACAAAACAATATATCCTTCTTTCAACTAGTCTAAGTGAATAGAAACACAGTCTTTTTGGAATTTTATAATAATTCTATGTAATTATGTAAATGTCTAATTATCTAATTAGAAAAATGTTAATTGTTCTTTCAGGTTAAGATGCTAAAGATGTGTTATCAGCTTCTGCAGCTGTAGCATTGTTAGATACAAGTTCTATTTTTATTACATTATAATAATCATTTATTGAAGAATGAAAACAAATTCCTAATATTGCATGAAGCCACACTGAAGACAGGAACTTTTGCAGTTGCATTAAAGCTGCTTTAATACTATTTAATTCAAAGACGTGTAGGAAGTGAGAGGTGAAGTCTCTCCAGCACTTAAATTAGCTTTTTCATTTAAGCACCAGTACACTAGAATAAGTCAGGTAAGTAAAGCGTAACTCAATAACCATGGATATTTTTGAAGATAACACAATTCAAAGCATTAAATTACTAAAACTCAGCTATTTCACCGACAAAAGTTTTTGTGAGTTTCACTCTAACATGTAATTATTATTTTCACCATTGACTAAAGAATGAAATACTATAGTCCAGGTAGCAAAACAATGAAGATGCAATGTTTATACATGTTCCTTGGCAGTAATGTGAGAGTTTAGGCACATAGAATTCAGATGTACTTAATGTATCAAAAATACTAAGGCTAAACTGATATCGGATAGATGAATTACCTAAACCTGCACTGGCCCTATTTATCAGTGGCGTGTTTTCATGACTGCGAAGGAGGAAATTATCACTCTCTTGTCCCATGATGTTAATAAAACCCAATATCATCAGGGATCAAAGGAAGAATAGCGTGCAGGCAGCAGTGGGCCCACTCTCCTGAAGTCTTTGTTTGTAGGCAAGCTCTGGGGCTGAGACAGGCTGGGGTGGTCTGTGAGGCTCCCCCACAGGGCAAGGTTCGGGTTCCTGTCTGCAGACCCCCCTGAGTACAGGTGTGCCCGCGGTCCTGACTGAAGCGGGGATGGTGGTATATGGCATCAAGACCCTGTTGGGGGTGCTGTCCCTCTCGCTCTCTCTGGGAAGAAAGAAATAGCTTTTTAAAAAAGTAAGTCTCAGGTCTGGAGACCCCATGACTGGTTCTGAATCTTGTCGACAGCCACGTAGAGCCGCCAGAGGTCCCCTGTCAGTGACTACCACCTGCAAGAATAGCTGTGCTGTGCCGACAGGGGTCGCACCGATTTGTGCTGAGGACTGAACACTATACACACTACACAGCAGTCGTACAGAGTCGGGGGTCTCCAAAGTAGACGGTGACCGTTGACATGGTTATTTTATTTCCTGCCGCTTACTGGGACACTTCTGCCCTGACACGTCACACACAGGATCTCGGTTGAAACGTCTGTGGATAGACCCAGAGCAGACCATGCAGAAAACCCAAACTCAACTCCACAAAGTCTGAGAAGACCTTCAGCTTCTTTTCATTCTCTCTGGACGTTTGGGTTCGTAGTTGAAATAGCTCTGGCTGTAAAGGCAGAAATTTGAACTCGGTTTCTGTTTCTGCCGTTTACTCACAGAGTGACAGTCTTGCAGTTTAACTGAGCTCATCAGATAAATGCAAATCGTAAATCTGATTTTAAAGGTGGTTCCAATAAAAAAAAGGAAATGATACTTTATTTTTTAGGAAACTGTAATGTTTTGTTGAAAAGCATAAGGAACTGTAACCATAGGTTATTTTTCTTATTCATGCAGAAGAAAGGCGTCTCTGATATAATTCTGAAATGTGCTAGTGGAAAGCAGGGTGGCCCCGTGGTTCCGAGAGTGGGCACTACAGTGAGATCAACTCCGCGTACTGTGGTCCTGCTCCTGTTAGCCGTGAGACCCTGGGCAAGTTATCCAGGCGTTCGGTTCTGAGTTTTTATGTCTGAGAAAGGAGACAGTCATAATGCCTACTCCACAGGGTCATTGTGATGATCGAACACTCTACAGAACGTAACTCACAAAGCTGGGTGTTAGTGACACAGTACGAGCTCTGGGTGGGTTAGCCGTTATGATAGTTGATCTCTCTAAGCTTTGATTTGTTTTTGACAAGCACTGACAAGGCCGAGAGAGATTTACTAAATAATGTGCACGTTCTGGAGGAAAATGGCTTCCTGAAAAGTTGACAGCAGCTTCCTGTACAGCGTGGGGCATGGTGTGACGTTGACACACAAATCCTCATGTCTGCACAGGTGTGTCTACACAGGTACATTTCCACAGAAGCACCTGTACCTCTGTCCACAGATGTCTAGACATAAACAAAAGACGTTGATCTTATTCTTAGAACATGTGTCTACGTTTTCATTAACCTGTGTATGAAATGGAATAATAATGGTACACATGTTAATAAATTAATATTTATAGACCAAAAAAGAAGTAGCCCAAAGAGGTTTATGTGTTCATCCATTGAGTTTTTAAAACACTCACAGAAGTGGACATCAGTGGTAGTCCTGCATTTATGTGAGCATGGACTGAGAATCCCACCGGTGTTGAACTTGCAGACTTTGTCCTTGTCTCCCTGAAACCAGGACTAATAGCATTCTCTGGTTGCAGAGAGGGGAGGTCACTGATGTCCCGGTACTGGCATCAACCCATGCTACACCTCGTACTGTGGGACTTTATCCAGACCCTCACCTCAGACTCGTGGTTCCTTATCCATGGGCGCAGGCTTGAACTAGACGAATGGTAGAAACATCCTCAACACTGGAAATTCTAGACTGAGAACGGTGTCCAAGCCTCCACCTCCCTCACTTTACAACAGAGCCGAGGGAAACGGGGTGAAGCCTGCACGTTCCACCGGGATGGGAGTCACTCTCCGCAGGCATTCCCTTGGAAACCTGGCCGATACTAAGTTGGGGAAGTAAAAAGTTTTACTCACCAGTATGAAGCATAATTAAAGTATGTAGGTACCAGGATTACTAAATCTTTAGAGAAAGGGGAGAAATGCCAGTTAAAAATAACTGCTGATGTCAGTTCAGAGCAGTGAACATCCTGAAGGGTGATTTCTAAGGGTTTACTGCCGATACTGCAGAGCAGGCAGCCGTGTCTGCCTCATCGTTTTGAGAGACCTTGTCTAACTACTCGGAAGTCACGCCGTGCACAGAGATGGCAATAAATGGCCAGCGTTCTGAACTAGTTTTGAATGACTTGATAAGACAACAAAAGCATATGTCTGCCCATTTTTTTTTCTAGGCACACTGCACTTAGAGTTTTTTTTCTTTTCCTTTCTGTTGTTCTCTTTGATTGGAAATGGTATGAAGTGTTCTGATCAGCTCAGTGGTTTAGCTGTTAAGCACGATGTGATGGCTTTAGTTTTACACTGATGACATTAGAACAATGAAACAAGACTGCAATCAAAGATTTATAGTATGATAACAATTTAAAAGTATTAGAATGGAATATGGAACTTGAAAACAATCTTTCTAGTGTTAAAAGCTAATTATGACTTAGAAGTTCCATTATCTGTCTTAGATTTAAAACAACTGCTAAATGGATCATTTCTTTGTTATCTAGCCATTCGCGCTTCTCTCCGATAAAGGTCCTTGCCATCCAAATGGAGCATAACGATTTTATTGGTCCCTCCTGGTGCCAGCTGCAGCTGTGCAGTCATCATTTTGGAGTCCAAGCTCGGGATGCGCTGAGATCCGCTGTCACTCGATCACAATCGCAGAAGTATCTTTAAGTGTATTTGCTTAACCAGATGGTAAATAGCTGTGCAGGGAATACATCCATCTTTTTTAGTGTATGACTAAGTGTTAAAACAGAAATTTTAGCTATGGTGGGAAAACAGACTTGCATCATCCTAAAAATAGTATTTTTTGGTTTATTGCAAAGAAACAGATATGGACATGAGTCGAGAGAAGACACCATTACAGCAAACATTTTGGAAATGTACACTGAAATATTTGAATAATATTTTTAATTACAAGTTAAAAGAAAAACAAAATAGGTGCCAGCAGGTAGCGTAGTGGTTAAGGCGCTAGACTCCCACATGGCCAACTGTCGTTTGAGTCCCGGACCTGGTGCCTGGCGGCGTGCTTTCTCATGTTCTTTCTCTCTCTCTCTGTGTCCCTGTCTGGTGATCACATGTACCCTTTAGCAAATTTAAAAATTATGATAATGGTAAATAAAATTCAGTATTTTTTATAAAAAGCTTTAAATAGTGGTTTATAATTCCTGTCATAATTTTCAAAGGAAAACTTAAATTATTTCTACTGCCTATACTCTTCTTCAATTATGAATTCAAATTCTAAGCATAACAGGCCTAAAATCATAATATTTAAGTGTATTTTAATTTTCTACATAGAACTATACTTTACACATGCAAACATTAGTAAATCAGATTATAGTGAGAAGGCGAGACTTACTTAATTTATATCAAAGACTTGAGATGATTTGGGGGTCTGTTCTTCACATTTCAAAAGGAAAACATGTATATATATAAATAACATGTGGATCTACATATATATTTATACATACATATAAGACATGTGGAGATATATCTTTATATAATCAACATGCATCTGAACCTACAGACTTCCACAAGGTCTACTTCTTTTTTTTTTTTTTTTTTTTTTTGAGAGGTTTTTGCTATAGGGCACGTGTGCTCGCCAGGCAGACAGAGAAAGACAGAGAGATAGAAAGCGAGAAATCACCCGCCAGGGGGGATGGCCACGCCGCAATCCCTTCTCTTCCATTCTTCTCTCGGGATCTTGGGCACGCACGCACACGCGCCCGGCGTGAGTTTAAGCCGCCGGGTCCGGGACTCGAACCGCGGTCGACTACGTGGGAGTCCAGTGACATAGCCATTACGCTAACTGCTGGTCCCCACAAGGTCTACTTCTTTAGGAAATAAAGGTGAACCCTGGTGGGCTCCACACTCAGGAGGCTGAGCTGAGAAGAGCTACAACCTATGAAACTAATGTAGAAACTTCTATCTCTGTTTTGAAACTAGGACTAATAGAAAGTATAGCATATTTGACAAACTCAAATTCATCATGAGTTCCTTTAGTAACTAAGATAAGGCGACCATGACTTTTCCCCCTGCATCACAGTCTGAGCATTTACCCAGTGTGGGATCTTCTGGCCACTGGACAGGGAAGCACGTGAGAACGGTCCTGTTATGTTCCTAGAAAATGAGAAGGTTATTGGTGCTCCTATTAAGGTTAGAGCTGGTAGCTGTTCGAATGTTGGCATGGTTAAAATGAAATTAAAATGATTTATAATCAGAGGCTACTGGAGCATAAGATATTTGAAACAAAGGTAACTCTAGAAAAATAAACCCATGGATGCAAGCGTGAACATGGGTAGCTGTTGGGAAAAGAAAGAGAACATCTCAGGATGAGGATGTCTAAGAAAACACAAGTGCACCTGAAGTCCAAGTTGGTCATTTACACGAGCTTTGTGACGGCAGGAACTTGCTCCTGGGAGAAAGATAGTACCACATACATTGGTACCTGTGAAGGAGGAAAGTCGAAGATCAGTTGGAGAACGGGGAGGGTTACGTGTCTTGGTTTTCTTTACTAGGTGTAAAAAGTTCTGTAATAATCTGGACCATCTCTGTCACATTTCTTGAACATTATTTAACATGCTGCTTTAACATTTGGATGGAATGAAATCCCAAAATGATTCTATTATCAACACTAGTGAGCTGCGTAGTCTGAGTGGGCTGATAATTCGATTATAATTATTAGTAGTATCTGGGGCAAAATTTTCCACAAAGAAGTTGATTTTACATCTATCACATTGATTTCTAACTGTATGCTCATAAATGTGATTTAGCCTAAACTTAAAAATATCATAACAGGTTGGGACCCGCAGCTGGCATAATGGTTATGTCGCTGGACTCCCACGTAGTCAACCGCGGTTCATGTCCCAGACCCGGTGGCTTAAAACTCACGCCGGGCACATGTGCTTGCGTGCCCAAGATCCCGAGAGGAGAATGGAGGAGAAGGGATTGCGGCGTGGCCATACCCCTTCGGGGTGATTTCTCACTTTCTATCTCTCTGTCTCTGTCTGTCTGGCAAGCGCACGCGCCCTATAGCAAAATAAATAAATAAATAAATAAATAAAAATTTAAAAAAAAATATCATAACAGGCTACATACTACTGTCAACCGATTACTTATGAAACGTTATTTATAGTGTTAGATAAGATCATCAACCATTAGATAGAGAAATGAAGATTTGAAACCAGACATGTAAATCATTTGTAAAAGAATTATTTGTTTTGGGGCCAGCAGGTGGTGTGGTGGTTAAGGGCGCTGGATTCCCACATGGCTGTTCGTGGTTCAAGTTCCAGACCCGGCATCTTGCTTTCTTTCTTTCTGCCAGGTCTAGAACTTGAACTGCAGTTGGCCATGTGGTAGTCTAGTGCTTGAACCACCACACCACCTGTGTCATGTTTTAAAAAACACTATCAGAGTATTTCTGTTATCAAGTAAATTGTCTTGTTAGATTGTCCAGATATGTATTCAAATAGAAGGACATTTGTCTTTAAAACAGAGAAGAAAACCTTCTAAATGTGTTCATCCCTATTCTAGGTAAGAAGAAGAAGAGGAAAACTAGGAAATAAAACTCTAACACAAGAGTTAAATCATTCAGGAGACACATGAAGAATCAATGACTAGAATGGGGAAATGTTCGTAAAACACATGGGGGACAAAATAGAAAAAAAGTGAGAGTCACTATTTCAGAAGCGTCGAGGTACAGAACAGACAGCTGGTGTGTTAATGATAGTCCGAGAAGGCGAGGAGTCAGATTGATTCGGGACAGGAGGGAACTGTGGTGCCTTAGACCAAGGACAGCGGAGCACCCGCTAACTTTCCTATGAACTCAGTGTTTTCAGTGTCTCCACCTGCTACTCCTTGTTTCTGGCTAGAGACGTGGCATGCAGTTTCAAATTTCAGACAATGAAAGAGCTACCTGGATATGAAGAAACAGAGGGGTAGGAAGAGAATGTTGACATTGATCTGAACAAGGATTCTTCCTAAGGTTTTTATATAACTGAATTTTACTAATAGTTTTACTGGTTCCAAAATATTCTCACCTTTTTACACAAAATAACACTGGAATAAGAGAATAGATACATCATTGTTTGGGTGATTTATTTCCCATTTATTATTAATAGAGAAATAAGACCTTATGCTGTTGTCCATTCAAATTTGAGTTTGAGATAATTCGGCAGTGGCTAACTTGACGCCATCTTGCATCTAAAATTCAGTGAATCATCAACCCGCAGCTTAACTGCGTGTACCCATGAGCTGTCCTGAGGCGGGCCGTGACCCTAGACAGCCTTGCACTTAATGCAGTCCATGGAAACGGATTTTAAATATTTGCTTAGGCTGATTCATTTCTCTCATTGATAAGGAAAGAAAGAGAAACAAAAATGGAGAGGAATTAAATTTATAAATCTTGCATGATTCAGAACCACATCAGACTGCTGGAATTCCCCCTTCGGTGCCTGTATTATTGGCACCAACTTTATAATCTGCTCATGTTTTTCAAAATATGATATGAGATTACAAAACATTATAGCATTTAATATATGGAAGGGATTCAAATTTGAGTTTCTTTTTATAATAACATCTTATGGTTATGGCTGAGAAGCACTATAACACATAGAAAGTCTATTAGAGAACAATTACTGAGTATCTGGGAAAAGATAGAGTGCATGTTTAGGACATTTAACTCACAAATTCTATCGTATCTTCTACCTTGCTGGACTGTAATCATGCATACTAGACACAGGAGCAGAAATAATAGATTTTCACATAAGTAAATTTACTTCCATTTGCACTGAGGTTATCAACCCCCCTTAGAACAGATTGGCACCATGCTTTTCCAAATTGGTGTAGGATAAACATGGATTACCATTACCCTAGACTTTTCTTCAACCAAGTCATACCCAAATTACTAAATCATAAATAAATTACTTTGTAATGTTATGATAAGTTCGAACTTCCCATCTTTCAACAAAGCCAGCCTTGTGTAGGACAGGACATTCTGCCTCCTACCTCGTATGTGACTGTGGTCACTCCTCGAAGCTTTGCTAACAGTGGGATGCCCCAACGACTACCTGGCCGAGGACGAGAAAAGAACACACACTCGAAGAGCTACGTGTCCTTCTGTTATAAACATACAGACTAGCCCATGTTTTGTATTCACATCTATGAGTCAATTCCCATGTACTAATACAACCAATACCAGAAATGCCAACATAAAATAATTTTAAAAAGTGGCAAAACAGGCACAACTTCCTTGCGAAAAGGTAAAACAATAAGAGAATATGACATACATAGAGATGACTCCTAAAGAAATACTTTGTTAATTCTTTTAAAAAGAAAATGAACGTTTGGGGCTGGCTCCATGGCACAATGTAATTTGCTACTCAAGAGAAGCCAGACCCCTATGACGACCTCAGTTCGAATCCCCAGTCCAGGCAGCCTGAACCAGTTCAGGCTTGTGTGAAGGTGCTCAGGATGTGGTGAGCTGGAGGAAGGGCATGTCGGTGTGACCAGACGCTGGAGAGGGTGCCCTTGTTTCTTCTCTCTTCCTCACACATGATGTGTACACACTCTATCACGAATAAAGAAAAATAGATAAAACCTCTTATATAAAAAAGAAAATATAAATCATCAATAAATTAATTTAAAATAAAAAATTAGTAATTATGTCCAATATTTACATCTTACAAACCTCTTTTTTCTTGTGTCACTTTGATACAGCATAAAATAGTTGCAGTGAGAAGAAACCAAACACAGGCTCTATACAGAGATACGTACCTAGTCTCCGTGAGTAGTCCTCTCTGTCAGTCTGCACAAGACAAAAACTAATCGGGCAACAAGTGACTGAAGGTATCAAGTCAGAAGCATTTGATAGCACTATTTTAATATTTTGAGTATAATTATTTGGATAGAGTCATAAAAGGAGGAGAAGACAGAATCAAATCTTGACTAGGTCTTAATTTTATGTGCCTTAAACACAGAAGTTAATTCTGAAGATCCAACTTTCCATTAAATACAATTTTATATTTCTGTCACTCATTATCTATTGCATATTTATTATATTTGAATAAAGATAATATTTGCATGAATAAAAACATAAGATACATTTCTGACTAGACCCATTCCTGAAAATCACCAATGGAAAAAATGCGAAGTAACCAGTGTCCGGTATCAGCACATGTCTAAGAGTCCAGTAAGCTACTTCCTGTGCCAAACGATTCCACACAGCAAAAGGTGGCTTCTCACAGCTGTTGGAGCTCCGTGTGTGCAGGTTGGGGGACCATGCTCTGTGCTGTCCTCAGACACTCAGGCTTCTTCCATCTTGGGGTTCTGCTCTGTTTAAGTTCTCCATTCAGCCAGTGAGTGCGGAGAATCAGGGTCACTCCTAGGAGGTTTTAATGAGCCATGTTGGATGTGCACAGATCATTCTACCACGTGGGGTTGGCCAGAACCCTGTATGTGGGTGCACCTAACATCAAGGAAGACTAGAATACAGCCTAGTTAGCACCTAGAAGAAAAATAAATGGGTTTGGTGAATGTTAATCTGTACTGTAGCTGGGGAGGTAAAAATAAAGTAGGAAAATAAACTGAAGGTGATATTAGCATACAGGAATTAGAGGAGTCTTGATTACTTAGGTGTTACCCTTTCTGGACTTCAGTGTCCTCACCTGGAGAATATGTGGATTATACAAGCTATCATCCTTGCTGAACATTTTCCCATGAACTATAGATTGTCAGTCTTATGAGGCCTAGTGTTAACGAGAAAGTGAATTGAACTGGAAGGCTGACCATTGAATATAAGTAAATATTTGATCAATAAATGAGCTTGCTCATCTATACCTTTTACTCATGTATGAAATTCAAGTAGAAAAGTGTAGGACTAAATCTTAGAAATGTGAGGAAAGTGAATTAAAAAAAAGATTAAAAGGTGCTAGAGTGACCATTAAGCATATTGTAGCAAAAGATGAAAAAAGTCTGAGAAGCATTTAAAATGTGGAGACAGACCCAGTGGTATAAGTACGATAGATAAATGAGAGATGGCAGATCTGGGGAGATGAATGGATAGTCACAGCAGAGGCTCAGGGAAGGACGTGCTCCCCGTGGAACAAATGATAAGCGACCCACAACAAGTGCCTGAATTTTGATGAGACCTGACAGTAGTGGGTTAAGTAGATTAGTTTTTGATTATTGTCGTTTCTGCTTTCTCTTTTTCTTTCTTTTTTTTTTCTTGGTCAAAGGTCTCAATGCTTAATTGAATTTATTTGTGCTTAAATCACTGTCTGATACCCTTGAAAACATGTAACATTAACTTAGGTTAAATTACTATCAGTCTGACCTTCTCATGCTGTTAAGGGATTTGGGATTTGAGAATATGTTACACAGACTTTCTTCAGAACCATTAAATATTGCATTACCTGTGAATTGCCAAACCAATAAAATGTTAACAGTCATAAATTTAGTTATTTTTCAAGCTTACCTTGGCCAAACTTGAAAAATACATGTAAGCACGGAAGTTTTTAATCAAGGTTTGCAGTCGTATTATAGAAGAATGCTCCTATCAGGATGGTTGTGTTGGCAACCCAGGAGTTCTTGAACTGGAACAAAAATATTTGTGACATGTTTCAATATCAAATGTATCTTGTGCTTTTCCTAAAACAAAGGGTGTGCGCTTTGTTCTTCTGTATTAGGAATATATTGCAAAGGTGCTGGACCTTTCAAAACATACTGAGCTTTCTGGTAAATGAATTATTAATGTTGGCTTTGTGATACAGATAGAGGTAATGATGATATGGAAATGTGCTCTTTTGTTGTTGTCTGCTTTGTAGTCTAACCATAGCTTTTAAAGTGCTGGCCCCTTTTATATCCAAATACGATTGAAGAATATGGAAGACATTTATCTTAATGCTTCTTTCTCATTGAAATAAAATTAATTTATTCTAATATAGACCTACTTCCATCAGCTACTTCTGAATAGGAATGAGTACAAGGAGTCCTGGACTTCTGGTCTCTGCAAATTTCAGTTGTTCAAGAAAAGGACTTCAGTTTATATTCCCATTCAAAGAGCATTGTTATGTAAATTTTTTCCTAAATTCCATGTACATAGCGTCTTGACCTTTGAATCTCTTTGTCTACTAGTAACATTTTCTTGTGCAACTCCTATTCATTTTCCTTGAGATGTCCATTCTTCCAGGAAGCCCAAAGACCTTCTAAGTATTAGTTAACCAATCCTTCAGTGGGTTGTAATGACACATGTGCTCTCTGGCACATGTTGTCATACTGTAAGAACCTATTTACTTTCTTTCCAAATTAGATAGAAATTAAAGAGGGAAATTTTATAGTATTGCCATTGTATCAACAGTGACCAGCCCAGGAACTGGTATGTAAAAAGTTTTTAGAAATAATTGTTGACTAAGGAAAAATATAGAATCTGGTTAAGTCTACTAACTAGTTATATTATTTTTAAATCCTTTCAATAACTATTTGTATTATTCCTGAACACTTCAGACTGTTGTGACAGGAAAGTCATGCAGTGGCTGTTGTGACCACCTAGGTAATCGAACCTGATGGGTGCTGCCAAATGGAAAAGACACACATAAAATACCACCTCCAAACACACACATACACATACATACACACACCCTAAAACAAGAAAGGAAGCAAACAACAATACCAGCAATACAGTGATTCTTAATTTTTTGACATTGTATACATAGACTTTTTTGGGAGAATTAGTTCATTCTAAAACTTAAAAATGAAGTTAGATTTCTAAAATGTAGTTATATAATTTAAAATGTATTGAGGAGGAAAGTATCTGAACTATCATCCCTTTGCTTTTATTCGTTCTCTATATAAATATTGAATCAAATATGATTGTTCATTTTTAAAATGTCCAGTTCAAGATGATTTAAAGGGCAAACTTGATAAGAATTATTTTTTTCATGTGGTTAAATGTGTTGTTTCTAGACTAGTTTTTTCTTAGTTTATTGTGTTGTTGTAACCAAAGTACCTGTAATTAGTTAGTTCATAAAGAAAAGAGGTTTATTTGACTCACAATTTCATGGCTTCAGAGGTCAAAAGCATGGGACTGAAATCTAACTTGCCTTCTATACTATTTCACAACATGGCTGAGAGAAGTAGAAAGGACTGTAGATGTGTGCAAAGAGAAAGAGACCTGCTGGAAGCTGACCATTGGCTCTCACAGAAGCTAATTAATGAGAATTCTCTCCCTCTCATATTATTAATAATTGTTTGTAAGGGATCTCCCCGCCCCCCCCCCCATGCCAAACAATTTCCATCAATCTCTGTCTCCCAACACTGCTGCAATGGGTTTCAAGTTACAGCATAATATCAAGAGGGCACTCAAACTCTATTATTCCATCCCTGGTCCTGAGAAAGTTATGCTTTTTTTATATACAAAATGCAGTCATCCATTCCAACAAGCCCCCCAATCTACTTTGTTCTATCCCTAACTTAAAAGCCCAAATTAAGAGTTTCATCTGAAGCCCAAGGCAAACTTTCCAACTATGAGTCTATAAAATCAACAATACGTTCTTTAGTTACTTTCTAGATATAATGATGGGATAGACATAGACATAGGATGGACATTTCCATTCCAAGAGAAAAAGGAAAACAGAAAAATTAAAAAAAAGATTAATTGGCCTGAAGAAAGACTAAAATCTGGTGGGTCAGACATTAAATCTAAAGCTTGAGAATTATTATTACCTTTGTTTCCTATTTCACCCTAGACACACTGAAGTGGCGTTGGGGCCCTAAGGCCCTGGACATCCTCACCAATGGCTTTGCTGTCTCACGTGACTGCTCTCACAAAGGGACAATACACACTGGTGCCTGTGGATGTGTCAGGCTGGCACTGCATGGTGCAGGTGGCTCTATAGTTCTGAGATCTCAAGAGCTCCAACCCTATGTAATAGCTCAGCATCACTCTAGTGGATACCCGCTCTACACCATGCCCCTGCTATAGGTCTGTGTATGGGAGTGCTGATATATCCTTTGAAATCTAGATGGAGGCTGCCACACCACCACAGCTCTCTTGTTATGCATGTCTGAAGAATTAGCACTGCAGGGACATAGATGCTGATTCCACAACCATCACCTGCACTTTCTGGAATGTCCGTACACTGTGGTTCTATGCATGGAGTTCCAGACTGAACATGGCAAGGAGTCCACCCTGTACTCATTCCCAGGAACCATTCTGCCCTCCCAGCATTCTGGGCCAATGATGGAAGGAGGTCTTGAAGATCTCTAAGATGCCCTCAGGCTTTTCCCCATTTTTTTGCTGACTAGCACCTGACTCTCCTTTCATTCATGCTTCTTTAGCAATTGCTCACTAGACTACATTTTTAGTTTTCTGTCCTGGAAATATTTGGTCATTCTCTAAACATGGCTAGGCTGTGAATTTTTTTATTCTTTCTGCTTTCTTTTCTATTTAAGTTGAAATGTAACCACACAGCATCCTGAGCAGTTTATTATTCAGAAATTCCTTCTTCTCAATGTCTTAAATTCTAATTCTTTTTTATTTTCTTTCAATTTGCTATAGGGTGTATGCATTGAGCAGAGATGAGAGAGAGAACAGGAGATAACAACCTCAGGGTGGATGGCCATACCATAATCCCTTCTCTGCCGTTTTCCTGAAGGATGTTAGAAACATGTGCACATGAGTCCGGTGTGTTTTTCAAGTCCCCAGATCCAGCACTCAAACTGTACAGTTGGGCCATATGGGATACAGCTGCCTTAACTACCAAGTCACTGGCTGGTCCAGGTGATCATTCTTAGGTCTGACCTTCACAACACTTTTGGAAATGGTCACAGTAGAGCCAAATTTTTTACTACCTCTTAAAAAGATGGCCCAAGTCTTGATGCAATTTGAATTAAATAAAATGGTAACAGCCTATGATTATTAAATCTGAGTTTTGTTATATTGAAACATTTTCATTACCTCAGACGATTGATTTGGCTTCCTCTAATCATTTCAGTAAATATCATGAAGTATTGAGCCAGCAGATGGCATGGTGGTTAAGGAACTAGATTCCCACATAGCCAGCCATGGTTCAAGTCCCAGATCCAGCAACTTGAAAATCTGCTGGGCACATTTATGTGCATGCCAAAAATCCCAAGAGAAGAGTGGAGGAAGGATTGGGGGCATGGCCATCTCCTGGGAGGTGACTTCTCACTTTCCGTCTCTGTCTCTTTCTGGTGAGTGCATGTGCCCTTTGGCAAAAACCTTGGGGGAAAAACGGGATCTATCTTTATTGTTATTAAATTTTAAATTACTTAGCAATCAATTCATGAGACCAATTGAACACAGTGACAGAGTTAGTGTGGCACTGAGAAAGGATGGTTAAGGACATAATTCATACATGGTTACAACATAATAAGTTATCAACAAGTTAGTCTCTTAGAGAATGTTTTCTTGCTGTAGTTAAGTGAATGGCACTTTTTCAGTGAGTGTCCTTGATTCTGTTCAGATCAAAGCTCAACCTCACTGGAGATCTCAACAGGAGTTGAAGAGTTTATGGATTAAGGATTAAAGTATTTCAGGTGTGAACACGCTTGCTGTTTTAAAGTTTATCTTTTACCTCTTATTTTCAAATTGTAATCGCATGGTCTAGGACAGAAAAAAAAAAAAAAAAGAACACACTGCTCTGAATAGCATAAGCTTGTCAAACATCTGCAATATATTTTTAACCAACTTAACACACAAATTAGGTGAGATGAATATTCTTTGGCAATGATATCACCAAAACTCAAGAATTTGCTATTGGTTCAGAGAAGGTAATGCATGTGCATTTTGGAGTAGTATCTTTTGGAGGCAAAATATATCCAAACTATTATGCATTTCAATGAGTCGTTTAGCAGTCTTTCTATACGTATAAATAAAGACTTCTACGATAATATTGATACTGTCCTCTCTGCTGTGTAAGGAGACTGTGGCTCTTTCCTCAGCTGGGAAGGTAGCTTGAGCTCTATAAATTGACTTTATTCTACTGTAAGTGGAAATAGAAATGTAGTGTGAAGACAATGAAAATGAAACATGCTCTAAAATTATTTTTATTTTTAATTAGTTTAAAAAAATCAATTTAAGTAGGAAATATCCTAGATGTATTATTCACATTCACCATTTAATGTTTTGTTTCTCCGTAATAAAGAACTTGCCAGCTATTATTTTAAATCTATGGATAATATCATTGGGTTAAGATGCTTATTCTGAAGTTTTAAAATAATACCATCAGAACAAACAGGTATAAAATAGCAAACAGATAAGGAAAGGGCATTTCCTAGTTACGAGAGGTGCCAGAAGCCCGGATGTTTCCGACTTCCTGACTATTACAGTTTTGCTTTGGTACGACAGAAGAAGCTTCCAAATAATCGCTGTGTCAGGAATTAGTTGAGGATTTGTGGTTTTCAAGTAGTAGGTCAGTAGTGATTTGAGAAAATCCTGACTTAAAGAGGAACAATTTAAGATAAGACGGGTGATCAGCTTAAAGTCTATTACTGCTGGCTTAGGTCTTATACGAGGGGAGAAATTGTGTAACTGGTGCTCAGAGTCTGGAACAGGATTGACCAGAGGGTGTAAGAGAGGGGGATCTGGAAAAGAAGGGCTTTAATGTGATTGAATACTATTTAGTCAAATGTAATATTTTTTACAAAGTCCTGATCATGATCAGGCTGCTGTATGTCTTCAAACTGGCTCATCAAATGCAAAGTTAAAATTATCAGGGAAAAAAGAAAAAAAAAAAAAAAAAAAAAACAGTCCCTCCTTAGGAACTAATACCAAACACTAGTTTGAGGCTATTTTATAATGTCTGCTGGGTTCCTGCTGACAGGCTTACTACATCATCTTTGGGGATTAATGCAAATTAACGTTCAAGAAATGGCTGTTTCAGAATCAGGGGATCAGACGAGAGAACTAGTTCAAATAGAGGAATAATTCAAATAGTTTCTGACCCAAACTAGGAACGATGGCACAGTGTCACATTGCCATGTGGCCCATCTCCTGGCTGAGATGGGGCCAGAAGGCTCAGGTCAGCTGTGCCAGAAAGAGTAGTTTCCTTTCATAAAAGCAAAATCAAACAGCAGAGCAGTGACCCGCGTCCTTTCTCCCATGAGCTGCATCCTAGTCTGTGCGCGTCTCTGACTGGCGTCTTCAGTGCCAGGGCAGTGCCACCATCACAGAAAAGCAAGAATAATCAGCAAGAAATGTGCTGGAGTTCGCGTGTCAGGAGAAGGGAAACCAGCAGCAGCTTGTCAGCAGTCTCTAAAATGGAATGTGAATCAGAGGAGGAGTCGTTTGCATGCCCACAGGGTGGCCTTGGGTCCTGTGCTCTCCTATGAGTTAGGATAGCAGGTTCCTCAAAATGTAAGGGCTGTTCCCAAATACTTGAGGGTTTCTAGGTCCTCAAGTTCATAGACATAACTATGGTGTCTAACTTAAATCCATCCCAAAGGAGAACAAGAACAAGTCTATGCGTGAGGGGGATGGGGAGTCACTGAGTAAAAAGCACGATGTGGGAGTACATTTACTCTACTATCAGGTAGATCTGCAAATATCAGTCTATTAATGTTAATATTAAGAATATTAAAAACGATTTAAGAGTGAAATAATTTGCTTTTACAAATCAAAGTTCATAGAAAGGAGTTTCACTCTTCATCAGCATCACACATTACTGTATTAAGATACTTGAAGGATAAAAGAAAGGGCCCGGGGCCGGCAGGTGGTGTGGTGTTTAGGGGCACTGGACTCCCATATGGCTGACCATGGTTCGAGACCTAGACCTGGTGGTTTGCTTTCTCACTCACTTTCTCTCTCTCTTACTCTGTTTCTCCCTGGTTAAATAAGAAAGAAAGAGAGAAAGAGAGAGAGAGGAAGGAAGGAAGGAAGGGAGAAAGGAAGGAAGGAGAAAAGAAAAGAAAAAAGAAAAGAAAAGAAAGAAAAGAAAAGGAGGGAGGGAGGGGGTAGAGAGAGAGAATGAACGAATGAAGAAAGAAAGAAGAAAGAAAGAGAGAGGGAGGAAGTTAAATGGAATAATTCTTAAAAAAAAAAGGAAAAAGAAAGGGCACAGGTTGGAAGGTAGCAGTGGCCTGGACACAGGTGACGCTGGTTGACACAGCACGGAAACTGTGGACGTGCGGCACATGCTTTGGTTTTGGAAATAATTTGAAGTAGGTCCAAAGAGATTTGCTGCTGGTCTGACGTGGTGAGGAATGGGACAAAGAATGTCAGTGGTAACAGCCAGGGTCCAGATCTCAGGAATCTGCCACTCACTGACCTATAGCAGGTTGAGTGTGAGAAAGTTCAAGAAAGGGAAATAGTTGTAGTTTGGTTTTTGAGACTAAGCTTTAAACATTTCAGTGGAGTTTTTGTTTTGATTTTTAGTTTGTCAGCAGGCACACACACTCACTGAAGAGACAGAAAGAGAGAGAGCGGTAGAGAGAGAAGGCACCACCTCCATGGGGCATAGTCACGCCAGTCCCTTTTCCACTTCTCCATCCTTTGGGGACCTGGGGCACCCATGCACACGCACCATCGTGTCCCCCGAACTGCTGAGCCTAGGACCTACCTGCTCAGTCAGCCGTGAGGGCGGACCCAGCCTCCCCAACCATGATGCCACCAAATGGCCCCTAAGGGCACGTGTTAAGTGGGAAATTCAAAATACACTTCTCTATTTAGGGGAAAGGTCACAACTGAAGGAAAAAAAAAGTGAGAAGCACCAATAAATAGAAATTTCCGAAAATAGAAATTCAGTAGCGTTATCTATAAGCTTGGGATTATAATATCCATGATAAAGAATGGGTGGAAAAAATAACTACAATTTTTTATAGAGAGAAATTTTCTAGAGTTTGCTGTTTTACTCATTTTGTAATATTTAATCATTATAGAAATGGGCATTTAAATAGATCAAGTGTGATGTTTTCAGCCACACTCCATTGTCAATAAACTTGGTGTTTACGTTTTGGCATTGGCTGCAGGGACATTCTATTTTACAGTTCATAATCAGATCCTATTACCCTCATTATTGTCTTAACTCTGAATTTCACCGTCATAATTTCATCTCATTTTCTTCTGGTTTTTGAGAGTCTATGTTCTTGGACCAGCTGAGGGCAGCTGAATCCCACATGGCTGGCTGTGTGGTTCAAGACCTGGATGTGGCTTGTCACATGGATGTACCTGTCCAAAATGCTAGGAGGGGGAGAGAGAGCCATAGTTCACTGTCTATTCAGTCTTGACGGCAGTTAGAGTAAGAGGAAAATGCATCAAAAAATAATACTCACAGGACCAGCAGGTACCATGGTGGTTAAAGCACTGAATCCACGTGGACCATTGAGCAGGTTCAGTCCTGGACCAGAGGTTTGAACACCACAGCTTGAAAAGACATGCTGGGTGAGTGTGCGTGCTCAAATCCAGAGAGGAGAGTGGAGAAGAAGGGACTATTGGGACCAGCAGTTAGCATAAGGCTATGTCACTGGACTCCCATGTAGTTGACCGTGGTTCGAGTTCCAGACCCGGTGGCTTAAAACTCATACGGGGCACATGTGCGTGCGTGCGTGCCCAAGATCCCGAGAGGAGAATGGAGGAGAAGGGATTGCGGCGTGGCCATGCCCCCGGGGGGTGATTTCTCGCTTTCTGTCTCTCTGTCTCTCTGTCTGTCTGGCGAGCGCACGCACCCTATAGCAAAAACCTGTAAAAAAAAAAGAGAAGGAGGGACTGTGGCATGGCCATCCTCTCTCTCCCTGTCTCTCTTTCTAGTGATTCTTGTGATTGTTCATATCCTATGTCGAACTAAACTAATAATAATATTGTAATTGCAAACTACCTCTCCACTCAGATTTCAGTTTTAGTTCACAGGTCATCCACACAATGAAAAGCCCTCAGTGACTTTAAATGGGATTTTGGATGACAGTAGCTCCCCAGAACCAGGAAAAGGCAGGCAACATAAACGTGTTCTTTAGAAACAAATCTTAACCTTAAGGCTGTGTGTAGTTCTACAGGAGGAAAGTTTCTTTAACCCTGTAATTTCAGATAATACAGCCATTCTGTACCAAAATAACCTGACATAGAGCAAACAGAACAAGGGGTAGAGTGACCACATCTGCGAATATACAATAGTGATAAATACTTATAAGCAAAGGCGTCATTAAACTCATGATAAAAGATCAAAAGCCTTTAAAAATGACAGTTTTTAAAATTACATAGAAATTCTAGAACTTATACTGTGTGTGTGTGTGTGTGTGTGTGTGTGTGTGTGTAAAACTTATACTAAGAAAAAAACAGGCTAATATTCAGCTATTTCTGGCTTGAATAATGAGTTCCTTTTCCCAATCGTGATTTCATGCCAGGGAATTCATGCTTGAAATACATTAATTTGTTTACATTATTTATGGAGTATATATGATAATTAAAGTTACAAAAAACATAATGGAAGGATTAAATGGCAGATTAAACTCAGCTGGAGGGAAGATTCATCAACCCAAAAATATACCCTGAGGTATTACCCAGAATGAAGCATAGATCAAGAGACTCAAATTGTGAAAGAAAGATGAGAGGAAAGATAGAGAAAAAGAACACAAAGCAGAGTTCTAAAAATATTCAATTATAGAAAGAAACTTTAGGCAGCATGGAGAGAGAACATTCACAAATATAATGGCTGCATGTTTTTCAGAATTTGGGGGAAAAATGATCAGACTCGGACAGGTCAGTATTTCCCCAAACTGATGAAGGCGTTGCACCCAAACTACTGAGATAGATCCCTGTCTGTAGGACCTCGTTGTAGATGGGATTATAACTCTCTTTAAGGTAGAAGTACCATATTCTCTGTATTCCTGTTACACCAAATTGTTTCTGTCTCAAGTAAATATTCTCTAAAGGTATTGATGAAATATGAAGGCAGGATAAAAGAAGGGGAAGAAAAAAATGAAGGAAAGAGGAGGGTGGGAAGGCATGGGAGAAAAGATGGGAGGGAGGAGAGGAGGAAGGGGCCTTTTAGAAAATGCCGTCTTTGAGCTGCTGTTTCACACCTAACCCCAAGTTCTTTAGGTTTACTCATAAAAAGGGAAAAGAATCTCATAGTAGTCCTCTCTCCCTTTAAGGAGGAGTCTGGCGATGTTCTGCATCTTACAGTGAGGCTGTCAGAAAAATTTAGAAACCTTCCAAAAAATATTCTGGTGAGACTCTTATTTCTGTTTCCAGTTCCAACTTGAATCTGGAGTTCTGAATTCAGCTGTTTGTCTTTGCAGCATTTCTATATGTGTCTAACACACATTCCAAACATAATGCGTCCAAAACTGTTTTTGTCTTTCCTTTCCATTAAAACCTATTCCGGGACCAGGACCAGCAGTTGGCATAATGGCTATGTCACTGGACTCCCATGTAGTTGACAACGGTTCAAGTCCTGGACCTGGTGGCTTAAACTCATGCTGGGCACATGTGCATGCGTACCCAAGATCCCAAGAGGAGAATGGACAAGAAGGGATTGCGGCGTGGCCATTCCCCCGGGGGGTGATTTCACACTTTCTGTCTCTCTGTCTCTCTTTGTCTTTCTGGTGAGTGCATGCACACTATAGCAAAAACCTCTAAAAAAATAATAAAAAATAAAAACTATCCCAGGACCATCAGGTGTTATGGTGGTTAAGATGCTGGATCCCACATGGCCAACCACAGTTTGAGTCCTGGACCCAGTCGCTTGAAAATCACACTGGGTCTGTGTGCACATGTGCCCCAAATCCTGAGAGGAGAATGGAAGAGAAGGGATTGCGGCATGGCCATCCCCTCAAGGTGGTGGGGGGAAGGGGGTGATTTCTCACATCCCCTCTTCCTGTCTTTCTCTGGTGAGGGCAAACACAACACTATTTCACTCTCCCCAGTCTCCACTATATCAATAAAATAGATTCATCCAAAAAAAATACACGCGTATATACACATATGCATACACAGTTATTATTTGTCAGATAAATAAATAGAATCTTTAGTGTTTTTATTCTTTAATTTCCTTCAAGCTCTTCCAAATTATTTATTCAACTCCACATGCAAAGTTAGCAGGAATCTGCATCCACCTTTTTTTTTTTTTTTTCCTGCTATAGGGCACATGCGCTCGCCAGACAGAGGGAGACAGAGAGACAGAAAGTGAGAAATCACCCCCCAGGGGGATGGTCACACCACAGTCCCTTCTCCTCCATTCTCCTCTCGGGATCTTGGGCACGCACGCACATGAGCCTGGCGTGAGTTTAAGTCACCAGGTCTGGGACTCAAACCGCGGTCGACTACGTGGGAGTCCAGCGACGTAGCCATTACGCTAACTGCGGGTCCCTCTGCATCCATCTTGAGGATGTCACCTGGTCTTGGCTCTTTCTCACCCAACTTCAGTCTTAATCGGTTTTAATCTGCCACTCTTGACACCTCGCAGAACATTCTGTCTGTCTGCGTCACCGCTGTCATCCACCAGAGCCCAGCACGGTGCCTGACACAAGAAGTGCAGCACATTTACTGGGGCCTGAACGAGCGAGGGTGGTGAGTAACAGACAAAGCCTTGCCCGGTACTTTCTCAGTCAATCCTGTGCACAAGGAGACCAAGGAGGTGGATTTCATGAAGGTCACAAGATGACCCTCTGCATTCTTTCAGCTCTGGAATGTATTTGGTGTGAATAAACACATGGTTATATAATGTACAAACACAACCAGCCTAGTTTAAAAAGTTAATTTTATTAGGTTCTGGAAACAGTAATCATCGTAATAATAGCTTTCATAACTGCATTTATGATGGGCCAGGCCCCTTTCTGTCCACTCGCCAAGATTCAGGTAATTGTGATGCAGACACCTGTGAGGCCGACACAGCCATCGCCCACATTTTCCAGGTGAGGGTGGAGGTGCAGTTCTGTCTGTTCGCGCTCGGAGCTGCACGCTTCACCCTGTCACTCTGCTGTAACTGCAGGGTACACGTGTGCTCACCCTGTCACTCTGCTGTAACTGCAGGGTACACGTGTGCTCACCGTCTTTACTAAGCATTCGGTCAATGCTTTCAGCTGATCTCTTTCCTTAAAAGCTAAGAAAATAAATTTCTGTGTACCTTGTACTATGCTGTGAAACACCATAAATATTATGGAGAAGACTGTCGAATCATGTTATAGGAAATGCGGTATTAGCGATCAGTTGCGTTTTGGCTTTACTGCGTTTATTCTTGTTAAATCGTGGTACATTAGCCATCTTTGTTGCAGTGACTCTTCTAATAAAGTTCAAAATGTCACAAATAAAAACGTAAAATACTGGACTGATAGTCAAGGCCGCTGGATCCCACATGGCCGACTTTGGGGTTTGATTCCTAGACCTGGTGGCTTGAGAAACAGTCTGGGTGTGTGTGTGTGAGTGCCCAACATCCCAAAAGGAGGAAGACATGGAGGAGAAGGGATTTCAGCGTGACCGTTCTCCAGGGGGTACTTTCTCATTCCTCACATCTCTCTCCAGGGAGTGCTTGTGCCCTCTGACAAAATTTCAAGAAAAAAAAAATTATAAAATACTAGAATGTCCATAAATAAGAATGTATTTATCTGTAAAATTGAACTCAGAATCTATTCCTTTTTTGTTTGTTTTTGGAGAGGTTTTTGCTCTAGGGTGCATGTGCATGCCAGAAAGACAGAGAGAGCGACAGAGAGACAGAAAGTGAGAAATCACCTCCCGGGGGGATGGCCACACCACAATCCCTTCTCCTCCATTCTCCTCTTGGGATCTTGGGCACGCATGCACGTGTGCCCGGCCTGAGTTTAAGCCACTGGGTCCAGGACACGAACCACGATCAAGTACATGAGAGTCCAGCGACATAGCCATTACGCTAACTGCTGGTCCCTCAGAATCTATTCTTGATTTGGAAAATTATAAGTAGACAAGTTTATGTGAAGTTTTCATCAGTAAGCATTCAAAGATGTACAGACTGGTTGGCCAGCATCTGTATCATCTGTTAGTTATGTAAGGTCACACTCTATTATCTTCTGTAGTCTGTATTGATGAATCCCACAATACATATTTTTTAGACCAAAAATTCTAAAACATTGTTTGTTTCTATGAATTGGACAGTTGTACATTACTTGTTTGGAATACTGAGCCACCAGTTTTAAGATACGTATCAATATTTCTTGATTTGGAAAAAAAATATTGTAATGGTGATTTATTAATTATTTAGTTTTTACTAAATCTAGACTTTAAAAAAGTGGCTATTTTTATATATATATATATATAAATTAACTTCTTGTTTATTGAAAAGTGGACCAGCAGATGGTATAGCAGTTACATGTGGACTCCCACATGACTGACCGTGGTTTGAGTCCTGGACCCAGCAGTTTGAAAATCACACCAGGTGCATGTGCATATGTGCCCAAGATCCTGGGAGGAGATGGAGGAGAAGGGATTGTGGCGTGGACATCCCCTGGGGAGCGACTGCTCGCATTTCCTCTCGCTGTCTCTCTCCCTGGCAAGCACACATGCCCTAAGGCAGAAACCTCTAAAAAAAAAAAAAAAAGAATGTCAGAGCTAAAACAAATTCAGGTATCTTCACAACATCTTTATGCATCAGCAGGGCTTTTTCTCCATCGTGCTTGTCACTGTTTTGGGGCCTTTGCTGTTACGTGAAGAATTCGACCATTTAGCACAATTGATTAGTATCCAGCTGTCTGAGATGTTTCCTGGGCAGGAAATTGTTCAGAGAAATAAAGACTGAAAAAGAATGAATATATATTGAACATTTCTAGCACAACACTTATTTTATTTAATTGAATTCTAATAAAAACCTTTAGGTAAATATTATTAACTCTGGTTTGCAGCAACAATAGTGGCTCAGAAAGGTTAAATGATATTTACTGATGCATTAAGAATTTATTGAGTGCCAAGTATATATCAGACATTTCTTATTCTAGACTCTTGGAATACATTAGGAAACAAAGAAAACATTTTCTTGCATGATAGAGTACACTGTAACATAATATCATGACAATATTTTATTCTATAAAATGGGACTTCAAAGAGTTCATGGAGAAATGAAAGTATGAGTTTATTTTGGTGCAAATAGAAATTGAAATCTGTGTATAGTTCTTGCAATACACCTTTTCCATGAAATTAGTAAATATCTCTCATAAAATAGAATGGGTCAAGATTAGAATTCAGCAGCCAAATGGTGGTTTAATGGCAAAATGGAAGCTTGATGAGGCTGAACCACATGGGTGGTTTGGGGTTCAATGCAGAGATCCTTCTGTGTCTCCCAGGCATGTGCATGTCCGTGATCTGGGAATGGGGGTGGACCTCAGTGTCAAAACACTGTTGGGTGTGTTCTCTCTCTCTCTCTCTGGCTTCCTTGTGGAATAAATAAACAAATACACTAAAAAAATAAAAATTAGAAGACCCCCCTAGAGGGTACTTCTCCCTCTCTCGATCTCTCTCTCTCTCTCTCCCTCTCCCTCCCTCCCTTCCTCTCACTCTCCCTCTCTCTCTCTCTGCTTCTCCCTCTCCCTCTTTCTCCCTCCCTTGTCATGTCATGCACATGCTCTCTGTCATCAATAAAATTTTTTAAAAGATACATATCCTTGCTAAAATTGATTGGACTATATTTGATTCTATATTGGACGAAGAGTAAAATGATCCAACATTCTAGGATTATTTTATGTGGAATTAAGAATAGGATACCCTTTATGAAACAGGGAAATAGCAGCTGTTCGGTGTTGAATGCTAAGACGCATTCAAATAGAAAATGTAAAAGGCCTAATGACACACCAAATGGAAAGATTAGGACGTGTCCCAGAGGGCATGCCAGCTATGGGTACCTGGGTCTAGAAAGAGAAAAGATGAAGTCCAGGAAACGGACGTGTCCTGGAAGCCAAGAGAATAATGAGTTCTAAGGAGGAGACAGCATATTTATGTGCTTAATAAAAAGATAAATAATTCTGGTAAGGTCCCACAGAGGAATTGCACAAAAACCGCCTGGAGAATAGTGTGTTGGGAAGGTCAGGGCTCTATTACACAGGCCTTGGAAAGGCCCAGGGTGTAATTTTTAGAAAGAAGCCATCCCTCTGGGGCTGCACTAATAACGACTATTATAATACCCTCCAGATGCCGCAGGAGCTAGGAGTTAACCCTTACGCCAAGTAGCTAGGAAGAATTAGACCATTTGCAATAGGATTAGCTCCCCCTCCTTCTCTAACTACAGTATTTTCTCCGAACTATATATTGTGGGATAAAAATGTCTTTGACATTGTGAGCTAAGAAAAATCGTGCACTGGTGGGAGTAAAGGCCCATTAACTCTTCTTGTGAAATAATTCCCGTTTCTACATTCTACATGTTTTGGGCAATTGGTGCAAAGGAACTTGAAAAGATTTTTATTGTTGTTTTGGAGATGATAAATTTCAACATAGTACAGCAACCTAAAGAAAAAGTGCATCCTTCTAGGTCAAAACAGCCTATTTTTCCCACTTTCAATTCAAATTAGAGCAGGGTGCTCATGGTTTCTGAAAGATGACAGAAATATCCCGCAGAGAGACATATCTGGATGTTACAACTTTGCAACCAAGAGGCAATATTTCATCAGGTCTGTGTCTTATGACTGCCGATGTCCTGATGCATTATAATGAAAAATGCTTTTGCAATTATACCGAGATTATGATATAATTTGTAAATGAGAAAAAACGGTATGTGCTTTCATGTACATAATCGATGGCTGCTTTCATTTCGTTTTAGATGTAATTCACAGTGGGGTTCGTAAGCCTACCATTTGGCCCACGTAGTTTTCTGTCTGATGTATACATTATATAGAGTCTTGAGGACGGTATTGCCTTTGAACTGTGTACAGGATAGGTGTGTGTCTCCCCGGAGGGCCCCGGTGGAAGTTTGTCCGGCTCAATCACCTTTCATCTCTGAGTGCGCTCTGTCCTCTCCCACACGTTGTTCTGGGTGCTTATCTGTGTTCTTGTTTTGTTACTTGCTGCTTGCCACACATAGGTGTTCTCCAGGCAAAGACTTCACCCTCTTCCTGCGATATGCCCTTTCCTGCGGTTCATTTATGGAGACCCAAGGCCTGGTTCTTATACTCGCTTCTCCATGTAGCTCTAGGTGCCTGCCCTCCGCTTCCTCCCCCGTGTCTCCCGGCTGGCTCTCTTCTGAGCTATTTCACTGCGATGACCAACACTACAACCCCCGCCACGTCGCTCATTCTCATTAACACTTTAAAAATGAGTTTCCTCTGATTCATTGTAATGGCTTTCTGACTTTCCCCCTACACTGAGCCTGGTTCGTTTCATACATTAATAACAAGTGGTCTTGAATGTCATGTGTGTGCTCAGCCCTGGATGAGGTGCCACACTGTGTGTGTCATTGTAGCCCATGAGGTTATGTCCCTTTACGAGGGACACTGAACTCCACATGGCTGAGGTGACTTGCCTGGAGCCACACAGTTTGTGAGAGGCAGGGATTGGGACTGACTTCAGTGACAGCCAATAGCTTAACACACTTTCCCCACAATGATTGCCGTGGGATTGAGCCCAAAATGCATGCTGTCATCCTCTTCGCAACTCCCTCTGTGGCTCCTTGGGGATCCTGTTCCAACGCCTTGAGTTGAAAAGAATCCCAGGGTGTGCCTTGTGGAGTACTGTGGTTCTAAGGACAGGTATGCGGTGGTCGGCTCAGTGTTAGGCTGACCTGCGGCTACAGTGAGTGCCGACGCTACTTGGTGTCTTCAGGAGGGTCTGACTAAGAGCACCCATCAGTTACAAGTTCCAGCCAGAGCAAGAAATGATAAAATCAACACTGAAGATCTGCTTTAGATGTGTTGGTCTAATGCACTTAGTAATTCTTGGGCCAGGTTGCTGGATAACACATGGCCGACTGCGTCACTTCAGTCCCAGACCTGTGAGCTTCGGAGCACACTGGGCACAGGTGCACACGTCTGAAGAGCCTGGGAAGGGAATGGAGAAGGCATTGAGGCCTGGCCTTCCCTGCTGGGGTGATTTCCTGCTTTCTCTCTCTCTCTCTCTCTCTCTCTCTCTCTCTCTCTCTCTCTCTCTCTTTTCCCCTGTCTCTTTGGTGAGCTCACACATTCTGTAGCAAAAATAAATAAATAATTGAAAAATAACAGTTCTGATTACAAAACTAGCCAGATCCACAGGGCAGCCCTGGAGTCCTCCTCCAACAGAAACAGGAGGCAGTGAGTGGCTCCCCGTGGCTCCCCGCTGGCAGGTGGCAATCCTCAAAGAAAAGTGGGCAGGCCTGTGGCAAGGTTGCCCAATGAAACTGAGTAAATTTTTCTTTCTTTTGGAAATTTCTTTTTTTTTATTTCTCCCATGAGAGAGAGAGACAGTGAGAGAGAGAGAGAGAGAGAGAGAGACAGCACCCCCACAGGGCCATGCCACCGTGCTCGGCCGCCCCAGCCTGCCCTGGGCCAAGAGCGCATGCTCAGTTTGCCCAGGGAGGCTTCTGGACACTAACCCAGAGTCTTCTGGCGTGGGTCTGCTGCCCACGGTCGTGTTACTGCGGTGCTCCGCATCCGGCCCCCACTTTGTACATTTTCAAACAGGATAAAGAACGCTACTTCTCCAGCATGGAGCCAGTGCAAGTGACACACGAGGAGGTCAGTCACTCCCCGTGGGAACAGGAACCACTGATAAAGCAAGCGCCCTCATCCCACGCACACGGGCGGGATTGCTCAGACGGGGCCGGCTCTTCCCCATGCTCCGCTGTGTCTGTCCTGCCGTCCTGCGGCCTCCTGCCTCTCAGGTCCTGCTCAGCCTTTCAGTGTCCTGCCTTGCTGTTACAGAACCGTCCCCACAAACTCTAACTGGTTCACCTGCTTTAGATTTTCTTTTGTGACTTTCTTCATGACCTGAATACAAATATCCATCCTCCTTCATAACACTGATGCTAAAAGCCTGCTTTGCTTGAAACTAAGCAAAACCGATCTGTTGCTAGGAGAGTGGAATGCAGCCTGCGATCCAGGCTCTCTGCTTTCTGACACCAACCTGCTTTCCATCGTTATCATCCACTGTTTATATCTAACAAGATCATTAGCCCGTCCTGCAGCCCAGCCATCGATCTCCTGACACTGTCCCCTCCTGTCATTCTTCCTTTCTCCCTATAACAAAGACAGCTCTAAACAGATTCCATATTCCCAATGACACACAGAATTTTTTCAAATTCCGTAACTGATAAGAAAATGAAAGAGAGGAGAAGTAAGAATAGGAGTAGGGATTTCTACATAAATGCACTTTACACGTATTTAAGCATCGTGATGTATGACAGGTAGCCAATTTAATTAAATAAAATTGTGATATTATCATTGCCAATAAGGAAAATATTCTGTACTCTATGGAGAATTAATTATACATGCTTTCTTCACTCATCCATAGCTTCTTTCCACGTAGACTTCAGAGAGTTCAAATGATAACAGAAGTACATTTGTAAATTCCCCACCTTTTAAAAAAGAGAGAAGAGGCAATTACTCAGGATTTCTTTATAACTTTTTTCTCTTAGGGTGACATCTCATAGATTATCCCAATATACAACAAATACAGCATTCTCTCCAGTAGCCTGAGTGCCTGATTCTGACAGTGATTTCACTGGTGCTTTAAAATTAGAATCGTAATAGAAAATAATGAACTTTTTTACTGTACAAAAACTATTAGTCACTTGATCATATAAGTTCATAGTCTATATTTCATATTTATTCATAAGTGAAATAATTATCTATCTTGTGATTATTGTATTTCATTTGAAGTACAAAAGTAAAGCAGAAATTCTACTGTTTTAAAAGAGAATATAGGGAACCAGCAGTTAGCCTAATGGCTATGTCGCTGGACTTCCACGTAGTCAACCACGGTTCACGTCCCGGACCAGGTGGCTTAAAATTCATGCCGGGCGCGTGTGCGTGCGTGCCCAAGATCCCGAGAGGAGAATGGAGGAGAAGGGATTGCAGCATGACCATCCCCCCTGGGGATGGATTTCTCGCTTTCTGTCTCTCTGTCTCTCTCTGTCTGTCTGGCGAGCGCACGCACCCTATAGCAAAAACCTCTAAAAAAAAAAAAAGAGAGAATATATTTGTAAGATAATCAAAGATGCTAACTTTACCTACATATAATTAATGAATTATTTAAAATATATTTACAGTTGTTTTATCAAATTGGAAGTATTTGCATAAAGAATTCATTTCCTACTAAGAGTTAATTTGATCTCAATATTCTAGTTTCTCCCAGAGAAGGAACTTGAATTCTCCAGTGTACGCTAAGTCAGTTTTACCAGGTGAAGAAAGACTAATGATGTTAGATTACATTTCAGTGGAATGGAATGAACTAAATTTGCATCAAGGGAGAAATTATTTCTTAGCCACAGACACAGGCATTGATCAGATTGTCTTTGAGTAGTTTATTCAATGTATTTATATATTTTCTTTCCATCTTGCTGTCAGCTATTATTATACCACATTTATCATCAGAGAATTAAAGTGAAAAAGCAACTTCCAAAGTCTGCTTGAAATCACTTGAAGTTTACCCACTAACTCCTTTAGCTGCATCTCTAGCTCGACTCCAGAAGGATGACATCCTCTGTCCTTTAAAAACGTGATGCTACTGGGCCAGGTGGGGATACATTAAGGTGTGGATCCCCTGTGGCCAACTGTGTCCTGCACCCTGCAGCTTGAAAATCACACCTAGTGTGTGTACATGTGTTCCCAAACTCCTAAAAGGAGACTGGCCTTCTCTCTCTCTGGCCAAAACTTAAAAAAAAAAAAAAAAAATTGTGAAGCCACATGTGTATGTGTGTGTGTTTTAGCAAATCTTGAGTTGCTGGATTTTTTTTGTACTATGTTTGAATGAGGACCAATGTTAGAATAATTCTTTTTCTAATTTGAGTGACGTCACCCAACTAGCATTAAGGGTTTTCAACAAGAAAAGAAAATATAGTCCACTCTAGCAGGACCAGTGAAAGGAACAATATCAACAAGATATTTACAAAATGTAACATGCAATGCACTGAGCAAAGATGGGAACTATTTAAACACATTTGCTTGTAATATTAGTGTAGGTATTATACCTTGCTGTAATAGCACATGCTGACTTGCGTGGGGCGGGGATGGTGATCAATGTAAACTATTCCTCCAAGACTCCTTGGACTATGAAGTTAGGTACTTGTATTGTTGTAGGATACACCTAGGCATCTCCCCATCATCAACAACACTTTGCCAGCATTGCTAGTAGTGTGATATGGAGTGTTGTTCCTTGGGAGGGAAGAAAATAAATGCAAAGGTAGAGTGGGATCTTCAAAACATTCACGGAAAATATGTATTATGAAAAATCAGGTATGGGTTTCAAAAGTTTTTGCATTAGAGTAAATTAGCACTTTCATCGCATTTCTTCACACACATTTGAAGTTCCCTCAAATGTATAAGAAACATTACATTATGCTCATTGTAGAGCTTCACCAAGCCAAATACACTTGCACAAAATAAGGGAAAAGGTTGAACTAACGTTCATCGATCCATAGGGTGGATTCCTGTAGGGCCCAGGGGTGCCTGCCCCTAGAATTATCTCCTATCACCTTTACATACATTCCTCCAAAGTTAGCTCTCTGCCTACAGTTTTAAGCCTCTGGAAATTTTATCTGGAAGCCCAATCGATCCGTATTATCTTTGACTTCCTCAAAGCTTTTGCATGCTATGTCCTAACACCCACATGTCTGTTAATGTGGCACTCAGTTAACACTGTTACCTGTTCAGCCTCCTCTCTCCTTCGCCTTCCCCTTTAGCTCCACTCTACAGTCCAAGTTGCTGTCATATCCCATGCTCATTAGCCTCTCAGGAAAGCATCTTTCTCATTGGTATCTCTTCCTTGCCCTGTCTTTTTCCATTTCATAAATTTTTCTCATTCTGTGGCTCTTCATGCAAGTGTAACATCAGCTTGAAAGCCTTCCTTGACACCCCACCTTAAACCCTACTCTGGGTTGTTTCCTCCAGCATGCTACAGTGGCCCTCTGCACCTGGATAGAATGACCAGCAGGGTGTGGAGTGCTGTAGCTCCTCCTTCATGTGGGCTGTGAGCCGTGGTCAGGAACAGGCCCTCCTCATTCACTGCCTCATTCCCAGAAGTTAGTGTCATGATCTGAGATAGCCGACCTGTTCATTTGAATGTATTCACCGCATTTTTTTAAGTTGAATAAACACAGTCTTTAACAACAAAAGACACAGAATGTTGGAGAAAATAACTATAAGTTAGGAGTTCATGTTTTAGAGTAAAAGTTGTAGAAAACAACTTTGGATAGCTACCATTGAGTTTGTTACAAGGAGATCTACATAACCAAATAAAGAGATTGGAAAAGTATTAAAAGCTGAAATAAATTGGAAAGTTTGGGGACATGAATGTAACTCAGTGAAATATGTTTTGCTAAGGCTATGTGTTGGTAAAATGTTTGCTCCATCCAAGATAAAACAAGAGCTGAGAGAGCTCACCTAGGTTTGCAAATTAGCATTCATTTAAACCATAAGATGCACTGATAGGATGTGAGAGAGTGGAAGTGCCCATCTATTCCCCTTAGAAATAAAGACAGCAGGTGGGGCCGGGTAGTGGTGCAAAGGTGGCACCGCTGGACTCCAATGAGAAAGGTGCTAGGTTTGTGTCCTGAGACCTCTGTGAGCAGGCTGAGTGCAGGGGCATACCTGGACCCAGGCTGGCTGAGGCTAAGGATGGATAAGAGGATAATGAACCTATGTGGGGGGCAGCAGGTGGCATGGTGGTTAAGGCACTGGACTCCCACATGGCTGACCACAGTTTGAGTCCTGGACCCAGTGCCTTGAAAATCATGCCAGACATGTGCATGTGTGCCCAAGATCCCAAGAGGAGAATGAAGGAGAGGGGACTGTTGTGTGGCCATCCCCTAAGGGGTGATTTCTCACTATCTCTGTCTCTCTCTGGTGAGCATATGCACCCTATGGCCAAAACCTTAAAAAAAAAAAAAAAAAAAAAAAACCAGAACCTGTAGAGGTGTGTGGCTCTCTCTCTCTTGCTCTTTCTCTTTTTCTCTCCTATGGGAGAAATAAATAATTAAACTTTAAAAATGGAAATGATGGCAGTAGGGAAGTTTGTTACTATAGGTAAGTTTGCAGGAAGCAGAGTACCAAGTTGAGGTTTTCATTTTCAATAGACCAGATGTTTTGAAAAGCAGAAGCACCATCATCTTCTAAGGGACCAGAAAACAGCTTTAGGGCAGCTGCTACAGGAAAGCGGAAAAGGGAGAGGGTCCGACCAGCAGCACGTCAGGACTCTGCTGAACACTGGTCCCAGCGGAGATGGGAAGCCACAAATTTGAAAAACCACTAAGTCTGTTTATTGTATTTTCCCAACATCATTCAACTGTTCCTGGAGGCAGAGAGGACGCGAGGTATAGGGACATACTGCAGAATGAGGCTTAACAAGGATTCGTGCTGAAAGAAGAGCCAAAGGAGACAGTGCTCTAGGCGAGAGACTCCATGAATGTCAACGAGGAGCAGCAGGAAGCGAGGCAGGGATGCTGGGGGCCTCAGTGGACGCGCAGTGCAGAACTCTCGGGAGGAAAGTGGTGGAGGGTCCACACGGTGGTCAGAATTAGAATCACCACTGCTGAGGTGGGCAAGTACAAAGTAGCATCCCTGGGTGAGGCAGCCGCAGTGGACCGGAGTGAGGGCATCTCATGGGCTCACCTGGTTGAGGTCCACCTCCTCTCTAGAGCGTGATGATGGGGCTATGTCTACATCCGCTCCGTTATCCTTAGTTCTATCATAGTGGCTAGAAATGGAAAGGGCTCCCTCAAACACCTTAGATGAAAGTTAACAATTCCAGGAGGTCAAAGACTTTCAGGGTCAGTATCTTAGTCCATCCGAACTGCTATTACAAAATACCATAGATGTGGTGCCTCGTAGCCAACAGAAATATATTCCTCGCAGTGCTGCAGACGGGGGAGCCCAGGGCCAGGTGGCAGTCTTGTCCAATTCTGGTGCGGGACCAATTCTGTTTTGTAGACCCCCAGCTTACGGTTATGTCCATGTGTGGGGGAAGGCTGCAGGTCTCTCAGGGTTCTATCAGAGGGCATGAATCCAGTTTGGGAGGGCTCTTTTCATATGACCCAATCATCTTCCCAAGTCCTCACATCTTAAGAACATCACCTTGGCGGTTAGAATTTCAAAATAGGAATATTTTTTTTTGGGGGGTGGGGTCACTGATATTCAGGCTGTAATAGGAGAACACTCAGTGGTTGCCAGAAGGACTCTGAGTTTGGTAGTTTGCCAACTTTGACTAAAGCCCCTTCCCCCAGCACTCAACTGATTTATAGTTGATAAAAATAGGAAAACACATAAGATGCTAGAAACAGATGGCATTACCCCCATGGAAAGGATGGGGGGGGAAAAGAAGAAGCAAGGAAGAGAGACACCCTTACTAAATAAGCCTGTGCTTGCTTTCCTTTGCGAGGTCCAGGAACTGAGGGGAATGATCAGAAATATAACAGACATATCCTCTGCCTTTCTGGAGCTTCCATAGTGGAAATGCATTTAACTATTAAAATTACTAAATTAAAATCAGACTATTAAAGTGGACATAAATGTGTTAAATACACTCATGTAGACTTGCAGTGAAATATTCTATAGAAAGATAGTTTGAACTGAGAATGGGGACTGGGTAGCAGTTCGCTTGATGACAGTGGTGAGGGAGGCAGGGATAGGACAGTGGTGAGGGAGGCAGGTAGATATAATGTAACGGTAAAGAGTGTCATATGGCTGACTGTGAAGTTCAAGTCCTGGACATGGTGGCTTGAAAAAGCACACTGGGTTCATGTGCATGCATGCCCGTAATCCTGAGAGGACAGTGGAGACAGGGTTGCAGCATGGCCATCCTCTCCCCTGCTCCTCCCCCTCAGGTGCTTTCTCACTTTCCCTCTTTCTCTGTCTCTCTAGTGAGCACAGGTGCCACATAACAAATTAAAAACAAAAACAAAATAGAACGTCAAAAATAAGTCTTGAGTGTTACAAGATAATACAAGTTTATAAGAACTTTATTAATTCTTTCTTCCCAAAGATCAGGTTGATCCAGCAACCAGTAAAGGAGCTGGATCCCACATGTCCCACCACTGTTCGAATCCTGGCCCCAGTAACTTGAAAACTACCCTGGCACCTGTGCCTGCCTAAAAATCCCAACAGGTTGGCGGGACAGAGAGAAGGGATTAGAGCATGACCATGCCTCACTTGGGGATAGTTTCTACCTCTCCCTGTCTCCCCATCTCTCTCTGGTGAGTGTATGTGCCCTCTGGCAATTAAAAAAATGCCCTTTGTAGATATTATGAAAACAATTCTAAATTCATTGCAATAGATTTTCACTGAGGCGCTCAGACCAACACAGACAGTATTTACTCTTCTTCCTCCATCTCACATTCAAGCTGTCAGCAGAGCCTACAGCCAGCATCTTCAGACTCCACGTCTGATCTGGGAATCTGGCTAGTCCCCACCACTTCTACCTCTACCACCTGGGCCCTCACATGCGCCATGCCAGGCCGACTGTGATCAGAAGGGCCTTGTACTGAGGCAAGGATGACCATACCACTGCCACAGCTGAATGTCACCTCCATGGCTTCACACTCGCTCTTAGAGTAAATGCAGACTCCACGCAGCCCCCGACCGACACACTCTACCTCGACGTCCACCTGGGCCTCCTCTCGGCACCCCATTTACTCTGCTCTGGTCAGCCTGGCCCACTCTTCCTTCCACCGAGCTCCATCTGTCCGCCCCAGAGCCTCGAGGACTCTGCAGAACCCATGTCTGAAATGCTCCTTTCTTTAAACCACACAGGTGTCTGGACGCAGGCCTTATTTCTGTACCACCCAGTGAACCCTTCTCCCCTCTTCATGGTTTGAGCACCTTATGAGGTTTACAACTCTTGGTATTTACGTTCTGTGTTCACCCGCCTACCTGGGTTGGTGAATGCACATACGTGCACACATACAACATGCAAATAGTAATAGACACAGATAAACTTGGAAATGCCCTTTCTTCTCCGTTACAATATAAATTCCATGAGGAGAGCAGTCTTTGACTGTTCACTCTGGGCTTTGGGTTGAGAGCCGTATCTATCTAGGACATGCTCAATAAGCGTTGGGTGATTGCATTTAAGTCAACCATAGGTTTTCTTCCAAATGGCTTATTAAAAAATGACTGCACTTTTTAAAGTTTGTTTATTTTTTTGAAAGAGAGAGAGAGATAGCTTCAACAGGGTCCCATGCCACGATCCCCCAACCCCCTTTGGTCTTTTAGCTTATCCAGGATCTCAGGCATGACATGGGTTCAACTTGTGCAGATCAATCCAACAACCAAACTGCAGTCTTCCACCCGTCTTCCAGCACTTCACAGAGGTGCATTGCCACTGTTGAACTGTGGCTGGGCCACAGTAGACTCTGTAAACTTTTCAACACATAATTATTTCACTAATTTCACAATGAAATATATGATCAAGATTTCCCTTGCAGTATGTCTTTGAAAACACATTGTTTGACTGTGGTAGTTCCTGTTCTGTTGAGTGTACAAATTTGTTCACCCTCATGCCTTTCCCTGTGCTGTCCCTTCCATGTTCAGCATCACAAGACTATAAACTTTTTGTTGCTTTTTCAATCCTGGATTCTGTTCTTCAGAGTTTTCTCCTCCCCTCTGAACCATCCCTTCCAGTTCAGGCAAAATTATGCACATTTTTATAATATGAGTTGGAAAAAAATCTTCATGGACTAGGATTCCATTTAATTTTGAGGTGTGTATTCTACCCATCTAAGTGAGAAAGGAAAATATGTTATTAAATTAACTCCAGTGCAGTACGGTTCATGTCTTTAACCGCACTATATTAAATTCATCCAAAGATGATTGAGTTACTGCGTGAATAAGAAAAAAAAGCAAACAAATAATATTCAGAGAACTTAGATGTTTTTACATTTTTCATAAATTTCAAATATATTTCTAGAACCAAATATTGTACCTGTGTAACAGGCCAGCTTAAAGGTTTAGCAGGACGGCAGCCATTTTAGAATTAAGAAAGGCCTCCACCGAGAACCACCTGACCAAGCGCAGAGTCATGGGGAGAGCTGTTTGAGGAATGGTCAGGTGAGAAACCAGGACTGGGGATCTGAAGAAATCAGAATGATTACTCAGGGAATAATTACTCAGGGAGAAGCGATGGATTCCGATCGACTGTAGTGTGGAACGATTTGCACCTCTTAAATCTCGTACCTGTAAATACCAAGAAAGAACACACGCTGCTCTTCCAGACAGTTCGGTGGTGCTTGCTGATGGTCTCCCTGTAGCTGGTTACAGAATAACCCCCTAATTCCCTTCTCCAGCCTCTGCCTCTCATTTCCCTGGCCGTAGGAGAAGCAGCAGCTGGACTTTGTTTGGACAGTAAGACTTCTTTATCTTTTTCTTGCTCTTTCTGTTTGCTTTGGCATTGATAAAAGGAGTAGTAGGATCCAATTTCTATGAGTTTCTGTGAATGTCTAGCTCAGCTATAAATTCTGCAACAAATGCAAGCCAGTACTCTGATTGCAAATATGCTTGTTTGCTCAGTGACCTTATATTGCACTAGGTAAGTTGTTTTATGCTTAAAGAAGAGAATTTTGTTTGTTTCCCTGCATTTCTTATGGCCTTGAATGCATTCTTTTCTTCTATTGTGAAGTTACAAGGAAACACAGAGTAGCTCTGAATGTACTCTTTGGAAAGCTCTCCAAAGATGCCTCATGGCAATGTTGCCATATGTTTACGTAGCCCAGGGCGTAAAACTTTGCTAGTCTAAATCTTCATATTTATTGCAATATAATTAATTTACCCCGCATAGCACGATCAGAGCTTAATCAGACTCTCTTCTCCTTAATATTCTCACCTTGAGTCACATTTCTGAGAACCTCCTCAACCTTTTTCAACTGAAACTTCCAGGCAACAAGGCTAGAAAGTAATAGCAAAACCCACAACAGCATTCTTCAGAAGCAACTCGAAGACTGGCTTAGCCAACATTGTTGTCTGCGCTTAAGTTATTCTCAGGTTTAGATTTAGGAAAATGATTGTTAGTATTATTAAAATAATATTGTGAGTTTCAGAATACACTTGTCTATTTTTTGAGGTAGACTTCTATAGTAGAGCACATGTTCCATTTTGTGTGTTTTAGTCTCTGTTTCCATTGCTTAGTTTTTAGAACATCTCTTATGACTTCTTCCTCAGGAAAGCCAGCTGCTGCCTGGCTCGGTGGTGACTCCTGCCTCATTTGTTCTTAGTGTTTCTTTTGGAGTCACTCTTTCTGACTGAAGAAATGCATCCCGAGCCAGGTGCTGGTGCAGTGGAAACACAGCGGGCCCATATGGGAAAGGTCCTGGGCCCGTGTCCAAGGACTTTCTGGGCACAGGTCTCACACGTGTGTCCCGGATCCAGTCCGCTGATCCACTGAGAGCCATGCTGGAGGGGCCGTCAGCCACAGATACTGCTAACCTAGAAGAGACACCAGCTCCTTAGAGACCACTTTCTTCCTATTCTCTAAATGAGTAACACGCACTCACTTCCCCACTGCAACATCCTTTAGCACAGCCTCATGTTGAAGGTAGTGACTGAAGCTTCCTTTGGAGGAAGTGTCCCGATTTCTTTCCATTGGATTATCTGGAAGGTGATGACACATTTTTACATGGAAAAACAGAAAAATACATCATGACTTTCCTGACAACTTAATACTTGCCTCAGGTTTAAAGGTGAAAAGAGATTAATTTTAAATGTCTGCCCAATAAAACATCTTTAATACAGAGCAATTATACTTTCATTTAACATTTATTTAAAAATCTCACAACTGCTTGGTTCTGTCAGGGACCATTAGGCCCTATTCCTTTCATCGAGGCCAAGGCCAAGTTTAATACATTTCCCATTTTCCTCATTCCTTCTTGAGGGAGAAATACTGACCCTTATCCCTCTGGTGGCTGTTTCCACAAGTGACTTGTAAGACCCCTCAGGTATAGTACTTCCCACCAAGGTGATGTAGCGTGGTTTTGTGCCCCCTTGGCCATCTTAAACAGCAAAGTTGACATAAGTGTCAATTTGGGGGAGGCTTAAGGACAGGTTTATAGTTTTTCAGGCATCTTCTCTTTTTTGTAGAGATCAGAAAATCCCCAGGAAGAGCAGCACCAGTGAGTGGGTCCCAAAATGATGATGACATGTAGGAGAGTTTTAACCAGTATACTGTGACTATGTAGCTAGGACTTTTCTGATTACTGGCAATGCAGAAAAATTTACACTTTCTATTTTATGAATAACTGATGTCATGGGGCCAGCCAGGTGGGGTGGGGAAGCCAGCTGGATTCCATAGGGGCCAACTGCATGGTTCAGGTCCTAGACCTAGTGACTTGAAAACCAGTCTAGGTGTACACGTGTGTGTGTGTACGCATGTGTGTATGTGTGCCCAAAATCCCAAGAAGAGAATGGAGGAGTAGGAATTGCCATGTGGCCTTCCCCCAGGTGTGCTTTCTCACTTTCTCTCTCTGTCTCTCTCAGATGAGCACATGCACCCTATAGCAAACTAAGAAAAGAAAAAAAGAAATAATGTCATGTAGAATATGCAATTTTGAAGCATATTAATTTCTTGACATTCTACTGTGGATGCTGTCATATTAAACATTGAGAATTTATTAAATAATGTTTATTCCAGTATTTTAAAAAATAATTATGGGGCTCCACTTTTTTTTCTTAATTCCCATTATGGAAAATGATTTCAGAATAGTATGGGTTTAGAGTATTGATGGAAGACTTACATAGTAAAACATAATTTCAAAAGTAGTAGCTCTGTACTTCCTAAATCAAAGCTAAAATCAAGAAGTCAGTATCCTGAAAATGACCAGGCTTATGATCCTTTCATTGTAGCTGTTTTATTTATGAAAAACATAATTAAACCTGAGATCATTTTTATGGATTATTCTTGTAAAATAGTATATTTCTGATAAATAGCCAGTCATTCTAGTATGCTAAAATTACTGTAATTTTGCAAAACTGCAAAGTGTTGCCTTTTCCTAAAACAAAACATTAAGAAAAATAAAATTTTATGTACTGTCTTGATATTTCTTGGATTTTTAAAAGTGCAAAATAATTTTTAACATTAGGTTGAAATTTAAATGTTACAGTTATATCTACAAATATAAGAAAACCAAGAAGTTATTTTTTACTAGAATTTCATATAAACAGAGAAAGAGGAAAACTGAGACAAGAAAAAAGAAAAGAAAATCAAACCTGCTCTACAGAAAGGCAGCTCTCACTGATCCTCAATGGAGTGGCCTTGGGCAAGCCAGGGACGGATCCTGGTGGAAGGCTCAAACCTCAGCTCTTCCGTGTTGTCATCTCCGTGTCTTTGACCAAGCTACTTACCCACCCTGTGTGTGCTTGTTCATTTGCAAAGTAGGCTGGTGATGGTAGTTCTCATGGAATTGTGTGAACTGAGTTCATTATGAAGGATGTGCAGAACTGCAGCTTCTTCATGGCCACGCTCATCAGAAGGCATCTGTTATAACGATTACCTGCCGGGGTCCAGCCTCGGCGGGGGTGGGTTGACTCGTTGGAGGCAGCACAGGAAAGGAAGACAAAGGCCTTTTCATGCATGTCCTGAGTCGTACACCCCCCAGAGATCGCTTTCTGAAGAATGACCACTGCTAGGAATCATTGTGCCTTTTTATTGAAAATGTGATACATGCAAGTAAATGGGTGAGGGGCTATGTGTTCTAATTATCAGCTCATAAAGTTTTAACAATAGGGAGCATAGGTTTTATTTAGGGTTGGATTAAGGATGGGTCTAGTGCAGTTCCGCAGTTGTTCATTTGATGTAGGTGTCTTTATGGAATGCAGTTTCGGGAAAGCAGCTCCAGCAAACAGAGATAATTATCAGCTGATGCGGCGCAGCAGCCATCTTGTGATGACCGAGCACAATGCTGAGAAAAGAAAATCTCAAGTATAGATATTAGTTTTTATAGATTTCAATAAAGAATGGAACTTATATAATTTTATAGGGATTTAAAACTTAATTTAAGGAATCCTAATATATTTTAAAGGGGTAAAACTACTGTTCACTAGGTAAGGGTGGGGACAGCTTTTTTCAACTGGCAGTAAAGTGACTAACAAGCTAATGAAGAACTTTAAGGTGAGTATGTGGCATACTTAAAACATTCTATTGTGCCTGTAGCGCCACTATTATGTATTTTGTTAGAACATTAGCCATAGTGGGACGGGAGTGCCCTGGGCCCGTTTGGGCCTAAAAGATTATTTTTAAGCTTATGTTAAATGTATTTTGAAGGACCTTCCAAAGGTCAAGAAGATTTCTGCCTACATGTGACTTCAGCACACCCTCTATTGTGACCATGCCGGAGTGAAGCATTGTAATTAACAGTAGGTGGTCAGAGCAAAGGGGAGCAGTCGGGGGACTTCCTGGAAAATCTTACCATATACTCAGGATGTATGAGAGCTACATAATTCTTTTATAGTAGTATATTAGGGAGTCAGAGGGGGGTCGCTTCCCAGCAAAGGTACCACAGTTTCTGGAGCATATAGCAAGCGGCCTTGCCAACATGCTAAATTGACCCAAGTTTTGTTCCTAGGTTGGGGGGGGGGGGGGCGTACAGCAGCGGCCTTGCCAACGTGCTGAACCAACCAAAGTGGTGCTCAAAGGTCAAAAGCTCAAAACAGATCCTGGATCCCCACTGGGTCGGACTCCTCCAATTACCAACCCATCCCCCTCTCTATGAGGACTCCTGTTTACAAGTTTATTTCATTAAGAGACAGAGACAACACCCCAACAGGGCCTTGACACCATGATCCACCCCAAACCCAATGGAGCCCTGGATTGTGATCACGCACATTCCTGGTGTAGTCAGAAAGGTCTCTGGACACAAACCCAGAACCTGAAGACAATGTTATCATGATCTGGTGAACGAATTAGAATGGGGCCTGTTACGAACTGAAATAGCTCAAGTATAAAATGAAAATCTAAAGTGCCAGTGGCTTGGGGACCAGCAGTTAGCGTAAGGGCTATGTCGCTGGACTCCCATGTAGTCAACCACAGTTTGTGTCCTGGACCCGGGCTTAAACTCACACTTGGCGCATGTGCGTGCATGCCCAAGATCCCAAGAGGAGAATGAAGAAGGGATTGCGGTGTGGCCTTCCCCCCTGGGGGCTGATTTCTCACTTTCTATCTCTCTGTCTGTCTCTGTCTGTCTGGTGCCCTATAGCAAAAATCTCTATAAAGAAAGAAAGAAAGAAAAAAAGAAAGAAAGAAAGAAAGAAAGAAAGAAAGAAAGAAAGAAAGAAAGAAAGAGAGAAAGTAAGTAAGTAAGTAAGTAAGTAAGTAAGTGCTGGTGGCCTTTCTGGAAGCGTATCTTGAGTTTCTTTCTCAGTCATACCAGGATGTTGAGGTAAACAGGACCAGTACAGAGGAGGCAAATACACTGTCCTGAAGGCCGAGCTCGTCCATGCCTGGTGAGTGAGATGAGTAACCCCTGTTCACAATATCATTTGCAGCCCCAGATGCAACATCCATTAAAGGAGGAGATGGATTTTCCAGTATGACTTGTGAACTAGTTCAGAGGGACCTCCCAGCTGCTCTGAAGCCTAAGAAGACAATAGTCACGGTCATTTTCAGAGTGCATTTCCATGCTGTGATGGGGGATGCTGTGATGGGGGAGACAGCATGTGGAGAGAAGCAACAGCCCCAGTTTAAAACAAAAATCAAAACAATTTTTTTCTTTTTACTTAGCTTTAAAGATAGGTAGCAGTCAATGATTATGATTGAAAAGAGTACATTGATATTGGAGCCAGTAGTAGTAAACTGCGTTAAGCAGCCTTCTCAGATACTTAATTTGAAGATCCGAACACTTAAACTTGGAATCAAATAGGAAATACTGTAACATGGTTAAATGAATAAGAATGGTGGAATTTTTTTATTCTTTTCCTTTTTTTTTTTCTTAACTACCTTATTAACTATAAAATCAAGCAACAACTTCCCTGGAACATTTTTTTTCCTAAAGAATTATTTATTTATTATCTTTTTAATTTGCTATAGGCCATGTGCACTCACCAGAGAGAGAGAGAAAAAGAGAGGAAGGGAAAGCCACTAGGTCTGGGGCTCACATTGCACTCAGCCTCATGGCAGCCCCGTGCCTTAGCACCACACCATCTGCTGCCATCCCCCCAGCAGATACCTCGTTACACCTCAATTTTTTTTTTTGGAAAGGTTTTTGCTATAGGGCACGTGCACTTGCGAGAAATGCAGAGAGAGACAGACAGACAGAAAGCGAGAAATCACCCCCCCCAGGGGGGATGGCCACACCACAATCCCTTCTCCTCCATTCTCTTCTCAGGATCTTGGGCATGCATGCTCACACGCCCAGCATGAGTTTAAGCCACCGGGTCTGGAACTTGAACTGCAGTCGACTACATGAGAGAGTCCAGTGACATAGCCATTATGCCAACTGCTGGTCCTAATACCTCAATTTTTAATAACCCACGTCAAGGAAGAAATCGTATACTATAATTTAACCGAGTAATGTAGTTATTTGGTCCCCACCAAAGGTATGAAGCCGGTCTGTGGGAAATGGTGCTGCTGAGTAAATAAGGAAAAGGGCTTAGGTTGCGATAGTTTAATAATGTTTTAAAGGGCGTTTATTTATTTATCCCATGAGCAAGAAAGACAGACAGGCCCTCTCCTAGCCCAGCCAGGTTGGCGTGATGGCACGTGCTTGCCCAGAGCACTCAGGAAGGACTCTGGACAGGAAGCGGGGACCCGGGGGAGGCTCACAGAGCATTACTCTGGACCACTGCACCACTGCCCAGTCCCAATGCTTTGGTAATTTAAGAAAGAAATACTAAATCATGTGGGAAAAAAAATCTACAAATGCTAAAAAATGTAGTAGAGCAAATATGTTCAAGTCAGCAAGTATGTATTCAAATACTCTGAAGTCCTGAAAGTGGGAGATCAAGAGTTGTTGGGAGTATTCGTGATTCTGCTGGAGATCGCAGCTCCTGCTGGACCAAAACAAGGCCTCAGAGGACTGGAGTGTGTTCAGATATATGCCTGTGTGTTATAGTAAGGAGATTCAGTCTACAGCCGAGAAAATATCAGCAGAAAAATAGCAAAATGACTGCTTGTAACTGCTAGTGAATTAAGAAATAATATTAAGAGACTACTAAGATTTTTCAAAAATTAATAATAGCAGATTTCTTATTTGCTCATTTTCATGGGATAACATTCTACCACAGAAGAGAAATAGATTTTTCTTAAAGATTTTTGAAACAGGGATTGTTAAAGGAGCATATAATCATCCATTTAGGGTGAAGCTTGAGAGTAGGCTTAAAACAGACTTGAAATGCAATACAATAAATGGTAACTATAAGGAGCACTTCATTAGATAACATGCCCATCACACATACAGAGGTGCAAATCTTATTTTAGGTGGGGATAGCTTTGTTTTGTTTTGGATCAATTTTAATTTGGAAAAATAATACAAAAGAATGACTGAACTGGAGTTCATTTTTTGAAGACCATTTTTAGTTTCATAGTTGGTTCTTCGAGGCTGTCTGTATAGGTTAACTGTGAGGAGAACAGATGTTTGAAGTCACCTAGCAAACGCAGATGCCGGCTAGGTAATGTCGTAGGGTTGTAGGTGTGGGAGGGGATGCGTCGGCATTGTTTATAAAGCAAACAGCCATCCTGATGACCACAGGGAGGCTCACAGACATACCTTCGAAGTACAGTAATCACCTCGCATTTCAGATCGGATTTAGCCACCTGTTTATCATTACTGGCTAGCAGCTGTCAATCCGCAGCTACCTATATTGATGTCAGAAGGTGGGCCAGCGCTGCAGGAGTCCTTCATGGACACCACACACAGGCACCAGGGTGTTCCTCTGAGGCTCACTGTGAATACAGCCCCATGTCCTCCCAAGCCAATGCACATTCCAGTCTGAAGAGATGTGCACCCAGCTGGGAGCAGATCTTCAGGCCAGAGAGCAGATGCCAAGGCCTTGTGAACATCCGAAATAGCCTCAGAGAGCCCACTAGCAGAATAAACTAGCCGATGACAGATACGCTCTTCCTCACTGTACGTTCGCTGGATTGGCCACTTTCCTACTCCTAAAATAACTTTCACTGCCTGATTAGACACCACACACACACACACACACACACACACACGGAAATCGATGGCAGATTTCTTATATCTGTCTCCTGTGTCTACTCATCTGAATATAAGCCTGCAGGAACAGTGACCTTGTCTGTTCTGTTCAACACCTCCGTCTACTAGAAGCTGCTTAATAAACACCTGTTAATTAAAGGAAATCTATCCTACGTGTTCATCTACGGGATTTTGGTCCCGAATATCATATAAGAATGTTTTAGAGCACAATTTGTACATACTTAGTAAAACTGATTTTAAAGAGCTATTTTAATATTAGTTGAAGATGGATAGATACAGTGTACAGTATGTCCCGTGGCTCCCTAAGTGTTGATTATCAATATTCTTCTACAATACTGTTTAAGATCTTTAAGATGCGACAGGAGTTATGATGATATATCATTTTTCTTTCCCTTATCGTTTAGAATTTTTTTAAAGTTGTTTCTTTAAGACACATGTGCTCACCAGAGAGAGAGGGGTGGGGGAGTAAGAAATTATTCTGGGGGGGGTGGAGGATGGCCACACCGCAATCCCTTTTCCTCCATTTTCCTCTAGGGATTTGGGGCACATGTGCACATGTGCCTGGTGTGTTTCTTAAACCACTCAGTGGGCCATGTGGAATTCAGCCTCCTTAACCACCATGCCACTGGCTGGCCCTTAATTTTTGAATTGACAGATTAAATTGTGTATATTTATCAAGTGCTAATGCATATGGGAATTAGCTAGATTTGTTGTTTCACAAAGTATACATACTTCAAAACATTGTGTTGTTTCTATCTTGTGCCTTCCTACACAACTACTATTATTTTGGCTATCTGTGTTAACAGTTTCAGAGAGAGAGGAGCTAAACTATGCCTGTTGCCATCTATTTTTACCTTTATTCTGTCATTTTTGCTTTATATATTTTAAAACTATACTTCATGAAATACACAGTAAGTAGTGCTGTACCTTTTCTTTTAAATCTTGTACTGTTTCTTGCCCTGCAATCTACTCATTTGACATGAGTTCGCCAGTTCTTTTACCGTAGGCTTTTCGTGTTATAACCTGTTCCACGGTGTACTTTCAATCTAGCTTTATCTTTGTGTTTAACTATTTTCTTCTTCTAGATAGTGGAATTTTGGTTTTTCATTTATGATCAATCTGGCGATCTATTTTTGTTTTTTAATTGGAGTGCTTAGTTGAGGTTGTTTATATTTAATATAAAGATTCATATATTTATGTTTCAACTGCTATTTTGTTTATGGTAGTTTTCAAGAATTTCTTTCTGCCTTTTACAAGGTATCTCTTTTTAATTCCTCTGCTCCTTCTTTTATTTATTTATTTATTTTTAGAGGTTTTTGCCATAGGGCACATGTGCTCACTATAGAGAGAGACAGACAGTGAGAGAGAAAGTGAGAAATCCCCCCCAGGGGTCTGGCCATGCCACAGTCTCTTCTCCTCCATTCCTCTTGGGATCTTAGGAACACAAGTACAAGTGCCCAGCATTATTTTCAAGCTAGTGGATCCAGGACTCAATCTGCATTCGGTCACACGGGAGTCCAGCGATGTAACCACTACACCTCTATTCACTTCATCACTGAACCTGAGGGTATTTTTCCCCTCTGTTTGCTGTGGAAATTGCAGTTTACATCTTTAACTTATCATAGTACACATATGGTAAGATAATGCTAGGTATAAGAATTATACAACAGTAATATTTCTCTTCTGTCGCTTTTATTAGTGTTTTAATTAGGTGTGTCAAGTTGAGCAGATAATAATACTACAAGGAATATAATGTAAAAATAGAATGCATGGGGCATACGTCCATGGTGAAATATATTGGTTATCTAAACTTGTAGTTTAAATAGCTTGTTTTATCTGGCAACTTTATATGTATTTTATGATTATTTTTGTATTATGCCTCATGATACTTTAGACAGTATATTAAGAAAATACAAAGTAGGCAAGGATTTTAATTTGAAAAGCATAAAATGTTAGATGAACAAACATCCATTATAAATGACTGCCTTTTCATTTTATAATCTTCCTCTCACCAACTGTGCAGTACCTCCCAGCTTTTATAGGAGCATTTTCTCTTCTCTTTGTATTGATCATACTTTTACGGTATGTGAGATTTCTGAGCTCTTCATGTACCTTGAATTTCTGAATAGCATTATTTTCTGAATTCCTCTCAACACTTCTTGACTACATCTTCTTTAATAATTTTTTAAAGAATTATTTATTTAACTTTATTTATTTGTTTATTCATTTATTTATTTTAGTTGGACCAGAGAGGGACAGAGGAAAGAGAGAGAGAGAGAGAGAGAGAGAGAGAGAGAGAGAGAGAGAGAGAGAGAAAATAAGCCTCCAGGTCCGGGACTTGAACCGCAGTCAGCCATGCTGGAATCCAGTGCCTCTAACCACTATACCACCTGCCAGTCCCTTGACCACATCTTCTTAATCTGATGGACTCCATGTCTCCTTTTTGGGTCTTAAGGAAGAGTCTTCCCCAGTCCCATGCTTGGTCATCTGCTTTTATACAACATACTCTCTTTGGGTGACCTCAGTATCACCTCTGTTGATCTGCCAAAGAATTTTCTCCTCATCTTACACCCAATATTTAATAAATAATTCTCTTCCCCAGGACTTCAGCTCTTATCTCATTTCAATTCACTTTTAAAATAATGTATTTATTCATTTTTAAAACTTACTTTCTTAGATCATCATTGACAAGCACATGAGAGAGAGACTGAGACAGACTGGGAGAGTGGGGTACCTTGAGGGGCTCACTGTGCTTGGTCCCTTTCCCTAGCTCTGCCGCAGCTCAGCACTCCGGGCGTGCACACACGGGCCCAGCACGTTTTCAGTCCGACCTGAGAATCCCTGTCTTTAGACAACCGTGTGGCTTCTCGCACTGCGATTTAGTTTGCCACTCTCTACACCACCGTGCTGGGTCAAGTTTGTTTATTTTTATTGACAAACTCTTAGACTGAAAACCAGGGCTGACCTTCCAGATTCGTCGGGCCCGACTGCGTGTTTAGGGCCTTCGCCTGTGGACACACCGAGGTCCCAGCTGACTCATTCGCTCCTCCCTTATCAAGAAAACTGTCCTCCCTCTTTTCTTATCGCAAAAGTATCAGCATCCACTCAATTATTCAAACTGGAAAATAGGGAGATATTCCTGATTTTCAAAACATTCTCTTTATGCCCTTTAAATATGTCTTCACGCACCTCCTGTTTTATATCTCCATTCTTGCTCTTTAAGGTCTAAAAGTAATGTTTTAAACACAAAAATGTACAGTAGCTTAAATATTGCTTCTCAACAGCCTCTTCTCAATACTGGTTCCAGAATGCTCTTTCCACTATCCAACTTGATTATGTAATCGCTTTGTTTAACATAGTGGCCCTGACGTGGTGACGTAACTGCCTGGCAGAAATAGCTTCCCCGGTCGCGTCAAACTCCTAGAGGAGCACGCGAGAGCCTCTGTGGCCAGCATCCCCCACTGGGACCCTCGGCCCTGCCTGAGGAGTGTCGGACTGTTGCAGGTGCGACCTGTCATGCTCTTAATCAATCCCATGTGTGTCTTGCTTTTTTTCTTTAGAAAGAGAGCATTTTTTGCCATAGGGGGTGTGTGCTCACTGGAGAGACAAAAAGCAAGAAATCAATCACCGGGGAATTGGCCACACCGCAACCCCTTCTCCTCCATTCTCCTCCTCAGAATTTTGGGCATGCATACACACACCTGTGGTGTGAGTTTTAAGCTGCCAGGCCCGGAACTCGAACTGCAGTCAATACATGGGAGTCTAGCGACCTAACTACTACGCCATCTGCTGGTTCTAGCAGTCTTGCTTTCTGGGTGACCATCTCTGCAGGAAGCACCGCTGAGTAATTGTACTGCACATCTCATTCTTCTAGTTCGGTTTTTGTATCATCTATCAGTTCTTACGCTGCCCTTGCCATGAGAACTCAGGCAGCCATCCTTCATCTGGAGTGTCCTCAAACCATGCAGGACACCGCATCAAACTGCCAGGACACTTGCCATCTTGTAGTCTATACAACACGTGGGTTGTTATATGTAGGAGTTTCCCACCGTCTTCTATCACGCATCTTTCATCTCCATATTACAGACACTCAGTACACAGTAAGAGTTTATTGAATGAATTGATGGAATTGACGGTCCCAATTGGTCACTGTCTCTTACTACTATCCAAATCACTTAATGAGGTTCATAAAATCACATGTCATTTCTTACCCCAGTCTTTTAAAACACAGTTTTGAGCAAGTTGACTCTAAAATAAAGGAAAAAAATACTTATTTTTTTTAAATTTTAGAATGGTACGTATGTGTGTATATGTGTACACACACACACACACACAAACACACACACACACACATATATATATATATATATATATATATGGTCTTATGAACAGTCATGAGACATTTTGCATAGAAAAATATGTCATGACTTTTCCAATGACTCAATATGTGAACACACATGTATTTATTTATGTGTGTGTCTATACTGTTATATGTTATAATATTCAGAAATATAATGTGTTATACATACAGTAGAAGGTATTTAGTGAATGATTTTACTCCTGAACAGTTCTTTTTAAAACTAAAATTTTGTGGAAAACATATTAGAATAATATGATCTATTGAATTTGAAGGATAAGAAAGAGATTAAGCTTTATGTTTTAATTGCCAACATATTAACTTTTTGAAATAGGGAATTTGAATGAACATAAAATGACAGCATTTTATGTTTTCATTCAGTTTTCCTGTAACAGACAATAATCTTGAAGATTTAAAACTTTCCGTTTTATTTCTAAATTTTGTATTGTCTCCTTCTCAAAATGCCACTAAAAATGTATTCAGTTGGTAAAAATGTCAATTTAAAACCCAAGCAGATGGTGCTTGCTGTCCTACCAGACACATAATATGAGGTGTGTTTCAAAGGGAAAAAAAATTGAATTTCAATGTCCGAACAGAAATTTACAATATGTCCATTGGTTTGATTTTTTTTAGAATGACTTCAAAGAGCCAAAATGATTATAAATAGTAAGACATGAAAGCCTCATTTCAATTCCTGGGAGAGTACGTAAGACTGACTTTCGGATGCACTGAGCATCACACCAGTTCACTGTGACAGACCCACATGCTTTCTAAGACCGAGCACTTTTTTCTTAAAATAACAATGCAGAATCCTGGGGGCCAGGGAGCTGTTAACGTATTCTAACTCTATGGTCCCTGAGCCCCAGAATTTTTTAAATATTCCGGTCAAACAATCAGAAAAAATGCAGTTTTTAAATTTATCTTTACATTTTTAATTTTGCTGCAAAATTCTTTAAATCCTTGATATTCTGGGATTCATGGTGTCATTATTGAGAAGCTGTAGATTAGACTATTTCCTAAACACTTTATCACGTGGTACATTTCATCTAATTTTATACTTTGTGGACCAGATGGGAGTACCCTGAGTTTCAAGTACCACTATCAACATCTTCACTCTGTAGACGGAAAATCTCAAGTCCAGAGATTTTTAAGTATGTTTCCCGAGCCACAGGACAAATGAGTAGAGAAGGTAGGATTCTCCTCATTCATGATAAAAGCTCCACTAAAAACAATATGCCCACAAACACAATTTCAGTTTTAAACAAAATTTTTAGGCAGGCAACATAAATTGGTCGGATTAATGTTAAAAAGAAGAATTATGAACACTCAACTATTTATAAATCCAATCAAAGATATCTGCAGTTAATTCTTTTGCAAGAAAAGTAGAATAGGAGGCATCTCACTCCCTGACCCACAATGTATTATAAAGCTATGATCATCAAAACAGCATGGCAATGGCACAAAAACAGGCATGTGGACAAATGGAACAGCACAGAGACCCCAAAAATAAATTCCAAAACATACAGCCAACTGATTTTTGACAAAACGTTCCTGTCAGTTCAGTGGGAAAAAGAAAACAAAACCTCTTTAGCAAATGGTGCTGGAAAAGCTGGATATCCACTTGTAGAAAGATGAACTTAGACCCCTATATCTCACTATTAACAAAAATAAACTCAGAGTGGATCAAACATCTAAACTTAAGACCTCGAACTATACAACTACTGGTGGAAACAGTGGGGAATCTCTGGGAGATATAGGGGTAGGCAAAGACTTCTTAAATAAGACCTCTAAAGCACAGGCAATAGTAAAAAAAATAAACAAGTGGATTATATCAAATTATAAACTTCTGCACAGCAAAAGACATAGTAATTAGCGTGAACCCACAACCCTTGGAATGGGAGAATATTTCTGTAAACTATGCCTCAGATAAGGGACTGGTAGCCAGTATACACAGGGAACTCAAGTGGCTCATCTGGGAAAAAAAAATTATCAACACAATTAAAAGATGGGGAAATGAGCTGAACAAACAACTCTCTAAGAAAGAAAACAGCAAGAAAGCATATGAAAAAAATGCACAACATCCTTCATCATAAGGGAGATGCAGATCAAAACCACAATGAGATACCACCTAAACCCAGTCAGAATGGTGAAGTTTTGAAAAACAAAAATGATCATTGCTGGCAGGGTTGTGGTGAAAAGGAAACTCTCCTACACTGTTGGTGTGAATGTAAATTGGTCCAGCTACTGTGGAGAACAATATAGATGTTCCTCAAAGACCTACAAATAGAGCTACCATATGATTCAGCAATTCCACTCCTGGGTATTTACCTAAAGGACAGGAGAATGCTCAGTCAGAATAGAGCTTGCACATCAGTGTTCATTGCAGCATTATTCACAATTGCTAAGACTTGGAAGCATCCCAAATGCCCATGAACATTTGAATGGTTTGAAAAGGTATGGCACATATATTCTCTACGCTACTACTCAGACATAAAAAACAGGGAGGTCCAGGCGTTTGATAGAAAGTGGAAAAATATGGAAGATTTACTGCTTCGTGACGCAAGCCAGGCTATAAAGGAGAGACGTTGTATGTCTCCACTTAACATATACCCACTGTCTGCTCTCTGTGGCAGAAACCGAAAGGCTAGAGGATATAGAAGCATGGAAAATGGTTAAGGATGCAAAGCCTTTGTGGAAGAGGGAACTAAGGAGAAAAATGGAGACATGGGACGTTTGTGGGATGCAGAAATGGATGCTTGTCTGTTGGACTAGACTGGTGTGAAATGTGTTCATTTTGAGTAAATTCACTTTGAGATCTATACTGATTGAATGTATAAAATAAATACAAATAAATAAATAAATAAATAAATCATTTTTTCTGCCCTTAATCCCAGAGGATGCATATGCTTGTAAGAGAGAGAGAAATCACACTCTCCCCAACTGGGAACCGGGTTGTCAGTCCACAGTCTTTTTTTTTTTTTTTTGAGAGGTTTTTGCTATAGGGTGCATGAATTCACCAGAAAGATAGAGACAGACAGATAGACAGAAAGTGAGGAATAACCCCCCCCCCGGGGGGGGGGTATAGCCACACCACAATTCCTTCTCCTCCATTCTCCTCTCGGGATCTTGGGCGCGCACGCACATACGCCCACCGTGAGTTTAAGCCACCGGGTCTGGGACTTGAACCACTGTCAACTACATGGGAGTCCAGCAACATAGCCATTATGCCAACTGCTGGTCCCAGTCTACAATCATTTTTTCTCCAATTCTCCATTCCACCAGGAGCCTGGGAGTACACTCAGTATGTGTGTGTGTGTGTGTGTGTGTGTGTGTGTGTGTGTGTGTGTTCTCAAGCGAACAGAGTCAGGACTAGAACCCTGGTCAGCCATGTGGAATCTGGTTTCCTCTGGGCAGCACTTAACCAGTGTGTTGTGGATCCAGCTCTTGCTATTAATTCTCACTATCCTCTTCTGAATTTGGAAATTACATAGTAACAGGCAACAATAATCTCTGGACTTAGTTGGCAACATGTTAATTTATTTTCAAAGTACATCCTCTTTGAAATATGCTAGGTGTCCTAGTAGTGCAAAAGCATGTGTCTGAAAGCAACTGACTGATTTTTCTATATACATTAATGGAAGACTTTCAGTAACTGTAAAAGGAATTTTACTTGCAAAATATCAAATATTATTACTCATGTAAAACTCCTATATTAAATCAGCCAAAAGATCCATAAATATTCTTTCATCAGTTACATCATAATTTTTCCAAAGAATTATTTTATTCATTTATTATTTATTTTTTCATGTGAAAAGAGAGAGAGAAAGCAAGCTGCCATGTCCAGGACTCGAACCGTGGTTGGCCACATGGGAATTCTAACACCTTAATCACCATGCCACCTCCTGGTCCCATTACATCATACGTTTTTGTACAATTTTTCAAAACCATAAGTTGATTCTGCAGTTCGGCTGTATCTCCCAGTCCAGTGTTGGTATATCTCAAAAAGTGAAGTGGTTCTTCTTCTCACCTTTCACTGTTATAAACTTAAGCACTGACTTTTCCTTGAGAACAAAATTGCAAAACAAGTTTCTTGTCACTGATGCATACAACTATCTAAGGGGAAATTGGCAGGATGAATCCGAGGTCCTGGCTCTGTGGTCTGAAGACACTCTGTATGCGCTTGTGCAAAGGCAGGTGGCAAAACGTGAATCCAAAACCATATCCATTATGTTCATTTACTTTACCATTTAGGAAGCACAGATGTTAACTCTATAACAACAAGGTGGTTTTATTGTAATCACCTGCTGTCAGGGTCCCTGCTGACTCAGTCGCCAAATGCATTCTTGTTTCCTTCTCATTTACAAGGTGTTTGTTATCTGATGGCTGAAAACAAAACTGGAAATTATTTTTCATTCATAAGAAACACTTAAAACAAGATAATTTTGAAGAAAAATCAGTACAGATTTGAATTGCATACTATCAGAGTTAATTGTATATATTCATTATAATGTGATCTGTGTTGGTCTCCGGCTTAAAATTCTAGTTTCCTCATGGTTTTATTTTTTTGATTTGCTATTGTTTAGGCTGAATTCCTTCTGTTACTGACAATCTTGAAAAAATTACTTGATTCTTTTTTCTTTTAGCTCTTGCTCATGAAATTAAAATTAATAAAATTAATATTTTAAAGAAATTTCGCTCTTAAATATCAGAACATATGTAAGGATATACATTTATATGCACATATTCCTATATAATATATATATATATGACCATATATATATAAAATGTGCATATATAGTGCAAATAATTTTTCATTAATGTACTGACAGAAGTGTTATCTTCAGAGAAATGCATGTTCTAAAATCTACAACCTGTTCCTGGAAGAAGATTACATTTGCCTCCTGCTTCTCATCCTGTCTAGGATGACTGAAGCTCTTCAGTCATTGTCTAATGATTCTCTGGGAGGAAATCTATTTCTCAAGTATTCTAAACTCATTACCATTGACATCTACAAACCACCGAATCCTAAAAGTGTATGCCTCTCATTATGACTTGCTTCTTAACCTGAGCCTTGGTTTGTCGGAGATGGGCTTCGGCTGTGCTCTACTGTCCACATCTTGGAGGCCATCTTGAGGTTGCTGGAATTGGTGCCCATCCATACTGATACTGAACCAAAACATGGGTCTCTGTCTCACTGCTGATCTCTCTCTTTGCATGCGTATCATATTTATAAAATAATGTAAGAACCGATAAACGGATTGTACTAGAAACATATAACAGATAACTTAACTGTTCAAATAAAATTCGACACGAAATACATGGTTATTTAACCATTCAATTAAAGCGTTTTACACATCAATTATTTAGCGACTATAACTAAACTAGCTTGAAAAGATTAATGATACATTATCTACAGAGAATGTATAATCTAGTAGAAGTCACAGATTACAAAATTTTCAGATAACTTTTCTAAGAAGTCAATGCCTTTTAATAATTAAAATATATCACCCTCTTAAACGAAACACTTTTGAAAAATAGAAATCTCAATGTCGTCCAAGAAAACCTATAAAAATCTTCTTCATCTGACATTTTGTTGTCCTTCCATTAAACCTGATTTTAATTAAATATGAATCTAAAGAAGTTTGAAAATATATAATTTTCTTCGTGTGACGATTTTGTTTTGAAAATCACCTTTTGATATTGAATTAAGAATCTTTGAAAGGTATTGTATTCATTTAAAAACTGTTAGGTCTTGTAGCAAACAAACAAAACATGACATTTTTTCTCAATCACATAAAAACTGGAATGTGTTTGAAGGTCAGTCATTCTTCGGTGGGTAAGGTGGGGAGTCAGGGTTCTCCCATGATCCTCAGAGTGTGACATTTACGGCTCTGTGGTCAATGCCTTCATTGTCTCTCCTACTCCCCTGCAGCATCTCAGAGGAAGTGACCATGAGCAGCATCTCTAGAAGGCCCAGGTCCAGACCTGGAAATATCACACATCACTTTTGCTCATTTTCCATTGGCCAACTCTCTTTTATTCAAAACCCTACTACAAGAAACATTGACAATGTGCATTGCTGTGAATCCAGCAAAAAAAAGAAATGGACTTGATTAATAACGATTCATTATATGTCTCAAAGATTTTTCAATTAAAATTAGGGTGTGTATATGTGTTTGTGTGCATGTGTATTTAGGGTAGATTGCCTATATTTGCTATTATTCTTTAAAATACATCTACTTGAGCCCAAAGGACCACCAACAGTTATTAATGGTGGTTTTGAATGCTTACTTATGTTTTCCCTCATTATTTCCATTGGCGTTTTTCCTTGAATAGAAGGGAAAAGTATGTAATAAATCACTTCCACAGTCTATATCTTCCAAGAATGCTTTCTAGTCTTATTTTTAACACTGAAAAACATGCCCATCAGTTGTTATTACTTGAAATAGTAGGCAATATAAGAGGAAAATATTTGTAAATTTTGTATTATTGTATTATTGAGAGCAAATTTAAAAAACTCATAAGACAGAAATTTTTCACTTAAAACTATCCTATAATAGAGTATAATAGAGTAAAAGTTTAAAAATAACAGCACTTTAATGGACTTGGAAAAAGTCTTCAATGTCTTTTTTAAAAAAATTACTGAACACATTTTTAAAAGTATTTAAATGACTTTTAAAAAATCGTTTCCCCAAGTTTTTATTACCAAAATCAAACAAAACATTAGTGTTTATATAGGCATAATATTTTTAAAAAGCGGCTGACTTAGAAGATGGAAACAAAACTATTCTTGGAATTACTATTTTTTTTACGTTTATTTCTTCCATGAGTGACAGATATGAGGAGAGGGAGATCCCCAAACAGAGTCTTAACGCCACGATCCGCCCCAGCCTCAGTCAGTCACATCATGGCCACACATACACCAGGTATGCAGGGGGAGGTCGCAGGACCTGAACCTGGCTCTTTCCATGTGGGTCAGCCTCAAGAGCTCGCACTACTGTTAAGCCACTGTCTGACCTCTTTCTTGTAATTACAGTTGTTGAGGAGTATGAGTTAGTTATACATTTTTCAAGCCAATTTTATTAGTGAATGCTGTTTATACTTAAATTTTAAAAGATATTGTCAAGGAGATCATTTTTAAATGATTCAAGTTGACTTTAGGTCTCACACCTGAATCTAAAGTTAGATTATCTTTTCAAGTTCAAAATTTCCTTCACTAACCTAAAATAAACATCTATTATAATGGCTTTCAAATAAATTATGGTGTATCTGACAAATGTATTTTTCTGTTAAAAAATAAAAGTCACATTGTGTCGCTATCAAAATGTAAATACTGTATTTTGGGAATGTTGTAATTCTATGGAGAAAGACGGATAAGGGATGAAAACTGGATATGGAAGGTTCATTTTGAGAAACTGTAAGTCCTTTTAACTTTATTTATGTAAGTTATACAAAATAAAATCTCAGGAAAGTATTTTGACTACTACCACATAACATGGAAAAAGCTATCTCAGTGGACAAATTGCTTACTTTTTGCTGAGTAAGTTATTTGACAGAAAAAGCTTTGCTTATTTCTAGTAGACACATTTAGCTTTCCATGAAAACTGACAAATTCTAGTTTTTAAGTTATGGTAATAATAAATATGCTTCACTAAAAAATTAATTCGGTAATTATTATTAAACATATAAATTCATATATTAAGGGAGTAGAAATATAGGGTTACTATTATATTTTATTATATTTGGTAAATAAATGCATATATTTTATAGGCATGCATACTGATAATACTAAAATTGTACTACTTAATGTTTTTTATTTCAGCTTCTACAATCTTTTTTTATTTCTTATTACTAAATTAAGCATTCATGAGAGAGTGAGGAACAAAATAATTACTCAAGGTGTTTTCAAACGAAAATAAAATCCTAGCACTTAAGGAAATTAAAATTTTTAGGAAACCAAATATATCCAGCAAAACATAATATGTAAACATATAAAAAAGCAACTTTCAGAAGATACGAAAGTTCTACAGTAAAGGTTGTAATTACAGAGCAGAGATTCTTCATTTTTGCGGTATTTCTCATTAGTTCAAGCTACAGTCAAAGTTAAAGAAGCCCTCAAAGGGAAAAGTATAGTTCTTGGATTAGCAAAGTACTCCAGTGTATAGTTCTGACTTTCAGAATGCAGAGTAGGATTCAGTTAGTTTGAGACACATACAACCAAACAAAACTTGACAATAATCCTTAGATTTACATTTTAATCTCAAGGGACTAGGACAACTGAAGACTTTCTGCCCAGACTTCACCCTCCTGTCCCCCAGATCTAGGTTAGAGCACCCTCTTTGTTCTTTCTATCTCTCTCCACATCTCTCTATTTTATTTATTTTAAAAATTTTTAACATTCTTAGCTCTCAGACACTCTTTTATCTTGCTGATTCTTACTCCCCCCTCCCCCGTAGAACAAGCCAGTCACCATCCATCAATTTGTACTTGAGTTCTAAGTGGCTGCTTCACACACTGTGCCAGCATGCCATGCGGTTTTGTGTTCTGCTTTAAAATTTTTCTCTCTTTTTTTATTGTTTTTGTCTTGTTCTCTCTTTTTTTGTTTTCTTTTTATTTTTTCTTTTACTTTACTCACATGCCTGCTCAGCCTCTACACACTGAGTTTCTAGTCAGGTCTAGGTGCACAGTAGCCAAATATCTGAATACTTTGAGAGTCAGAGTAACCCTAAATTTCCATGGAATTTGCTGCACAAAGAGAGAAAAACAGTACCGCTTAGAGATTGCAGATCACCTCCTCCTGCATGTTTCTGAATGTTCAGATTTAACTCCAAAAACTAAGAAAAAAATGTTTAATCCATTAAATAAACATATCATTGCAAAGGCACAAGAAATATGAGAACCCAAGAAGATATCTCTCCCCTAAGGGAAACAAATAACTCCTCATCCTCCACAGACAGCACAAGGGAATTTGTGGAAATGTCAGATAAAGAATTTAAAACATTCACAGTGACAAAGCTAACAGAGATGCAAGAGAAGAGAGACAGCAAACTCCAGAAGATGCAGGAGAGAAGAGGACATTCTCCCACGATCTGAAAGAGGAAGTACACATCATTAAAAAGAAATAGAATTGTTAGAGATGAAGGTTGTAATTCAGGAAATCAACACCTCCCTTGAAAAATATTAAAAGCAGATTAGATCATGCAGAAGATCGAACCTCAGGTGTAGAATATAGAACCTCTGACCTAGAAAAATTCACCAAAAAAACTGAGAAAATAACCCCCCAAAATGAGGATAACATACAAGTAATACTAGATACCATTAAATGCCCAAAAGTCTGGATAATCAGTATCCCAAAAGGTAAAGAAACTAATAAGGGCATTGTTAATCTATTCCATGAAATACTGAAAAAAAACTTTCCAAACCTAGAGAGGCATTCAAATATCCAGACCCAAGAAATACAAAGGACCCCACATAGAATCAACCCGAGAAGATCCTCCCCAAGGCTCTTCATAGCCAGAGTGACCAAAACCACAGACAGAGATGAGATACTAAATAGGAAAGAGAGAAACGTTAAGTCACTGATAAACCTCAATGAGTAGAATGAATATACTATAAAGTAGGACCTAGCTGGGGCTAAATAGCTTACTAAAGTCATTAAATAGGTATTTTTTTTTTTATTTCAAGAAGAAAAGTTTTAATTTTAGTAGATTAAAATAAAGAAATGTTAAACAAAATTTGCTTAAGACTTAAAGCCAGGAAAAAGGTTAGAATTCAGTTCAAACAGTAGGTAGGTGAACCTGTCAACAGTTCAAGAGAAGACAAAAATCCTTCAATCTGGAAAACAAAGCCTATAAGAAAATCAGTAACGTTTTAGTCAAAAGTCATAAAATTCTATTTCACTAGCTCAGTCTTCAGTCTCATATAATTAATCTTTCTTCTATTGAATTTGCAGTGTTACTGTGATCTGATCTTTTCATTTAAATTCTGGAAGTTGACATTCAACTCCAGACCTGTCCCTACCGTTAGGCTGGCCATTTTCTTGGTTGTTTTTGTACTCTTATTTCTGTGTGTCCGACTTTCGTTTTCCTGGGATCGCACTCCCTTCGGCACTCCCTTGAGAGCTGGTCTGGTGTTGGTAAATTCTTTCAGGTTTTGTTTATCTGAGAATGTTGTCATCTTTTTCTCATATCTGAAGGATAATCTTGCTGGGTATAATATTCTTGGTTGAAATTGTTTTTCACGCAACACTTTGAATATATTTTCCCATTCTTTCCTTGCTTGCATTGTTTCTGATGAGAGATCTGGATATTTGAGTGCCTCTCTAGGTTTGGGAAGTTTTCATGGACTAGATTAACAATGCCCTTATTAGTTTTTTCACCTCTGGGATACTAAAGTCAGACATGTGTTCATAGATATGTTTATATCATCTGCACTTGCTGTTGAAAGTATTTAGATTTATTAGATCTTTAGTAAATCAATAAAATATGGAAAAAATATAAAAGGCATGGAAAACAACTGTCGATACCAGAGACAGTGTAGGAGGAGGGTGGGACATGGCAGAGGGTGAGAGGTAGGAAATCAAAGGGGAAAAAAGGGAGAAAAATATATAAGAAACAAGACATGAAAAATTATTTGTTGATGATAACATGTATGGTAATATCCTTAATTGAGCCAATAAACAGTAAATTCTGGATGGAAAATCTCATTTTGTATACTGTAATGATAGACAGTAAATGAATGTAAATAAATTTAAAATTAAAAAATTAAAAAGCAGGAAATTTACATTTTAATCTCTTTACCACTTGAAAACCCTGGCTCAGACAGTGACACAGCAGTAAACATGGTGCTCTGGGAAGCCGACCCATGAGGGAAGGGCGCAGGCTTGCATCCAGCGGCCTCCCTGAGTACACGGGGCACACGCGAGGTAATGATCTGGGCTGACTGAGACTGGGGTGGATTGCAGCCTCAGGACTCTGTTAGGGGTGCTCTGTCTCTCATTCTCTTTCTCTCCTATAGAATAAATAAAATGAAAAAATCTTGAAAATTATATTGTAAAAATAGTATTAAGCACTCAAGAAGAACTAAAACTACTAGAAAGTGTTGAGAATACAGACCAGCCTCCAGTTTATCACCTCAGCCCACTGGTTCCTCTCATCATTAGAACCAGGTTCCAGCCACTGTGAGGTGGCCACTCCCCCAGGACTGGCTCTATTGCTAGATCCCCCTGGATGCTAACTGGGATGTGATTTTTCGTTTTCTCCCCAACACCTCCTTTGAAAAGCATTCTTGGGCCAGCAGACGGTATGGTGGTTAAGGAGCTGCTCTCCCACAAGGCCGATCAGTGCTGGAGTCCTGACCTTGCGACTTGATAATCACACTGGGCATGTGTGCATGCGTGCCCAAGTCCTTCGAGAATGGAGAAGGGACTGCAGTGTTGCCAGCCCCCTGGGAGTGATTTCTCATTTTTTTCTTTCTCTCTCTCTTTCCTGTGAGTGTACTACCCTATGGCAAAAATCTTCAAAAAAAAAAAAATCTTTACTTTTTTTTTTCATGTTAGAAACATTTTGTCATAATTATTTTTATCATAAGTCTTGTTATTAAGTAGGTCTTTTCTTCAATCCTGATGATCACTAGATTTCTTTTCCTGCCATCTACAACACATTTTAACTTCTGTGTGTCCTCTCCACCGGTGTCATTGAGGGCCTTTGAAAAAACAATGTAAAAAATGCCTTCTAAGGAGCTTGCTGAGAGCTTTGGGTTCCAGATTTGTTCCTGATTTTGAACTTCAGCTTTTGTATCTTTTTCCGACTTCAGATGGACCTTGGACACATCTGGTATCCCTGTTATGATCTAGGCCTTTGATCAAATCAGTTCAGCTTGTTTCGTGTGTCTAAGTTTTGAACATGTGGTTATAACAAGCACCCTGGCTTGAGCACTGATTACTCCGGTAATGAAATGGCATTATAACTGTGTCATTTGGGGCTACTTTTTTGCATGCATACCCGGATTAGGATTTCAAGAAAGTTATATCATCATTTTGAATGATGCAGAGCTTTTCAAATTAAGTATAGCTGGTGTGTGTGATCCCTCCAAGTACTTCTGCTGATAGCTTGCTAAGTTTGATGTGTGAAGTGATACCACGATTGGTCGACTCTGTGAATAGCTGACCAGCTAAGACCTAGTTATGATGCTCAGAAGTGTAGAAGGCCCGATGAGGTGGAGTGGGGAGTGGATAAACGGGTTCATTACATCAGACGAAGAAACCTCACCACATAACGTGAGGCCCAGTCGCTGTTCCAGCCCTCTGCTCTTGTCCTCAGCCTCTGCACAACAATCTCTCAAAGCACAGTCCAGGGTCCATCCACATCTGAAGCTCTTTGCTCTTCGACTTCGGTCAAAAGGGAGAGAAGCTTCTTTTCAGGACAGTCGGAGCTCTTCCTCGTACCGGGGCCAAGATTCACAGGGGTACAGTCTCCACTGTAGAACCGTGTATGTGCTCACGTGACACAAGACTCAGGCTTCAAGATGGTTTCATCAGAGCTCATTCGTGGGATAGGGACAACTTGGATGCTTTACACACGTGCTGGTGTTTCTTCAACTTACTCTGCAAGGATTCCTCTCCTCCCTTCCCTCCAGTCCCTCCCTGCCGAGTACTGGCTGCATTTGTCTTCTCCTCCCCCGCGCTCCACGTGAATGGCTCCTCTGGGTGCAAACCCTTCTTGGCATTTGCTTTCTCTAGTCCTCCGTCCTGTTCTTCCTCGCTCACTGGTGGGTTTGGGTTTTTGTTTTGTTCTTTTCCTTTAAATCTTTCTGACTCTTTACAGAAACATTCCTTCATTGGTATGGATAGTTACACAGAACGTGCCTTTCCTCTTGAACTAATGTGCAAGATGGGAGGCAGACCCAGGGCAGATGGCTGTTCTTCTCCTTTCTTTCCATCTCAATTCCGTAAGGGTCAGAGCTCTTGCTGAAAACAGCTTCTTTAACTCCCAATGCCTGGTATTGAATACTGTGGTAAACACAGTGAGGAATGCACCGTCGTCTTTTTCTGCTGGCCGTGGCTTTCGAGGAGTCTGTTTAGATAAACTAGGGCAAAGAAGTCCATTTCTGGGGGTGCTCTAGTTTTGAAAAGCAAGCCTGTGTCCCAGGTAACCCCAGGAGCTGAGGGCTCTCCAGGGGAGGCAGCAGCTAGCACCTACATGACACCCTTAGACGGGCGTCCTCATTCAAAGAAACCAAACCACGTTCCGTACCCCCTGGTTCGTCCGGGTCTGATTCTGATTCCGTACTCTCCTTCCACTCCATGTTGCCTCCAGTAGCCAGTTTTCAAAGGCTAAGTCTTTTGGTCACTCACAGAATGTGTATTAACTGGAGTCTTAGAGCTGGCCTGACGATCCCAAAGAACTTTCCATAATCTCCTGTCGCCGTTCCCGAACCCTGCCACAGTTTCTGTAGGAGTCCGTGAGTCACACACATGCTGCTCTGACCTGAGACGACTCCGGACCAGCCCCGAGTGCCTCAAGACAGACCTATCTAACTTTCTCTCTCTCCCTTCCTTCCTTCCTTCCTTCTTTCCTTCCTTCCTTCCTTCCTTCCTTCCTTCCTTCCTTCCTTCCTTCCTTCTCTCTCTCTCTCGCTCTCTCTCTCTCTTTCTTTCCCTTCCTTCCTTCCTTCCTTCCTTCCTTCCTTCCTTCCTTCTTTCCTTCTTTCCTTCTTTCCTTCTTTCCTTCTTTCCTTCTTTCCTTCTTTCCTTCTTTCCTTCTTTCCTTCTTTCTTTCTTTCTTTCTTTCTTTCTTTCTTTCTTTCTTTCTTTCTTTCTTTCTTTCTTTCTTTCTTTTTTTTTCTTTCTTCTTTCTTTCTTTGCCTGCCTGCCTGCCTGCCTGCCTGTCTGCCTGCTTGGATAATAGTTTTCTGAGATACTCTGAGGCACACAGTGACGGTAGTCAGCCACGTAACGGGGGCTTCCTGTGTGCCAGATACTTTAAGGCCTCAGAAAACTAATCTTCAGGTCTTGGAACTGATGTGGTAGTTTTATTTATTTCCTTTTTGTATGTTATAATTAACTTAATTGTAGATGGAGAAATTGAGACCTGGAGAGTTTGAACAGGCTGTAGCCTCACATTGGAACAGTGAAAAGCTGATTTTGTTGTTGCTGTTGTTTTCAAAGTTTATTTATTTATTTTTATAAGAGACAGAGAGAGGTAAAGAGAGAACGACAAGGGCCCTCAGCAGGTGCCACAGCAGCCATTGTGCCCCACAGGCATCCAGGTGTGGAGCGGCCCCAAACCTGAGGTCCTGTACGGACCCACCTTCACCTGAGCGGCCCGTTCCTCCTGCTCCATTCTGTCCCTGGCATGGGTCCAGTTCCAGCTCTTCGCTGCTCCATAGAACCTGTGCACTGCTCTGCTCCAATGTAGAACGCGTCCACTGTGTAATCCTTCTGGAAAACTCCCAATTCTTTTTAAGAAGATCTAAAAAAATTAAAGATGTTTGCTTAATGATTTTCCAAATAAGTCTGGCTAACAAACTTTTTTCAATGAACTATTCATTCGTATTTCCTAGAACAAATGTCACTTCACACTCAGTTTGGGAACCAGGGCCTGTGACGTCTGTTGGATTTACAACTCCACTGACATTTTAATGTACTTTGATATTAAAATATTTTTCTGGGATTCTGGGAGGAAAATCTTTCTTACTAATATTTATCTTATATTCAGATACTTCCCGGGCACCGTGGTCAGATAGTACCCCAGCACCTAACCTATCAGTGCAATGTTCTCAGAGCCGAAGTGGTAGCTCTGGATGGAGTGGTCTTCACAGCAGTGAACTCGGACTCCCCACTGTAGACCTGAGAGCCACCTGGAAATGTTCTTTCTTTTTAGAAAAATTCTATGTTTCCATTTAATTTTCAAGATAAACATTTGATGCCGAGTCACATTGGGTATAATCTTAAATATTTAGATTAATGCGTATGAGGTTGCTGATTTACCGCAGAGAACTGGCACCTCAGGACAGCGTGTCTCCCGTGCTTGGACAGATCTCGTCCTGATTAATGACACAGCTTTTCCAAGGCCTACCTTGATTGAAGCAGCAAGTCGTGTTTCGGGTAACTGATTCGCTCGTTACTTCGTCTTTCCGTTCCCAGACGTATTGTACACTATGCAAAATTCACTCCCTCCTCGGTAGAGTCCTCTTAAGATGAACTCTGTGGCTTGCTTCAGTGAGAGCTGAGTGTGGGAAACTGAGATTCAATTATAGTGTATGTGGAAAGTCTATTAAAATGCTGTCACAGTGCACAGATCACTCAATTATTCAAATCTCAGCATCTCTATGAAAGGAAAACATTTTAAAATTTCATTCTACAATAATCTTATAACTTGATTATTCTGCAAAAAAAAAAAATCACATGCGTTTTATATTTTGAACTCTCTCCCGTCTGACTGTGAAATTCTGCTGGCCGGGCCTCCTTTGGGCGCCGTGGCTATTCCTTCCCTGAATTCTCTTGCCACTTTAGCTCCTCCTCACTGTCAGGAGGCAGGGCGTTCTCTAAGACCCTGCCCCTGTTTATGGAGTCGCTCTGTACCCCTCATCTGTAAGAAGACTAGGGCATATGGCGCTGCCGGAGGTCTGTGATGATTGGAGGAGAAAACTCTTACGAAAAGTCTGAGGCAGGGCAGACACACAGTCACACGTGAGAGCTCCACGCCTTCAAGATAAGTAGCTCCTCTTGATGGCGGTCCCTTTTCTGTGGTTGCTGTGCTCACTGTTATGTTCCCAAGCACTTAGCTACAATGTCTGTGTCACCTGCTCTCAGTAATGACGACTGTTTCGGTTATAGCTACAATGTCCGAGTACCTTCTAAATGTTAAGGGCCTTTCTAATTATTGCTATTATTGTATTCTAGAAATTATATGCTGATTAATCTATATTATATAAATGACCATAATCATAAAACTTAATTTTAGAACAAAGCTGTAGATACTGTCTTTTGCATTAAGACTTTAACATTCCCAAGGTCACGTCGGTGTAGACTCAGAAGTCCTGATCTCTTGCTGTCTGGCTGCACAGCCTAGCTTTACAGGAGACGGGAACGCTTTTCCACACCACCGCCCAGCTCAGCATCTCCGGCCAGGAGCGCTCCCTCCTCATCCGTGCCCAGTTTTCAGCCTCCCATTGGACGTCTCTGTACTGTCTTCTCGGCTACTTAAAGTCAATGCCACCGTTAGTCGGTCCGGCTCCTATGTATCGTCCCTTTTTGTCCTCCCTCTTGCATTCTCTGATAAAGTTAATTGTATTCTAATCCTATTTGATGTCTTTCATTGCATTTCCCTGTCTTGAGTTTGTTAGCATACTCTTGTATGCTTTTGTGCACCTTTTTTAGACAAAGGTCTGGTCAGGACCTTTGCCAGTCGTTAATTATTTGGTGGTGTGTTGAGTTGTGGGAGTGCTTTAGTCTTCATACTATTCCATTCCATATGGATGGTCCGTGATGGTTTCCTCATCCCTTCACTTATCCTTTCACTTTGTTGATTGTGTTTCTTGGTGAACACAAGTTTTTAATTTTCATAAAAGTCCAATTTATCTGTTCTTACTTTTGGTGCCTATATCATATCCAAGAAGCTTTTAGTATCATATCCAAGAAGCTATCATCAAATTCAATGCCATAAACCTTGTCCTTTTTTTTTCCTAAGAGTTTTACAGTTTTAGCTCCTGTATTTGGGTTTTGATCCATATTGGATTCATTTTGGCATACGTGTGATGTAAAGGCTCCGCTCTTTGCTTACACGTTTTCCAGTGGTGGAAACGGGCCACTTCCCTGTTGGGGAGTGTATAGTATGCCAGCATCCGTGCAGGCAATCTGCACACATTTCTGCTTGTGTTTGTTGAGAGCATGCCCAGAGTGGAGCTGCTGGATCTTACAAGAGTTCTACTTTTACATTTTTGAGGAACCTCTATGAAGTTCATTCGCTTTGCACTCGTACTCCGATTGTCTGTTAACTGTCATTATTATTCTCTGCCCGTTATTGTAGTATACCGACAGTTGTTCTCTTAAACCTGTAGCAGTTGGATGCCTTTTTTGGTCACTGACACTATCAAAAGACATAATTCATTTCCTCATGCCCCTCCTCACAGCACTGCCGTCGCCTGGTCTTACTCCATTCTGCTTTGTCTGATTCGTTTGTGTCCTTTCCTTTTTCTCAAATACCGCCCACACACGGCATTGTTCCTCTTTACCCCGCTGTCCCTGTAATTTATACTAGTTTGTTTAACACAGTTCTTTCAGTGTCGTTCAAGACTGCAAGAACGGTGTTGCCTATCGCCTGTATTTCCAACCTCGATTCGTTTGCCCATCCTGACTCCTGACCGGGAAACTGTACTCGGGACAGTACAAGGTTCTGCTTCCTCGTTTGTAACTGGATGAATGTGCATTCCTGCACCCCAGGGCTGCAGACGTGGTGATAGGCCTAACCCAGCCCACGCCTGATCTAGTAGGTAAGGTTATTTTTGAACACAGCCGTACCCAGTCACTTACGTACTGTTTCTGGCTGTTTTCGTGTTAATACGGAGTTGAGTAGATAATGCAGAGACCTGCAGCCACAAAGCCTAAAGTATTTCCTGTCAACCTTCACAGAAAGTGTTGGAAGGCAACTGCTTGTACAGTATCACAAATATTGCACAGTAACGCCGTCATAAATCCAGTCACACCTCGAATCTCAGCGCTGCCTCGCGGTGCTTCTGCGTTTTCCAAGTCATCTCTATCTTCCATACTCCACAGGGACTATGGAAAATGTCCTGTTTTCTGCAGAAATTCTTAGAGAATGTTCTTGATTCATGCGTTAAAGCAAAAAGTCATGTTTATCAACTTGGTTCCTTTGAACTAATTGATTAGCCTGTATCCAGACCCACCATTTCTGATTACGTCTTGTTACGGTAAGAAAGATTCCTCTAGCCCATGCACAATGTCTCCCCCTGTGAGCAAACTCTCACCTGTTTCTGGTTTTCCATATACTTATCGCTCTATCCTTCATCAACTTTAACTCATACTTTCCATTCCATTAAGAAGCTTATCAATATGCCAATTATAGCTTCCATATATAATATAAATATATCATATATATTGTATGTGTATTATATACACGATACACACACTCACACACACACACGGCCTCTCCGTGCCCACCTCTGTTGACTGCTGAACTGATCTATCTGTAGCCCGCTCATGGTCATTGTCTCTGTTTCTACTGCCTCTACCCAGTCAGGTGACAACCAACTGCAGTTCGGCCCTCCTCCCACCTTTCTGAGGCATTCTGAAGGCCACGGTTACTGACCCGTCTGCTGCTCTGTCCGACAGTCACGTTTGGTCTTTTTCTACTTAGACCCATGAAATCCGCCCTTCCCTGTTGAGCGCTTCTTTGTCAAGCACTCATCCTTGAATCCTCACGTAACACACGGTCTATTTCCCCCTCAACCCTGCCAACCCTCCTTGGAGTGTATGACAAACTGAATTCCCAACAGAGGTCTGACGGTGAGAGACCGATGCAGACACAAACACGTGCGAGGAAATGTTCAGAAAGCTTCATGGTGACAGTGTTTGCCCGAGTCCTACCATTGCTCACTGCGTAAATGAATATTCTCAAAACTTTTCGGCTTAGTATTCTCATGTAGAAATATAGTTTCATAATTGCATTTTTTTACATAATTACAAAGGATCTTTTAAAAATGAATGAGTTATACTGTGCACATGTATGTGCGTGCCCAAAATCCCAAGAGGAAAATGGAGGAGAAGGGATTGCGACCTGTCCATCCCCCTGCAGGGTGATTTCTTGCTGTCTGTCTCTCTCTCTCTCTCTCTCTCTCTCTCTCTCTGTCTGATGAGCACACATGCCCTATAGCAAAAATCTCTCTTAAAAAAAAAGAAATGAAATGAATGAGTTAGTGTCTGAGGAACCACCACCGGCTATGAACATGGTAACATCTAATATATATTCTAAGCAATAGCAAAGGTCTCCAAAACCTTCCTTTGACCACCTTAGGGTCAATGTGTCTTAGGGTCACTATATTTGTGATAGTAAGACTATCACGTGAATTTTTATCTTTGTTAATACTATATATTATTTCTACTGGTGTTCTGGAAATGCTTGTTCTGGTGCTTCAAACATAGCTAGGGAGAATCCATCGGCCATCTCCCCATCCTACTCGTTTATTCCACCACTCTCCCAGTTGTCCACAGCAAGACCGTGGCTGTCACTCTTTACTTACCTTTTATATCAATTCATTGGCCAGACCTTGCAGCTTTGACCTCTACGTATCTCTGAGACTCTGAGATGCACCTCTCTCTTTCCCAGAGCCGTTCTCCTCTCTACGACATTTTCCTCTTACTTGAAATGCCCCTGCAGCCTTCCACCTAAACTTTGTATGTCCAATGTTATAATCTTACCTCCTTGGAATGATTTTTTCAGAACACAAATCTAACAAGAATATTTTTCTTTAGAATCTCAAAGGATTGCTATTGATTTCTTAGTTAAGCGTTCTTGGAAAGTATTCTTAGAAGTTAAAGGGAAATTGATGCAAAAAGTACTGGAAATGCCCTTGGGAAGGGAAGCAGACATGGACAGTGGCAACATCTGGCCTGCGACTCATAGGCCTCGTGTGAGCCAGAGTGAGTTCCCGCAATGGGACGCCCTCCAGAGTCATCCTGCACGGAACCGAGGCGTGGGACTCTGTGTCTGCGTGTCGTGGCCACCACTCATTAAATGCAGGTGGCCCCAGGAAAGGCAATGCATTCGAGGGTGAGTGTCTCTCTTTGCCTAAAGATAATTCTTGAAGAGGGAGTTTATTGAGAAACCAGTAATCAGCAATTCCAGGGGCTGGAACAGGAGTGTTTTAGCTCTGAAGGATTTTGTTGGCCTGGTGCATCATCCCTACAACTGCAGTTACACATTGTCCAAGGTCTCTTCAAGGTCCTGGGCCCCTTTGTAATCACACACATGTTCCTCTCCCATCTCATCTCGCACTTGGCTGAATGCACCATTAACCTTTCTTTCTATGAAGAGGCTGATTCAACTTTTGAAGTGTGTGTGAGGCATACCTCCCCAGAATGTCCCAGCCACCTGCGCCAGCGAATAAATCCTCATTAAATTGGTATTAATTTTTCCATTTAAAAGATGAGAAAAAATCCACCCTGTGTTTTATAGAATTATCTCATAAGTAGGGAAAGTATGATCATCGTTTGACACTTTGAAGAAAAAGGATGATGAGCAGAACATAGCACATGGGGCTTTAATATAAATGTTGCACATTATTTTCTCAAGGAGTATCAGTGGCTACTAGGAGTTTGAAAGTAAAATTGAATTGAAATAATTCAATAGTGAAAAGGATAAGATATACAAAATAACTCAGAAAGTATCAGTGATAGCAAGAAATAGTCTGCCCTCCCCAAAGACGTACACATCTCTAGCCCTAGAGTCTGTTGATACACTAGACTGCATGGCAAAAGGGGTGTTGCAGATGGTTAGGGACCTTCAGAAAGAAAGATCACCCCAAATCGTCTGGGTGGGTTAATCTAATAACAAGAACACTGTTTTTTTAAGTTTATTTACTTATTTCAAATGAGAGAATGGGGGGGGGGGGATGGACAGAGAGGCACTTGCCTCAGGTCTTCACACTGCGATCCACGCCTGCACCCAGCTGCTTCAGGGCCTGCCCTCCTGTGCCAGTGTTGTCGAACATCGTGTTACCTCAGTACCTCCGTCGGGCCCTAATCACAGGGAGTTTTTCTTAAAAGCAGGGAATTTACACCCACAGAAGGCAGAGAGGTGCAGCGTAAGGGAACTGCAGAGAGAGTTGAAGGATGAGAAGACTGGAGGTGCAGTGACTCATCCTGAGAAGTGAGGTACCGCAGAAAGACCTGCCACAGCTAAGCGTGGTCTCGAGTGCCAGCCAGCAAGGTGGGGGACTTCAGTCTTCCAGTCACAAGGATCGAGCCTGGCCAACACCTGGATGGTTTTGGAAGAGGGCTGGAAAGGAGCTCAGCCCAGCAGGCCCTTTGCTTTCAGCCCTGTGAGACTCCAGGGAGAGGACCCAGCTCAGTCATATCATACAGAGACTTCTGACCGAGGGAGACCGCAATGTGATACGTTTGAGTTCTTTTAAACTAAGTAAGAGTTTATTAGGGAAGGAATAGGAAATGAGTAAGCATCTTACTACTGTAATTTTTGTGTAACCTGTTGGTTTGTATCTTTACATATAAAAAAACCTGTTCATGCAAACTTATTTGATGTGATAAAAGTGGAACTCATCATATGAAAATTTTTTAATATTTTGACATTTTGAACTCTGTAATTTGGCTATAGTGATGAATCAGTATCAGACTATTGATCATCAATATCTTCCAGGCTTATATTGGGTTGTTGGAAAGTCTACATTTTTGCGTAGAAAAACAGAAAAAAAATGCATCATGGCTTTTCCGACAATCCAGTAATATTAAGGACCACACAGAAGGCATAGTATTTAGTAAGAAGTAGCAACCTATAAAATACCAATGTTTTATTTATATACAATCTTTTAGATTGACTCCTAGCACTAACCTCAAATTTAGGATTCTGGAAGATTAACTTTACTCAATTAGTAAATCTTGGAGCCAGTGATAAACACTAAGTACTACCGTGTGTAACAAGAGAGTAAAGGTTTTGGATTCGGGGCTATGTGCAGAAGTGACGGATGGTGTTTTTGAACACAGCAGTGACTTCACTCACTTTTAAATCTGCAAACCACGGAATATGAAATACAGTGGATGCTGTACCAAGAAAACTCAGAACCCAAAATATGTGTTTTCTCTCTTCATTCTCTTTGTAGATTCTTACCATAATAATGGGAGAAAAATAACATCTCAATGACAGTGAATTATTACGTTTCAAAAATTATTTTTGAGCTATTGGCACAAAATATATTCAACACGGCTGTCTTCAAATGCAAAATTTCAGGAGACATTCTGTATTCGAGAACACAGTAAACATCATTATTGAGGAGATGAAATTATTTTTGTGATCTCCTCATCCACATATGAATAGAGTTCCTCTGTTCAATAGCGGCATTTATATGCTTTGTCTTCTGCGGTCCAGCTGCAGTGACAGATGAATTGAAGATACGCTTTGAAACTTAGCACCTGCCAGCTATTAGGTTTAGCTTAAAATGCAGAGGAGGCTTCCAGGTTTGACCTACTAATAAAGATAATTAATGCCACAGGAGCGCCCAGGCTTATTAAGGCTACTCTCACAGTCCAGTCGTTGCCTCTTCTTACTAACTAGGTGAATGGCTACGGAGGAGAGGAAGTGAGGGTTCTCCATCACTTCCCTGAAGGAGTGCTCGCTCACTGTTGGCCACTATCCTCTGTACTAGATAATAATGAGTGTGTGTGCTCACGGTGCAGTCAAACACACACACGCACACGCACACACTTTATATGGACTGGTTGAGAGATTGCCATGCTAGACTTACTATAATTAAAGTTTTAGAACTAGCTCATGTTGGGGATCATTTACTTTCTTTCATTTCATGACCAAACACTGCCCTCTTCTGGATATAACCGAAGGGAAATAGATAAGGTAAGGTTGCATGTTCAAGTACATGTGGAGGAAGAAGTCAAAGAACCTGCTGCTCAGAAAACGCTAAAGGTAAACCAAAACAGCGTTCTTCTCCTTAAAGAGTAGCGCGTCGTCAAAGTGTCCTTGAGAGAACGTGCAGACATGAGGCCTTTCGGGGGTGGGTGCTTGCCCCTGCTGGCACGGCTTGCGTGTCATCACGGAGCGAGAGCCTGTCCTTGGGCACTGTGCACAGAAGGAGGGAGACAACGACAAAGAATGCCACTTCCTGCGGCGATTGCTGAGACGACGGAAGCATTTTAGTGCTAGAGACACAACGGGAATCCCTTCTTAATCTGTCCTTCACAAGTTCAATCACAGCTCATCAGGTGTTCAAGAAACTTGATGGAATGCCTGCTATGCAGAAACATTTTTCTCAAAAAGCTCTTTATTATTATTATACATGCTGTATTAGCTGGGTAAGATACTTATAAATATTTATATAAAGCATGATAATGAAGTGATATCTTCAACTACAGTTTCACGAGACTGAACCAGTCGTACTGAAAACTCTGATTACAGAAGGTTTAAGGTAGAATATTGTGCTGGATAAAAAGTGTGAAACTGGGACCTGCAACCTGGAAGAAGAGGGCTACGCTTTCCCCAGGAACAGAGTGAAAAAATAGAAGGATCTCTTCCTATTGCAGACTCTTCTTCATGTTTCTCTCGGGAGTTTTCCTTTAAAGAAAATCCCAGACTATGGGGGCTGGCAGGTGGAGTGGGGGTTAAGGTGCTGGACTCCCACATAGCTGACCGTGACTCAGGTCCCAGATCTGGCAGCTTGCTTTCTCACTTTCCTTCTCTCTGTTTCTCTCTGGTGAGCACACATGCCCTATAGCAAAAAATTTAAAATAATAATAAATAGAATTGAATAAATAATTCTTGAAATAAAATCAAAGAAAATCCCAGGCTCCAGGAAAGCATAAAGCTGAGGAAGCTTCATTGTAGACCCTATTTGCTCCTCCACAGAATAAATGTGCATTGAGTGAATGAACGAATGGAAACCTTGACTATTTGCTGGTTATGTTGCCTACTGGCCGTAGAAGGTTGAAGAAGGGTGACTTTAGGTCATACAGGGAGCATATAATTTCATTTCTTGCTTGTCTTCCCAGAAGCACCTCCCCCCCCAAAAAAAATACAAAAAACAAAAATGCAAGCATTAAGGTATTTACAATCATATTTTTAAAAACTGGGTCTACAAAACTGCTGCTTTATTTATTTTCCATTTTTATAACTTGCCACGAGTAGTGTTTTTTGCCAGCTAATACCAGTCCCTGTAGCTGCTAATGAAAGAGCCATGGTCATTTGTTATTTTCTGTTCTCGTCACTTCCAGGCTCCTATTGAAAGAGAGTGAAATTGTGCATGGGTAAGGGCTCTGGGGAGCTGTCAGCTGCCGCAACATGTGGCCCGAATACACTTCACAGTGTTCACCAATCCTGTTACGTACCATCAGGGATTTGTGGACTCTTCTAAAGATGAAATAAGACGTTTCTTTTATTAAGGGTATTGGTTCACCTGATCAACAACCTATTAAAACTGGTGCCTGCACAGTTGGATGTTAACATGTTTGTAATTGCTGGAGCAGGTGCACGCTTGCAGGGAGGCGGGGAGCGTGAGCAGGAGCACTCCCAGCGAGGTGTGGTTGTGCAGCCGTCCCTTCTCCATTTCTCCACTCGTCAGGAGTTGGGACCTGAATGCACATAGTCCTGGCATATTTTTCAAACTACTGGGACCGGGTCTAGAACCACAGTCAGCCATGTGGGATCCAGCTCCCTTAACCACAAAGCTCCAGGGCCAGGGCCAGATGGACTATTTTTTATTTTTTTTTTTAAGAATTGCTTATTTAGTTTATTATTATTTTTGTTTTTTTAATTTGCTATAGAGCATGTGCACTCACCAGAGAGAAACAGAGAGAGAGAGAGAAAGTGAGAAAGCAAGCTACCAGGTCCGGGACTCAAACTGCAGTCCAGCATATGGGAGTTCAGTGCCTCAACCATCCTACCACCTGCTGGACTGTAGACTGACATTTCTTAAACTACCATTTTTCTGAATTGCAACATCACTGAACCTTAATCTTTGAAATATGCTTCCTAATTTTCCAATTACAGTCACTTAAAAAGGCTAATTTATGAAAGTTACATTGCAACAAATCTATATTCTAAGGTAGCATGACTAAGAGGTAAGAAAGGGCATAGCTGTCTTCAATGAGAAAAATAAAATAAAAAGAATGATCCTTGTGTATTCATTTCCATCTGCCGGCTTTAGGAAGACTTTCTCTTTTAAAAGTTTTTTTTTTTAATTTAAATTTCGCCTACATGAAGACTCTGAAATGTCCTTTGACATAACTCTTGAAAGGTGAAGATGGGCCTGGCCACGTGGGAAGCCGCTGACAGAAGACACTGTTACCGGCCTTCATTCTAGAGGAAGAAAGAGCTGTCGCATGGAAATACCATGCACCCGCCAGGTCTTTAGAAAGACTGCTTGAGAGTGTTTGGGTGGGTTTTGTGCATTAGTTACTATTTTTATCTCATTACATGAAATTAATCAGTAGAGGCAAGGTTTATAAGATTTTTTTTTTTCTATCCATTGACTAAAAATAAGAAGTTAGCATTTTCAGACCCTCAGACGTGTGGGAAGGGTGAGGCTGGTGGCGGTGGATGGAAGGGGATCTGGGAAAAACAGACAGAAAAATAAGGTTCTTCACTGAAAACGAGGGCCACGGTAACTCCCTGATGCGGCCGTCACACACACCTCTGTCTGGAGGAGCCGTTTTTGCACCGTAAAGATGTACCATAATTAGATGCAAATAAATTATGAAATGCTAATAAAAAATAAGAAGTTACTATTTTCAGATCCTTAGAGATTCCACTGAAAATTTAACTTAGAACCAACAGTCAAGACATAGATGGGAGAAGGATTTCATCTCAGGGGTAAAAATAACATGTGTAATTAGTGCTTGAAGACAGGACAGCCCTGCGTGAATGATCAGCCAGCCCGATCTTCGTGTTTAGGACGCTGTACCACATCTGTGCGGTGCGGGAATCTCAATTTGAACAGATGTCTGGGATTGTATGTCAATATTTGAGTTGCTGTTATGTCGATGAATCGATATTACTTTGTAAACATCCATATTTCCAGTGGCCTGAGTCACCCTCTGCGGTTGAACGCGTGGGCTCTGAAGTTCTCCGCCGATCTGATGGATTTGATAAGGCGGCTCGCACTCCCCGTGTCCCTGGGAAGCCACTCAGCACCCTCCTGCCGGGGTTGCCCCTTTTATGAAAAGCAGACCCGCGCCCTGTGTGTTCGCACTTAGCTCAGGACCTTGCCACGCAGTGAACATTCCTTTCCAAAGGGCTCTCGTTGGGGCCAACAGATGGCGTAACAGTTATATCGCGGAACTCCCACATAGTTGATTGTGGTTCAAGTCCCAGACCCGGCAGTTTAAAGTTATGTCGGACATGTGTACATGCATGCCCAAGATCCCGAGAGGAGAACGGAGAACGGAAAAGAAGGGATTCCAGTTGGCCACACCCCTGGGGGGGTAATTTCTCATTTTCTATCTTTTTCTCTCTGTCTCTCCAGCAAGAACACATGCCCTACAGCAAAATCTCTCTTTAAAACAAAAACAACTCTGAAGGGCTCTCGTTCCCCACGTCCACATTAGGTCTTGCTTCCCCACTCCGTTTCCTGGAATCAGACAAGTCATTCCCGTCGGAAACACAGGCAAGGGGACACAACGCCACGTGCACAGCAGGGAGGACAAGTAAAGCCACCGAGTCACAGACCTCTGTTGACAGCAGGAAAGCAGGGTTTTTTTGTTTGTTTTCATGTGTTGTCCCCTTCAGACATCAGCACATCATGAAGGCGTACCTTGAGCTCTCGCCAGCATTAAAGCCAAGCCTCTGTCACTGGAGTAATAATACTTTCACTTGGTCTCTCAGAAGTCACTCATCACATGGTGACATAATCTGTTTCCATACAAGAGAGAATCCGTGTGTTAGGGTGGGGGGGGGGGGGGCGGTTGCTGGTGCACCCATCATGGTGAGCTCCTCACCTAATTTAGTCATTTTAAAAATTATAACTGGGACCAGACTGTGGGACAGTGGTGACACAATTAGACCCACACGGGAAAGTCCCGTGATCATACCCAGGGCCTCTCACTACACGCAGGGTGCACAAGTGTGTGCCTGTGACCCTGGCTGGCTAGGGTGGGTCAGGGTATTGGGATGACTGTCTCTCAATTTCACTGTCTCTTCTTCTTATGAAAAAAGTAAAAAAAAGATGAGCTAGGTTTTATGGTAATAGAGTGACATCTCTCTCATTAGGAGCATGTAGAGGTGGAAAGACCCAGTGATTCGCCCACATTTCCATATTGAGTGTAATGCAGGATCGTCATTTGGCCTTTCACGAGAGTTTACCACGATGACTTCAAGATCTGTCTAACACTCCCCCCCACACACACACGCACACATTGTCTCCAAGTCATTCAGTTTAGAAATTCTCTCCTTTTAGTTGTTTCTTTATTAAATCAGATTATTACAAGACACTTGCATTTAGCACGTCATGCTAAAAATTAGGCAAGGTCCTTGAACTTTTTTTTTTTTAATTGCCAAATGGACCTTGTCACTGAGTTACGTTGGGAGTAAAATCACTGGTCGTCTGACTTGCGCGTCCACAGGAAGTACCTGTGAAAGCACAGATTGTCGGGCCCCACATCAGGAATTTCTGATTTACTGTCTTGTTTGGGGCTGAGAATTTGCATTTGGGCTACAGGGGGGCCACGGTGGTGCAGACCAATAGAACAGCTTTCGAAAATACTTGAAATGGCTATGTTCTCATGAATGTCGGATACCCTCTTTTTTACATTTTCTGTTGCTATTATGTTTTAAACTTTGACACAATTCTGAACTAGCCAAAGATCTGTAAATGAGACAGAGATGGACAAACTTCGCATGCTATAATTTTTTTTCTCTCTGCATTATTCAGCCGCGATTTTACCCTTCATAGACTGAGAAGATGTGGCATGAGTGGTTGTAGCGAACGTGTTACGATTCCATAAATCGCTCACTCCTTTTGGCAGGCTGTAAAACAGCACAGATTCTTAGCCACACTATTTGAATTCAAATGGAAGAACTACCATTTCTTAAATCCACCACCCTTACTAAGGTACTCACCCTCTGTAATGCCACAATTTCTTCATCTGAAATGTAGAAATAATAATAGTATCTATTCCACTCAGTAGCTTTAGTATTATATAGGTTAATAAATGTATGACACTTGGAAAAATAACTCGGACATATTGGAGGATATATGAATTTCAGCCTTCACTTAGATGATGAGCATTATGCTTTCTATAATGTAAATATTTTGCTTGGAGCGCTTATTAACTGATAAGGTATGATGGACATAACAATCAAGGGTCAAAATGGAATTCAAATCTCACCTAAACATATTTTCCCTGCTTTTGTACTTTTAATTCAACTCTAACATTCCTGGAAGGCTTATAATTGAAATATTTCCAATAGAAAAACCTTCAAAATACCATATTAATAATGCATCACATGGGCCATGCTATTTGTGAGAAAAATGATGTCTTATTCTTCAGAGTATTACATTCAGTAAAAAAAAAATCCACTTGAATCCTTAAATAAACAGCAGAATTTCCTTTTGGTTTTAAAATTCATCTCTTAATAGTGTCCCATGTACTTTATAATTGAAATATAATCATCAAAATGGATCAGTTGTTTGGCTGCATGTACGTATCAATTCCTAATTTTGAAGAAGACTTGTTACATTCATGCAAGAATAGCTACTAGTGCAAGTATGCTAAAGAGTAGAGGTTTGTTGATTAAAACCAAATTAACAGAAATAAACTATTCTAGGAATATTAGATACTGTACTGAATAGCATTAAGCAGTTCCCAGAATGTTTCAGTATCCAATTTGTAATAATTTTATTATGTGTATGGACATTTAACCAATTTGAGTGAAACATAATGCTTCTTATGCATCTCCAAAATGCTTTTTGTTCCATGACCCTGCTGAATAGACAGTATGACATCTTTACTAAAATAATACAGCGGCCAGTGAGCAAAGTCAGCTTCAAAACTCAAAACATCTGCAGTAGCTACGGAAATGAGACTCAGAGGCTGGCTGAGAAACAGTGCTACAACACCTCTTTAAACTCGGGCTTCATGTTCAAAGAGACGGTGACCCAACTGGAGGTATAAAGAAGAGGCACTGGAAATATTCATTTACAGATAGATTAACAATAATCTGGAAATTGGATCAAAGTTGGCAAGATCGACAATAAAGAGGGTCAAGAGGTTGCCTGTTAGGAAATTGATGCTGAGTCAAATACCTGATGAGGAAGCCCTGAGTTAATGACCTGGGAACAACCCAGGTAGAGAAGAAATGCAACAGGTAAGTAGGCAGCAGAGAGTCAACCCAGGGCAGGATTTATCTTCTCACCTTCTTCGCACTCCAACAAGACGAGAGTGACATAATATAAATATTTGGGCAATTAATGAATGTAACTTTAAATAAATGTCTTGATATAAAAAATATTTCTATAATAAACATGTATGATAAAATACCAGGGTAAACCCGAATATAAGCAAAAAATAAGAGCATACAAACTTCAAACCAGCTAACAGTGAAACTATTGGGTCACCAGGTAAGTCATGACATGTTTTTCTACATAAAAAAGTGCATCATGACTTTTCCGATGACCCAATATGAAACAAAATAAATGAAGAGCAAACTTTAGAACAAACTTTATACAGGAGGACATACAGAAACAAGACAACAGTGAGCATAGGGAACAGAGTAGAAAAAAATTAAAGCTGTGAATCAACATAATGAAGATAAATGGAACAACCTTATCAACAAAAAGACCAAAAAGGTCAGTTTTTTAAAAATCTTTTTATATACATTTATGATAAGGTAATTGATATATTACCTTCTTGATATATATCTCTTCTTCTCACAGAATATCCCCAAATTATAAATATCTTCCTTAGCATTTAGACCTCAACCTGTAGTCAAGTACTGAGAATATTTTTAAGAGTTATTTTTATTTAACTTTATTTATTTATTTATTTTAATTTTATCAGAGAGAGAGAGAGGGAAAGCAAGAAAGCAAGTTGCTCGGGCCAAGACTCGAACTGCCATCAGCAATGTGGGAGTCCGGCACCCTTAACCACCATGCTACCTGCTGGCCCAGTACTGAGAATGTTTCATAAGGAATTTTAGGATTAATTCCTTTCTTCAATGAAATAATGTGATATTTCTCTTTTAAGAATCAGAATGTGTCTGACCAAGGAGTACAAGTGAGGAATGTCATTAATTAAGCTAAAGACGGATTCAGAAAGTATGTGATTTATCATTTTGGTGGAAATACAGAGAGTCCTATTTTATATTCTATTTATCATTAAATGTAAAAAGTTTTATTGTTTCTGTTTTTCAAATTTCAAAGGTAGATGCTTTCCTGGGAATATCTTCCCTTTTATTTGAAAGACACACTGAAGCAGGAGAGGTGTCCACGTTAGCACCTGTGAAAACCACACAGGCATCTTGCACAGAGCAACCGCATGGCCCTTGGGCTTCAACTGCAACTCAGGCTTCAAAACAATATGGGAGCCTGGAATGGAAATCATGAACAAGTAATGTCTTAATGTCTAATTTGAAAACATTTAAGACTCTCAGACAAAACCCTGGATAATGGATCCTCTTGACTACATCCATAAATATCTGAAAATCTTTTACATAAGAATTGAATAAAAATGTATTTCTTCTTTTACCATTTCATAGGAAGAGATCTACACTGTAGATAGAAGTATCATAATAGTCTGATAAACTATTGATTGTGTCTATGAGATAATATTCTAGTTAAGAAAATTCTTATCAAAGCTTGAATTGGGTTAGCACTGTAATAGAAAGATAATACTGTTCCAGATCAATGAGATCACTTCACGATAACAATTATATTGTTTTATAAAATCATTTTAAACCAGAAAGCATTAAAGAGATCAGAAGAATTCAGACCAGCTGGTGTGATGATTAAGGTACTGGATCCTACATAATCGACTGTGATTCAAGTCCCAGCCCTGGCAGCTTAAAAATTATGCTGGGCTCATGTGTGTTCATGTCCAAAATCCCAAGAGGAGGATGGAAGAGAAGAGATTGTGCATGACCATTCCCCCTGGGGGGTGGCTTTTCACTCCCTACCCCTCCGACGGGTGCACACACCCTATAGCAAAAAGAAAGAAAGAAAGAAAGAAAGAAAGAAAGAAAGAAAGAAAGAAAGAAAGAGTGGTAGAAGAATCCCACCTTCCTCATTATGTTTACACTGGTATCATTCAAAATTAGTTTAAGTGGTAATAATATATTTCCATGGTTGTGAAGCTCCCAACATGAAATAAAGCTCAATGAATGAATTACCTTTATGAATTTTTATTTAAAGATATGCAAACTTTTGGTATGAAATATTATAGTGTTATTCAAATAATTTTTCATCTGTAAAATTATAAGATTAAACCATGGTTTTATATGAAAAGAAAAACAGAAAACTGCATAAGCAAATTTCTTTTAAAAAATCATGGAATATGAGCAAAAATTTTTTGATATGTAAAGTGAATGTGGAAAAGTGTAAAACTAAATAAATGAAAAAAGCAAAAAAAAATTTAAAAATAAAAAAACTTTGACTTTGCTGCTAAAATAAGATAGAGTTATACATTTAAATTTGTATCCTCAAAAAATATATAGCTTCGAAACAAACAAACAAAATCTTGATTTTGTGTATTGTGCTGCACCATGTATGTGTTTTCAAGGAGGGCCTATAACATACACACAGACACACAATTCTAAAATTCATATGGATCAAAAAAGATCCCAAATAGCCAAAGCACTTCTGAGGGGGAAAACAAAAATGGGTGACATCACACTTCCTTTCTCTCAGATGATAATTACAGTTACAGTAATAAGAACAGGGCCAGCCCATGGTGTGGTGGTAGTTAAGGCAGCGAGGTCCCCACATGACTGACTGTAAGTTTCCAGTCTTGGACCCAGTGGCTTGAAAACACACTGGGCATATGCACCTGTGAAACCAAAATCCCAACAGGAGACAGAAATGGAGGAGAAAGGATTGTGGCATGTCCGTCTCCCCATGGGGAATGCTTTCTCACTTTCTCTCTCTTTCTCTATGTCTCTCTCACGTGAGCACACATGCCCTCTCATAAATTAAAAATAATAATAATCAAAACAGCGTGACACTAGCATAAAAACAAACAAATAGACCAATGGAAGGAAATAGCCCGGAAATAATCCAAGCATGTATGGACAGCTACGACTTGGCAAGGGCACCAAGAGCACAGAGTGGTAGAAGACAGTGTTCAATAAATAATGTTGGGGAGACTGGACACCCACATGCCGAAGAGAATGGACTCTTATACCACCTTATACAAAAATATCTCGAAATGGAGAAAAGACCTAAACGTAAGATCTAAAACCATAAAAGCCCTAGAAGAAAACATAAGGGAAAAGTTCCTTGACATTGGGCGTGGCAATGAATTTTCGATTTGACCTCAGAAACTCAGGCTACAAGGCTAAAGTAAACAAATGGGATCATTTATTTAATCTAACTAAAAAGCTGCACAGCAACGGAAGCAATCGGCAAAATGAAAAACAGCCTGCAGAGAAAACATTTGCAAACTATGTATCTTATAAGGGTTTGATATCCAAAATATGTAATAAACTCTCAAAACTCAATAACAGAAAAAAAAAAAAAACTCAGTGAAAAAAATGGGCAAAGGACTTGAGTAGACATTTCTCCTAAGAAGACATAAAAATGGCCAACAAGTACATGAAAAAGTGCTCAGCACCACTAATCATTCGGAAAATGCCAATCAAAACTACAGTGTATCACCCTATGCCCATTAGAATGGTTATAAAAAATCTAAGCCGTAACAAGCATTGGCAAGGATGTAGGGAAAAGAGAAGCACTATACAGTGTTGGTGCAACAGTCGAAGAGAACACTTGGAAGATTCCTAAAGAAATTGATAATTAAAACTGCCATATGATCTAGCCATTTCTCTTCTGAGTGTATTCCCAAAACAGGTGAAATCACCACCTCAGAAAGATATCTGAAGGCTCTGTTCATTGCGTCATTATTCACGGTATTCAAGAAATGGAAGCAACCAAAGTGTATATCCTCCAGTAATTGAAAAGAAATGTGGCGTATCTAGACAATGGAATATTATTCATCATTGAAAAAGAACAAAAGCCTCTTCTCCCAAAAAGTTTACTCTTTTCTTCCATGAAGGAGGGAGACAGAGACACAGAGAGAGAGAGAAAGAGAGAGAGAGAGGGTCTTGGCATCAGCATCTGTCCCGGCCTCAGCCAGCCCCAGATTACAGGCACACGTGTGTTTGGTGTATTTCGGGAGGTCTCTGGATCCAGACAGGGTCTTCCCGTGTAGCTCAACTTCACCGAGCGTGGTATTTTACCACTGCCCCCCTTCACTCCAGCTTATAATCTTACTTAAACTCTGAGGGCCAGATGGTGGTGCAGTGGTAAACCACGACAGTCTGCGAGGGGGGTCCTACCTGGGGGGAGTCCAGGTTCCAGTCTGAAGCCCTCCCTGAGTACTTTGGACACACACTTGCCCATGATCCAGGTGGCTGAAGGCTGGGGGTGGATAACACGAGAACCAGTAAGGGCTGCTTTCTTGTCTCTCACTATTATGAAAGAAATGAACAAACTTTAAAATTAAAACCTATTTAAATTCGGAAACAGTGGGTCACCACTTTGTGCATATGAATCATTAAGAACAAAGTTTGGAAAAAATATCGATGCTACAGCCCCCCCACGAATCTATGCGGTCGGAGTTGCTGGGGATACAGCGGGTGTGGCTTGTTTGTAAACTCCTGGGGCGACCATAGCACATACTAAGAACCACTGCGTCTGGGACGCCTGTTTTCCCTTCATTTTGCCTAAAAGCAACTTCAAGCTGTGTCCTCAATACTCCATGCTGTCTCTCTTTCCTGCCATCGTCACTGGGTAACCGACAGAGCCAAGCTATATATCCCCATTTTACCTCAGTTATAAGAGACTCTTTCACCTAAAACAACCTCATTTGCCCAAACAGTTACTTCAGTGAAAGAAAATGTGCAATTCTCTGGCCATAATTTTAATAAACAAAGGGGGGAAGTATCTTGTGATACAAATCTGCTCCTCATTGTGAAATAAGCTTTTTCTCTTCGTATTTTCTCCTTTGTCTCTTGTGGCTTCTTTTCCATCACCCTACACCTGTTGGGTATGTGATTTTTTTTTTTTTTTTTTTTTTTTTTTAGAGAGAGCAATCTCTATAGGGCATGTGTCTTCACTGGAGAGACACAGAGAGACAGAGAGACAGAAAGTGAGAAATCACTCCCCAGGGAGGATGGTCATGCTAAAATCCTTTATCCTCCATTCTCCTCTTGGAATTTTGGGATGTATGTACATATGCCTGGCACGAGTTTCAAGCCACTGGGTCCAGGATTTGGACTGGAGTCAACCATGTGGGAGTCCAGAGATATAACCGTTATGCCATATGCTGGTCCCGGGTATGTGTGTGTTTTTTATGCCTGTTACATGGTATAACATTCTTCTCTTCTTACTCGCTTGGACTTTTCAAATACTTGCCATCTTTGCACAAATGAAATGTGAAATTGCTCTTTTTACTTCCCTGAGATGGGCCACAGAGCAGGCCTCACTCCTGCTGTCTGTCTCTGGTCTACAGAATTCCGAGGTGAGCTTGTGCTGGCAACTGGTCCTGAGCTGAGTGCCGGTGCCAGCCTGGAGCCTCTCTGCTCTGGGGTCCCAGGACCAGATAACTGCAGGGGTCACACTCCGTGGGATCTGGTGCTCCAGGCTCCAAAATGTTCACACAAACTGTGCTACAGGCCAGCTCTGTGGCATGGTGGTTAAGGCGGCTGGATCCCACATGACTGACTGTGTGGTTTGAGTTCCTGCCCTGGTGGTTTGAGAAACACGCCAGGAGCATGTATGTGTGTTCCCAAAACCTGGAAAGGTGGGAAGAATGGAGAAGAAAGGATTGCAGAATGACAGCCTGCCCCCCTGGGGGGGTGCTTTCCTCTGCCTGTCCGTGAAGAGCACACGCATCCCTCCTCCCCGATAAGATTAATGCCAGAAATGAGAAAATGGGGACTGTGGAGAGAGCACCTTCTTCAGTGGGGATGGCATTGCCTAAACAGGGGCGCCACTTCTTTTTACACTGTGTTTCTGGTGTAAGTGTGTGTCAGACACTTTTCCTTAGCTACTATAAAGCAGCATTTTCACAATATTTTATTATTAATATTTAGGATAGTGAAAAAATTTAGATGCAATCTACCCAAAGGACAGAAGAATACTTAAATGGAAAAGTGCTTGCAATCAATGTTTGTTGCGGCACTATTCACAATTGCTAAGTCATGGAAACAACCCAAATGCCCATGAACAGATGAATGGATAGAAAAACTGTGGCACATATACTCTATGGAATACTATTCAGCCATAAAAATAAAAAACCCTGGCTGTTGACAAGAAGTGGATGAATATGGAAGATTTACTGCTGAGTGAAGCAAGCCAGACTATGAAGGAGAGGCATTGTATGTCCCCACTTAATAAATACCGAGTGTCCGCACTCTATGACTGAAACTAATTGACTAAAGGATATAGAAACACAGTATATAGATGTAAATACAAGATATGTGTGTGTGAAAGAGGAGGGTCTGAGGAAGGACATTTGTGGGAGAGGTAGGGAGGCAAAGCATTAATAGCACAAAGAGGTGTGGTATTATCTGTTGAAGATATTTAGTAGTTTTATCAACTGTTCTAGGGAGAAACGTTCACCTGATGAAATATCCACTTTGTAAGACAAATAACAATGTGATTGAATGTATAAAAGAAAATGAAAAGAAAAAATAATTAATTAATTAATTTTAAAAAATTTAAATGCATCTTTATGAAAAGGCCCTTGTTAAAATTCGTAACAAAACTTTCTGCCTAATATTAAAACAATGAAGAGCAGGATCTTTTTAAATGTTGCACACTGCGAAACAACACCCAGGGAAGGCTGCAATCCAGTCAGGCCCCCAGGGCAAGGCTACTCCCTGGGAGGAAGGGATTCTTTCTTCTTCACAGGAGGACAATGCCTGCTTCCAAGGCTTTGTACCCAGAGTCGGACCCACTCGGGTAGGCACCTTTAACCCCAGGAGTGTGGAGTAAAGCCCGTACCTCCTCGGCGTGCACCCTGTTAGAATGCAGAGTTCAAAATCCCTTTGAATACAGCCCATCACAAGTTGTATGTTCAGGAGATGATAGAACGTACATCCAGTCCTTCATTTACTGCATGACCTTGTAACAATTCGTACTCACTCCAAAATTAGGAGAATAACTGGACCCACCCAGTATGTGCCTCCCACCACGAGGAGACCATGTGCACAAGCCCCACATAGAACAAGTCCGGACAAAGCTTTTCCTGCCCAAGATAAAACTTTCACCACAGTTCTTCCTTGGCAACCCATTCTCTGGACCCTTCCCTTCCTGGGAGCACTGTTTTTCCTTCCCTGGTCTTTAATAAACCCCCTGCTTTGCTATAGCTACAAAAAACGTTCCTACTTTTTAAATTTCTCTACCATAATGCAGAAATGATAGTATTTTCTCCTTGAAAGGATGTTGCAATAATTGAAAATAAAAATGTCATGACCCATTAATGTAAACTGGTAATGTAAGCGTAGGATATCTGTTCAGGAAGAAAAAGAGTTAATTCACTTAGTGAATGCTATCTTTTTAAAGCTTATTTTGTACAGTATAGGCTGAGTATCCCCTCCAGAGGAGGAGTAGATTATTTTCAGAATCTGGAAAATTTGCATGTACATAATGAGATATCTTGGGTATAGGACCGAAGTCTAAAATGAGATTCATATATGTTTCATGTAGATTTCACACACGTGGCCTTATGGTAATTGGATATAATGTTTTCGTATTGCAGCATTTTGACTGCGGCCCATCATCTGAGGTCAGGTGTAGAATATTCCACTTGTGGCACACTGTAGAGGCTCGAAATGTTCTGAATTCCAGAGAATTTTGGATTGTAGATTTGGGGGTTGGGAATGCACAGCCTATAATAGAAGATGTGAATCCTGAACTGAAATGTGTCATATGTTTGCTGTTTGGAATAGCTTTTCTTTTCATATTCTCCATTCAACTTGCTAGAGGTATATTCAAATTTGCCTCTGTGAAGTTACTTGCGAGTGGTCACTTGTGTGTGACAGTGATACGTATCTCATATCTGGAGCTATCCTAAACAGTTTGAACTTATGTGAGGCTATTTCACTTCTAAGAAAAAAAGATATACTTATGTGCTAAAGAATAATTACTAAGAGGTAAAATCATGACTTTACGACATATGTAAAATGATCGCATGTTAAAATTTAATTAGTTCTTTTTTTATGAGGAAAGTAGGCAGATTTTATAATCAGTTCAAAGAAGGCAAAGCGTGACACATTCGTATGAAGTGAAAATGAACTTACAAATATGCGTGAGCCTGGCTTTTCCCGCAACGTGGGGAGAGAAGTCAATTGAATCTCCTCCAGTCAGAATTCATTTGCACATCCATGGAGAAAAAACATTTTCATTGTTACTAGTTGCTTACAATTTATGGGATAGTAAAATACTTCACAGACAACGGAAAGCCAAACTCAGATAACCCATGTTGTGCGATGAGGAATGAATTCAATTTTCCATCGACAACCCCTAGTCATCTCTGCTCATGCCCAGCCTGTCTATCAGCCTATACTAAAAACGCAGCGTATGTCCTAAACAATACCCAGAGAACACAAAATGATACCCGTTAGACATAAGTGATAGGAGCTACTGTCATTTCTTTTAATTATATAGCCTAAGGAAATATATATATTATTTAAGAATATAAAGCATTACTGAACTATTAATAAGGGGTGTTCAAAAAGTTTGTGGGAAAATAGGATAACTAGGACATTGTAAAAATTTATCTTGGTGCAATGAATTTCCAGGCCAGATGGTCGCACAGCAGTCAAATACAATGCTCTGCAAGGCAATCCCACATGGGGAGGTTCTTGGTTCCGATCCAGGGACCTCCCTGACCCGAGCCTGCCAGGCATGTGCGTGCCCATGAGCTAGAGCTGGCCAGGCTGCAGGTGGGTTGTGTCATCAGGACCCTGTTGGGGGTGTGCTGTCTGGCTTTTCTCTCTGCCCCTCTTGTTCATGGAAGAAACGAATAAACTTCAAAATTTGAAATCTATTCAGTTTTTTTCCATAATGCACATTTTCATAATGCAATGAGTTGTTTGAAGATTCCTGTCATTTAATTTTGCAGAAATCTATAGATACACATATAAAATTAGGCAAGTGAAAAGTGGTGTATGTGATTTATAAAAACAGGGGTTTTGTTTTCTTTTTCATTTCCGCTGAAAAAATAAGAATTTTGTTGTACAGTTGTCCCTTCATAGCCACATGTTCTTCATCATAGATTCACTCAACCATGGTTGAAGACAATAGAAAAAAGTAACAACGCAACAGTAAAAATAGTCCAAATTATAAATACAACGTAACTATGTACACAGCATTTGTATTATATTAAAGTACATGTGAGGTTGTATATTCAATTACTATGCCACTTCATATAAGGGAATTAAAGATCTGTGAGTTTTGGTATCTTCAGTAGCTCTGGAATGAATCCTCTGAGAATACTGAGGAATGACTGTATCTATAAATGCACAATCTTGTATTTTTCTTTCCTCAGAGACTCAGACCTTGTTTTAAAAGGTACTTATAACTTATTTTACAACTCAGTTGTGAATATAAAAAAAGACTTTAAAAACAAAGGTTTTATATTTCATTTTCATCTGAGAAGAACATGAAAAGGACAACTATTTAAGTAATTTTCTTCTGCTTTTTATTTCATAAGGTGAAAATTAGGAATTTTGCATCTCTCTGTTGACTTTAGAAATTTCACACATCTTAATGAATTTTTTCCTTAAGTAAATACATTCATAACTTATATGCTTTTAGGTTGTAACAAACTTGAGAAAATCATATTAATAAAAAAAAACTCACTATGGTAAACATTATCTTGAATTTATCTTGGATAATGTAATCCATAGGCTTATTCTAAATGAGAGTCTATACTGTATCAAAATAATATATTCCTACATGTACTATTATTTCTCGCAATTAATATAAACATTTTTTGTTTTTTGTGCACATGCACACGGGAGCGTGCGCGCGCGTGCACACACACACACATCGCTGCATAGGGTGAAAATCAAAATGTCAGCTGTATTTCACAGAATACTTTTGCATCAAGGAAAGACAGCATCTCGTTTTTCTTACATCTTTCCCACTAATTTGCAGTGGTTAGATGAATTTTTCTCTTATCAAGGAATAGAAATAGCACGTAAAGTTGTTGATTCAACTATCTTCATTTCATCTTCCAACAAACTAATCAATGTTTTAGCAGTCTCTCTTTAAGAAGTTCGTAGCTTATTACTTCTCATAAATGTGCATGGCTGTAATTTGACCACGATGTTCTTCACTTCACACTTTACAAACACTCTCCTTTATCAGACTCATTTATAATCCTGTCTTCAACTGCGGTGCATATTCGTCAGCAACTCATCAGTCCGATGAGTCAAGCCCGCCCTTCCTTCTGAACTTAAAATCTTCCATCTTGCCACACACTCTTTCCTGTTTTCCCATTGATGCCTCTACCCGGATATTCCACAGTTATTTCAAACTAATTTAATTTAAACATTAAGTTATTATTTACTCTATTTGTTTACTGTCTCTTAAACTCTTTTGCAAAATTTATTTTACTTATTGAGAGAGAGAGAGGTACTGTCACAGGGTCTCAGCACACTGTCATCCCCAGCCAGCCTCCCTGTAAACCAGTCATGGGCACTCCTGGCATGTTCACGTCCACCAGGGGTCTGAACCCTGGGCTTTCCCACGTGGCTCCAGTGTCACAAAGTGGCAGCCACTGCCCATGCCACCTCAGATGGGCCACTGAAACTCAACCTCTCTTGATAGCAGCCCAGTCACTTAAAGTAAAAACTTTCAAGTATCAATGACTCCATCTCCTGCTATTCGCCTTCTGCAGTCTGTCGTCTGCTGTTTTTATTTTCTAAATATCTCTGGTCACAGTCATGACGATCTATTGTAAAGACATGATGCCTATTCATGGGAGAGGACATGGTTAACAGAGATTTTCTATTTATTTTGTGTGAATTAAAATGCCAAATGGTGTCACATTTCTATGGCAGTGTGTCATACTGAGGAACTGAAGTTACCATTTACAATCTTCCCCAAAAGCAAGCAGTGGACATCGGCTCAGCGTAATTAAATGCAATGAACGTAGGTTCAGTATAACTAAATGTACTTAAAGTGTAGAATTCGATGTGTGAGCAATGCTTGAAATTCCAGAGAAAAGTAGGGGTCACACTATTTGGAAATATTCAAAATAATCATTAGGTAGGAGAAAGTTGTGGGGCCAACAAGTGGCCTGGTGGTTAAGTTGCTGGACCTCCATGTGGTTGACCACGGTTCACATCCAGGACCTGGCGACTGACTTACTAGTGAATGACTGGATTCTTTTGAAAATACTGAGTGGTCCTCTTCTCTAGAAGGACACAAATTGGTAGACATGTGAGTATATATTTGGTTGGTTTGGTGACAGAGAGAGGTAATTATGCTCCCATCCAGTCTATGACTATGAAAACTTGATGTTTTATAGTACTGTTATAGGACAATGTCTCCTGAAGGTCCTCTGTGCTTAAAGAAAGTAATCACAGAGAACACACTGTTGAACTACCATGGGGACATGGCTCCCTGTGGGTTACATCCAGGTAACTTAGTGATTGGTTGTGTTGAGATAAGATCGAATAAGGCACCTTTGCCCACCTACATATAAGAGATTCCTTCCCAAGTCCAATGAGCTATAGTTAGGTTAATTATATATTAATCAATTATATATTAATGTAATTATATATTAACCCATTTCAGAATCAAACCTGTATGAAAGTGATAGCACAAATCAACAGTAATGGTAATTCTATAGATGCCACTAGTGTTCTATTTATTGTGATGTGACGGTATTTAAATATTTACAGTTGTGTAGAATGAACTAGCTTCCTTTTGGAAAACATTTTCCTGATGTTAAGTCTAATCAGATAAAGACATGGACAGAGGTCGATGCACAGTCATAGGGGTGCTCTCTCTTTTGTTTGGGGAGAAAAAAAATGATGAATAGGAAAGGAATTCGGAGGTAGAAGTCACAGAACAAGTCCTATTTTTCATGACTCCTTATCATTTTTCTTCTGATAAATGAGACAAGGAGTGGCTGAGCTATCAGGAGACAGGCATATAGGAACTCTTAACTAAGATATCCAGTCACCCAAAGAAGACATAATTATGTGGGTAACTAAGGACTTTTGACACTGAGCTGGTCAAAGAACACAGGGACTTGTGGATAAATGTCACACTGTAACTACATCAAGTTAGCATTAAACGTCATGTGTTAGGAAGAGAACAGAACTGCGTTTCTGGAAAAGTCCATTTCTGGAAGAGTCCATTTCTGAAACAGTCCACTGCACCTAGTGGCTGCTTTTGGTGCAGTTCTCATGAGCAGCATTGGCATTGTCTCTAAGGCTGTAGGTTTTCCTGGTTTACAGTGTAATTGTGTCATCATTTGATTTCGTTTTTGAAGTTATGTTGTTACATGTACACAAACCACAACTTCTAGCCAATTATCCTGGCAAGTGATTCTTCCCTTACTGTGTAGTCACTCTAGCAATTACTGGAGAAGTCAAGAATTCTGCCAAACCAGAGAACTTTCTGCCCCAGTGTAGAAAGGCAGGGAAAATGTGATTTATTATTGAGTATGCATGGCAGACGACATAGATGCAGTAGTCCTCAGGACGCTGTAAGTTCTGGGAAGAAGTTTGTGGAGTAACAAACTGATTATTCTTATTTTACTGTGATCTGGCTCATTTTTAAAATGATTTGGGCCAATTTTTTATAATTAAGGTAGATCTTTAATAATCTTTTTACTCATAGAAGTAGCAAACATCCAAAGAAGTAGAGACCAAAAGTAACAACCTCTATATAGCACAAGCTCTAGAGTCAGAATTATGACATCTATGTACTATCATATATAAGATATAATGCACTCATATTTTCATAGCAATTGTAGGATGTAGAACGATGGAAAATTTTGTATTCCATGTGCAAATGATTTATAGATAGGATATTTGAAAGAAAACTATGATTAATTAGGGAGAAAAACCTTAATTTACAATCTACTTAACAGCATCCACTTTTATATATTCCTTAAGACGTGTGTCTTTTCATAGGAAATATATGATTTTCCTGGTTTTTACTTTAAGGATAAAGATTTAAAAGACTATTAAATTCAGAAGAAGGCTCTTCAATTGCAGCTGAGAACTAGTGCTTTCAGAGTATAAGAGAAATGAAGACTTTCTACTCAAAGTTTAGCCTCCAGCTCCCAATCTTGAGTGGTAGGGCGCTCCTTGTATCCTTATTGCTGTCTCACTCTGTCTCCTCATACTTTTGTCATTTTTCTTATTTAAATTTTTTTAAAGTAAAGCATTCTCTTGGCTTTCAGATCATCCTTTATCTTGTTAATCACCCCCTTTCCCTCCCTCCCATTTAAGAAAGGCAAGGGGCAGGCCTTCAGAAAAAGACTCTTCCATTGCAGCTGAGAACTAATGCTTTTGGGTGTGTCTCATTTTATGCTTTTTTTAAGAAAATCATTTTTTGGTTGTTTTTTTTTTCTTTTCTCTCTTTTCTGTTTTGTTGTTGTTGTTATTGTTGTTGTTTTCTTTTTCTTCCACCTCATAACTTTGCTGCTTGGCCTCCATGCACTGAATGTCTAGACAGATCTAAGGGAACCATAGCCAAACATCTGAATACTATTAGTTTCTACATATTCCTCAATACCCACTGAATCTGCTGCACAAAGGGATAAAAACGAAATGGCAAAGAGATTGCAGATCACCTCCTCCTACTACATGCCCCTGAATGCTCAGATTGAACTTTTAGTAATTAGGAAGAAAAGTATAACCCATCAGGTGACTGGAAATCACAACAGAGGCACAAGAAATATGAGAAACCAAGATAGTACCTGCCCCCACAAAGGGAAAAGAGTAACTACTCTTCACTGAGAGTACAATGAAACTCGTGGAAATGTCTCATAAAGAATTTAGAATATTCATAGTGACAAAGCTAACAGAGATGCCAGAGAAGCGACAACAACTCCAGAAAAGGCAAGAGAATAGAGCCGAGGAGTTCCAGGAGGTGAGGAAGTTCTTGCATGATCTGAAAGAGGAAATACACATCATAAAAAAGAATCAAATGGAACTGTTAGAGATGAAAGCTGTAATACAGGAAATCAGAACCTCTCTTGAAAGTATTTAAAGCAGACTAGATCATACAGAAGATTGAATCTCAGATATAGAAGATAGAACCTCTGACCTAGAAAAATCCACCACAAAGACTGAGAAAATAGTCCAAAAAAATGAGAATAATATATGAGAAATACTAGATACCATTAAACGTCCAAACATATGAATAATTGTTATCCCAGAAGGTGAAGAGACTAATAAGGGCATTGATAATCTATTCCATGAAATCCTGGAACAAAACTTTCCAAACCTAGAGAAGCATTCAAAGATCCAGACCCAGGAAATACAAAGGACCCCAAATAGAATCAATATATGTAGATCTTCCTCAAGACGCATTAGAGCCAGATTGTCCCAAACCACAGACAAAGACAAGATGCTAGGGTTGATGAGAGAAACGATAAGTTACCTACAAAGGATATCCCATCAGACTAACAGCGGACTTCTTATCAGAAACAACGTGAGCAAGGAAAGAATGGGAAAATATATTCAAAGTGCTGAGTGAAAAACAATTTCAGCCAAATATATACCCAGCAAGATTGTCCTTCATATGTAAAGAGAAGACAAAAACATTCTCAGATAAACAAAACCTGAAAGAATTTACTGACACCAGACCAGTTCTCCAAGAAGTTCTGAAGGGAGTGCTATCTCAGGAGAACTAAACTCAGTCACATAAAAATATGAGTTTAAAAAGATCTAAGAAAAGGGCTAGCTTAATGGTAGGGACTAGTCTGGAGTAGGATATTATCTTCCAGAATTTAAACAGAAAAATCAGACCGCAATAGAAGTTAGGTTAAGTACATGAGACCGAGCTGGTGAAATAGAATTTTATGATTTTTGACTAAAACAATACTGATCTTTTTCTATGTTGTGCAATCCAGAGATAAGGATTTTTGTCTTCTCTTGAATTGTGGACAGATCCATGTACCTATTATTTGAACAGAATCCTAACCTGTTTCCTGGCTTTAAGTCTTAGGTAAAGTTCTCCTAACATTGTTTGATTTTGATTTTGATTTATTAAAGCTAAAGCCACCTTTCTTAAAATTAAAAAATATATTTAAAAACTCCTGTTTAATGACCACAGTAAGCTATATAGCCTCAGCTAGGAGCTATTTTATAGTATATTCATTCTACTCACAGTTTCATGCCTAAGGTAAAACATTTGTTCACAGATATTTATATATCAGCTTAACTTGCTATTGAAAGTAGTTAGATGAATTAAGATATTTTATAAATCAATGAAATGTTGGAGGGAAGAAAAAGGAATGGAAATCAACTGCAGATGCCCGAGATAGTATGGAAGGAGGATGTGAAATGGCAGAGGGTGAGAATAAGGGGAGGGGGAATATTTATACAACAAGAAATGGAGAATTATTTGTTGACAATAGCATGTATGACTAAGCCACTATACAGTGTATTCTGGATGGGAAACTGCATTTTGTATGCTATGATGATGTTCAGTGAATGAATATAAAATTAATTAATTAATTTTAAAAAGGCTATTAAATTCATTGAGCATTAAAATGATGCATTTGATCAGTTAAGTTAGCCAATATTATAAGTAGTATTTGCTTGGGGTAAAATAAATGTACATTTTTCACTTGGTTTGCTAAACATCCAGGATTACCAATTTCACCTTTGTGTTGTGCTTCATTTGTGTGTGCATGTGTTTTCTGATAGCATCCTTGCATCTTTACTTTATAATATGTGTTTATGTTTGTGAGAATTATGGGAGAGGACAATGAAATGAAAACGGAGCCAGCCTGCCCACTTATTCCAGTGTGTCATGTTTGATAGATAGAATCGGAACCTTCAACAACATTTTAATTAAGAGAGGATTAAGAGAGCAAAGTGACCTGGTTACTAGAACACATTTGTTTGATTTCTAATACATACTCATATTTGTCAAACTAGACAATCTCTGTTTTTAACTATTCTTGGATAGATTTGAACACAGTGGTTAATGACAATGTGGCATGTAATTGACAAGTTACAGCCTCAGTAGAAAAGTGTTTGGAGAATGGATTTTAAACTTGAAACACTCCCCCTTTTATTTCCAGAAAGTTTCCAAAATTAATTAGTAAGTATGCCAATCACATTAGTTGTCTTTTTAGCCATTTTCTTTTAACTATTTAACAATGCTTAGGGAAATAGTAAATTAGGCCAAATCAAATTTTGTGTGTATTTAAAGAGGGAAGGTAAGAAATCAAGGTCTCTTGTGAAATATAATCACTGTGAACTTAAAAATTTTCTTCTGAAACAACAGCAAGATATTACTACACACTTATAAGGATAATAAAAGTCCAAAACACTGACAACATCAAACCCTGGCAATGGTGTGGAGCAACAGGAACATCCGCTCATTGCTGTGGGACTGTACCATGGTACAGCCATTTTGGAAGACAATTTCTCCATTTCTTAGAAAATGAGACATTGCCTTATCATGTGATTGAGTAATCATGCTTCTTGGTATTTACTCAAGTAAACTAAAAATTTATACTGCACATAAAGACCTCCACACAGAGGTATATGACTGCTTTACTCGTAATTACCAAACTCATAAGCAACCAAGATGTCCCTTCAGTGGGTGAATAGATGAGCTGTGGGATATTTATTCAGCACTAAAGGTAAATGAGTTATCACGACATGAAAAAATATGCTGGAACATTAAATGCACATAGAGCTAAGTGAATAAAACAAATAGGAAAAAGCTACATACTGTATGATTTAATATGTGACATCCTGGAAAAAATGAATCTGTAGAGACATTAGAAAAGAGCAGTGGTTGTCAGGAGTCGGGGGAAATACGGATGACTAGATAGAACACAGAGGATGTTCTGGACAATGAAACTATTCTGTACAACACTGAAATGGTAGACCCTTGTCATTATACATTTGTAAAAATCCCTAGAATGTGCAACACTAAGAGTTCTAATGTACTCAATATACCTAATGAACTATAACCAAGGGGATTTGGTGATCATAACAAGCCAGTGTAGGTTTATTGACTCTAATTCTCTGGTGGGGGATGTGGACAGTGAGGGAGGCTCTGCATGTTGAGAGCAGGAGGTGTGTTGAAGCTTTGTGATTTCTGCTTAATTTTTATATGAAGCTAAAATACCCTAAAATATAGTCTTTTTAAAAAAATTTCTCTGTGTTTATGATAAAATTGTGGCTCTTAAATGTACCGTGTTGCAGTTTGTATGTATGTGTGTTTGTATCCATGAATCCCACAACTAAGTGTAGCTATAGCATCGCAGTTCATGTTAATGTTACGTATAATTGTAGTACACTTAAGTAAAGTACATGTAACCTAATTTATACCCTTAGAATCTTGGCACTTTAAATAGACAGCCCAGTTAAAGATTAAAGATTTCCATTCAGATTTTTAATCAAATAATTGCATTAGTTTTCAATATTGTGTTTTATTCATATAGTAAATCAAATCACTGAAGTCTTGCATTTTCCTTATGCTATAAACACAAAATACTTTTGTAAAAGTATGCGAAAGTGGGGCTAGCTTGTGGTGTGGTGGTGAAGGCAGCTGGATCCCATATGGTTGACTGGACTATCCTGGTCCCAGACCTGATGATAGAAAAGCACACCAGGCACATGTGCATGCCTGCCCAAAATCCCGAAAGGAGGGATAAATGGAAAAGAGGAGATTACAGTATGACCAGCCCCCACGAGGGGCTGCTTTCTCACTTTCCTTCTTTCTCTCTTTCTGTCTCTGATGAGTGCATAGGCTCTCTGGCAAAGTTTTAAAAATGTGACTGTGTTCTACTAGAAATTATTAAATACTTTGAGAAAAAGTGGTTCCAATATACATTATAGTATGTGAGTAGAATTGACAGTAAAATGAAAAAATATAGTTTTTATTCTTTGTGTTTCTAAGATTTCGGCTTACATCAGAATTACACTAATCAAATTCTAACAATGTTAAAAATAGAAAATGAGATTTTAATTCAAATGGACTATATAAAGTCTATGAATCTTTTCATGAGTGAGAGAGAGAGAGAGAAGCACCCTTTCAAGGTCTGGATACCACGATCCACTCCCTGCACCACTAGCCCTACATCATGAGATTGTGCCCAGAGTACTCAGGGAGATCTTCGAAACTCTTTCTTGAAATATATTTTCCTTTCAGCTTCTTCTGCATACCTCCCTATGTTTGTCTACTGCCTCTCCGTACGTCTTTCTTTTTTTCTTTTTAAAGAGATTGTTGCTACAGGGTGTGTGTGTTCACCAGAGAGAGACAGAAAGTAAGAAATCACCTCCCAAGGGGGATGTCCATGCTGCAATCCCTTTTCCTCTGTACTGCTTTTGGGATCTTGGACAGGCACACACACACACCTGGTGTGAGTTTTAAGCCTCTGGGTTCGAGACTCAAACTGTGGTCGACTATGTGGGAGTCCAGTGATATAGCCATTAAGCCATCTGCCGGTCCCTTTGTTTGAGTTCTTTCTCCATCTGTAACATAAACAGTGATATTGTCTAAATTTATTGTTATATTTCTGTCTCACTTTACAAATAATCCTTGAACTAATTTACTGAATCTGTGTAAAAGTTCATTGTAACCATACAATGAAGATAAAATAAGTAAAGTTAGAGGATAAGAGAGAGAGAGAGACTGTGCTTCTTTTGAGTTCTGTAAACTTGAGAGTTATTTAATTTCTTTGTACCTTAGTTCTTCATCTGTCAAATGGGGATAATCACGCTGCCTGTCGTTTGGGGTTGTGGTGAGGATTTAATATGTATAAAATACGTATAAAATGATTTAATATGTGTAACATTCCTGGTATATAGAGCACCTGTATAATCTATTATCAATAACAGATGTATATACTTATTACTTAAAAAATAAAAAAGTGTGACTGAGGTTTTTGGACATTAAAGACCATTATCTTCCTCCTGAAATGTGGTGGGACCAGGAGAAACCATAATTGCTGTATTTGCTTTAGGTCAGTCAACTGCTGCAAGCCGTTCTTGCGAGCAAGCAGCTTCGTGAGAGGGAGCCGCTGTGTCTCCATCTCAAAGCCTAGCCATTTTGGGATTCCAATTTAGGTCTACACTCTGTGTTCTGAGGGTCCCTGGCGCCTACTTCGTTATGGGGATGGTCTCTGTTGTTATTTTCTTTGGATTGCCAGTGACCATCCCAATGCCTGGACCAGAGAAAAAATGTACAACTCGGGGAAGATGAGCACTCATGAGAATAATATGGAGAGCCCATCAATTTGATTAGTTGGCAGTTAGAGTACAACAAAGCCAAGTCTATCTGTCCTATGATTTTAGATTTTAAACGGTTTTCTTTGTTCAAATCTTGTTTCCCATTGGCCTATCACAGATATTCTGATCTCTCCATGTCCTGTTTTCCTCAACCCCACCAACACCACTACCCTGCACCCCCTGGCAACCAAGAGAAGTGAAGGGCTTTCAGATCAGGGCTTGTTCAGAAGTCAAGACACACACACAAGGCCACTAGAGTGCTCTGAGATCCTATTCCATTCTTTCTGCACACGCTCCTCCCCTTCCTGATGTGTGCATACCGACACGCGTGCACGTACACACACATTGGAAGACTCCTTTTATGCACACGCTCCTCTCCTTCCTTACATGTGCATACCAACATGCGTGCACATACACACACATTGGAAGACTCATTTTGTGCTGCTGTCCCAGACACCACCATTGCTGGGTTCTGGGTTTGACTCCTTCTTTCTTTTTGTCAGTGAGTTCCTTGCTGTTATGAAAACATACTCATATTATTATACTTTACTGAGAAAAAATTATGCAAAATTGACTTAATCGATGGCACAAAGTTTACATCTTGTGAAAAAGAAATTGACAGGACCGCTAAACAGATTGCCAAACAGCAGTCATTGCGTTGTCTGAAAAATAAGATCATCTCTTCTCTCTCCAGACGAGATTGTTTTCCATCTTGTCTTCAAAGAGAAGGAAACATCACTTTTTTTTTCACTTTCACACTTCTCAGACTTATATTTAAGCATCTTCAGAAATCTTCTTTTAAAATAGTAGACGCTGAAAGGCTGAATTGTCAAAATTGACCACAATTTTGTGTCAGGGTTTTGTTTTTTCTTTTACAGATTAGAAGAAACCCTCAGCTAGCATAATATCTCCTGTTTTATTTGCAAATTGCATTATACACTGTATTTTCCAAAACATATCTCATACACATTTGCTGTCAGCAGTATGCCTTTCATTGCATTACACTATTTATAAAGACATTATTATGGCTCCATTTTAAGTAAAATCCTTTGTAAAATAATTATGTGAAGATATTGAAAAAATCATAGTTCTTTTTGAGAGGCATTAAGCCATGCAATTTTTTTTCCATTAACTATGATTTTTCCAGTATTGTACATTGATTAGATGGGAGACACTATCTGCAATGCATTGTTCCTTCAGTAAATGTACATTAGCTGTGGAGATGAAATTTGCAAAATAAAAACTTCAACAACCGAAACAAAAGTATATATCACATTATACATCGAATGCTCTAAAACTGGAGAGCAGTGAGTATAAGAACTATAAGCAAAGACTTTATTAGAGCACTAATATGAGCTTAGTATCCTCAAAACAACCAGAATTAAAAGAAAATGGAAAACATGTACAATTGGTCTTCAATTGGAAAATGCATGTTACAAAAAAACTATGCTTGGATTTTAAAATTCTTTTGTACCAAAATAAACACATACTTTAATTCATTTTCTTTAAACTTTCTGAGGTTTTCTCCTCTATGAATGTCTTCAAAACAAATTCAAGTATCTAAAACATATTTTAGATTTTAAAATGTGGTAGTCTTTCTGAGCCAGATACATATGAGTTTAAATGAAAAAGCTAACATAATCCAACTCTGTGCCTTCAGCAACTAATTTCACCCCCTTGCACCTCATTTTCTGTACCTATACAACTACCAATATAGAGATGTATAGTGAGGATTAAGGACTGGAGCCAGAAGGAGTTATCATTTCTCTAGGACAACTGTAGCCTCAATGTCTTCCTCACAGAGAAGCCTAACTGGAAATATAGTATCAGTGTATTTGACAGAAAGGAAAGTTTATATCCTACCATAGAAATATCCAATCCCTTTCCTTGTACAAGATATAATGTGTACAAAGTGAGAATTATGTACATAGTATGTTATCTATAAAATATCAGCTTCTAAACCTTTAGAAAAGAGAGTATTTCTTTTCAATAATATTGCTTTGAAAATAACTCCGTTCTTTTGTTACAGGAGACAACTGCAAGAACACCGAGTACAGCAAGATGAAAAACATGCTTTTAGATTTACAAAATCAAAAATATATTATGCAAGAAAATGAAAATCCTAATGATGATGACTTATCGCGGAAGAAGCTGTTGGTGGATCAGATGTTTAAATATTTTGATGCAGACAGTAACGGACTTATAGATATTAACGAACTAACTCAGGTATGATGGATTATTCAATTAAACACCTTGTGTAAATGTAGCATAAATAATATATTTACATTTCTCTGAATTTATAATGATGAGGTATGTATTTAATCCATATTATTTACAGTGTGAAAACACAACATTTAAAAAAGCAAGACTTGACTATTTTATCAGCAATATTATTTTTAAGTAACTTACATGCTATTTTAAAACAAGTTTCTACTTTATCCACTTTTGACAGATTTGTATACCTTCAATAGTTAAAGGAATTACGAATTTCCTATCTTATAATATTTATAAGATCTCTCTTGATATATTCTGAAACCTGGATAATGCAAGGAGATTTCAAAAATTCTGTGGGTTGGGCTGGCCCGTTACTCAGCTGTGAAGCCCAGTTAGGGAGCTAGGTTACACATGACTGGCAGTGGGTTGAGTCCAGGCCCCAGCATCTTGAAAACTGCATTTTTCAAGGAATTAGTTTATTTCATCAAGGTTGTCACATTTGTGGCATAAAATTGTCATGATCTTCTTTATCTACCTTTTATACCCTTAGGATCTTTAGTAGTGTCTTGTTGTAGTCTGTTTTCTGTTGCGGTAACACAATACCACAGATTGGGTAATTCACAAAGAGAAACACTTATTTAGGATGAGGATCTGGAGGCTGAGAAGCCCAAGTTCAGCAGGTGGTTCCCTGGGAAAGACCTCTCACTGAATCATGAAGTGACCGAGAACATCACACAGCACAGCAGAGACCGCTGGCTTTCATCACATTCACTTCCACAGCAGCGTGCCCACTCCCTTAGAGCAGCCTTACACCAGGGCAGAGTCCTCCTTAATTCATCCACCCCCTCAGGAGGGCAGTGCCCTCCATGTCCCGTCACCTGGTAATACCATTACTTTGGACATTTCAGCGTGAGTTTAGATGAGGACACACATTCAAACTATGGCATGTGCTCTGCATCTGTCTCACACCGCCCAAGCCACTCCTTCCCACAGCAGTATATAGTGGAAATGGTCTTATCATATCCCTCAGTAATCCATTATAAAACGGAAACAAAACAAAACAGGCCACCTGAATCCTAGTGGTTAAGAGCCAAATCTCATATGACAAACCGGATTCAAATCCCAGCCTGGACAGATTGAAAAACATGCCAATAGCATGTGTGTGCCCAGAATTCTAGCAGGGTAGAGAAATGGAGAAGGGGTTGCACCATGACCACACGCCTTAGGGGAGTGCTTTCTCCCTTTTCCTCTCTCTCTGGTGATCTCAGGTGTCCTTCAACAAAATTAAAAGCAAAACAGGTTTAAACCCTGGAAAATATAGGTGGTGTAGTGGTTGAGATGTTGGACTCCCACATGACTGACTGTGGTTCAAGTCCTGGACCTGGTAGCTTGATTTCTTGCTAACCCTATCTCTCTCTCTCTCTTTGTTTCTGTCTGATGAAATTAAAAAATAAGAAAAGAAATAAAATTAAATGACCAAATTATTTTTAAAAATAAAATTTAGGGTCTGTATAGCACAGTTATTATTTTTGATATGTGTATTTTTAGGTTACAGATTCTCTTTAAGAACCTGTATGTTGAATATTATGTCCATTCATACACATGATTTTATTCATAGACTTGGAAGCATAGAATATCATGATTTAATATACAATGTAGAAAAATTTATCTTAAAAGAGTAAAAAAGGAAAAGATATTAATGGTGACTATTAATAATTTACAAGCTCTGATTAGCAGAGATGTCATATATAGCTAAAATGCTGCAGCCACTATAAAAATTAGGGGAGCTGATTCGGCCTTGAGGTTTTATAAATGCGAAGTGAAAGCTGGCAGCACACGTTCTATTCTTCCCCACCTAATGAAGATAAATTCCGGAGTTTCTCTTGAAGATTTTCAAGTAAATTAGAACCTAGAGGCCTGTCTAGTTGAGAGAAAAAAGACATAATAAAAAGCAGTAGATAAAGGGGTAGGCTCTTTAGTCTCACAGTTAACAACTTTTCATAGCAAGAAAATGTTTGCTCGAATGAGCTGACCAGCCATAGGAATAGATCATGCTCGGCCCACCTCTTTACCATTCGACTTCACATGAATGTCCCCGCTCCACCTTTAGTCGTTCAGCTTCAGACTGATTTTTACGTGCAGAAAATGTCCGAGAATAAAACGCTAATCCTTCACAATGGGAAATTTTAAACTTTTAAAAGAGCACTGTTCCGTGAGGTTGATGAAATTGTCACTGGGACGCTTGGTAAATTTGTCATAGAAAATTGCATTAACCGAAGATTAAAACAGGTAATAACTGAAGATGAGAAATAAACAAAGATTAAGATGGCATATGCCTTTTGAGAGATAAAAGAGAAATGTTACAAAGAGCAAAGGAGTAAGTAGCATAAATTGAGGTAGTCGTAGGGTTTTTTTAATGATCTTTTTTTGTGATCACAGCATAACGGTTAAGGATTTTAATTATGGAGCTTGGGTTGTGTCCCGACCTGGGGGACAGTTGAACAGGTTCCCTGGGGGAGGGAGTGAGAGATGGGACAAACACATGCGCGTGCGCGCGCACACACACACACACACACACACACACACACAGAGTGGAGACAATACAAGGTGCTGATCAGGTCTTCTTCTTCTTCCTCCGTTTATTGAGGAAAAATGGCGAGTTATATACAGGCTGGTGGGCAGTGATTGGTTGCCCAAAATGCAAATGAGATAGAACAGCATGAACCAATCATTGGTGAGGGTGGATCTCTCCCATTGCCTAGAAACCCAACCACCCCTCGGGGAGAACAGTTGGTCACATGATTTCTGAGAAATGGTTTGCTCAGTGAGGAAGTGAAGCCTAATGGTTTCCAAGATGGTGGATAGCTCAAGATGGCGGATAGCTCAAGATGGCTTCCGTATGCAGTGCCCTCCACAGGGTTGAGATCACATCTCTTCCATTTCCTAGCTCTGTAGCAATTGGCAAGTTACTTACACCCTCTGTGTCTCAGTTTCCTGCATAAACCGGCCATGGTACATTTCTGATTTGGAGTATATAAACTTCTCAGAAACATGGTCAACTCAGAGACAGTGAGATCTAGTTGTTGGTCCTAATTATACTTTCAAGTCTAATTTTCATGTCAATGCAATGGACTATAAAAGAGATACAGAGGCGGCGGGACCAGCAGTTAGCGTAATGGCTATGTCGCTGGACTCCCACGTAGTCGACCGCGGTTTGAGTCCCGGACCCGGCGGCTTAAACTCATGCCGGGTGCATGTGCGTGCATGCCCAAGATCCCGAGAGGAGAATGGAGGAGAAGGGATTGCGGCGTGGCCATCCCCCCTGGGGGGTGATTTCCTGCTTTCTATCTCTCTGTCTCTCTCTGTCTGTCTGGCGAGCGCACGCGCCCTATAGCAAAAAAACCTCTCCAAAAAAAAAAAAAAAAGAGATACAGAGGCCACATGTGCTTGAATTAGTGGATGGGTATTTGATTTGACCAATATTTCCATCATACTTAGCCTTTGCATTACTTTAATGCTTAAAATTGTATGGTAGTTTAGAACAAATTAAACACCATTCTAAAGCAGCCATTATAATTCAGAAATAGATGCGTACATCTTTAAACATGCAAAAAATTTTAATATTAATTTTAATAATGGATAAGTTGTGTTTAAAAAGTACGTTTGGTAATGGATAAGTTGTGTTTAAAAAGTACGTTTGGTTATTAGCATGACATCTGTTTTTGTTCAACTCAGTTGAAATATTCACCTCTCTATCTTATGTAGCTAGCATGAGTATCATTAAGTCCTAAGAGCTCCATCCTAGAGACAAGGGAAGTTTATCATTCTGGACCCACTGTGAAGCCAAGACGAATTTTCTCCAGCGTACATAGTACCCATGTCTTTAGAGATATAATGCTATCCTGACCTGAATCTAAATGTCACATATATTTTATTTGAGATGCCGTATTATGTGTGTGGCACATGTGTGTGTGTGTGTGTGTATTTTATAAAATAGCTCTAGAAACATGAGATATCCAGGTTCATGATTATCCAGGTTCATGAAGATTTATTCTGGCCCATAAAACTAATTATGAAATTTCAGAAATACTTAAAGTATTATTTAGAACACATATGTGTGTATATATATGAAATTAACTTCCTCTCTCATACAGGTGTCTTAGTTACTCTGTGGCCAAGGCAAGATTTCAGTCACATTTAAGGGTTTTTTTTTTTTTGGTGTGTGTATGTGTGTGTGTGTGTGTATCTGTATCTTTAATTATTTTTTCATTTTCTTTTATACATTCAATCGCATTATTATTTGGCTTACAAAATGGATATTTCAATAGGTGAACATTTCTCCCTAGAATAGTTGATAAAAACTATAAAATATCTTCAACAGATAATACCACATTTCTTTGTGCCATTAATACTTTGCCTCCCTATTTTTCTTCTAAATGTCCTTCCTCAGACCCTCCTCTTTCACACACACTGTATCTGGTATTTACATCTATATGCTGTGTTTATCCTTTAGTCAATCAGTTTCAGTCATAGAGTGCGGACACTCAGTTTATATTAAGTGGGGACATACAATACCTCTCCTTCATAACCTGGTGTGCTTCATTTAACAGCAAATCTTCCATATTCATCCACTTCTTGTCAACAGCCAGGGTTTTGTTGTTTTTTTATGGCTGAATACCATTCCATAGAGTATATGTGCCACAGTTTTTCTATCCATTCATCTGTTCATGGGCATTTGGGTTGTTTCCATGATTTAGCAATTGTGAATAGTGCCGCAATAAACATCTATGTGCAAGCACTTTTTCAATTAAGTATTCTTCTGTCCTTTGGGTGGATACCAAGGAGTGGGATTGCTGGATCATATGATAGTTCTATTTGCAGATTTTTGAGGAATCTCCAAGTTGTTCTCCACAGTGGCTGGACCAATTTACATTCCCACCAGCAGTGTAAGAGATTTGCTCTTTCACCAAACCCCTGCCAGCACTTATCATGTTTTATTTTTTTTAATCTTAGTCATTCTGACTGGGGTTAGGTGGTATCTCATAATTGTTTTGATCTGTATTTCCCTTACAATGAGGGATGCTGAGCATTTTTTCATATGCCTTTTAGCTATTCGTATGTCATCTTTGGAGAGTGTTTTTTTCAACTCATTCTCCCATCTTTTAATAGGATTGATTGTCCTTTTTCAGAAGAGCTGCTTGAGTTCCTTGTGAATTCTGGTTATAAATCCCTTATCTGATGCATAATTTACAAAAATATTTTCCCATTCTGAGGGCTGCCTACTCACACTAATTACTGTGTCTTTTGCCATGCAGAAACTTCTTAGTCTGATGTAATCCCTCTTGTCTATTTGGGAATTATCGACTGTGCTTTGGGGGTCTTAATATTAAATGCTTGTGCTCTTATTGAAAATGGGTGGATGGGACATTTTGTTTATTTAGTTCTAGGTGATTCTGTATTTTTCTCAAATCTGTGCCCTGTTGTCAGGATCTATTTAGAATAAATATATCCCCTTCTGAGTGATATTGCCCAGTCTCCCAGGATCCAGTTCTGGGCCCTAGAGAAAGACCCAGACATCCTTGTCTTTCCTGGGAGCCATTTTGATAAGGATGAAACCTCTACCTAGCTCTCCTTCCCAAATTTAAGCAGGTGTCTGAGGTCATCTATGTTATTGGAATCTGTCTTCTTTCTTTTAAAATGTCTTCTTAAAAAGTAAGAATTCAGCACAGCTTTTGGGTTTAACATGAAACCTGATCTTCAATAATGCTTGCATCAATGAAAATTGCCCTTACAGTATCACGCTCCTAATTGGCTTAACTTTTCCACGTATGCCTGTGGCATAGCAGCTCACTGAAAAAGCCTCAGCAGGGAACCAGTAGTTAGCGTAATGGCTATGTCGCTGGACTCCCACGAAGTCGACCGCGGTTCGCGTCTCGGACCCGGTGGCTTACAACTCACGCTGGGCGCGTGTGCGTGCGTGCCCAAGATCCCGAGAGGAAAATGGAGGAGAAGGGATTGCGGCGTGACCATCCCCCCTGGGGGGTGATTTCTCGCTTTCTGTCTCTATGTCTCTCTCTGTCTGTCTGGCGAGCGCACATGCCCTATAGCGAAAAACCTCTCCAAAAAAAAAGAAAAAGAAAAAGCCTCAGCAAACGTGGAAATTACTTTCTATTTTGAAAGCATAGTCACTAACTTAACCAAGGCATTCTGGCATCGCCCCTGTAGGCCATGTATATCTAGGATGGCTAGGAATATAGACAAATAGTGCCTTTGTGGTTTTGAAAACATATTTGTCCTTAAACAGAGCTGGGTATAATTTTTTTTAAGAGAAATTTTTGCTATGGGGCATGTGCGCTCTCCAGAGAGACAGAGAGAGTCAGGGAGACAGAAAGCGAGAAATCACCCTTCATGGGAGATGGCCACACCATAATCCTTTCTCCTCCATTCTCCTCTCAGGATCTTGGATATGCACGCACACATGCCTAGTGTGTGTTAAGCTGCCGTATGCAGGACTTGAACCACAGTCAACCCCATGGAAGTCCAGCAATGTAACCATTATGCCATCTTCAGGTCCCGAGCTAAGTATAATTTTTGAAATGAAGATATCAGGATGAAATAACCTGAGGTGTGGGCATGCCCTCCTGGCAGGCTAGCATGGGGGAAGGTCAGAGGAGGCAAGAAGACTCATGGCCACATGTTATAAAGGGAGCCTGGTTGGCTTCTGGGCAGTTTACAGACGTGGGTATTGAAGTTGCTAGTGGTATCTGAAGAGTAGGATGGACAAAAACAGTTGTAACCAAGAGCTCAACCCATCAGTAAATTCTGGAGTGAGAATAGGAAAAAAGCGGGTAATTGGATGGCCAAAAATTCAAAGGAATGGGTTCTTTCTATTCTCTGTCTCCTTCCTTCTTTTCTTTCTTCCTCTCTTTCTACCTTTATGTATTGATCTGTCTGCCTTCTATCTACCTATCTATCTATTTAGTTATCCATCGTCTCTTTAGCTAGCTATCTGTCTAGTCCATTATTCTGTGTACCTTTCTACTCATCCATCTGGAGAAGACTGGTATTGGGAGAGGAAAAGCCCAGAATTGGCAACAGGGAACTCTTCATCATCCCCCCTTCCTCGCACTGAGGCAGAGTAGCGGTGTGAGAGAGATTAACCTCTAGTTAAATTAATTATAATTACTCAACAAATGGTTTTATTAAAGGTCAGCCAGATTTCTCCAAAGTCACTATGGAGAAGAATAAATATTTTTATAAAAAATTGAAAGCAAAAGAGGGGTTTCTGATCAGAGAGTGAGGTTTCCAGAGCTACCATGCTGGCCTTGGGTTGGGGTGGAATGGACATTGGGTCAGGCTGGGAGATGTGCAGAGCCAGAAGGAGAAGCTTGGATTTTCCGGGGTCGCAGAGGTCAGCGAGGGTGTGATGCACAAAGGGATTTGTGTCAGTTATCCCTGGTGTGACACCTGTCAGATGGTCTGCTGGGGCTTTTCTCATCCGGTAATGGGACACCAGTAGAATGTAAGTAAAGCAGGCATTCCCTTGTGATTCTGAGTTTAAGTAAGCAGCTGTATTGAGTATATTGATTTAGGTTTCTTTCATTTAGATTCTGTCATCTTAATAAGTTGAGTCACATTAGGAGTGCATATTAGAATGAAGTATGTCCCTAATGTGCACACACGCAGACTCTTTATTAAAATAATAAAAACAACTGCTTGTTCACAGGATTGAAATTATTATGTTATGCACTTTTGACTTAAAAACATCATTTGCTCAATGACTACCATATGCGAATACATTTACAAAATTAAGTAAGAAGCAAGCATAAGTAAAAGCAGATATTTTGAAGTGAGAAGATAGGCAGGGTCTGGGGTTGTTGCAGCGTTCGTATGTACCAGGTGCTTTTTAGAAATGACTAGAACTGTCTCCTAGGGGAATGAACAGTTCATCTGTATTTCAAATTAATAAAGCCTCTTAGAATTTTAAAGATTTTTTAAAAAGGTCTGATCTAGTCAACATATTTATTTACCATGAGATTAGTGAAAATTGTTTTGTCTCACAGATAAGCTGTTTCAGAGTGAACAGACCCAGTACTAATGAAAAGAGCCCAGGCGTAGATGGAGCCCAGACTAGGAGGGTTTCCAGGGAATGCCATGGCGATTAATCCTCTTTAAGAAAGGAGGGCAGACAGCACAAAGGCTTTTGTCCCAGTCATCCTCAGAGGAGGGTGGACAACTATGCCTTCCATTTAAAAGCCCATAATCCTATCAGGCATGCAGAATAAAGCAGCAGAAGCCAGGTGTTTGATTTAGGAAAGCAGAGTCTCCACACCAGCAGGCAGATCCTAGGAGCACCCCAATGTTCTTGCCAGGGCTAAAGACTTCAGAATATATAAACAGCAACAATTAGCACTTAACAGAGAAAGGTAAGGTCTGTTTATGTGCAGCTCAGGGCCACCACTAAGAACCAGTATTTGCCATTGTATATGGAAAAGTAAGTAAGTGCAGGTGTCCATTTTTAAAAATGTACTTCTAATATGTTTGGATAGCTAGATTGTCAAATTTTATGTTTTTTTTTTTTAATTTATACATATTGATTATTATGTGTAGCATTTTCCTTTAGAATGTCAAGAAGTATTTACAGGGACCACCAGATGGCATATAGGTTACATTGCTGGACTCCCACATGATCAGCTGCAGTTTGAGTCCCCAAGCCGGCAGCTGAAAACTCACGCTGGGCACATGTGCATATGTGCCCAAAATCTCAAGAGTAGAATTAAGAAGAAACGATTGTCGATTGTCGCATGGCCTTCCCCCTGGGGCGTGATTTCTCACTTTCTATCTCTCTGTGAGTGCACATGCTCTATAGCAAAAAATCTCTCTCAAAAGAAAAAGAATGAAAAAAGAAGCATTTACAGATCTGTCATTCACGCTCAGAGAAGCCCTGTGAGCTCTGTAGGGTGAGTTAAAAATGAAATAATATAAATTGGTCCTACCAGTGGTTTATTAAACATAATCATCATTTTTTAATGAGTCTTTGGAAAAAGTTCACATGGGTTCTTTTGATTTTTTTTTTAATGTTATATGGGGTGGATTAGAAAACCTAAGGAAAACTTTGAATATTTCACTACGTTGACTCAGTCCTTGTCTTTTAATACATCTATTACAGTATGGCGTCAGTCATATGTGATTAACCACTAACATCTATCGTATTGGGCCAGCCTGCAGTGTGGTAGTTAAGGTGGCTGGATTCCACGTGGCCAGTCCTGCACTTCGAATCTTGGGCCCAGTGGCACCAGAATCACTCCGGCCTTGTGCATGCCCACAGTCCTGAAAGGAGAGAGATGCAGAGAAGGGACTGTGCTGTGACCATTCCCCGTGTGGGACTCCCTGCCCCACCCCTTTTTGGGCAAGTGCATATCTCTCCAGCAAATGAAAAAGAATTATAATGTCAATTATTTACGCTCTGTCTTCCACATCGTTTATTTTTAGAGCACTGCTGATCAGCTGCAATGATCATAGTTAGTTATTGATAGCATGTCACCACTCATCCTCTGTAGAACTAAAAGCTAGGAGGCAGGGACTGTGTCGTTCTCATTCCCTACCTCGCCTCCAGCCCCTGGCACAGGTCCTGACATGTGTTGGTTGCAAACAAGGTCAGGGAAGGTGGGGGTGGGGAGAAGAGAGAAAAGAAGGATGAAAGGGAGGGCACAAGAAGGTGTTCATACTGAGCAGTAGAAGACCCAGCCCGTCCTGAGGACATGAGAAGCGTCAATCCAGTACCTGGAGACCTGCATTCCTATCAGAGGAGTATCTTTATTTTCTGACCTTTACACTATGATGTAATACATATTTTCCAAATAAAGAAGTGTATGTATGTGTGTGTATGTGTGTGTGTGTGTGTGTGTGTGTGTGTGTATGCCTCTCCTCATGTTTACAATGACTTTGATGGACTTTATTTAAGATAAGGAGGACTGGCCCCATGACCTAGTGATTAAAGCAGCCAAATTCCACATGGCCAGCGACAGTTTTAATTCTGGCCCTGAGGGTTTGAAAACCACACGTGTGTGTATGCCCAAAATCCTGATGGAGGGATGGAGAAGGGACTGCTAGGTGACTGTGTCCCATGGGAGGTGCTGTCTCCCTCTGCCTTTCTCTCGTGTACCCTCTGGTTATAAACACAAACAAAGCAAGTTAGAGAAGCACTGACTTCTGACGATAAGACCATCGTGATTCTGGTTGGTGTTAGGAAAATAGACTGTAAAGGGATGGGGAAGAACTCTAATAATGTGGACGTAAGAGGGCAGCTCTCTGAGTTCACAGCTGCTGTTTCTCTTCTGTCTCCGTCAAGACACAGATATGGACCTGCAAGATCCCACTTCTTTGTCTTTTCTCCCAACACTCATTGCCTTATCAGCATGGTTTGCCCCTGAGAACTACCAAAATCCATCCTAAGTCTTTTATCCCTTTTATGAGAGTCAGCCTAGTAGTTGTCAGACCCACAGCCTCTCGTGTCCCCAGAAGGATACTCCTGTGTCTCTCAGAACCGCTGTACTCACTGCTGGCACCTTCTGTTCCTCTTCCCAGTTTAGTTTATCTTCATATCACTTATCCTCCTTGGACACAGAATTTATTTTATGTTTACATTTCTTGTCTCTCACTTTCCTAGAATTTTAATTCCGCATGGGAGGGATTTTTATCTGTCTTCTTGTCAGCTGTGTTTTCAGAGCCCAGGACAGTGTCTGACACGTAGTTGGCTATGAGAAACGATTTGTTGAATGGACAATTAAATAAGTGAGTAAAAGAGAAGAGTGAGGAGAATCGTTTGAGGGAGGAATATTTGTTTTTGTTTTGGGACAAGAGAGGATGTAGCACAAAACATTGACTCATCCCTGAGTTACTGCTGTCTTCGTTTCAAAGTCGACAATTCTATTGCATTGAAGTTAAATCTGTAGCTGCTCTGGATAGTGTTGAGCACCCTCAAGTCTTCACGTTTACCTTGTCCCCTGATCCTAAACTCCCTGGAGCCCCAAATTCATGTAACTGGATCAGGAAAAACAAAGTGTGCAAGAATTTATCTTTTGTAGCATTAGGGAGTTCACCAAGACACTGGTGAGTTTGGGAAACACCCTCACCTTTATTTTATTTTTTAATTTTTTTTACACTCACACTCTGTATATCATTACAGCATACCAGATGAATTTTCCCATCCTGAATACACTATGTATTGATTCAACGAGGATATTACCATACATATTATAAGATTAATTTTCCATTTTTGTGTCATTTAAAGGTTTTGCTTCTTTCTTTTCCCCCTTGATTCCCTCCCTCCAACCCTATCCTCCTTCCTACCCTCCTCCCACACTGTCTCTCGTGTCCAAAGTTGCTCTCCATGCCTTTATCCAGTCTCTCAGTATGTGCCATGGAGTGCCAACATGCAGTATATATTGAGTGGGGACATACAGTGCCTCTCTTTCATAGCCTGGCTTGCTTTGCATAGTAGTAAATCTTCCATATTCATCCTGTTTCTGTCAAATGCCAGTGTATCATTGTTGTTTTATGGATGAGTAGTAATCCATCATGTATATGTGCCACATTTTTTCAATCCATTCATCTGTTCATGGACATTTGGGTTGGTTCCATTATTTTATAGTAGCTAACAAATGAAATTACGACTGGCCTTCTTGAGTGAGGCGTTATCATAGGCATTTAAATAGCAATATATCCTGTGAATCTGGCCCTGTCATGAATTACTAGTCCAGAATGAGGCTTCTAGCAAGCAGGTTTTAAGATCTGTACCAGAGAGCAGATGAAAGCAGAGCAGGAAACTGTCAAGCCCTACTAGTGTGTGTACTGGGCACTGGGAAGGAGATAGACTTTCATATTCTGTCACACATTCTTCTCCACAGTCAAACATGATCTCATTAAGGCTGTCAAGACTCTGGCTGTCTGAAGCTACCGAAAGGTTGCACAAACTCATCAGGTCATGCGTACTACGTATATGCAGCTTTTGGGTGTATCAGTGCTATCTCAACGGAGCCATTTTTTAAAAATTAAAGCAAATTTTCAAAAAGTTATAGGAAAGTACCTCTCTCATTAGGAGTACCCCAGTCTCTATACCAGATCTTCACACCTAAGGAAGAAAAATAGTTACTAAAAACCGTGTTTCATTTTGATAATCAGAAATGGGATAAATGAGAAAAATACAATGAACAAGAGAACGGACCACCCCTCTCCCTTGCCTGCACATGATCTGAGATGAGCCGGGCTCTTGTATTTTGAAGTAAGAATAGTAATCATTTCTAGACAGGACCTTGAGACTCCATGGATCATACTCATGAAAACAGCATCCCAGCCAGGATGTACAGTTATGCTCAGATCCAGATCAAGTTAGTCTTATGTAAGAACCAGCAGTCAGGGAAGTCTGATGTCTTGGTAGAAGGGATTTTAATTTGAGTAAAGTATTAGAACAGAAATAAATTTGAGATGCAAAATGACAAAAACGTTTCCTTCAACTTGCTGTTCCATTTCTGTTTTTGCAAACAAATATAAAAGTCACTAACAATATTAAAATACCCGACCAAACCCTGGTGTTATCATATCCTAAATACCACCACACCATTAGCATCTCAGATCTGTAGGACCAACACAGTGAGTTAAGATCGAATACATGGCCCCGCTCGCAGGCCCCAGGAAAGTCGTTTTCCATGATCTATCAATAACAGATGGGGAACGACTCGGAGCTCTGTTGCTTACTAAATAGAAAAGCAGCATTTCGTGTTCCCATTAGGCTTATAGGAAAGATGGCTTCAGCCATTAGGTAGCTTTGTTAATCCCTCCAGCTGGACTGTGCAAAAATGTAGAGCTTAATACTTGCCATTTTCAGTGTCTGCTTATATGGATCCGTTAAACCAGATAAGCCTTTTGCTTTCTTTTTTCCTGTTAGGTGGCAAATATCAGCTTACCCAGTAAAACTTTAATGCCATACATAAGAGTGGCGAATCCACTACACTTAGAGGTTCTGTCTAGCAGCGCACACGCGGAGGTTGCGGGTCACTGCCGCCGGGGCCAGAGAGGGCACTGGAGGCCCCAGAGACCCACACTAAGCCCCAGCCTCAGGACCCCATCCACTGGCAGGCCTAAGTGAACTCGCCACCTAAGAGATTAGTGAGAAGGGTTAAAATTCAGCCCCAAACCACGCGAGGATCTTTAGAAATTGGCACCAGCCCTCCAAGTTATGAATAGAGAAGACAGAACGCTCTCCACCAGGAGCAGAGATCCCTGGCAGGAACGCAGAACCACAGAGTGCACCCCTGAATTCCCCAGGGAGTTGTTAGAGAGGGGACGCACGATCCGATGGGAGGGGTCCTGGTGTTTTAAAGTGTTTCCATTTCTTTCCTGAGACAGAGAACAAGATGAAGAGGTGGACAACCCTACAGGATGGTCACACCGCGATCCACCCCAGCCTCATGGGCTAGCCCTTGTGCCTGGTGTGAATAGGCAGGATCCTGATGCAAATTTCAAGCCTTGCATTGCGTTACTACTAGGCCACAAGCGGGCCCCAAAATTGTGATTTTTAATTTTAAGTGATCACTTTTGAGTGATCAAAAATGTTATCTTTAAAAAAAATATTTACTTATTTAATTTTATTTGTTATTATTACTATTTTTCATTTGACCAGAGAGAGAGAGGAAAGGAAAGTGAGAAAGCAAGCCACCAGGTTCAGGACTTGACCGATGGTTACCCATGTGGAAGTCTAGCGTCCCAGCTACCACACCACCTGCCATATACTGTTACCTTAGACACGACTTTATGTGTGTGTGTGTGGGGGGGAGGTGGTGGTGGTGGTGCTAATCATCATATTTATTTTCTAATTGAAGAAAAGTTGCATGATTTGTTCAATATTACAGAGCTATTAAGTGGCAGGACCTAATCCCAGAGCTGGCTGACTGCAAAGCCTGTGTTTTCTGACTCATTGCACCACCTTAAACACACACACACACGCACACACACTCACACACACACAGAGCACTGCTACAGACACTGTATTCCTGCCTTTGCACAAGGGGGCAGGGACATGAAAGACACGCACACAGCTCCACAGCTGTCCACCGGTAGGGAAGCCTGAGGACTCCCCCGGCTCCCTTCTGTGAAGGCAGGAGTTGGAACCAGTAGTGTATAAACAAGCTGCAGCCTCAGCCCATGGGCCTGAGCACAGAGTCAAAAAGCAGTTTGATGGCTGTCTTCCCCCACGCCTGGGTAGATTTTCACCATCAATCGGTGCATTAATTCTCCCTGGCTCCTGGGGACAGTCATTTGCTTAATAGCTTTTTTCCAAGGGAGTCATCACAGCCCAAATGACTAAACTTCCAGCCGGGGTGAGGACAGAGTTCAGACAGAAGAGGAAAGTTCTAACTTCATTTTTCACAACTAATATGGGAAACAAAGTTGGAACAAACTGCCTCCCTATTTTTGGTGGGAAAAAGTACTGCTTTATTCGACATAGGTCACGGAGACACAGCAGGCAGTTTTCACAGGGAGAATTTCTGTGAGCCAGTATAAATAAGGCAAAGGGAGCAAATGATGTCCAAGGTGTTATTTCGATGTTGAGATTTGCTGAGCCCTACTGTGAGACATTTTTATTAGATAGTTGGGATTGAAATCTAAGGACTTGACTTTATATCTTTGAAATGGTTAAAAATAATTGTTCTGTAATTGAAAACTCCGAATTTTCATATGTTGAGCTTAAGTGATTTATTAGGGCTTACTATCTATATTTAATCATACTGCAGACCTGTTAAGACTAAGATATAATAATACAGTTATCATTTTCTCGTTAGGTGATAAAACAGGAAGAACTTGTCAAGGATCATTCGGACTGTTCATTGTATGACCTCCTCAAATACGATGATTTCAACGCGGACAAGCACCTGGCTCTGGAGGAATTTTATAGAGCATTCCGTGAGTACCAAATTCGTTCTCTAACATCCTGCTGTTCTTTTTCCCCGTTTCTTTATGCAATACGGTATGTTTACTTGATCTAAGAATACTAGCTGTTTCTTATGAGAAATGATATAATTGAGAGAATTTAAGCTTGTAGCTCTGCTGAAATCAATGCAGAACCTGAGATCTAAATGGTTCAAAAACGAAGAGTTGGAAGTATTTGGTAACCTGGATATCATCAGTTCTTATTGATTCTATTAATAGTTCAAGAATACTAGTTTAGCAATGCCACTTTCAAGGTTCTTTTAGAGTAGGAGCAAACTTGCCCAGTTTCACCAGATAGCAAAAGCAATTTAATTACTTAGATGGTGACATTTTAACTTACTTGGGAAAGCAATGTGGATTAACAGGTGCAATCTCCCGAATTTGAAAAGCAATAATTAGCATTAGAATGAGAAGTTACATTTGTGTTAAGGTGCTTTGGGAATGTTTATACACACACACACACACACACACACACACATATATGTATGTATGTATATAGTCATATGTATATATAGTTGTTGGAAAAGTCATAATGTATTATTTCTACATTTTCCTATGCAAAAATGTGTCCTGACTTTTCTGACAACCCAACAGCACAAATAAAAGGTCGGTCATCGGGACCAGCAGTTAGCGTAATGGCTATGTCGCTGGACTCCCACATAGTCGACCGCAGTTCAAGTCCTGGACCTGGTGGCTTAAACTCACGCCGGGCACGTGTGCGTGCTTGCCCAAGATCCCGAGAGGAGAATGTAGGAGAAGGGATTGCAGCATGGCCATTCCCTCTGGGGGGGTGATTTCTCGCTTTCTATCTCTCTGTCTCTCTCTGTGTTTGGCAAGCACACGTGCCCTATAGCAAAAACCTCTCAAAAAAAAAAAAAAAAAAGTCGATCATCTAGTATTCCAGACCATTTTTATAAACTCATTCACCTGTGAAATCTGTTCCAGGCCTGAAATGCTTTGAAAATACATCATTTATTTTTGTTGTTTTACTAGCTTATTTTAAAATAATCAGCCCAGTCTTTCCACCGCCACACCAGGTGGACACATGGTTGACGAAGTACAGTGGCAGGCGCTGCCCTGGAAGTAGTTTCAGTGGCCTCCAGTGTACCACGAGAGCGTCAACCAGCATTTAAATATGCACTCACAGGGCTACAGTACTGATGCTGGTGCAAGGGTGGGAGAAAAACTATATAAACAAATGTAAATACTGTTATTTTATTTAAGAGAGATTTTTTGCTATAGGATGCATGTGCTTGCTGGAGAGACAGAGACAGAAAGACAGAGAGTGAGAAATTACCCCCCAGGGGGATGGCCACACTGCAATCCTCTCTGCTCCATTCTCCTCTTAGGACTTTGGGCATGCATGCACATGAGCCCGGCGTGAGTTTTAAGCTGCTAGGCCCAGGACTTGAACCGCAGTTGACTACATGGGAGTCCAGCAACTTAGCCATTACACCATCTGCTGGTCCCAATACAGTTATTTTGATGACAGCCAGCAAAGACTCTGAATAATGCTCTCTAATACTTATCAGTTCATCAGAATTTCCTAGAAGTCTGCTACATGGGGGAAATGATAGTGTGTTTTGGGACATGAGTTGATGTCGCTGAGGAAGGCAAGACAGATAAGGACGTTTGTTGTTCATATAAGTAGCATTTTGCAATTTAGAAATCAAAACTATCAGTACGATGATTCAACAAAGAACAGTGAAATGTAACGTGATCTGTAACAGGTCTAGAGCATACTGGCAACTGTTGAATTTGGATGGAAGAAAATCTGTGATTGCATTAACTGTTAGAAAGTAATACGGTGACGACCATTTGTGTAGCTGCAGTAAGCCTAATACCTTCGCAATGATTCTACCATTGCATCAATGTCAGGTATAATATAAAAGGTCTACATCTAATATTGAACCGTAGACATTAGGTAATCAAACCACTTGAGTATCAGAAATTATGGATTTTTTCTTCATTTTTAAAAATCGCAAATCATCCCATAACAGATAAAAATGGTGTTTATATGTCATTTGGGAGAGACAAAGCTTTTTCTAAGTGAGGCTGCGAATATGGGGGATATTTGAATATTCTTTGTGGTCTTACTGAGCAGTTACCTGCAAGGTGTGACGTTTTCGGTGGTGCATCTATTTAAACCAGACATCAGACTGTATAGATGACAAAACTAACTTTCATAGATGATCCCTGCATTGGTGAGATGTATTTGTACATCAGTGCAAATTATAAACACATATCTATTTCTTTCCTTCCACCTGTAATGATACCTCATGATGATACCTGCTTGGGCTCTGTGAAGTTTAGTGACAGACTTTGAATAATGACAAGCTTTTAGAAAGTCACCCTATTATAAAATACTAAGGTAGCTTGAATAAAAATGTGTAACAATAACGGGAAAAACAATCTATTGAAAAATCATGTGTTAAGTACCTTTGTGTATGGAGCACAATGATAGTCAAAGCAGCAGGAAAGATAGGATTTCTCCCCCAGGAATGCACAGTCTCAGACAATGATAAAAATGACAGGTAAAGTAAGAAGCGAAAGTAAGCATTTTCTTCACATTTCTCCATTCTTCCACATCATTTCAAAGAAAAATAACAAGTTTCAGAAACTACTGTAGAAGAGCCCAAATAGAATGACCAAAAAAATAAACTGAAGCCTAATAAGTTAGGAATCTAATTATGATCCACTAATTGCTTTCTGCCGGATGCCCAGGTAAACAGGTACCTTAATTTCCAGTTTATTATTCTTCCTGTCATGATATAATGAGAAGAAAAGGTAGTTTACAAACAGGAAGAAGTTAATGATAAACACAAACACACCCACACCCAAAGAATTACACTATTGCAGGGTTATCATGGTAGTTACAAGGTTTGTTATAAATTATCTTATTTTTCTTTTTTGAACAAGATAAATTATTTTAATATTTCTCATTAAACTGAGCTGTCAATTACTCTTGAATTTTCTCTTGAATTTTTGTCTTGTTATAAAATCTTCCGGGTCAGAACCAGCAGATGGCATAATGGTTACATCACTGGACTCCCATGTAGACGACCGCAGTTCTAGTCTTACACTGGCAGCTTGTAACTCGTGCCGGGCACATGTGCATGCATGCCACACGTCCCAAGGTGACAATGGGAGAAGGGATTGCAGTGTGGCCATCCTTCCTGGGGGTGGGGTGATTTCTTGCTTTTTGTCTCTCTGTCTCTCTGGCAAGCACATGTACCCTATAGGAAAAAAAAAATCTCTAAAAAAACCCAAAAATGAACAAACAAAACAAAACAACTCTTCATCTAGTCTGCGGTGTGGTGGTTGGAGCAGCTGAATCCCACGTGGCTGACCATGCAGGTGGAGTCCTGGATTCGGTGGCTTGGAAAACACTCTGGATGCGTGTTTGTGCATGCCCATAATCTCAAGAGGAGAAAGCAAGAGAAGGGTTTGTGCTGTTTAAAATTGTATGAAATGAGGACTGCGGGTAATTTTAATAGAGCCGGGAAGTCCTATTAAATTGTTAGGAGCTGCAGGTCCCAAAACCGTATACAAACTTTCTGATACATGTATTTAATGTCATCAAGTCCTAATTGTCTTCCAAATGTCTGTCTCTGTCTTATCACTAACCACTTAAATATATTGCTCAAAGTTTATATGTGTGTGTGCTTGTGTGTGTGTGTGTGTGTGTGTGTATAATTTGTTTTTCTTTCTAGAGAGATTTTTGCCATAGGGTGTGTGCACTCACTGGAGAAACAGAGACAGAGACACAGAATGCAAGAAATCACTCCCCAGGGAGGATGGCCATGTTGCAATCCCTTTTCCTCCATTCTCCTCTTAGGATTGTGGGCACACGTGTACACGCGCCTGGAGTGAGTTTTAAGTCACTGGGTCTGGAACTTGAACCATGATAGACTACATGGGAATCCAGTGATGTAACCGTTGCGCCATCTGCTGGTCCCAAAGTTAATAAGTCTGAAAATGTTTAAAGTGCTTTTTGTAATCCTATATTATTAACTACTGAGTAAATTTGTTTCCCCTGCTGAAAAACAAAACAGAACAGAAGATGTGCCAGCTATGTACATCTTCCAGTTTAAGATGCTGTTCAGTCCGAGGATAACAGTTTGCCGATTTAAGTTACCTCAGGCCAGCTCTTAACAGTGAAACGACTTGTAGGACACTTGTGCAACCTTCTACACCACAGAAAGTAATGTTTTATATTCCGTTTTCTGAACTAACAAAAATAGCTCCAGAGTCCTGTTACCCCTGAGAGCTTAGAGATATTAATACGGTATATTAGACATAACCTAATAATTACTAAGTGCTTAGAAAAATACGGAAATATCTTGTAGTGCCTCGAGGTCGTCACAGTCACGTATTTTGCACGTCCTTGTGTGTGTGTGTCGAACAAGGACGTGCAAAATGCCTTTCCATGTCCTGTAGCCACCCAGCACCTGATACCTATGGCGATTCCTCTCACAGGTGATACGGAACCTGTAACAGATTCATTTCTAACATTTTAGGAAGTAGCCGAGTTAGTAGTGCACTTTTTTCTATACTCTTATACTTTCAATTGTTTCATTAAATTGGTAATTATTAAAGTATGTATGTCAGACACTCTATTTAGTAGTACTAGGTATTTGGATTGTTTGGCTCTATTTCATAAAATTTATTTTTTTTCTCCCATGAGTGAGAATGCAGAGAGGAAAAGAGACACAGAGAGAGAGAGAAAGCAGACACCTGATAATCAAGTCTTGTGCTGCCCCTCCCCCCAAGCCGTCTGCAGCCCGGTCCATGGGTGAGCACACGTCCAGTGCACTCGGAGGTCCCTGGGCCATGGGCGAGCACACACCCAGTGTACTCAGGAGGTCCCTGGACATAAGCTAGGAGCCTTCCCAGGTAGGGCAGCTTGGCAGAGTATCACATTGTGCCCTGTGTCACTCTCTGGCCCCAACTGCACTCTGATTTCTCCCATAACAGAGCTGAGTTTCTTTTTTTTTTTTTTTTTGGAGAGGTTTTTGCTATAGGGCGCGTGAGCTTGCCAGACAGACAGAGAGAGACATAGAGACAGAAAGTGAGAAATCACCCCCCAGGGGGGATGGCCATGCCACAATCCCTTCTCCTCCATTCTCCTCTCGGGATCTTGGGCACGCACGCACACGCGCCCGGCGTGAGTTTTAAGCCACCGGGTCTGGGATGTGAACCGCAGTCGACTATGTGGGAGTCCAGCAACATAGCCATTACGCTAACTGCTGGTTCCCCAGAGCTGGATTTCTTAAGGAAGTTCTGTTACATACTTTCTCTGTAATTTATCACCATCTTCTCCCAATGTAGTGTTCCTGGGTGGGTACACATATAGCATAATCCACCATTGCTACCATTCTCTATAAATTTTCAATGACAAGGTCTTTTTTTTTTCAGTGTTGCTATAGAACACATGCACTCATGAGAGAGGGAGGGAGGGAGGAGGGAGGGAGGGAGAGAGAGAAAGAGAGAGAGAGAGAGTGAAAATTCACCTCCTCCTGCTCCTCTCAGGATTTTGAGGACACAGGCAGACACACTGGTGTATTTTTCAAGCTTTTGGGTCCAGGGTTCAAACCACACAGTTGGCCATGTGGGAGCCAGCTGTTTTAATGACCACGCCACCTAGCTAGCTTGAAATGACAATTTCTTAAATAATAAAAAAGTGTATTTATCTTAAACTTGTAGTAAGTGTTGTACATCTTTAGGTGACAATTTTTTTGTAAAATAGAATGACATTGAATGAAAGTCTTAACAGAATGGAAACAAGGCCTCCATGCCCTTGCCGTGTCCCGTCTGATGGGTGCTCTCTGGGTGCCGAGTGCCATCTCTGCCGTGCCTTCACTGCAGAACGAGCTCACCTCACTGAAAAGGACAGAAAGTGCGGTAAACGTGTCACTAGTCACTGAGGTGGTGAAACAGCCCCTGTCGATACTGAGCAGGTGGGGCTAAAGAAAAGCATCGATGGGACCAGCTGATGGTGTAATGGTTACGTCGCTGGACTCCCATGTAGTCAACAAGTTTGAGTCCTAGACCAGGCAGTTTAAAACTCATGTTGGGTGTGTGCGCGTGCCCAAGATCCTGAGAGGAGAATGGAGGAGAAGAGATTGCGGTGTGTCCATCCCCCTTGGGGGGGGTGGTTTCTTGCTTTCTGTCTGTATCTCTCTCTAGTGAGTGCATGCACCCTATAGCAAAAATTGCTCTAGAAAGAAAGGAAGGAGAGGAGGGAAGGAAAGAGGGAGGGAGGGAGGGAAAGCATCGATGCTCTTTAAGTGCTACAGAAGTTACAGATGACAAAGCACATTGAGAGGACAGGGTCACAGAGGCTTCCTTCAGGGATAGCAAGAGATCACTCCCCCACACACTGCTTAACTGATCATTAAAGACAGTCTTTATTGAGTAGATGAGTGAGTTAAACATCTCAGTATATGGAATATTGTGCTCTTCTGTCCCCAAAGAAGGAACATTTCCAAGTACAAGTAAAAAACAGAAATACAAAGAGTGAGATGAGATAGAGAGAGAAAGAGAATAGAATTAAAGAAAAAATGGAAGAAAGCCAAAGAACACATGTAGTACGTTTAATGTATTTAAATGTGGTTTAACATTTATCATCAGTGCAAAGATCAAATCGCCCAGTCTAAGGAATTTACATGAATAATTCAGGTCACAACGATTAGTTTTTTACTCAGCAGCCAACATTCGTTATGATCTTATTACATGACATTGTCCATGGTAGCGACACAAATACAAAGAAATGGGCCCAGCGGGTGGCTGGGGGTTACAGTGCCGGACTCCCGCATGGCTGACTGCTGTTTGTGTCCCGTCGCGGTGACTTGAGGGTCATGCCAGGTGTGTGTGCATGCATGCCCAGGCTCCCAGGAGGAGAATGGAGGAAGGGGTTGTGGCATGACCATCCCTCCTGGGGGTGGGGGGTGATTTCTCACTTTCTGTCTCACTGTTTTTCTCCGTCTCTCTCTGGCAATTGGATGTCGCCTATGGCAAAAACCTTTAGCCCAAAAAACTAATATGTAAAGAAATGTGAGAAACTGTTTCTCTTCTTAGCTTTTGAAGATAAAATATTAAAAAGCAACTATAAAATAATATACAAGGGATGACAGAGACATGTACGTAATACCGTGGGGTAACCAAAAATGGGCCACCCTCGGGTGGCTTTTGAGCAGAGGTGACCTTAGAATAACGTGAAGCCCCTGCGTGGAGTCCCCCAGGACAAAGCCAGTGAGACCAGGAGCTTTTGTGTGGAGGAAAGGACATCAGCCAAGGCCAAGTGTGGGAAATTGCAAGCACCCTGGGGGTTCAGGGAGATGGAAGTGCAAAATGAAAATTAATAAACCAAGAGGCTTCGCAGAGAGGGAGGAACTTGATCTTGAAACACCACAAACACAGGATGGAGAGGTCAAGATGGTCCACGGAGTGAGAGCAGCACACACAGGAGCACTGTGGGATTCTCAGGTGTTAATGTGCACAGTCCGTGTATGGAGTTGAATGCAAGAAGAGTTAAGAAACAAGGTAGAAGCAGAAACAAACAAAAACAGTAGAGCTTTGCAGTCAGTGCTATTTTGGAGTCAGCGATGACATTTTCAGGAATTTTGCTATCTCCTTGGTAACTTGAAATTGACCAGTTGGGGAACTTTACGCCATAGACATTATAATGCTACAAACTGTCCCCTGTGCTCCACTCACCACCACCATAGCTCTGGGAGCTGGGTATAAACCTTCACCAGAACAGCACTTACTGCATCTGCCAACCCTAATGGGGTACATTTTGAGTAGCCAATGAAGAGTAACTGGGTAAATAAGACAATGTGGGTTTAAGGAATATGAGTGGATTTCAAAACTTTGTGGGAAAAGATGGAGTTGAAGCATGAGTTTACTTTGATGCAAAACAATTTTGAAATTCATGAAGACTTTTTTCAGTATGAACCCTTTGAAGACCCTTTATATTTATTAAAGAAGGCCCAAAACACACTTGGATAAAGCTGACAATTTCTAGTAAAGATTCTTAGAGTGTACACATTTTGTAACCCCAAACAAATACAAAGTTTATGAGTAGTAACTCTATTAATTAATTAACTTTCACATATAAAAGGAGGCATCTAAATTAATTAATCAGCTGGTGATCATTTTTACTTTGTCAGTTTTTTAAAAAAATGTTCTCATTTTGTCCATAAATTTTATATAACATTTTATTGTAGTAAAATTGATTTGTATAATGTGATACATTTTTGATAATGAAAATAACTTCTGACCAATAGGTTACAAAAGTTAAGGGGGAACCAGCAGTTAGCGTAATGGCTATGTCGCTGGACTCCCACGTAGTCGACCGCGGTTCGCGTCTCGGACCCGGTGGCTTACAACTCAGGCCGGGCGCGTGTGCGTGCGTGCCCAAGATCCCAAGAGGAGAATGGAGGAGAAGGGATTGCGGCGTGACCATCCCCCCTGGGGGGTGATTTCTCGCTTTCTGTCTCTATGTCTCTCTCTGTCTGTCTGGCGAGCGCACGCGCCCTATAGCAAAAAAAAAAAAAAAAAAAACCTCTCCAAAAAAAAAAAAAAAAAAAGTTAAGAGTTACTACTGTAAGAAAGATTTAACTTTTTAAAAGAGTTGGAGTTTAGTTTTTTTCTTACTGATGAAAATGTAGATTGAAACTTACTAAATTTAGTTGAACTACCTAAAGATATGAACTAGTGATTGTATTTAATGATATGTATACAATTTGTAATTTCATTGACACAATTAATTTGATTATCATCCGCTTTTCTAAGAAGTCTATTTTAACATTCTGAAAACTATGTAGGTGACAGCTCAGCCTTTTTCTTTTTAAGTGGTTACACCTTTGCTAAAAAATGTGAAGCACAAACATTTTTCTCTGAGATCCAGATTGTATTTTATTGCTATATTGAGTAAGAACTTTTTAAATTATTATTTGACATATTTTTATATGAAGGATTTTATTTATGTCACATCTCATTAAAAGTGAAGATTCTTTTTCTGCCCTTTGTAGACATTTTGACACTCAAACTAAAAATATATATTGTATAATTAAATATTTTAACACCTTTTAACTACATTTGAACAGACAAAAGTGCTATAGACACCGTTACCTATAAATAGTCATTGTTGCTATCATGCCATGTTGTCATTAAAAAATGATATCTTAATAGCATGCTTGAAAAACTTTTTTTTTAAAAAAAGACAAAATCTCTGTCTTTCTGCCTTGACCTCCAGACTAGCTGGGACCACAGGTGTTTGCCACCATGCTTGCCTGGAAATGGAACCTCAGCCTGCAGAATGTGTGCTACCACAGCTGGGTATTAGCAGTGTGTTCCTGACATTTATAACTAGGCAAATAGCACATTTTCATATACGGATACAGGCAAGCAAAATAGCACAGCAAAAGATCTTCACAGGGGATTATACTGCCTATTTAGCTTGTCTTTTTCGATCCTTGGATATGTATGACATTTTCTTATTTTGATTTCAAATTTAACCTATCAAGTTGCTACTTCCTGAAATATTAAGATATTTAAAGATGTTTTGTTAGCTTATGGGAATAGTGGGATTTATTTTTTTTATCAAGAATATTCCTCCAAAGCCAGGCTGTATGGTCACCTCTTTGACCTGTTTGGAAAAGCATTTCTTCCTTTTTGTCCTCCAGAAATTATTTACTCTCGTCACTATATCCAGTAAAGCAGAAAACATTGTATCAGAGATTTCATATGTTCAAAATTCATTTTGTAATTTGTATTACATGGCCTTTTACCATGTTATAATGTATAGACAGCTACCGATAAAAATACTATAATACTCGGAAAGCACTGAAACATGATTCTAATATGTAACTGTCCCCACAGGAACAAAACAGCGATTAAGAAAATGTTTTCTAATTTGGAAAATAATATAGTTCTAAAGTGTCAGTAGATTTGAACCACAAAGTTTTATGAACAATTAGGTCAAATTTTTCTTTTTATTTTACCTGAGATGTTATTTCAGCGTGTGAAGAAACTGGCCTATGCCATTTGGTCATTAAGGCAAACTATTGCTTGAGGTGTCACAGATTCTATCACTCTTAAATAACCATGACAAACATGGGTTTTTCTTACAATCACCTTTTGTTATCATTGATAGCTATCATTGATTGTTATCATTTATCACCTCTGGAACAAACTGCTTTACTGCCAAGTGGTACTATGTGGCTAGGTATTCTCCAGAGAGAAGTTGGTGTGAGATTTGCTTTCATCATCTCACACTGTCATAAATATATAGACATAAAATTATGGTCAGAGATACATCACTGGTGTTGCTAAACCATTTTACAAGTTATAAGAAATACACCCAACGTGATAATGACTAAAGGAAAGTACAAATTGTCTCAGCTTTGATTCCACCAGTTCATTGGACCCTGAAATCAATCTAAAAGGAGTTGAATGCATAATTAAATCATAGTCAGAAATTTGTGGTGCAAATAGATTTTTCAAGTTAATAGAATAAGATTTTCAGAGTGTTACTGTCCAGAAAAGTCTGCATGGTGATGAGCTCATTCCTTCTGCTTCCCTGCCCACACACTTTCAGTGCTTGTTCGTAATGTGCACAAAGAGCTACCAATGATAACAAGGGGTGATTGTAAGAAAAACCCATGTTTGTCATGGTTATTTAAGAGTGACAGAATCTGTAACTGGTTGAGCATAACAGATTGGATGGTTGTGAGCCAGGCAGCAAGTGAGACGAGTAAACTCACAGTCTGAATTCTACTGGAAGGAAAAGTGAAGATATGTTAACTCTAGAATATGGCTACTCTTCATTTCTAAAAGGTTCTGGCTAAAGCCAGGTATAGCCACACCATTCTTCATGCTAAAAATCTCAATATATTAGTTTAAAAAGTAATCTGTGAAAATGTAATTTTATAGACAGAGGATTAAAGTTGTGTTTCTGAGGTTATAAAGGAAGAAGTTGCAAATGTAGGGGGTTTAAGTTATAGCTACAAGACTTAGGACCACTTGGCGTAATGGTTACATTGCTGGACTCCCACATGGCCCATCACAGTTCGAGTGCCAGACCCAGAGGTTTTAAACTCACGCCAGGCTGCATGCGTACCCAAGATCCTAGGAGGAGAATAGAGGAGAAGAGATTGCAGTGTTGCCATCCACCCTGGTGGGGGGGTGATTTCTCACTTTCTGTCTCTCTGTCTTTCCAGTAGCAAAAACACACCCTTTAGCAAAAAAACAAAGATATATCTGTAAGACTTAACATTGTGAAGAAGTTGGACTGGCCCTGTAGTGCAGTAGTTAAGCACTTGCATAGAAATATGGATCTCACATGGCCACAGGAGGTTCAAATCCCAGCCCCAGTGGCTTAAAAATAAGCCAAGATGTATGTGTAAGTGGGCCCAAAATTCTAATGGGAAGGACATATGGAATAAAACAGGATAACATTGTGACTTTGCACCATTGAAAGATGCTTTCTCTCCTCTCTTCTCTCCTCTCCCTCCCTCTCTCCCTCTCTTTATTTTCTCTCTCTCTCATTAGTGCATGTGTCTACTGGCAATAATACATGTATGTGTCTCCAAGACTTATATTGTGAAGGTGTCAATATTATTCAAAGTGATCTGCAGATTCAGTGCAATTCCTATCAGTACCCCAATGGTGTCTTTTGTATAAGTAGAACAAAAATATCCTAAAATTCATACTTACTCTTAAAGGAATTTAAATAGCCAAAACGATCTTAAAGAAGAAAACAAAGATGGAGGCCTCCTTCCTTGTTTTAAAACTTATCACAAAGTCATGGTAATGAAAATAGCATGATACTGGCATAAAGATGTTCATATGAGGGGACCTTAAAATTATGTGGAAAAATGGAATTAAAGTGCAAGTTATTTTGGTACAAAAATATTTTCAAATCTACGCACATCTTTTTTTAAAAATAATGTACAGTCCCATAACCCTTTTGAAGACCTCTGAATAGATCACTGGAATAGAATAGATATCCCAAAAATAAACCCTTGCATAAATAGTTTAATGATTTTCAACACAGGTGCCCAGACCATTCAATGGGGAAGGTACGGTCTTTCCAATAATTGGTGTTGGAAAACGTGAATATCTACATGCAAGGTAAATGAATAGATACATATATGAAATAGGTTTCTCACCTCACATCATATACAAAAATTAACTTAAAATGGATCAATAATCTAAAAGAGCTAAACCTATAAAAGTCAGAAGAAACCAGAGGAGGAAATCTTCTATGCCATTGGATCTTGCATGGTCTCTTAGATATTAGACAAAAAGCACAGGAAACAGAAGAAAAAATAAATAAATTGAATTTTATCAAAACTAAAAACTGTCATGCATAGAACACTGTCAACAGAATGAAAAGGCAACACAGGGAATGGTAGGAAATATCTTCAAGTAATCTGTATGACAATATTCAGAATACATAAAGAACTTCTGCAACTCAACAATAAAAATACAAACCACCAATTTAAAAAAATGGGGAAAGTACTTAAACAAGAATTATTAGGGATATGCAAATCACAACCACAATGAAATACTACTTCACAACCACTATGCTATCTCTTATAAAAAATAGAATAAATAGTAAGTATTGACGACTATGGTGAAATCTCAACTTTCATAAATTGCTGATGAAATGTAAAATGGTACAGATGCTTTGGAAAATAGTATGGCAGTTTCTCAAAATATGAAACTTAGAATTGCCATGTGGGCCAGTAATGTCACCTTTGGGCATGTACCCCATCCCCCCAAAAATTAAAAGCAGGGAGTCAAGGTTTTTATACACCCATGTTTACACCAGGATTATTTTTTGATAATGGGAATGTAGAAACAACCAAAGTATTCATCAAGAATGAATGGATAAGCAAAATGTGGTGTATGTGTACAATGAAATATTATCCAGCATTAACAAGTTAAAGAAAAAACAAAACCACGACATGTGCTATAAAAAGGGTGGGTCATGAAGATATCGTGTCAGGTGAAATGATCCAGTTACAACAGAAAAACAATTGAATGGGACCACTTATGTCAGCTACCCAGACGAGTCAGATTTATAGAGAGCAAAAGTAGAATAGTGGTTGTCAAGGATAGAGGGAGGGGTGAAGGGGAAGGAGCATTTACTGGTGCAGAATTTCAGCAGGGGAAGACGCAGACGTTCTGGAGTGGATGGTGGTGAAGCTACACAACAGTGCACATGTACTTAATGCCACTGAAGTGCATGCTTGCAAATGGTTAAAGCTGCATCTTTTATCTTACATATATTTAAAAAATACTTCTCAACATACTTTACAAACTATTTGTAAATAACCAGAGGATTCACTTATTTTTATTAGAAATATTTTATTTACCGAGCAGGATGGAGTACTTTCTGCTGTTGTCCTTGATGCCAGGAGCCAATTAGTTATTCATTATGAGTCAGCTTTGTTCTTTTTGGTTGATTGACAGCAGTTAGCACACTGTGAAAACTCCACACTGAATGACGGAGACAGGTCATATGTTTCCAACCAATCTGTCTCCTGGAACTGTATCTACACTCATCTTTCCTTCATCATCTCTAGTTAGAATACAAAAGATCACTCCTACCCTATCCATTGTAATGATGTTTTCACTTGTCTCCCCTGGACCCATATTTCTTCCTTGCATCTTCTAAGACCTGAGTATAAAAATTATGTTTTCACTATAGTCTACTTTTGATCGTTCATGTTATTATGACTATTACTAATCATATTACGAACCTCAGGTCTCTCCCCTGTCTTAAGCAGCAAGCAGTCTTCCAATGGCCCACCTCTGTACTCTCTTCCCACTCAGACTTTGACGGTTTGTACTCGGAGTTGTACCCTGTACTCACAACCTGACCCCCTCGCTCAACTCCGGAGAGCTGCTGTGGTCATGTCCCACTGGCCTGCTACTGCCACCCCCAGGAAGTGCCTTGGGTCCTTGTTTTGCATGAGCTTTGTCCCACATGCACGTTCACTGTTCCTTCCAACTAAGTGCCCACTGCCTTGGTTTATCATACCCGTATTCCTGGAAATCTAACTGTATCTGGTCACTGCTCAGTTTCCTGTGTTGAGCTCCTGTCTTCAACAGAGGCTGAAAGCCGATGTCCCACAGAGTTCTGACCTCTGACTTTTCCTTCATCTGACCCACCCACCCTCTTGGGCCACTTTCAATATCTGTGCTATAATAATCTCTCGGCGGAGCCCCACCCATCTGAGGCCCATGGACATTCCCAGGTGGGTTCCCTTCTGGCCTTCCAGGATATCAAACCCAAATTTACTGCTTATCTCATGTCAAGGTCTACTCCTACTTCTGTGCTCTAACTCAGAGATATTGCCATATACCCGATTGCTAAGGTCATTTAAACAAAAAAGTTCTCCTCTCAGTCTTTGTTTCTGGAAGAATAAAAAATACATGTTGAATCTTTTCCCTAAAAATTTCTGAACTGTGGGCTGGTTTGGTGGCACACTGGGATCAAGCAAAGCAAGATCCCTGTGGGAGGCTGCAAGTTCAGTTCCCCTGTCCACCTGTACCTACCGGGCACACCAGGATCCTGGCTGGCTGGACACAGTGGAGGGGGATTGTGGCATGGGGCCCTATTGGAGAACCTTGTCTGTCTGTCTCTCTGTCTCTCTCTTCATCAGTCATGCTGATGAAAGAAAGAAATAAAGCTAAAAAGGCTTTTAATTCTTGGGACCAACAAATAGCATAATGGTTATGTTGCTGAACTCCCACTTAGTCGACTGTGGTTTGAATCCTGGACCCAGCAGCTTAAAACTCATGCCAGGTGCCTATGCATGCATGCTCAAATTCTAGAGAGGAGAATGGAGAGGGGATTGCGGCGTGGTCATCTCCCTGGAGGGTGATTTCTCGCTTTCCATCTCTCTGTCTCTCTCTGGTGAGTGCATGCACCCTGTAGGAGCAATCTCTACAAAACAAACAGACAGATTCTAAACTCTGACCCCTTTCTCTGTTCCCACTGTCTTCTAGTTGAGGCCGCCATGGTTCCAGACAGGTGACGTAGAGCTTCCCACCACCGCCCTGCCTCCATTCTTGCCCTGATTGACCTGTTCCCTCCACAGAGCGCCAGAATGTTCTTCCTGGGAAGGCAAGCCTCATGAAAGCCATTGTAATGGCCCCACATTCCCCTGGGGATATTAAGTGTCCTCTCCTTAACAAGTTCCTCTCCACAATAACTAGTCTTCTGTAGTGTTCCAATATTTATTCTTTAGATTTTTTTTTTTTTTTAAGTATTTTTCACCCACAAACTGAGAATTTACAATACCCAGCTATTATCTCCACATGCCACACACCTTCTTGCTTTTTGGTTTTTGTGTCTCAACTTAAATCTTGTTTATTTGCCTTAAGTCCTAACACTAATCTACAAGTTTCATTTTTTTTAAGTTTTTTTCATCTGAGATAGAGAGACAATGAGACAGAGACTGAGAGAATCTCCAGCAATGTCCCAAGAACACGATCCAGCCTCAGCCCTTCCCCAACCTGGAAGGGCAAGTGTGTGCCTGGTGTGCTCAGGGAGGTCTCTGGACTGGAACTGGGGACCTTCCTGTGTGGAGTCGCCCTACAGAGAGCAGCATCTTACCACTGCTCTACCATATGGCACCCTAACCCACACTTTCTAAGAACCAGGATTCGGAATTTGTTTTTCTTTTTCTTTTTTCTGTAACACTGAGGTTGAAATATGTTAATCCTATGAAAATGTTCAAGTAAAATTAATGTTCTATAAATGTTATATAAAGTCAAATAAAAGGTATATTTAAACGTTTTTCTTAAATCTTCATATATTATTAGAATATTGTCAAAGACCAAAAGTGATTCTACACTATTTTAGACACTTGACACTCTTGGGTTCATTTGTCCTCAAATCATCTTTTGAACGTAATATAAGGATAATTTTTAAGTTTTAGAATAATTTACAGACAAAGTCAGATGCTCGTGTGCCCACTGTGTTTCTGAAATTACTGGTCTATGCCATCGACCATGTGGCCACCCTAACCACCAGGCCACCGGCTGGCCCACAAACACATTTCTAATACCTGAACTATGTGAATTAGTCCCATGCAAATAAGATGAAACACAGTTGTTGGAATTTTTCCATACAAATACTGCTTAATATGAAATTTGGATAAGAATGTTTTTCTGTACAAATTTTAGAAATAATAGACCACTTATCAAAGAGTTTGATTGCAGCTTACATCATTAAAGACATAGTGCCGGTGACTGAGCCAAGACATGCAAATAAATGAGAATAGTCAGAATAAAACAAGTAAAATGTTTTAAGTATTATTACAAAATATGCAAAGTATCAAATATTTATACCACAGTTTAATATTTGTGCTTTGTTAAGCTAAACAGTTTTGATTTAGCATGTAATTTTCCAAGTAGGGAAAACATTTTCATCTGTGTTTGATCAACATCAATTAATTTGGTTACCTTTCAGTTAGGTTCACCCATTATTCTTTTATTCATTTTGATCAGCTTTGGCCTGATTCAAGTTACGCTTTGATCACAGTTTATTACATTAATTATTCTTGATCCCAGAATCATTTTCATGCCAACTTTTCTGATTTGTATTTTATCTTTATTCATATAATGGATTTTTCAGTGGCCTTTTTGTGTGATGTATCTGAAGAGGGAATGAGCACTCTCTCCCCGTAATCATTCTTGACCCTTAGTTAGCCATTGAGAAAATTATTACAAAGTGAATGATGAGCTCTCATTTCACAATTATTGAGCCAAGTCCCGTGTACTATAAAGGTTGTCTAGGTTTTCAAAAGCCGTAACTGTAAGATAGGCATTGTTGGGATTATTTTTAGGTTAATGGCTACTTCTTTTTTTTTTTTTTTCTCTTTTTTTGGAGAGGTTTTTGCTATAGGGCGCGTGCGCTTGCCAGACAGACAGAGAGAGACAGAGAGATAGAAAGCAGGAAATCATCCCCCAGGGGGGATGGCCACGCCGCAATCCCTTCTCCTCCATTCTCCTCTCGGGATCTTGGGCACGCACGCACACGCGCCTGGCGTGAGTTTTAAGCCGCCGGGTCCGGGACTCGAACCGCGGTCGACTACGTGGGAGTCCAGCGACATAGCATTACGCTAACTGCTGGTCCTGAATGGCTACTTCTTAAACAGGAACTTTGTTTAATGAATCATATCCCTTTTTGTTTCCTTTGATAAGAAAGACCATCAGAAGAATATTAAGTATTATACCAAAAATGTAATGTATAGGTCATAAACAAATATACGTTACTATTCAGTGCAACAAGAGAAAATACGTAACGTAACAAGCCATCGTTAAAATATTACATCCACAATCACCAGAAAACCAGTACAAGTTAGTTTCCTCACTTTTTATTCATAGTTTTAATCATCTATAAACACCTGCTCAGCCTACGCTCAGAAACACTGAAATTCTGAAAAGTGTCATTCTTAAGTTTTTGACCCTTAAAATTACTTAGATGATGCTGAGATGCTTCATATTTGACCATTTTAAAACTTAAGCTTTAAAGCATATTATAAAATAGTTGATTCAGGCAAGGCTGAAAATTACCCCATAGTTTTCTGTCTTTTTCTTTAGAAACCATTCAATGAATAGGAGTCTTCAGTGCATGTTATCAAATATAAAAATGAAAGATTAATGGCATTTCTCAGATTTGAAATATCTAAATATAAAGATTTTGTTCATTGGGAAGTTAATCTTTTTTTTTTTTTTTTTTTTTGGAGGGCTTTTTGCTATAGGCTGCATGCACTCGTCAGAAAGACAGAGAGAGACAGAGACAGAAAGTGAGAAATCACCCCCCAAGGGGCATGGCCATGCCACAATCTCTTCTCCTCCATTCTCCTCTTGGGATTCTGGGCATGCATGCACACACGCTCAGCATGAATTTAAGTCACCGGGTCCGGGACTCAAAACACGGTGGACTACATGGGAGTCCAGCGACACAGCCATTATGCCAACTGCTCGTCCAAATTGGGAAGTTAATCTGTCTTTGATCCTTGATCTTCCTTTTATCCTTTTAAATTAACATGAACTATTCTAATAATACTTGAGAGCGAATTTCCTACACATGCCCGACAGGGACAAATGGGCCCTGAGAGGTACTGTACTGAACTAAAATAAATTTGTAAAGAGTGGGTGACTGGAGGGTGGTGCAGAGGTCCGATGTGATGCCTGCAAGGCTTCCCCACGTGGGGTTCTGGGCTCACGTCCAGACACCTCCCAGTGCACGTGTCGGCTGTGCCCGTGGTGCAGGGCTGGCTGAGGATCCAGCAGATTGTGGTGTGGAGCGCCTGCAGTGCGTCCTCTGTCTCTGTCTCTCACTCTCACTCTCACTCATGGAAGAAATAAAAAGCTTGAGGATTTGAAAGAAAAGAATGTTTTCATGTTATTGCTGCAGGATGAAGTTGTCCTACCAGATGCTGCCCCCCGCCCCCGATCTGATGTCTTTCCTGCTCCACTTCCCACATCAGCCCTACGGGTGCGGGTCTCTCTCAGTGCAAAATCACTGCTTGTCTTTCTCTGTCTCTCCTCGTGAAAGAGGTTTAAAAAAAAAAAGAAAGAAAGAAAAAGGGAAAAGAAAACGTTGCAAATGATGCCTCAGCAGTAGCCCGTCCGCATCAGTTCGTGAGGAAAACCTTTCCTGTTCTGACGGAAGAGGGTCGATGAATAATGGTGGAAACAGTGGCCGGCATAGGGCGTGGGGCAGTTGGTTCATGTCACTGAATTATGACTGAAAGGTTAACGCTTATCAAACTGCCTGATAGGCACCAACATGGCGGTGACCTGATTAGCTGCAGATGAGAACAGAGGTTTTTTGGTTTTTTTTTTACATTTATTATTATTTTTTGTATATACTTTCAATCAGAGTTTTTGATGGAAATGTAGGCAAGTGAAACCAAGATCCTAAAGCATTTCTTCACAGACTCATGAGATAACACGTGGCTTTACTAGTGAGATCCTGAGGACAAGGCACAGTCACAGCGATGGCCGCCGAGAGGTGGCAGTGGTCCAGAAAAAGCAAACCTGGACCAGTCTAGAGCAAAGATCATGGCAATAGGACAACTGTTTTTGGGGATGTTCAAGGCATTTTGCTCATTGGTTTTTTGGAGGGCCATAGGATGACAGCATCTGAGTGTGTGGGGTAAAACGTTATAAGAATGTCGTGGGGTAGTGGGTGTGTGCTTAATAATACTTCTGATTTCCTATTTGCTGTAAATGGGTTCAGAAGAGTAGTATACACCCGAAAAATGTCGCAAAGCAATCACATTTGTAATTCCTTTGATGCTATATTCTATAACCAAAGTTTCTAGTACAAGAGGCCCTTGGTAATTCTCAGTTATACTGCTTTCCTACGAATGTTGGGGTAAAAACGTTTAGGGTAGTGAGTATGTCTGTCGTCTTCAGTGTTGCGGAAGCTTCACGGGCAGGTACACACCTCAAAGCTGAACATATACATGGTTAGATATGCACGCATGTGTACATGTTATACATGGATGTATTGGAGCTTGGTTGTATTCTAAAGGTGTTAAGTGAAAACTTAATCCCTGCATGGTGTCCCAAGGTGGGGCCTTTGGGTGTGCTCAGGTCCTTACGGGGAGGCCCCTGTGACTGAGTTCAGGGGGATTTACAGCAGAAGGAATGAGACCGGGGATAGAGAAAGGAACACGTGGGTCCCAACCATGGTCGGCTCAGAGGTCGGCCCTTCACTGTTTTGTGATGCCTGTGGATGTTCCAGCCACTAGACTTGTGAGTTTTGTAAGCCTTTATTTTCTTCATAAATCATCCAGTCTCAGGATGTGTTAACAATACAAAAACAGACAAACACGTATAAGCAGCTTAGTCTACACCAATTTTACCTCAATGAAATCTTAAAAATAGATATATTGATTGAAAATACATAATAACAACCAAAAATTTTATTTGATAGTGACTAGTAACTATACATTTTTAGAAATATATACTAGAACTAAATGATTTAACAATTAATTTACAGATTTATATTTATCTCCTTCTCCCCATATATGTGTTTCAGGATAGGGACTTAAATGAATTCTTAATTCCTCTGAATTCCCAATTTCTTCTATTTTGATGTGAGAATATTAGCATTTTTAAATACCTTTTATTTAACTTGTATACAATTCCCAGTAATACAATGTTCACCTATGAATTTAAAATTCCCCCAAATCTTTGTGGCTTCTTCATTCAAGTGCAAACAAGAAAATGTAAATTAATGTCGTATCAAAATTTATGGACAGTAGACAGGTCTAGATTTGTGAGAATCTGGCTCCAAGGGGAAGTTAAAGGTCAACAATTGAAGGTGAATTCTGAGAGTAGCAAACTTTCCATACTAGCTTTTCCTATGAAAAGTAGAGGTTATTTATAATAACCTCTGTGAGACACAACTGTGAGAAAATCTTGATATTTTCACTTTGGTCTTTATGGAACATTATTGTAATTATAGTTTAAATTAAAAATAAAATTAAAATATGTAAGTTAAGTAATTCTATTTTAAGGAAATAAAATAAGCAAAGTAGAAATGAAACAGATATGCCTTCTTCCATTAAACCTTATTTGGGATTAAGATACTTAATAATACTTCCTATTTCCTATTTGTTGGAAATGGATTCAGAAGAGTACTATATACCTCAAAAAGTCTCAAAGCAACTCATATTTATAATTCCTTTGACACTATATTCTATAATGAAAGTTTCTAGTACAATGGATCCTTTGTAATTCTCCAAGGAATACCACTTTCATGCAAAGCTCTTCTGTGATATGATTCAATATGGGAAAACACACATATGCACACACAAACAAAATGCATTGAAGCCCCAGAGCACAAAAACTAGAGCATGACTAAGATTGACATACACTAGCAAAAACATTCATCTTGAAACAAAATGAATGAAATGGCACACACACATGTAATTCCAACAAATATTACTTAGAAAATTCCAGGCTGAAATGATGCCTAAGTTGTCATGAAAAATAAACACACGGGAAGAATAACGAATGGCTGCAGTAGGACACGTGACCCAGGTGGAAGTGATGGTGAGCACTAGCTGGTGTGTAATGCACGGGCAGAGCCCGCCACGGGTTCCTCTCTACAAACCCCCCGTGTGGCAGAGAGGAGTGGAGAGAATCCCTGCATCTTTCCCATCTGCCTGGAACTGGAACTCCTTGAAGTTCAATTTTAAACATGACTGACTGCTACTGCCCAGCGTCATCACAGATGCCTGGGAAGTAAATGAGTAGTTGTACACAGAAGACTGAAATTTTGTTTGCTTTTATTTCACTGCCGAAGGAAGTAATATCATCCATTTTTTCTATAGATTTTCATAATTCGAAATTGCCTTTTCTTAAAATATCTACTTTTGTTCTTCCTTCCAAATCTCTAAATCACTGAAAAGAATAAAAAGGCGACAGAAATCATATATCCTCGAACATGCCGAAGTGGTAATTGCCATCGTTTTAAAGACTGCTGGGCTAGAAAGATCAGGTCCGAGGGCAGAGATATTCAGACGTGTATGGTTAAAACCCATGAAGCTTAAAGTCGGATGTGCCCAGCATCATAAAATACTCTCAACTGCCTGTGCCTTTTGGCCCCCAAAATTTCCCAGCTTTTACTTACAGAAAAGTGGATGGGAAGAGGACAGCATGAGGTCTATTTTGGGGGAGTTATTAGGTGTTGTACAAATGGGATGGACGGGCTAAAGCAGGCACTAAAATGTTCTTCTATGTTTAGTTTTGCCCTTGGGTACATGTGCTCAACAGAAAGAGATAGACGGAGTGGTGGTGAGAAATTACCCCCCAGGGCATTGTTCTGCCAACCCCTCTTCTCAGTGTTCCTCTCGGGATGGTGGGCTGGCATGCACACACGCCCAGCTTGTCCTCTAAACCACTGGGTCTGAGACTTGAACTATGCAGTCAGACATGTGGGATCCAGCTGCCTTAACCACCATGCCATTGGTGGACCCAAACATTCTTAAGCCTAAATTCCGGAAAAGCATGCTGGTATTCTGGCCACACTCCCTAAGGAACTCCTTAACCTGGGTGGAACCAGGCGGTAGGGGCTCCTCATCCTGTTCAGAATAAGGTGACAGGGAAGTATAAGGGGACTCGTGCCCCCCTCTGAAGGGAGAGCTGAGGGGTCACAGCTGGAACCTGCTGACCCCCTAACCTGGCTTCTGTGCCCATGTTTCCAACAAGTGATCATTGGCTCGCCGCACATCTATGACAGATTTCTGGAACTTTGTTTTGTTAATTGACACATAATTATGGTATGTATTTATGAGCTACAGTGCAATGTTTGCCACATGTATACAACATGGAATGATCAGAGTGGTATTCAGCATATCTGTGCCCTGGAACAATTAGCCTTCCCACGCATAGAACTTGCACTGGAAATATTCACCATCCTGTCTTCTAACTACATTGAAATATGTAGTAAGTTCTTGTTATCTATAGTCATTGCATGGTGCCGTAGAACACTGGAATTTAGCCCCCCTATCTAATTGCAATTGTTAACCTTTCTACAAGCCATTCTCTATCCTTTAACTCCCTGCTCCCTGTTCCCCCTTTCCCACTGTCTTGGGACCACTGTTGGACTCTCTGTTTCCATGAGACTGACCGTTTTACCTCCCCCCTGTCAGTGAGCACACGCGGCATTTACCTTTCTGTGCCTGGCTTAGATCATTTAACCTCACGTCCTCCAGGCTCACCCACATTGCTTTCTTTATTTTTTATGGTTGACTAGTACTTCATTGTACAGGCCCAGCCCTGGTTGTGCAATGCCAAATCCATGGGGAGACCGGAGTCTGTCGGCCTGTACACACACACACGCACGTGTGCCCATGGACCAGGCTGGCCGGGAAGGGGGCGGGAAAGATTAAGGTGTAAGATGTTGTGAAGGGTGTTCTCTCTCAAGAAATAAATAAGTAAACCTAAGGAAATATTTCATCGTGTACCTATCTCACGGTACCTTTATCTGCCCATCCACCGATGCACACTGGGGTCGATCGCGGATCTCGCAAACGTGGGTGGTGCTGCAGTAAATTCGGGAGAGCACACATTTCGTCAGCACCCCAATTGCCTTTCCTTGGGTGGCGTGCCCAGCTCATCCTGGGTTCTCGGGGCCACTCTCATCGGAGAGGAGGCTGCTCAAGGTGGCTTTGAAGGAGTCGGGGCAGCAACATTTCCTGATAGCACCGTCCCAGGTGCTCTGGTGGTGTCAGGCGGACATCTAAAAGGATGGCTGTTCATTCAGAAACACTACCAGGACATGTGCGTCGCATGCCCACACAGCCCCCTCGCTTACAGGGGCGTTCGGCAAGCCTCCGTCCCCCGTCTCCTTCAGTTACTCCTGAATTTTACCATTACGATACGCTGTTTGTAGAAGTGGCTTACTTGGTACTCATTGCTGAATTGTGAATATAAGTTGTTTGTTCTTTTTTGTCATCAGAAACTAAGCTCCATCACACACACACACACATGTACACACACACACACTTACATGTACATACACAGTCATCGGAAAAGTCATGACGCTTTTAGGAAAATGCGTCATGACTTTTCCAATGACTACACACACACACACACACACATATGGACAGAGAGAGAGAAAGAGAGAGAAAGGTTACTATACTTGTTCCTACGTGCATTGTAGCTTAAAATAAACCAACTCATTACCATCATTCCTCCATTCTGTAATTCCTGCCCACTCCCTCTATAAAGTCAGCACTGCTTTTCCAGGTTCATCTCTTTACACTGTCCTTAACAATAAATTAACAACAGTAAAAATTTAGCCAAAATTATAGCCCACTTTCCTTCTGTATTTTTCCTAATTGGCTAGGAAATCAGCATTTTCCCTAGATTATTGCAAATCTCTGAATTAGTGTTTGTCTCTAGCGTTCCCAATGTCTTTTTTTCTTTTTTCTTTTTTTTTTTTTGGAGAGGATTTTTGCTACAGGGCGTGTGTGCTCGCCAGACAGAGAGAGACAGAGAGACAGAAAACAAGAAATCACCCCCCAGGGGGGATGGCCACGCCGCAATCCCTTCTCCTCCATTCTCCTCTCGGGATCTTGGGCACGCATGCACATGCACCGGGTGTGAGTTTAAGCCACCGGGTCCAGGACTTGAACCGCGGTCAACTACATGGGAGTCCAGTGACATAGCCATTATGCTAACTGCTGGTCCCTCAGTATGTCTTCTGTAAGTTGCCAGTAAGGGTATAATTCTAAATTTCAGAACAATTAAGTTATCATTTTGCCATGAACTTCTCAGTGGTTCCTAAGACTTTGGGGCTCAAGCTCATACGTCTCATGATCTGGACTCAGCTTGTCCTTTTATTCCTTCCCCTCTTTTTCATTTGCAGCGTTTTCCACTCTCATAGATTTTGACTCAAGACCTTGGGAACTTGCCATGTTTTGTTATAATCTGTGGTTTTGAAAAGCTGTTCTCGTTGCCATAAATACCATTTCTTCTGTGTTCTCTAGTATTTCAGTGGAAATCATTAAGCTCTAAAATATTAAGAGCCAGTTATTCTGAGCCCACACTCAAGGACAACAGCCAGCATGCAAGCCGGATAGGCATAATTCAGGAGCCCTACACATGCTCGCCGGGGTTTTACAGTCCTCGGAATGGTTTCAAAGGTGGAGCTCCCATGTGAAGGGAGTGGGAGAACAGGTTCCACTGGTCGTTTCAGGACAGTTTTCCTTGGCTACCATGAGGATGACGGGGAATAGTCCTTGTGTCAGGTTGCAGTGGCGTTTGTGCAAGGCTGTCATTCTGGCAGAGTTCTCTAAATAAAACGCCTCCTTCATGGCCTTCTCCACTCAGTTCAGTCAGGCTTAACACAAATAACTTCATTTTGGTTTTCTGAAAAACTTGCACAGGTTCAAGTTTTGCAAAACTAAGAAGTGACCTTTTTGAGAAAGCTTTCTCTTCCGTTTAGTTTTTATTGGTTGTCAATTTCGTACTGCACAGCCCAGGTTAATGGATGCTGGTGCTGAGGTGGGCAATCAGAGGGCAGAAGCAGATAGGTATTTTTCAAACACACAGTGGATCATGTACTTTATGTTACAAGAAAATCTGTACTTCTGTGTAAAAACTCAGGGTCAGAATGGGGACCAAAGCCATCTGGAAACAAATGGAAACTTTGAGAAACCTCTTTAGCACCTGAGTCGGCCAGTCATTCGGGAGAACGACTGAGGTGGAGCGCGGCTTGGCAAGTTGATCTTCTTTGTTCTATTTAGTCCTGTAACTTCCTTCCAACACCACTGGAGCAGATTCCCATGGCTGTCCAGGCCGTAGACATATACCTTATTCTTGTTGAATCTCAATTAGGGGACGATAACACATAATTTCACTCTCTCTTATTTAGGCTCCCTACTTTTTTTTTTTTTTTCTTTTTTAGGAGAGGTTTTTGCTATAGGGCGCATGTGCTCACCAGAAAGAGACAGAGAGACAGAAAGTGAGAAATCACCCCGCAGGGGAATGGCCACACCGTAGTCCCTTCTCCTCCATTCACCTCTCAGGATCTTGGGCACGCATGCACATGCGCCTGGCGTGAGTTTAAGCCGCCGGGTTTGGGACTCGAACCACGATCGACTACATAGGTGTCCAGCGACATAGCCATTACGCTAACTGCTGGTCCCTAGGCTCCCTATGTGTGAAGGGCTAACAACAACTCATATCATTTTAGAGTCTTTTCAGACGAGAAATAACTAAAGGTAACTGTTCTATCAAAAAATACAGGCTGTGATGGAAATAAAGAAGTTAGTTGTCAAAAATGTTTATAAGGTCATGCAACAGTGGGATTCCCCAGCTGGGGAAACTCTCGGCCCTTGCAGTTTTTACATTCGATGCAATACAAAAAGACCTGTCTCCCAGTTCTCTGTAACTAGCAGGCGATGCCTCTGCCCATCTCTTTAACCTACCTCATACTTCAGGAAGTTTAACCTAAAATGTCCATACACAGTGTTTCAAACCATATTTTCATTATACTCAAATGCTTTCCTTCATACATAAGCAATAAAAATTGCATAAAAATGTTTTTTTTTTTTTCTTCTGTGTTGATATATAGCTACAGCATAGATCACCTCCTAGTATACTGGGTTTTTGTTGTTGTTGTTTTGGGTTCTGCCATAAGACACATTTGCTCACTGGGTGAAGGCAGACACAGACAGAGAGGAAGAATGAGAAATCACCCCAGGGGGCTGGCCATGCCACAGTCCCACTTCTTTCATTGTCCTCTTGAGTTTCCAGTCACACATGCACACACTTCCAGCATAATTTTCAAGCCACCAGGTCAGGGACTTGAACCTTGGTCAGCCATTTGGGAGTCTAGTACCTTAACCACTACTCTACCCACTGGTCCCAACTGGGTAGGTTAGAATCCCTTGATTAGTATGTCTTTCTTCACCTATAATACCATGATAACATCAGCTCTGAAAGGAACTGTTTATGTATAAGCCATTTAGTGAAGTTGTTCATTTCACAGGTTCAAATAATGTATGGGAGGATTCAAAGACTGCGTGGAGTGTATGTATGGAAACTATACATGGACTTCAAAATCTTTGAACTTAAATGAACTTATACTTTAATTCCATTTTTTTCTACAGATGTTTTTGAAGTCCCCCAAATTAAAAAGAAGAAGCATTTGTGTTTCCATGATGTTATTTCCAGTCAAGTTTAAATTTTAGTTTGTGGAAAACCCCTCTATACTTTGCTAATAAGTGGTTAGTCTCAGATTTGATTTAATCATTTTTATCTTCAAAAATATTTTAGTGGGTGGTGAGGCACTTCAAAATAAATGTGTTTATAAAGGCTGACTTTTAACCTAGACACACACACACACATGCATGTATTATATACACATGTGTACACAAATATGTATATAGATGTATATAAAGATATACATACACTTCTCAAAGACTCACGTTTCATGAAAACTTTTTTTATGAAAAAAACCTTTCACGGATTCCAAACAGTTTTTGCACCAAAATAAACTTGTACTTTAATTTCATTTTCCCATGAACTTTTGTGTGTGTTTGTGTTTGTGTGTGTGTGTGTGTGTGTGTATGTGTGTTTGTATGTCTACTTCCTCGTTTCTTTGCCAATAGCATTTCAACAGGCAAAAATATGCCTCACATGCGCTCATTAATTGTAAGAATGCTTTCTTATTTCAGAAATGTGCTTTCTGGCTAGCCTCTTGGATGATCGGCCTTGAAGATTTCTGTTCTTGTAAAATTGTACACTCTCCTGAAAGCAATGTGGCTGTCCCCTGTGATGTAAGGGTGACATTATAAAAGCCACATACTGCTCTTACCGAGCACTTTTAATAAAGGCATGTTTTAACAATAGCTTTTCAAGGCCCAGAAGCCTCAGTGGTGTCCTAGGGGCTCAAAAGGATTAACATCCCTCCACAATTCCCTTCTGGGGACATTTAGCGAGTTTAGTTTCAAAGCTCATCAATCATGCCTTAGGAGATAAGCTATTTAAAAAGTAGTTTGGCTAAGAATATAATTCAATATATACATATATGTGTGTGTGTGTGTGTGTGTGTGTGTGTATGAATAAAAGCTGTGAGAATGATTAAAGTGGAAATTGTCTAGATGAAGGGGGTATCTGGTTAAGTGGCACAGGTTAGTTCTGCACAGATAGATCAGCTGTGTCTTAAAAAGAAATCTATCTTTGCAATTTGCATACATCAGAATATTTAAAGGTGTGAGACGCACCAGTGGGAAAATCACCTAAAATAAGTGAACTAAAAGGAGAGGGGAAATGTGAGTGGAACATCAAATACAACCCATCTGTAGAGTCAAAGAGGGGATCGTTTGAAATTCAGTCATTTCATAGCCAAAAAGAGCCTAGAAACCAACACCCCAAGAAAGGGAGACTTGGATGACCTAACTGTTCATTTTGAATCAGATCCATGTTGCAAATTAATTAAACCTTAATGGCAAATATTGAATAGGATTCATCATTTCAACAGATAGATGTAAGAGATTTTTACAGGCACAGAGAGAACTTTGTTAAGGAAAATGTTTGCATTTGCATTTAATTCCCCGGCTGTGTTTTCACATTATTGAAAGGATGAAAATAAAGTAATATTAACATTTCTGGGAACTAATCCCAGACACCCACATAATCCTTAAGGCAAAGCAATAGAAGCTAGGCATGTGATTCCACAGAGAAACGAAAGAAAAAGACATCTTAAAAGTCTTTTTTTTCCACTTACATTTACATCCATATTATGTTTAAGATGTTATTACTCTCTGAAAATAATTTAACTCACCAGATATCCTCTGTGACTTTTTACAAATTCAATTATTTTGACCCCTGACTCACTTCAGCTGGTTATTCTCCTTTAAATTATCCCTTGGCAAACTGTTTTAAAATTCACTCATTATTTCTTGTATAATCTTTACCAAAAGAAGTTTGAAAATTTTCTATTAAGTAGCTTTATTCTAAAGAAAAGCTTGCCTATTTGGGATAGTGCTTTATTATATTTTTACTTTTGCTCTCACTTAATTTTTCTCACAGAATAGATTCACGTATCTGAGCTTATGAAGTCTTGGTTTTCCAAGTGTGATCCCTGGAGACTTTAATTACTGTAAAATAACTCAGAGGTTGTCGTAGGGAGTGGGAAAATGTCACCTGTCAGGTTTGGATGCCCACTTCCTGTGTCAACAGGAAACCATGGGTTTCTAGTGGTTTCTGAAGAATTTTGGAGAGTTTTAACTTACTTTTCCTATTTAAAGCAAAAACTGAGTGCCTTAATTAGTAAGGTACTCAGTAAACACCGGTGTTAGTGGGAACGGAATAAGCAGATGACAACGCAGATCACCCTGTAAAACTGTAGTTGGTTGAAAATAACAGCTGTGGTATTAGCGCTTCACTAGATTTTAATTATAATTCGTCGATACATTTTATATGTAATTTTTGGTGTCATGGCTGTTGACTCTTAGGTCCCCTCCGTTGACACCCACCGCGGTGTCTGAGGCTCGCTGCCCTGTAGACTCCACTGACACAGACACGCTCCTGGAACCAGCCGCTGTCCCCCCTCAGGAAGACGAAGGGCTGGTCTCTCCTGTCGGCTTACTCCTCTGTCGGAGCGCCCAGCCCGAGTCCTCAGCACAGTCTAAGTGTCTGCTTCCGAAAGGAAATGGCGTGTGCATACCTGCAGGTCTGCCAACTCCATGCGTAAGAGACCATCTGATCTCTCAGTTTAGATCGTGGGCATTGGGTCGTGACACCACATCCATGTCTGGGCGAAAAATGAAAAGGGCTACTAAGCACAGTTTTTGAAACAAAGAGGAAAGTCTGTCCCTCCAAAAAGTAAATTAAAATATCAGATAAAAGCAAACAATATTTCAGGTATAACCTCGTAGTTCTTCTTTATTCTAATTATCACATTTCTTAAGTCTATACTAAATCTACTACAAAGATTTCTTTTTTTGTTTGTGTGTTTTTTGCTATAGTGTGCATGTATTCACCAGAAAGGCAGAGAGAGACAGAGAGACAAAGGAAGAACTCACACCCCCAGGGGGGATGGCCACGCCACAATCCCTTCTCCTCCAGTCTCCTCTTGGGATCTTGATCACGCACACACGTCCAGCGTGAGTTTAAGCCACCGGGTCCGGCACTTGAACCGCTGTCAACTACATGGGAGTCCAGTGACATAGCCATTACGCCAACTGCTGGTCCTGACTATGAAGATATTTTTATGTAACTGCTTCTTTCTATCCCTGGTGTCCTGGGCAGCATAAAATCAGTCTAACCTCTTTGCTGGACATCATCGGTCATCTCCTTCATTCATTTAGTTAACGAATATTTTACATAAATCATTTTGCAGCTTGTTCTTGGCACTAAGGATAAAAGAGTGAATGAAATATGGAAGTCTCGGTCCGGTTCCCTAGGAGTTAAGGGAGCCAGCTCCCACATGGCTGACCTGGTTGAGTTCCAGCTTCAGTGGCTTGAACAACGTGCCAGGCACCTAGGCGTGTGCCCCAGTCTCAACAGAGTGGAGAAATAGAGGAGAAGGAATTATGGCATGGCCACACCCTAGTGCGGAATGCTTTATGCCTCTTCTTTTCTCTGTGTCTCTCTGGTAAACACACATTCCCTTAGGCACCCCCCAAAAAATACAGAGAGTCTCATAGAGTTTTTATTCTGCTGGCCAGTGGAGAGAACAAGAGGAATTTGCAAGTGTAAATGATCACATGTGTGTTATTTGTAGTGAAGTGGATTAAGCAATTGGAAAGTGCATTTTATAGAGGGTGGGGAGACCTGTTGGATGTAGAGACCAACAGCAGAGACTCAGACCCAGTGAAAGAAGAAGACAGAGGCCAGACTGGGGCCCAGGAGGGGAGGGGAGAAGACAGCCTGTCAGGGAAAGGCCCAGGCAAGTGGGGACCCCTGAGGCAGGAGGCTGCCCCCGTGTGCACACTCGGCCGGGAGACCAGTGCACCTGTTAGGAGTGTGGCCGCCAGCCCTGTCAGAGGGAGCCAAGGTGCACTGGTGCGTGGAGCTGTGGCAGAGGTTGGGAGCCAAGGTGCGCTGGTGCGTGGAGCTGTGGCAGAGGTTGGGAGCCGAGGCAGGCTGTGTGTGGAGCTGTGGCAGAGGTTGGGAGCCGAGGCAGGCTGTGTGTGGAGCTGTGGCAGAGGTTGGGAGCCGAGGCAGGCTGGTGTGTGGTGCTGTGGCAGAGGTTGGGAGCCGAGGCAGGCTGTGTGTGGAGCTGTGGCAGAGGTTGGGAGCCGAGGCAGGCTGGTGTGTGGAGCTGTGGCAGAGGTTGGGAGCCGAGGCAGGCTGTGTGTGGAGCTGTGGCAGAGGTTGGGAGCCGAGGCAGGCTGTGTGTGGTGCTGTGGCAGAGGTTGGGAGCCGAGGCAGGCTGTGGGTGGAGCTGTGGCAGAGGTTGTGGACTTGATGCTGAGTGCGATGAGACCTACTTTTGAAAGAACTCCTTTTAGTTCTTTGTCCAAAATAGTACGTGGGATGGGAGAGAGCAGAGAGAGCGGAACAGGAGTGGGAGACCAGAAAGGTGGCCTGGGGACTCGTCTGGGCTGAGATTATTCAGATACATGTTTCAAAGGTAGAACTTAGCTTCTGACTGAACGTAGTGAGTGAGAAGAAGAAATCGAGGGTGACCCAGAATTCCACTCTGCACTCTGGGTGCTTCTCTGGGAGGCCGTGGGAGGGGCAGGTTCTGTACGTTTAGCTGCCTCTGAACACAGTGGGGATGTTGGGGGGGTGTGTGACTATCGCAGCTGGGCGTCTAGAAGATGACGTTGGAAGTGTGACCTAGAACCTTACGTTGGGCCGTGGTGAAGCGTGGCGGTCCCCTGAGTATTCTGGGCTGTGAGGGTCACTTCCCTCTACTGCCTACAGGAAGACGGGACACATCTATCCAGGAGAATGACAGGGGCCAGAAGGTGGCACAGAGCCACACAGCCAGCCCCAGGTGGGAAGGTGCCCGGTGCGTGTTCTGGAGCCTCCTGCTACAGGCCGAGTGTGTGCCTGTGCCAGATGCGGGCTGAGGCGGGGGTGGATCGGGGTGTGAGGACTCTGTGGGGTACTTCTCTCTCCGTCTCTCTTACAATAGAACTGTAAAAAGTTGAGAATAAGTGACCCATGAAACTGGAAGACAAACGACAAGGTGTGTCACTTAAAGCAGAACAGAGCGTTTAAGGAGTGAACGCTCAACTGTTACTGAGGACTTGAGCATTAGACAAAATGATTTCGAGCCTGACCTGTGAGAAACTGCCCTTTCTGTAAACGAAGCCAAGGCCACATGTGATCAGTCCCCGTGGCTCATCCTAATACCCTCTCTGCACTGCCGTTTCCGTCTTCAGATGGAGGGGACACCTGCTTATTTGTTAAGTTCCACAAGCGCCATGTTCACAGTCTTTTTTCCCCCCCCCTCACAACCCTCCTTAAAACATTGTTTCTGATTGAAGCAGTGCTAGCTGTAATCATAGTCATTTTAATTATTTTAAATAATCAGAAATTATTATTTGTTCAAGTGTGCTCTCTCCTGTTTTTATTACAGAATAGTATTGGGACCAGCAGATGGCATAATGGCTACATTGCTGGACTCCCATTAGTCAACCACAGTTCGTGTCCCGGACCTGGTGGTTTAAACTCACACCAGGTGTATGTGCATGCGTACCCAAAATCCTGAGAGGAGAATGGAGGAGAATGGATTGCGGCGTGGCCATCCTCCCTGGGGGGTGATTTCTCACTTTCTGTCTCTCTGTCTTTCTGGAGAGTGCACATGCCCTATAGCAAAAACCTCTCCACCACCCCCTCAAAAAAAAAAAAAAAAGATTAAAAAAAAAGTATTGCTTTAAATAAATTTACTCTTTTCTAAACTAGCTTCAGACTTGGTAAGAAAAAGTGTATGTTAAGACTGATACTGGAATCACTAGTCTTATTTTTTTAAATTTGATAGAGGGAGTGTGCACTTGTTGGAAAGAGACAGAGAGAGACAAAGAGAAAAGCGAAGTGAGAAAGTACCGCCCGTTGGGGAAGACCACAGCACAGTCCCTCCTCCTCGGTCTCTCTCTCCTCTCAGGATTTGGCTATATGGGATCCAGCCATCGTAAAGACCATGTATCCTGCTGGGAAAATGTAAACTATAAACATCATACGGGGCTGTCTGTGTTGACTGGTCACTAGTCTATACCTCGTTCATTTTATAGAGAAAAAAATAACCCCAGGCTTTTATTTTAAAAAGAAAACAAAACAAAATAACAAAACTCAATCTACTGAAGGCAAGCTGCACATATTTGCCCCTAAAATCAACGCAGTGCACAGCGAGGTCTCTTTCTATGCAGAAAGTATGGCTTATAGCTAAAACAAGTATTGGTCATCAGAGCTGATACTGTTCTGTTTCCTTGTTTCTAGAAGAGTCTGGCTAGTTTGCAAAGGTGACATTGGGATAAGCACAGAGCTAGGAGAGGACAGTGTAGTCTGAGAGCAGGGAGCACGGATCCTTCCGCACTGCAGCAAATCCCAGGCTCGTACAGTGGCATTCATTACTGCAGACGGGCAAGTGGATTAGAAGATTTGTTAAGGGATTAGGAGATTTAAATCCTGGTTTTTTCCTATTTCTTTTTATTCCTCGCAGTAACCCTCTCTGTGCGTATTGTTTCTGAAATGTTTTCTATCCGAACATTAAGTAGAGAATGGATGTAGCATTAAGGGAAGTGGCGCTCACTTTTAATACAAACAACTAGGACTCGGAATACAATAACCTCATGTGCATCCTGGTTCTGAGTAAATCGAATAAGAATTTCAGATTTTGATTTCCATAGTCTTTGTGTAAGAAAGTGTGGCAGGAAATGACCTCAGCCCGTTTCGCACACTTTAATGAGGCTCTGGGCCCCTGGTCTCCTGTGTGCTGGGAATCTCTGGAAACAGCTTTTCCCAAATAATGTTTGGGGACAGGGAGCAAGTCAGCAAAACAGGGTAGCTGGTGACCAGAACATAAGGAAAGCCCTTCGGCTTACTAATAAACAGACAGAGAGAGAGAAAGAAAAAAAAAATGAGTGTAAAGGGTGTGTGTTTGGGGAGCAATGTGATATTAATTGTCAAACAATTTAAATGTAACCCCTTTAATACACAATTTTAAGTGGAGACAATATAAAATAATTCAAACCCTGTCAATGCCAGCATAGTTTTGAAAAGGTGCATTACAGAAACTCAGAAGACAGGGCCAGCAGGTGGCCTAGTGGTGAAGGTGCTAGCCTTCTCCACGGCTGAGCACAGCTGAGCCCAGACCTGGAGGCTTGCTAATCATGCCGTGCACACGTGCTTGTGTGCCCAAAATCCCAGGAAGAAAATGGAGAGAAGGGACTGAGACATAACCATCCCCCCAGGGGGGGATTTCTCAGCATGTTTCTCTCTGGTGAGCACACACACCCTATGACAAAAACATTGGGAAAAAAAAGAAAGAAAGAAAAATAGAGAGAAAAGAAACCATGAAGCTACCAAAAATGAAAAGATATTTACATAAATATGTGCCTAGTTTGTGATGCTAGGAAAAAGTTAACTATAAACCATCATATAGGGCTGTCCTCATTGCCTAATAGTTAGGGAGACAGATTCCACTTGGCTATGGTGGTTCAAATCCCAGCCCCGGTGGCTTGAAGGACACACTTGTCATGTGTGCATATGTGCCTAGAAACCCAGGCTGGAGAAATGGAGAGGGGATAGTGGTGTGACCACAGCCCATTGAAGGGGGCTTTCTCCCTCTCTTTCTCTCTCTCTCTGGTGAGCAAACACATCGATTGGCAATTATAGAAAGCATGTAAAGACTAACATAATTAATGAAACTCTAAATATATTCAGAGCTGCCAGTAGTTGTGTGTGTGTGCGTGTGTGTGTGTGTGTGTGTGTGAGTTTATGTGTATGTGCATAATTTTGAATGGATCAATCCATGTTTTTATCACTATTGTGGATTTCAGGTATGTTCACTTTTTTCCTTCTTCTGTAATGCACTCATTGTTTTTGCACTCTGAAAATAAGTGTGTTCTGCGAGGGAAAATCTGGTGATCATATGTTGTTCAGCATCACTTTAGAAAGTTGTGGTGAGAGACCAGCGGATGGCGAAATGCTTATATTGCTGGACTCCCATGTAGTCAACCGCAGTTTGAGTCCCAGACCCAGTGGCTTAAACTCATGCCGGGTGCGTGTGCGTGCGTGCCCAAAATCCCGAGAGGAGAATGGAGGAGAAGGGATTGCGTCATGGCCATCCCTCCTGGGGGGTGATTTCTCACTTTCTGTCTCTCTGTCTCTCTCTTTCTGGTGAGCGCATGCGCCCTATAGCAAAAACCTCTCTAAAACCTCTCAAAAACAAAACAAAAAAACAAAGAAAGTTGTGGTGAATATGAGCTTTTCACAGCAAAGCCACACAGTGAAGAAGCATGTTGGACCTCGCACTACCCAGTACTTCCCTGCATTGCTGACCAGGAAGCCCGGCTGAGCTGTAGCTGCTGCCCTGGTGCAGACCTGGGAGACACTCTCAGAAGCCTCCACTCCAGCCCTGTTGCAAGGACCAGCAGGTTTCCAGGCAGAACTAGTCAAGCACGAACCAGTGTGAAATACCTTTCAGCCTTGGGATTTTCTCTGACACTGTATCTATTCACACTCATAATTTATTGTACAATTATTTCCTCTCTACCTAAAGTCATCCAGAAAAGAGGCATTCCTTTAAAGCAGAAGGTCACTGGGGTAGCCCAGAGTTACCACCCAACATGGCATGATTTGAAAACGTTATTTTCAAAGTGTATAAATACCCATGTAAATGTCCACCTGGCACTGTCTTTTCCGAGTTTGGATTTCTGACTCCTTTGGGCCTGACCTACTTCTGAGGATCAGACCTTCCTTGTTGCTTTGAGATTGGAAATTGTTCTACACCGTCTCCACTAGCAGCGCTGAGTCAATACTCGCGTGTTGACCTCCCTGGATTCAAGAACATTTTCTGTAATAGCATTTACATTTCCAACATAACAGCAAGCCTTGACCCTGTATGTATTGCTTTTTAGACATCTTCATTATAATATAACTCAGTTCTCATACAATGCAATTCACTTATTAAAATAACACAGTTCCGTTGTTTTTCGTATAGTCACACAGTTGTGCCTCTATCCCCACAATTTTAGAACATTCCGACAACCTGTCACAGAGATCCCTCACACGTTGGTGGTTACCCCACATCCACCCCAACATTTAATATAATATTGAAAGGATGTCACACAAATAAACAGGCATTTTTTCCCCCCTTGTTTCTGATTTTTGGTGGAATCAGTTCAGCCTTTCAAAGTAAGCATTATGTTAGCCGTGGATATCACAGGGATGTTCTTTGTCAGATTTAAGAAGTTCTTTCTTTTTTCTCTCTTTTTTTAATAATTTATTTTCTTCCCTTTTTTAACATTTAATGACTGTACATCTTTACAGTGTACAAAATGAATTTTACCATCTTGAATATATAGCAGACAAGCCATTTTAGTTTTAATGAATCAAAATTTTTTAAAAATTAAGAAAAATTTTCTTAAGACTTAAATCTAGGAAACAGGTTAGGATTCTGTCCAAACAGTAGGTAGATACTAAAAAACCCAAAAACCAAATATGGACAAAGCTAAAACCTAGTCAAAATTAATAAAATTCTATTTCACCAGTTCAGTCTCATGTAATCAGTCTCTCTTTTTCTGATGAGTTTGCAGTGTTACCGTGGTTCAATCTTTCGCTTTAAATCCTGGAAGTTCAGAAATACAATCTCAAAGTTATCAAAAACCTATATTCAAGAGTACTTGTTAGAGTCTTGTTCATTAATTGCCTTAAGAGGGGCAATTTTTGAATGGTAGCCTATTATAAAATGTTTTAGAAAAAGCATTAGAATAAAGCAATTAACTATGGACAAAATAAAGCAATTAACTATGGACAACAAAACTTAAAATGGCCATGGTTCAAGATCTAATTTTACCATAACCCAAAATTGACAAATTTGATCATTTCTGAGACAAACTACATTAAAACTATTTAGCATTACAAGTATAACTGACAGCATACTAATACATAACAGATATTGAAGAATCTCATACACTTTTGGAACACCCATTGACACAAATTTCTATACAGAGAGAGCTGGACAGCATTTCCTATTTGACAGAGTTTCCCTTATAATTTCAACATGTCAGGAAGCAATCTTCATTTCTTTTTTTTTAATTGTGGCAATACTCAACACTTTTTATTCTTTTTAGCAAAAGTACATGAGAAGTAAATGTATTTAGAAAAGAAAACCAACAGAATTATCCTGAAACTTGATTTTTTTTCATATCGTAAGATTTTAATACTGTTCTTTTTGTAGTTAATGAATAAAGCAAATAAAAATTAGTAAATATGTAGAATATGTTTCAGAAAAGTTATTAATACTAAGTTTGTTTAATTTACTTATGTACAATCCTATGCCCGATAGTTGAGGAACACTCATTCTTTAGTTCTCTTCTGTTGATAGGTGTTGAGTGGGGTTTTAATTGCAAAGGTTTGGGATTATACCAAATGCTTTCTTTGCATCTGCTGAAATGATCGTGTCCTGTTGTCCCTCATTTTACTGATGTGACACGTTACTTTAATTGATTTTCTGATGTTGGACCAACTCTGTATTCTTTTTTTTTTATTTGATTTTTTTTTTGTGTGTGTTAGATCTTTCTTTTTTTCACATTATTTATTATTATTATTATTTTTGTATATACTTTCAGTCATATTGTTTGGCTTACAATGAGATCATTTCGATATGTGAACATTTCTCCCCAGACCCGTTGATCAAAATATCTTCCACAGATAACACCACACCTCCCCATCCCGTCAGTGCTCTACCTCTGTATCCCTTCTCCAAATGCCCTTCGTTAGGCCCCACTCCTCCACACACACACCTCATCTGACATTCACACCCATCTCTTGTGCTTGTTCAACTGTTAGCCAACTCTGTATTCTCAAGATAAATCCCACTTGGTCATAATAGCTAGTCTTTTTTTTTTTTTTTTAACTTGTCATAGGGCACATATGCTCATCAGAGACAGAGAGGAAATGTGTGAAATCACTACTCAGGGAGGAAGACCATGTTGTAATCCCTTCTTCTCCATTTTCCTCCTGGGATTTTGGGCTTGCTTGAACATGTACCCAGTGTGATTTTTTTCAAGCCACCGGGCTCAGGTCTTGACGTGTGGAGTTGGCTATGTGAGATCTAGCCACCTTAATCTTCACGTCTCCACACCACCTGCTAGCCCAGAAGTTGTTTTTTTTATTGTTAAGATGGCAATTATGTATATATATACACACATGTGTATATGTGTGTGTATATATATATGCATAACTAATCTGCAGATGTAATGCAATTTCAAAATTCCAATGGCCCTTCTTATTTTATAAAATTCTTCATATTCATATGGAATGTCAATATTCAACCAATAGCCAAGACAATATTTAAAAGAAAAGTATATTCGAAGACTTATATTCTCATTTCAAAACTACAAAGCCACAGCAATCAAAATTGTGGTACTGGCATAAAGATTGGTATATAAATCAATGTAATAGAATTACAACTCTAGAAATAAACTGAGTATCTATAGCCAATTGTTTAGAACAAGTATGCCAAGACTTCTTCAGTAGGAGAAAGAATTATATCAAGAAATGCTTCTGGAACAATTAGATAGACACATGTGGAGGAGTGAAATTGAACCCCTCCCTTACTCAATTGACTCAAAATGTGTCAATGAGCCAAATATAAACATTAAGTTATTAAAAGAAAAAACAGAGGCAAATAGTCATGACCTTGCTCTTCACAACGTATTTTTTATACATTTGACATAAAAAAAAAACGAGCAATAAAGAAAAACAGAAAAATTGGACTTCGGAAAAATTAAAAAGAGAGTCAAAGACATTATCAAAATGATGAAAATGCAACCTGTGGAAAGGGAGAAATATTTGCATATCATATATTTAACAAGAGTTTTGTATCTAGAAAATATAAAGAAGTTTTACAGCTCAACAGAAAGTCAAACAGTCCCACCAAGAAAATGAACAACAAAATTGACTAGACATTTATCCAAAAAAGATATACAAATGGCCAACAAGCATATGAAAATATGTCCAACAGCATTTGTTATTGAGGAAGTTCAATTTGAAACCCCAATAATCGGCCACTTCATACTACTGTGATGGCTAACAGAAAAATAGAAAATAGCGTGTGTTGGCACGAAGGAAGGAGACAGGAGCCCTGGTAGATTACTGGTAGTAAAGAAAAATGGTGTGGCCACTGTAGAAGCTTGTGTTGCTCAAAAAGTTAAGCATAGTTAAACTAGATGTCCCAGCCATTCTGCTCTTGCATATATACCCCAAAGAATTGAAAACATACTCAAATAATTATTCATGAATGTTCATAGCACCACTATCCATAGTAGCTAAACTGTAGAAACAACTGAACGTTCTCCTATCAGTGTATGAATAAAGAAACTGTGGAATGTACCCGTTATAATATGCTACCCAGTCACAAAAATAACTGAAATCCTGATTCATCCTACAACTGAATGATAAATACACAAAGGTCATATACTGAATGATATTTTTATATGCAATGTCCAGAATAGGCAAATCTGTAGGGTGCTCAGAGATGTGAGGACAGGCAATGAGAAAGGATTGCTCAGTGAGGTTGATCTGGGGTTGTGCTGAGGTATTGACACCGCTGAGGTGGTAGTCGCGCAGATTGTGGGTGCACTAAATATACTGACTTGTACACTTTAAGGTAGTGAATTCTGTTTTATGTGAATTTGATCTTAGTTTAAAAAAAAAAGCCCTTTGGAATAGTGACGACAGAAGTATAATGCAAGCCACAATTATAATTTTAAATTTACCCATATACAAAGTAAAGGAGAACAGATTACATTTTAAATAAATAAATTTTATTGAAATAAATATATAAAATGATTTTAATATATAATTAACAATGATTTTTAATAAGGCATCTCTATTTTTTTGTCCAGTCTATAGAAATCAAGTGTGTTTTTGTTCTCACAGCACAGCACAGCACAGTTCTAACAAGCTCTATTTTGGGGGCTCAATGATCTCAGGGGGCTTGGCTGCTGTCCTAAAATGTGTATCCCTGAAAACTAAAATCCCTTTCTATGGAACTGAGCAAAAATCATGTTCTTATGAAGGAAAAACTGGTTTACCCTGACAAAGTTTATTCTTTATAGAGTTTATCCTATATAGAGAAAGAAAAATTAGTTCTTTTATTCTGTCAAAGTGAAGAAGACCTCTTAAAAATATTTTTTTCTTATTAAAATAGTAGCTGCCTCTTTCCATCGACTTAACTTCCGAAGTGCTAATGGGGAGGCTGTAGAGTGGCCAGAGCAGCGCAGAGTGGCATAAACGTTTCTCAACAAAACCGAGCGCTGCGTGAAATGAAGCAGTTCATGACTTCAAGTAATTTGTTTATTTTGAAATTAACTAACTGTAATAGGGCTAATAAAATCAGTAAGAAGCAGGGATAGAAAAAGTCAATTATTATTTGTAAATGATGTAATTGCATATCTAGAAAACCTAAAGATCTCAATTAAAAAACATTGTAATTAAGAAGGCTGTTGGTTTCAAGGGGTGTAAACAAGCAGCAGTTTTCCTGATTCCAGCAATAAATATGAGAAAGCATAATGAAGTATGCCATTCGCTGTATCAACAGTATGATGAAATATTTTCTAAGAACTTACTTATAAAAAGATGTCAACTATAATAATAAATTAAAAATTCTGTAAAAGTGTAATTATATAAGGATGTTTTTGTAAATGAGAAACCATACCATGCTTTTAAGAGAGGTGACCAGGTACAAATGTCCCTAACATCTTTGCCAGTCCTCCCTTACAGAGGTGCAGGCTGTTTCTCTTCCTGTTGAGTAAGGTCTGGCTCTGACCAGCAAAATGTGTGTGAAATAATTCCATATAACTTCTGAGGTCATGCCTTCTGGAAACTAGCTTTTGTTTTCTGTTGTGGTCCATTTGTGCTGCTATAACAGAATATCAGAGACTGAGTAATTTATAAAGACACACATTACTTCTAACAGTGTTGGAGGCCAGGAAGACCAAGATCAAGGTGAGGGCCTTCTGTGAGGGCCTCCGTACTAGGTTATCACGTGGTGGAAGAGCAGAAGAAAGTGAGCCCACCTCTGCAGCCCTTCCACAGCAGTGCTGATCCGCAGACTCCCTCACGGCCTAAACACCTCCTTTAACGTCCACTCCCCAACACGTGAATTTGTGCGGACACACTCTGATTATGACCTGTTTCCTGTCCTGGATTATCCTTCAAGGTCTAATAAGTCCAAATACCTAGGGATCACCATGCTGTGAGGAAGCCCAAGGTAGAGAAAACGCCCAGGGGAAGAGCACTGAAGAGATACACTTGCCTCCGTTTTCCAGCGAGTGAAGCCGTCCTGTTCCTTACCACCTGCACTTGCCAGCTAACGATAGCACAGTGCAGTCAGTGAGCAGAGTAAGGTGGGTTGAATTGAGACCAAAATACTGACCTAAAGTTGAAGTATTTGATTGTACAACAAAACGTAATTAATTAAAAATTTTGAAAGTATAGCTTGAGTGAATAAGTAAAGAAATTTATTAGCAAATGCATACATGGGGGAAATACAAATATTTAAAAGAAGAAAAAATAATTTAAATGAGTATTATAAAAAATGGTTTAATTAATTAATTGGCTACATTCCAATCTCAGTCCAAATTTGATTACTTTATACATAAAGGAGCACACACACACACATACACACACATAATTATTCTGGAACTGGGTATGGGATTTCCAGAAAGTCTAGGTTCTCCCATTCCACTTCATCTTCTATATTTTCATGGAAGGCCAAGAGTGGTCCAACAATTGATATCTTAGATCAAAGGTTGCTTTGAAGATGGAAAGTAAAGGGGATAAAAAAGAAGAATCCTAATCTCTGGTGATACTGTCAAGTCACCAACTCTGAACTGCTACGGTCTGGTGCCTGTAAGAGAATAGAGCCTGTGGTCTACACTGAGCGGGTTTGAGTATGGCGTCTCCCCGAAGCCCTGTGCTGCGTGAGATAGGCCTAGTGGGGCATTTCAGAGGTGGGGGCAGATCTCTCGCTGGAGGTTGAGGCAGTCTCAGTTCACCCTAACTAGTTCCCACAAGGGCAGGGTGTTAGAAAACAGGTCAGCTACCCACCGGGCTCTCTGCACACCCCAGCGACCTTTCAGCCCCTCTCCGCCATGTTGTGGTCATGGCAGAAACCCACACTGACTGTGTAGCCACCAGAACCATGAGCCAAACAATCTCATCTCTTTGTGAGTCACCGGGCCCGAGGTGGTGTGGTGGCAACACCAGTCCACGAAACTGACTAATGTAGTTGAGCCTGACTTAACGTTCCATGGAAGGGTTAGTGATTAACAATTTGAGAAGGTATATTGCACTCATGTATCCTTAGCTCGCATTACAGGAAGTATTTAATGTGCGATGCCTCAAATAAATAACAGTAAAAGAAGGGAAGCCAGACGCTGGCCCAGCAGTGAATCACTGCTCTGAGAGGCAGACCCGTGGTGGAAGGTGCCGGTTTGCCCCAGGGACCTCCTTCGTAAACTGGGCAGGCTCGTGCCTGTGCGCTGAGCTGGCCGACGCTGGGGGTGGGTCATGGCATCAAGGCCTCCGTGGGTGCTGTCTCTCTCTCCCCTGCTCATTCATGAAATAAATACATTTCTATACTAAAAGGTTAGATCAATATGCTAATGTCGGTGTTAGATGTTAACATAAACACATGTAGGTTGACAACTATTTTTAAAAATATGATATAACTATGAAGCATACAAATAAATGTTAAACATTTTACTAGACCTTCAGGGATGCAATTTAAATTATTTAACCATTATCATGTTGTTATGCCTTTAGTTTGCTACAAAACTTTCATTATAAAAAAATATTGAATAAAGGGGCCAGTAGGTGGTGTGGTGGCTAAGGGCACTGGACTCCCACATGACAGACTGCAGTTTGAGTCCTGCACCTGGTGGCTTGTTTTCTTACTCTCTCTCTCTCTCTCTCTCTCTCTCTCTCACACACACACACACACACACACACACGCACACACTCTGCCCCTCTCTGGTCAGATTAAAATGGAAATAAAATTTAAAGCAATGAGGCACAAATTTTCACTTCTTTTATTGTCAGAGTGTATGTATGTGTTCTGTGTGTGCATATGTGTGTGTGAGGTTGCGTGTGTGTTTGCATGTGTGTTTTATTTCATAATAGTATATAATGTCATCAAGGGATATACCAATACATGCTTTTTTTATCTAGTTTATTTGATTAAAAATTGGAATTCATTTTGACAGGTCAAAGTTCAAAGATGAATTAAATAAATAAATTTGTCACAAAATTTGTTTCACATATACTACTTGTAGGATGTAAAATTTAAAATAATCACTTTGTACAAAGTGTATATACTGCACATAAATTTATGATGTATGTAGAATAAATTGTAATAGAGATGGACATAGAAAAGATTTGAAATAATATTGGTATTCATAAATATTTTACATCTACAGCATGTAATAAAGTGAAAATTAATGTAGCAAGAGTAACAAATGGATTAGATTAACACTATGCCACTTAAGGAAAACTAAGTAATGCTAATGCCAAAATTATAAGTGTATATGAACATATATATATATATAATTATATGTAATATATATTATATATAATCCTTATACAATTATTGTTCTTTTGTAAAGCAGCATGGCAATATGTACAAATAGTCTTAAATTTTTTAATTATTGTATTTAACTTTATTTATTTATTTAAATTTGATCAGAGAGGGACAGAGCAAGAGAGAGAGAGAGAGAGATGGAAAGTGAGAAAGCAAGCTGCCACGTCTGGGACTCAAACTGCGGTTGGCCATGTGGGAGTTCAGCACCCTTAACCATCACATCACCTGCTGGCTCTTTGAAATGTTCTTAATTTTTATTTTTTAGTTCTTCCTTTGATGTTAGGGTGAGATAATATAAAGAGAGTTATGAGTATGTCTCTTATTATTTAATATTTATTACAATAAAAAAGAGAGATTTAAGTAAATTATTTAATTTACTTAAAGTGACTGAAGTATGATCCAGTCACTTTGAAGTAATTAATGTGCTAAAATTGCAACAGTTGTGCACATTCTGTAGGTTGCCAGAGCTCATCTGTAGCTGGCCTGGGCAGGTCCACTAGTATCCCCCATACCACCTGTCCTGACTGGTTTTCTCCAATGCCAAAGGAGTTGTATTATCCCCATGCCCCTAGTTACAATAATGGAAAATATACACAAACTTATTTTAAACCCACAGACATCCATTCATCAACAGAAAACAGCTAGAAGAAAATGGCAAGTAATGCTCATGATATTTGGCAGATCAATCTAATTAGATCGAATTTTGCAAATTCTCTGAGATACGTTGTTTTGTTATTGTTGATTTTCATTTCATAACAGAGAAAACAAAAAATGCTATCCTAAAGTGTTTACTTTTAATCCCAGCATGTAAACATATTTGTTGGAATGAATTCTACCTTATAAAGATCATTTTCAAATGATGCATGCACATAGACACACACACACACACACACACATGCAAGCATACTATTTTTACTTGATTCAGATGGCCCAGGACTGGATCTGGCTGCTTCATTAATTGATTTCCATAGTTACCATTTCATGTAATGAAACTTTTTCTCTGACTGCAACTCAGTTTGATTTGGAGACACCCTCTTTGCATCATTAGCATTTGCAGTGTTCCACCTCACTGGTCTGAATGATTTAATGTGTTTTTCTAATGCAGGAGAGGGACTTAGAAACAGTGGAGGACAGAAAACATGGAATTCCTTTCATACTTGCTATTTTCAGACTTTCAAGGCCTCCGAGTTTGCAGTTCCTCATGAGTTACTGTTAGCGTGTCATCTAAAATTTTTACTTCATCTTTCATAAGCATGCTATCAGACAAAATGCTTTTCCAGACATTTTTCTCCAGAGGAACTTTAGAAGTGTATATGAAAATATGTACTTTATTATCACTCTTTCTCCCAAGTTGTTATTTTTCTTTTTTCTTATGTAACAGAAAGAAAGAGAAAACACTTAAAATAAGAATAAACTATAATGTCTAAGATGGCATAATTCACGCTAGTAGGGGGCTGCATGTCTGTGCCATATCCTTGCTCTGCCAAAGAAGGTGGCAGAAAGAGAAAGACAAAAACCAAAACCCCTGAAATGTTAAAGCGGCCACCATTTCACTTCGGTTGCATGTGTAGCCCTCAATTAAAAAAATTAAATAATGCGCCTTCATGTCAGCCGTATTAAGCCTGAAACCGAACAGGACATGCAAGGCTCCCGGAGGTAAGAAACGCATCGTGGAGGCCAGGTGAGGGCGCAGCAGTTTGTTCCTGGACCCAGCACGGAAACGGTCCCGAGTCTGCGTCCCGGCGCCTCCCTGAAAACTCCGGGCACGTGGCCACATGCCTGGGACGCAGGGCCAGCTGGAGGTGGGTTATGGGGTGAAGACCCTGTCGAGGTGCCTGTTTCACTATCTTAGGGAAGAAATGAATAAACTGTAAAAGTAATTTTAAAAGGATGCATGAAAAGAAAAAGAATAGCTCTGATTATATCCAGCACTGATCTCCGAGTAGATTCAGAACTCGGAAAGTGGTTGGCGAGCCACTGCCTGGCACTGTACCTAGCGTCACGTGGGAACCCAGTTAATCGGAACTCGAAACTCTACAGATCTAGACTGAAATATGGGATATATTGCTCTTTAAAATATTATTTACATAAAGAAAAGGTTTTTTTAGGTTAAAATTGCATTTTTTCATTATCCTCGGTATAATAATTAGTTTAGCTTTATGTCTTGAAATTACGTTTTGATTCAAAGCTAACTGGAAGATTACAACTGAGGTGTAAAAGTGTACATGTTTGAGCCCTGGTGTAAAACTGCTTTGTACTTCCTGGAATATAAACTCTTTGAGGGCATAACCATCTATATTTCAGAAATGGATTTCTCTTGCCAGAGGGTACCTAGCACATAGCCTGTACTCAATAAATATTATCAGATGAAGAAAGGAAAAGATCACATTGTTTTATTATTATTATTATTATTATTACTGTTATTATTTGGTTTTTTAGAGAGAGATTTTTGCCAAGGGGCACATGTGCTCGCCAGAGAGACATAGAGAGACAGAGAGATACAGAGATACAGAAAGAGAGAACTCACACTCCAGGGGGGATGGCCATGCCTCAATCCCTTCTCCTCCATTCTCCTCTCAGGATTTTGGGCACGCATGCACACTTACGTGCCTGGTGTGAGTTTTAAGTCACCATGTCTGAGACTTGAACCACGGTCAACTCTGTGGGAGTCCAGTGACGTAACCGTTACTCCATCTGCTGATCCCTGGTTACTTTCTCAATGAGATACATTTGGTCTCAAATGTTGCCTAATTTGCTTAGGCTATTTTCTATATATTCAAGAAATTCTTATTCATCATTTCATTTTGCACGAGGCGCCGTACCTTTTGGTAATCCTCCCTTCCTGTCTTTTCTTATCTCTATACGTGTGTCCTACTACAGCTTTGCTCTCTTCCCAGTACAGGAGGCAGCGCAAGGAGGGAGCACCCTGGGACTGGGGGAGGGGAGTGGAGAACTGGAACCCCAGCCCTCCCCCTTCCTGTCTTTTCTTATCTCTATACGTGTGTCCTACCACAGCTTTGCTCTCTTCCCAGTACAGGAGGCAGCGCAAGGAGGGAGCACCCTGGGACTGGGGGAAGGGAGTGGAGAACTGGAACCCCAGCCCTCTCCCTTCCTGTCTTTTCTTATCTCTATACGTGTGTCCTACCACAGCTTTGCTCTCTTCCCAGTACAGGAGGCAGCGTAAGGAGGGAGCACCCTGGGACTGGGGAAGGGAGTGGAGAACTGGAACCCCAGCCCTCCCCCTTCCTGTCTTTTCTTATCTCTATACGTGTGTCCTACCACAGCTTTGCTCTCTTCCCAGTACAGGAGGCAGCGCAAGGAGGGAGCACCCTGGGACTGGGGGAGGGGAGTGGAGAACTGGAACCCCAGCACTCCCCCTTCCTGGCCGTGTGACCGCAGGCAAGCCCCACCACAGTTTCCCGCTTCTGTGTTGCTAGCCCTAAAATTAAATCACAATTCTAAGTCATAGGATTTTTGAGGATTGAATAAATCAAAACTAGCAAAGCATGGGAAATGTTATATAGTGCAGCAGATATCGAGTGTATCTTAGTTACGACTGTCGTTTGTGGAGATTGTGTTTTAGGAAACTCGCCCTTCATGTACATTCATCTTCAGTGTCTACACACTTCCTTTTACTCTTTTATCCTTTAAGTTTTACAGTGTACATTTTCAAATATGTTCTCATCCGTGAGCCATCATTTGTAATTGTGCAACTTTAAAAACGTAGACTTCAACCTAAAGACCTAATTCCCCGTCAGTAAAATGGGGGTTGTAACAGCACTTTCTTAAGCATTAAATTAAGTGTTCAATACTAAAATAAGGATTTTAAAGCATTTGGCACACACTCCGTAGTCAATCAATTTTAGCTATTATTATTATTGTTTTTAAAGTTATGATTATTTTGCAAAAACACAATGTACCCTGGGTGTATGGAGAACAAGGCAATAATATCATCTATATACTATTCTTATTTTACTTCATTTTCACATCACTCTCATGTTCAGAAATTCTCTCCCATAACAATCCACACTAAATCTCCAAATGCTGTTCTCTGACCAACACTCTCCCATTTGTCTCTTTTTCTGGGTGTTCCCTCTGGGAATTACCTTACATTTATCTAAATTAAATCTCACCCTCTGGTGCTGTTTTCCCATTTCTCACTTTTAATCACTCTGAAACTCTTTCCACTTCCAGGGGGTTTGCAGTTTATTCTGAAAATGTATCTGCAGCCCTGATAAACGCACCCTCGCCTTCCTGTTGATCTAACACGATGATAGAGCTCTCTCTGAAATCTACCTTGACTCACTTAATTGTGACATTCTCTTTATTGTCCGTGATTCCTGTCGCTTACCATGTAGCAGTGTGGCGAGTCACGGAGCGCGAGTGGAAGGGGGTGGGCCTCAGACGCTGTGATGCGCAGATCGGTTCCCACTCTCGCAGTTCTCTGAGCCCAAACGCTGGGGAGACAAGGACAAAGAGTGTTGGCAGTATTCTGTTTTGTGATGAGTGAAGACCAGGAGAACAGATTTGTCATTACTCCCTGGACTTCTTTCACTTCCTCCCCGATGATCACACCTCCACTTATTTGTGTTCTATTAGAGTGGAGTTCGTGAGGTTGATCCCGGAGGTTTGTATCCAAGTGAGTGGGAAATGATACACACACACACACACACACACACACACACTGTACTATACCTTTGTGCCCTGCACAGATATTTATATTAACCAGTCTATGAAAGGTCAAGTTTTGCTGTTCTATTTGTCAGTCATTCAAATGTAGTCTTTTTGCTCATTCGTTTTAATAATTTTATTAATTTGTATTGACAGATATGAATTGTACATACAGTCGTGCCCCTCACCTGCAGTTTTACTTTCTAGCATAGTATGATAAATATTTTGAGAGACAGAGACAACATTCATATAGTTTTTTCAGAGGTTTTTGTTAGAGGGTGTGTGCACTCGCCAGAAAGACAGAGAGAGACAGAGAGACAGAAAGTGAGAAATCCCCCCCCCCGGGGGGGGATGGCCACACCGCAATCCCTTCTTCTCCATTCTCCTCTCAAGATCTTGGGCATGCACACCTACGTGCACAGCTTGAGTTCAAGCCACCGGGTCTGGGACTTGAACCGTGGTCTACTACATGGGAGTCCAGCAATGTAACCATGATGTCATCTGCTGGCCCCATTTTTTATAGTACATTGTTATAATTATTCTAGTATTTGCTGTTAATCTAATAGTGTGCCTAAGTTATGGACTAGAATTTATCATAGTGTATACAGGGGGAAAGCATGGTGAATGTAGGGCTTGGTACGCAGTTTCCAGCCACCACTAGGTTCTCGGGATTTATTCCCAGTGCATAAGGGAGGGCCGTCTATGCTTCTGACAATATATTTTGAAACCTGTTACAGAATAGCTAAACTGAACTAAGTAATCTAAGTATTGCCTCAGGTGCCTGTTGTATCTTATGGTAAACTGGGGAAGGGGGTATTGGTCAAAGGATACAAATTTTCACTTAGACAGGGAAAGTAAGTTCAAGCCCTCTGTTTATTGTCCAACCTGGTGCTTATAGTTAGTAACAATGTGTCGTGTACTTGAACATCTCTAAGATGCTAGATTTTAATTGCAGTCTTCCCAGTCTTGAGAAAACCCAGGGGCAAACTTGACTAGCTCATTAGTGATACACACTTGCAGATTTCACATGGGAGTAACAAGGACCTGAGTTCAGTACGGAAATATTTGCAAGTTTCCAGCAGCCTTTCCTGCCCTCCGACTCTCCTACAGTATGATACTAAGAGCACAGAGAATTAATAGGGTCTCTAATGGTAAGAAACAAGGCATGTATCAAGCACTTGTTAATGATTGTTTTAAAATAAAGAAAAGCACCATGTTGCAAAGTGGTAGATGTTGAAGTCTATCTTAAAACATGTATTTTCCGCTGCCGTGCCAGACTCTGTTGACTTGAACTGCAGTCAGTCATGTGAGAGTCCAGCACCATAATGACCACGCCACCTGCTGGCCTCAATGTATTTTAATACATATTTTTAAATATTGTGACTTTCATATATTTTTTTAAATCAAAAAGTATTTTTATTGGGTCAGGTAGTGGCACAGTGTTAACAAAACGTGATCCATGCGGGAAATTTCCTAGGTTCAATCCTGTAACCTTCCTGAGCAAACTAAACACGTGTGTGCTGGCTGTAATTTAGAGGAGGATCTTTAAATGACAGTGTTTTAAATGCTTAATGTTGAAAGGAGTTAATGTGTGAAATAAAATGTGAATTCATGTATGGTAACCATATTCTTTTTTTTGTTTGTTTGCTTGTTTTTTTTTTTTTTTTTGGGGGGGGGGGAGAGGTTTTTTTGCTATAGGGCGCGTGCGCTTGCCAGACAGACAGAGAGATACAGAGAGATAGAAAGTGAGAAATCACCCCCAAGGGGGGATGGCCACGCCGCAATCCCTTCTCCTCCATTCTCCTCTTGGGATCTTGGGCACGCACACACACGTGCCCGGCATGAGTTTAAGCCACCGGGTCCGAGACGCGAACCACAGTCGACTACGTGGGAATCCAGCGACATAGCCATTATGCTAACTGCTGGTTCCCGGTAACCATATTCTTGAGAAACCTAAAAACAAACTTAAAAACTGTATGATTGAAGGAAAACTTTTTAAAAATATAATGTTCTCTCTGTGTGTGTGTGTGTGTGTGTGTGTGTGTGTGTATGGTGTATGATATATATGATTAGTTTCCAAGTACTATTGTGAATAATTGTGAGTTTAAGAGTTTTCAGCAAATGAAATGTCGCACGGTAAAGTTAGAGTTACTCGGAGTGGCAATTTGGGTAATTTAATACACAAGGAACTTTCACTTGGAAAGTGCTCCCTGTGCACCTGACCCAGGCACTCCTGGCCGACCATCCCTGCTGAGCTAATGCTCGCTGTACCTAAGATTAAACTGATAAGTAATACTGGAAAATCTTACGTTCTGGGTCCATTTGTATCTCTGTTTTCCAATAAATGGAAAATCAGTTAATAGATATTTAAAAATATGACATGATACTTTGTGTAGTCCAAATTATAAAAGTAAAACAAGATTTTGGAGTGTGTCGACCTTTTTTATAGAGAGAATATAATATGCTTCCACATGATTTTTAACAAAAAGCACTTTTTATTTATTTATTTATTTATTTGGAGAGGTTTTTGCTATAGGGTGCGTGCGCTTGCCAGAAGGACAGAGACAGAGAGACAGAAAGTGAGAAATCACATCCCCGGGGGGATGGCCACGCCACAATCCCTTGGGCATGCATGTCCATGCGGCTGGTGCTAGTTTAAGCCACTGGGTCCGGGACTCAAACCATGGTTGACTACATGAGAGTCCATCTAAGTAGCCATTATGCCAACTGCTGGTCTCAACAATAACCTATTTTTAATGGAGACAATGAATAATTGTTTATTAATTTTTGTTTTTACTTTTTTATTGAAGTGGTTAAAAGCATGCCTGTTTAGATCCGTATCTGTTTGTCAAGTCGAATGGCTACTGTTTCTTTTACTTATTCTTTTTTTTTTTAGAAAGATTTTTGCTCTAGGGAGTGTGCGCTCACCAAAGAGAGAGACAGTAAGAAATCACGCCCCCCCCCCCAGGGGGGTTGGCCATGCCACAGTCCCTTCTCCTCCATTATCCTCTTGGGTTTGGGGTTCACATGCACATGCCCGCCCCACATGAGTCCCAAGTTGCCAGCTCTGGCACCGAACTGCGTTTGACTAAGTAGGTGTCCAGCGACGTAACTGTTACGCCATCTGCTGGTCCCAATATCCTGCTTTTTCTATGGTCTCATTTTTTGCCTTCAGATATGTTTGTACAACACTGATCTTGTAACGGCTGTCACAAATAAATAAATTCGGATGACAAAGCTGATCTCAGATATTGAGTCTTAAGAATTCCGGGTGGTGGGGCCAGCAGGTGGCATAGTTGTTGAAGTGCTGATCTACCACATGGCTAATCACAGTTCGAGTCCCTGGCCTGGCAGTTTGAAACTCAAGCCAAGCATGCATGTATGTGAACCCAACATCCTGAGAGGAGAATGAAGAAGGGATTGCAGCATGGCCATCCCCCATGGAGAGTAATTTTTCACTTTGTCTCTCTCCGGTGGGCAGAAACGCCTTATGGCAAAAATCTCTCAGAATAACAAACGCAACACTAGCCACACCCGGTGGTTGTGTATTTTTTTGAACTACCATGTGGTTTTTACAGCATGCATACAATATACAATCATCGGGGCAAGGATGTTCCTATATCCACCTTCTTTAATCTGGAGCTTTATATCGTGTTGTGCACATTGCTTCATAGTTCTACTAGTTTGGGTTTGCAAATATGTATTTTAGATTTTCTTCAGTAGCTTCTTTTACAAATACATTTATTTAATTTTTCTAGTGAATACTGTTCAGAAAAAAATGTTCAGATGAGCAGGATAAAGACCCTGTACTTTAGTAAATCCTCCATAAAATTGAGAATATTACTACAAATATCAAGTAGACATAAAAGAATGGGAGTTTTTGTATGTTTTTTAAAAAAAGCCAGAAAAATGTAGATTTCAATATTTATTGTACTGGACCTCCTCTCTTCTCAATTAACCAAATGCCCCGTGGCAAATCTGAGCTTTGCACAGACAGACTCCTACAAGTTAGAAATATGAAAAAATCATATGAGTATATAATTAATCTGTACAATTTAAGTCCAGAACATTCTTTTTAGCCGTTAATTTATAGGACATCTATTCACACTTTCTGAATTAATGGTGTCATTGTCCACATCCCTGGTCTGTTTTGATAATGAAGATGAAATCACCTCATTCTGCGTTCACAGGCATTTCAGAAGCACTTACGTGTTGGAATTTCCAATTACATTGAAGTGACACAGGATTTTTAAAGACCTGTGATTTTAAGTTAGTAATTTTGTTTAAAATCATTCCTAGAAGGTACTAATAGAAGTGCATAGTTAAGATAATTCATATACAAAGAAGATGAATTTCTAGAGTTGTAAGGATCTAAAACAATCATTGTATGGTAACATCGTAGGCTTATAAAAATTCTTCAGTCTATGACTATATTGAAAAAGGCAAAAATAAACAAAAAACAATCTGTGTTTTTCTTAAATTCTAGATAGCTTTAGGATTACTGACCATAAATAAATGCTACTGTTCCTCTCATTAATACTTTGTTAACTTTCTCTCTGAATTGTGAGTGAGGATTTGTGAAGGAGTGAAGTAAAAATTAGTGTTTTTTTGTTTGTGTGTTTGTTTTTGACAAAAAGAAACTTGAAACTTGAGAAATTGCACTAGATGTGTTAGACAGACTTGAAAGAGTTTATTCTCGCCTATGTAGTGGGGGTCAAGGCTGCAGTGAAGGAAGGCCCGGAGCTTGCTACCTGCTGGAGTCAGCCAGGAGGGCTTAGCGGAAGACATGGGCCAAGACATGGGCCGGGTGAGGCTGGGCTGGGGGAGCAGGCCCTCTGTCTGCTGACAGTGGAGGCCCTGCCTCTCCTGAGACCCAGGTAGGGCACGGTCTTCCCTGATGAGTACATTTCAAAGGAAAGGCCCCAGAGAAAGGCAAGGAGGTTGCAAACTGGCTGGAGGCTAAAGACTCGTATTTCCAAGGGGCACAGAAGTATGGGCATCTGCAAGACTAAAGTAAATCCTTCAGGAAATCAGAGGCCATAGTTGGGGACAAGCCTGTGGGATATTCTAGGAAAACCGGCCAGTTTGGGGTCTTGGTCATGCCAGGGTCCCTCTGCTTCCCAGGAGGAAAGGTGTTAGCATAGCTGACAAGGATTACTTGGGGGGTTCCTTCTCAAAGCCTTTTTGTTAAGCATGTTGGTGGTTAAAGACACATTTGAATTAAAATGTGCCCTATTAAAATGTAAATACCCCCTTGGAGTCAAACTCCCTCACAGATCAGTACTCTGAGTGATTTACAGGGGATAATCAGATCCAGTTCCTTCTGGCGGGAAGGTGCCCAGGGGACTTGCGTTCGGATTGGATGTTAAGAAGAGAGAAGAATGATTGTTGTTCTATGAGAGACCAGGGAAAGGTAGACCTGTCAGGGTGCTGCTACCAGACACCAGAAATTGCGGTTGGACGGGCGGAAGGTGACGTGTTTCTTCGTGTTGTGTGCGACTTGGAGTGTAGCAGCTGTCGGCGTTACTGTGGAAGTCCATCTTGCTCGTCATTTACCTGAGGCTTGGAGTACTCGAGCGCAGGCGTGGGTATAAGCTGACCCATCCATAAGTGGGAGCAATTTCCATCTTACTTTTAGAGCGCTGAACCAAGGGAAGCCGCAGAATCCAGTAGGTCGTATGTAAAGAACGCAAGCGTGTTGTAGGACTGTCACGGCAGCACGGCCATGTGTCACCAATGAAGCAACCTGTGGAGTGGGCCAGAGAGGACACTCTAGATGAGCAGGCAGTAGGCTCTCAGAGCATCTCCCCGCCCTGGTCTGCCTGTGGGGGCAGGCAGCCGGAGAGAGCGGCTCAGACCGTGTGGTAATGAATGAGCGTGGCCCGCTCCAGTACACCTTGATTCACGGGAGCAGGTGGAGGCCAGAGCGGACCCACCGGCTTCATTTGCCAAGCCCAGGGCCATGGGAACGCCGGCTGCGGTGCAGAAGGCACTGCCCTGCTCCAGTCTGCAGCCACCTGTTAACGCTCCAGTTGCAGGCGTGCACACGGACTCACACGGCGAGGCTGGGAACGAGACTGTGTCAATAAACTTGGAAGTGACAAGGAAGAGAAAGGTCCTCTGGACAGAAATGTCTTTAGAGTTGAAAAGGGCAATTCATTAGCTGATTAGAGCCTGACCGCCTGGAGGAGATCCGACTCCCTTCTTTGTAATTTCCTGCTCCTCCATCTCCTGAAGCTTTTGTCCTGTGCCTTAGGAGGGGGATCCCAGGCGCACAGCTGACAGGGTTTCTACACCCAACGCTTTCCTGTCCTAAAGGAAGAAATTGGCATTCCAGTACCAACAAAGGCATCCTGTGGTTTTGATTAGCTCAGTCAATCCCCAATGCCTAATTAATTCTGGATGAATTGTTGAATTTGCTTCTAGATTTGCATAGCTGAGGCCCAGTCTTTGGGCCCGTGAAGAGCTGCCAAAATGGACAGCCAGTTCAGCTCCCTCTCTTTCTCATCCGTGTGCCACGGCACGCCAGAGGGACGCACTGTAGAACTTGGTCGTCACTGTGAGATGTCCTGGGTCCCAGCGTGCATTCTCAGTCATAGCAGCATGTTAGTAGGAAGATAGCAATCTCTTTTAGCCAAATGTTTTAATTAGGTAGACAATGTTATAGTCTTCTCCAGTCCAAAGGCGTAGATTCCATCATAGCCGTGGAGGGAAGTTTGTTTCTGTACCCTCCTTCGACTGCAATCGAAAGCATAATGAAAACATTTCAGTGTATTAAATACAGAGTGAGTGACGCGTCATTTGACGAGGCCAACATTAGCACCCTGGGTTTCTGTGTGACAGTGGAAGGAGGGAACGTGGGCTAGCATTCTTTCCCTCCATCTGGACCGACTAACTGATCGCTTTACCCTGGCCGGCGGATGAGGATTCCCGGCACACCTTCCCGTCGGAGTCTCTCCTTCACGTGCATATGCACTTTCTTTCCCTAATGAATACATCAAATTCCAGTTGTAAGTATCATAGTGAGACTTTAAAAAGTATGCTACAGATTCAGGAATTCAGCACACATGAATGTGTGTTTCATGAATGTAGAATATGATGTTAAATTTTCTCAAATCATATGTGGTATTTACACCAACAAATCATGCAGGAAAAAGGCACTTGATTATTTCAACGTGTCCTTGACCTTTTTTTTTTTTTATTTTATTATTTTTTTTTTGGAGAGGTTTTCGCTATAGGGCGTGTGCGCTCGCCAGACAGAGAGAGACATAGAGACAGAAAGCGAGAAATCACCCCCCAGGGGGGATGGCCACGCCACAATCCCTTCTCCTCCATTCTCCTCTCGGGATCTTGGGCACGCACGCACACGCGCCCGGCGTGAGTTTTAAGCCACCAGGTCCGGGACTCGAACCGCGGTCGACTACGTGGGAGTCCAGCGACATAGCCATTACGCTAACTGCTGGTTCCCGACCTTTTTGATATATATATGCAGAAGAATGCTTGTCACTGCATTGGGCGGCTCTTCAGAAGTTCCGATTACTTCTTCCACAAAGGAGAGAGACGGGAAGAGAAAAAGGCATCTCCCACGGACCCTCCTCCCACAGCCCGACCCCAGCCTCAGCAGCCCAGCCGTGGCATGGACATCATGCCTGCTGTGCCCAGGAAGACCCCAGGGTGCAAGCCCAAGGTCTCCCTGCGTGGGTCCCGCACGGTGGTGTCGGCGTGTCCTGGGGGCTCCTTTTCCTTGTTACACACTACATGTGCTGAAGAACAACGTCAGTGCATCGGTTCTCTGTAAGAACAGACTCGGATGAGGCATGAGCAGCCCATGGTTATGAGCCTGAGATCTCCTCTGTGGATAATTACCGTCCACGAGAACGATGCCAATATGATTGTACATGCAATTCTGTAAACATAAATAATTAACATCGAAGTGAGAATACTAGTGTTATACTTCCAAAGGTGGGGGAATAGCGCTGCCCTAACCGGCAACACTTCTGTAACACTGGCAGCCTCAGGGCGCTCTGTTGGTAGGGGCCAGGCCCAGTAATAAGTATTTTAATAGGCATTTAAAAATATTTCTAATCTTTACATTAATCTTAATAGTTAATCCCAGTCATCTTCATAATACCATTTTCATTTTAAAGAAAATTGAAACTACCAGTTTTAATACAATCACCCAAACAGAGTGTATTAAAAATTAAACTGAGGTCGGGCCCAGCAGGTGGCGTAATGGTTATGTTGCCGGACTCCCACATAGTCAATTGCAGGTTGAGTCCCAGACCCAGTGGCTTAAAACTCATGCCAGGCACATGTGCGTGCATGCCCAAGATCCCAAGAGGAGAGTGGAGAAGGGACTGCTCTGTGGTCATCCCCTCACAGTGGTGATTTCTCACTTTCTGTCTCTGTCTCTCCGGCAAGCACACACACCCTATAGCAAACATCTCTCTTGGAAAAAAAAAAAAAAGGAAAAAGGAAATCAAAATGACGTAATCTTCAAAATCACATGGCAAATCCTTGTCTTCTTTATAATGTAGTTCATGCTGCTATCACCAATGCTATTCAGCATTCGTGGTCTGCAAGATGTATCCCTGTTTACGTAATTTATACAATAGACTTTGTATTTAGAGCGGTTTTAGGTTTATCTCAAAATTAAGAGGAAGGTACGAATATTTCCCATACATCCCAGCCCGTGAGGAGCAGAGCCTCCCCACTATCACTGTCCCCAGCAGGAGCGGTCTGTCCGCTGTAATCAGAAGTTCGGGGTTTGCATTAGGGCTTGGTCTTGGTGTCGCGCATTCCGAGGCTCTGGACGAATAAGGGAAGCCCTGTATCTAGGCAGAGCCCTGGAACTCTATGACCCGTCTTCCGCCCTCCCTCTCCCACACCTGGCAGCGACCTTTCTACTGTCTCTGTGGCTTCGCCTTTTCCAGAACGTCCTGTCCTTGGGATCCTGCAATACCTGGCCCATCGGCGTGGCCCTCTCCACTTGGCAATTCACGTTTAAGCCCCTTGTATCTTTGCATGGCTTGGTCACGCGTTTGCTTTCAGTTGTGATTTATCCTCTGGTTTGGGTGCACCTCATTTTGTATATTCTTTGACCTGTCCGAGGGACAGCTTGATGGCTTCCAAGTTCTAGAAATGATGAAGATAGCAGATATGAGCAGCCCTGTGCAGGCTTGTGTGTGCACATGTTTTCAAGTCATTGGGAAATATCAGGGGCACCGAGCTGGATGGTGTGCTGAGACTACGGTTAGATGGAAAGAGACTGGCCAAGTCTCTTCCAAAGTGGTCGTGTCTTTTTGCATTTCCACCAACAGTAGGAGTTTTCCTGTAGCTTCTCAGCCTTGAGATTTTGGCCATTCTACCGGGTGTGCCAGTATCTCACTGTGCTTTCATTTGTACTTGCCCAGCCACGCGTGGCATGGAGCATCTTCTCATGTGTCCTTACTGGTCGTCTGTAGGCCATTCTTTGGTGGGGTATTTGTTCTGGTATTTTGCCTATTTTTCAATGACGTTTTTTGTTTGTTTTTATTGAGTCTGAAGACTTCTTTCGGATAACAATTCTTTGCCAGATATGTCTTTCACAAATATTTTCCCCAGCCAAGGTCATCTAGATTTCTCCTGTATTGTAATCCAGGAATTTACAGGGTGTTTTTTGTTTGGCTTATTTGACATTTAGGTCTGTATTCCATCTTGAGTTTATTTCCATTCAGGTGTCAGGTCTGTGTATAGATTCATTGGTGTGGATGTCCAACGATTCCAGGACTGTTTTGAAAAAGTGACCTTTTCTACTTTGCATGGTTTTTGCTCTTTATCAAAGACCCAATTGACCCTATGTAAGTAAGCCTGTTTGGGGGTCTCTGTTCTCGCCCACTGATCTATTTATGCACCTTTTACCAGTTACTTACTGTTTTGAGTACGGCTTTATAGTAAGTCTTGAAGTCAAGTAATCCAGTAACGTCAGTTCTTCACTTTGTTCTCCTTCAGGATGGTGTTGGTTAGTCTGGACTTTTTGCTTCTCTATATAATCTTCATAATCAGTTTGTTGATAACTACAAAATAATTTGCTTGAATTTTGATAGGGATTCATTGAATTTCTAGATCAAGTTGGAAAAAAATAACATCTTGCCGATGTGAGTCTTCCTGTCATGAACATGGACTGTCTCTTCATTTATTTACCTCTTCTTTAATTGCACTCATCAGAGGTCTGGAGTTCTGTAAATGTATAAATCATATGGAACTGATACGTGTTGTATTCCATTTACATGTATTTCATTCTTGGCAGTACTTATATAAATAGCATTGTGTTATTAATCTCCAATTCTACTTACTGATACATAGGAAAGTTACTGACTTTTGTATATTAAACTTACATTTTCTGCATGGCTATTCATAGCATCTATGAACAAGATATTTTAATTTTTTCCCTGTCAATTGGTATATATTTTCTTTCCTTTTTTTGTGCTATTGTTGTAGCTAGAACTCCCAGTATGATGTTGAAAAGCAGTGGTGATAGGAGACGTTTTTGCCATGTTCCTGATCCTTGAGCAAGCTTCAAGTTTCTGACATTAGCTACGCTGTCAGCTGTAGGTTGCTATACATGTCGTTTTTCAAATTAAGGGAGTTCCCTTTAGTTCCTGGTTTACTAAGAACTTTTTTCCTTTTTTTTTTTTTTAAACCATGAGTAAGTTTAAGTTTTGTTGAACTCTTTTTCTGCATTTATTGACACCGTCATGTGATTTTTCTTCTTAAACTCATGTATGTGATAGTTTATATAAATTGATTTTGAATATTTAATTAGTATTGCATACCTAGGATAAGTTCTGGTTGATCATGCATTTTTACATTCAACTGTATAATGTTTTGTTCAAGATTTTTGCATCTGTGTGCAGAAAAGAAATTAGTCTGCAGTTTTCTAATCTCTTTTTTCTGTTTTTGATATTAGGGTAAGGCTGGCTTCAATATGTTGGGGATACTCCCTCTGCTGCTCTCTTTTGGGAAAGTTAGTAAATAGCTTGCATAATTTCTTCATTAAGTGCTTAGAGTTTACCTATGAACCCACCTGGGCCTAACATTTTCTCTTTGGGAGTATTATTAAGTATTGATTCAATTTCATTGGTAGATACAGGCCTATTCAGATTGTGTATTTTTCCTTTTGTGAACTTTGGAAGATTGCGTCTCTCAAGGAATTCGTCCATTTTATCTAGGTTATCAAACTAATGGGCATAAAGTTGTTCATGCTGTCCTTTATTATTTCTTTCTTGGAGGGAGGTGTTGCCATAGGGAATGCGTGCTCTTTAGAAATGGGGGTGGGGAGAAGAGAGCAAGCGGATGGGCATGCTGCAGCCCCTCGTCTTCCATTCTCCTCTTGGGATTTTGGGTGCACACACACGCTCATGCACCTGGGTGATCTTCCAAGCTGCTGGGTCCGGGATTCAAACTGTGGCTGGCCATGTGGGAGTTCAGCACTTACCCACCATGTGATCTGCTCGTCCCTCTTTTCTATTCTTTTTATGTCTATCAGCAAAGTTTCCATCTTCATTTCTAATGTTAGTAATTGGTGTCCTCTGTTTTTCTCTTGTTTTCTGTTTTTGCTAACCTAGTTTGAGGGATAATGATTTTATCTTTTCAGTGAACCAGATTGCAGTTTTACTGCTTTCTCTCTGAATTCTTATTTTCATATTTGTTAATTTCTACTAATTTTTATTATTTTTAAAAATTCTGCTCATTTTGGACTTAATTTATTCTTTTTTCTAATTTCCTAAAGTGAGAGTTTAGAGTTATAATTTTACCTGCCTCACCTTTTCTAACATATACAATCAATGCATTCAGGTGCTTGCTTTACAAAGCACATATTTTCTGATATAACTGCTTAGATTATTCATTTTATTTATTTATTTATTTATTTACCATCTTTAAATGTATTTATTTTCCAAACAATACCCGTCCGTGTCACTGGCACAAATCGGGGGGATCCTGGAAGAAGAGCTGGTTACTCATGACTACTAATTTTTTAAAAATATATTTGTTTTTTAGTGAGATTTTTGCTATAGGGAACATGTGCTCACTGGAGACAGAGAAAGAGTGAGAGCGAGAGTGAGAAATCACCCCCTCTCCCCCCCAGGTAAGATGGGCATACCACAATCCCTTCGCTTCCACTTCCCTCTTGGGATTTTGGGCAGGTATGCACACGCACCTGGCATGAGTTGCAAGCTGTTGGGTCTGGAACTTGAGCTGAGACTGGCCATGTGGAGTCCAGCACCACTACGCCACCATTAATGTTAGAATCTCATCTCTAGTACGTAGAATCAATCAACGCCTGTGTCTTTCTTAGATGATTACAACATATCCAAAGATCAATTGTATTCTCTCTTCTCATGCATTATGACCAAGGATCAGTTGGATTGCGAGAAGGATTCACTCTTCTTGTGCATTGTGACCAAGGATGTGAAGTCTTTGCATTTGCGTTTGCCATCCTTGGTGCACAGGACAATAGTCTCATCAAGATCACGAGGTGGCGAATAGAACTTCAGCCATCTCTTCCTCACTTAGAATTACAGAGAGAAAAAAACAAGCTATAATTAGGACCACAACAACATCTAACTCAGACATTTGTTATGAATATTAAATGAATCAGATACATATAACAATGTCTGAAAAATACTGTGTGTTCAGTAAGTGCTCACAATTATTTTCTTTTATCCATATTCTACAGGGAGCAACTCACTTGCAGGTAGATATTGAACGATATAATATTCCTTGCAATATCATGTATGTGCATATGTGTGTACGTGTGTGTGTGTGTGGGTACATGTGTGAGTGTGTGTGGGTACATGTGTGTGTGTGTATCTCAGCCAATATACCTATACTGTTAAAATCAGTCAGTTGTCAGCACCCTTTTACTTTTCCAAAACACAAAGGTAAAATTGACTGGACTTCTTTGAGTAACTACCCAATTCTCTCTGTTGGATATAGTTTTTGTTAGGTCTGGTTTCAACTAGAAATGATTCCACATAAAAGTAATTATTTTCCAAGTTGTTAATGCCATACCTATCACTGGATGAATAGACTGATTCTTTACTCATTGCAGTTTAAAATTCAACAGTATATAATTCATCTGAGAGAAATTAAATAAAAATTGAACAGAATATTTGAATGGTAATTGCACTATATTTGTAAGACCGCTGAAGGAATATCAAAATCATGAATTAAAATAAAAAAAGAAAATGAGTCTCACTATTGTTAATATGTAGAACTGCTTGAAGAAATATCAAAATACAGTCCTGTGTATAGTATTGCATTGTCCTTATTAGAGGTATGAAGATAGTAAAAATGAAGTTTCAAATTTGTATAAGAACCTTTGCTTCATTGTTTTACTGAAAGGATTTTATTGAAAAGTCTTTCACTTCCATCACTTCTCAATCCCAGCACTGCCGTGGAAAGAAATGACTTTGTTACTTTAGTGGCTGAATATGCTTATTTATACTTGTGATTGTAAGTCCTCATCACTTTAAGAACTTTCAGCAGAAATAATTCCATTCTCATTTGCATCTCTAGAATTTTCTTCTCTACTCGTCATTTTCCTTCAGAATAACCTCAAGATTAATTCTTTCAATTTCTTAGCAAACTCTTCCCATTTTTGCCTCTGCTCTTTTCTTCTCTGTCCAGTGTATAAAGGTATTTTGAAAAGTTATGCATTGCCACCTGTGCTGGCTGTTCATGATCCCTAAGCACCCACCTTTTCCAGGTGATAGCTCTAGGTTTCTGCAAGACTTGTTGCAGGTTGACCCTTGGGGGCATAGGCTGGCCAGGCAAGTTTCCTGTACTAGGTTCATTTACCAATGGAGACAAAAAAGTTTAAGTAAAAATTCATATTCTCGTTCAAGGTATATAAAAATGTGGGACCAGCAGTTAGCGTAATGGCTATGTTGCTGGACTCCCATGTAGTCGACTGCGGTTTGAGTCCCGGACCCGGTGGCTTAAAACTCATGCCAGGCGCGTGTGCGTGTGTGCCCAAGGTCCCGAAAGGAGAATGGAGAAGAAGGGATTGCGGCATGGCCATCCCCCCTGGGGGGTGATTTCTCGCTTTCTATCTCTCTGTCTCTCTCTGTCTGTCTGGTGAGTGCACGCGCCCTATAGCTAAAACCTCTCCAAAAAAAAAAAAAAAAGTATGCTGCTCCAAAATGTATGCTGCTCCAATTTCTTCCCAACATATATTGTCATTAAGCTTCTTAATTTATGCCAATCTGAAGAGTTTGGGCTTAAACTGTGTCTTCCTGATGGCATAAATAGATAGGAATTTTTGCAGATTTTTTACATTTTTATGCCACAGGACCTGTGTGCACATATCACACACACACACACACACACACACACACACACATACACACATACAAGTACACCCCCATCAGGGCCTGGTTATAGTGCAGTCTTTTTCCCTCCAATTTTACAATCTTGTTGAATAAATTTTGCAATCTTGTTGGGTTTGTTGCTAATGTGTATTGTTTTTGCTCATTCTCATCTTGTCTTCTCTGGCACCACATCATACTCTAGTTTGTTAGGAGTCATAAATATAAAATTGCTAATATGATTAGATGACTATAATGATATTAAATTACTTCAGAGTAAGGCTTTCTTTCTTATTAAATACTTAAAAAGTGGGCTGAAGTCCACCCAGTCACAGCAGAATGTTGTACTTTAAAATCCCAGCAGAAAGAGGTGAGTGGTCCATTATTATACCTAGCTCAAATGCCTTAGAGGAAAAAGGGGCCAATTGAGAGAAGTCAGCCTCCCATTTCTTCCTCAAGAAGGAAAAATCCCCAAAGACATGTGATACTACATGTGCAATCTTATCTCTAAGTTAAAATAATTTTCCAGATAAAGGTTGGGTAATTTCTTATAATACTCTTTTTTTTAAAAAAAAAAAAAAAAAAGGTTTTTGCTATAGGGCCATATGCTCACCGGAGAGAGAGAGAGAGAGAGAGAGAGAGAGAGAGAGAGAGACAGAGATCATCTCCCAAGGGCTATAGCCATGCCACAGTCCTGTCTTCAGTCTCTTCTGGGGATTTTTGGCCATGCACACACACACATCTGACATGATTTTCTAGTTGCTGGATCAAGGTCTCAAACAATGCAATCAGCCATGTAGGATCCAGTACCTTAACTTCCATGCCACCTGCTAACCTAAAAATTCTTATATTTTGAATGCTTGTAAGACTATATTATTAGCACTTAGCCATCTTTGTTTCTTTCTTTGCTATAATTGCTTTATGTTTTTAGTGGATGAGTGAGTTTAAATTATCTATTGTAACTAACAGAAAGGAGTTTCTTAGGTGTCTCTTTTAATGTTCTTATTTTTATAATTTGAATTGTAATGAAATATATTTTACAGATAATCATGTAGTATAAAAAATTCTAAGCAATTATCACAATAAAATGGCATATTTTGGCGTATCTAAATTAGATAAACAGTGACATTTATTTTGAAATCACACCTGTTTCTCGACAAAGGACGGTATTAGAATTTCCCAGTTAAAGAGCTTATTGAATAATTGTGGTTCTCTTGTAATGAGATTTATTTCATCCAAGATTTCTAAGTGTCTTTTTGTTATGACCACTTTTGGCTTTATATGGTATTATTATCTACTTTTAATTAGCAATTCCTTTCATTAGAGTAGACAAATGAAAAATACAATGTGATTCGGAAATATTGTTGGTACAATTTCTTTTAGGCTTCATTCTTTCAATAGGAATTAAGCAGGATTAGGGAAATATGATTATGACACTAATGTTTAAATAAATGAAATGAAATATTTAGCATAACTTTGTGCTTAGAAAATTTAGACGATGTAGATTTTAGAACAGAATCCTGGCTATGATAAGCTCTGCTATACCCATAAACTTAAAAGAAATTTTCAATCTAATTACTAAATCATCCTCTTTTAAACTGGTGTTTCACAAATATTCCTAACATTATATTCTTTTTCTATATTATGTTAAACAATCACATAGTAATTTTACCTCAGCTCCTGTAACTATTTCTAGTGCCTACTTGCTATTGAAATAAATGATTCATTAATACTTACCAGTTACGGTGTAAGTTGTTAGTAAATTATACTTGTCTCTTAGCTTTTCTAAGTAGTTAAAAGCAAAATGGTATACTGGATGGCATTAACAGCCTTCATAACTACCACAAATAAAGAAGAAGCACTATCAGAACTCAGACTATTCACTGAATACTTGGGAAGCTTCCAACAGGAGGAAGAGTTTGTAGGTCAAAGAAGTACTGACGTGTTTCAAAACACTCAGCACCATCTGTCATACCTATTCTACCATTTGTCACGGCACCCGGTGATTCAGTGTTAACTAAAGATCATTAAGCTGCATTATCATTAGAGATAAAAGGGCACTAAAATGATCAGTGCTGTTTGCCGCAAAGCAGTTGCCAGTGTATAACTAGCATACGATGTTTGTGGATAAAATGCGACAAAATAAAATATGCCATCATGAATGTATCTCCATGCAAGCACAGATTAACCGTAATTGACAGAGGATTAGGTTGTCCAGATTTTTCTTTGAAAATCTAATTTCTAGATTAACAACTGCAACCACTAAAATATGCACACACACTTAGAGAACAAAATACCTATTGTAATACACCTTAAAATCAACTTTAAGCTGGATGATAGCTTAGCTCATAATTATTGTTTCAGATTACTAATGCATTTCTAGACACTGTTCATTTATCTACAAAACTGAAAAAAAATTACTTCTTAAAAAGTATTTAATTCCTCACTAGAGTATTCTTTTTTTTCTTTTCTTTTTTTTGGAGAAGATTTTTTGCTATAGGGCGTGTGCGCTCGCCAGACAGAGAGAGAGACAGAGAGACAGAAAGAGAGAAATCACCCCCTGGGGGGATGGCCACGCCGCAATCCCTTCCTCTGCATTCTCCTCTCGGGATCTTGGACACTCACGCACACGCGCCTGGTGTGAGTTTAAGCTGCCAGGTCTGGGACTCGAACCACGGTCAAATACATGGTAGCCCAGCGACATAGCCATTATGCTAACTGCTGGTCCCCTCACTAGACTATTCTTGTTGGAAAAAAGGGATAAAAGTAGTTAACATATGTAGATTTGTGACATAGTTCATAGCTATCGCAAAGACTAGTAAAGATGGAAATGACAGTTTTCTAGCTAAAAGACATCTTGCTGCTAAAATTATTTAAGAAAAGAAACACTTAATTTTGAGAAGTAGCAAGTTAACATAATTGGTTTGATGAATGTAGCTCTATATAGCAGTGCAGTGAAGAGAGAAAACATGCAGCATAAAATAGCCAGAAAAAGTTCTAAAGAATTTTCAAAATTAATAATTTAATAATGCATATTACAGAGATTTAAAATCATTAACACATGTAGCCTTAAAATTCAAGAAAGAGTTTTTCTGTGCATGTTAACATTCCCTAAGTGAATAGTTCATTCTTTATTTTAATTATGCATCCTCTAAAAACAAACAAAAAACTTTTGGAAAGATGTTTCATGTAATCTTATGGCAAGTCTCATTTACTCTGAGACAATCACAGTATTGAATTGTAATACGTAAGTGTAAGAAGCACATCTAATTCAAATGGCGGGACCTAATACCAGACAGGGATTAGGGACGCCATCCCAGGGGACTTGGTAGCGATCATGTTTCTAAATGTCAGAACAAGCAGCGTTAGCGTGGTTTCAGAGCCAGAGGTCCTACTGTCCTTTACATGATGTGATGAGGAACCAGAAGCCGGAATTCAGGACTGAGCGTGGAAAATTATTTATCATTATGTTTCTCTGTAAGATGAAGTTATTCCTTATGCAATGTTCTTTCTGTAAGTTTGTGATATTAAAAAAGATACAAAATATTACATTCGTGATTTTAAATTTTCTATTCCTAATTGATCAAAGACATTTTCTTTTAGTAATCTTTTAGTGTATGTGTGTGCGTGTGTGTGTGAGAGAGAGAGAAATTGTATATGATAAAAAATAGGCTGAAGATATGTACTTTGTTCTTCTTACTCAGGAAGCATGTGCATGTGGGTGAATGCCACTGGGGGACATGAAACTGGCCGTACCCAGGACCGGTGGGGTGCTTGCTGCCGTTTCTGTCTCATTCCCCATCTCTCGCTTGGTGATGGAGTGCCCCAAAGGATATATTTAGGCTGAACTTCTCCCTCGTAGACAGCCTGGCACAATCGTAACTTAAATAACCATGTCTTTTACGTTTGGAGACTAGATGTTGTATGACAACTCACGAGTGTCAGTCCTTTCTGTTATTTTCATCAGGGGATGGTATGTCAGCCTGTGTTGATAAACTCAGATCACGGAGCATGAACACTCAATATGTTCAAGGCCATGGGGTATGTGCATGTGTTTGTGTGTTAGATGTTCAATTCTGTCCTTCTGATGGGAAAAAAAAGTGCCATTTTTATCATGGCACTTTGTGATGACACCAGAAATTCAAGAACTCTTCACTGATAGTTCTATAAAATTCAGTTGAGAAACATCTTTCCTCCTCCTCGAGAGGAAGATGGGTTTAAGGAGGAGAGAAAGAAGGTAGAGTGGCAGAGGGGAAGAAGAGGGGTTTGGGAGGCCCTGTAGTCATCACATGTGGTCTTGTTTATCACAAACTGAAAGCACCATTTTCTTCACTCAGTGCCTCATGAACCATATCTGCCACAGTGAGGAATCAGGAGCGATTACTCTAGCTCCCCACATGGAAATTGAAATTGGAATGTTCCTTTGTGTTGTCTGCCCTGGCTAAGGCTGAGAAAAGTCAAAATGCAAGATGCGATCCTAGTATAGAAAAGTTAGTGACACTCAGAGCGTCAGTACCCCTTTTCTCTTGGATACGAAGTTGCTGGGTCTAATCCCAGTCATGTCTTCTGATAATTGACCATGGCAGGGTTGTTCATTTTCATGGTGTGTAAGGGTTGCCTGAAAACAGGAAAGGAAACCAGATTTCAAATAGTTTCATGATTCAGCGTAATTATCGGCAGAAGTGTTTACATGAGTTATTTGGAAACAGGACATCCGGGGCAGCAGGTGGCACAGTGGCTAAGGGCGGCTGACCGCAGTCCATGTCTCAGACCTGGCTGCTCGAAATTCAGGCTGGACGCATGTGTGTGCATGCCCAAAATCCCAGGAGGATGATTGTGGTATACCCCCCGGGGGATGATTTCTCACATTCCCTTTCACTGTCCCTTGGTGAATGCATGTGCCCTATGGCAAAAACTTTAAAAAAAAAATAGGATACCTGACTTAAAATTTTTAAGGGTCAGGAAGTGTCAGTACTATAGCAACACTGTCTGACAAAGACAGTGAGTAGAATTTCACTTAGTTGCTATTTGACGAACTTTAGTTTTTTCTCCTCCCACTTTCTCAATAAATCTTATTTCTTTAAAGTCAATGTGTATTTCCCAGCAGAAGGAAGCAGTTTACTCATTTTCTGTGCTGGTGTCCTCTGAAGCCAGCCAGCAATGAGCTCACCTCACCTACGGTATAAATCTGTCTCGGGGTAAACAGCATCGTTTTTATTTCAGTGCCAATGACACACTACATGTCGGTCTGGCAGTTAAATAATGTATCTCTCTTTTGGGTGCCAGGATTATTATCGCTCTACTTCTGATATTTATCACATGTTTAATAGTTCGTCGCCTGGAGAGGATGGTTGTCAATCAATTAAATTGAAATGTCATTCTGACCTTTTATTGGAAACAATCTAATCTTTCTTCATTTCATCACAAGCTTTTATTTCTTGTATTCAAATTAAAAGTCTTAATTACTAATATCTAGAAACTCTGACCTCATTAAACTTACAAAAGCAGGTGCTCTTCAACATTGCTGCCGCCTTATCTTTGCAGAGGTGATCCAGTTGAGTCTGCCCGGCGATCAGAGGCTGAGTGTCACTGCAGCCACCGTGGGACAAAGTGCTGTCCTGAGCTGTGCCATCCAGGGAGCCCTGAGACCCCCCATCATCTGGAAGAGGAACAACATCGTCCTAAATAACTTAGATCTGGAAGACATCAATGTGAGTACATGAATAGCGTTGCTTTATACATTTGCGTATTTCATCAGATATACTCTAGACTAGGTGGAGGCTGGAGATCTTTTTTTTTTTTTTTTTCTTTTTTTGGAGAGGTTTTTTTTTTTTTTTTTGCTATAGGGCACGTGCGCTTGCCAGACAGACAGAGAGACAGAGAGACAGAAAACGAGAAATCACCCCCCAGGGGGGATGGCCACCCCGCAATCCCTTCTCCTTCATTCTCCTCTCGGGATCTTGGGCACGCATGCACACGCACCCGGCGTGAGTTTAAGCCACTGGGTCCGGGACACGAACTGCAGTCGACTACGCGGGAGTCCAGCGACATAGCTATTATGCTAACTGCTGGTCCCGAGGCTGGAGATCTTAATGAACACTACGTATGGAGTATAAGAGAAATATTGGAACATTGGTCTCTCTATTCTTCCGACTAGAGGTGCACTGTAAGCCGTTCAGAATGATCCGGATCATTTGCATTGGTGTGGTCAATGGGTCATAGGACAATGTGTTGGTGAGAAGACGGATTGGCCCAAAATCTAGAGGAAGCCTCTGTTAAGTTTAAAATGCAAATATTCTTATCCTAATAATCCACATTTCGAAAAAATTTTTCTAAGTATACCAGTATGTGAGTTCAGGTACACAGTGATGTCAGAGTCACAGCACACTGTCATCAACACGGAATGTGACGGTGTGAATGAGTGTGTCCAACATAGTTCTGTACAGCTACAGAAATCAGTGGGAGGGGCCTGTCTGTAAGTGCTGGTTTGGAAATATGATATTTGTATGTAGCTTATTATCTTACAGAATGCGTCTATTCATCTAGACATAGACACTGCTTATTCATAGACAATGCTTAAACTATTTCTATGAAATGACACACAGTATTTGTTCTTGGGACAGAGAAAAATCAGAAATAGAATATAGATTTTCTTCCAAGAAATAAGAGGGAATTTCAAAGGAGATCTGTGGCCATGGGGCGGGGAGACAACCTTTGCCTTAGTGATTTTGAGGTTATGTGGACTCTGAATATTTTTACTATTACTCAAGAAAGCTATCACCTTTTGTCTTAAGTTTTGTTGCCTCATAAAGAACCCCTAAAATACAGTTCAGCAATCAAGTCCTTTCTGTTTCATCTTCCAAATATTTCTATTTAATATCCCAGTATATATAAAAACAGAAAGTAACTCCAATTATTTTTTATTTTGGTGGATGTTTTTCTAATCATGCTTACATACAAGAGCTTTTCTCAAAGAACAACGTTCTGAAGAATAATGTTCAATTATCTACAATGTTGAAAACATAGTTTTACAGATCTGTGGTCCCAGGAGCACGCTGGATTCTTTGAAAGCAAGGCCTTAGAGAAAAACCATCCTAGATTTACTTAATGGGTTAGGTCCGCCCTCACCTCCACCCTTACGTGGTTAGGTCCGCCCTCACCTCCACCCTTACCTGGTTAGGTCCACCCTCACCTCCACCCTTACGTGGTTAGGTCCGCCCTCACCTCCACCCTTACGTGGTTAGGTCCGCCCTCACCTCCACCCTTACCTGGTTAGGTCCACCCTCACCTCCACCCTTACGTGGTTAGGTCCACCCTCACCTCCACCCTTACGTGGTTAGGTCCGCCCTCACCTCCACCCTTACAGGGGTTAGGTCCGCCCTCACCTCCACCCTTACAGGGGTTAGGTCCGCCCTCACCTCCACCCTTACGTGGTTAGGTCCTCCCTCACCTCCACCCTTACGTGGTTAGGTCCGCCCTCACCTCCACCCTTACGTGGTTAGGTCCGCCCTCACCTCCACCCTTACGTGGTTAGGTCCGCCCTCACCTCCACCCTTACGTGGTTAGGTCCGCCCTCACCTCCACCCTTACAGGGGTTAGGTCCGCCCTCACCTCCACCCTTACGTGGTTAGGTCCGCCCTCACCTCCACCCTTACGTGGTTAGGTCCGCCCTCACCTCCACCCTTACAGGGGTTAGGTCCTCCCTCACCTCCACCCTTACGTGGTTAGGTCCTCCCTCACCTCCACCCTTACGTGGTTAGGTCCGCCCTCACCTCCACCCTTACGTGGTTAGGTCCGCCCTCACCTCCACCCTTACGTGGTTAGGTCCGCCCTCACCTCCACCCTTACAGGGGTTAGGTCCACCCTCACCTCCACCCTTACGTGGTTAGGTCCACCCTTACCTCCACCCTTACAGGGGTTAGGTCCGCCCTCACCTCCACCCTTACAGTCAAGCTATTATTTTTTTTTTTCAATAAGGCCATGTATTTTAGGGTGCTGAGATTTGAAGACTTTAAAGATAAGCTCATTTAAATTGTTGCAGTAATATTGAAGACTATACTGTGAGTGATATTCTGTGGACTGCTTGTACATGGATATTATAAATTACTTTACTTACTTCATAATTCTTAGCTCTGTTATAGACATTTGAGATTTCTAGAGAAATGATTACTTAATAAGTGAGGTCTCTGAAATATACATAAACATTATCTAAGTTCTGGCATAATAGTTTTTTTGAATAAAGTTATTTTGGATGGAACTTATAGTTTGAACACATTTTTTTAATTAGGTTTTTTTTTTTTTGGAGAGATTTTTGCTATAGATGTGTGCACTCGCCAGAGAAGACAGAGTGACAGAGAGACAGAAAGCGAGGAATCACCCCCCAGGGGGGATGGCCACAATGCAGTTGCAGTCCCTTCTCCTCCATTCCTCTCTTGGGATTTTGGGCGAGCACGCACACGTGCCCAGCATGAGTTTAAGCCAACGGGTCTGGGACTCGAACCACAGTTGACTATGTGGGAGTCCAACAACATAACCTTTATGCCATCTGCTGGTCCCAAGACTGAACAAAGTTTGAGACTTTAAAAAAATAGAGTATTCAGAAGCTTTCTGTTTCACTTTAAGCTCTATTTTATTAGGCTGAACAAATGCTCATCATCCATAATGTATACAGAATTGATGGTCTTTAAAAATTAAAATAGCAAAGCACATCTAAAGATAGCTTGGAAAAAGGGAGAAATTTATTCCATTTCCCAATATACTCCTAGCATTTCTGTTTAAGTACTGTGAATCAACTGTCAGTTTATTAAAATACATTGGAAATGTATTTAACATTATAACTACAATGTGAAAAGAAAGTGATATCCCTTTTTTGTTTTATTTTAGACATTTCTGCTTAAAGCCTGTCAACACACGGGCTGTGTAAATGCTAGGTTATGATAGGTAGGGCTGCCTACAGGGGTCTGGGGTGTTTTCTGGTCACTCAGCATCTTTCACACCGCCTTCGGTGTTCTGCCAATTCTCACTTTCTGAGTTTTTGCTTTCCTGAGTTGGAAAACAGGCATCCTCCCTCACTGGCCTTCCTCACCATTTGGAGCAGATAAATAAATAAGATACAAAGAGGTGGATGCGCAAGATTCCATTTCACTAAGGAGAACAGAAAAATGCAGGTGCGTTAGAACGTGCGCTCCCACCTGCTCTAGCCTTGGGGACTGGGCAGGGGATGCTGCTTTCAAGGACAGCCACGATAAACACTGGAGATGTGCTGTGTCCGCCTGCCACAGGGTCTCTGATAGGCCGGGCTGAGCGTGCAGCGGGGCACCTGTCCGGTTTCTCAGACCCCGAGACTAATGCTCTGCTTTCCTGAGTGTTCCGGGGCTTCCTAATACTCTGTATTCAATTCCTCCCTTGCTTAAAACTGGCTAGAATAGATTCTGTGGTTTGCCTCTAGGATGTTTATTGTCTAATTCATTTTGGGCTTTAATTTAGTTAAGAAACATCTATAGTTATATATGCATAAAATAAATCTATTCATTTTTAGATGTTGATTTCTAATGTGTTAAAAGATTTTGCTGTAGTAAAATATGTTCTCACATTGTTCACGGCAAAGGGAATTTTCAGAGCATTCAGAAACGAGTTGGTTTTATACTCTATTAGTTTATTAGTTTGCATGATCTATTTTGATAAAAGATCAAAATTTTAACTTACAAAGTTAAAATTATAAATGCCTTTCATGTCAAAGAAAAGCAAGGACATTTTCTAGTACATAGCTACCAAAATTAACACGGGAAGATAACATTAAAATATAATAAATAAAAGTTTCAGTACATGTCTGGATTATTAAAGCCATTGAATGCCAAATATAAAAGATTATACCTTATTTTAAAAACACAAAGAATTCAGAATATGGAATGTACTTTAAATTTATGAGTAGAATGCCCAAGTCATATCTCGTTTTCAGGGACTGAAAGGAATGATTTAATAGTATTCAAACCATGCCTCTCAAGTTTAATGTTTAAAGCAATGAAAAAAATACAACTTTTCACTTTGAAAGTGTAAATGTTAACATTTTTATTTACATGGAAGAGTCATTTTTTGCCCAGTAGGGCTATTCAGGGCTAACAGTGCCCAAATTTAATATCACTGATAAAAATGATTTAATTAGCCATTTTGCATTATAACATTTTAGAAACCTATAGTGCTGCTTTTAATGCGGGACATATTGAAGGATACCATCAAAACTAGTTATTTATCATTTATTTATTCATTTTAGTTTGTCAAGAGCATGTTCATTCACCAGCGAGAGAGAGGCAGAGAGAGTGAGAGAGGAAATGAGGAAGCATCCCTTATGGGGGATGTTCCTCCATTTCTTCTTTTTTCAGAATTTTTGGCATGCACACACATGTGCCCAGCATGTTTTTCAAGTCACTGGGTCCGGTACTGAAACCATGCAGTTGACCATGAGGGATCCAGCCACCTTAACCAGCTCATCACAGGCTAGCACAAAAACTAGTTACTTCAAAAGAAAGTTATTGACTTTTTCCTTCTCTAGACTATACATAATTCATTTTCTTCACCTAAAAATGTAGGCATTTAGTGTTTGTAATAGAATACATCATTCACCATGTAATTTTTATTGCTGATTTATTTTTAATAGAAGCTTGAGGCCATTGTGGCTCTTAAAATCCAAGTGGAATCAGAGAATATTTATGATTCAGAATCTTCCAAGCCAAATAATGCAGAAAGCATTGTCATGACTGAGAAAACGGAATTTCTTCTATGAATGTAAAACACGCAGCATGTATTAACTTTGCACTCAGATGCATGTTATTGTAGGCTCAACAGTAACTGTTAAATTGGAGAAATTGTATATAATATTAAATATTTCTGAGTGCACTGTTTTAAATGGATATTCTTTCTAGATTACTTCTTTTCTGCTCATATACTAGATTACTACATGTCATAATTCACTTCTCAAAACATCTTAAAATCACTAACTTAAATTATATTTTTAGATATTGTAAAATGTCTTTTAAATATCCCTATTCTTTTGGAACTTATTTTTGAAGCTGTCAGTATGTAAAAAGGTAATATCCATTTGAGAACAAGAGGCAGAAATATATTAGTTTATTGAGTACCTTGTAATTTTAAGCTTTTTTAAAAAATATGAAAATTCATATTATTTAAGTGTTTATGAGAAATATTAGTACAGAAACATGACTTTGATATGATATTCTCTTTTCTCTTTCAATGAGAATCTTGGCTAAGTTCTGTTTATCTATATAGTCAATGAACAAAGCACGTTTTCAATATCTTTCTGAATCATGACTACAAATAGTATGTTTAAGCTGAGAAATTCTGAAATTACAGGTCTAGTTCCAATTTATCTTTTGAGTACCATTTTTCCCCTTGGAATATGCAAAACCCAAAATAATACATTTATTCCCAAATCTACATTTGCATCTCTAGTTACTCAGTGTAAATATAGCCGAGAATTGAGTCCTACTTAGTTTCCCTCATTTTTCCCTTTCAATCTAATGACACAAAACCTTGCAATTTTAATATTTTTATTGACTTTAAATTCCTCCTGTCCCTTTACTTCCACATGCCTGCCTTAGTTTAAGGCCTGGCGTTTCTCAGCCTCAGTCCTTCTCTCTTAGGGAGTCCGCACTTCCATGCCGAGGTAGTTCATGTTACAGCCAGACTGATCTTCATAAAACTTACATGTGACCGCTGAACTTTCTACTTGCAGACATTTTAATGGCTTCTTGTAACTTCTAGAAAAAAAAAAAAGTCTAAGAATGTTTAGCTTATTCTAGAAGCCGTATTTCTGTATTGCGTCTTCCTGTTCCTCCCCTGAATTCACCCTTTTCCACGGGGTCTCCATGGCTGGCTGTCCTTGACTGTGTTCGGTTGTTTTACTGCTCCTCACATATTTTCTACACATTCTTTTCTCTACTGCACAGCTTTCTCTTGCCCCCTTTCTCTGTCTGAATTCAGTGTGTTCTTTGGCAATAGACAAATGCCTCTTATACCTGAACTCATTTATTTTTGAAAGTCTTCATCCAACAACTACAGTATTTGTTGCTTCATAATAAAACTATGACTGCTCTTGCCTTTCTTCTGTGGACTAGAAACTGAGCACAAGGACCTTTACCGATTCAGCATTGCATTATGATGTGAGATTGTTCTGCCATGGAACAGAAACTTGATAACTCCTAACTGCACAAATAACAAGTGAGGTAACACTGTGTCTGCTATTTTCATGTATGCGTTGTTGAACTTTTGTGTACTTTTTATATTTAAAACCTTGCTAAAGTTTTTATTTTTTTGTTGTAGCCGTATGAAGGATTATCAATCAACTGATGTTTATTGGCAATCAATCATTTAAGCCTGGCACAGCTCAATAATTTCTAAATTCAATTTCTTTAATAACAGTTTTCATTAAACATATTGATTTTTTACTACAGTTTCAATTTAATCTCCTATCATATGCAATAAGGTAGGCAAAAAGAAATGCAGGAAACACACTTGATCATTGTTTAATCTTTATGCATTTACCAAATATTGATTTAACTGCTAAACTTTCCAGACACTCAGCTAAATGCCGAAGCTATAGCTATAAGAGGCATTGCTTCAGTATTCAAAATCTCACATTTCAAAGGAGTCAGAAAAAGAAAAATAAAACTGCATTAGCATTTAATAATGCAGTATCAAACAGGTTCTGAAATACATATACCACGAAAGGACTGGAAAAGGAAGACAAATGCAAGTGCTGAAAGCTTGGGACCCTTCTGAGCAGCCCCGAGCCTCACGGTTTGGATGACAGTGAAGAGGAGGAGTAGCTGATAGGCATGACTGGAATGGGAGCCATCAGTCTCGGGAGGGCTTGGTGCATTCGCTGAGGTTCACGTCTCTATGTCCAGAGCAAGTGAAGAGAGTAGATCAAGAAAGGGTTAATATGAGAATTAAAACCAGTTTTATTGCATTTGATGTTTAAGTTATACATTTATATTTATACCATATGAAACACAATGATATTTAATGAATACTTACGGCTTCTCAAACTCTGTAATTAGCCACTTAAAAAATATGCACATATATTTTAATTCATTTATTTCTCAAAACAAGACCTGTGTAAACCAACATGTTTGTAGCCATACTCAAGATTATGTTTAAATTGACTTTTTAAAGTATTTTTTGTGGTAAAGTATATATAATACAAAGTCTACCATCTAACGATATGCAGTGTGCAGGTCCATGGTGTTAAATGCATCCAAAATGTCGTGAAACCATCACCACCACCCGTCTCGTGGCTCTTTACATCTCATAGAACTGAAGTCCTAAGCCCACTGAGCAGACGTTCCTCTTCCTCCTTTCCCCCAGTGCCTGGAAACCACAATGGCACTAATCTTCATTTGGCTGTTCTATGCTCAAAAATCATTGAGTTCGCCTTCTGTGAACTTTTTCACTTAGTGTAATGTCCTCAAGGTCTAGTCCTGTCTTAGGAATTATAAAATTTTAATTATTGTATCTTCTTCTTGAAGTGAACCTTTTTAAAATGCATATTGTATTTCTTTTTTTCTTGTAACCTTTTTTCTTTTAATTTAAAGTCTGTTGTATCTGATTTAGCATAGACCCCCCTCCCCCCACCGCCTTCTTTTGGTTACTGTTCACACACAAAATATCTTTTTTCATTTTCTCAATTGCAATCTATTCGGATGTCTCTAAAGGGGAGTCCCTTGTAGAACACAAGTAATTATCATGATTTTATTTGTTTTTCTAATCTCCGTCTTTTGATTCAAGAGGATAATATAATTTACCTTGAAATTAATTACTGCTATGATGAAGTACAAAGTTTCAGTGATGCAAGTGAAGTAAATAATGGAGATTATTTTTATACATTACTGCAACTGTAGTTAGCAATATCATATCGCATGTTTGAAAGTTGCCAAGAGGGTGCATCTTATATTACCACAACTTAGAAAGTGGTAACCATGTGAGGTGAGGATATATTAACTTACCTCAGTTGTGTGAACACTTTACAGTGTGTACACATATATGATGATCACTGTAAACATATGCAATTTTTAGATGTCAACTATACCTCAGGAAGACTGGAAAAAAATAAAGTAATTGCTGCTGAGGAAGGATTTCCTCATTATGCTGATTGTTTTCTACATGTTTCAATAGCTTTTTCCCCCTCCAACATTTCTTACATTGCTGGTTTTTTTGTGTGTGTGTTTAAGTTGATATTTTATAGTGAAATGTTTACATCCTTTCTCATTTCCTTTTGAGTATTCTGTAGCTATTTTCTTTGTAATTACTACGGAGATTACATTTATCATCCTAAAATTACAGACTCTAATTCAAGTATTTACCCCCTAAATGTCAATAAAACAAAATACTGCTCATTTAGTGAGCACTCGTCCACCCATTTTGGTTTTCAATGTCATAAAAATCACATCTTTGTACATTGTCTGCTCCCTCAAAATAAAATAATAATTAAATGCAATCTCTTCAATTATGTAGAAAACAAAGTGTGGAATTACAAGCCAACATTATAATAATACTAGCTGTTAGATTAACATTTAAAAAATGTATTAGTCACTTCGATCAGGTAGAAATCAAAAGATTAAATTAGAAACCTTTGTTATAGCAATGGTAGCTTTTGTAATTTCCCTTTATTTAGCTTTATAGAGAGCTTCATTTCTGTATGTGGCTTTTAGTCACTGTCTAGTGTCTTTTCATCCCACCCTACAGGACTCTCTTCTTTCTCACATTCTTTCAGGGAATTTTTAAAGATATCAAATTCCATTAGCTTTTATGTATCTGAAAATGTGTAACTGTCTCCCTCACTTTTGAAGACAATCCTGGATATAGGATTTTTTTTTTTAGAGGTTTTTGCTATAGGGTGTGTGTGCTTGCCAGACAGATAGAGAGAGACAGAAAGCGAGAAATCACCCCCCAAGGGGGATGGCTACACCGCAATCGCTTCTCCTCCATTCTCCTCTCGGGATCTTGGGCACACATGCACACATGCCCGGCATGAGTTTTAAGCCACCGGGTCCGGGATGCGAACCGCGGTCAACTACGTGGGAGTCCAGTGACATAGCCATTACGCTAACTGCTGGTCCCCTGGATGTAGGATTTTTAATTGACAGTTTATTTCATTCAGCACTTCAGATATATCAGTCCTCTGCCTTCTGCCTGCTACAGGTCCTGATCTGAAATCTGCTGATAGCTTTATTGAGGAACCTTGTGTGTGATGATTCCTTTCACTCTTGCTGCTTCCAAGATTCTTTGTCTTGGCTTCAAAATTTGATTAGAGGGTCTATCACGATGTGTGTAGTTTTTTGAGAATTTGGGGTTTTAATATTTATGTGTTTCATCAAATTTGGCAAGTTTTCCGCCATTATCTTTCAAATATTCTCTTTGTCTTTTTTTTTTTTTTCCTCTTCTTCTGGAGTCCCACAATGCATACTTTGGTCCTCTTTTTCTTTAAGACTTATTTATTTAATTTTATTTGTCATTATTTTTAAATTGCTATAGGGCACATGCACTCACCAGAGAGACCAGGGGCGGGGAAGGGAGAGAGAGAGAGGGAGGAAGTGAGGAAGCAAGTTGCCAGGACTAAGACTCGAAGTGCACTTAGCCACGTTGAAGTCCAGAGCTTAAAATACCACGCTACCTGCCAGCCCGTATATTGGTCCTCTTAATGATATCCCATGAACCTCGTTCACTTGGTTCACTTTTATTAAATTTTTTTCTGATCTCATATTTGATAAGGAACACAGTCTTATCTTTATGTTCACAGATTCTCTTTTCTACCTACTCAAATCGGCCTTCTAATTGCTCCATGAAATGTTTCATTTTTCCTTACTGAATTTCATCTCCAGTATTTCTTTTGGGTTTCCTTTTAAGTTCCCCAATTCTTTATTGATAGTCATATTTTGATCATGTATCATTTCTTCCAGTGTTGTCATATATTCATTTAGTTCTTTGGGAATCTATTTTTAAATAATTATTTATTTAATTTGATTTATGATTATTATTATTTTAATTTGGCCAGAGAGGGACAAAGAGAGAGAGGGAGAGAGTAAAAAAGCAAGCCGCCAAGTTTGTGACTTAAACCACGATTGGCCATGTGGGACTCCATTGTCATAACCACCACACCATCTGCTGGCCCCAAGTTCTTTAAGACAATTGGAAAGCCTTCACCTGAGAAACCTACAGTTATGTCTTTTAAGGTCAGTTTTGTTGATTTACTATCTTCCTTTGAATAATCTCTGCTTTCCTGTTTCTATTTATACATTACAATTTTTTTTTATTGAAAACTAGACATTGGAATCTGAATGTAATTCTGGAAATCAGATTTTCTCCCTTCTACAGGATTTCTTGCTTCCCATTGGTTTTGTTTATTATTTTGTTTTCATTCACTGTTATAGACTATCTTCTGTGTCCAGAGTGTTCCTGGGATGTAAACTTAAGGGTTGGCAGGTTTCTTCTGGTCCTCTGCAGTTTTCTGGGCATGTGCAACCCTTTCTAATTTCCCTCATACGTCAGTTGTTTTGAATATCTTAGTCTTTGGTGTCTTGTTTCCAACAGAGAAAGAGAGAAAAATGAAAGGGGAGAGGAAAAGCATTGGTCTTTATATCCCCTCCAGATTACCTTAGCTAGAAATGGTGAGACTTGGAGAAATGAGGGAAGGCGTACCCCGGGGTCGGAAGGAGCAGTAACCAGTCAGCTCGGCTCCCTGACATCGGGAGGACACGCTGACTCCCGCAGCTGTCTGTACCCTGCTCTTAGAACGTGTGCACAGATGCCTGCCAGGGGCTTCCGGTGAAAGACAGGTAGCTGGTTCTGTGCTTGAAGCTAAAATCACCTGCAATTAGCCTCAATTTACTTTCAAGCCTTCCCCTGGGACTCTGAAAGCTTCACCGGCTCCAGGATTAGAACTAGTGACGTCAGCGAGACGCTGCCAGTGCAGTTGTTTCCCAGTGGAGAGGCAGATTCCTGTGGCCGTGTGCTACACTCCTTCCAGAATCCTCTGGGATTGAGGCTTAACTGCCTAGTTCCAGTAATGATTTATGTTTTCTTATAGCTTAGCTTTCTCTAGCCACCTTGGCATATGTATGGATCAAACTGTGATATTAACAAACGAGATGTCTACGAAGTTTTAAGCAACTTTTAATTCCATAGCACAGGAGACTAGCAAGTACTTTCTGAAGGGTGTGCAAAGTAATCTGACCGACCCCCAAAGTGCATCATATCCATTTCATGGGAGACTTTTGGTTACCCTGTAATTGCAGTGAACTCACTTTCTCATAGTTCATTAATTCCCCGTGTGGACACTATTGGTGTGTGCACAAATTCCAGAGAGGAGAATGAAGAAGGGATTGCAGTGAAGCCATCAACCTCAGGCACGGGAGTGATTCTCTCTCTCTCTCTCTCTCTCTCCCCCCTACAAGTGCAAATGCCCTATAGCAAAATGGAAACTAATAATAATAAATAATATTACTAACACCCAGCTGGGAGAGATATGTTTTTCCAAATTTATTTTTAAAACAAAGGGCACAATTGTAGTGGTTTAATTACTTAACCACCACCGAGAATTGGAAGATTTTAGAACAAAATTTTACATGATTGATGGCTTAATAGATGATGAGAAACTTTTAATGCAGAAAGACAATCAAGTGTTTCAATAGGAATATTTGCTTTTTATTGTTCTTATCTTGTTCTTCTGTTCAAGAATCAGAAGTTACAGTTTGACTCCAAATAAAGAAAACCATAGATATTTCTGTCCTATAATAATTTCTATGTATATGCTATCAACATCACGCTCTTCAGTGTCCAATACTTTAGAGAGGAATTTAAAACTGTTAGAGGTGACTAATCAAATGAGGAAAGAAGCTATAAAATGTCATCCAATTTTACTGTTCCTTCAAGAATTTGTTATTTTTTTCTGATTAATTAGCAGGGTTTTGGCAAAGTTTGGAAACTTATCATATCTTTTCTTTCTAACTACATGTGCTATGAAAATTAGAGAAGAGAATAAGATCACTGTTAATAAAGAAAAGTTTATTTTTCTTAATCAAGGAGCATGATGCTGAACTTTGGTAGCCAAAGTTCTGTTAGTGAGGCATGCTAATTGGCCATTGCTTATGAATTATTGTTTTTCCTCCTGACGATGAAGTATATTTATAGTGAATATCTTTAGCATGTCTTCTGAAATTTATAGTGACACCCCTGTACACTCATGTGACATTATCACAGTTCATAAAAACTCCTTTCAATGAGGAAAACGCATTTTGACTTTACTATAACTTTTGTCTAAAAATAACAAATCAGCTGTTGTCCATGAAGAAAATATCAGTCTGTCTCGTTTTATCCATTCTATACAATGGTACTATGACACAATTAAGTCTAATGAGTTAATTTGAATGTTATTTCTTCAACTACTTTATCCACGATTGTTTAACACGAGTTGCCAGGTATGCATGGGGTCATGGCATGGGAATATTTTGTATTCCAAAGTTTCAGATTTGATAGCTATAAGATTTATTTTAGCTGTTTGTGGACGAACAACCATGACATCATCAAAAATAAGGCAATTCTTCAGTGGATTGGCATTTTTGTATAAGAGGTGACAAATTTTTTAGTGAGGAGCAAACTGGCATAAATATGATTTTAATGACATTACGCCTTTGTTTCTAGCTTTACTGAGATGTAATTGTCCAATAAAAATTGTGTACATTCACAGTGTACAACATGGTATTTGTGTATATATATATATACACATCAAGCTAACTAACACGTTCCTCACTTCCCATAGTTACTGTGTGCTTGTGGGTGGGAGTAAGGATACTTCAAAGCGATTTTCCTAGCACGTTTCAGGTATAGGCTAGGATACAGTAAGTACGGTGTGAGTGTAGCCACGCGAACTCTGGAACTCACTCATGTGCAGAATGGAAACTTCACACCCTTGACTGACACCTCACCATCTCCCTCCACCCCCAGAGCCTGACAGTCACCATTATGTCTCTGTATTTGTGAGTTCTGCATTTTAGATTCTACTCATGAGTGAGATCATGGTGTGTTTTCCTTTCTCTTTTACGGCTTAGTAATATTCCATTCGTACGTATACCACATTTTCTTTATTCATTTATCTGGTGGACACATGACTGACCCCACAGCTTAGAGGCTGCACACCATGCTGAAGTGGACTGGGGAGAGCAGGTACTCACTTTAGGGTGGTGCTGTGCTCCTTCAGGTATGTAACGAGAACAGAGAAGGCCGGATTATTGCCTCACAGCCTGAATTAGGGTAATAGAGGTACATCTTCGGTCTCCTGTCTTCGAGGCAGTTGCTTGAGAAAATGACACCTTCTATTTTAGAAGAGTGGTCCTGTCACTTGAAAGTTCTGTGTCATTATCTCTCTGTCCAGCTGAGAGTGTTATTAAGAAAAAAAGAATCTACTTCTTGGAAATAAACATAAGAATTAGATAGCTTTCAAAATTATAGTGAAGCGTGGCTTAACACCTCCACTTAAGATCATTTATATCTTTGAAAATGTATCTGTTTGGCCATTAGCTGTTGATTAGGGCAAAGAGTTTTTGCTTATTTGTTCACTTGTAGATGTGTTGTCCAACAAAAATTCAAATGATTTCTGTTCTATGAAAAAAAAGAGAACTTCAAAATAATTGTTGTACTGCTTCTAAGACTAACCAGTTTTGTGTTTATCTGAACAAGCATGTCAGCATAGCTTTCCCAAATTACATGTATTTCTGCTCCTTGAAAAGACTGAACCAGCTTTAGCAGCTTGCTAGTTCTCTCGTTACTGAGTTAAATAAATCTCTGCTCCATGTTCGTTTTATATTTCTAAGACTACTTTGTTTTAAAATTCTACTTTGGGGCCAGCAGGTGGTGTGGTGGTTAAGGCACTGGAAGCCACATGGCCAACTGTGGTCAAGTCCCAGACCTGGTGGCTTGAACATCTTGCCTGGAGCATGTGTGTGCATGCCCAAAAGTCCCAGGAGGAAAATGGAGGAAAAGGGATTGCAGCGTGGTCATTCCTCTGGAGGGTAATTCACTTTCCCTCTCTCTGACTCTCTCTAGCCTGTGCATGTGCCTATGGCAAAAATCTTAAAAAAAAAAAAAATTACACTTGAAGAATGTTTTAACCTTTATATATTTACAGTTCCTAAACACTCTAGTTTGATATCTTGGGAAAATGTTCTTTCTACTTCCTGTCATTTCACAGAATAGAAGAGAAAACTATTACATATACAATTTGGTAATAACGTGGAGTATTAAGATCAGGGTTTCTTAGAGACTAGTATGCTCCCTATCCAACACCTGTTGGAGTCACTACTTTGTAAGTAACAGGATGCTGGCCACACAAGTATCCATACATCACACCCTTCTTATTTACTAGGCAAATAAGACACTCTAGCAATTTGCTCTAGAGATCTGTGAGAAAATGATACCAAATGAAACACCTGTCCTTAGTCGAGTATCATGTAAGTAGTGAGAATTTAGTGAGTGCCTTTGTTCTCCCCTCGCAGGAACATGGACACTGTGCCTCTTGTCCTTGCTTACATTCCCGTGGTCACTTGCTGTAAATTTTGTCCTGTTATATTTGAATGTTTTATTATCAAAGAACAGGAAAATCATTGTTTAAATACATTAGAAAAGTTCTACATCAGCCCAGTGAATATTTTATAGGAATGTGTTCTAGTCACCTTTTAATTCAAAATCACAAAAATAAGAAAGTGTTCTTTATATCTCAGACTCAACATCATAGGAGATAGAATTTTTATCACAATTCAGAGTGCTGTGCACAAGGTAAAATTGCACAGGAGTAATCAGAAGAACGTGGATACGGTGAGGGAACAGTAAGCACAGTCAGGCTTTAGAAAAAAAATGTTGCCGGTCTTTATATGATATATATATTTTCAGGACATTGATAAAGTAGATACCAGTGCCTAAAAATATCATTGCCACCATGGTTACTTAAATCTCTTTCCCTTTAACTAGGACAGAAATCTCTAGTGTAATTCAGTGTCACTCAGTTGAAACTCTTATTTTTGTTGGGTGGGGCTAATCACATACTAAAATAGACATATTTTTTAAAAATCAAAGCTTCATTCTATGAGAGAGAAACAGAGAGAGCAGGAGAGACAGAGACAGTGCCCCAGGAGGGCCTTCACCTGATGGTGTGGGCTGGTCTCGCTGGCCAAGAACAGAGGCTGCCGTCGGTTTGCTCCGGGAGCTCCAGGATATAAGTCCATGACCTGTTCCCTGTGGGTCCAGTCGATGAAGCTCCGTGGCACTGCTTCTTCCAACTGAAGTAAAACTTGTATGAACCACCTACTGCTCCATTGTATTCTGAACTGAAGGCAACTTTAAGTAAAACAGTGTAGGGGATGCCATACCGAGTTGGCACTCAGATAAAATGAAGTTTCTCCTGTAATTTGCTTTGATTACCAAATTTATTCAAGTACAGTGCACATTTGAAACTACTCTTCTTAAATAATAAACATGTATTTAAAAATTTTAATGTGTTATTAATCTTGTCTAGGCAAAATGTTGTGATAATCTGTATTCCCAAAGAGGGATACCCGAATGCTAGTTATACCGTTAAATAAGTATATATCACAGCAACAAGTGCTAAATTAGTACTATGTATCACATGATGGGAAAAACACTAGGAGGCCAGCAGGTGACATGGTGTGAAGGTGCTGGACTCTGACATGGCCCATCACAGTTCAAGCACTAGACCCGGCAGCCTGAAAGTCATGCTGGGGCATGTGCATGAGTGTTCATAATCCCCAGGGGGAGGATAAAGAAGGGATTGCGGCATGACCACCCCCTCGGGGCTGTGGTTTCTCCCTCTCCCTCTCACTGTTGCTCACTGTCTCTCTGTCTCTCTTTGGCAAGTACACGTGCCCTATGGCAAAAGAAAAGAAAAAAACTCAATTCATCGACTGAAGAAAAAGTAGATGTTCGAACTATGGCCATGAAAGATAAGAGATAGACTAGCTCTAACGGACATGAGGATCCCCAACCTTTTTGGCACTGGGACTGGTTTCATGGAAGACAATTTCTCCATGGACTGAGAGTGGTTTGGGGAAGAGTCAAGCATATTACATTATTGTGCACTTTGTTCCTATAATGAATACATAATGAACTTTTTATACAGTTCGCTGTCATGCAGAATTTGCCACCATTCCCCAGTGCTAGCATCACTGCCTCAGCTCCACCTCAGGTCACCGGGCATTTGAGTCTCGTAAGGAGCACACAACGTAGATGCCTCCCATGCAGTTGGTGATGTGGGTCCTGCTCCTGCGAGAATCTAATGCCTCCACTGATCCGGCAGGTGGTGCAGCTGAGCCGGTAATATGAGGGATGGGGAGCAGCTGCAAATTCAGAGGAAGCTTTGCTCTAGGGCCCTCGCTTACCTCCTGCTGTGCAGTCTGGTTCCTAACAGGCTGTGGCCCAGGGCCTGGGGAACCCTGCAGTGAGGAATGATTTGCTCAAGTTTTGCCTGTATTTCTGTTACTGATCAAATGCATTATGGGGATGTTGGGAATAGCATTTTGTGTCCTGCTCAGAGAACAGGTGTAGGTACTAAAGTGCAGGTGTGTGTCTTTCGCAAGTTTGTACGAGCAATGCTTAGTCAAAGCATGTTCCATAAAAGTCAAACAAAACACACGTAGGTTTAACTAATAACTCCTCGACAGCGCTTTCTCTCCTCTAACACGTCTTTATCCCCGTTGTCTGAGCTTCTCTACTGCATCCCAAGCTTTGCGTTACCCTATAATAAAGACAAAAAAAAATGTCTGCATAGGAAGTTCCTCATAAAAATCACGGAGTTGAATGTACTAAGCAGTTGACAAGACAGAGAGAGCTTCACTGTCCCTGAAGTTTGGTGACTTTTCTGGCACGTCCAGGCAGCAGGATCCTATGCCTGTCAGGGTAATAATGTTAATAGTCAGAATCTTGACACTGGAATTGAATAAGAACAGATTGTAATCAAGGAAGTAAGTTTGGCAGGGCTAACCTGATAGGAAGTCAAAAGAAATAAATTACTAATTAGGAATGAAGAAATTAGATTGAGATGCATTATAAAATTCAAAGTAAAATTTCATTGGGATTTAATGTCATACTTAATGGATGAAAGTGATTTCAGATGTCCTTTTTGGCATCTTTTTGCACATTAAAAGTGATATGAATGTCATTCATCCTTGGTTAAGCTGAGAAAGTAAATGAATTATACTCATTTTATACATCAGTTTTTCTTCAGACACACTCTTGTAAATGTAGCTATCTTTGTGTTTTCCTTTAAGCAGTTTTTATCACTACTGCGTTTTTCTGGTTGGAGTATATTTCCATGAAGACCTCTAGACTTGTCAGGACCCATTAATATTTTTAAGTTCATTTTTGGTGGTTGCTTTGTCACAATTTTTTGAAACTAAGATGTCCTTCATAATGTAAAAGATAAAGGTTTCCATTTTCAAATTGAATCTAGAAAATAAAAAAGAGGGAGGGAAAGCAACATTTTTGAGAGTCTGCCCCATTGCCAGACACAGTGCTAACATATGACATTAATTGGCTTATTTGGTCTTGATACAAATATTGTCAGCAGAGTTGTTCCTTTCCCTGTGCACTTCTCAGGAAGTTGAGGCTAAGAGGTGAATTAACAAAAGCTATGCAGGTGGAGTGAGGATTTACAACTAGATTTGTTGGTTCCAAAGTCAATATTTTGTCTCTATAAGAATCTTCTGTTTATATCTAGTTCTTCCTTATGTATTAGATTTTAATTTAAAATGAGTTATTTTGGCATAATTTTTCATTATAAAACTATTTCAAAGTCTGTATCCATATGATAGTATCAATACCTATTAAAATTCTTCTTAATTTGTATGTCAGATGTGAAATTATGTGACTTGTACGTATACATTAGAAATGATCTATTTTAGCCAATGTCCACTGTAGTACTCCAGAGTAATGATTCATAACATCCAAAGTTATCACACAGCAAAGTACCTTTTGTCACTTTAAGCACTATAGTAATGGATATAAAAATATGACAATATAAAAGTTAATTATATGCAATCAACCATGATTTTTTGCACAAAAATAAGAAAGAAAACCACATTTCCTAAAGTCCCTGTGGCACGCTGCTGTTAAAAACTGGTGCCTATAGAAATACAGTCAATTTATAAAGACTATACATTTGCATATGATTAACAGGAGCCCTTTGAAGGCTATTATTACCATATGATGGAGATTTCATTCTGTTATCCCATTAGTGAAAAATACTTCCCTGTGGACAGCCTTACAAAGGGGGGATGGAAACTGCCCGTTACTGCCACTGTCACACCTGCTCCGCTGCTGTCCCCGGTACAGCTGCCGTACAGGTTTTGGGACTGGCATTTTGTACACACCAGTGTGACCAGACTCTACCACATCTGCAGAACGGAAATCGATTGACTGAGAAAAAAATACTCACGAAGGCACAAAAGCAGTTCAGGAGAGAGGATTCACATTTCAGTCTTGCAATTGCATCACTCTATCTTGTGGATAGTTACCTTCCTGTGGAGTAGAGGATGACGTTTTATTTTCTCAAACACTTCATGGTTTTCTGTTTTGGAATGGAGTCCTATAATCACTAGAATGTAATGGGTGCCTGAGGGTAATTAATAGATGTCAAAGGAAGAAAATTCTGAATGCATTATAGTTTAAAAAGCAGGGAACATCTATATTGTTGTATACCTGCAGCTCTAGTTACAATATAAAGCGACTTTTAAGCAGGACCCCCAGGGCCGGCTGGTGGCGTGGTAGTTAAGAGGCTGAATCCCATGCGGCCCGTGGTGCAGTTCCAGTCCTGAACCCAGTTCCTTGGGACACATGTCAGCTACATGTGCACACATGCCCCAAATCCTGAAAGGAAAGATGGAGAGGGGATTGTGGTGTGACTGAACCCTGCAGGCGACCCTTTTCACTTTCCCCTTCTCTCTCTTTCTTTCTCTGGAAATTTTACATGCCTTCTAGCAATATATGAATATATGTATGTGTGTGCGTGTATATATATATATATATATATATATATATATATATACACACATATACATATATATACACACATATATATATACACGCACACACATATATACACACATACAATATATACACACATATACATATACACATATATACATATATTTATTTTAAGTATCTATACACGTTAAGTGGGAAATATAATTTTATATTTTTGTGAGATTTTTAAAAAATTATTTTATATAACTTTATTTATTTAAATTTGACCAGAGAGGGACAGAGTGAGAGTGAGAGAGTTAGAGGGAAAGTGAGAACGCAAGCTGCCAGGTCTGAGACTCAACCACAGTTGGCCATGTGGGAGTCCAGTATCTTTAACCACTGTGCCCCCTGCTGGCCCCATTTTTATAAATCTTTAAATGTATATACCTTTGTATGCTTTTTAATTATCCTGTAAATTATTTGTAAGATATTCTGAATTTCAACCTTAAAGTACATTACATTGCTATGTCTATGAGATACCTACAAACAGAGAAAAATTAAAATCGAAATAAAAGTGTGTATCTCTGGATTTCAGAATTGTTAGTTATTTATTGGGTCATTAGGAAAGTCATGATGGATTTTTTCTTAGAAAACACATCATGACTTTCCCCACAACCTAATAGGTTTTCAAAAATGAGCATGTATTTCCATTAATATAAGAAAAAGGATAAATAGAGCAAATTTAATGCAGTGCATTATAGAGTAGAAGTCTTCATTTCAATTTGTCAGGCAAGAGAAAGTCAGCCACAAATAAAAAAGCTGCTGTCATTCTTTACTAATTAACTCAGATTCAATTTTTTAATTGGTAATAGTTATCTTTTTGTAAAAGAATTTTTCCATCATCTTTTTTATGTAAAAAAAGCACATTAACACATTGAAAATTGTACTTTTTTGCATTCATTCCTATAATCTTTCTCTTCTCTTAAACATTTCTCTAGTGCACTTAATTGCTTAAGAGTAATATAAATTTAATTAAAGAGAAAGTATAAATTCTCAAATGTATAAGCAAGTCCTGGGAGTTTTACCATGTCAAATATTTAAAAAACATTAAAATGAAAGCACTCTTAGCAAATTTTATAAGCTATAAGGAGTCTTGAAAAAATTGACAGAAAATAATGTGTTATGGAAAAACTATGCATAGATTTTAGAAAAGCCATTTGCACTAAAATAAACATAACCAACTTTTATAACATGTCTGAACAGGACCTATTAGGTCATCTGGAAAGTCATGACATCCTTTTCTGTTTTCCAAGCAAAAATGTGTCTTGACTTTCCCGATGACCCAGTAGTTTAAGACGCTAGAATAGTGAGACCCTATCATAGCAACGTGAACTTGCTAAATTAAAGCAAGTATAACCCTCGAATTTAGGTGAAGCCTGGGTGGAAAATGGTGAAATCACTGAGGCTTTATGCAATGTGAATGCAGACAATGACCCTAAGAAATCTGCACTTTACAAATGGACCCCTTGTTCTAGAAGGGATGATGTTGAAGACGATGCCTGTAGCAGCAGGCCATTCTACAGTTTGTGAGAGAAATGAATATTGTTTGTGCCCTGACCGAAGACGACTGTCGATTAACAGCAGATATAACAGCCAATACCGTAGACATCTCAGCTGGTTAAGTTACACATTCCGACTGAAAAATCGAAGTTACGGACAAGAGCAGAGCATTCGATGGAAACTGTAAACAAGCGAGACCCAGAACCTGAAGCACGTCTCAGAAGAGGAGTAACAGGAGGTGACACATGGCTTACCTGAATGATCCTGAAGACAAAGCACGATCAGAGCAACAGCTGCCAGACGTAGACATGGGCCAGTCCGAGCGGGCGCGGGCCAGTCAGAGGGGACGCGGGCCAGTCAGAGGGGACGCGGGCCAGTCAGAGGGGACGCGGGCCAGTCAGAGGGGACGCGGGCCAGTCAGAGGGGACGCGGGCCAGTCCGAGCAGGCGCGGGCCAATTAAGAACAAAGGTCACAGCAACATTGCTTTGGAACCCTCAAGGCGTTTTATTTGTTGTCTTTCTGGAGTGTCAAGGGACAGTAACATCTGCTTATTATGAGAGTTTTTTTGTTTTTCTTTTTTGGAAGATTTTTGCCTTAGGACGTGTGCACTCACTGGAGAGACAGAGAGACATGAAGCAAGAAATTACCCCTCCCCTCCGTGGCAATTCTCCTCTCAGGATCTTGGTTGGCATGCACAAACACTCCTGGCATGAGTTTCAAGTCACTGAGCCCGGGACTTGAACCGCAGTCAGGTAGGTGGGGGTCCAGCAATGTAACCACCATGCCATCTGCCAGTCCCTAGAGTGTCTTTTTTTTTTTTTTTAACTTAGTCAAAACTTTAGCAGAAAAACGCCCAGAAAATGTCCACTAGAGAGTCCTTCTCTACCACATTAATGCTCCTCTCTTCAAATAAGGCAGTTTTGCAAGTTTCAATGGGAAATCCTCAAGCATCCTCCTTCCAATCCTGATTTGACTTTTTATAACTTCTTTTTGTTTCCTAGGCTTAAAGTATCTTTAAGAGCATGATTTTTCTTAGGTTAATAATTTATAAATAAGACTACATAGACATGGCTAAATTCTTAGGACCCTTGAATTTTAGGGATGAGGTAAATGTCTGCTATCACCTAGAAAAGTATTTTTAACTGATTAGAATTTGCGTTGCACAATAAAGTTATATTTCTGTATTTATCTTTTATTCCTATTTTCCACAAATGCCTTGAAGTCCCTTCATTTTGTGGATGACTTTGTTCTTAAGTATAGGTGCTAGTTAAAGAAGAAAAACACCAAGCTTCTGTAGTTGAGATACATAGATGTGTATTACCGACTTGACGTAACATCATTCCAAAAAGCTGTCATGTTAGGTGGGAAACCCAACGCCATAATTTTATTGTTTTTTTGCTTTTATAAACAGTGTGTTACAGAAAAAACATAATTGTACTGGTAAAAGTTGAATCTCAAAATAATTTAGGATAAAATAGTATGAAAAATGACATAATTTGTTTGGTAATATAACACCTTATTGTAAAAATTCTGAAAAATAGGATCTTTATTTAGCTATTATAAAAAATGTAAATCTGACAGAAAAATAATCAGAGCATATATAATAAAAAGAGTCCCAATATAACATTAGAGGTTAAAATTTGAACATAGCAGCAAAATTTTAAAAATCAGAAGTAATTTCTCCTTATTTTCATATGTTTTGTGATTTTTGTCAGTGTGCTTGAGGATCAGATGACAGTGGCACTTCATTGTTGTCATCTCTAATTAGAGCTAATACATAACAAACGTAGAAAGTTGGCCGAATAACTTGGAAAATTTCTAATTAAGAATCGGGTCTAGGTGTAACCCAAAATATAACTCTGTGTGTGTGTCTGTGTGTTTGTGTATATGTGTGTGTATATATGTGTCTCTCTGTGTGTATATATGTGTCTGTATGTGTGTGTATATATGTATCTGTATGTGTGTGTGTCTGTGTGTGTATATATGTGTCTGTATGTGTGTCTATCTGTGTGTATATATGTTTCTCTGTGTGTACATATGTGTCTCTGTGTCTCTCTGTGTGTATATATGTGTCCATGTGTGTGTGTCTGTGTGTGTCTCTCTGTGTGTATATATGTGTCTGTGTGTGTACATATGTGTCTGTGTGTCTCTCTGTGTGTGTCTCTGTGTGTGTCTCTCTGTGTGTATATATGTGTCCGTGTGTGTGTGTGTCTGTGTGTGTATACGTGTCTGTGTGTGTGCATGTGTGTGTGTGTGTGCACGTGCATGCACGCGTGTGGTCCCCCAAATCCCAACAGGTGGAGAAATGGACAGGAAGGGATTGACATGACCATGCCTCCGTGGGGTGATTTCTTATTCTCCTTCTCTCTCTCTGTCTCTCTGGTGAACACATGCACCCTCTAGTAATAATAATAATAATGCAAATAGAAGTACAGATGGAAATATGAGGTGGTATGGTTTAAAACACTAAATATTTTACGTTTGGAATGACAGGAGCGTGAGTTTTCACTGAGGAAGACAAAGGCAAGCATGTCTGCTGTGAGTCTCCAGTACCAGTAGCTGGGTGGGGAGACGTAAGCCATATTTTTGAACAAACACCTGTTGAGGTTTTAATACATGTGAGGTGCAGATCACATTAAAGATAAAAGCAGTCCCAGCAGGTGGTGCGGATGTTAAGGCTCTGGAGCCCACGTGACTGACACTGCAGTTCCAGTCCTGGGCCTGGTGGCTTGAGAATTGTGCCAGGCATGTGCCCCAAGTCCCGAGAGCAGAAGGGAGGAGAGGGGTTGCAGCGCGGCCATGCCTCATGGGTAGTGATTTCGTACTTTCCCTCTCTGTCTCTCTCCATCCCTACGAGCACACGTGCCCTATAGTAAAATTGCAACGATGCAAAGCCGCCGAAACAAAAGCAGACCTCTACCAGGAGCGTGTTTTAAATAAGAGACTGGATAAAGGGGCTCAGACGGTCTCTCTGTAAAGTAGGTGCAAAGTTCTGAGCCTTTCACGGTTCATGGGTGAGACCCTGGATCAGAGACAAAATGCGTACAGTGTGTGGAGGCGTCAGCAGGTAACACACAGGACAGACCTGTGCCCTGACCGTCTTGGTGGCACGGCGCTCCAGGTCCTGTCTCTAGCAGGGGCATCAGTCCAGGGTCAACGACACCAAGTCCAGGGTCAACGACACCAAGTCCTGGCAAATGTGGTGCCTGACGGTGCAGCTGTCCGTGATGACAGGAGGATGGTGCGGCCGTCCGTGATGACAGGAGGACGGTGCGGCCGTCCGTGATGACGCGAGCCCTATTTTCTACAGGAAAGGTGACCATCCAAGAAACCTAACCGAGAGAAAGTCAGCTGTTGCTTTTCAACCCCACCTTCCTTACAGACATCCCTAACTGCCACGTCTCCTGGCTCAGTGCAGAAATGGCAACTCGGAATGAGTGTCCACACCGAGGAATTCATAGAAAATCTTAGAGGACACGAGTCTGTACTTGTATACCCTTGTTTATACAGAGATGAGCGAAGTAGGAAAAGGCTGCTTTGGGTACCGTCTCCTCGTGTCCTGATGGTGATTTCGCACTGAGGTGCAGTGTTGGAGGACGGGATGGGAGTGGGGTTCCTGGAGCTGTGCCAGTAGGAAGCCCTTTACTGCCCTCCCGCTGTCGATGTCCGATCACTGCAGACCGGGAGCCTCCCTCCTCGTAAAGGGGGAGACGCAGTTTGTACGTGAGATGGGCCTTGTGATGTCACTAGTGGCTCCTCTCCCACTTTCCAACAGTACAGCAGTAAAACCTGAGGTGCAGGTAGGAGGAGTGGGACAATCAGATGACAAGGAGAGATGAGAATGTGATTGCCAAGTCGCAGAGAGCACCACGTGGTGATGAAGGGGAGGGTGTGATCAAATCACTGGCAGAGAGAGGCGTTAGCATGCCACTACTGAAACTTACGTTGCTCGCACAGCAGCCACTAAAAGAGTGTGTGTGTGTGTGTGTGTGTGTGTGTGTGTGCTTCCTAAAAATTTATTTTTTAAAACAGTGCGGATGATACGAGAAGTCTGAGGTCGTGTAGCTGTAGCAGCACTGTAGGCAGTGAAACGTGAGAGTATGCTCGTACCATTCTACTTTAACGTTTGCACCATCTAAGCCAGGTCATTCAATCCACTGTCACTTTCACTTATTTATTTTTGCTAGAGGGTGTATGTGCTCGCTGGAGAGAGACAGAGAAAGAGAGAGACAGAAGGAAAGTGAGAAAACACCCCCCATGGAGGATGGTCATGCCACAAAACATGGAAATGCTTCTCCTGCATTTCTCTTCCTTTGGAGATTCTGAGCACACCTGTGAATTCGTGTTTTATTTTCCAGCTGCTCGGTCTGGGCCTTGAACTGTGGAGCAGAGCATGAGGGGTCTAGCTGCCTTTACCACCGTGCCCCCAGCTGGCCCATCCATTGTCACTTCGCTGTGGCAAAGAGCAATATGCTTACGATTAGACAATGCATGTTGTTATGAAAAATATAGCTAAATATTTTTCATGTTTGAAGATTTTGACATGTAAGAAAGGAACACAATCAAAGCCTTTCACTGGAGATACAGTTGCGCCCCTTGGTAAATGTGGCGTGTGTGCACATGCGTGTAACCTTGCGTGTGAACCTGCAAACTCCTACGTATGTAGGAAGCCTTCGCTCCACTACTTACTTTGCCCGATTACTTGGTTGCTGTTGATGGATGGCCGTTTCTGTCACCGCAGTGGACTGAGGTTCTGGAACAGCCACCAGCGGACCCCTGGTGTCATCACAGATCACTAAAACGCCTCCTTTACTCAGTGTTTTGGGATTATCAAAAGAATCATTGATGAACTATTTTCTTTTTAAAATTTGCCACAGGGGAAATGCAGTCACTGGAGAGAGACAGATAGATAGACAGGGAGAGAGAGAGAGAGGGAGAGGACCCCCCACGGGACACGGTCATGCCGCAATCCCCTCTCCGCCATCTCTCTTCCTATTCAGATTTCAGACGCACACGCATCCTCTGTGCTTCTAATGGCCGAGTGAATCACACGGCTGGGATTGTTTGCTTTTGTTTTTGGGTCATCTTTTGTGTGGGGCGTGGAGGTGGGTGGGGTGGGGAGACAGCAGAGGAAGAGAGAGAGAGGCAGATATTTTAAGCAGGTGCTCACGGTGCAGAGACCCCACGCCCAGCTTCCCCGTCAGCTCCAACTCCAGGCGTGAGCTGCTGCGCGGGCGCGTCCAGGCTGGTCCTGGTCCGGACTCGGCCTGGCTTTGGCTCCAGCCCCTGTGTGGCAGGGGTCACCTGCGGGGTCACCACGGCAACAGAGCTCGTGGCTTTTTATCTTTGTTAAAATGACCCAGGAAACTGGTACGGTGTGATGCCCTGCAGGCCGACCCCGTGGACGGGTCTCTGCGCCTGGCGTCTCCCCAAGCTCTCCAGGCACGGGAAGGGTCCCGAGGTGGGGCGCTTCAGGGTGTCAGGACCTGCAGCAGTGCCCTGTTCTCTATCTCCTTCCTTCATTCATAACTAATAATTAACCTTTCTAAAAAGTAAAATAATCTAGGCAACCCTGTCGCAAGCCTGTGTCACCTCAGGGAAGGGGCTAAGGACTCCCGGGGGGTGTTTGTGGGTGCCGCGGGCTCGGCACGCTCATCTGCCCTCGATGTAGCATAGTCAGTGCGGGCGGAAGATGGAGCAACCTCGGTCTAGCCCTCTACAATGCCCTGGTCTCATCCTCCTAGTGAAAACATACTAATGCACGCGTTCGTGGAAACAAACCCTTGTTCTTTTATTACGTATCGACTGCATTTCAGCATCCTGAAGGTTAGCGGGAATACATTTCCACTTATTAGCATGGAAACAATCTTTCCATGCATTAAATAAAAGTACCTTTACTGTGTGCATTATTTTATTGACTTCACTCTAAAGTAATGCTAGGGTTGAACTTTGTTCTTTACATTCCTACTTATTGTGTTCTCACGTGTTGCAATTCATTGAAGTTCTGCGACACAAGTCGTTGTAGAGAACACCGTGTAAAAAACCTCCTCTCTCCCGGCTCCCCACGCGTTGCTGGCCGTGTCTGGCCTGTCTGCTCTTTTTGCCAGTTCGTTCTTCACTAACAGCCCTCGATTTTGGAGGCGCCAGGTTAGCCCTGTTCTCTTTTCCTCATTTGAATTCTTCCAGCCTTGAACTCGGTGTGGAATGCACCCAGTTTTCACGTCTGCTGCTCTGACCTTTCCGTGTTCCCCCTGCAGGGCTCTGAGTTTAAAGGTCCCTCTTCTGATCTTTCCTGCCTGGTCCCCCCTGTGGTTTCCTCTTCTTCAAACTTCATGTTCCTGTAGGAAAGTTAGCCCCTGTTTGAGAGGCCTTGTGTGACCCTCTATGTAAATAGATTTCCCTCCCTTATTTTTCCCTCCCATCATTTTTACATATGAACTTGGCTTCTGTGTGCCTCTGCTGTATGATTTTCCTTACTCTGATCACGGTGGAGGCAGCTGTTGGCTAGTTGCTTCACTTCGTTATATCCAGGACTTGCATAGTATATTCCTAGGAGGTATTTTATCTTTGTAAGTGGATATAAAAGTTTTATAAATAAATGGAAACATGTAACACATTTATAAATTTTAGCTCATGCGTCATAAAGTTTTTACAACAAGAGTGCACGCAGTAGGTTATAAATAAATATTTGTTAAGTAAATGCATAGACATTAACAGACAAACTTAAAGAAAAAACAAACATCTCAATTTTCTTGATAAAGTGATGTTTAAATTACAGGCCCCACAGCAGGTCTCTGTGTAAGGAGGATCTAATCTACTGATTCGGGACTCGGTACGTGTAGCTTTTCATTTCTGGTCCTCACCTGCTCTGATCTTTGTGTCTCAGTGTATTCCTTGATGGAATGAGGATGTGAATCATAACTGATTACACATCTGCTTCCACGGGCTTAACATCGAATCACGGCCCCCGTTTCCTCTCCTGAGCTGTGCTGTGAAAAATAGATACAATGGCTCTTGGGGTCGAGACATAGCCTGGCTGTTTTCTATTGTGTCTTCACCTGCAATGACCAGGTATAAACTATGGCACTTACAAATCTCCCCAGAAAAACTCATCCACAACCAAACTCTAAGTGCAGCCCGCAGAGGGAGCGGAGCTGAGTCTGCCGGCAGCCTCTGCCCGGTGGCCGGCCGCAGCCTCCGTCTCAGGAAGAACTTCGCAGCAGCCCCACTCTTCCATTTCGAGTCCTCTCCATTTGATTTCTAGTTCGGTCTCCCACAGGAGAAGGGCTGAGCCTCCTGAAAGGATCCTCCCCGCTTCTGGTTTAGAGCCATTCTGCCGAGGTTCTGAAGCCCCAGCCACGTGTCCTGGTCTCCTTCATGCGCTCACTTCAGGTCCTGCAAACTTAGAGCAAGGCCGAGCCATGGCAGGATAGAATCACTTTTCTTCTTAGGCCAGCAGCACCTGCTGACAGCGGAAAGGAACGTAAGTGGTTCTGCTATGACACAGGACGTGCCGTCTCTGACCAAGACATCTGTATTGCCAATGCTGGTTTCAGGGTTTCGTAATGAAGAGAGCTTACTAGAGTTTGCGACGAGAGTATATTTCAGCTTTTAGATATCCAACGGACATTCTCTAAGTGCTCAACGTGCTTTCTCCAGATACAACCCAAATGAAAGAAAGCTCACATTCCCTTTCCTATAAAGCCGCATAAGGTAGCACATTTCTTACCAGCAAGGAGGGTTTGAGGAAGCTCATAGACCTTTTCACTGGAACGATATTCAGTAGGTTCGAATATATCCTATTGAAATAAAGTTTCTAACTGACGTGGACATGTCCTGCTCTGATGAAATGAGTGCAGTGATGATTCCAAAGTATAAACCTCAAGATTTATTAACACGAGAAGGTACATTAGGAGAACACTTCTCTGAGGCTTTTGTTCTGCAGAGGCAGAGCTGGTTTTGCTCTGGACTGTGTTTACAAGGAAGTCTGTGGAGCAAACAGTCTTCAAGGCTCGAACCACATCGTATCTCAGTGTGGCACAGCGGACAGGTGTGTTGACTGTCTGCAGCTTTCACGGTGCTGTTCTCAGTTGACCCAGTGGGACTCAGGGCATGAGGGGAAGGATACAGTGGGACGCCCCTGCCACTTGCTGTGAGTAATCAAATCCTTTGTCTCTGATCTGCAGATCTCATGTCATCTCCTGGTATTTATGAAATTGTGGCAGGATGATTTATGAGCTTGGATGCATGGAAGAATATCATCCTACTCATAGTACCTGTCAGCGTGAACTGATTTAATCCAACTCCTAACCACACGGGGTATCAAGAGTGAATTTAATTTTATTACAGTTATTTTTAGGTTGTCAGGAAAGTCATGATGTGTTTTTCTATATTTTTGTATGCAAAAATTTGTCATGAATTTCCCAACAAACCAATACTATACTTATTTCTTCCATGAGTGAGAGACAGAGATCCAGGGACAGAGGAAAAGAGGAAGCACCCCTAAAGCCTCTTCACCCCCCTGCCTCAGCCAGCGCCAGGTCATGGGTGTCTGTATAACCTGGCCTACTTCAGCTACAAACCCTAACTTCACGTAGGCCTCAAAGATTTCATTCGTTTTTGATAATCATCTCTAAATAAAACTTTTGCCACATTGGCCTATTAAATGAATAATCTTAATGTTTACATTTATTGATTGGCTTTAAAACAAATTCTACAGCGTGGTATTACATAAAATTACAAATATTCTTGCAGATATATGTAGAGGTACTATCTAAGAAATTCCAGTAAATCTAAATGGCAAAACATAGTGAAATTCCACTTAGTAATCTGGTTCTGTTTTCAAAGACTGTTTGCTACAGAGACACCCTTGTAAAAGTTAACCTGTTTTCAGCATGTTATGCATTTTTAGATGTTTATAATTAATATTTTTTTTCCAAATAAATGCCAGAAAACTGAAAACAAAGAGTAGTTACAATGACTATATTACAATTATTTAAATTATGTAATTGTAATCATAATTCATTCCTTCGGATGCTCATTGAATACTGCTGATGTGACAGGTGTGCTAGGGAGGACTTCCAAAAAGTTCATGGAAAAAGGAATTAGACCAAGTTCATCTAGAGGCAAAAAACGTGAGGTCCACTCTTAGCTTTTTCATAAAACATACTTTCTAAAAACCTTTTGAACTCTCAACACTGAGGCTAGGACCCTGTCAGAGTGGCCACTTCCTCACTCTCCCTTCTGCACCTCTAGTTCAGGAAAAAAAAAAATATGTATATGTATATGTGTGTGTGTATATATATATATATATGTATATGTATGTTACATATACATTTTTTGTATATATGTATATATGTATACAAGTATATACATATATAACATATATATATATTATGTAAGTTATATATAACATAAATATAACTGTATATAACATATATATGTGTGTGTGTGTGTGTATTTGAGATTTTTTGCTATAGGCTGTCTGTGCTTACAGGAGTGAGAGAGAGAGACAAAGAGACATAAAGTAAGAAATCACCCCCCAGGGGAGATGGCCACACTGCAGTCCTTTCTTCTACATTGTCCTCTCAGGATTTGGACACACATGCACACGTGCCCAGCATGACTCTCAAGTCCGGGACTCAAACTGCAGTCGGCCGTGTGGTAATCCAGCAGCTTAACCACTACACCACCTGTTGGTTCCAAAAATGAATACATCAATTAAAAAAACTAATAATAACCAGATAAAGTCGTATGACTGAGCATACAAGGAGGCCCTACTTTTGTCACCCCTAGGAGATTTAACATGGTATGTCAAAGACACACGTGATCTGTCTTGGAAAGTGTGCCGGGCACCAGGAGGAGCCCTGAGAGGTTAAAGGCCCCGCCTGCTAAAGGAGCTGACCGAGGCAGCGGCAGGGCCTGGTGGGAGGAGGGCAGGTAGGAAGAATTCCGATGTGTCTTTTCTGACATAAAATGCAACCTCCCACGACATCTCCTGTTAGTACACCCTCTGTAGTCTCCTCTGTACTTGTCAACCTAAGGGGCAAAAATTAGTAAATTAATTAATGAAAAGTAAAAATTAAAAGGAAAAATTAATAAATGAATTAGTAAAAAGATATTTACTGATTATTATGATAGATTATAATGTATTTACTCTAGAAAACATTATGTTTTTAAAAAGGTTTATCGACAACCTTTTTTACTTTATCATTTTGTCATGACTTTAGAAATGTGTGGAACATTTCCAAATTATAAAATACAGCCTATATTGAGTTACTCTGTTCTTTCTGGCTTTTCTTGAATATGAAACTCTCATCTGAACAAAGAAGGTTTCTGTGCCTGTCTAACCCAGAGAAAAGAGACCATTAGAGACATAGCCCTTCCACAAGAGAGCAAAAATATCCACCTTCACTCACAAAAGAGCTCCAGAACATCTTAATTTCACCGATCACCTAAGAACTGCGCTGCCCACTGATGCTGGGACGAGCTGGTGGAATTATAAAATGGCGGTCCTTCGGCAAGTGTACTCTCATTTAGGATTCTCCAGTGCACACCACGTTAGATGCATCAGCCTACGAACTCTCACTACCTTATCATGCCAATGTTCCTCACTTCATACCGCACCTTACAAAGTACATTTCAAAACCATTTCGATTACTCCTAATGTCCCACCGTAAGGTGGACTGAGATTAGGTTCTAATTCCCATTTGGCATACTTGGAAGTTGAAGTAGGTAGGAAAAGATTCCCCGTTTCTTTTTATTTTTTTTTAAGTTTGTTTATTTTTTCCAAGAAGGAAAACTACAAGGATAAACAGAGAGAGGCGTAAGACAGGCCTCACCAACAAGTCCCTGTGTCACCACCCACCCGTGGCTGCAGCCAGCCTGGGTCACGGGCAGCTGTGTGCCTGCCCGGCCTGGATGGATCTGCTGAGCTGGCTCTCTTCAGCTTCTTAAAGCCTGGTGACAAAGGTAGGCTTCAAATCTAGGTCACTATTTTTAAAAACCTGACGATCTAAATAAATAATTACATTTGCATTGTTCTCAAGTTAACAAAAGCCACAAGGCTTCTTTAGAGAGCTTGATTTTGATGTGAAAATGGTATGCACATGTGAGTATGTCCTATTAACTCAGCAAGTTAAAGGAAGCAGAAAGGATAAATAGAAAAATACACACTTAAAGAAGACAAATAGTCAGCACCCTGTGAATCCCGTAGATAACTTTGGCCCAGCATAAGCACACACTGAATTGGAGGTTGACAGGGATTTAAGATGAGGAACAGAATAAGAAACAGCTTGCTTTTTTTAAGTTCTTAACGCCAATGACATCTTTTTCCTTTGTGATTCATTAAAGAAAATTATCCTTTCCCACAGGACACTTGACTCAACAGCCATGCAGTCTTTGTCCAAGTCACAGTGCCTGTTACACCAGGAAACACTTCCTGGAAAAACAAATCGTCTTGGAGAACATTCTTAATGCATGCTCTCTCTCTTTAATTCTCATCTACTCTTAACCCAAAACCAGACAGCCTCGGGGTAGTGCCATGGCTTCCTGGTGGGTGTGTGTTCCAGCCGTGTGCAGGGATCTGCACGACAGAGCTCCCAGTTCTCTCCTGAGAAGACAGCGAGCACACCGAGCTGCATCGCCTGGCTGCACCCAGAACAAACAGTACAGTCCATACCATCTCTCATCTGTCACTCAGCTTTGACGACTCATCAAGGCACGAGGTTCCCTCCCTAAATTCGATGAGCTGAGGCTGCTCGTCATTGCCCGATGGGCATCGAGGTCGGTGTAGCTGACCACCTGCAGATTAGCACGCTCTTTCTGAGGCAGACTCAGTACGTCTACATTCACTGAGTCAGCACCTTTTTTGTTATTATTAATTTTTTACTGGAAGACATTTCTAAATAGTTTTCAAATCAATCCATTAAATCCTAGCAACCTGTTCTTTTTATTATTGTTATTTTTATAACAGGATCCCAGATGTACACCTCCCCTGCCTGAGCCTCCTGGCTGGGACCCAGCCTACACCATGACGCCCAGCATGATTTAGCCAGGGTCTCACTGTGGTGCCCAGGCGGTCAGAGCTTGCCATGGCCCGTTCAGCACCCCGGCTGCAGGGGTGATGGGAGCGTGCACAACCACGCTTGGCCTTCAGGGCGAAATAAGAGCTGGACCTGGACCTCCCAGGTGATCCCAGCCTGTGGGGCACAGTGTCTCACGCCACTGCGGCTGGGCCCCAGTCTTCACTTTTAATGGATTGTGTTGGGGGAGGAGAAGGGATTGGGGCATGGCCATCTCCCCTGAGGGGTGACTTCTCGTTTTCCCTCTCTCTCTCTCTCTTTCTCTCTCTCTCTCCAGCAAGTGCACATGCCCTATGTCAAGAACAAAAGCAAAAATGATTTATATCATTTGGGGGTACTCAATCTCTATAAGTTTTTAATTTAAGTTTTTAACCCTTTCCATAAAACTCAAAGTTTATGGCACATAGTATTTTGTATTTTGTTTGTAATGCAATTTATTTATTTAAACAATTTAGTTAACTTTATTTATGATTATTATTATTTATTTAATTTGCTATAGGGCACATATACTCACCAGAGATAGAGAGAGTGAGAGAGACAGAGGGAAAGTGAGGAAGAAAGCCACCAGTTCTGGGACTTGAACCACTGTGGGCCATGTGGTAATCCAGCTCCTTAACCATCACGCTACTGGCTGGGTCCTACAATGCAATTTAGATTTAGAATCTTTTGTTGCTTGTATTTAAAAACAAATGGATTCTAACTATTGAGACACTCAAGGGATCATTTTTAATAAGAAATTCGGTGTGACTTTGGGTTCTCAATTTGATTTCTCTATGAAATAACTCCAGTCAAGTGCTATGATCCTCATTTCTTACAAAGACAACATAAAATTTAAATTTAACAAAGTCATGTGGGGTCAGTAGGTGGCATGGTGACTACGGTGCTGGATGCTACATGGCCAACTCTGCAGTTCGAATCCTGGAGTCAGCAGCTTGAAAATCACTCCAGATGCGTGTACGCGCGTGCCCCAAATCCCAGGGATTGCAACATGGCCACTCCCCTGCTAGAAGGTGATTTCTCACTTTCCCTCTCTGTCTCTCTCCAGAAAGAGAAAAAAAAAGCTTAGCTCAAGGCAAAAAAGTATAGTAGATATTGCTATGTGATATCCCAAGCCTTCTGACTTTAAAATCATAATTATTTCTTTCAAGTTTGGCTGAACTTTGAAGTTCTTTCCCTCTGAACTTCACCTTGGCTGACTTACTCATTCTTGTGTAAGAATCTGGTGGGTAAACAGAGAACCCACGAGTCTCACTCGGATGGCCTGCGTGGGGGCGACTGCGAGCTGGCCCAGCTGGCCCCGGACCTCCCTGCAGGCTGGTCTGGGCTTGTTTTCCCGGTGATGGAGAGGGTGAGAGTCATGTGACAGGCGGCAGGAAGCACACTCCTGACTGGAGGCTGTGCTCTCGCCACGTTCGCCAACGTCACCGTGTACCTGGCAAGTCACACGACAGAGCAGGTGGTCTGAGGGCAGAAGTAGAAAGGCACAGAGCGAACGGGATCAGTTAGGAATGAGACCATCAAGGTAGAGGATTGAGACTGTCAGTGAAACCGGTCCCAAACACCGTCTCAGTTCTGACGACACTGTTGAGAAGACGCTCTCCTAAGGCAGGGAACGCGCCTCCTGGCAAGGGGAAGACCTTTCCGTTCAGTCACTTGGGGAAGAGTTGAATCTCCAACCGGCAAATTTCATACATGGTCAAGATTTTAATAATAAAATGGGGGGCGATTGTTCAAAAAACCACTTTTGTGAAAGAGAAACAGCCAGCCCCAGAAGGGCCTTCCCGTTGTGACCCACCCTCCCTCCAAGCCAGCCAGGATCTTTTTTTATTTTTCTTTTTTCACTATAAAATAATACTCTTGGGGGCCAGCAGGTGGTGTGGTGGTTGCAACTGAACTCCCACATGGCCGACTGTGGTTCAAGTCCCAGACCTGGTGACTTGCTTTCTCACTTTTCCTTTTTTTCTCATTCCCTCTCTCTCTCTCTCTGGTGAGTGCATGTACCCATAGCAAATTAAATAATAATAATGATGATAGATAAAATTAAATAACTATTAAAAAATAATAATAACACTCTTGGTGGTATCTCCCTCATAACCTCTATTAGGTCAATTGTGTTCACTTAGAGGCAAATTGGGAAGCCCTAAGAAATTATAGGAAAAATGCTCTGAGTGGTAAGTCTTCATTTCCACAATGAACTCACTGCTATTTTTTTTAAACACACGTTGATTTAGGACCTACCTACTATGGTTAGGACTCGGGCACAGAACTGTTTTCAGTGCTGTCCTTGCTGCTAAGTAGGTGATTGGGAGAAACACGAGGACAGAGGTGTTAGTGTGCAGCAGGCCCAGCGCACGCCTGTTCTGGTGTGCTGTGCACACACGTCTGAACCACAAACTCAGCACTGCGACATGAGAGGTTTTATTTTTAAAGTGTGTTTTTATCAAAACAGGAGAAAAATGCTGGCAAGTGCGTAGACTATGAAGGTATGGCCTGATGCACTTTCACACGCTGGAAACCCTCAGGCCGCCAGCCCTGGGGCCGTTTCGACTTGTTCTCTGTGCCATCTCCAGTCTCTCCCACTGCTTGGGCAGGTGGCCTTTTTCTTGAGCTATCCTGAAAACGGAGGGACCCGTTATTACTGACTGCCTGTGCTGCTGTCACGGTTCTGTGTCTGGCCCCCGCGTTTCTCCTCCGGAGGCATGGACCAGGCGTGGGTTCTCGCTTCCAGGTCCCCACCCGTGTGCCACTGCCCTGATGCCCAGCATCTAGGGAAGCCCGAGGCTCCTGGAGTCCAGACTTCCAGAGTGCTCGGTGGATGGCATCTCCCTGCAGCCCCACGGTGGGTTTGCCCAGCGACACTACAAGGGGCTCCTCAGTGACGAGTTTCCAGCAAGGCACCTCCGCAGGGCGTGGCTGGGCCCCTGGGTGTGGAGAGGTCTGTCTCAACCCGCGGGAGGAGTCTGCTCCTCGGGTGCTCTCTGCTCTGTCCCTGGGCGGTGGTTGCTCCTGTGATTCCCGTGTTCTGTGGAGTGCCCTTTACCCTTTACTGAAGTTGATTTATTTAGTGAGCAAGGGAGAGAGCGAGAGCACCCCCACAGGGTCCTCGTGCTGCCAACCACCTGCAGCCCCAGCCGGTCCTGCCTCACAGGCCCGCGGTACCCAGCGGCTCGGGGAGCCTCCGGAGGCGAACCCAGAACCTTGCCGTGTTCTGCCTCACAGAGCGCCGTGCCTTATGCCTGTGCCGCCGTCCGCCCAGTATCCTTTACTCTTTAGTAGGCAATTGCCTTTCCTCCAAATCCCTGCATCGTTACTAATTTATTACCTAAAATTTCCACTTCCAAATTACTGTGTGTCCCCATCTCCTGACGGGCTCAGGGCCTCAGAGTTCCTGCTCGGAAGTGATGACTCATGGTCAGAGTGCTAAGGGCAGTTTCGCCTGATACCGTATTTCCAATTTATTCCGTGCAAATGAAAATATCTATCAAGAGAACTGAACATTAAAATCAACCCAAGGAAATGTTGAAAAGATATTAAAATGATCAAAATGAACATTGCAAGTAAGCAGCAAATGCTATTAAAAGATAATAATCAGAAACGAATGTTATTTGAGCACAAATACCAAGAGATGGTTAGTTTTATGATTTGAATATATGATGGTGTCAGGATCTGGTCATTTTCTTTGGAAGTTGTATTTATTTGTTATTTTCGTATGCCTGTACAATTAGTTGATTGATTGATTAATTAAGTTTTACCGTGAGGCTGTAGAGGACCGAGAAGCCCCACCTCTCCCCCAGACAAAGGCTGCTTGGTGCTGCGGACTGACCTCATGACCTTGCGTCTGGGTTTCCCAACATCTTTGGTGTGTCGTTGGCTCTTCCGAGTTACACGGTGTTTCTTAGGTGTGCTGACACCTTCCTCGGGTCATTCTGGTCTCAAACGCCTGGGAGGCTTTTCATCTCTTCAAGGTGATTGTGCAGCTCTGTGCTCGGATCTGTAATTGTGAGAATTTCACCATTGAAGTGCAATCATCTTATTCCTCTGTATAATCGAAATATGTTTAAAAGAGAGAGAGAGAGAGAGAGAGAGAGAGAGAGAGAGAGAACTAGAACTGTATGCATGCATTCGTCTTCGTCGGCTTGGCCTGTCGTAACTAAACACTGCAGACTGGGTGGCTTAAAGGACAGAGATGTGTTTTCTCTCAGGTGCAGCGGTTGGAAATCCCGCATCCGCTTCAGATCAGGACGCCAGCACGTCGGCTTCTGCCGTGGGCTCCCTTCTCAGTCTGCAGGCGCTGCCTCTTCTCAGTGTAGCCACATGGTCTTTCCTTGGAGCGTGCAGAAAGAGAGGGGGGCGGCCGTGTGTCTCTGCCTCTCTTATAAGGCCACGCCTGGTGGTGAGGACAGGACCCACACGGCCTCCTTTGGCCAGCGTTACCCTGGAGTCCCAGCTCCCAGTCCAGGCACACTGGGATTAGGGCTTCCGGTCACTCTGTGGGAAGGCGGCTAGGTCCCCTGCAGCGTCGCACGTGGTAATGATGATTATCTTCACAATGCTGCCGTTTGGGTCTTGAAAACAGTAAACCCCGTAGCAATGCCTACAGTGAGTCGCACTCGTATGCCAGTGCAGCCCTGCCAGCTATGACAGTAGGTGCGGTGTGTCCTGGCAGACGCCTGTAGTCACATAGATTTTCTGTGTGCCCTCGTAGGGAGGCACGATTTCAGAGCCAACTCGTGCCAGTATTTGGGATATTGCTGTTCGCCACGGTTCTTCTCTCTCATCACATCGTGTTTCAGGGAAGGAGGGAGAGGCTGGACCTTCTAAACTGTGTATTAGATGAGCGGTTCTCAAGGCGTGGCCCCAAGCCAGCAGCTTCAGCGCCACCCGGGCCCTCAGACTAGGCCACTGATCAGACCATCTGAGACCGAGCCCTGGCAGGTGGTGTTTTAAGCATTGGAGCAACTGTCAGCACTAGAGACAGTGTGGGAGGAGGGCGGGCCGTGGGGGCAGGAGGAGTGCATCAGGGGGAAAAGCTAAACATCTGATGGACACGAAAATGGAAATTTATCTGTTGATGATAATATGTATGGTAATACCTTTGACTGGACTAAAATGCAGTGTATTCATGCTGGGAAAATTTATTTTGTATGCTATACAGATGTACAGTAATTGGGGCCAGCAGGTGGCAATGTGGTTAAGGGCAATGGACTCCCACATGGCCAACTACGGTTCAAGTCCTGGACCTGGTGGTTTGCTTTCTCACTTTCCCTCTTTCTTTCTCTCTCTTTCTCTCTGTTCAAATTAAAATAAATAAGTAAATTAATAAATAAAGTTAAAAAAAAAGTAATCCTTTAAAAAGAGATGTACAGTAATTAAATGTAAAAAAATAAGAAAATAAAAAGAAATTCATTAAAAAAAGACTACTGCATTACTCCTAAACTTCTCAATAGCAAAAAATGCAGCCTTCTTTCTTCCGCTATATCCAGTGTAGCAGTCTTTGCCCATATGAATGTTCACCCCATAGAATTCCATCTAAAATTTGGACTTTATGGAAATAGAGTTATTATATCATCGTTTCAGCATCCGAGGGTACGTAGTGGTGACCCTCCATCCCACCTGTCACCTGAGCCTTCATTTTTTTTCTCTTTGTGATTGTCTTGTTGTTGTAACAAAATACCACAGATGGAGAGGCGCGTCCACAGGCGCCTACGTCTCCTGGTTGGAGTCTGAGAAGTCCGTGATCCGACAGTCAGTTCTGCTTGGGGAGGGCCCATTTCCCGGCTGGCAGACTGCACCTGGCTGCTCTGTCCACGTGGTGGGAGGGAGAGGGCAGCTCAGGACTGTTTGTAAGTGCTCTAATCCCATTCAGGAGGGCTCTGTCCTGGGGACTAGTCACCTCCCAGAACCTTCCTCAGCTCGTGAGATCTGTGCGAACACAAACGTTCAGAACACGCTCAGCACAGCTGACACCACGATGGACTTTGATGTCAGAGATTTCTCTATTTTTTTAAAAATTTTTATAGACAATAGATCTCTTACCTTTATTATTTTTCTCCTGCTGCTGGCTTTGGTTTAAATTTTCACTTCTTTTGACTATTCCCTTAAAGTAGCTGTTGGTCTATCAATTTGAACCTTGCTTTCTTGATGCTTAGAATTTCCCTCTAAGCATTGCTTCAGATACATTCCACAGATTTTTATGTTGTGTGTTCATTTTCATTCAATTGAAAATATTTTACTTTCCCTTGTGACATCCTTTTTTTTTTGTTTTAAAGAGAGATATTTTTGCTCTCTCTTTAAAAGGGCTCATGTAATAGCCAGAGAGACAGAGAGAGACAGAGAGGCAGAGAGATAGAAATCACCCCCCAGGGGGGATGGCCACGCCGCAATCCCTTCCTTTTCATTCTTCCCTTGGGATTTTGGGCATGCATGCACACACACACACACACACGCACACACACACACACACACACACACCTGGCGTGAGTTTTAAGCTGCCAGGTCCGGGACTCAAACCACGTTCAACTACATGGGAGTCCAGTGACGTAACCATTACACCATCTGCTGGTCCCGGTGATACCCTTTTTAAACAAGGAGATTCTAAGAAGAGTATTGCTCAGGACAGCCACAGTGGCACAGCAGTAACCCTCTGTGATGCCGAAACGACTTAGGAAAGTCCTGGGTTCACAGCCCTGGGCCTCCCTGTACATGCTGGTGCACACAGGTGTGCCCAGGATCCCGGCGGGCCGAGACTGGGAGTGGAATGCGGTGTTAAGACACTGTTGTTCTTTCTCGCTTTCTCAAAAGAAATGAATAAACTTAAAAATAAGACACATGTTGTTCATTTTCAAATCTTTGGAGGTCTCCCAGATGTCCTTCTGTTATGGATATCTATCTACCATCAATCTAGACTCCTATCTATCATCTGATTAACCTGTCAATAATCTGTCATCAATTTACATATGATCTGTTTTTGAGACAGAGAAAGAAGAGGGCTTAGAATAGTAGTTCTCTCTGGAAACTTTATCTTAATATTCTATTTATCTAATTTCAGTTTTGTACATGAATCTTGATCGGGAAGATCAGTAGCCTTTCCTTGCCTTCTCTATTTCAGGATGGTCTCGACTTCTCATCATCCATTATAGTTTCTTGCAAATCCAAGTCAGCTTTGGAGTTCTTCAAAAACTTGATGCTTTTTCATTGAACTTGTGTTAAGATTTTGGATCAGTTTAGTAAAAATTGGTATGTTAAATAGTGAGTTATTTGATTCAGACTTTCTCAGTTAGATATAGTTTAATATCTTTCAATCACGTTTTATCATTTTCTCAGGATGACCTCTGATGTACTCTGCTCTACCTAATAAAGCTTTTATTAGAAATGGTACGTACCCTCCCTGTGCCTAATCTCCTTTCTCCAATCTCTTCCACGCCTACACACGAGCTCACATCCTCTCTGCCCTCAGCTGTCTGTGCTTGGACGCACCGAGTCCACACTGCCCGGCTACCCACTCAGGACAGTGCCATGGCCTTCTGTTAGCAGGCTTGTCATCATAACCAGAGTAGCTCCAGTTTCCGTTACTCCTCCCTAACCCTTCCACATCTCTACGACATACTGATTTTCAGATTTTTGCCGTAGTACACATGTGTTTGCTGGAGGGAGACAGAGAGAGACAGAGGGGAAGTGAGGAATTTGAGGGGATGGCCATGCTGCAATCTCTTCTCCCCCGTTCTCCTCTTGAGATTTCGAATGTGCATGTACATATGCCTGGAGTGTTTTTCAAGCCCCTGGGTCAGGGACTCAACCTGTAGAGTTGGCCATGTAGGATCCAGCACCTTACCCACCATGCCACCCGCTGGCCCGGACGGTTTTACCTTTCAGGAACCACTTGGTACCCAGACCGCCTTAGTAAAAGCTGACGAAGCTCAACAGCCTTCCATCTGTCGGGTCTAATCATGTGCCCTGTCTTCGCTGGTTGTCCTGAGAGGTGCTCACTGGCCCACTTTCAGGCTAACATCAGAGCAGTCTCAGAAGCGTGGCCAAGAAGAGAACACATTGTTTACTCCGAAGAGATGCATTGTACCTTTGGCTGGATCATTTTCTGCTGTGAAATAAAATATGCTCGACCTAATTGTTTTGCACGTGCCGTCGAATACTATTTTTACACAAAGTTCTGTGAGTTTGCTTTAGAGGTTCCTATCAAAGAATGCAGATATTTCATTTTTTGTTTGCTTGCTGGTTTGAAACAATCATTTTAATTGATGTCAGTTGACTTTTTTTCCTATTGTGTCTCTTTGATTCATGAAATGGATTTCTTTAGGGAAAAGAGGTTTTTAAAAATAGTGTGTTTATCAAATTAAGCTTATTTAATATTTCAGAGTCCTATTTACTGGCAATATGTAAGGATGAAAGTAAAAAAGCTATGAGAAATGTCTGTAGTTTCCAGAATATCACATAAGCCATAAAATTAGTCAATTTCAATATGTAGACGTTTGCTTAAATTACTTTTATTGCTATTTTTGAAAATATTTTTGTATACATAAAAGGCTAAGAAAATAGCTTCCATAATATTGCAAGTAAAAGCATACTAGAAAAATCAGAATTAGAAAGGAAATTACTTTAATGTCAGTATATATCAAAGCAATGTATTTTAGACAGAAAATTACATTTAAAGTATAGTAATACTGGTACCATACAATTTAGAACTATGAGGAAGAACATAATATAAAAAGGAAAGTGGGCTTAAATTTAAAATTTACCATTTTGCAACAGATGGGATATGTCTCTTAGTTTAAAACAATTTAAAGAACACTTGTGGGTAAGTATAGGCCTGGCATTCAGCTGTTAGGCTCTGAGATTATCATACCTGATTTTCTTGACTTTTACATTGTGATTGATCAGTGCTCTTCAACTATTAGTTGTTTGCTGTGACAGTTACTCCTACATAATTGATGATCATCCATTGATAGATGCCATAAAATATTTTTAAATTTTAGAAATGCATTGCCAATGTTCTTTTTTCTAAAGTTCCTATTTGCACTACCTGGAAAAGAATATAAGTAATCCACTCAAAAAATAAATGATTTTTTTTTTTTTTTCTATCAACTCTTTCCAGACATCAGTGCCCTGAGGCAACTCCAATGGTGTAGCGGCTAATAAAGATTTAATCACTAGAGGTATTTATGGACTGTCTATTGGCAGCGAGATTATAAAGGTGTAATGGGGTTTCAGGAAAAGTTCAAAATTCCGTTTGTGCATTCAGAGTGTCTATTCTAAGGCCATAACTCTCAGCCATGGCTGAGCACCAAAATCACACGTTTGATTTAATCTAAGACTTAAAATTGCTGAGGAAACAAAGATGAAAAGATTAGAAGTGCTGAGACAGAATGGAGGTGGAATGGTCTGGTTGTGTGTGTGTGTGTGTGTGTGTGTACACGCATGCACACATCCATCTCAACAGGCAACTTGGGGCTTAACTAAGTTAATGGAGACTTTGGAAAGAGGAAGGCGTAGTAAGAATTACACACCCACGAGAGTGGCTCGACTCTGCGGTCTGTTTGGATGCTGATTTGAGACCCCAGAGCTTGTTTGGTGGTCTCAGCCAAGTTTTAAGACATTAGCACATTTTGATTTTCTTACCGTAAAACTGGGCTAATGATGGTGCCTCTCACGGGTGGCGTCTGGGGAGCCTGGCAGTGGCACAGCGGTAAAATGCAGTGCTCTGTGAGGCTGGCGCACAGGCGAGGGGACACCTGGACGTGCCTGTGCCCCTCCTCCAGGGCTGGCTGGGGCTGGCGTGGATCGTGGCATCGGGACCCCGTTGGAAGCACGGTCTCGCTGATTCTCTGTCTCTCTTACACTCATGGGACACAGAAATAAGTAAACTTAAAAAAAAATAACTTTAATATTTCTTTTATCAGGTTGTTGGGAAAGTCATGACACATTTTTGCATAGAAAAATACATCATGATTTTCCTGATAACCAAATACATTATTTAGCAAAGCCCTTGTCACGTTTCAGTGCTCAATCGGTGTTAATTGGGTTTTATTTAAAGTGTGCTGAAAAGATCGATGCTTTATTCAGAGTGCTGAGGGAATATTAAAGTCTTGCTTGTTCAAAAATTCTGCCTGAAAAGAAAATGTTCCTGACGTTGTAAATTGAAAACAATTGAGACTAGGTGATTTTGTTTTCACTTAAAAGAAAAGAAAAACCTGACCAAGATAGAGAACATAGAGGGGTCATACATGTGCTAGTTTAGGAAGGAGAGCACTCCAGAGCAGTCCCACTGCCCAGGGGTTAAGGAGTGGAACCCCACATGGCTTACCGCAGTTGAAACTCCCAAAAACATGGCTGGCGTGTGTGCATGCGTGTCTAAAATCGCAGCAGGACGGAGAAATAGAGAAGAGGTTGCTCTGTGACCACGCCTCCTTACAGGGTGCTCGCTCTCTCCTTCACCTTCTGTCTCTTCCTCTCTCTGGGGTGAGCACATGTGCCCTCTGGTAATTAAAAAAACTAAAGAAAAATAAAAGTACCCTAAGTAAAAGAGATTTCACGTAATGCAGTAACACAGATTATAATAAAACACTTTAAATAAACGTTGTCAAGATGGCTTCAGTAATTTTCACATCACCAAGTGAAGGAATATTTATTACAGTAGGGAGTGAAAACCAGACCTGGCCTGGGAGGGACCGAGGGCTCCCGAGACACGGAGCACACCCTGCTGTGAGTGCGAGGGTCTGGCTTTCCAGGTTTAAGATGCAGTTTTCCTGGAGGACCCCGAGCAGGTGGTTTCTCACCTTCTCTGTCTCTGTCCCCTCTCCAGTCACCTGATATAAATGCGGGTTAGGGCTGGCTCGGAGGCAGCGGGCCCACGTGGCCAGTGCTCCCTGACCCTGCAGTTTGAGAAGCACACTGGCATGTGAGCAGCTGTGACCCAAATCCCGAGAGCAGGGAGAAATCGAGAGAGGCGTGGTGTGACTGCTCCCCATCGGGGGTGCTTTCTCGTTCTCCTTCTCCCTGGCAAGTAAACATGCCCTCTAGCTAAAAAGGCATCGTCGTTTTGCTTTTTACCTTTTTCATAATCTATGATTCATTCGTTTTCTTTCATTGCTCGAAGCGCCTTTGAAATGCAGAAGTGTTTCTTCTTTACATAAGCAGATCAGTATTCTTCTTCTTTAATTTCTAAATTGTTTTATACTCAGTAAGTGTTCCATTCACTGGCCAAACTAATACGTAGTTTTATTATAATGTGTTTAATTTTTCCTATGTAAGTATTTCACATAGATTTTAATTTTAGTAACAGCTTTTTTTGTGGTCTAATACCCATGCTACAAAATCAACATCTTTAAAATATGAAATTTGGGCTGTGCGTCCCACATGGCCCACTCTATGGTTCAAGTTCCAGACCTGGCAGCTTGAAAAACATGCCAGGCGTGTGTGCGTATGTGCCCAAAATCCCGAGAGGAGAATGTAGGAGAAGGGATTGACTCATGACCCCTGGAGAGGGGTGATTTCTTACTTCATCTCTGTCTCTCTGTCTCTGTTTGTGTCTCTCCAGTGAGTGCACACACACTATAGCAAAAGTCTTTAAAAAAAAAAGAAAGAAAGAAAATGCAATTTGGCAGTTCCTAGTTTATTAGAAAAGTGTGCAGTCATCATGGCTGTGAAGGCTTAGAACATATGCTGACCCCTCGTAAAGGGCTCACTGGACACCCAGCGGCAGTCATTTCCCATCCCCAGCCTCCTCATGCCCTGTTACCACCAATCAGTTTCCTACATCTATGGGTGCTTCACATCACTGGACTCACGTAATTCGTGGCTTTGGGTATGTGCTTTCTTTCATTTAAAACAATATTTTCAGGATTCGACTATGAGGGCACTTCCAAAACTTCATTGAAAAATGGAATCGAAGTAGGAATTTATTTGGAGGTAAAAATATTTTGAAACCCATGCACACATTTTTTGTAACATGCATTCTCTATAAACATCTAAGAGCTCTGGTATGTGAATGTGTATCAGCACTTTATTCCCTTTTATTGCCAAGTAGTATTCCATTATGTTGGTAGAGTGTACAGTGTGTTTGTCCTTCATCAGCCGATCCAGATCTGTGTGGCTGTCATCATTTGCATAATTTGTGTGTAGATGTGTTTTTGATTCTTTGAGGTATCTACTTAGGAATGAAATTGCTCCTCACATGGTAACCCTTTATTTAACTTTGAGGAATTGCCAAACTGCATTCAAAAACAAATGCATCTGCTCACCAGTGATATTAAAAAAAATGGTTACATTTTATTTATTACTATTTTTTCTTCCAATTTTCTATAAGCCACTTGTGCTCATCAGAGAGAGAAAAGAGAGAGAGAGAGAGAAAGCAAGCCACCAGGTCCAGGACTAGAACCACAGTCAGTCATGTGGGAGTCCAGCACCCCAACCACCATGCCAGCTACTGGTCCCCCATCAGTGACAGGTTAAGGTTCTAAAATTGCCACATCCTCTTCCACACTTATTGACCACTCCCTTCACTTCAGCCATGCCAGTGAGTGTGAAGTGGCCTGTCTTGCAGTTCACATTTGCATTCCTTCAAAGAACATCTTTTTATGTGCCTATGGTCCATTTGTAAATCCTTTCAGAAATGGCTATTCAAATCGTTTACCCAGGATTTTCATTGTACTGTGTGTCTTTTTATGTTGAATTGTACTGTTTTAATATACATTCTGCATGCAAGACCCTTATCACAGAAATCGTTTACAAGTATTTTCTCCCATTTTGAGGGGTATCTTTTTACTTTCTTGATTGTATCCTTTGGGGAGCAAAAGATTTTAGTTTTGCTCAAGTCAACTTTATACTTCCTTTTCTTCAGTTTGCTGTGTGTGACCACAGAAATTTTTGCTCAACTCTCCTACTAGAGATTTAATGATTAGACAGCAATTTAATTAAATGCCTTGAATCAATAAGTGTCCCAGGCTTTGCTGAGGCACTGTGTTTATGTTTAGGGTCACACATTGCATCCTCCCACGGGCAGTTAACAGCTCTGCCTTCACCTCTCCCTCTGTGTGCAGAGTCTTGCGGTCAGCAGAGATGAGAGATTTATGGTCCTCACCATTTCCTGGATGTGCATTTGTCCTGCATCTACGCATGGCCTTCTAGATTATCAGGAATATGCAGCACTTTTCAGATCCCTATATGAATTTCCCATTCCTCAGGTTTTTTTTCTTTTAAGTTTTCTAGTGAGCTTACCATTATCCCCAACTAGTATTTCCATGTCAGGAAACTGTTATGTTGAATGACTGGTGTTGTTTAGTTTCAATAAAGGCTTCAGGGTTAGGGAGCTCTAAGTCTTGCTCAAATACAGAGAAGTCATAAAAATAGGAGTTTCAGGGAACTCTCGCAGTGGCCCGTCACAGACAGTTCTCTGAGAACTTTGGGGGGTTCCTATCGTACCCTCTCCTCAGTGTCTCCATGGGTGAAGTCACTGTCGTAGTCACAGCCACCATCCTGTGGACTGTTGGCCAAGACTGTCCTGCTACTGCAGAGGAGGGATGGAGCAGTTCAGTTGGAAATCCCGCAGACCTCGCAGTTCAGAGTGAGACAGCTGCTTTTCTGAGTAGATACTTTGTTGCAAGTTTTCTTGTACTTCCAAATTTCTGCAGAATTTGATTTTGACAATTATTGCTAAAGTAATAAGTGCCTTGTTGGAAGAGGAGATTTTCTGGTCTTTATGCTGCCATTCCAGCGATATTTCTTGGATTTAATGTTGACAAACACTATGTTTTTTTTTTCTTTATTCCAAATGGTTATGTGTTTGTCTGCATGGATCTGAAATGACTGAAGAATTGTGATAATTTCTGGGTTTAAAAAAATAAATCCTATGACCAGCAGATGGCATAACCGTTATGTTGCCGAACTGCCACATGTCTGAGCAAAGTCCAAGTTCTGGTCCCGGAGCTGGAAACTCTTGCTGGGCGCGAGTGTGTGTGCGTGTGTTCGTGTGTGCGTGTGTACACGTGCACGTGCCTAAAATCCCAAGAGGAAAATAGAGGAGAAGGAATTGCAGCATGACCATGCCCCCATGGGGTGATTTCTTGCTGTCTGTCTCTCTGGTGAATGCATGCACCCTGTAGAAAAAAATCTCTCTTTAAAAACAAAAACAAAATTGGGACCAGCAGTTGGCTCAATGGCTGTGTTGCTGGACTCCCATGTAGTCGACCTCGATTCGAGTCCCACACCCGATGGCTTAAACTCACGCTGGGCGTGTGTGCGTGTGTGCCCAAGATCCCGAGAGGAGAATGGAGGAGAGGGGATTGTGGCATGGCCATCCCCCGAAGAGATAATTTCTCGCTTTCTGTTTCTCTGTCTCTCTCTGTCTTTCTGGTGAGCACATGTGCCCTATAGCAAAAACCTCTCCGAAAAAAAATATGTTTTATGCTAGGGTTATATATGTTATCACTGAGATCACACAACTTTGACAGTAATTTTTTTTCAAAAACATGTGATTAAATAATATAAAAGTTAGTGGAAAATTTTTAATTATAAAAGTGTAATACACAGTTTGTTTTAGGTATAAATAAGAAAAAAGCATGTTAGACCTCTATTAACATAAAAATGTAAACTAAATTAGAACAAATATTTGGAAACTGAGTTACTTTACATATAAAGTTTTAAATTTCCAATAAATATGAAGAAGTTATATGTACAAGTAAGATTGCACTTTTTAAACAAAATATGTCTTAAGTTAATGGTAATTACATGTTCTCTATGTTTATAAGTCCATTGATGTTTGAGAGTTTTTAAAGTAATACTTTGACCTGTTTATACTTTGTTCCAGATTATACATTTCTAAAACCTGAAATTGTTATATATTTTACATATAGACAGCTTGTTTTATTATATTTTACTTTTTTACAGGACTTTGGAGATGATGGGTCCTTGTATATTACTAAGGTCACCACAACCCACATGGGTAATTACACCTGCTATGCGGACGGCTATGAACAGGTCTACCAGACTCATATCTTCCAAGTGAACGGTAAGAAGTGTGATGTACTAACTGTCATTAATTTTACTTCACTAGACATTCAAAGAACATCACCATTGAGTAGGAAAATAAAACATCATTTTTTTTTTAAATTTTTGGCACGTCTTCAGTTTTCTCAATTTTGCATCTTACTGTAAAGGCTTTTCAAATTAAAAAACACCAAATGCCCCAATGAATAAACATAAATTAGTACTAATTTTCTCATTATCAACTATTACAGAGTGACTAATTGTAATTAGAAAATTAGAGCACAGAAAATTTAAATTACTTTTTCAGTTTAGGATCTCAACAATTAGGCAATCAAATTTTAAGAACTGAAAAAAATAACCATTTAAAAATGTTAAGATATCGTTTGTTCGATTCATCTTATTCTAATAGAGAAAACTGTTATTTCTATATAGTCGATCTCCTAGTCTTAATAGTTCATTTAATGGCTACAAATGTTGACCAAGTAGGCTGATATGATTACTAGAGTTACAACTTTGCTTCATTCCTGATTTAATTCAAATTCTAGGTATTTATTTGAAATGAGATAGGCTTGCATGTGATTCATTAATGAGCAGTGACTCATTTTCATAATCTACGTTGATATATAGGCTGCTATAATCTACGACGTATATAAAGGAGGCAGGATTTGACTTGGCTTCCGTAGGAACAGCACGGGGGCTAGTGTGGCTGGCCTGGGTGAAGAGAGGACCCGCAGAGGACGATCTGGTGGTCGGAAGCCTACGGTCAGATCACGAGGAGCCTGCTGACCAAGGCAGATCTGGACATTTCCATTCTAAGTGGAACGGGAAGCTAGCATAGTATTAGATTTTCGGGAAAGTCATGACATATTTTTTCTATGTTCTTCTGTGCAAAAATGTGTCATGACCTTCCAGACACCCCAACATTTAGTGTATGGAGTGGCACATTCTGATTTATCTGTAAGAGCATGTAGAGTTAAATAAACCATTTTGGTAGTCTGAGTCGGAGGAAATGGTACCTTGAAACATATTGGTAGTAGGGGAGAGATGAAGTGGTGTGGCGTGGGCTATGTTTGGACAGTAGATAAGACACTATTACTGAGGGATAGCGTGTGCGTGCTGCAGAGAGAGTTAGAAGACAACGAGCCTAAGAATTTGAAGGAAGCAGTTAGATACATGATCGAGTCACTGACTGCAGTGATGATGGGACGCATTCGGAGATTACGTGGGTTTAATTGTTTAATATGTTATCTTAAATAGAATTTTTGATGGAAAACTCCAGTTATTCAGTTAAAGAGAATGACAGCCTAAAGTTGTTTATTTACTGCGTTGCGGGAAAAGTCATACAGTCTGGGGCATTCTTGGGCTGAACTTGTTGGTGTAATTCCCTACAGTTGCCCTTCACTATGAAGTGGCAATCAGAGGAAGAAAGAGACCATAAGTGGGGCCAGTAGGTGGGTAGCGGTTAAGGTGTTGAACTGCTAGATGGTCAACTGCAGTTTGAGTCCCAGATCCAGTGGCTTGAAACTCATGCTAGGTGCCTGTGTGTGTGTGCCCAATATCCCGAGAAGAGGATGGAGAAGGGATTGTGGCATGGCCATCTCCCCCAGGAGGTGATTTCTCACTTTCTCTCTGTATCTTGGCAAACTTATTCATCCTATAGTAAAAATCTCTCTAAAAAATAAGAGAGAAACTGCAAGAGTTAGCCAGTGCGACTGTTTGTCAGGCTAGTGTGTGGAGAGAGGCCGGAGTGGGTAGGCTGAGCAAGTTTACAAGGAAGTGAGCGTGGAGAGGCCGAGGGACTCTGTGGGGTCACAGGACTGGGCCAGGGGCTCTGTGACAAGTGAGCTCAATCTGCAAGTCAGTCAAGCACTACCAGAACAAGGTACTGTAAAGAGAATGCCTTGCCTTCACCCAAAGCATTTTCTCAAAGCACCTGGCAATGTCCATTTGTGAGAGATCCTTTTAGTTAGGTCGTCTGTCCAGAGTAACCCCTAGGCCTAGAGATTCTAGGGAAGCCTAACTGTTCTTCTAAATCTATTTGTCAGTTCTGGCCTCAGCCAGATGGAGAAGGTGGTATAGAATAATGCTGATTAATCACATTCAACCAGCCTTGCTCAGAAACTTGTTTTACTGCATTTGTGTCAACAAAGGAAGACAGCAAGGGCATTTCAAATGTCAGTTTCAGCTTACTTGAAGAGTGGAAAAGCAGGGTAGAAATGTATTCAATAATATATATTTATCTGTAAGGGTTATCTTCACCATCTACTGCAGAACCCACATAATAAGGGCTCAAAGAAAAGACGCCGTGTTTCTCTTACACCTAAAACTAGAACTACCATTTCAAAAAGCTTCTGGTACGTCAAAACATTTTGCAACACAGTGACGGAATAATAGCATTGTGTAATAAAATGTCATCAAATGGTAGGAACAGTTACAACACTGCAGCCCTAAACGCCACAAGATCTACTCTCTCTTTTTTGTTTCTCTTTCCATTGGTTTTATGGCGTTTTGTAATTGGCATGGTAACTTTAACCATATGTTTTGTGTGTTAATAAGTGTATTGAATGTGAGATTACTCAGTTGCTACAGGTCAATAAAAAAGCATAGTTGGGAAAGAGGAGTAACCTGGCAAAATACAATGAAAATACATGAAAATGTCAGTTAGCTAGCCAAATAGCACATTTATGGATGCAACCAATCTCTAAAATTAGTTTAACTCATTTCCCATTTTTCATCCATTTGTATTAAAACTTAAAAAAGACCTCCAGGAAATCAGGTTTTCATGTGGAATTAAAAATATTGACCTTAACAATTCATTAATTAGTAATAAAAATAAAATATATTGTAGATTATCATATTAAGAACTGAAAATGTCACATTATTGGACTTTGAAAAAGAGTGTTTTTGAAGTGCAGATTCTATTTAAATATCCCAGGTTGGAAGCCAAATGAAAGTCTATCAATAGTCCTGTTGCTCTTCAAATAATGAAAAATTAAGTTATTGAAATATGAGAGAGTTTCTGTGTGTCCTTGTCTGAAGAAACATCGTGTATAAATCAAAGGAGTTTGGCTCTGCCAGTGGGATTCATTTCATGCTTTTCTTTTCCCTTTTACATAAAGCAAATCGTCTTTAGATCTTAAGCGTATGATACAGAATGTTTGAAACGCTTAAAAGTCATTGCTGTTTACAGTACCCCCCGGGCAGAAGGCTTGTCCATGTTCGCCATGCACCCATGTGTATGCCGCCTCTCTCTCCTTCACATCATTTAAGCCCTCACATGGAATATTGGGAAGATTTTTTTCCCCTACTCATTTCAAAACTTCTGCATAAAATTGTTGGTTTTATAGGATGTCTGTATAGAATGCTTCTATTTTCCTACTTCAATGTTTGGAAATATCTAAAAGAAAGATAGAGCCAGACACACAGACATCAAAGCGCTGCCTTCACTACTGACAAAGCTATTTAGGGAAAGTGGCTTATGTCTGGGGCAACAATGGGCTCCTTTCCTGGAGCGTGGAGATGAGCCTCCTTATCCGTCGCAGCGGCACCGGAGTCTGCACTGGGATGGAGCACGCTCTGCTCTGAGCTTCCTGTATGGCCAAAGTGCAGAAGAGAATGAAGCTTTTCAGTACACAGCGAGGTCCTGGAAGCCAGTGGTAAGAAGGCTCCTTCCTCCCGCTTTGTCCTCGTTCCATATTGACTTAGTAAAGGGTGAGAAGAAAGGAAGCTTTTCAGGTCACTCTGGTTCAGTGGTATGCAGTTGGGGTTCATGGACCAACAGCATCAATATTTTATTTGTGTTTAAATTTTGTAATTGCCAAAGAGTGCAAGCACTTACCAGGGAGAGACAGAGGGAGGGAGGGAGAGAGAGAGAGAGAGACGAAGAAAACACCCGCCAATGGAGCATGGTCACACTGCAGTCTCTCCCCTCCATTTCTCTCTCCAGTAGGGATTTGGAGCACATGCACCTGCCTGGCCTGTTTTTTTTTTTTTTTTTTTTTTTTGTTTTTTTTTTTTTTTTTTTTTTTGGAGAGGTTTTTCACTATAGGGCGCGTGCGCTCGCCAGACAGACAGAGAGAGACAGAGAGACAGAAAGCGAGAAATCATCCCCCAGGGGGGATGGTCACGCCGCAATCCCTTCTCCTCCATTCTCCTCTCGGGATCTTGGGCACGCACGCACACGCGCCCGGCGTGAGTTGTAAGCCACCGGGTCCGAGACGCGAACCGCGGTCGACTACGTGGGAGTCCAGCGACATAGCCATTACGCTAACTGCTGGTTCCCTGCCTGGCCTGTTTTTCAAGCCACTGGGATTCAAACCACAGTTGGCCATGTGGAATCTGGCTCTCTTAACCATTAGGCAACCAGTCACACTGCAGATTGTTTTAGGTGCACATTCTCAGAGCTTGCCCACTTGTGGAATCAGACTCAGAGACTTGGGTGGAGCTATGTGTGTTTTTAAAAACCTTCCAGTGATTCTGATGATAGTGTGAGAGCCACTGTTCCAAAAATGTGCCCCCTACAAGACCGCAAGGGGGAATATGTGTTCCCCACTCATCTTCTGCTGGTGCCCATTCTTCTTACTTTGTCTTGGGACTTCAAGCTTGTGCTGATGTAGGGGACTAGCCATCCTGCAGGGACAGCACCAGGCGCCCTGCAGGGGCAGCACCAGCCATCCTGCAGGGACAGCACCAGGTGCTCTGCAGGGGCAGCACCAGCCATCCTGCAGGGGCAGCATCAGGCGCCCTGCAGGGACAGCACTACCATCAGTCCCTCCCTTAGGAGCATTCCTGCTGCAGCCTCCACTTCTTGCTCAGTACCCTGGGCTCCTCAGCTGCACTGGCTGTCCCCTGACCTACCTCCTGCAAGGGTCTGTCTCTGTGCCACTCTTCCTACAGATTTGTCAGCTGCATTGCAGGCAGCCAGGGGGTGCCATGGAGTTTACGCCCACCGCAAGTTCCTCCACCAGTGAGGGGCACAAGTCACCTTCCCACAGGCTCCAAGGGGAGGTTCACAGGTGCGTGCTATGGATGTTTCAGAGGGCTCACACTGGAGCTGAGCCTCGTGCCTACGATGGTGCCAGGCTCAAGAATCCCAGGCACACCCCTTCTCCTGTGGCTTGTCCTCGCTGTTATTTTCCTTTCCTCTGCCTCACTTTTCCTGGGAGCAGTTTCCCCCATCCGTGATTGGAACCGAATCTCTTTCTCAGAGCTGCCTTGGAGTCTCATCTGTAGGACAGTCTACCTTAGTCACTGTCGCTGCTCCTTTGTAGCTTCCCCAAGAACATATGGGGACATCTGTGTCTGGACAGCTTTGAAATATAACAGAACCATTCATTAAGTCATTAAGCTCAAGGCCCGAAACGTCTCTCTGTACGTCGTCTCCACGCTAACTGATGTGCAGTTAAACTGTTCAGTAGAGCTCTTCAGAGTTCTGCGGTGAGACCAAGTCATGACGTCAAGATGCTTCGATTATGCAAAGGCAAGAATATAGAGATTCTCAACATTTAATTCATAGTCGTTCTCATTATTAAATTCCCAGAGAGAAATAGAACTTAAACGATTCAAGTTCCAAGGAAATCAGTCCAAAGTAATGACTATCCAAAATTAGATTTTTCTGCCCTTATAATATAAAATCTAAAGAAAGTTCAAAATACAAGTGAAGTCTAGAGACTTAAGTTTCCTCTCTAATTGCTTATTTTATGGCGTTTTAGTGAGAGAGGCCTTTAAGTATTTATGCTTCGGGGTAAATTACCACGTACACCCCAGGCTTACTCTCCCTGGGTTGAAGCGCACCATAGGACTGTTTGTTCTGAGGTGCTTCTTTGTGCCTTGGTCAGTATTTCCTTAGATTCTGCCTTCTGCTGGACCACATAACTTTCAGAATTCCATTTTATCTCCACCATGGACTTATTAATTGTAACTTTTGATTAATCGTATTAGGTATAGCATAAAGCCATATTTATAGCATGAAGCTGAACTTACTGCCATGTGTCTTCAAATACTATTTGACTGCTTCAGATATAAAGTAGGAACCTTAAAGGAGCCTGTTCATCTCTCCCATCCCCATCCTTTGTAATAATATCTTCAAACCTTTCACTTCTGCATATGTTATAAACCACACTTTATATTGTTTAGTTTTTGATTTAAATATTTAAATATTTTTCAAAGAGAAAGTTTGGAAACAAGACATTTGCATGTACCAATTCTGATTCTTCTCCTTCTTTCAGGTAAATCCAAAATTTTCAAGTGTTTCTTTGTACTGATAAACATCTTTTAAAAATCTGATGTTTGGGAACCAGCAGTTAGAGTAATGGCTATGTCGCTGGACTCCCACGTAGTCGACCGTGGTTCGCGTCCCGGACCCGGTGGCTTAAAACTCACGCCGGGCGCGTGTGCATGCATGCCCAAGATCCCGAGAGGAGAATGGAGGAGAAGGGATTGCAGTGTGGCCATCCCCCCTGGGGGGTGATTTCTCGCTTTCTGTCTCTATGTCTCTCTCTGTCTGTCTGGCGAACGCACGCGCCCTATAGCAAAAAAAACCTCTAAAAAAAAAAATCTGATGTTTGAGTCTTCTCCTAATACGTTTTATCAGTAGTATTTTAGTTTTTCTTTCATGGAACAACATTTCTGTGAATATTGGAGTTTGGGTAGAGAGTTGTTTTTTTTTTTTTTCTTTTTTTTGGAGAGGTTTTTGCTATAGGGCGCGTGCACTCACCAGACAGACAGAGAGAGACAGAGAGATAGAAAGCGAGAAATCACCCCACCAGGGGGGATGGTCACACTGCAATCCCTTCTCCTCCATTCTCCTCTCGGGATCTTGGGCACGCATGCACACGCGCCCAGCGTGAGTTTAAGCCACCGGGTCCGGGACGCGAACCGCGGTCGACTACGTGGGAGTCCAGCGACATAGCCATTATGCTAACTGCTGGTCCCTGGGTAGAGAGTTTTTAGTTTATGGTTTTTTGGGTTTTTTTTTTTTTTTCAAATTTTACAGATATTCTATTATCTTCAGGCTTGCCTAGTTTCTAATAGGAAGCCTGCTATATTTCTAGTCTTTATTTTCCCCATTTCTCTTTTTGCTCTTTAGACTCTCTCTTTATCAGGTGTTTCAGAAAATTTATTGTGTTTAATTGACACATGATAAGTATACATAGTTTTGGGGTACAGTTTTATATTTCAGTATGAAATGATCAAGTCAGGGCAAGAAGCATGTTCATCTCAAACATTTATCATTACTTTTACTGTGAAATTTCTAAATTCAGTTTTCCGGTCATTTGATGTATATGATAATCATCAGCCCTACTGTGCTATATAACACTAGAACTTATGCCTCTTATCTAACTGTAATTATGTATTTTGTTAACAAATACATATAACCTATCTCTGTCATTTCTCCGTCCTTTCCTAGCTTCTAGTAACCACTATTCTATTCTCTACTTTTATAAGGAATTTTTTAGTTTCTACATATGAGTAAGAACATGTTGATTTCCTCTTTCTGTGCCTAGCTTATTTCATTCAATATCTTCCACGCTTATCCATGTTGCCTCAAATGATAAGATTCTATTATTTCTTATTGACTGAGTGGCATTACACTGTATATATGCACCACATTTCTTTTTATTCATTTATCTATTGTTGGACATGAGTCTATATCGTGGCTAGTTTAAGTAGAGCTGCAATAAGCATGAGAGTGCAGATATGTCTATGATGTCCCAGTTTCCCTTACTATGGTTATATTCTAGAAATAGAAATATTGAATAATATGGCAGCTCTACTTTTTATTTTTTTATGGAAACTTTCTACTGCTTTCCAAAAAGGGTATATTAACTTACATTGCTGCCAACAGAGTAAAAGAGTTCCTCTTTCTCTGAATCCTCATCAACATTAGTTATTTTTTGACTTATAGATGATAGCCATTCTAACTGGGGTGAGATATCTCAATATGGTTTTGATTTGCATTTTCCTGATGATTAGTGATGTTGAGCACTTTTTCATTTATTTGATGGTCATTTGTACATCTTCTTTTTAGGGAATGTCTATTCAGGTAATTTGTCTGTTTTTTTCTTCTTTTTTTTAAATCACATTGTTTATTTGCTTGTTGCTGTTGAGTTTTTTGAATTCCTTGTATATTCTGGTTATGAATCCCTCTTTGGAGATATACATTGCAAATATTCCTCCCATTCTGTAGGTTGTCACTCTGTTGATTGTATTCTTTGTTGCACAGAAACTTTATAGTTTGATATAATCTTATTTCTTTATTTTTGCTTTCATTGCCATGTTTTTGAAGTCTTAACTTAAAATTCTAGTCCATATACATGTCTTCAAGTATTTCACCATGTTTTCATCTAGTAATTTCGTAAATTAGGATTTTTTGTCTAAGTATTTAAGCCTTTTTGAGTTGATATTTGTGATTGGCTAGCTATTGAGGTCTAGTTTCATTTTTCTGCATATAAATATATAATTTTCTCATGTGCATTTACTGAAGAGACTGCTCTTTTTCCAGTGAATTTTCTTGGCACATTTATTAAAAAGCAGTTGACTGTATATGCATGGGTTTATTCCTAGATTTTCTATTCTATTATATCGGTTTATGTTTCTATTTTTATTCCAGTACTATGCAGTTTGGTTACTATAACTTTGTACTATGTTTGAAGTTAGGTACTATAATATGATGTTTTTGGCTTTGTTTTGGGTTACTTTAGCTATTTGAGGTCTCTTATGGTTCCATATGCATTTTATGATTTTTTTCTATTTATGTAAATAATGTTATTGGTATTTTATAGAGATTTATTGAATCTATAGATTGCATTGGGTAGTATACATATTTTAACAATATTAATTCTTCTAATACATGAGCTGGTACATCTTTGGAATTTTCATGTCTTCTATTTCTTTCATCACTGCTTTATTGTTTTTATTGTAGAGATTTTATGACTTCTTGGTTAAATATATTCCTACATATTTTTGTTTTGTATTTATAGCTATAGCAAATAGAATTGCTTTCTTGATTTCTTTTATCATCCAGTTTATTATTGATATATAAAAAAATGATTAGTTTTTATATGCTGATTTTATATACTTCAACTTACTGAAATTAGTTATTATGGTATGCTTCATTTTATTTTCTTAAAAAGTATGAAAAAAGAAAGTATGAAAAAGAAAGGAAGGAAGAAAGGAAGGAAAAAGAGAAAGAAAGAAAGAAACATTCTACCATATGATTTTCAAAAAAACAAAATGTTTATTAAACTGGTAGCATTTTTTAAAACTTCATGGTACATAAAATTAGCATCTTAGATTGAATTAAATAAGGTAACATACGTAGTTAATGCACTTTCAGATTATTTTTGGTCTACCTTCTCTGAAGATCTCTTTTCTCTCTTCCAACCTCTTGTTGTTGCAAGATACCTGGAACAGTGCTTGGGCATAGTTAGAGCTCCTTGTGGATTTGCTGAACCAATGCACACGAATAGATGAATAGCTGTTTCTCCTCATTCCTCGTTCTGAATACCTTTGAAGGTTCACTCTTATCAGCCCCCAATGCTTTTCATTCTCCTCCATTGTTTGACTGCTGATTTTTACCCAAAGTTTTATTAATTAGACAACTTAAATATTTACCCACTTGTTAATAATGCCTCTCTTGGGGACCAACAGATGGCATGGCGGTTAAGGCACTTGACACTCCCACATGCCTGACCACTGTTCGAGTCCTGGACCTGGTTGTTTGCTTTCTCACTTTCCCTCTCTCTCTCTCTCTCTCTCTCTCTCTCTCTGTGTGTGTCTCTCTGGTCAAATTAAAATAAGTGAATTAGTAAATAAATAAATAAATAATGCCTTCCTTAAGAGAAGTCAGTCTTTAGATCCACTGTGGGGCATGTGTTGTGTGGTGTGTGTGTGTGTGTGTGTGTGTGTGTGTGTGTGAGTGATGGACTGCAAGACTGAATTTTTCTCATGTCTGTCTATTGTCGTCTAAGTTCTGTTACGTCTTATATACATCTTACTCTGGCTTACTCAATCTTTTTCCCTTTGTTTTGTTTTCATTTTCTCCTGTGCATATTTTGATGGCAAATTAAAGTATATCTTTTCAAACGACTTCAGATCCTACTTGGTATCCTGAGCTAGCCTAATCCGTGGGGACAGTGGAGGAATGGAATTGTAGTGGCTACCTTAGTCCTTAACCTTGCAGTGTTTTCACTTCGTTGTTTCTCTGTCCAGGCTTTGACATGTAGTTCTCTGCAGTAAAATACTTTTTTATGGTGTAATGATTTGGGATGTTCTTTGGCTGGAAGACCATGTTTTTTCTGGCTTTTTGGTGGCCTTCAAGACTGGCATAATACAATCCTGGTATTTGGAACAGTTAGATGTGTGGGACTGGATTGCGGATATATTAATAAAACATATAGTCATTTTTTGGATGAAGACACATTGTAGGTCTCTGTAATCTAAAATCAGGATCAGAACTGACACTGACGAGGAAACCAGAGTGCTTGCAGCTATATAGCTGTGGGTGGCTGCCTCAGAATCTTACAGAAGTTAGCTCTGCATGAGTCCCTCTATATAAGCAGAAGTAGTTCATGAAATTTAGGTGGTCAGTTCTGTGCTGCCTACCTAGGGATGCTACTAATTTAAAGCAATAACCTATAGTTTGTGCTTTGTAGCACTAATAGAAATTAACTGATATTCATTAGGAGAACAAAGGAATAAAGCCAGCACACAGCTGTGGTTAAGGAACATAGAAAAAGCTACAGACCTAAGAAGGAAGTCCTGCCTTGGCCATGTCTGGAACTGTCTGTGTAATTCCACCCTGAACTATGGCAGCCCGTGCACAGGCCGGACTGCACCTGAGGTCTGTCCTTGACAGACAAAGCTCTGCCTGCAAAAACACAATTATTCCTTAAGACTAGAGTCACCCAATGAGATAAAAATCTAAATTGCCCATATTTATTAAAGCTTAAGGCCCCAAGTCCCCGCCGAGACTGCAGCTTAGAGAAGCAAACTCCTCCACGTAAGAAGACTGGCTCTAGGGTTCGTGTCCCCTGCGGAGTTACCCCGGGGCTGTGTCTAAAGCTCCCATTCCTCCTCGTCTCATTGTGGCAGTCACGTTTAGCTCTTTGTGAGTTTCTCCAGGTTCTTCCAAGCATCAGATGCTGGGCATTTAAGAGATGAGTAAATAATGCCGCTCTTCCCTTGCCAATCCTGCCTTCGCCACCAGTCAGGAGGAAGCTGCTGCGGTGAGCCCTGTGAAGTGTGCAGTGTCACCTGCACAGCGGACGCAGCTGCTCAGAGGGTGGCTGAGCTCCATGGGCGTGGACTCCAGAACTTACTGACTCACGGACTTTGCGGGGTAACCGCAGTCCTCGGCACACAGGCGGCACAGCGGCCCCTACGGTGGAGAGCAGAGCGGGCTGCATCCCCTTGGCGGGCAGGTCCATAATGTGAGGAAGGATGAGTAGATGCTGCCTGCCTCCTTCTTTTCTTTCTTTTCTCTTTCTTTCTTTCTTTCTTTCTTTCTTTCTTTCTTTCTTTCTTTCTTTCTTTCTTTCTTTCTTTCTCTCTCTCTCTCTCTCTCTCTCTCTCTCTCTCTCTCTCTCTCTCTCTTCCTTCCTTCCTTCCTTCCTTCCTTTCTTCTTTTTTAAGAGAGATTTTTGCTATAGGGTGCATGCGCTCACTGGAGAGACATACAGACAGTAAGCGAAACATCTCCCCCCAGAGGGATGGCCATGCCACAATCCCTTCTCCATTCTCTCAGAATTTAAAACATGCATGTACGCATGCCCAGTGTTGGTTTTTAGCTGCTGGGTCCGGGACTCGAACTATGGTCAACTATGAGGTAGTCCTGTGATGTAACCATTACACCAAATGCTGGTCCCTGCCTCCTCCCTCTCTCCACTTCAGGGACTGGCTGACGAAAAGAACAGGCTTCCATATAAACCGAAGAGGTAGGGAAAGTCTTACACGTAGAGGCAAATCTCTAAGGCAGAGGACTCATCCTCAGCTACTCATACTTTGTATTTGCCTTCAATTTACCTAGACTTAAATTCATTCAGCCAGAGTTTGTTTCCCTGGCTAGTCCATCAAACGCGGCTGTAACCGATGCGGTAACAGCGAGCAGATACGTACTCGGCTCAGGGTCCTGGAGCCTGGGAAGTCCAGGGTCAGGGAGCTGCGTCTGCTGAGAGCCTCTTGTTACAGCTTGACAAGGGCCAGGAGGGTGCAAGGGTGAGCAGGAGACGGAACCACAGCTGCAGATCCTTTCAGGGCCGCCTCCATCTGCTCCTGGTGTGCCACGCCCCCCACTGGGCCTCAGCCCCCAACACCGTTGATCGGAGATTGTATTTCCAACACATATTTTTAGCAGAGACATTCAGACCGAACCACATGGGGCCACGACTATACAGAGTCTTAGTTTTGATAATGGAAAATTAATTTCGTCATCAAATTGCACATAGAGTTGGTATGGCCTTGTTTATGGAACTAGTTCACAATGGTCAGTAGGAGTGATATTTCATAGATTACTTCTGTGTGTGCAAGTCTGGAGAAATGTTACAGAACATTCCAGAGGTGGCCAGCACTTAAAGAACAGTATCATGACTAATTAATGTAATGACACTTGTATAACAAGAGAGTCGAAAGAAGGTTAATGTGATAATGAGGCTTATTTGATCTTAAAGATTTAGCATGAGGGCACTCTCAAGATGGCTTAATTAGATTTTAAGCACCTTTTGCAATTTGCATGTGTACTTGTTAATCCATATGCTCTAAAAATACATTTTACTTCATTTAAATTAATGAATTTGTCTAATCTCCTTCCCTGTGTTGTTTTACTGTGTTACTTGTGATGGCGTTTCCTCGAATTTTCCATTTAATGTGTATAATTTATGTTTAGTTTTTATTTCAATTCAAAATAGTACAGTGCCACTGTTAAAGTTCAGAGCAACAGAGCATTATTATCCAGGTAGTTACAAGAAGTTATAAGTGGACTCATCCAGCCACACTTTCTGTCATTGGGAGGTTTTATTATACCATATGATATGTCAGTAAATTGATTTCATTCTCTGGTACCTCTGTCAGTTTTAAACTTGACCAAATGGAAAGAGTGCTTCAGAAATTAATTTCACAATGGAACAGAACATCATTTGTAGCAGTAATTCCATCAATAACACACTGCCTTCTGGTGCCCCGGAAAACACAGAATGTTTTTCACATTATATACTTAGGCTCTGTGGAGTTATACTTCTTTTATGCTTTTCTTATACGTTTCAGTAATTATTACAATTTATTTGCATAATTTTTACTACTTATCCTTACCTAAGCGGTCACAAGGTCTAGGAATTGTTCAGTGCAATTTACTCTTTCAGAATGCTTTTTAATGCTTATTTCTTTCTTATTTTCTTCCATGAGAGGGAGAGAGGGAAAGAAAGACAGCTCCCTAGCCTGGTCTTCACACTGATGTGTTCCAATCTCAGCCTGCCAGGACCTCAGGCAGCTGCATGAGTCTGGGGCGAGATGAGGGAGTTCCTGGGGTGCAAACCGGAACCTTTTCCACCTAGGCCATCCCCTCCAGCTGCACGGCCAGCTGGCCCCCGTTATAGCGCATGGATGCGTAGTCGCCGAGGAGCAAGTGCGGCCAGGATGCTCCGCAGCCTCTCTGGCCTGTGTCAGGTGGCCCAGCTCAGGTCTTCTGTGGATTGCGTTGAGCGTAAGGGGTTTCAGTTTAGTTCAGATGATCAGGCAAGCCTACTTCTAAGAGTTTCATGCCTACGAAAGACCCATGTTGACCAAGCACAACCGTCTGTTGTATTTTTGGCTGATTGTGGTGATAGTGACAGGCAGATGTGCCTGTAGAATTTGTGAGCAATCAGTATGTATCGGAGGGATCTGATGATTTCACTGTTAACAAGGAGGACAGAGATGCTCCTATAACTCCTTTGCTTCCGGCTTCAGATTTCCTGCTTCCCTAAATTAGTTTAAATAAGCTTTGCCAGAGGCTCCCCGGCTCCCTCGGCCTCCACACCCACCAGCTGATTGGGAGTGCGCTTCGTAATGAGGTGCAGATAATTCCGTCTGCCGTGTAGCTTCAGAAGGACCAACAATGGAGAATGTAATATTTGTGACTATCAGCCATGCTCAATCACTCTCAATAGATAATTTATGCTTTTAAATGACACAGATTTCCTCCAACTCACTTTTTGATTTAATACCACTGACTATTTTGAACTGAAAACCGGTAATCGGCAAACAATACCCAAGAGACTCCTGACAACAATAGTCAACTCCTCACAAATGCTACTCAAAGTAAGAATGCTCTAAATAAGAAAAAAAAAAAGATATCCTAGATAGTATCCAAAAAATGTGAATTATAAAAATGTACTCTATAGTAATTACCCTACTGAATAGTAAAAGACTATTAAGAACAGTTTTTGAAAGTGAATGTTTTAAATCATGATGTCAAGGAAATAATGAATGAGAAAAAGAACATTTTTAGGCAGGTAAATTATATAACTTAAATTAGTTGTACTATTTAATTAGGTAAATTGTGTTATTTATCAGTTGATACATTTTAGCAAATATTTTATTATATTTTAGCAAAAAATATGGTAAATAGTAGTGCCATCTATTGGTAAAGCTGAAAACTGCACTGTGTTCTTGAGTAAGGAAACTAACACTTTTGTTTATAGGAATGTTTCTTAAGCTAATGACTCTTTACTGTCAGGAATATTATTTTAAATGAATAAGTCAAATACTGGAGCCAGGTTACAGGTAATGTGTGTGTGTATGTGCGTGTGCCCATGTACATATGCATATGGTTACATATGATTGATTATGTGACGCTGCTGATTATAAACATTAGTTACTGATTTTGGTTTAACATAGCTGGTTGTGATTCATTTGAATAATAATAAATTTAATCACTCTGAAGAAAAATAAATTTAATAATAAAACAATTATTTTGTGCTAAAAAGATTTAAGCGATACATACCTACATGGTGGTTGATGGACCAGTTTCATTTTTATTCCATCGTAATTTACAGATAGTATTTTTAAGTGTAAGAATTTGCACATTTTCTATTTCACATTCTATGCCTAATTTTGTGCTTCTTTTTCTCTTGAATTTTGGCTTGATTATACATTATAATGCACCACTGTTTAGAAAACTGAGATTAGATCAGCACTTCCAACTGATGTAGATTAAAGTTAATAGCAATAATTCTAAATTATACCTTTAACTTTCCCAAATTTGCTACAGTCCGCATGGCAGGAATAGTCTGTGAGTCATCTGGCCAAGCTGTTGGGGGACAGGAAGTAGTTTAAGAGAGTTGAATAGTTTTAAACACATACAAATTAAGGGACAGGACTAAGAAGAATCGGGTAGACAGCGGTGGCATTACCCGGGGGTTCCTGTTGAGGGGGCACAAGCCAGGGTGTTCGGGTGCACAGAGGAAGCAGGGTGACTGGCAAGAGCAGGACGGACGTGGAAATAGCCCAGGTCTCATGGGGCAGGATGAGGATGGAGGCTGAGGTGAAGTCGGGGCGGGCTTTGGCCTGTGACGACGGTGACTGTCAGAACGGAGGCTCTGTCCGGCCCTCTGTGATGCCTTTACTCACACACCTGTAGTCGCTTCTCACCTGACGGCCGATACCTGTTATATACTATGTGGGTGCTGGGGATTCAGAGACGATCACGTGATAATTACCTTCCTAGAGAAGATTACCTTCGTCCTGGCTGCTAGCCATCCACCTGTTTAAGGACTGAAAACTGCCCTTTCCTTAGAAGACTTTATCTTCAAGGGTCAGAGGTGATAATACATAGAGAACATGTTGATGAGCAAGAATCCAAACAGTAGCCTCAGACGTGCTGAGTGCCGTCAGTCATCCATCGCTGTAGGCTCTGGATCAGCAGATTCAGTCAATCACAGATAGAAAATATTTGAGAAAGAGATGGATGCATCTGCAGTGAACATGTATGGACTGTTTTTTCCTTTGAGTACTCCCTAAGCAATAGAGCCTCAGAACAATTTGCGTTGTATGTTCACTGTACTAGGTATTATTACTAGAGTAATTTAAAGATGGCTTAAGGTATGCAAGGGTATATGTAGGTTATTTGCAAACACATACCATGCCGTTTTACAGGAAGGACTTCCTCATCTGGATAAGAAGCATCAACAAAATCCCCAAGCACTACAGTCGAAGTCTTGGGCTGCAATAAGGAAAGGGCCTCTCCTAAGAGGGGTACCGTAGCTAGGGGGAGCTCTTGCCACTCCCGCTTGACAACAGCCTGGAGGTTCTAGTTTGGTGATTATGTGAGAGAAAGAAACGGAAGTTACCCAGACAGGAAAGGGCGAAGTGAGACTGTATCTCTCACACGTGACTTGACATCGTACCTGGAAAATACCAAGGAATCACTCACCAAAAACATTATTAGAACGTGTGAGTCCAGGGTACATGCGCCACATAAAAACTGTCAGCTGGGGGAACCAGCAGTTAATGTAACGGCTATGTCGCTGGACTCCCACGTAGTTGACAGCGGTTCGCGTCCTGGACCCGGTGGCTTAAACTCACGCCGGGCGCGTGTGTGTGTGTGCCCAAGATCCCGAGAGGAGAATGGAGGAGAAGGGATTGTGGCGTGACCATCCCCCCTGGGGGGTGATTTCTTGCTTTCTGTCTCTATGTCTCTCTCTCTCTGTCTGTCTGGCGAGCACACGTGCCCTATAGCAAAAACCTCTCCAAAAAAAAAAAAAAAAAATGTCAGCTGGGTTTTTAGTGGCCAACATGATCTTAAAAAGGAAGGACATTGTGCGTTGATCCACAGGCATGACCTTCGAGGTCACCACACTAAGGAAAGGGAGTAGGCCTGTCACAGAAAGCCAGCTGCGGCGTGGCTACTGTAGTGACATCACAGAGACTGACCCACCGCAATGCACGGGCTGCAGTGGTTCCTGAGCACAGCTGGAACCGTGACGAGGCCCCCATGCAAGCCCTGGTGTGTCACCGCAGACCCGGGGTTTCAGGTGAGCCTGTGGGCCTGGCTGGCTGCAACGCTGGGGGAGTTGTGGTGTGAAGACCCTCTCAAGAGTGTGTGTCTCTCTCTCCCTGTCTCTCTCCTCTGTCTCTATCTCAGAAAATAAGTAAATAAACTTGAAACAGTTATGAAGGCAGAAAGTAAAATGGTGGTTTCTAGGGTCTGTGGGTGGGATGGGAAGCTATTGTGGAATAGTTAGGGAGCTGGAGTCCACAGGGTGAGAGTAGTGGAGATGGCTACGTGGATTCAGGACCTCTGACATGTACACTTACACATGGGGAAGATGGCAAACTATTTTTTTTATTTTAACGAAAACTTTTTAAAAAATCAATTGGATGAGGGACCGGTGGCGTGGTGGCTAAGGTGCTGGACACTCCCACATGGCTGACCACAGTTTGAGTCCCGGACCTCGTGGCTTGCTTTCTCATTTCTCTCTCTCTTTCTCTCTCGCTCGCTCACTTTCTCTCTCTGTGTGTGTGTGTGTGTGTGTGTGTGTGTGTGTGTGTCTGGTCAAATTAAAATAAATGAATGAATAAATAAAATTAAATAAATAATTATTTTTAAAAAATCAGTTGGATGGACTTGTAGATGATGTCATGGTTACATTGCTGGACTCCCATGTGGCCAACTGTGGTTCGAATCCTGGACCCAGAGGTTTAAAACTCACACTGGGCACGTGTGCGTGTGTGCCCAAAGTCCTGAGAGGTGAAGGGAGGAGAAGGGACTGTGGTGTGGCCATCCTACTGGGGGGTGATTTCTCACTTTCTGATCTCTGTCTCTATGGCAGGCGCATGTGCCCTATAGCAAACCCCCCCCACCCCCCCAAAAAAAAGAAATGAACTTTTATTCCCAGTCAGAGTATTTTTGTATTTACAGGGTTTGTATACACTTATTAGTGTGGTGCAACTGTGAGAAAGAGCCTAGAAGATATATTTGATCTGCTTAGAATCTTCTCTAGACAGCTCTGCACAAACCTATTCTCACTCTGGTTTAAGTGGGGTTTCTGTCTACGCCTTGAATTACACCCATTCACGCTCCTGGCATCTGGTCTCCAGTCTTGGCGAAGGTGCTGGTCGGTTACTGTCTCCATTCGTCTCCATCCCATTCAGGAGCTTAGGTGATTCCAGTTCAGACCTCAAGTCCTTCATTCCGTGTGTGCTGATCAGTTGTTACTAACGGGTGGTTTCTCACATTTGCCATTCTCTTAGTAAGCCTCAAAGATTCTGTGTATACACGGCAAAAAACAAACTCGCTGGAAAACAGTGTGTGAATAAAGCAACTAATGTTTCCCTGTCAGTTTGTGCCTAGTAGTGGCTGAGACCTGTCATAGATTTCTTCTTTTAATCTTTTTTGTTTTTTACATTTTTAAACAGAGAAATCTCAAGACTCAAAATTGCTTTCTTTTCTTTTAGCTTTTTCCATAGATGGTGGACCAAAGAGAGACAGAGAGAGATAGTGAGAGGGGAAGTGAGAAATCATTCCCTGGGGTGGCCGTGCTGCAATCCCTTTTCCATTCTCCTCCTGGGATTTTATGCATGCATGCACAGGCACCCAGTGAGATTTTCATGCCACCTGGTCTGGGACTCAAACCATGACTGGCATATGGGAATCCAGTGCCTTAATCACTATGCCACCTGCTGGCTCCCCAAGTTAGGTATGTGTCCCTTAGAGCATAGCGGTAAGTGTGGAGGCATTCAGACTCAGTCTGGCAGGCAGTAACTATACCATACCCACTGCATAGACTCTGCCTCCACAAGGTGAGAACTCCTGGAGAGCTATTTAAACTATGTTCAGGTTAAATCAAATGAAAACCATGTTAAAAAAGCAACTACCATGAGTGCAGCTATATATTTACTTCTTTCTAATGTATTCATGTTTTCTTTGTTTAGAGGAACAGCATAACATGTATTTTCTGGAATGTTCTTGATAAGGTTTCTTTTATGTTTTAGACATAGTATTTCTGAAAATGGTGGCTTTTGAGGCTGAAATTAAGGATTAAGAGGGCCGCTCACTTTAAAGATTCATAGAACAGATCTAAGTTGATTAAACTATGATGAATATCCCTTTCATAATAGCTTAGAAAGTTCTGATCTCTTACAGTACCGCAGGATAAATAGAAAGACCTAATAATGAACTCACGTTTATGACCATAAATATACTGCTTTGAATTTCTATTTCGCCTCCAAAATTTGTTGCATTCCCTACACTTTCATGAAGACTGCAATAATGTGATCAGAGAGTTTTGTAATATTGACAGGAGGCTGTGTGAAAGTCATGAATATACAAAGACTGCTCTGGGACAGAGTTAAAGAGAAATTGATGGCTTTAATAATGTCAGAGACAAAAGGCATTGGACAAGCTCAGTAGCATTTAAAATATTTATTAAACCCAGTCTGTAATTTTTCATAGGAAAAGTTGCTTTAATGACAAAGAAAGTCATAAGAGGAACAGAACCATCCAGATGCTGCTATGAGTCAGCGTGGCTTCAGAGACATTTATATTCTTACCCTCAAGCATCTTCAGAACCTTTCTGAACGGGTGCGCTGGCTGTGAGAATAATTTGTGGAAAAGAACACATGATAATGGCATTAAGAACAGAAAAAAAAAGCCAGGGCTGAGCTGTTTACCTCCCAGCCACCTCGCTATTCACCTTAAATTCATCTCTGGCTTCAGTTAGAATGAAGTCACTGTGCTGGCTCAGTCATCTCTGTCTTCTGTCGAAAATCGGGCTTCCCAAACGCCCAGGGTATGCTGCTTCCAATCCTCTGGCAACAGCCCAGTAACTTTATTTTTTTGAGAGGTTTTCGCTATAGGGCGCGTGCGCTCGCCAGACAGACAGAGAGAAACAGAGAGATAGAAAGCGAGAACTCACCCCCCGGGGAGATGGCCACGCCGCAATCCCTTCTCCTCCATTCTCCTCTCGGGATCTTGGGCACGCACATGCGCCCGGCGTGAGTTTAAGCCACCGGGTCCGAGACTCGAACCGCAGTCAACTACGTGGGAGTCCAGCGACATAGCCATTAAGCTAACTGCTGGTCCCACAGCCCAGTAACTTCTAAAGAAAGGTCTTGGTGGGAAAATATGAAGGGTGAGAGAAGAGCAGCCTTCAGCATTATAGTGATTATTTTTCCACTCTAAATTCTTTCTAATGTTCGATTAGAAGGATTATTAGATTACAAGGATTTTGTTAGATTGTTCCTAGTATAGAGAAAAGCATCGGCCTGGTCTAACACAATGAAGTCGTTATGGGTCTTGAGAAATAATATCGTCTAATCTTATGGCTTCATGTCTACGTATAATAAGTAAGAAATGCGTTGTGGTTTGAGTTGATAAATGCTTGCAGTGATTACATATGGACACCAAAGTTTCTGGAAAAAGAGACCTAAGTATATGTAATCGTACTTTATTTTCTTTAGCTTATGTATTTTTTATTTTGATACTGATTTTTTTGTTGACAGAATCCCATTTCTATTTTGAAGTTTCTATAACTTGTTCAAAAGTTTTAGTAGCATTATTATTTTTTAGAGGTTTTTGTTTTTGGGCATGCACATACATGGGCCCAGTGTGAGTTTCAAGCCACCGGGTCTGAGACTTGAACCAGGTGGGTCATGCGGGAGTCCAGTGATATAACTGCTATGTCATCTGCTGGCCCCAGGCAGTGTTGATATATTTTTATAGCAACTTGTTATCCCTATACAGTATCTGATTTTTTTTAAGAATTATTTTTTACTTAATTTTATTTATTTATTCATTTTTTATGTTAATTTGACCAGAGGGAGACAGAGAGAGAGAGAGAAAGTGAGAAAGCAAGCCACCAGGTCCGAGACTAGAACCGTGGGAGTGGGAGTGTCCAGCGTCTTAACCACCATGCCACCTGCTGGTCCCCAGTATCTGATTATTTATACTTGTTTCTTTAAGAACAGTCAGACAGACTAAAATTTTATTACATTTCTTTAATTTTGAAATATACTATAAATGCATTCACTTATTTGACCTTTATATTTTAAAATATAATTTTCAAGGATTTCTAATAAGTCTTATATATACTACTAAAATATAATTCTGAATTTAAATTTGGAAGATTCCGAGTTGTCAAATTATGCTAGATACTTTATATAGAGTCATCAATGTTATGATCAAGACAAGATATGAGAGTTTAGGCAGAAATGCATTTCTTTCAGTGTCCATTTGGCAAATTTCAAAACCTGAACTTAGCATTCACTGGATTTATTAATACAGAAAAGAGGGCAAGAGAGAAATGGAGAGTGAAAGTCACCAGTAAAATACCCTACAATTGACAGCGTGGCCTCAGTAAAGCAGGCAGTAGCTACTGATCTGCAGAGCTGGAAGCCACAGGGCTAGCCATGGTTTGGATCCCAGGCTGACCTGGAACAGGTCAACCAGTTGGAGGGCTGTGGGACGGGGATCACCCATGACATGAAGGATGTTTCTTTCTCTCTTTCATTTATCCTCTCTCATACTCTATGAAAGAAATAAAGTAACCTTAAAGAAAATAAGTTGGATGTGTGTATATTGTTACCTGAAAATCAAAAATAAACATTATATCTTTAAAAAATTGTATCCTGAGGAAAATTCATGTCTACATTCTTAGGTATCTACTTCCATTTTAAGAAATAGAAACTTGTTTGATTACACTTTTATAATTGATTTTAATAACATGAGATTGCAACTAACTAATACACTTGCATATAGATATATTTTTATATATTATATATACACAGCCACATGCATTATTATATTATTTGATATTGATATTATTTAACTTGATATAATTATATAAAATAATCCCACCAGTTTAAACTGTTTCCGTTGAAGGCAATTTCTGAATTACTGTAGAAAAACATGGAATATCATTAGGAAACAGTCAGAATATAGAAGCCTGCCTTTAAATATCACCTTTTGCATAAAATATTAAAAGACTATTTAAAGATTTTATGATAGTCCATGCAAATTGAATTCTAAATTCAGCGCGAACGTCCTTGGTGGTCTTCGGTTTCTCTCTCCACGCCTTGCCGGTGTGAAGGGGAGGGCGAGTTCACCGCGTGCACTCCCTAACTAAAAATGACGGTAACAAATGGTTTGAAATGGTCTCTGGAGGATTATTGACTTTTTAATTCAGGCCGCCATCAATCCTCATTTATATTTTATAATATGTATCCCGGGAAAAATAACCTGCTTTTAAATGTGTAGCTTGTCACTGAGGTTAAATCGCTGTTATGCCAATCACTCAGCCTTCAGTCTGTGCTCCAGATCTTCACTTAACACCCAGACACTAAACGGGCCCCTGTTTTATAGGATAGGTTTTTTCCAAAATACGTATTTTGATTTGAATAATGAATTATTGTTCATGGATTTTCTTTTTGTCTCCGCATCAGTATATCAATGAGGTAGAAGCAGCTAGGAATACAGGGGAAACTCATCACCCTATTCGAAGTTTTCTTTGCGGTGTCAGTGACTACCTAGGTGTGTGGCTGATGCGTCTACATTTTTGAATATGAATAATGTAGAATTTGCTGTTCTCATAGTTGACTAACCTGTTTCTTTTCAAACTAATTCTCAAGTAGATCTAGGTTGTCTCTCTCTTTTTTTTTTTTTTTTTTCCCTTGCTGTTTCAAAGAATGTTGCAAGAAGCATTGATCCTTACTTTGGCTGTGAATTTTGGCAAGAAACACTTTCTTCCATTAAATATTTATTGAGAGTATGTATCAATTCTGGTTCTGTACCAATCTTATTTAAAAGCTCATCTTCTCACTCCCTATTTATTAAAAGATCAGAGGTCTTGTCTGAGAATTTAATTCATTTTCACTCCAGATCTTAAGACAATGTGAGTTTGTTTTTAGATTTCAATCAAATAAAATGCTACAGAAAACTACTCAGCCCCAAATATATCAGATGGGCCTACATGTGTGCTTTATGTTGCCATGAAGGCACACACAGAACTACCATGAGAACCCTTTTTAAGAAATGTATTTGATATTTTAAAACAAACTTTTAAGTGGTCAACAAGGGAAAAACATGAGGTGTGGTTTTCCTCCCTCCTGTGATATATGTTTCTGTTTTTCTTTTGAATTACCTGGAGAGTTAGGAAGAGTGCAGTAGACTTCTTGTGCTTAGAGCTTTGATGGTCTTTTTTTTTATGTTTCTGCTCCTAAGAATATAAAAGGTAAGGTATAAAGTGAGCTCGCAGCTATGGATTCGAGGATCGTTGACCCTTTATGAGACCTCTCCTCTCTCCTTTTTGTTCCTGTGTTGTACTTGACATGAGCTTAGTTGACGATCTGTGGAGTGTGAGGGCGGTGGAGTGATGGGCTTTTCTGTAGTCCTGACCGGGTGGCTTCGATCAGGCTCTGGCTTGCTCCGCTTCCCAGTCAGCAGGTCTGTGGGCTGACACTGTTAGGCAGTTCCGCGTCAGCTGTGGATCCTGCAGTCGTCAGAAAGATGTGGTAGCATTAACTGGCTGAACTGGAGTCAGGAGGAGAGTCCTGGTTTGTCGCTGGGCTTGTTGCCGACCTTGTGTCTTTGATTCTTTGGTATTCTGATGTTAAGTGCAAAAGATACCAGGTGGTTCAGAGTGTACGCTGTACCAAAGAACAGCACGGGCCCGCTGTCAGTAAAACACGGAGCTCTGTGAGGCTGGCCCACAGGGGACGCTCTGCCCAGGTACAGAAGCCTCGGTTCACGCTGAGCGCCCCATGCCCTTCACTGGGCTGGGGTAGGTGGTGGCATCAGGCCTCGGGGAGCAGTGCGCTCTCTCTCTCTCTCTCTCTCTCTCTCTCTCTCTCATTCATGGAAGAAATGAATACCTAAGACATTTTTTATGAGGAGCAGGATGGTCTAGATAAAGAAAACTTTGCCATCTGTTGTCTTTGACTCCGATGAGATGCTTCTTCGGAAACTAGTCTTTGTCCTGTTTACGCAGTCACGCCCTCACTGAGGCAGGTACAGGGTGCAAGTGGTCTCACAGTCATTTTAGAGAGCACACGCCGAGCTGTGAGTGTGGGGAAGGAACAGGAGTGAAGAGCTGGGGCCACACCTCATGTGGACACGTCAGATCCTTCAGTGCCTCAGTCACTGCTACGTGTGGAGATGCAGCGATTACCTAAGGCCAGGGTCTCTCATAAAGGGCTCTGTTATTATTGACATATCATACAGATATATCTACACACACACACACACACACATATACATGTGGACACATACACACAGAACTATATACACACGGACACATACACACAAACTTATACACACACGGGCACATACATACCTATATACACGTATATAAATACACATACATGTATGCACATGCGCACACATATACACAGACCTGTATACACACTTGTATACATACATATAGCTTTACGATATACATCATTTTTTGACTTTCGTTACTCCAGTTGGTTTTCGAAGCCCTAAATATCAAACGTACATGTAAGAAACCAGGGTTGACCAAGGGGTAAAACTGCGCTCGAGACCACGTAACTGCTGCGTGGCAGGTCGAGTGCTCATTGTTTGTCTCAGTCTAAACGTCACTAAACGACAACAGAGAAACTGTTCTCATGAGAGTAGGAGTTCTGAAATCTGAGGCCTGGTGTTGACTTGAGAAAGACTTCCATATGGGTAGATATGCATCCCAAATATCAGTGTGTGGACAGCTTGCACTCTGTAACGGGGAAGACCCCGGTCTCTGAGTGGCCGTGTTACCGTGTTACTATGACTGTGTCTCGTGTCTGTATTAGAGAGCACCTACTCGTTTTCCTTGAAACACAGTGTGCTTTGTATGCCGGAGTTACAATGTCTAAGCCATGTCTCAATGCACCCTCATTCCCATCCAACCTGAAAAGTCCCTGGGCATGACCACTGGAAAATTACACAATTAATAGTCCACTGCCGTGTGATTCCTGGACCGTGTTCCCCGAACTTTGGCACATTATAATGGCTTTCATCATGTTCTCAGAGTTCTTGACATGGATAGATTTTCAAAACATACTAGTTAACTGAGTGAATGCGAGACTTCCCTCCCGGCATTGTCAGTGGCAAATAGAGTAATCAACTCTCAGTACAGACACATGCGACAGGGTTAGCTAGCCGTCCCCATGACTTAACTCTGTACGCTCACCGGGGTTCTACCAGACACTCAGCCTCGGGACCTCTGCAGAGGCCTCCCCACCGTCTGCCTGTATACTCCTGAAAACACTTCCAAACCCCGTGTACGTCCTCTTAAAGCTCTCCATGTCTGCTTCTCTATATATATCTATATATAACGATACATAGTAATTAAAGCAGCCTGTGGCTCATTAGATAAATATATATAAAAATTAATATAAGTACATGTATAATTAAACATATTTTATTTCTTTCTTTGATTTAATATGCTTGTATCATAGTGACAAACATTTAAAATGTCTTGAGTGATGCTGTTTAATAAAGCAACAAGTATTAAATATCACTGAGTATATCTGATTAACAAGTGGTACTCAACCTTTCTGGAAAATCTGTTCAAATATTATTATTTATTTATTTATTTAGGAGACGGGTTTTTTTGCTATAGGGTGCGTGTACTCGCCATAAAGACAGAGAGAGACAGAGAGACAGAAAGAGAGAAGTCACCCCCCAGGGGGGATGGTCACGCCGCAATCCCTTCTCCTCCATTCTCCTCTTGGGATCTTGGGCACACACGCACACACTCCTGGTGTGAGTTTAAGCCACCGGGTCTGGGACTCGAACTGCGGTCAACTACATGGGGAGTCCAGCGACATAGCCATTACGCTAACTGCTGGTCCCTTCAAGACTTCTTTAACTCCTGATACAAGATACCCCGGAGTCCTCTCATACTCTCCTTGGCACAGTCCCGGAGTACTGCCTCTCTAAGTGACCCTCATGCAGTTTAGCAGAAAATGGTATCTGGAAACTAATATCTGTGGACATAAATAACATTGGGTTGTTGGGAAAGTCATGACACATTTTTGCATAGAAAAACAGAAAAAAATATGTCAGGACTTCCCTGACAATATAATTTCATTAATGTATGTAATCCATAATTTCTCATATTGCAAATTTTATTATTTTCTTTTTTTTAAATCTAATGGTGAATCTGGATCATGAATTCACTCTCTCCTCCATGTCTTCCTACAGTCCCTCCAGTCATCCGGGTGTACCCAGAGAGCCAGGCCAGAGAGCCAGGGGTGACGGCCAGCCTTCGGTGTCACGCCGAGGGCATCCCAGACCCACAGCTGGGCTGGCTGAAGAATGGAGTCGACATCACACCCAAGCTGTCCAAACAGCTCACACTGCAAGGTGCCTTTTTCTTGCGTCTTCTTTCTTTAAATGAGCACATAGAAATTATATACTAAAGTTCATAACAGATTGTACATAATTTGGAAAAAAAATGAGTCTTGGTGGCAATAGAATGTCATGGGCATGAAAAAACCTTGGCTATATGTAGGACATTATATTTGAAATAGAGTTCTTTAATATCTTTAATGTTTTAAATAATAGTCTTGTCATAATGATTAACTATATCATTATTTTGGTAATAAGTAACATATTAAAGTATGTACCTTTTAAACTTGTGCTGTGAATTATAGCAGATATGCTGAACAGAATAATTGGATCTCTTCATAGAAATACATTTCCAAAGTTACTTTTTAAATGTTTAAATAATACATTAAAGTATGTTTTATAAAGGGTTTCAATAATATAGAACATTTTTCAGTGGAAATTTTCCAGCATATTTCCAGTAAGTGGATAGAAAAAAATTAAGACATTACTAAATAAATTTTATATTGACAGTATTTTAGTTATGAAGTTTCTCATTTTAATATATAAAATATTCTACATATTTTAATATTCTAAAGTGTAAAAATGATTAATCAATTATATCAATTATACTAATCATAAATTTGTAGAAAGTGAAGAAAAGGTAGTTTCACAAAGCAAAATAATTTTCATAGTGCAGACACAATTGCATGTAATGTGTTGATTATACTTGTATCGAGAAGTGTATAAATCTGTGGCCAGCTCTGTGGTCTGATTCTTAAAGCAGCCAGATTCCACATGATCAACCACGTGGATGGAATCCCACATCTAGCAGCTTGAAAAATTATCTGGGTGTATGTGCATGCATGCCCAGAATCTTAAAAGGAAGGAGAGAAGGAGAAGGGATTGCGATGTGACCGTCCCCCATAGGGGTTGCTTTCTCCTCCCCTTCTCTCTGCCGCTCTCTGATGTATACCCATGCTCTCTAAAAAAAAAGAAGAAAAAAAAAGAAAAAAAAAGAAATATAAAAAATGAAATGCCCGTGATTTGATTTATACCCCAGACCACGGGCAAGAAGATGCCCAGCGTATTCAGAAACCCAGAACTTCCCTTGCAGGTCAGCTCCCACAGTGTCCCACAGTCTGCCCTGCTGTTAGCTGCAGCTCACATGTTATTTTACCAGAGTATCTATTGTACAAACTTTCTGCTCCTTCTTTCCCTTTACATTTCTTCAACTAAGACTGCTACAAATGAATATATTTTCATTTTCTATCATTTCTATTCATTTCTATAAGAATAGTGTTCTATTATTAGCATTACTCCACTTAAATCGTGAATGTTAATCAGTGTGTTTTAAAATAACACTTTTACATATTTATTTTTAAACAAGGGTAAACTATACTACACGAGCATACATTTTTTCCCCGGGAGTATTCAGTAAGATGAATAGGGGAGTGGTAACACCCCACACTTCACATCGAAAGTGTGGGGCTCTTGCAAAATAGTTCCTGTCCATTTTAAAAACAGGAGAAAATAGGCAAAGTTTTGAGGGAATAGAATGAAAAATACTGAGTTGTCAGAAAAGTCATGATGTATTTTTTCTGTGTTTTTTCTATGCAAAGTGCATCATGACTTTTCCAGTAACACAATGAAAGGAGAATAGTGAGGGGAGTTTAGACAAATCTGGGCACAGATGGTGTAAAACAACGTGTGGCTCTGTGCACGCATCCCGCCCCCAGATATGACCCATTCACGAAGTGCCAAGGCCTCCGTGTGTGAGGTCCATGTCTAGGCAGCAGCTGCATCACTGCCGCCGTAGACGTGCTAGAATGTGAATGAGCAGAAGTCAAGTCCCAAGAAAGCACAAATACCTTATTAACAGGCAAATAAAGATGATACAGGGAGTCCAAAAATGAGCAAAATAACAGGAGACCAGGTGATACTGCAAGAGAAAAGAAGAGAAAACTAAAACTGAGGAAAGAGTTCGACAGTGTCAGGTGTAGACGGCCGGGGAAGGTCGTTAAAGTGAGTTTATACATCAGGTGATCAGCTTGTCCTAGCAGCATTTAAAAAAACACTGCCAGCAGCAATCAGCCCTCAGTGGGCTTAGAAACAAACAGGAGGTAATTATAAAATTCCTTTTCCACAATTTGTTAAAGCTGATCTCTGTCTTCTATGAGCAAGAGAGACAGGGCGGGTGAGAGAAAGAGAGAAGCGAGAGCCTAACGAGGTCCTGACACCATGACTTACCCCAGCCTCAGCCAGCCCCAGGTCGTGGGGAGGAAGGTGCCCAGAATATTCAGGGAGCCCTCCCGGCACAAACCCAGAGCCTTCCCTCGTGGGTCAGCACCCCCACACACGCCACGTTACTGCTCTGGTACCATCTGGACCTCTTTCTCCAGGTACAGTAGGTAGTGGCTGCTGTGGGGGGGTTGGGAATAATGGAGACATTTCTTTATTCTTGGACAGTTGATCCACCTGAAAGAAAGATCAGTATTGAGAACAGAGAGGAGGAGGGATGCAGAAAAGCCATAGAAACCAACAAGAAGAGAGAGGAGATTTGCCCTGGATAGAACAGAGGCCCTCTCCTCTGAGGGGGCAGATAAAGATGAAGCTGAGAACGGGATATTTGGGGGTTGATTTGTGATCCCTTCTACCCAGTTCATGATTTAAAAAGCAAGGTCACTTGATTGAAGGGAGAGAGTATTATTACAAAGCGAAACATCAAATAAAGAGGAAAGATTGGAAGGAAAAATGAAGTAGGATATGAAAGCCATTCAGCTGTAAAGGTCATGAAATGAATACCAAGCAGTACTGGATATCCCACTAATTAAAAACTGTGAATTTGAAAATGAGCAAACTGGCTTGCGATAGTCTTGTAAATTTCTCAGAGAAAGAGGCACAGGGATGGGTGAGCTTCCTCTAGGTAATGAGGGTTACTAAGGCAGGTGTGTCGGGGTGGGGGGGAGTGGACCCAGGAGTGGGTGGTCCCCTCTAGGTAATGACGGTTACTAAGGCAGGTGTGTCGGGGGGGAGTGGACCCAGGAGTGGGTGGTCCTGGCCATCTAGCGGAAGATACCTGGGCACAACAGCTATGTAGGAATGGAGAGAGAGAGAGACAGAGAGAGACAGAGAGAGAAAGAGATACAGAGACAGAGAGACAGAGAGAGAGAGAGAGAAAGAGAGACAGAGACAGAGAGACAGAGAGAGAGAGAGGCTGACCTTGGGGCTTGCAGGCTGAGACTGGGAGTCAAAGAAGGGATACACTGATTTGAAGTTTCAAAAAAATCTAGAGATTTTAGGCTGTTTCCTGCGCAAGTCTTGAAAGAAAAGGAATGGTATTTGAGAGGGGTGGCATTTCACGGGGATCTAGAGGCTGCATTGCTTACTCCCTGGGGCTTGGAGCAGGGGTCCATAAACTGAGGTCCGCACACACATCCACGACGCTGTCTGTTTTCACACACACGGGTTTCTCCGGGCTTTCTTCTTTGCTGCTGTGTCTCTGTGTTTAGAGCACAGCCACACTCGGTACTGAGAGATGTGCATGACTGCCGTGGTGATGCGGCGGCAGAGCGAGGGCTGTCACGGGGACTGCATGGTGTGCAGTATCTGCCGTCAGGTCGCACCGAGCCCACTCTCCACCCCTCCCCAAGTAGTCACTGCCTGTCCAGGTGCCCAGCGCCTGCCCCGAGAGTGTCAGCCTGGAAGGAAGGCTGAGGCATGGTAGTTAAAAGTGGTTTATTTGCATCAAGGCTTAGGCCGAATCTCCTGGAGGTGAAAATATCTAGCTTCTCAGACCATGTGTTCACTGAAAAAGGGTGACCAGAAGGCTGGTTTCTGGAACAAAGCAAAGGGCAAGACGTTGACGTTACAAGTCATTCTGTTAAGAGTTTACGATGGCTCATTTAAAATAGTGGGGATGACTGGCCAGCTATTCTTTAATAAAGAATTATTTATTTTAATTAATTAATTTTATTTGACCAGATTGAGAGAGGGCAAGTGAGAAAGTGACCCGCCAAGTCCAGGACTTGAACTATGGTTGGCCACCGGGAGTCCAGTGCCTTAACCGCCGTTTCACCTGCTGGCCCCTATACCTTATTCTTTACACCATTAACTCAAGGACTGGGGAGAGGAAAGGCTGGGCTCACATGTGGAATTTCTAACCCCTTTGCAGGATCCCAGCCTTTCACTGGGAACTAGAATGAGCCTGTGGGCAGTCACCCTGATGGGTGTGGGGGAACCAGGGTCTCGGGCCTTACCGGGGCTTTGCGTCTCAAGTGGACTTTGTGTTCTGCCGCTGCTTGGGACAGCTTTTCCTTCACAGGTGCCACTGGCCCTCCTCTGTGGGTGTCCTGCCCTTTCCCCCCCAAACTCAGCCATCCAGCCATGCTCATTACTGTCTTTAACCACTGGAGACAGCCGTCTCCCATCCTGCTGTGCAGTGTTACTGTGATTAGATTACAGGGAACACACACTCGCACACACACGTACACGCACACACACATGAAAATGAAAGGAAAAGTAAACCTACCCAAAAGGCCACAACAAGCACTGAGCTTTAGAGTCAGACAGAACACGAGTCCAACCCTCACTCCCAGAGTTGACTGCTTACAGGAGTCTATTCCACAAGTATCAGATTTCTCATGTGATTATTAAATATTACTTGGGATGGTTAAGAATAGTGTGAGTGAAAGTACTTAGCATATTTCCAAAATATAATAAATGATAAATTATGCTCTAATTTTGTATTGTAGAATGCAACTCAATATTCAGGGAGTAGCTTAAACTATTATCGGGATTTAAAAGTTGGATTACTCATTCCTTTAATCGCTTGGTAACAAATACATTGACTATGTTAACCTCCAGATTACTGTTTATTTTAGGTATGTCTTTGGCTAAAGACTGAAATTCGTTGCATGAGTTATGTGTTACCTTCCTGTCCTTCTTATCTAATAATTCCAGGTGCAAAGTAGAAACTCAGTAATAAGCTTGATGAATGGCAACGGTGCGTTCGCGTGACACAGCTTACTTAATTTCTCCATGAAATATCTCTTCCTATGTGTTTTCCTGCAAATGAACCATATGGCTCTTACTTAAATTTCTATGAAAATTTAGAAAAAAAGGGCTATGACTTTTATTTTAAAAACCGCTGAAGTGAAGTCACAGTTATCAAACGTAAACCCTTGACCGACAGCGTAGGAGATAGGACTGGTATCCCTCCGACGTGTGTGCATTTGGTGCAGATCATCGGTCGCGTTAGTTTGAGGACAGCACAGTCGACGGGACACTTGAGTGCGTCTGGAATCATTTGGCATGGCTCCGAAGTGTGGCAGTAAGAAGGAAAGCGGTTTAATTAGGGCTAGCTAAGAGAACTGTCTGACTGTAATCAGAAAGCACTGTGCCGAAACTGAGATTGGCTGACGAGTTCCCCTTTCCCCGTTTCCAGCCAACGGCAGCGAGGTTCACATAAGCAACGTGCGCTACGAGGACACAGGCGCGTACACGTGCATCGCCAGGAACGAAGCCGGCGTGGACGAGGACATCTCTTCTCTGTTTGTGGAAGATTCTGCCAGAAAGACCCGTACGTACTGACCGCGCACACGACTCCCCGCTTTTCAGAGCACACGGGTTTACAGCTTTTCTCAAAAAGCATAGGTAGCAGAAACCTCTGTGAGATGCACAGTGCATGCATTAAATAATTTTCACACATAATAAAAGGACTCTTAAATAGTAAAAGTAGATGGAAAGATTTTTAAAAAGTCTGTGGAACTTTCATTACAAGGTTAGAATGATTTTATTTATTTTTCAAGGGTGCATACGATGTTCCATGTCCCGTCTTTCCATGTGTTCACTCGGGAAGTTAAATCTCTTACCCGAATGTTATTTGGAAATTCAAGACTCCAGAGTGTGTTCTGGGTGTGTCCTGTAGGTTACATAACTGGATAGCCTTCCTCCCTGCTGGTGGCGTCATAGGCACAGCCTGGCAGCTGTTCCCAGCAGTTCTCTGCGGCAGCACTGTGGTGGCTGCCACCCAAGATGCTCACGGCCCTGGCACCAGTGAGGGCCCGTTCTCAGTTTAGTGCTAGAAATCCTTTGTTCTAATGGTATGCGTTGTCTGGTTGTCTCTGGAAGTGACAAGTAAAAGGCGTCATCTTTTTCATTATGATTACTAGTTGGCAAGAGGGAGAGGAGGGGCTGCAGATAAGGACGGCCTTCAGCACCGTCGCGGTGCTCTTCCGTTCCCACCTCTGTGGCCACGTGAGCGGGCATGTGCTCCCTGGTTGGCGGGGCGCTGGGTTTGGATGCGCTTGGAGTGCACGTTCCCTCTGCTCTCTGCTCTCGGTCTGACTTGCTCTGCTCCCCTTAGTCCAAGTTTTGCAAGGATCTGGTATTTGGGGCTCTCTAGTTTGGCAGGCTTAATTCTGTGAACCCAGCTTTTGAAGTTAAAGCATTATCTCAGAAGCTTCTTATTCCTTCAGACATCAGTCTGCATACACGAGAGTAGACCCAGCGAGGAACAAGGACCTCATCTATGGAACTTTCAAAAGCATCTTATAAGAAAGAGATTACACAAGTGAAAGATTGCTCTTTTTTCCCAAGTTTGGGAATAATGTATTGGGGGTGTTCCTTGTGTGTTTTACCCATGAGAACTGTTCAGGGATCAAAAGTGGAAACGGATTTTAGGGGCAACCCACAAGTGTCAAGCATCACTCATTCACGCCTTTATCATCTCATTTTTCATGGGTATGCAGATACAGTTGCATTGGAATAACAAGCTTTACCTCTGAACTAGTACCAGTAATTTTGTTTATTTTATGCTGTTTATATATCTCACTGATATAAAGGTGCCCATTTTTAGGAAATAATGATGTAATTAAAATGAGGAAAATACTAAATAAATAAACTAACCGAGTAGAACATTAGTACCTACAGAAGGGTAAACTGAAAATAAGAATGTCAGTGTCGGGAACCAGCAGTTAGCGTAATTGCTATGTCGCTGGACTCCCACGTAGTCGACCGCGGTTTGCGCCCCAGACCCGGTGGCTTAAAACTCACGCCAGGCGCGTGTGCATGCGTGCCCAAGATCCCGAGAGGAGAATGGAGGAGAAGGGATTACGGCGTGACCATCCCCTCTGGGGGGTGATTTCTCGCTTTCTGTCTCTATATCTCTCTCTGTCTGTCTGGCGAGCGCACGCGCCCTATAGCGAAAATATCTCAAAAAAAAAAAAAGAATGTCAGTGTCATAGAAGACAGTTTTCTTGGGATCCTTCCTAGTGCTGAGGTTTTGTACAATAAAACAAAATCAAAGCTGGGTCTGACGTCAGGGAGAACTGTAACATTTGTAACACGCACATCAGTTGCTCTGGCTTCTGCTCTAATCACTCCGTGGGCATAGACCGTCACTAACTGTGTACAGTTATAGTTTCTGTTTGTTTTTATTATTTTTTTAAGTTTATGTACTTATTTTCTTCATGAGAGGGAGAAGAGAGGGAGAAACAGTGACAGGCCACCTTAATGGGGTCTTACCCAGCCATCATCTTCCCCCCAGCTTCCCAGCCAATCAGGACCACACATGTGTTCGGGCACACGTGGTGTGTTCGAGTCACCTGGTGTCCAAGACTGGGTCTCCCGTGTGGCCCCGGCAGCTGTGCCCTACAGCCGAGGGTGACAATCTGTACTCTGACAGATGACGTTTTCTAGAAAGCCAAGAGAATCTGTCACTGACCCATTGTGGATGACTCCTCCCTTCTCATTTGCATATATTTTTAAAGAGGTAACTAGTTCCAATCCACTAAAATATAGCTGCACGGATCTTTTCCCTTGTAGGGGTGAGTGAGAAGGAATACCGAGAACAGATCCATGTAAGAGGGGTGTGGGTTTTGTGGCACGATGAGGTTTGGACCACAGAGCGGCTGTGTGGTTCGGGGTGTTATAGCTTCTCTGAGCGTCACGGCTTGCTCAAATGGTGGCAGTGCTAACGCACGCAGGGACGTCGCTGCAGACTTCAGTGACAGAGCACGTGTCGCAGTGCCCCACATGCAGGACACAGAGCAGCTCTTTTCTAACTCAAGCTTATTTTATGAAAATAAAGTCTTTCTTGCTCAAAATAGTGACAGAAAAGCTTCGGGAAAAAGAAAATCTAGAAAATCCTGTAAGTGTTAGTAATCAGAGAGTTTCTACATTGAATGATGCCTCTGGGTAGATTCAGATACATAGGCATACACATGAATGTATATGTTTATCTCTATTAGTAGATATCCAAACACCAAATAGTATTTCTTTCTTCATTAAAAAAAAAAAAAAAGTACTGAGCTGATTGGAATATACATTTTTTCCTTACTGTGAATACTAAGAAATTTTAAGTAAAGATGGCTTTTTCCTTAGTGTGAATACTAAGAAATTGTAAGTAAAGTCTCTTTTTGTCAGAGTCAGAGCAAAGCTACCTTCTCCTTGACATGGACTTGCCATGCATTTATGTTCCTGTTACATTTTGGAAATTCTTCCCTAATGCACCTGCACCTTTTCCTCTTTCCTTTTTTTTTTTTTTTTGGAGAGGTTTTTCGCTATAGGGAGCGTGCGCTCGCCAGACAGACAGAGAGAGACATAGAGACAGAAAGCGAGAAATCACCCCCCAGGGGGGATGGTCACGCCGCAATCACTTCTCCTCCATTCTCCTCTCGGGATCTTGGGCACGCACACACACGCGCCCGGCGGGAGTTGTAAGCCACCAGGTCCAAGACGCGAACCACGGTCGACTACGTGGGAGTCCAGCGACATAGCCATTACGCTAACTGCTGGTTCCCTTCCTCTTTCCTTTTGAAAGGTGCAGAGGAGTAAGGTATTAAACTCCTTGTAGTATCCATAAAAATGGGGAAGGATTTACGACTTGGGGATGCATGACACGTACAGATGGACTTTGCGTAGACACAGCTTCAGCGTGAGGCCCAGCTATTGCCCCGGAGTACAGGACTCCTCCTGGGATCACTCCCATTTTTCCTAGCACTGCAGTTCCCGGCAGTGCAACTGCCTAGAGAATGAGTCATGCGATGCCCCCTCTGGCCAAGGAATTTGTGTTTTGCTTCTACCCTGATCTTTGAATTAGAAAACTTGGAGTTCCAGTCTCCAACTTTGTCAATAAACCTCATCGGAAGTTTCCTCATGTGACAAATTGAATGACCAAAAAGTGCTTCGAAGGAATAGAATCTATGTTGCATTAAGGGTGGGGTTTCATGCAGACCTAAGGGAGGATTTAAATACACAGAACACTAGAAATCACACAGCACATCGCACGGTGCTGCCAACAGGGAGTGGGAGGTGATATGAAGTATGTGTGGGGCTTCGGGAGACGGAGCATCAGCCTCGGACACATTTCCACTCCCAAGAGGGGTCCACTCCCAGACCATAGTAGTTCATCTTCAAGACAAAGGGGCACGGGAATGGCGTGACGGTAGGCTCTCATGCCCATGGGTAAGCCACGGCTGTGCCACCACAGAACGCTGAGCCAGGACTTCAGTGGGAAACACAATGAATCCGGCTTCTTGCAAATGCTGGAGCGTGGCGTCCAGCGTCGCGTACTGGTGGTAACCGACAGTGTGTGCTGCCATGTGCTGATGCCGTGTGCGTTGTTGACTGTCACCATGGTCACGTGGAGTCACGTGGAGATGTCCGGCCGTTGCGACAACCTCGCTTTACAATGAACTCTCACTCACTAATGGCGGTTGGCCATTTTGTTAACAGAAAATATTGGAACTGCCCACAATTGGTTATTTTAAACTAGAAATTAATTTTAATGTTCTTTAAAAGGATAGTTTTACTTGGGTTAAACTCTGCAAGATTATTTGAATATATAGTGCTTATAAATGCAGTAAGTATAATTCACAATACAGAGGTTTAGAATTGTGGTAAAAAAAAAAACAAAAAAAAACAGCCATTTGTACCGAAATATTTCAAAAGGCCTCATCATGTCATGAGGTACTTGCCTATATTAGAAGTAGAGGAAAGGGTTGGAGAGCAGGTTAAAAAGATAGCCTCTTGGAACCAGCAGTTAGCGTAATGGCTATGTTGCTGGACTCCCACGCAGTCAACCGTGGTTCGCGTCCCAGACCCAGTAGCTTAAAACTCACGCCGGGCGCGTGTGCATGCGTGCCCAAGATCCCGAAAGGAGAACGGAGAAGGGATTGCAGCATGGCCATCCCCCCGGGCAGTGATTTCTCACTTTCTGTCTGTCTGGTGAGCGCACGCTCCCTATAGCAAAATATAGCTTCTTTATATGAAAGCAATGTGAATATGGCATTGTAAACTTTCAAGCTAGAACAGATTCTGGTAATACAGGCAAATTAATTAACCTCTCTCATCCTTATTTGTTTTCTATTTTTAAAGACTAGAGAAAATACCTACTTCGAAAGAGGGTCACTTTAAAGAGATCACTTCTGTTTTTATCTTGTTAATGTCTTCAGGGGCCAGGGAGATAATATAAATAGGTGCCTGGTGTGGTCTGTCCAGGTGGAAATGAAGCTAAACCCAGGCATCATCGATTAGTAATTATTTTCACACTCAACCAATGTGAGGTGGGTGAGGCCATTGTCAGATTAATAATTGCTTTTCTATACTCAGCAGATGCAAGATTGGCGAAATAATTAGGAATAAGGAAATCTATCACCAGAGATGAGGAGCAGGTAGTACAGCCTGGGTGCGGTTTCTACCCTGGTCATCAGGAGATTGGTGCGAGGATCAAACAGAACCAGAAAAGGAATATTTCAGCAAAAATAGGAAGTATGAATGTTCATCATTTATTGAACGTTACTTGACAGAGCAGCTATACTAATTACATTTTAAAGCCAAGTGAACAGTTCATGTGTGTTTTTGAAAAGTCCACAAAACTATTTGTTTAATATTTGTCCCAGACACATACATAGTAATAAGCTTATTACAAAAACGAATGCACTTGGGCTGATCAGAGTAAGATCGAGGTTAACGGTGTTTGATAAGCACTCATTATTCTATGAGCGTTCATTCTTCACCATAAATCCTAACACTCATGCCCGTCTGTTTGGCCAATGACATTGTCATGTCCTGTGAAGCAACTTGTTCCATTAATCTTTTTATCCGTTGACCCAGAACACACTGAAATTATCAGCCCCACGATTTCATAATGAAAGGCTATACTTTTAAAATCATTAAACAAACCTATTTCTAACACGTTGCCATTTGTGTGCCCTTTTTGCACAATCGCAGAGCCTCGCTATCTGACAGGACTCCACGTGGTCTGAATGTGACCCAGTCCACAGGTTTTCACCAGCCACAGACAGTCATGCGCCTCTGTTGCCTGCGTGGCTAAACGGAACTTCGCGCTTTCTTGTTTTGATTGATTCCTGCATTTTCTCTGCAAGGTATTTTCTAGCTTTAGTGGGCTACCCTATCTCATTCATATCACGCAGTGCGGATGTGCCTGCTGTATTTTATAACAAGTGATGATGACATTTTATTGGCATTACTTTAGGCACACAGACTAAATAAACACATGGACTGACAGGTCTGGGAACACAATCTCCATGCAACATTTTTAAAAAGCTACACACTAACATTGGTTACGTTCAGGAGAAAACAGCAAGACTCTTTGAGAGTCCATAATTCCAGAGGCCTTGAACTGCGTGAATCATTTGTGATATAATTCTGTACTGAGGTTCAAAAACAAGTAAATTACTCTCACTCCATGATTTTCTTTGAGTCCTCTGATAAAGGAATGTAGTCAGATGACAGTGTAAGTGTGCAAAGGATTAGTAAAAGCCATTGTGCCTTTGAAGCGCCCACTCTGGGGAACAGAGTTGAAGTGAGGGTTTTCTCCACGTTTGGTGACATCTAATTTTTGCCACACTTTGCTAGCAACTGGGTGCAAACCAGCCAGATTATTTGTGCATCCTACCGTGCTGTTTACCCAGACTTCTGCATTCTGGTAAGGGCTGATTGCTGGGTGGATGTGCCTGAGATAGTGAGTCTGACACTTGGGTAATTGTTCTGTCTCCTTCTTGGCTTTATTTTCCACCCACGTGTGCAGTTTCATTTTGAGAAGCTGAGAGGCTTGGGATAGCGGGTTGCAGAGGGGCGACACCTCACTGAGGGTGCGTCCCTCTCTTCCTCTCTCTCGTGCACGTTTACATACTTTCTATCATGAATAAAAATAAAATATCATAAAATGAAACTTTAAAAAGAAAATAGAGGGCAAGACATGGCGTTGAGTTCCAGGCGCTGACTCCCACCTGGCTGATGGAGCACACGTCCTGGACCCCGTGGCTTGAAAACCCACCAGCCACATAGGCATGCCTGCCCCAAATCCTCAGAGAATGGAGGAGAAGGGATTGCGGCATGGCCACCCCCGTGTGGGAGATCTCCTACTTTCCCTCACTGTCTTTCTCTCCAGTAAGTGCATGTGCCCTGTGGGAAAGTTTAAGAAAAAAAATTAAAAAGATACTTTTCTATCTCATGCACTAAAATTGTGTGCACATTTGAATGTATTTCCCCTAAATTTTTCCACTGTCTAATACATATATTTATAATCAATTCCTGTATAAAGAATAATACTTATTTTGAAAACATCCTTGTAGTTATTCTTGCAGTAGTGAAATTTTAATAGAAACTAAGTGACTAATGAAAAAAAGCACTTGTTTTTCTCTTAAACATATCCTAATTTTAAAAACATCAAAATTATTTGTAAATACAGTGTTGATTCAGAAGACTGAAATTATAATAAAGAAAAAAGATCTATTATTGGGTGACATTTTTGCATAGAAAATGTGTCATGACTTTCCCAACAACCTAATATTCTCTAATTTCATTATTATAATGATAGTGAAGTCAGAACTCTGTGTGTGTGCGCACGCGCGCGCGTGTGTATGCATGTTATACAGTAGAACCATTGTATAGTAATTATGGTTATACTATTGGGTCATTGGAAAAGTCATGATGTATTTTTCTATGTCATGATGTATTTTTCTGTTTTTCTATCCAAAAATGCATTATGACTTTTCCAACAACCCAATAATATTGATATTAGAATGTAATCTCAGTGTAATGCTTTGTAAGGCACAATAAAACATCAGAAAGAACACTAAAATTAAGTTAACATTGAAAAGTTCTAATCATTTAAAGTTACCCTAAGGATGTTGTCAAGACAAATAACTGCCATAAACACCCCAAATAAATAGAACATAAGAACAACTGGAACAACCCAAACGAAAACTGGCCTATAGTTTTAAAAAGCCATTTTCGGCACAAAGCAAAAGTGTCAATATACATATTATGCAAAGATGTCAGTTCTCAGTCGTTATGAAGAAAGCAAACTTGAAAGCCACAGAGAATGCGAGCACATTCCTCGGAATAGCACAGGTTAAAAAGTGGCATAATACCAAGGCTTGCGGGTTTCCAGAATCATCAGTGCACCATCCCACCTCGCTCGTACCTGTTGGGGTCCCAGTCTGCAGTGTCCTGGCGTTACCTGTTATTAGAGCTGATTTTGCATGTGAGTAGGCCAGCACTCACAGCAGCAGAGCGAGGTCAGCTTGCCATGCATTCAGAAACTGTAGAGACCCCACTACATGCTCAGGATTTAGTGGGGTCTTCAGCGTGTTGGTCCAGGAGCACGAAGCCTCCTCCACCTCCCTGACTCCATGCACCGGTAGCCTTCAATTACTGCTCACGCTGGAAAGTAAAGTGTGACCAGGCGTGACTTTGAGACTCATACAAAAACGGTTTCATATAGAAGCCTTCCCAACCCAGGGAAGAGTTCTGAAGTAACAATGGGTAAAAATTCTTTAAGTGGGTAAAAATGATATCTCCATTTTTAGTTATAGGAATATTTGAGAAGGGGTAACAAATTTGATTTTTTCGAAAATTGCTTCCATTGGGATCAGCAGATGGCATAGTGGCATAGTGGTTCCGTTTGCTGGACTCCCACATAGCCAACCACAGTTTAAGTCCCAGATCCCCAGTGGCTTAAAACTCATGCTGGGCACATATGTGTGTGTGCCCAAAATCCTGAGAGGAGAATAAAGGAGAAAGGAGTGCAGCATAGCCATACTCCTGGGGGGTGTGTGTGTGTGATTTCTCGCTTTCTGTCTATCTCTGTTCCTCCTGTGAGTCCATGCGCTTTATATAAAAAAAGAAAAATCAGAGACCAGCAGTTGGTGTAATGGCTATATCGCTGGACTCCCATGTGGTTGACTGTGGTTCGAGTCCCAGACCCGGTGGCTTAGACTCACCCAGGGCGCATGTGCGTGCGTGCCCAAGATCCCGAGAGGAGAATGAAGAAGAAGGGATTGCGGCATGGCCATCCCCCCTGGGGGCCGGGGGGTGATTTCTCGCTTTCTGTCTCTCTCTTTCTGGCAAGCGTGCGTCCTATAACAAAAAACTCTCCAAAAAATTTTTTTAAAAATCAGAAAACTCTCTTAAAAAAAAAAAAGCTTCCATGTTTCTTGTATGCTTATTTCTTTCTTTCTGGAGCAAGAGTGAGAGACAGGCACTCCTGTTAGGCTCTTCACGCCACAACCCACTCCCTGCCTCGGCTACCCCTGACCACAGGCACAGACACCAGGCATGTTCGAGGAGGTCCAGATGGGAACCGAAGATGTCCCAGATGAGGCCCCCCTCACAGGACGTTGCATCAGCCCCATACCACCACCTGGCCCCACTCGTTTTACATTTAAATTTAATTTCAAATATTTTACGCTTAAGTATTCAGGAATCCTTGCATTCCCACTAGCAGGTATGGTAACTGATTATTTGACTCTTTATCTTACTCCTTAGATATTCTGTTACTCCTCCAAGAAGCTAAATTCTGCTTTCAAATCGCGTAATCATAAAAGCATGACCTTCTCAAGTTTAAGAAACTCTTTGAAAACACAGAATTTATAGTTAGAGCCAGGTTCCTTTATTGTGCCTCCTTATCGCATGTGGAAAGGTGTTTCTAGAATATGTTGGAAAAAAATACATGAAGGCTTCTATATGAAACCGTTTTTGTATGATTCTCAAAGTCATGCCTGGTCACACTTCACTTTCCAGCGTGAGCAGTAATTGAAGGCTACCGGTGCGTGGAGTCAGGGAGGTGAAGAAGGCTTCGTGCTCCTGGGCCAACACGCTGTGACCCTGCCCTGCTACTTGGTCTGGGTTCCCGCCCTCCCTGTCACTTCTCTGCTGAGCCGTCCCACCCCATGCTCACTCTCTGGTCCAGTGTCTGCAGCTGGTGGTGTGCCGAGGGGCAGCGGGCTCTGTCCGCACTCACTAACGTGGGGACGCAGACGTGGCCAGATGGAGAGGCGGGGACAGGCTCCGAGGGCCAGAGGGAGCCGCAGGGCTGGTCACTTCCTCTTTGTTCTCCCTGGTGAGGGCGGAAGTTGTGCCCCACCCCCAGGGGTAGCAAGGATGTCCCATGGGCTGGGACTCCCGATTTGTAACCTAAGCTGGCCCACGCAGGGCGTCTTTTTCCTTACCCACCCCAGACACGGCTGCCACTTCTCCGTGTGTTGGTTTCGCTTTCAACCGGATGAGGAAAAAACCTGGGGTTCTCAAACTCATGAATGCTCCTGAAAACACTAATGACAGCGTTTCTGCAAAGGCTTTCAGGGCCTGAAAAATTAGGGATTTGAAATCAGGTGTCATTGCCACCAAAGGATTCAGTACATTTGAATGTTAATTACAGGAAAAGCAAAGGCAGAAGCACCTGTGGAGGAGAGGCGTTTTTCTAGTTTCGTTACAGGAATAGGCTCCTCTCTCTAAATACATCGTTAAACTGATCCTTAATTTGTAGTATTAAAAACATCATGCACTCTGCTAAATTCATCTGATTTTTTAAAAGGTAAGTACAGTGTGATAACTAGAAACATATCCATCAAGAACTCTGGGAAAATTTTAAATCATGTATTTAGAATTCGTTCTTCAGAAAGAATGAAGATCAAAATGCTTCGATGTCCTTTTCAGCAGAGCCTGCCAGTCTGTCTCCAGAGGGCCACCAAAGCGGAGAGACGGATGTTTCTTAAGTACCACTTTCAAAATTAAGTCAGAGGGAGGGAAAAGACATTCAAGGGAAAAAGAGTAACAGAGACTGCAGGCCGGCGTCGAACTCGCTGTGCAGAGTGGTCCCGTTCAGCATGACTCAGTGAACGCTGGCCACACAGTGTACAATGAACTCACCCGTTTGGAGCCATCAGGCCATCTTTGAATAAGAATGATATGGTGCAGTGCAAGCTCACCGTCTTTAATCTCATTGCACATATTGTGATGAATATCTAAGGAGCCTTCCATTGCTAAGGTTTAGTTCAGGTGGCTGTAGCCCCGGGGGACGCCAAGCCAGACCCAGGTGTGGTACTCCCACCAGGACTGTGACTGCTTCTTGCTGTCCTGAGCCCGTAAGTTTGATGCAGTCTGTGCACATCGCGACAGAGCCCCTGCAGAGTGTCCGCCGCAGCTGTGGAGGGAAGGCAGACGCCGTTTTTATTTGGTTTGTGTGCAGCTCTAAGTTTCAGATGTCACAGTCATTCTTGTCTTGGTTTCAGTGAGACTCCTCTGTATGGCAGGAATAGATTCGTTCCATTTGATTAAGTACTAGGTTATTTAAAAACTGATGTGAGCTTTCACTTAGGTCTAATGAAAGGCTTGTTTAGAGTTTTCATTGTGTTAATTCATAGTGCACAGTGTGTGCATGCACGGAACACGCGTGAGAGCGAGAGAGCTGCATCCCTGACAGGGTCTTGCCGCACTGTGAACCCCTGTCCCCGGCCCCCAGCCCGCAGGCCCCGGGCACACACATGCATGCTGGCCTGGTGTTCTTCAGGTTAACCAGTCCAGTGGCTTCCAGCAGGCCGGCCAGGCTGGGCTGGTGTGAACTGTGAACTGGTAACAAGTCAGCGACTCGCGGACAGATCCACACGGAGCACAGAGCCCACACGGAGCACAGAGCCCACGGTGCATCCTCAGACGGCGTCCAGCTCCGTGGCTGCAGTGCCTCTTCCTCCCCTCGCGTGGTCCGGAGCCTTCCTCGGCACTGCCGCAGTTACTGTCCTCGGCATCGCCGCAGGGACCTCTCGTTTACATCCTGCCGATTCCTGTTCTCTCTGCTCTGTGTTCCAGCATAATATTTTAAAGTTGATTTATTTACTTCTTCCATGAGTGTGTGTGTGTGTGTGTGTGTGTGTGAGAGAGAGAGAGAGAGAGAGAGCGAGCGAGCGAGCATGTCCCCCACAGGGTCTCACTGCTGGTCTCCGTGTCTCATCTTCAGTCAGCCCTGGGTCCCGGGCAGGTGTGTGCCCAGCATACTCAGGGAGCACTCTGGACTTGAACTGGAAACCTCCCCATGTGGGTTTGCCCCGGAAGCATCCACCTTACCCTCACACCACCAGTTATCCCTTCTAGCATAATTTCTTGATTCTAATTACCCCAAAAGGAATGTGGGCTTCCGTTTCAGCAGATTACAGGAATTAGAGCCAGTTTCCTGATCACACGTCCGTGGCCAGCCGAGCACGGTGGCCCTAAGGAGTAGCATTGGACACTGGATTGCGGCTCCGAACGGCACAGGAGGAACCACCTTCAGTCAGTGCGAAAGGAGACATAGGGTCATTTACAAGCAGCCTCGAATTCGGTGTGTGGCAGGCAGTGTACTTGACAATGCTAGCCTGAAAATAGTGTCTCATTTCCTTCTCCATATGCACATCCAAAGAAATTTCAACCACTGCAACACTAGCCACACACTTTTTTCCCAGATACATTACACTTTTATCTATGTTTTCTTTTAAGGTTGCCCTTTTTCATTTGCCTGCTGAAGTTAAGTCAATTTCTTAAATCCGAAAGGGACACCATCAATAAACATCTAGCTTAAATGTTTCTCCTCCCTAAGTGCACTTTATCAAAACATGTTCTGCAGAGTAAGGCCGTAAGCGCTCAGACAAGAAGAGCCAGCACACAGAAAACCTGTATTTAGTTTCACACATGAGCAACCAAGGAAAATAGCCGCTGAATGCACCACTCTGTGCTGAACGGTCGTACTGCTTTGGCTTGTATGGTAGCATCCAGCTTTTCAGGTGCACTTCCTTAGACAGAGCATATTTAATATGAGACCATCACTTTGAGCATAATTGTAAGCTTCTAAGACATAAAATAAGACAATTTATTAAAAAGCATTAATACAGGATTCAGTTACTACTGTCTGGCATCTGTTCCACTGAACCACAGTTTTATTATAAGGTGCATGTTATCTTCAGAAAGCATTTCACATTTCTATTATGTAGTGAGTATGCATTGAATTATAGGGTCTATAACTTGGAGGTTTTTATTGTCCAATTATGAATAAAAGATACTAGAACAGATAATTTTTATGGTATATTAAGGAGTGAGTTAGGTGTTTCATAGGATTCTGTATTTGAAGAAAAAGTTATTTAATCCCAATTCTCATTTCCTGACAGGTAACGATAGCTTACAAACTAAGCTGGGTCTTAAAGGATGACTTGGGAAAAAACTTGGTGGAGAATTCTGATAAGGGTATTTCTTTTACATTTAATATATGAGCAAAGGTGATTTTAAAAGACTTGATGTTTGAAATGGGAGCTTGAGGTAACCCAAGGTACATCTTGGAAGCCCTTATGTGCTGTGGGAAGAACTGCAAGAACTTATCTTTATCAGTAATATAGACAGATACACACGCACACACACACACACACACACACACACACATATACACACACACACACAGAGATAGATGACAGATAGATCTAAGTAAATAAGTGGCAGAATGGCAAAATCAAATCTTCACCAATTATGGGAGGCTGTTTATATGGCCTGAAGAATACATTTAAATGGTAAGGCAAAGCCATTCTAATATATTAGCAGCTGTTACACATTATAAAAATATAAATAGCAATACTCTAAAGAAACACTGAGTTCAGGACATAGCAGAAGAAAGTTTTCTTTAAATATTCACTATCATACTCCATATCTCTAATAAAGTAATTTAAATTTTATTAGAATGTAGACTGAAATAGAAAGCTATAGGGGTCTTTGCAAGATTTTATCAAAGTGCATAGTATAAAAAAACTATACACCAGTTTCCAAATTTTTGCACCAAAATAAACTCGTAGTGTAATTCAGTTTTTCTGCCAGCTTTTCAAGGTGTCATGTGTGTATATACACATACATACATACACATTCACCCTCGTAATCTGTGCACATGTATACACACACAGTAGTCCACCTTGAGGGTGTGCAGTGAGTGATTTCAGAAGGCTGAAAATGATGCTTTGGGCATTGACCTGGCAACACCTGTGAAAACTGTGGATTCCTGCACTTCTTGCAGGAATGTACTAATGCAAGCATGCCATCACAGAACACACTTGCATGCACATGTACACACAGACATAACACACATGTCTACGCAAGTGACAGAGTCAACAGTATTCATTGAGCTCCCATTACTGTATGTACAGGAGCCCCTCATCTAGGTAATGGGTTTGGATTGATGAATTAAGAAATAGAAATAAGATAAATGTTTTTAATTTTCTATGGGGCATGTGCAATCATGCATGCCAGAGAGACAGAGAGTAAGAGAAAGTAAGAAAGCACCCTTGAAGAGAATGGCCACGCCACAATCCTTTCTGCTCCATTCTCCTCTCAGGATTTCGGGCACACATGCACAAGCACCTGGTGTATTTTAAGCCACTAAGTCCAGGACTCATGCTGCACAGTTGGCCATGTGGGATCCAGCTGACTTAGCCAGCACACCACAGGCTGGCCCAGGAAATAGGAATGATATTTTTTAAAGGCAGAAATCCGTATGTTAGAACAGAGATTAGAATTGTGTATTTGAAGACTAGATTAAACATAATAACATATGAATAAAAGGGATGGTAAACTACACTAAATACTGAATATTTATATAGTATATTAGCAACATTCCCATGTATGTACACATTTATATGAAAACCAGAAAAATAATGAGAAGACATAGACTTGATTATTATATTGTACAAGGATAATTGAACTCCAACTCAATAAAATTCAATTTAATTTCATGGACATTCTAATTTTGTCCAATAAGATGGCTTGATTTCCAAACAGAAAATCATAATGCATACAATTTCTAAGTTAAGTAATTTCAGAATAAATTTTACATGGGTAAAATTTCAGACCTAGGAATAATTTAGCTTTATATGTAGCAGTTTTTAGTAGATGTTATATTTAATTTGCTGTTCTTGCTATATTTTCAAAACTCATCAATATATTTGCTTTCAGGCCATTGTGAATAAAATTCTACAATGCTTCATCTAATTCTTACACAAGAATATAGAATGTGGGTATTTATCTTATACCTTGGAACCTACCCACCTATCTTACTAACTTTACTTATACTTTCATTTTAATCTTCTGTGACTCGTTTTAATTTCAAATTTTGATTTATCTTTTAATTTAAAGAATTTATACCATTTATATTTGTTTTTTGGCTTAATTAATTGTTCAGTCAGCACAAGTTAATTTTAAATAATTTCAATCCACTAATTTGAGTCTCCATTTATTATTTTAGTGTGTGCCAATTTTTAAAATTTGAATATGTGTCTATTCCTGTTTGCTAGTTCACCAAAAAGGTTTATGTGACACTTAGTGACATGCAGTTCACTTTATTAGATAACAGTTTTGGTTATTTAAGTTTATTGATGGTTCTCATTTGACATCCTAATGTAATGTTAAATTAATCGATTTCTTACCTAAATTGCTACCAAATTATTCTTTCATTGCAGAATATTCCTGTGATCATACTTCTAATATCCTTCTGCGTTTCGCTCGCATTTTATTTACAGTTTTGGTCTTGAGTAATGCTGTCCTATAATCCGTTTTGGTCTCCTACTATTATCAGTTACTGGCCTCAGTTTGGCTCGCTTTACAAAATGAATAGGAATGTTTCTGTTTTGGCTAGTTTTTGTGGCAGAAAATACTTGAAATTGGGGTATTTATAGAAATAGAAGTTTATCCAGTTTACAGTTTGGAAGCCCAAGTCCAGGGGCTGCATCTGGTGTGGGTCTCTCTTCTGGCGAGTGATGTGATGGAGGGAAAGAGTAAATGCATCTGCGTCCCTGCATTTCTGTTCTGGTTTCACTCCTTCTCTTTATAGACACAAAGGGAGTCTTTCGTGGGGGCCCCACCCTTAATTCTAATCTCCCAAAGACCCCACTGTCAACACCAATGCTGGATTAAGTATTACCCTCTTAATCCCATCATAGCCATGTATAATGCATTAATTTTGTTGTCCACATTCAGACAGTTTCCATCTTAATCTGTATTCTAGCATTATTGAATACAGTTGGAATTATATAATTCTTAAAAATGAATGAGCACTCCTAATAGGCCCAGCTGCAATGGTGCCGCATGAGTAAAACGCGGTGCAGTGCTGGAAGCCATAAGGAAGTCCAGGGTGCAGTTCTCAGGTCCACCTCTACACGCCAGGCGTGCTCTTGTCTGCCTGTGGTCCTGGCTGCCCGCAAGGCTGGGGGAGAAAACCATGCTGTGAGATCCCATAGATGGTACTTATTTTTCTGTCTCTGTCTTTATCTTCATCTCTTTCTCTCACTCATGAAGAAACTTTAAAAAATATTGATGATAAGGGAACCAGCAGTTAGCGTAATGGCTATGTCGCTGGACTCCCACGTAGTCGACCGCGGTTCGCGTCTCGGACCCGGTAGCTTACAACTCACGCCGGGCGCGTGTGCGTGCGTGCCCAGGATCCCGAGAGGAGAATGGAGGAGAAGGGATTGCGGCGTGACCATCCCCCCTGGGGGGTGATTTCTCACTTTCTGTCTCTATGTCTCTCTCTGTCTGTCTGGCGAGCGCACGCGCCCTATGGCGAAAAACCTCTCCAAAAAAAAAAAAAAAAAAAAAAAATATTGATGATAAGAACTTCAGAAAAATGGAATTAAAGTATGAGTTTATTTTGGTGCAGACTTTTTAAAAAATCCATGCATAGGTTTTTTTTTTTTAATAACATGCATTTTCTGTGAACTTCTTGAAGACCCCTTGTATGTATACTATGTGCCATGATTCTCAAAGTCAGGTTAGTGTGTCCGTCACCACCCACACGGTGCCCAGGAGCCCCAGAACTTGTTTATCATGTGAGCAAATGTTTGCTGTCTTCTCATGATTGTCCCAAATAGGCAACAAGAACGCTACCTCATCACGTGATAAAGGACTGCGTACATCATATGTGCGTGTTCAGATAAGTATTACTAAAAACTTAAAAACAATAAAAATCTTCACCCTCCAAAAAAAAATAATGGGTAGTTTTAACAATTTATTTCTAAAAGAAATGCAGCAGGTTCTGAAAACTGCATAACTTGAGCCTCAGTTCTCAAGTCAGGAGTGCTAGGCTCCATTCGTGATGCGGCTACATGCACACGCAGGTTCAGGCAGAAAACAAGAAATAATACTTTAATATTGTCAAAACGAAGCAGGCCAGTTTGAAGTTTAACAAGATGGCAGCCATCTTGAAGTTGAGGAAGGCCCCTACCGAGAGCCGCCTGGCCGAGTGCTGAGTCCTGGGGAGAGCTGTGTGAGGAATGGTCTGACGATGAGAAACCAGGACTGGGGACCTGAAGGAGTCAGGATCCTCACTCAGGGGAAGGCTCTGGACTCTGACTGACTGAAGTGGGGACGGATTGGCACCTGCTCATATCTCCCTTCCTGCGCTTCTGAGCACACGCTGAGCTTTCCGAGACAGTACCTTGGTGCTTGCTGACGGCCTCCCTGTAACCAGTGACAGAAATAAACTCCCTTCTTCTCCAACCTCTGTTGCTTCTCTCATTGCCCATGATAAGAAGTAGCTGGACTTAGTTGGCTGGTAACAAAACTACTCAAGGAATAATGAGATATGTGTGAAATTTTCTATTTATACTTCATTTTCATTTACTTGTTTGGCTTTGAAAATACATAGAGTCTGAGTAATTTTGAGTTGTTAAAGCGACAGGCATTTCCTCGAGAATATTTTCAATTGGTAATTTTTCTTTATTTCTATCTTCATATTTTAAGTCTTAATTGATTTAGTCTCTTTATCATATTGGATAAGCCTATTATTGTCTAGAAACAATTCAATCTGTGCTAAACTAAGCAAGATACATCTAGATATATTTTCATTTTGTCTGGTTTAGAACAGTGAAAACATATGCTACTTGAAAATAGGCTACTTTCTGTGTTCAAGATGCTATATTTACAAGTGTTTCTTGTTCAGAAATATTTCATAATATATAAGAATATGACATGCTGTGATTATTGCATGTTTTAAAAGGCATCACTTTTTCTATTAGTATCTTATAACTAAACTGTCAACTAAACAAATAGTTTTAACAACTAATGCTTTTTCCTTAAAGAATGTATTTCAGTAAAATTCACTTAAATATTCTGTTCTTGTCAATGAAGCATAAAAAGATTTTTACTAACAAAATCTTTATTCTGAAAAGTTGGTTCTTTCAAGAAACGCGCCGAGCATTGGCAGCTGATGCACACAGCATATTGTTCTGTCCATGTAATGGCACGTACTGCTTTGTTCATCAAAGGCTCCTGCTGCCCTCCCAGCACTGCTTCCCTCACAGGTTCTGCTCTAGAGTCTTCGACCGCCTCGATACTCACTTATACTACGATGCAGTTAAAGCTCTCTTTACTCATTTTTCTTTCTCTTTCTTTTTGACATGCTGCAGTAGCTAACATATTATGGAGAGAAGAAGGTACAAATTTATTTTTTCTATGGTGACTGTTTTGCTTGACGTTTATTAGATTTGTTGGATAGAATTAGTTTTAATAAGTATCTTTTCTCTAAGTGTTGATTTAATGTTTTTATTTGGTTAGATCAGAATATACTTGTGGAAACCTGTTACCATTGGAAATATTTATCACTTCTCGCCGGCAGCATCAATACTGATATATAGTCAGAGAGTTCACACAATATATTGAAATGCTTTCAAGAGTATACAGTTAGACCAAAGAAAGATAGGATGTCTCCGCTGACCATAATTTACATAATTTACAGAATAAACCCTGATTAAATCGGGGTAAAAACAATGACAGGAACCATTGCCTTATCGAGGTATGTAATAAAATACAGATGGAAAATGGGTGACAAACCTGAAGAAGCTACTGATCGATTCAAATATAGTGACCTCTGCCACCATGGGACACGGTGCAACGACCAGCTCCTTCAGGTGTCCGTCTTCCTCACTTAGAAACAAGTACAGGCGTCAGTGCCCAGCGGGGCACCCTCGCCTTTCATCCCTGGACAGCCGTCCTCTGAACGTCCATAATTCAGTCCTTACTCAGCGAATGGCACTGAATACCATTCGTTATTGCGATCCTGAAAGTTTCTCCTCAGTTACTCATGAAATTTGGGAAGTGTGTGTCTGGCTAGGTCTTCAAATAGAGCAGCTATTGTGCCTTAGTTAAACGCACAAGACAGAAATGTCTATGAGCCCTCATCACTCCTGGGAAGAAGTGCCCCAAATGGCCTTCACGATCCATCCTAGAGGAATTTCTTCCCCGGTTACAGCTTTCCACGAGCGAGAGTCACTGTTCCCAGTGAGAGCGAGTCTGATCATAAACCTAGTAATTATGGAATGTAGCCAGGTCAGTTTTGTTCTCCATGTCAAGGAGTTGATTCCACCTGTTCCCTGTCACCCCCACTTGGTGTTTGTGGGCCTTAAATCTTTTGTGTGGGCCTTAAAATCTGGTTTTATTAAAAAGGTTCTGATGGGTCCAGTAGATGGTGTAATGGTTATGGCGCTGGACTGCCACATGGCCAAATGTGGTTTGTGTCCTGGACTCAGGTTGGTTGAAATTCACATTGAGTGAGTGGGCGTGCCCTGAATCCTGAGAGGTGAATGGAGGAGAATTAATTGAGGTGTGGCCATCCCCCGAAGGGTGAGTTCTTGCTTCCTCTCTCTCTCTCTCTCTCTATCTCTCTCTCTCTCTCTCCAGCTAGTGCACATACTCTACAACAAAAATTTCTCTTAAAAAAAAAAAGATTCTGGTACAACTAAAACCTTGCCTTTTATCACTTGGCTAGTTCTCATTTGAATCTCCATAATTCAATCCTTACTGAAGCTAGCATTTACATGTCTTAGACAACATTTCTTTATCCTGTCTTCCCTCTTGAGATCAAAACCATTTCTCTGAGCATTTTAAACTTTGATTTTATTTTATCATTGTAACAGAAGAAACAACACCTAGGGAGTTAGGGATCAAGGACCACAGAGCTGCCTCTGATGGTTAATTGCTGGGAGAAACGGAGGAGTCCTTTCTCCTGGATGGGACGGCTTCTTCTAATACAGTGCGTGAAATACCACTGGCGCTGTTGAATCTGTGATATTTAAATGAACCGAAAATATGAGCAGCAGTTCTCCTTCATATTTTGACTTTTTCGATAACCACCATGAAGTGAACCTTATTAGTTTATAATAATCTTTACCGCATGACGATAATATAATAAAATTCTTTAGGCCACCCTCAGAAGTACAGGAAGCTTTCACATTAGTTAAAATCATGGAGATTTATTATAAGCTGTTTATAATGTATTTAAATCTTTTTATGTTAGTTTTGGAAATATAAACTATTCATAACTTTTTTTGTCTTTTTTTTGAGAAATTTTTGCTATAGAGCACATGCACTCGCCAGAAAGACAGAGACAGAGAGACAGAAAGTGAGAAATCACTCCCATGGGGGGATGGTCACGCCGCAATCTCTTCTCCTTCACTCTCCTCTTGGGATCTTGGGCACGCACGCACATGCGCCCGGCATGAGTTTAAGCCACTGTGGCCAGAACTTTAACCATGGTTGACTACATGAGAGTCCAGTGACATAGCCATTACGCCAACTGCTGGTCTCCCTCATTTTAAAATATATTTTATTTCAATTTCTTTTATACATTCAATCACATATGTCACTTTGCTTGCAAAGTGAATATTCCAACATGTATACATTTCTTACCTATCCAGTTGGTGATACTATACACATCATCCTCAACAGACAAAAACACATCTCTCTGTCCCACAAATACCCCGCCCCTCCATTGCTCTCCCCGTGTCCCTCCTCAGATTCTCCTCTTTACCCACCCTCTTCCCACACTGTACACAGTATTTATAACCATTTTCTATGTTTCTGTATCCTCTAGTCATTCAGTTTCAGCTATAGAGTGTGGACATTCTGTATGTATTAAGTAGAGACCGACAATGCCTCTCCTTCATAGCCTGGCTTGCTTCGCTCAGCAGTGAATCTTCCATATTCTGTCAAAAGCCAGTAAAAGGGCTATGTTTATAATGTATTTAAATAATTTTATGTTAGTTTTGGAAATGTGTACTTGATAATTATTCTCCATCAATCAATGATGTTTTTCTTTGTGGTTTTACTGGACATAGGGTGTGTACTTGAGAAAACAGCACTTAGTGCATTTTGTAGATAATTTTGAGACATTAAAAAGTGTCTTTGGGTTAATTTTTTTTTTTTTTTTGGAGAGATTTTCGCTATAGGGCGCATGCGCTCGCCAGACAGACAGAGAGAGACATATTAAAAAGTGTCTTTGGGTTAATTTTTTTTTTTTTTTTTTTTTTGGAGAGATTTTTCGCTATAGGGCGCATTTACTCGCCAGACAGACAGAGAGAGACATTAGAGACAGAAAGCGAGAAATCACCCCCCAGAGGGGATGGTCACGCCGCAATCCCTTCTCCTCCATTCTCCTCTCAGGATCTTGGGCACGCACGCACACACGTCCGGCGTGAGTTTTAAGCCACCGGGTCCAGGACGCGAACCGCAGTCGACTACGTGGGTGTCCAGCGACATAGCCATTACGCTAACTGCTGGATCCCTTTTTTTTAAAATTATTATTTATTTAACTTTATTTATTCATTCATTTAATTTTAATTTGACCAGAGAGAAGTACAGAGAGAGAGAGAGAGAGAGAGAGAGAGAGAGGGAAAGGGAGAAAGGAAGCCGCCAGGTCCGGGACTCGAACTGTGGTCGGCCATGTGGGAGTGGCCAGCACCTTATCTTTGTGTTAATTTTTGAAATCTTTTCTTTCTTATAAAACTATCATCAGAGTACTTCACAGTTTTCTAGAATGAGCAAGATTTTTAAAAGTAGATTCAAGCATATATTTGACTTAGATTTATAGACATGCAAATTATTTTGTATAATGCTGTAATTATTGGAACAGTATCGCAATTAAACATAATCGTGGGGCCAGCAGGTGGCATGGTAGTTAAGGGTGCAGGATTCCCACATCGCCGACTGCGGTTTGATTCCTAAGCTTAATATCTTGCTTTCGCACTTTCTCTCTCAATCTCTCACTCTGCCCCTCTCTGGTCAAATTAAAATAAAGAAATAAAAGAAATAAAGAAATAAAAGTTAAATAAAATAATTCTTAAAAACAACAACAACAAAAACGCACGGGACCAACTGATGGTGCAAGGGTTGAGGCAGCTAGACCCCACGTAGCCCACTGACTGCACAGTTTGAGTCCTGACCCAGCAGCTGGAAAAACACTCCAGGTGTGTGTGTGTGTGTGTGTGTGTGTGTGTGTGTGTGTCTGCCCAAAGTCCTATAAGGAGCAGAGATGTACAAGGGTTGCAGCATAACCATGTGCCATAGGGGGTGCTTTCTCACTTCCCTCTCCTCCCCTCTTTCTCTGCTGCTCTGTGGATTGTTTACGTGCATTCTACTAAAAATTAAATAAATTAATACTGTGTGTACGAATATAGTAATGGTATAATGGTGACCAGAGGGAACAGGACAGCCATGGAAACCCAAGCCCAGCAGTGTGTGTAATTATTTCATAAGAAAATTATGAAAATATAATCAATAAAAGCTTCCAAATTTGATCTTTATCTCCATTTTAAAAAGATTAGACTAATAATGAGTATGAATGATATTTTTGAACCAAAATAAATACTTTTATTTCTATAAGAAATTAATTCAGTTTGCTTAACAAAACGTACTACATTTTCAAAACTATTTCCATTTTTCTGTCAGCCATTCATGAGAAAGACGTAATCACCGATTGCCTCAAGCCCGTGAATCCTGTATTTCTGAGACTCGCCCTTATTTCCATTCTAGTAAGGTTTTACGTTTGCCTCTTGGCTGAGAAGTTTACCACAGTGGGCACAAGTTGTAGAATTTTAGACACTTCATAGAAAGCTGAAAGTGATACCTCTCCTAATGTCATTTTACATGCCTGTAAATGTTAGTTTACAGTATATTATTTTTATACTAATTATAAGTTCACCTTCTTAAATACAAATATTAGAATTTAGCTTGGCCAAAAATTTGTAATCTGAATAGATTTCACTCAGTTTAATGTGCACTGTTTCACAAATCACATCGATCTGTGTGTGTGTGTGTGTGTGTGTGTACAGCTCCATGGCTTCGTATTTAAGGCAGACCGCTCCCACATGGTGAGCTGTGGTTCAAGTTCTGGGTCCACCATCTGGAGAAACACGCTGGGCATGTGTGCATGTGTGCCTAAAATCCCAAAGGAGAGACGGAGAGTGGAAGGACTGCGGCCTGAGCATTTCCCACGGGCGTTGCTTTCTCTCCTCCCTCTCTCAAAAGCCTTTCTGCTCCACAGCCTGCCTCCTCCAATGTGTTTGAGGATAGTCTTTTATGGAAAAAGAACGGTCCCCTGAGTCTTTAATTAATTCTGTTTCTCTGCTTTTCCTCTCTGGCAAGTACAAGCACTCTCTAGCAAAATAAATACATGGTAGCAATGCAAAGGCCCCTGGTATATGCTCTATATGGTAAAAACAGAATTACGTTAACGTGGTGCACTGTCGTCCAGGGCAGCTTGCCTTCCCCACAGGACGACGGGGGACCGTGTGCCCTCCATTAGGTTCGCAGTCCACTTCACGTACTTAAAGGAGCAGTATTGACTAGAGAATCCTCTGGGAAATACTTCTTTCTTATGAGACTGCGAGTAATTCTTGCTTATGTCCTTCCTCTGTATAGAAAGAAAAACAAAGCAGAAAGAAAGCTCGCAAGAAACAAACAAATCATGGATCACTTTCTAGAGCCACTGCACGGCATTAGATTAACAATCGACCTGGAGAAGACAAAGGACAGGCGTCTGCTTTCACCAGGGGTTGCCAAACAAACGATAAACAGCTGCACAGATCCCCAGGCTGGGCTGTGACTAGAGCGGCAGGTCCCACTGAAGTCACATGTCTGGAACGTGCTCGGACAGTGTGCTCATGAAGGGACCAGGGCCCTGCCTGCAGGGTTACAGTGAGACGGGCGGCTGCTGACCGTCTTAAATATCAATGGAAACTCAAAGAGCTTCGCTTTGGGGCACTTATTTCCACCTTCTAGTTTCTAGATGTTAGAAATTAAATCAGAAAATTTAAAAATGCAATTTATTAACTTATGTAAAATAGCTATAATAAAGCTATTATTTGTAGCAATAGATAAATAGTACCTTGGCCTAGCCACGGTGGTGCTCCAAATGCAACACCTCTTGGGACGCTGGAGGCCATATGGGAGGCCCAAGTTTGGTCTCAGGACCAATTTGAACATGCTGTGCACAGCTGCATGTGCCAGGAACTCTAGCTAGTTGGGAGAGCCTGCAAGAACCTCTGTCTCTCACTCTCTCTCTTTTTTTTAGCAATTATTTAATTTAATTAATTAATTTATTTGTTTGTTTTAACTTGACCAGAGAGGGCCAGAGTGAGAGAAAGAGAGAAGAAGTGAGAAAGCAAGTCTCCGGGTCTGGGATGTGAACCACAGTTGGCCATGTGGGAGTTCACTGCCCTTAACCACCACACCGCCTGCCGGCCTCTCTGTCTCTCTTTCTTATTCTTTTCCATCCATCTCTCCCTCATAAAGAAAAAGAAAAAAAAAGTAAAAGAAAAAAATAAAATAAATAGTACATGAGTTTTTTAAAATCTACTTTTGCAAAAAAAAAAAAAAAAGGGCAGATATATGTAACTATCTATAGATATCCAAATAGATATGACATTTTTGGCAAAAGTAGATTTTAAAATCATATATAACATATATTTTATATATGTCATATATGTATACACACACACATATAACATTTTGCAAATCTTTCTGCTTGGCTGAATTAGAATGCTACATTCCTGCGTCTACTGTACTGAGTTGTGTGTGTCACACATAACATCATAACAAACTCCACCTTCTCTGTTGAAAACTACGTTCTACATTTATCAGAGAATGAGAGAGAGAATGCAAATGACGTCTTAATACCATGAAAAGGTTTTGATTTGTCAGAGCCCCTGAAAGGATCCAGCATGGAAATGCGCTACTAGAAAGTCAGATTGATCTCTTAGTAGACGAATGGATTCTGGGAAAGCAGGGCTGGAAAGGTGACGTCATCGTAAACTGAAATGTGGCGGTGTGTGTCACCCTGTGGGTTCAGGAATGAAGAGGACAATGACCCGGTTCTGGTTATAAGCCATTTCACCATTGGCTTTTTCCAGCAGGACCTCGAGATTCCTGTCTTTGGCATATCTCCTCATGCCCCTAAGAAAAGACAGGATATAAAAATTGAGTTGCTAGAATGAACCTACACAAATGTATTATTGTTATTTTTATGCACCAAACTAAGAAATGTCCACATGAAAATTTGTACATGTCCTAATTGCCAACATCACATTAACTCTGTACTTCAGCTTTATTTCTTAATAAGTTTATATATGCATAATATTATGGCAGCAGATTTAAGAAACATGAATCATATGTTCAATCATAAATTCTGCTATGAAAATTTAAATAAGGTTTTTGAGAGCAAAGTATGTCTTTCCCCAAAAAATGACAAATGTGACCTTTTATGGGTGAGGAGGGAAGAGACCTCTAAAGAGATAAAATTTTATTTCATAAGCACAACCATCAATGCTTGGGGGTTTATTTTATAATTATTATTAACTAACATAGTTACATGTGGTGTTTTGTTGGCATTGCTATTACATAAACACAAATAAATTATCTTCCTACTGAAAGCAGTCAAGCAGAAAAAAAGTAAGCCTTACATAACAATTCTGTATTTCTCTTATAACTTGTAGCTTGGAAAGTAGTTTTTGATGGGTGAAAATGCTGATGTGTAATTCATATTTTTAAAAGTAAGGAAATAGAGTCATATTTGAAAGAGTACTTGGAACAGATGAAGTGGTCTTCAGAGAAAACTGTAGCTCAAGCAGTTCCCTAGTGCCACACAGCACGTGGGACACCCTGAGTGCGGTGTGTGAAGTGTGGAGAAAGAACGTAACCCAGACTCCACAGGGTTAAGGAAAGAGGCCGTTTCAGGAATCTTTGCAAAAAGGCTGGAGTGAGTATTTGTAAAAGACAAACACATTCAAGCTCAGGACAGTAGAGCAGAATTTCCAAAGTGCGGGAGGGGGGCAGTCAGGTTTAGTCAAATCTGTTAAGAACTTTGAACTACACGTCAAACTTAGTTTGGAATGGCCAACTGAAAATCAGTCACCTCATTAGTCAGTTGTATTCATTGGTTTCAACAACAATATTCAGGACTCAATAATGTTTTTATTTCATTTTATTTATCATTATTATTTTTTTAAATGTGCTATAGGAAACATATGCTCACCAGAGTGAGAGACAGAGAGAGAGAGGGAGAGAGGGAAAGTGAGAAAGCAAGCCTATAGGTCTGGGATGTGAATCGTGGTCAGGCTTGTGGGAGTCCAGAACCTTAACCACTATGCCACCTGCTAGCCCAGGACCCAATAATGTTACATTGATAGTTATTGATATGCATCGTACATCAATCTAATGCAGATGTCTACATGGAGGCTTAGCTGATACAAATTTTTTTTATTTACATAAACACTGATGCATTTTTTTGAAACTTTCTAAACCTTTGGGCCTGGAATTTGTTTTCCTTTATGCAGAAGTATAATTATAAATAACAGCTGACAACTACTAAGTTTTATTTTATGAAAGGATGTGACTTGAATTTAGTTGTTGCTAAATTCAATTCACTTTTGCTACTGTTCTGGAATATCCTGTCTTAATGCAGGGTTCTCTAGAATTAGAATGCATAATTAACTGATAAAGATTGCAGCTATTAACTATGAGGACTGTAGCTTATTTGTAAAAGAATAATATGTGTAAAACCACCTGGAGTCATTTAAACTGTATTTATTGTTAGACAAAAATAATTTTGCGTGTTAAAAGGAAAAAAATGCATGCACCTGTGTATGAACACCAATAACGTCGCAATTAAGTTTGAATACATTTTCTCTAAATCATAAGAATAGAGGCATACATGACTAGCTGAGCCCAACTGGTGACTTTTTTTAATTCACGAGGAACATATTTGTAAGATACAAATGATTATTGAATGAGTTCAACAAATACGTAGTTTTACAAACCAGTAAACTTTCATCGGGATCTTTAATGGGTGGGAAGCTTCACTGGGAACAGAAATTGTTTGGGGAACTTCTTGTATTGAAATAAATAATTTTTCTCTTTACAGATGTTTGTAGAATGTAAACATTTTACGTAAAAATAGTTTTGCATGCCGAACTACCAGGATTTTAATAGCACTGCTTAACTTTCCAATGGTTGCTGTCCCTAAATTATGTTCGATATAATTAGACTGAATAACCTTGACCCTGCAAACCAATACAGCCAAAGAAGCCGTGACGGTAGGGACGGAGCAAGGACTTCCCAGTCTGTGGCTGGGCACACTGGGACAGGCGGGTGTGCCTTGCTGTGTGGACGCTCCAGGGTCAGGCCTCGGCTAACCCCAACCTTCCGGACCTCAACCCTGTAACCTCCTGGACTCACTGTGGATTTATAGAGCAAGGGAGGAGATGAATTTCTGAAATGCCTCACACTCTGTAGTGTGAAAACAAGTAAAAGGACTATTCATTTTACATTTCCTTTCATTTTCTATTGATGTACAAAAATTGTGCATATTTATATGATACAATGAAGGGTGATCTCACAAAGGGAGAGCGCCAACTAAAGACTTGTGCAAGTATAATTTAAGTCATTGCACTAAGGGTTTAAGATCTTTGGGGCCAGCAGGTAGTGCAGTGGGGAAGGTATTGGATTCTCACACGGATGACCACGATCCAAGTCCCAGACCAGGTGACGTGAAGAATCATGCCAGATATACATGCATGCATGCCCAAAATCCCAAGAGGAGAACTGAGAACAAAAGATAGTGCGGCCATCACCCCCGGGGTGGGGGGTGATTTCTCACTTTACCTCTCTTGTTCTCTCTCTGGCTAGTACATGTATCCTATGTCAAAAAAAAAAATTAAAGCAAAATAATAATCATTCCTTTTAAGATGCAGAAATCGCTCCTCCCAGCCATGGCCAATATAAAAACTAACATGTATGACCTCTGTGTTGGATTATTTAGACAAAAAATAGTTTAGAAAGGTATACGTTCTCCAAAATCTAGGGTATTTAGTTCCTAAAAATTTCGACTAATGAACTGAATTTCTTCAGAGAATTCATTTTAATTTTCTCGGGCTGGACCATAGCACAGTATTTAGCACTGCACTGATCAGACTAGATTCCACATGGCTCACCAGCGTTCAGATCCCAGCTCAGTTGGTTTGCAATACGCATCAGGCTGCTGGTCCCCAGAATCCTGGTGGGGTGGACCGACGGAGGAGAAGGGGCTGTGGTGTGACGGCCTTCGTTGGTGGGGGTGCTCTCTCTCATGCTCTTTTTCTTTCTTTCATGTCGCACATGAACCCTCTAGCATAAAAAATAGATAATAGTAATTTTCCCTGATGAATTCTAGTAAATCTAGTAAAATGAATCTGATTCTTCAAAAAGGCCTGTTCCTTAATCACCTACTTTACATGAGGAAAGTATCCACTGTAATGCATGTATGAAAACGTGTAATTCGCACATACATGTACTTCATACTGTGTGCAACGTTTACTGAGTTATGGTAAGGAAGTCGCTGAGTGGCAGATGAGGACTAGAGTAGAACGTCTCCGTGAGACTGAAGGCGCCCACTGTTTGCTTTATTAATCACAGGACGTCGTAAGTGATCTCCTGCAAGGGGTAGGAGGAGGGCGCTGAGTCTGGGATGTAAAAGTTTCAGATCGTTTCGTTTTGAACTTTCGAATGTGTTTTTATTCCTAAGGTCTGGGAATTGGGAACATGTTCTACGTGTTTTATGAAGATGGAATCAAAGTGATACAGCCCGTAGAATGTGAATTTCAGAGGCACATTAAGCCTAGTGAAAAGCTCCTCGGGTTTCAGGCAAGTATCTGAAATTCCTTTTTATGCTACGATTTTGTTAAGTGAATTTTATTTTGGAAATAGACACAGACAAGACTTATGTCCGAATAGAAGTACTTGGGGCCCACAGGTGGCGTGGTGCTTAAGGCTCTGGCCTCCCCCATGGCTGACCGCAGTTTGAGGCCCAGACCTGGGGGCTTGCTTTCTCACTTTTCTCTCTCTCTCTCTCCCTCTCTCTGGTCAAATTTAAATAAATAAATAGTTAAAATAAAAATAATTCTAAAAAAGCAAAAAAAGAAAGGAAGGAAGTACTCAACCAATGATATTAGCTGCTACTCTGCAGGTTTGTACCTGAGGCGGAAAATAAAATAATGTATTTTGCATCCCAGGCCCTGGCTCGGAATTGCAGTGAAGGCCACAGAAGCGCAGACCTAGAGCAGACACAGCCTGCAGTGGCTTCCCTGCGGTGGGTGCAGGGCGCGCGCCTCTCTGCAGGCAGCCGGGGCTTCAGCCCCTGAGGAGCCCACCTGTGATACCCGCCGGCTGCTCTGTGCACGCTGGCGCTGCTCTCCTCTTTTTTTCATGAGGTCTCAGTGGAATGAGCAATTGAGATTTATATGGAAAAATATCAGTTTCTTTATTTCTCTACTTACCTATCTCACCTTTCCCAGGAAGTATTTACCCGAAAAATTGGGGGACTGCATTCAGAAAATCAAAAAATTTCTGTCGAAATGGGTATGAATTATACACATTGGGGCCATGTCTTATTTTTGCAATATAAGATATTCCGATTCTTTCATACGCTCACAGCACGAGGTATGTTAAGGTAAACGTGTACAGAAAAACATGTCGCGTCAAAAGTATTTGTGTTGTCCACATGTTCTCACTGCAAAAACCTAACTTGAGACAAACCAAACTTTAACAAAGTTTCCTTTAAAAAGGGAATCGAACAAGAGGCGTTTGATGGGACAGGCCCTGGGGTGGCTTCGGAGGAACCCTCCATGCCTCGCGGCCGAGCGGTACCGGTTCCGGACAGGGAATGCCACGTGCTGAGAGGGACCATGAGTTCAGACGCAGGAGTGAGGCAGCGAGGCAGAGGCGCACGAGGGCCGGTGACAGCTGGATGGACTCTGCAGGCAGCCTGAAGGGTGGGCCTTCGGGACCCACTGAAGCTAGCACAGGGAAGGGCCTGAGGGGTGATGTCGGTTTGTCCACAGGAGAGCAAGGGGAGAGTCCAGTGGCCATTTCCGGCCAAAATAGTTCAGCCTCACAGCCGGAGGATGAGACGTGCAGCGACACCCCAGAGGATAAGGAACAGGTAGCAGGTACTGTTGCCTCCGTCCCTCACCTTCGCTCCACAGCCAGCCTGCCGCGGTGGGGGAGACGGGTAAATCCACCACCCCGAAAACTGCGCTCAAGTGAAAAAGAGAAGCAAGTTAGGAAGCTAGGTCAGCTCTCCCCTCCACGTCCGGCAGACTATGCGGTCTAATGCCTTCTTATTTATTTATTTATTTTTAAAGAATTGTTTTATTTAACTTTACTTATTGTTATTATTTTATTTTGACCAGAGAAAGAGAGAAAGGGAGAGAGAGAAAGCAGGCCACCAGGTCCGAGACTTGAACCGTGGTCAGTGGTGGGTGGCCTGTTTTAGGCAGTCAAGCCCTGTCAGGGGTGGTCCCTTCGGCCCAGCCCAGCACCTTCACTGCAACAGGAAGGCTGGAGTTGGACCAGCCAGCCACGCTGACACGGAAGGTCAGTCACCGACTCTCCCTGTCTCTCAGAGTCAAGGACCAGGCTTAATTCATGTTCGATTCCAGGCGCCGTCAGTGCCTGATACATTGTTACACAAACTTCACATTCTGTAGCTTAGAGCACTGGCTATTTATTCTCTTATGCCTTGTCTCGTTTTAAAGATAAATCCTTTTGGGAACCAGCAGTTAGCGTAATGGCTATGTCGCTGGACTCCCACTTAGTCGACTGCGGTTCACGTCCTGGACCCGGTGGCTTAACATTCACGCCGGGTGCGTGTGCGTGCGTGCCCAAGATCCTGAGAGGAGAACTGAGGAGAAGGGATTGCAGCGTGGCCATCCCCCCTGGGGGGTGATTTCTCGCTTTCTGTCTCTCTGTCTCTCTCTGTCTGGCGAGCGCAAGCGCCCTATAGCGAAAAACCTCTCAAAAAAAAAGATAGATCCTTCTAACTCCTTCCCCACCTGGATATTTCTCCTTGCTTCACAGTTCCCATAAAGCAGTGTTCTTCTTTCCATGAGTTTGTGAAAAATGTTTTGTAGAATCACTTACCTGTCCCAGGGTAATTTCAGCCCCCTGGGTCTGTTCATTTTAATCACATGGTCCGAAGGTCCTGTGTGGATATGCTGTGTAATTTGAGTTTCCATACAGAGGAAAGCTTGTCTGATTTTAAAAGATAAATTGCTTGAGTACGAGTGATAGAAATGAGGATTTTGTAATCATTTCTTTTTTATGAATGAGGTCTAAAATGGATATATTTTCAGGTTCACTGCTGACAGTAGAGCATAGCAATTTCCAATATAACTCCTTGATCAGCACCACTTAGTTACAATCAGGTATGTGAGAGTGTAGCGTCTTCTGCTGGTCCCAGAGTCTTCAACACCCTCAGAAGGCGCGGTTTGCTTGCTCTAAATAAAAATCCAATTTTGGTGCAGTGTCAGATTCCATTAGGCTTCAGTGTGTGATAGTGAGTTGGTGAGGATTCATACCACACGCTTTCAGTTACTCTCTCGTCTCTTTTTTCTTTGAGTTACGTAGCCTCACTAGATGGGATTCTTGCTGTGGTGATCCTAGCTGTGCACGTGATTTCGTCTTGTCACCTAGAAGAATGAACTTCAGGCAAATAGAATTCTGCTTCTGACTTAGGAATTTAGAACTCAAGCTGCAATGAGCTTGAAAACTGTTTATGATTGCACGCTCAAACATGGCACGCTCAAACATAGCGCGCTTTCCCAAGATTACTCATCTTTTACCTTTCGACTTTACAACTACTGTGTCATTCTTATCTATTGGGTTTTTTAGTTTTTTTAATTGAGTCAGCGTCTGCATTTGCTGGTTAGAGTTAGACACTGTTCTTCATACACACCATGGTGTTATGTACGTCCATGGATTATGAAAGGACTTTCAGGAAACCCCCTGTGGGCCCAGCCTGGTGGCACAGCTGGTAACCACCTAGACTACAGTGCTAGAAGCCACACTGCTCATGGGTTCAGATCCCCAGGTCAGTCTAAAAACTTACTGGATGCATCAGTGCATGCCCAGAGTCCTGGCTGGCTGGGGTCTGGAGACAGGGCATCATGGTGTGGCAGGACCTGTCAAAGCTGCATTTTTTCCTTTCTCTTGTGGGTACCCACACACTCTCTGTCATGAACAACATAAATAATTTTTAAAAAGAAAAGTAGGTCTTACCTCGTGTGAGGTGAACGCCTGGTTCTGGTTTTCATGAAAACTTCTGTGACACTGAACTTCAGAACTGAACCCTGTGACTTCCAAAGGAGGCCGGTAGGGCTGCCCCAGGAGCTGCCTGTTCCCCTTCGTAAACAGTGCCCGCATTCACTAGAGGGGAAGGTGTGCCTCGGAGCAGCTTACCCACAGTGTCCAGAGTATTTACTACCAAGAAATCAGAACCTGGATTAGAAATGAGGATGGGAGCATGGCCATGCCCCCTGGGGACTGAGTTCTCATTTTGTCTCTGTCTTTCTGGCAAGCACATGCCCTCTATAGCAAAAATCTCTCTCTAAAAAAAAAAAAGAAAGAAAAATGAGGAGACTGACTGGGGCTGGATGGGACACAGAAGTGAGACACAGTATTCTGCTGGGCAGTCACACGGACGGGTTCCTGGTTCAAGTCAGCAGATGTCACACACAGCCAGGCACATACTTGCCCATGACCCATCATCTAGGGGCTGAGGCTGGAGACCCTGTGGAGGGTGGCGTGTCTTTTCCTTGCTTTTGGAAGAAATAAATACACATTTTTAAAAAGCAGTGGGGAAGCTCTGCTGTGTCTGTCTGCTGACTGTCCCAGGGCTGGTGTCCTTGGCATTGCACCTCCTGCATTTCATTCTGGTTCTAATCCAGCTTGGGTCCACACAAGGTCCCGGAAACACCAGCCCCTCCATGGGATGCAGAGGGCTCATCTCCCTGTGAAGCCAGCGTGAGCCTAGGCTGGCCCCACCTTGTGCCGCAGAAAGGCAGTCTAGACCATCCTCCACTCACGCTTTTCTCTGCAGGTCTCCTGGAATGGGGCTTGATTTACAAAGGATTAGAGAACTGTGAAAATGTCAGCCTGTCCCTTTCTGGTCACAGTGGAGTCCTGCCCAGAGCGTCCTGAGGAGAGGAATGTAAACTGCCTCTAATCCTTAGAAGAGTCCCTATAGATTTCAAAAGAAATAAATTTATAAAATTAATCTTTGAAGTCCTAGATTTCTGAAGGTCTTCTAATGTTACTTTAAAAATCACACAGTTTTACCATCCCTATGTTGTGTTTTTATTAGACTTTAATTCGCAAACCTAACATTGGTGGAAAAGAGTGGAAAGCTTAGAACTTGTCCCGCCGCACTGTAATGGCGTTGGTGGCTTGTTAATTGGGTCAAGGCACTTCATCTAAAACAGCATGTTAAGTCTTCCTCGGGAGATTATTGACAAGAACCCGCCAAGTTATTCAGATGAATGTGACCAGAATGAGAGGTGTATCTCAGGCACTTGGGCCAAGATTTTAAATGTTTTTATGGGAATAATAAGGACCCACTTATATAGGTACAAAATGCATCCCACACATTTTAGAAAGAAATGTGTTTAAGTTTGTTTGGATTCTTCAATGGAAATGCCTGAAGAGTAAAGCTGAAGAGTTTAATTGATGGAAAAAGTATCGATGCGGATGTATTTAAACAGCAGAAACTTTTGCTTGAGGCATACAAATTCACACAGACCTGGCTTCAACTACATTCCTCTGGTCTGACATTTACATTTATTCACGAAAAACTACCATTTCAAAAATAATATGTTTGCATGTAAGAATTAAATAAAGAGCTTATGATAACAGACTCTTTCTTCATGCCCCCTGTGCTCAGTCTCACTTCAAGCCCTCAGCGACATTTTCTCACTGTGGGCTCAGCAGTGTCATTTTCTCAATTATCAATGCTAAAACTTTTGATTGGTATTTCTTTAAGAAAGTGATGATTTTGCTTACACAATTTTTAGCTTTTCTTCTTTCTAAATATATTTACAATGATGTAATTATTACAATGCTCCTGCAAATTTGTTTTATCATGTTAATTATTAAATCTTTAGTCTTTTGGGGGAAAATCTTCAAAATTTCTATTTAGGGATCATTTTCAGAGCTATCTTCTTTTTATATCCACAGTCGTTCTCAAAATCTCACTTCAACAGTGAAGCCATTCGTTTTTTAAATTCTTTTCCGTATTTCACGTAGGTCTCAAGTATCAGTCTGAGTCACTTGAGAGGTGCAGTGAAAGAAAACATGAATAAAAGCCAATTACCAGTTTCAACTTTGCTCAACATTCAAATTAGTAAATATTTGAAAATAATGGCTCAGATTTTAAAAATCTTTTTTCTTTTTTTTGAGAGAGAAAGATTTTTTTGCTATAGGGCATGTGTGCTTGCCAGAAAGACAGAGAGAGACAGAGACAGAAAGTGAGAAATCACCCACCTGGGGGATGGTCACTCCACAGTCTCTTCTCATCCACTTGCCACATGAGATTTTGGGCATGCACACACACATGTCTGGCATGAGTTTCAACCACTGGGTCTGGGACTTGAACCTCAGTTGTCCATATGGGAGTCCAGCAATGTAACCAGTATGGCATCTGCTGGCCCCTAATATACTAATTTTAAATGCTATGCTATCTACATGGAAATTAAGATGCAGCTATATAAGAAGGATTTCAGGCCAGCTGTTGGTGACATAGAGGTGGCATGCCACTTTGCCAGGAGATGGATAATTAATTTCTCGGCTGGTTTCCACATGTGGCTGTGTGCACACGTGCATATCCTGGCTAGCTGCAGAGGCTGAGGGAGGATCGTGGTGTAAGTCCTTGCGGGGGGGGCTTGTCTCTCTCTTTCTCTGTCTACACTATTTTAATCGCTAAATTTAAACTTAGAGCATCGGTAGTGATATATTTAGTACTCCTTTAACAGTTTGGAAGAGAATACTACATATACAGGAAATATGTGTTTAAACATAGCGATATCCCGAAGGGAGTAAGTTCTAAATATGAGCATGAATTGTGTTTTCCTTACTGACTTTATGTTTTAATATCCTGTGAATTCCTTTTACTCTAAATGGCAGTATACATTTCTATAAAAAGTGGATCAGAGTGATGCTCTTTGATATAATCCCGGACAGCTCTCCTCATCAGTGTGTATTATCTTAATCTCTTTTCTTGTCTTTTTATCTCATTAAAGCCTAATGCATGTGAAAACATCCCTCTACAGTTCTCATTCACATAAATAAATATTAATCTGTGTAATCTAAAAAAATAAGAGTGCTATTGTAAAATGGGACCTAATAGACTATAATCAGAAATAACGGCATGAAACAGAGCACAGGGAATTCAGAGTGACTGTCAGGAAACTTTTAATGGCTTTGAAAAAAAATGATTGTAAGTCTGGTCAGCAAGGTCTTATGGGAACAGCATACAAATAGGGAGTAATTCCTGTCAGAGCAATTGATTTTACTGTTGGCTAGTTCTGCAGCACACAAGGGTGGAAACTGCTCCTGGTTCACCAGCTGTTTGGCCTCCAGTCACGCGTCAGGTCACTCACGCTTTGTATGATTTTGGCAGGTTTTGTTGGTAGTTTTTACACCAGCGCAAAGACTTTGTAAACATTTCCCTATAGTCAGAGCCTTTCATCAACCCCAGGCTCCAGTCTCCGTCACCTCTTCTTGCCTCTCAGATATATATTTTAGGTAGTGTTTGTTTTTCCTGAAATAGGTTTCTGTCAATGACATTCCGTGTGTGCCTGAAGAAAAGTGTAACCTAGAGAACAATGTCTCAGTGGGTGCGGATCTGTGGAAGCACAGTGCCACTCTCCTCGGAGCCGGCCTTGAGCTGATGTCTGCTGCAGGTTTGCGCTGTGTCTCTCAGAGGGCCACGGATGGCACACAGCTCAGACCCCTGGTAGACACAAAGGAAGGAATGGTCCTTCTGTGAAGTGAAGTCCGTTCCACAGCTCCAGAGCTCCCCAAGACACGCGGACATTACGTGTATGGTTCTGGGGTTCCTTGCTTGGGTCCTGAAAGCCCGGAGCAGCCTTGTTGTTCAGAGGAGAACACTGCTGCCCCATGTTCCTGAACCTTAGAACGCCCAGCTGGATCTTGGAGATGAGAGGGCATTCAGGTCTTTCCTGAGCTGGATGCAAACGTGAGAACACAACGGCAGACCCCATGTTTATTCCTGTGGGTGAGAGTCACAGAGGGATGTTTGGTACATGCACTAGAACACTGCATGTCTCACTTCAAAAAGCTTTCATGTTTTCATCACTTTGCAACTTTAATGCAAACAGGAAAGCCCCTATATGGATTGTGTTGACGGACAAGGGCTGAACTATTAGGTGTCAGGTGTAAGTACTAGATGTCAAATGTGGTCTAGTTGCTGAGGTCCAACGATGGCACAGCAGTAAAATGTGACATTGCATGGGGCTGACCCAAAGGAGAAGGTTCCATGTTTGTGTCCCGAGACCCCCTGAGTACCACAGGAACACGAGTGTCTGTGATTTGGAGTTGGCTAAGCTGGGGGTGGATCATGGAGCCAAGATCCTCTCTCTCTGTCTCTCTTACTCATGAAAGATATAAGGAAATAAATGTTTCAAAAAATGCTCATCAATGTTGTTAATGAAAATGTTGATTTTGTTTCGTGCTTATTAAACACCTATTATAAATAGGTGCGCTTATGCAAAACTCTTAATATGAATTTGAGAAGAGAGGGTGTATTATTCTAATTTAGCATAGGAGATAATAACTGAAGTATCGGGGCCAGCAGATGGCATAATGGTTGTCACTGGCCTCCCATGTAGTCGACTGCAGTTTGAGTCCTGGACCTGGTTGCTTAAAAAGCTCATGCCAGTGGAGACCAGCAGTTGACATAATGATTACGTTGTTGGACTCCCACATAGCTGACCGCACTTTGAGTTCCAGACCCTGTGGCTTAAAACTCATGCTGGACCTATGTGCATGCGTGCCCCAAATCCCCAAGAGGCGAATGGAGAAGAGATTGCACATGGCCATTCCCCCTTGTTTTCTCTCTCTCTTTGTCTCTCTCTGTTTCTCCGACGAGCACACATGCCCTATAGCAAAAATCTCTCTTTAAATCAATCAATCAATCAATCAATAAATAAATAAATAACTGAGGTATCAATGAGATAACCAAACCTAAATTATTACATCGTTGTCTTTGTCTAAATAAGTGTTTATAACCTACACACACATTTTATATGCTGTTCAGCAGATCTCTGTTTGCAGTGGTTTCCGTAACTAAGCAAATGGAATCGCCAAACCAATAGTCTGGCGAATAAAAGCACAATCTGAAAACATAAATCACAAGTTAAGTGACATTTTTCATGTATTTCTACTTAAGATGTGTCTCGCAGCATATATAACAAAGACTTCAGTGTCTTTTCAACAACCATTTGTTAACCAAAAGCAGGAAATCGAGGTTTTGCGTGTTTGTTCTGCCTTCTTTATGGCCACCTAACATGGAGGTACTCAGGCCAAAGCATTATTTTCTAGGTAATGTTGTCATGCCCGTGTTATATATGAAATATACCTCATTTTCTATTTCCTAAATTACAGGATGAGGTCTGCCCCAAGGCGGAGGGAGAGGAAGTTCAGAGGTGTGTGTGGGCCTCAGCTGTTAACGTCAAAGACAAGTTCATCTATGCTGCCCAGCCGACCTTGGACAGAGTCCTCGTCATTGATGTACAGTCCCAAAAAGTCGTCCAGGTAGGAAGGATCACTGCTTTTGACAAGAATCTTTAAAAAATAGCGATGGTAATGCAGAAGTCTTTACTAATGCTGTGTACATTGTCATCGGACGGGCGTATTTTACACTCGGATAACTGGAAATGAGGCACTTTCTGGGAATGTTCCTCCTCTCTTTCTGCTTCTGGAGCCTAGTGAACTAAGGAAGAAATTCAAATATCATTTGTTTTTGAAAATTAGCTTCGTGAGCTCGTCATAATTTAGTACCATGAGTAGTTCCTCACAAATCGCTCTCATGGTTGCTCCTTCTGTCTCGAACAAGGAGAAGGTCCAGACTGGGGCCAGTTAACATCCGGCAGTTACCATTACAGAGTCTCAGTTAGATCTAGCTTGTTTTGTTCTTAGCAAAAGCTGAGACAATAAAAGCTTTCGTTAGAGAAGAGTAAGTTGGCCGGACTTACTAGACATGAGTAACACGAGGAACACGTGCACCGTCACCGGCAGAGCGCTCTAGTAGACACTGCTGTGGTCGTGTTTTCCCGTCTCTCGGACCACGGCTCTAATTTGAGCCTCCAGCTGTTTCAGCCTCACTCTCTCCAGGACTTTGCTACCTGCACACCACACACACCTGATGGCAGCTCTGCAATGACCAAGGACCTCGCAGGATTCGAGTCTAGGCAGTCTGGCTCCAGAGTGCACCCTTGCCCGTTTTAATCTGTTTATTCTCAGTTTAGAGGACAGATGGCTTTATGCTGGAGGCACATGCTGTTAAACAGGAGCAAAGACCGTGCATTGGCTGTCCAGCTATGCTACGGGTGAGAACAACTAAGGCACATTAGCACTTACAGAAAACCTTGCTGTATGGAAGTACCGTAGACCTGTCTGCTCTCAGAATTTCTGAGCAACAGCAGAACCAAACCACGCCTTACATTTAGAGAATTTTTTTGAGTTAATATTGGCATGAAATTGACCTGCTCTTCTTAATTTCTGACTAGAACTACAGAAAGGTAGTTCAATATAGCGCTATTCATTCTAAGAGTTAACCATTTTGCATTAGTTTATCCTTTTTGTGTTTGGTTTTGTTTTTGTTTATCCGTGTACCCATCCATCACCTACCCATCTATCCAATCATTCGTCTATCTAGCCCGTGTTTGTTCATCGATTGCCTAGTGTGAAATACCACATTAGTGTCACAAATGAGAGAGTGAAAGTGTCCCTATTTGGAAGTCCTGTTATGTCCAGGTTTACAAATTCATGTGTACGATTAGTCCACCATTCCAATGTCTAATGTGAACTGAATAGTAGAATCAATGATGAACTAACCACTCATCTCCTGGAACACTCCAGGGCTTTCGGTGTTTTGCATTTATCATGGATATCCGATATAATGGTCCCAAATCTATCGTGAGAATAAATTCTGCCTGCATATTTCACCTCTTTAGTTTCTGATTTTGAGACTAACGAATTTCGACCAGGTTGCTCAGTGTTTTTATTTCAGCTTCTACACAAACCGACAGAAATTAAAGGCATTTAGTTTGTGTTTATAATGATTCTACCAGCAGCTTCAAATTAGAAGTATATTTCAGGAATAATCAGGCTGGTCTTTAAATTCAGGTTTCAAGCTAAAGATCTGTACTTACTGAATAATAATACATGTAGGCAATACCTATAAGAGATTCAAAAGTGGCTAGAGCTAGCATCACCTGTTATTCATATAATTCCACCTTCAGATAATGATATCAAATTTAAAATTAATAAAAAATATCGATGATGAAAATGATGCTATGGTAGTAATCATATAAACTCTATTATTTTTCTTTTTTAACTTCATTACTTTTCTAAGTGATCATTATTACTGTGAAATATTAGAATGTAAAAGGTTTTATATATAATAGTATGGTATAGTAGTTAAAAATAAAACCATATTATGATGCAATCATGATTGTGGAAATTGTTTTCAGTCAAGAATCTAACATGTATTTTTATAGATTAGAGAATTTGGACTCAGCCCAAATGGATTCTTTGTGACTTTGTTGTTAAAATAATAATGATAATTTATGTCACTCCTGCTAGATATTATCTACCCAAAGGAAACTGGTATGTGGATTCATGAGCCTCTGTGTAACAGTTGTCTGATTTTGAACATACATAATTGGGAATATATGATATTCACTCTTGGATTCCACCTAGCTGTGGTCTAGGTTACACGCACGAGGTCAATTTGTTTGAATGAGGCTGTTGCTAGCCTTATATTTTATTTTACGGTTGTGGAGAAACTGATTACAATTGATTCTCATTCTTTGTGGATTCTCTATTTATAAATTCAACTCCTACCTGAAGTTTACTTATGACCCCCAAATCAATTTGGGTGGCACTTGTGGTCGTCTGTGGACAAGCAGGATTATCCCTGGGGCACATGTTCCTAGCAAAGTTATCAAAGAGATAGTCTGCCTCCCTGTTCCTGCTTTCACACTGCTAACGAGTACCCTCGCCCTGGTCAGTTTAGTCCTCGTTTATTGTCATTCCTGTGCTGCCTAAACAGCCCCAAGCACAGTTCTGAAATGCTGTCTGTGTTCCTACTGTGCCGAGGGCAAGCTTCACTTGGTGAGCCTCCTAGTGCCCTGGCTGGGAGTCAGTGTTCATTAGTTAACAGTATATATCAAGTAGCGTATCTTTACACAGAAACCCGCGTAAGATTGTGTACGCCACTTATGAGATCTGTACTGATTGTCTGGTTAGAGTATCATGAACTAGGGTAACCCGTGGCAGGTGGTGAAGGCCAGTGGGTCCCGCAGAGCCAACTACACAGCTTAGTCCTGGATTTAGCAGCTTCAGAAATACGCCAGGCACATGTGTGTCCGTGCTCACAGTCCCAACAGGAGGGAGAGATGAGAAGGGATTGCGGTGTGAACACTCCCCATTGGGGTTGCTTTCTCACTTTCCCTCTCTCTCTCTCTCTGTTCCTCTCTCACAAACACACACACCTGGCAAAATTTTTAAAACTAGTATTGTAAACAGAAATTCCTAGGACCCTAACTCTGTATTTCCCCTAGGAGCAATGCGTCAGTATTCAGTAATTCATTCTTAGTGATGAGTTTATAGAATAAACACCATTAATGATAATAAATTATATGTGACTATGTCAGACTTTTATTTACTCATTCCATTGCTAATGGATATTTGAAGTATATTTAAATTTGGAGTATTATGTATAACACTGCTAGCCATACCTTCATATCCTTTATTTTGATGTGCGTAGTTACGAAATTCTGTTGATATATATTACTGTATCAAGAAGTGTAAATATGGGAACCAGCAGTTAGCATAATGGCTATGTCGCTGGACTCCCACGTAGTCAACCGCGGTTCAAGTCCTGGACCCAGTGGCTTAAAACACGCCGGGCGCATGTGCGTGCGTGCCCAAGATCCCGAGAGGAGAATGGAGGAGAAGGGATTGCGGCGTGACCATCCCCCCTGGGGGTGATTTCTCGCTTTCTGTCTCTCTGTCTCTCTCTGTCTGTCTGGTGAGTGCACGTGCCCTATAGTGAAAACCTCTCCAAAAGAAAAGAAGTATAAATATGGAAGCCAGCATTTTGTGTTTTCTGTAGATAACTAACTAAGCTAAGCTTTTCTAGATAAATATTTTACTAAATGACTATATTATTTTATCCTTCTAGAAATCCTATATGTATCAGTTGTGAATTTCTTTGGAAAGTTGCTGAAATTTTAACCACAATTTCACTTAATCTCTTGATTCAATCAGGGACCTGTGGCCTCTTTACAGTATTGAACTTTTTTATATATTTCTAAATTGAGATTGTTTTGTTTGTTACAATTTTATTTTCAAGTGTTACCATAACCTTTCATTTATTTAATAAATTCTTGTCATTTAAAAAAGACAAAATACATCTACTAAAAATTAAAAGTTAATTATCAGAATTAAAATAAGTATGAATACATGAAATAATTGCTTAAGCAAAAGTGAAAGAAAACTAAATGAAAGAAGAGATAGGTCTGAATCTCCCATAATTCTGTGCAAAGAAGACCAGAGAAGAAAAGTGTGAATGCGAAGTTAAGGTACAAAGGCAGAATGTTCTGTACAATCATAATCCCAAAAGATTTTCTTGATTCTAAAACCAGACCAAGATATTACACAAAAGTAAAACTACAGATTAATATCCCTCATGAACACTGATGGAAAAATCCTCAACCAAACATTAGAAAATCAAAATTCAGCAGCATAGTAACAGGATTATGCACCATGACCAAGTAGGATTTATTCTTGGGTCACAATGATAATTCAGTATACAAAAAGCAATTAGTGTAATAAGCCACTTGAAGGAAGAAACTGTGTGATCCATCTCAGTTGGTACAGAAAAAGCATTTGACAAAATTCAACACCCTTTTATGATTAAAAAAAAAAATCCAATGTTCAAGAAATAAAAAGAAGCTGCTTCAACATGTAAATGCCTCATATGAGAAACCCAGAATGAACATTATGCTCAAAAGTAAAAGACTGAGCTTGTCCTGAAATTAGAAACAAGACCAAGAGGTCCGTTTTTGCTGCTTCTAAGCAGCACGGTACTAGAAGTTCTCACCAGAATGATGAGGCAAGAAAAATTGTAAAGAAAGAATAAGAGGATCTGTTTGCAGGTGACATGACTTTATGTGTGAAAACACTAAAAATCACACACACACATACACACAGAAGCTGTTATATGAACACTAATAAATGAATTCAGCAAAATAGATTTAAAGACACACATGAATCTGTTGTGTGCATTTCTATAAACTATCAATGAACAATCTAAAAGGAAAATTACGTAAATAATTTTGTTTTTTTAATAATATCACAAAGAAAATAAGAATTAAGATAGCAGGTATTATGAGAGACTTGCACAAGATAAACCACAAAAGAAGTTTTGAAAGAAATGAAGGAGGGAGTTAATAAGTTGGACCATAGTTTATGTTCATGGACAGGAAGACCTAATATTAACATGTCAGTACTTCCCAACCGTCTACAGATTCAGAACAATTCTTTCAAAATCTCAACAATGTTTTCTACCGAAATAGAAAAAGAATTCTAAAATTTATATAAAATCTCAAATGGCCCTAGATAGCCAAAACAACTTTAAAAATAAGGACAAAAATTGGGGGACTCTTATTTTCTTATTTTGAAACTTACTACAAACCTATTGTATTCAAAACAGTGTGATATTGGCATAAATGATACCAGAGACCGATAGGATAGACTAGAAAGTTTATAAACTCTCCTATTTATGGTCAGATAATTTTTAACAAGGGTGGCAAGACTATTCAATTGATAAAGGACAATGTTTTCAGCAAATGGTGATGAAAAGCTGAAAATCCACATACAGAATGAAGTTGTACTCTTATCTAACACTATAGATAAAAATTAATCAAAAGGAATAAGAGATATTTGTCTACATATAAGACCTAAACTAATAACTCAGAAAAATAACAGAGTGCCTGCCCATGGCCTGGTGGTTAGGGTGGCTGGATCCCATTTGGCTAACTATGAAGTTCAAGTCCTAGACCCAGTAGCTTGAAAAATATGCAGGATCATGTGTGCACATGTGCCCCAAATCACAAAATGAAGGAGATCTGGAGGAGAAGGGACCATCCCCTTTGGGAACTGCTTTCTTCCTTTCTCTCTCGCCATCTCTTTCCAATGAGTACATGCACCCTGGAGCAAAGAAAAAAAATTGGAAAAGCGTTACAGCATTGGATTTGGCAGCGATCTCTCCAATATAACACCAGAGGCACAGACAACCAAAGAAAGGAAATAAGCAAACTGGACTTCACGAACATTGTAGAAGTTGATATATCAAAAGGGTAAAAATGCAGCCCTGTGCAGAGTAGGAGGAAGATATTTGTGAAGCATATATCCAGTAAGAGATTCCTAGCCAAATCATGTAGAGAACTCAAAAATTGCACCTTGAAAACACAAACTGAATTTAAAAATGGGCGAAAGGATTTGAATAGACGTTTCTCCTAAGAAGATAGACAAGGCCAGGAGGCACATGAAAAGGGGTTCAGTCTCACTCATCATTCGGGAAATGTAATCGAAAGTACCGGGAGAGAGCCACACCTGCTAGGGTGGCCACGGTGAGAGCACAGAGGCTGTTGGTGAGTGGGTAAGGTGAGCGCTGGACACTGTCCGTCGGAGTACCAGATGGTAGTCACTGCGGGGAACAGTACGGTGATTACTCAAAACACTTTTTACATACAATACCATGTGAGATTGCAAAATCCACGTTAGCTATATACCCCAAAGAGTTTAAAGCAGGGGCCATCTCCATGGTCTATGGTTAAGGGAGCTGGGTTCCCTTATAGACTATGGCAGCTTTGTAGTGAGTTTTGAAATAAGGAAATGAGAGTCCACCAATTTTCTTGTTCTTATTTTTCAAGTTCTTTCTTATCAGCGTTCCATGGCCAACTGTGCTTCAAATCTCAGCCCCATTCTTCCACGATTGTTTTGAGTTCCCTTGAACGTACTCATGAAAAAAGTTTACTTTATATGCTAGGCACAGTAAGAGAGGAACTAGAACAAGTATTAACAATATACTGTAATAAAAGTCACTTGAATGTAGTCGCTCTGTCTCTCCAAATTTCCAATTATACTATATTCACTTATTTTTGAACCACAGTTGAATACTGGTCACTGAAACCACTGAAAGAGAACCCAAGGCACTTGGGGAACTATTGCAAAATTATGTGAGTCATTCTATAGAAATGCAGAGATCACTTTGTTGTATGAGATGAAAAATTTCATACTGGATATAATCAATCTAATATTCTTTCTGATGATAGGAAAATAATTTTTGAAGTCTATTGTTGACCATAAATATCACTCTCAAATTTTATATAAATGCCACAGTAAATTTCTCTTTTAAAAAATTAAATTTTGCTAATTTGAACTTAGCTCTCTTTTAGTCACTATGTAGAATTTCAGCCTGTGCAGTTCTACAGATAACAGTTCTGTAATTCTACTACCTGCCAGGTGAAATAGCATATCTTTGTATTAATATTACCTTAGTCATATGTGAATTTTAGTTCTCAAAAGTACATGCTTAAAGGTTGATGATGAATTCATTAGTGACTCTTTTTATACTTGGAAATAGCTTGACCCTTAGAATTTAATATTCTTTCAGGATTTTTCCTTTTTTAATAAATAATTATTAATTTAATTAATTAATTATTTTTATATATTTTTTAATTTGCTATAGGACATGTGTGTTTACCAGAGAGAAACAGAGAGAGAAGGAAAGGGAGAAAGCAAGCCACCAGGTTTGGGACCTAAACCGTGATCAGCCAGGTGGGAGTCCAGTTCCTCAAACACCACCCCACCGCTCGCCCCCTCAAGATTCTTCTTAATTTAAAAACAACATGTAAAATGATAGATTACAAAAACATAGGTATTTAACTCTCCATTTTAAATACTCATAATCCCAGTAACTTGAATTTGAAAGTTATTTACACAAAGACTAGTTCTACCTATTAAAAAACTAAATTAAAATAAAAAAGCTGTGATTTAAAGTTTTATTTATATCCAAAGACATCATACACTTTTGAAGTTATAGTAAACCACAAAGTACAAAGTTAATTTTGTTAAAAATACAGTTTCCTTTGTTATTTGATCATTTTTGTCAAACGAGGTCAGATAAAAACCTGGTCTTTTTTTTTTTTTAATTTACATGACATTTTACTTCCTTTCTTATGCTGTCTCTTTGTTTGCCTGTTTTTCCTAAACTGAGTATATTATACACAGACAACTAAAAATAGATTGTAATTAAAACAACTTAGTTAATATTTCCCAAGTATTATAGGAAATGCTAGTTACCTAAAACGTGAATATAGAAATAGAATAGTTAAGTTCAAAATAAAAATGTCATATTCTTGCCAAAAATGAGAAAAATAAATGATTTCACTCTTATTTAAGTTTAATTCTTCCAGCCTTGTTTTTCACTTTAATTAAAGTAGACCCCTGGAATGTTACACTGAATTCGCCTATGAACTCATACTTCTGACTTTTGAGAATACATAACTGCGTGCACTGGTCCTAAATGAGTGTTTGGGGACCAAACATTCATAACAATGTATACTTCATGTGCTTTATTTTTTAAAATAACGGATACTTTCTAGATAACATAAGGTTTTACTAACTCCATCATACATTATGAGTATTAGGGGGTTTCTGGGAGATTCATTTTCCCTGGATGTATCAATATCGTTTTTCTCTGCAGCTACAAAGGAAGGTTACATTTTTAATGGACTCTATACACTTGGTGTTCTTTTTGATATTAAGCTATTCATTCGTTGCTTTTCCTACCTTCATAATCTTTGTAAGAATGGCAGACCGGTGGAGTTCTGCTGTCTAAAACATTAAGTAGTGAGCAACTGGCTGTATTTCATCAGCCGTGTGCCAGACCAGACCCTGCCTGGTGCAGAGTGGCTTACTGCGCCACCTCCGAAGCAGTCTGGTGTCATCAGCAGCCTCCTCCAGCCATTAGCACGTTATCTTGAGAATTCCCCATCATTAGTTTAAATTAGGCTCACTTAATTAGCCAGATGGTGCTCTCCTTGTCAGACTGATAAACAAGCTGTGCGTCACTGCCCCGTCACGTCAGAAATAAGCCCGAATTCTGTCCGTCCTGGTTGTTACCAGCATTTCATCATGACAAAATAAGCCATTTTCCCGGAGTTGATACAGCTGGTTCATGGCAGGATGTTGTGCATGCAAAATTGTTTGTATTGGATGCTCCTCCTCAGGAAGCTGTGGTTGAGTTTGTGTATTGCTAGGTATGTCGGGACTATGAAGGAGTTAAGGTGTAACCATTGATAAGGGAAAAAGAAAACTCATAATTGATACCTTAAGCAGTGTTTTCAAAATATTAAGGGAAAATGCTTTTATCAATATCTATATAGAGCTGCAACAAACAAAAGCTTACATTTTTATTATTGTACTATATATTTTTTGCAGATTTTTTCAAAGGACTGGGAATAGAAGTTTATTCATGATAATTTAACATTTTGATTTTGTTTGTTTTTTGGAGAGGTTTTTGCTATAGGACATGTGTGCTCACCAGAATGACAAAGAGAGACAGAAAGCAAGAAATCACCCCCCGGGGGGGATGGCCACACCACAATCCCTTCTCCTCTATTCTTCTCTTGGGATCTTGGGCACGCATGCACATGCACCTGGCGTGAGTTTAAGCCACCATGTCTGGGACTCGAACCACAGTCAACTACATGGGAGTCCAGTAACATAGGCATTTCATCAATGCTGGTCCCCATAATATAACATTCTGAAAACAGTCCTTACAAGAAAATTAAATGATGTGGGTTCCAGATCTTTGAATCTATAGGTTACTACTATTAATTATGTATAACAACAAAATGTCACTACTCAAAATATATGTTTGAAAGTGTTTAATAATTAAATAATGCTTGGTAAATATTGTGTTTCAATAATCTGTCACCAGGCTAAATAAAAGGTTCTGTGTTCACCAAATCTGGTAATGTTTATTGTCTGGGAGAGAAATTTTCAGTCTTATGGTATCAGAACCTTTTATTTAGGTAAAATCTTACAGAGTCATTCAATAGGTCAAAATAGATGCCTTTTGTTCTGTTATAGTGGGGTATGAATTATTGGCTGCAAATGAGTCTCTAGGCTTCGCAAGGCAGAGTTTGAAAACAGTTGTGCTAGCAAGATAATGTTGGTGCTCAAATGAAAATTATACTAAGGAATAAATGAGCATTCTATGTAGGTTAATTTTGAGGTGAGACATAAGCCTATAATCAATGCCTTTTCTTAATAATATATTCCTGAATATTGCATTTTAACTTGTGTCACTTTTCTGAATTAAATGGCTACTGACTGCAGAATCACAGACATTTATTTATTTATGTGTTTAAATTTGACCAGAGAGTGAAAGAGTGAGAAAGAGGGAGAGAGATCAGGAAAGTGAGAAAGCAAGCCAAGCTGCCAGGTCTGGGACTCAAACCGCAGTCGGCCACGTGGCAGTCCTTAACCCCCACACCTCCTGCCGGCCCCGCCACAGACTATTATACGTACACTAATGTTCTTCAGAAGGGAGCGTGTGCCAGCTAAGGAAGACAAGATGACTGTATCCAGGAAGAGAGTCCTGCGACACCTGTAGCGGTTCCTGTTTCACTGAAGCAGTCCTGTCTCTTTTACACACGTTTACTGTATCACAGCACAGGGGTTATACAGGTCATCTTGAGAAGAAAGTGGGGACTTGACACCGAGGAGGGACCAGTATTGGTATCCTTTGTCTTTTGTTTCCCTTTGTCTGTACATCTGGGGTGGCACACCTCAATATGAGGATTACATTTTAGAATTTTATATTTGTAAAATACTGAGAAAAAAACCCTCAGGCATGATAAGTCTGATGCAGAGACTTTGCTGGTAAAGTAAAATAATATTGATGATCTTATTCATAGTAATCAGTTTTGGCATGCTGGGCAATTTTGCAATTTACTTTCCCCACTAAGTAGATTTTGGGTTGATTAATTATATCAGTCGAACACTATTTACTACCTACCAGTCCAAGTTATGTCACTGCGGTAAACAAACACAAATAGCCTGGCTTCTTGGAGGCTAGAATCTACTGGCTGGAGACAGAAAGTGAAAAAAGAAATAAGAAAAAAAATGTAAGTGGCCCAGTGCGAAGGTGGCGGCGAGGCGGGCAGGGTCACAGGTGAGCAAGGCCAGGCTGGATGAGGAAGTACACCCGGACGAGGGCCACTTTATTAAGCAGGGCGATCACCTTTCAGAGAAGGTGAGCACTGTGCAGAAGGTGGAGGAAGCGGACTGTGGGGTCACTGGGGAAGGACTTCTGGGAGAAAGAACCCTCTAGCAGGCAGAGGGACCAGGCCCATGCTAAATGAACTCTGGGGGCCTTGTGCTCTGCATAGCAGACCTCCAGAAGGTGGAGGGTGCCGTAGGTGGTCATGGTAAGGACCTCTGGCTTTTACTCTAAGAAGAGAGAGAGAGTCCCATCGTGTTTCAAGCTGGTGGGTGTTATACTCTGTCTAAAGCTTCAAAAAACAATATTTTTGACAAATATGTCAAGGAAGGTGGAGGAGTACAGGGTTAGAAGTTAGACCCTTCAGGATGACATTGGGGTTGACGGTGACTGTTCATGGCCGGGGCAAGGGAGGTCCTTCAGAAAGCAGATCCTGTCACACACAGTGCCTCTGGATATGAAGCGTGGGGAATGAGCAGACAGCCACGGCCGGTCTTTGCCATCCTTCCCACCAACTGTAGGAACATTTTCCACTCCTCCAGACACAAAGGCTCCGGGTATTCTTGTGGCAAGAAATTTCTTATCTGAAGCGTCAAAATTACCACCTCTCTGTTTTACAAAAAGCTAATGGCCTACATTGACTGATTTGATAAGGTAAATTACAAGGAGTACTAGCTGGTAAATCCAACATGTAATTTATTCCTTCAAAAAGCTGATGTGTAAATAGGAAAATATCTGCTTTCCGACTGAAAATTGGAGTATAGAAAGATTCTCCTGAAGGGAGTCATTTGGAAATATTTCTACATTATTATATAATTTTGTTGCTAAAAGCCACGTGAATGTCCCCACTATAAAATGGTTGCTCTACACTTGGGGACTTGTAAACAGACTTTTAAGAATTAAAGTCTAATAATTAAAACTTTTCCCAATGAAGTATGTCAGTTTACTCTTCTTCACTTTGATCTGCATGTCTTTTTCAGTTCTGGAGCACTTAAACAAACACTGAAATAATCAACTTCAGCATTCAACTTTTGAAATGCTGAAGCACTACCTATTCAAAACCTTGGGAGATCATTGAGAAGATATTCTTAAAATACTGAGGTTGTTTCAAATGTTGCCAAGTTTCCTTCTCTAAATACATATATCTTAATTTATTTGAAGGCAGTTAATCATGGACTGTCTAACAGCTCCTGTAAAATGTTTTCAGAAATGAATGGTAGAGACATTAAAAAGTGGAAGGACATCCCATGTTCCTGGATTGGCACAATCAATATCATCAAAACAGCAATCCTACCCAAATTAATCTACTTGTTTAATGCAATCCCTTTGAAAGTACAAGAGACATTCTTCACAGATGTAGAAAAGACAATCATAGAGTTTGTCTGGAACCATAAAGGACACCATTTTGTTAAACCCATCCTGTGCAAGAAGACTGGAGTAGGTGATATCTCACTTCCTGACCCCAAAATATATTACAAAGCTGTGATCATCAAAACAGCATAGTATTGGCACAAAAATAGACATGAGGACCAATGGAACAGAGTAGAGACTCTAGAAATAAACCCCCAAACATACAGCCAACTCATCTTTAACAAGGGGTACCAGTCAATACAGTGGGAAAAGGGAAACCTCTTTAACAAATGTTGTTGGAAAAACTAGGTATCTACCTGCAAAAGATGAATCCGAACTCCTATCTATCACCATTAACAAAAATCAAATCAAAGTGGATCAAAGATCTAAACCTAAGACCGCAAACTATAAGACTACTGATGGAAAACTCTGGGGAAACTCTGGGAGACAGAGTTTTAGGGTAAGCAAAGACTTATTAAACAAGACCCCAAAGTGCAGGCAGTAATCCCCAAAATAGACAGGTGGGATTATGTCAGAATAAGGAGTTTCTGCACAGCAAAGGACACCATAATTAGTGTGGATCGACAACCCTCGGAATGGGAGAGAATTTTTTTTAACTGTGCCTCAGATAAGGAACTGATAACTAGAATACACAGGGAACTCAATCAGGTTACCTGGAAGAAAATGATTAACCCAATTAAAAGATGGGAAAATGAGCTGAATAAACAACTCTCTAAGGAAGACATATGAACAGCCAAAAAGCATATGAAAAAATGCTCAACGTCCACATTGTAAGGGAGATGCAGATCAAATCTGCAATAGATTCCACCTGACCCCAGTCAGACTGGCGAAGATTAAAACAACAAATAATGATAAGTGCTGGAGGGAATATGGTGAAAGGGGAACACTACTACCCTGTTGGTGGGAATGTAAATTGGTCCAGCCACTGTGGAGAATGATATGGAGATTCCTCAAAGACCTTCAAATAGAACTACCATATGATCCAGCAGTTCCAAAGGACAGGAGAGCACTCAGTTGGAAAAGCACTTGCACAACTATTTTGATTGCAGCATTATTCACAATTGCTAAGACTTGGAACCAACCCAAATGTCCACGAACTGATGAATGGATTGAAAAATTGTGGCACATATACTCCATGGAATACTATTCAACCATAAAAAACAACAAGGCCCTGGAATTTGATAGAAAGTGGATGAATATGAAAGATTTGTTGCTGAGTGAAGCAAGTCAGGCTACGAAAGAGAGAAATTGTATGTCTCCACTTAACATATACTGACTGTCCGCACTCTATGGTAGAGACTGAAAGACTGGAGAACATAAAAGTATTAAAAATTGTAATGGACACTAGGGACAAAGTGGAAAGAGTGTGGGAGAGGAAGAGTGTAGAAAAGGAAATTTTGGGGGAAAATGGAGAGGTAAGACACTTGTGGGACACAGATAAGGTTTATTATCTGTTGACAAGGATATGTATAATAGTCTTATCTGGGCTGGACTGAGGTGTAAATCATGCAGGTTAAAGTCTCCTCACAATCTAAATGATGTATATCAATTTAATGTACAAATAATAATAATAAAAAAAGAAAGCCGTCTGTTTTCCCCTTCACAAGAACATCCACACTTTCAGGCTTAATTACAGCAGGACATCTCTCCCTTTTCCTTCACCTGGAGTACTCTCCCTCTGAGCTTTCCTAGCCCTCGGTCCTTGTGTTCATGTCTCAATTAAGTGCTTCTTTCATTCGTTAGCCTATAAATTCTTTGAGGACAGAGTCTGTGTTTATTTACTTTCCCTTGTAGGTCTCAGCCCCTTCCTTTTGCTAAATAAGTTTATGGCATCCCTAACCTTAAGACACTGTGATGCTAACAGTCATGGAAATATGCCTAGTTTAACTAGGTTTCTGATAGTAGTGATAATCCAAGCAGTGTCTCCACAGCCCTTCCCTTCCCCTGTGTGCCCCTGAGCCCTTGCACCCACTACCCCACCTGATGACAAGCACCAGAACTCTCCCCAAGCTGTTATCGCAGTCTGCATTTTACTTGGAGGGAATCGAGCTGCAGGAAAGTTCAGCAACTTTCCAAGGTACTGTTCTTGTTATTATTTGAATGTCAGTGAAGTAGTTAAGGCTAGCAGTGTGATTCAGAACACGTGTTCCTTGGCACTGTGTACACCTCACAACTCGCAGTGATTCCCCACGAGGACTGAGCTGCTTCTCCAGACGTTACTGCGCATGGCTGAGCCCCACGGTTTTCCTTCCCTCCTCCTAAAGGGAAAAAACGGGATTGATTAATTAATTTATTTTTACATGAGGCATAAAGAGAAGAGGACCACATATCCACACATTCTCAGGAATTAAACTATCGAGGGACTATCACTTCGAGGTGCAGAGAGGTCCCACATTGGAAGACGCAAAGACTGTTAGCTCCCGGCCATGCTGGTCAGTGGAGGAGACTTCTGAGCCTCAGTTTCTTTCGCTCATGAAACGGGGGGAGGGGTAGATAAGACCTACAGACCATGAAGTGCCGTGAAGGCGGACTCACGGAGGGCCTGGTGAGAGGCACCACAACAGCGATTACAAACTAGAACTGGTGGTTTTCGAGGAACTCAGGTATTCTTCCCTGATGTTGTTTTCAGAATAAAGATGATTTTTTAGAATATTTTAAGAATCGTTTTATCTGAAAGTAGCATTCTTTAGCACTGACTTTTATAATTCCCATTCTAAATATTCTTCAAATTTTTGTAAGATTTGTATTTTTAAATGAAAGTTCTAAATGCTCTGTTTTATGTGGAACAATCAGATTTTCTAAGTGAAGATTAATTTACTGAGGATATTATACGTTTTAATACTGTCCTCTTTAGTATGATTAGGCACTAATGAAAATAAGTGATTTACACTCACTTCATTCGTGGGCCTCATCACATACTCCCAATCAGCCGTAATGTTCATGGTCTTGGTTTCTGTTCAGTATCATGGAGTTCCCTGAAGTCATAACTGTTTTTAAAAGGTCATGTAGATTTAAAGTATATATAAATATGTGTGTTTGTATACGTAAAGGCGTGGTAAAAAAGAAAACCTGTGAGAGCTGTGTTCTCACTCAGCTGGTCCCTGACACTTCAACCACTTACAGACCTTTCCTGCATTATGGTCTTGTCTCACAATTGAATAACACTCAGATCCTTGCGGTGGTTGCTTTTGATGTTTGTATTGAGCTATTTTATCTGTAACATTTGGAAGACCTAAAGATTATTCCATTTAAACATCACAACAGACTAGGCCAACTGCTACAATAACACCCGGATTGAGTTTAACCTAGAAAGGAGATAGCAGGAAAAAAAGGAAAGGAGTCTTCAGGCTTTGTCATGAGGATAGTGGTTCTTGATAACTCTTTTGCTACATATGTGCTGAAATTATTGATTAGGATGAAGAAATTAAAGGAAGCATCTGGCATTCATTAGAACATAATTAGCAAATTACCAGCCTGTTTCTTAAGCAAAAACACCAAGTCTAAGTTTAGCTGTTCAAGGTTGTGTAGCAACTCAAGGTTATTACCAAGACCAGACTCCTTTTATTTTTCTCCTTCTGCATCTTTATTGTGTTGACTTTTTCCTCTTCAAGCTTATTGTTTCAAGGCCTCAAAATGGCTTTGGAAACTCCAGGCTTTGTATCCTCACAGAAAACATGAAATGCAGGAGGAAAGCGAAAATGTGGTACAAGGAAGGCCCCTCTTGTTATGGGCTCTATTGATAAAACGCAGTATCATTTTTAGAATCATGCATCCTATAAATCTTTATGTGAACACCCCTCATCTCTTGGTGTCTGTCACACGTGGCTAGGATTGGTCACTGGCCTCTCTGGTGCTACCTCTCCTGACATTCTTGCTGACCTGCTGGTGCCAAAACAAGATCATGGCTTTGCAGCCAGGAAGAACGTGTTGAGGACACTGATAAAAAATATTTAAATGGGTTTTGTCTAAAATCTAATAATTATTTCTGGAATCCAAGGTATTGAAAAATTTTACAAGTAATTTTTAATAGGAATTTTGGTAATTTGTAAAGACAAGGCATGGCTTTAGAAAAGAGAGGCACTGGTAAGACTAAATTTCCAACGATTAAATTAAAATATGAATTTTCATGTTTAACCATAACCAGAATTTACCTTTTACTAACTCACTGAAAAGAGCGTTTCATTATGAATTAAAATTTGAAGAAATTGGGACCAGTAGTTTAAGTAATGGCTATGTTGCTTGACTCCCATGTACCTGACCATGGTTCAAGTCCCGGACCCAGTGGCTCATGCCGGGTGTGTGTACATGCATGCTCCAGATCCTGAGAGGAAAATGGAGGAGAAGGGATTGCGGCATGCCCATTCCCCCTAGGGGGTGATTTCTCACTTTCTCTCTGTCTCTTTCTGCCTTTTTGGCGAGTGCAAGCACCCTATAACAAAAACCTCTCCAAAAACAAACAAACAAACAAAAAACTTGAAGCAATCTCTAAGATATTCAACAGAACTTTGAGAAGAAGTGCTTCAGTATTCGATGAAGTTTGTTCTGTTGAGTATAATTTGTCTTATGCTATAAAATTAGAAAACATATATATAAGTACTATAGGAAATTATGTTTCAAAGGTGTTAACTTGTGATATGAATAGATCAAAATTAATAAAATTTATAAACAAATAAATAAATTTCTGGCAGTTTATTTTCTGAGAGTTATGTTTTAAGTAAATGTTAAATATTATAAATATTAGCAGAAAACCACATTTACCATACCAAGGGTATTGAAAAATAAAAAACGCTGCCCCTCTTTTCTGAGGTTTGGGATTTCTCATTAAGAAACTAAATTAGGTAATCAATTATGAGAGCCACAATCATGTATCAGATTATTGGCATTTTCACATTATAGATGGTCACATCCCATAGCCCAGCACTGGGATGGGGCAAACCCGAGTGGTATCAGCATAGTTCTCGCCTGCATTCAACACGTGAATAATATGAGCCTGTTCATCTGTTTTAGCTGGAGTTCCTAAATAACTACTCTGATTCAGAGTTATTCATTTCACATAGGAAATGAATACATGTAAGACCATACAGGGCCAGCCCATGCCCAGTGGGTAAGGCAGCTAGATTCCACATGCTCAGTGGTGAGGTTTGAGTCCTTCACTAGACAATTTGAAAAACACAAGATGTATGTGCCTGCGTGCTCAAAATCTTGAAAGGACTGAGCGAGGAGAAGGGATTGGTGTGACCATGCCCCACGGGGGGCGGGGGGGCTTTCTCATTTTCCCTCTTTCTGTTTCTTTCTGGTAAGTGGGCACACCCTCTGACAATTAAAAAAAAAAAGACTATATAAAATGGTGCAAATAATGAATAAAGATGTGCAATATTAAGGTATGACATTTCCAAATTAATCAGGTAAGTATGTAGAAAATTAGATATTGGCTTTGCTCTAACATGGAAACTTTTGGAATTTATCATATTTCCTCCCCTAGTTTTAAAGTAACATTTCGGTCTGAAAATGCCTTTCCCTCCCCTTCTTCCTTCCAGGCAGTGAGCACGGACCCTGTCCCGGTTAAGCTACACTACGACAAGTCGCATGACCAGGTGTGGGTGCTGAGCTGGGGCAGTGCGGAGAAGACCTCGCCGACCCTGCAGGTAAGGGCCTCAGCTGACGTGAGGGAACCATGGCCTGCAAACTGGCAGACATCTCCTCGGACGCCCTTCCAGCTGAGGACCACAGCTTCTTTTCAGGGTGTGTGTGCTTGCTGGAGAGACAGAGAGAGACAGAGAGACAGAAAGCGAGGAGTACCCGCCCCCAGAGGATGGTCACAGCACAATCTCTTCTTCTCCATTCTCCTCTTGGGATTTTGGGCATGTACCCACACACATCGAGAGTGTTTTAAGCCTCCGGGTCCAGGACTCGAACGGCAGTCGGCCATGTGGGAGTCCAGTGACCTAATCATTACGCCATCTGCTAGTCCCGAGGATTGTGGCTTTAATCACAACTAGATTTAAATGGGAAAAAGTTAATAATTAATACTCAATTACCTTTTAGGATTGGGAAAAATCATTGGTTTAACCAGGGGGACTTCAAAAATTTTGTGAAAAATATAAGTGAAGCATGATTTTATTTTTACGGAAAAAACTTTGAAACCCATGAATAGTATTTTATAATACACATTTTTTCATGAACTTTTAGAAGACTCCTTGTATTTACTAAGGCTTTATTCATATGTTAAAAGAATAACCTATGGTGACAAAGCTTAAAGAATTAATCAGAACAGTTATCATTTACCTTTCAGCGGCTTTGATGGGTATTTGAGGGGAGAGAGTTAGAGAGTTAGAGAGTTAGAGAGAGCAAGAGAGTTAGAGAGAGCAAGAGAGTTAGACTGCAAATGCTTCGAAGCGGGGCTCTGATTTTGTCCAGACAGACGGTGTTTTTTCTGAGCACACACTCATTTCTGATTGGGGAATCTGTCCTGTCATTTTGGTGCAATTTGCTTCTTCTTTGAAGTTGTTTATGTGAGAACTTCACAGATATGGGGGAAAATGCATTCTGACCATGAGCCTTTGGCGTAGTTTTTAGGTGTTCAGAGTTCAAAGCTGATGAGGAAACAGAAAGGGCAGGGAGGGAATGCGTGGCCTGGAAGGCGTCTCCTGTGTCTTACAGCCGTGTCGTTGCCCTCTGCCTCCTTCCGCACCCTCAGCCCGAACCATTCTTGTTGACCATTTCCATGTAGCCCCTTGAATACGATAGTTTGGTTTTTAATCAGTTGTCACTCCCTGAAGTTTTGATGTTTGATTTTGCAGTTTAAGCAGCTTCCTCAGTGGTGCAATGCCCCAGCATAATTTAAACAAACTCCTTTGATGTCATAGAGAAAAAAAATCTTTGTAAAGGTGTTAAGTAGAATTATCCAGCCATCTAAAAATGGGTACTTAATTTTCTTTGACTGCTTAACCAGAAAATCTTAGGCTAACAGAATATAGTGAATTATAAAGTGTTTACTGGGTGCTATCAAGATGGAAGTGCTACACTTGAAAATTGAGAATGGAATGTAGGAATTGAGAAGTAGGGCCCATATGCAGAGTTGTTTATGTAGAGTTCATACCTACACGTGCACACACATATGAGATGATAGACAGGTGACAGACAGGATAGAGAGGTACACAGGCAGGCTGGCAGGAAACAGCGTCTCGGAAACACGTCAGAGCATAGGCCATTTCTACTCCTGGGGAGTGTTGATGCTCATCCCCTCTCTCTGATCAACAAGGAGCAGGGAAGGAGATGGACGTTACCCTGTATATGAGCACAGGTGTTCAGAGGAGGGGGACCCAAAAACTAGGAATCGCTTAGATTTTTCAGGCTGCTGGTCTACCAGCCCATCCTTTCTGGAGAGATAAGACCCCTACTCTGGAATGTCTGAGACCTTCTCACAGAAGAGGAGGGGTAGTAGTTAGTACTCTGGAATGTCAGCCCTTGTCTCAAAAGAGATTCATCTCTGGATCTCTCAGGAGCAGTGCGCCACCCCCTCCCGAGCCGTCCAGGTGTCTGCTGTGCCGTCATCTTTAACCAGGTCTACCAGTGCCCTTTGCTCAGACCCCTGACTCTGCAGAAATGTCAGCTACCCATGCATGATCGTCTCCCAGCGGATCATCAGGAAACACTCGCAAAGGAAATGGGCTTTAAAATATGTTTAAAAGGGGGAATAAATATTCCTTTGGAGAAACTGAACTCACAGAACCAAAAATACGGTCACACTCTCGTTTTGGCTGTAATTACTCTGTGTGGTTATGTTGAAAGATTAGCCTAGGAAGAGAACTGGTGCTGGGCTCTGAAGATCAGAAAGATCCTCTTTTGCTCTAATGCAGTATGTGATATAACGTCACATACTTACTCCTGCATAAAGTGTTCTCAAGGACTGCAAAGCCCTACTTATCTTCCTACTTCCTATTTTGATTATACATCATACATCGTTCTTGTCCATTGTGAACGCAAAATAAGTGTGTTTTCTGAGATATTTATAATGAATAACTCTCAAACTGTCATAATTTTAGATATGTAAGACAATTATTTTCCAATTAGTGTCATCATGAGGTTTCTGAAGGATTTATCATCATTACTTTTTCCTTCTAAAAAGTCATGTGTGCCTTATGGAACGTCAACAAATTCTGGTCTAAAAATCATGATGAGACGGTAATCCACAGTTTATAACTGGCATGTAATGTCTTGTCAGATGCACAACAATTAGAGACGAAAATATCCCTCAGAAAAAGTAGAAAGGAAGTCCTTCCTGTTTGCTGTTGGTTAACAAGCAGGCCCCAGCCAGGTGGTGACTCTGGGAGAATGGCCTGGGGTCACGGCAGACATCGCGAGAACAGCCCAGATGCAGGGAGGACACAGGGAGTGATCCAGGGGCCGATACAGGATTGGGGTAGCAATGAAGGGGCATCGCAGCATGCGCAGTGCCCTTGGCCCTGGTGAGCCTGCACCCTGTGCACTGCAGCAGGCTGACGGACCTGGAGCCATCCGGGAGCCAGCTGTAGACTGAGGCAAGTGGGGAGCTGGCACCATATCATTGCCGTCTAGGACTGGGCCAGTCACGGAAGATCCTCAGGAAATGGACCTCGACCGGGATGCGATGCTCTTGCATCTGTCAGTGTGATTGTTTCCATTGGAACACAAGGAAAGTATATTCATTTAGATGAAGAAAAACGATCTTTTAAGAAAACAGCCAACACACATTAGAAGTGAAAAGGTTATGCATTTCTGTCACACACACACACACACACAGAACAGAGGAAACGATTTTGTTTTGACGGTTATTTCTATTTCATTTGGAAATTGTCAATAATTTAGGAAGCTGATTACCTGGTCATACGTCAAAAGTATTTAAAAGGGGATAAATTGACGGGAGGAAAGAAAGCCCTTTAAAAGGCTACTGCAGAACCAGGCCTTGCACTGGCCCAGTAGAAAGGAGGTCCGAGAGCTCTGAAGGAAAAAATGATAAAAATTTGATGAGTAACAGGATAGGAGAAATAGTATCTTTTCTTATTTATTTAATTTCATTTATTATTATTTTTGTTAGCAATCTGACTAAAGAGAGACAGAGAGAAAGAGAAAGTGAGACAGCAAGCCACCAGGTCCAGGACTTGAACCACAGTTGACCATGTGGGAGTCCAGCACCTTAACCACCACACCAAAGCCGGCCCCAGGAATAGCATATTAATATAATCATATTTAATAAACTATAAAGCTTAAAAACCAGTGAATTATGAAAAAAATATTCTGATCAAAACTTACTCAAACTAGTTCTTTACAGTTTATAGAGAGAAAAATATTTTTAAATACGGCTTTATGCACTCCAAGATTTTCAGGGGTGCTGTCCCCATGGCCAGCACGAGGCACAAGCAGTAGCGTGCCACCCTGCGATGCTGGAGCTACGTGGCTGGTCCGGCTCAGACCCTGGGGACCTGAAACACACAGCTCTCTGCACCCCGGCTGGCCGAAACCGGGAGGGGACTGTGGCCGACGAGACCCAGTCATGGGAGTCTTTCTCTTTCTCATGCTCCTTTCTCATTGAAAGAAATAAAATGATCAAACTTTAAAATGCTTCATGCGATTTATTTCGGCGTGTTCAGACATAGGTCCTCACCCGTATTCTACAGGAGGGATTTTGTCCTCGCGTCCCGCCTACACACCTCCGTGTTTGCTTTGATTTCTCAACATCAGGAGGTTAATGTTTTCGTACCACGTAAGTCTCTTGTATGTGTATTTATTTTGCAAACATTTTTAAGCCCAAGCTGTTGAAGACAGAAAATTTTTGTATTTTTTTATTTCCTTATAGAAACAAGGGTTTCCAGATTGTAAATAAGAAAAAAGCCATGAGCAATTACATCACTGTAACTTGCGTAGAGTAGCAGGGTCTGTGCGACCTCGCAGGAGGTTTCCTCATCTCTGAATAATGGGGCGCTCGTGCTAGTGAGGGGCTGCTTGCCGCGTGTGACGCGTCTGCTCTGTGCAGGTGGTGACCCTGGCCAGCGGGAGCGTGCCGCACCACACCATCCACACCCAGCCCGTGGGGAGGCACTTCGACAGAGTCGATGACTTCTTCATTCCCACCACGACGCTCATCATCACCCACATGAGGTAGGTGTGCCGTTTCCAAGTTCCTCGATTTCAGCGGAAAGCCAGGTGAAACTGCGAAAAAATAGTTATCCTGCAGACACAGACACACAGTTGCATGTGGTTTCGCTTCGTCAGGTCTTTGATGAACTTTCACTGATCAGCATCAGTCATCAGTGATGAATGTCCCAGCGTGAGTTGCTTGGTTTTTTTCCCAAGTTTTTTTTTTTTTTTTTTTTTTTTTTTTTTTTTTTTTTTTTTTTTTTAACCATAAGGTGTATGTGCTCACAGATGAGAGAGATAGAGAGACAGAAACTGAGAAAAACTGAGAAATCACCCACGGGGGGATGGCTACACCACAGTCCCTTTTCCTCCATTCTTCTCTGGGGATTCTGGGCACACACACTTTACATACACCTCCATACCCACCCACTGTGTGATTTTCAAGCCACTGAGTCTGAGACTTCAACTGCAGTCGGCCATGTGGGAGCCCACCACCTCAACCACTCTGCTACCTACTGGCCCCATAAACTGCTATTTATGCCTAATGGAGCACTGAATTACAAAGACTGGAGTTTAGTGGTTTTTTTTTTTTTTCTTTTTTTTAACCAATTTGACAATTAATATTCTTTCATTGTCCTTAGGCTTTTTCTTACCAGACTGTTGGAAAATACGGGCATTTTCAGAAAATAGTTGAAATGGTAGAATTACTTCTTGAATGGAGAGAATATTTGTTTGAACTTGGTGTGATGGAAAAGCCACAGTCACAGAAATCTATTTGATTTGTTTTTATCACACTATTGTACTGCTTTTTATTTATATAGAAATTAGTATCAGATTGCATTAGGAAATACAGTCAATTGAAATGAAATGTCTCAGAGCCACACACAGTTTTTTGGAACAAATATGTTGGTGTTTTCTATCTCCCCATGTATTTACGAGAGGTAAAAAGTAATCCTAACTTCTAGCAATATCACTCCAAACCTTTACACAAGTGATTCAGACGTTTTTGGGGAGACAATTTTGGTATATCATGATTTTCAGTATTTTAATATTTTTAATATCTTGGTAATGTATTTAAACAATTTAAAAATATTTGCTTACCAGTATTAAAAATAAATCTGTACCAAATATTTTGTCCCTTTTGCCAAGGGAATTCTGATGTTACATGAATCCTTGTCTGATTCTTAAGTTTCTTGTTTTCCTTGCATTAATTTGAAAACCATGTCATCTAAAAATTGGAGTTGTAAGAGAGAGCACAAGTCAACTTTGCAAAACCGAAAAGGGGAATTAATCAGATTTTCAGTTTATAATCGGAAGTGGACTACATTATCCCTTGCACGGTCACGTGTTTTCTGAGTTTGATGTATGTATCAAGCAAATGACAATTATTTTCTGAGTGCCTGTTAGGTGCTTGGCAGTGAAGTGATTTCAGACATAATATTCTGTCCCAATTATTACATGCTGTTATGGCAATAAGTGGCACCTATTTAAATCACACAATATTTGAAAAGCATTTACATCAAAATAACAATTTTGGTGTTCTGACCGCAAGTACCAGAATGACTCGGAAACTAGACACGTTGGTGTTGAACTGAAATGATACTACTTGAGATGGCTTCTGGACAGTAAACTTCATATTTATTTCATATGGATAGAATTTCATGTCATTGACAATGAGCATTATGACTAATGTATCCTCTGTTATTTTCAAGTTGTAGGTAAATTATTAATGACTAATAATCACATGGGTAGCACTTATTTTTATTTATCCTATTTGACTGTTCCCTATTACTGTATTTAATATACATTAACACCTTTGCTTATTTCTTTAAAAATGTACTACTAATGCAATTTGGGGGGATAGGATTCTAGCCTCTACAATACTAATACACCGTACAGTAAAGTTTGGGATCCCACGTCATTGTTAAAATAGCTTCCAGAAGCAGGGGGATATAGACTTCGGCTACATGCTGTAAGTGCTGAGTCTCATTCTCTGTTTGTAGACACGGCGGGTGTGTTCTCAGAATACATCTCTTTAGGCTCTGAATGATTACTACATAACTGGAGTTGGAGCTGACACTAATTAGAATACCACCCAAGTAATGCGAGCAGATAGAAGGCACAGTTTTTTTCTGTGTTGTGAAATAGACTGAACTGAAAAATGCTCAAAGATACTTTCAACATCTTTATTTCTTTGAAGACTATGTAATAAAATCCGTGAGTTCTCTGCCACTTCTTTATTTAAAACTGTTTAATTTAGTAAGAAGAATTTAGCAAGAATTAAAAGAAAAAAGGTAGCAATCCTCTTTGCCTGTAGAATCCCATTTTAGTGAACATGAATAATCTTCAATCTCCTATTACAGTTCAATATAATTATTCCTGTTACTACAGTGAATGGTAAGAGTAAAAATTAACATGGATTTGTAAAAACAATCTGTTAAGAACGTGAAGAACTTTTTAAATCATTTATTTATTACTGTTATTTTAAGTTTTGCTATAGAACATGTGTGCTCACCAGAGAGAGACAGGGAGACAGACAGAGTGAGAAAGCAAGCCTCCAGGTCCAAGAAGTGAACTGTGGTCACCCATGTGGGAGTCCGGCGCCTTAACCACCACACCACCTGCTGGCCCCGAGAGCGTGAAGCACTTTGAACATATGAGAGTTTATTGCACAGCAGGAATGCCTGAGGTATGGCCCTTGCTCCCACAGTTGCATGTAGTGTGTTTCTAACCCACCTTGGCCTGCGTTCTGATAGGTGTATGGAGCTCGACTCCTGAATTGCGCTCTTCACAGTCTAGTACTCCGTCCTGCCTGGGGTGCTAGGTAGATAGCCCGTGCCAAGCAGTGTCTGATATGATGTGTGCTTAATTAATATTCCTTTTGTTACGCTGACCCGGCTCACATTAATCTGCTTTTCTCGCAGATTGCTGAACCCTCCTTTCAAGTAATTTATACTGGCAAGGTCTGAGAGGCTCCGTGGCAGGTGTCAGGAGGTTATACGTTAGTGCCAAAAATCCGAGAGGCGATGAATGCGTGTTTCTTGTAGGCGTGGAGGCGGAGGCGGAGGAGGAGGAGGAGGAAGGGGCTGTAGCATTTCCTGTGCCACATTGTGCTGAGCAGGGAAGGACTCTCCTGTGTGGGACTGTCTGCCTCTAATTGTCACCGTCATGCACCAAGTGCTGTGTCTGAAGCACACGGCTTGTGTAGACAAGTAAAGAACATGAGAATTTCCACCTCCTGTCAGACAAATCTAAGCCTGAGTGTCCCAGCAACACCGTCCTCCAGTGGCGGTGGGGCACTCAGCCTCTCCTTCATTTCTCTTCCAGAACTGGAGTCATATGATTTTAGGAATTCAGGTGCCAGGTTAGGGCTGCTGTCCAGACTCCACAGTCGACACTGGCATCCTCATTTCCTTCTGATTAGTTACAATTTTGCCAAAGTCTGTCTTTTGCCTGCTTGATTTCTTCTCAGTCTTTCTTCCAGTTTTCTGTTTGTTTGTTTGTTTCTGTGCCTCCAGCTTTTTCAGTCTAGTCTCTGAGGTAAACTGGGATTGAGGAATTTAAAAATACTGACCCCAAATGGGTGTGTGAATTTGCTTGACTGTAGCAATTTCTTTACTTAATATGCAATGCTATCAAAACACCATGTCATATACCTTCAGTGGATATGTTGAAAAATAAGAATAGCAAAATTAACTTCATCTGTATTAAAAGATTAATTTATGGTTCAAAAAGAAAGTAATCTATTTTCACAAAATATGAGTTCACTTTTTAAGAGACTTTAAATTGTCAACATGTTAAAAATATTTTACATACCAATTAAGATTTTTTGTTTTTAAATTGCCTTAGAAATTTGAATTTCAGAGAAGTAATTTCAGTGTCCAAAATATTTGAGAATGAGGCCCTGGTCTAATACCTCCTTAACTGAAATCTGTCCCATTCTTGGCAATGCAGCCAAACTGCATACAGAATTCCTGTATTATCCCATGGAAAAGAGCTTGTTGGAGTCAGCAGGTGGTGTGGTGGTTTAGACATTGGATTCCACCATGGCTAAATGAGTCTCAGATGCAGTGGATTGAAAATCATGCCAGGCACTTGTGTATGCACATCCAAAATCCTGAAAGAAAAATGGAAGAGAAGGGATTACCGAGTGGCCATTATCCCTAGACAGTGAGTCTTCACTTTCCCTCTCTCTATTTCTCTTTCTGTCTCTGTCCTTTCCACACATACCCCATGATGTAAACAAAAAGAGAGAAAGAGAGACTATTTATGGTTTTATTTTTAACTTTCTTCTCCATAGATCAGGAGATGATGTGAGCCCTAGGCTGAAATACCCAAGCACTCCACTGTCACACTACATTTGATCTTAATCCAAATATTCGTTTTCTGTAATTACCTTATGAAACGTTCATTCATTTATTCCTGCATTTATTCATTCATTCATTCATTCATGCATGCATACATACATTTATACACACATACCAGAGATGGACAGAGCAAGTGAGTGAGTGAGAGAGAACAGTGAGAAAGGAAGCTGTCAGGTCCGGGACTCAAACCACGGTCAGCCATGTGGGAGTCCAGCGCCGTTAACCACCATGCCACCTACTGGTTCCAATCCAAATATTCTTTAAACTGTTGAGCTCTGATTACTGGACTAAGCTTAAATAGTTTATCTTTTTCTTTTTGAAAAAGTTCAACTAAATGGAACTTCTAGAATATGAGTTAGATGTATTATTTTTCCATCTTCCAAACAGTTGTAGGTACTTGCTGACCTTCTGAAAGGTACTGACCAAATACTCACTGACTACAAGTTAGTTTTGAAAGGTTAACAAAGTTCTGTAGTTCATACTTTCAAGACATCAGGGTGAGAGTTAGTTAACCCCTTTCACCCCCCGTTGTCAAAAAATTTAAATAACGAAATTTTGTTAATTTAGAAGGATGATATTCTGATGTTCATTTGAAATATATTGATTTAAACTATGGTATAATTTTCTGTCTTTTGATTTTAAATAAGAATAACAATTTTTATATTTTATAATCTGTTTATCAACACAAAAATAGTTCCATAGAATATTAATAAAGATGTACTTTTCACTTTTTTTTTCACCTTTCAGCTAACTGACAGTGTGTATTAGAAACACAAAAGTTTGGAATTTCTGTTACTAAAAATTTTTAAAAAAGAAACTTTAAACTTCAAAATAAAATCAACAAATTATGAATCATAGTTCTAAAGTTGATATAATGTAGTACAAATGGAATATATTTTACAATGGCATAAGAAATGTAAATTTATTATATGAAGAATTTAAGTTGAGGTTATTATCTTATATACACAAAAATATAATGATAGTGGAGACCAACAGATGGGTTAATGGTTACGTTGCTGGACTCCCACATAGTCGACCATGGTTTGAATCCCGGATCTGGTGGCTTAAAACTCACTCCAGCACATGTGCAGATGTGCCCAAAATCCCAAGAGAAGAATAGAGAAGGGATTGTGGTGTGGCCATCCGCACTAGGGGTGATTTCTTGCTTTCTGTCTCTGTTTCTCTCTGTCTCTCTGATGAGCACACATACCCTAGAGCAAAAATCTCAAAAAAAAGAGTATATATATATATAGATAGATAGATAAATAGATAGATAAAAAAGAAGTACCGCAAAAAATGATGGTGCATGCAATTATTATAAGAATCAATTAAATCTATTTAATATAATAGAAATTGGAATAAAACTTCTAATCATCAAAAGTCCTCTACAAATATAAAGCAAAATGTTTCATCATTCCACCCATAATTTGTAGCCGATGAAGTCATTATACAACCCTATTGTCAAATTAAATTGAAATTGCAGTATCATCACATGTCAATGGATATATGTGAATGATACTGTAATTTTACTGCTCTTGACTTTTTAATGATATGGCTAATACATCGAGAATTTAGTGGTTTTTGTTGTCAAGTTTTTGAAATTAGCCGAGAAACGGGAAAGCCATTAAAAAATAAGTTTATTAATTTTCAGAAAGAGGTCTTCCAATGCTGGTTAAACCTCAGAGCAACTCAATCTAGAAGGCGCGAGCTTGTCCCACACCGTGGGCTTCGTGACCCCCACTGAGGAGAGGGCGATGTGAACGTGCCGTTAACCATGGCCGTGCCAGTACTGCTGGAGATGGCGTAAAGGAAATGAAGAGCGCTAGGTTTGGCGGTAATGTGTCACGTCGTCACGTTTTCTTTTAATGTGTCCATGAAGATTAGTGGGTCGGGAAAGTTTAAAAACTGCAAGGGGAGTGGAGGAGGGGACAGATGTCAAGCAATGAGCAAGACATTCCTCCCTGGGACTTGCCTCAGAAATCCCCCACGTGGGGCCTGGTCCGTGGCACAGCGGCAGTGCCACTGGGCCTGGGTCGGACCTGGTTTCGAATCCCAGGGCCTCCATGGCCTGGTCCGTGGCACAGCGGCAGTGCCACTGGGCCTGGGTCGGACCCGGTTTCGAATCCCAGGGCCTCCGTGGCCTGGTCCGTGGCACAGCGGCAGTGCCACTGGGCCTGGGAAGGACCTGGTTTCGAATCCCAGGGCCTCCGTGGCCTGGTCCGTGGCACAGCGGCAGTGCCACTGGGCCTGGGAAGGACCTGGTTTTGAATCTCAGGCTCCCACTGGCACTGGGTACCTGAGCTCACCATCAGGCAGGCTGGGGCTGGGAGTGGACTGTGGCATGAGGACCTTTTTGGGGGTGCACTTTCTCTCTCATGGGAGAAATAAATAGACTTTAAAACACGTTTTGAATCACGTGTTAAAGGTTTCATCTCATTCATGGTAGAGAGCATGAGCTGAGCGAGCGCTGGGGGAGAGAGAGGCGCCCTCGTCGGGGACTCTCGGACTCTCCAGCACACAGCCTTGGATGCACGCACGTCTGACATGTCCCAGGCGGACCGGACCAGGGATCCAGCTGCAGTTGGCGTGTGCTTCCCGGCACTGCAGGTCCATGCACTGCCCGCTGTACCCCTGAGGCTGGGCCACAGTCAGCGAGTCTTCCTGGGAACCACCCTTTCTGGCAGTGTGTGTGGAGGGAAGGGCGAAGGTGGGGCGTGTGGGACTGCATGCAGGCCACAGGCTGGGTGCCAGGAGCCTGGGACGGCACGCGACAGCAAATGCCAGAATTGGCGGGGTCCTTCTTCAAGTTTCTGGTCATCATGAATAAAGTGTTGGAAAGAAGATGGCGGCAAGCTGTTTTCCCCCGGATTGCCAGGGAGCCCTCGGGTGTTACAGGTGAAATGCTTTTCTGTGTCACTAACAGAGTACCCCGACACCATGTAAAATGGGTGTCCGTGGATGACAGACCTGTGTTTCTATCCTGTCCTGTGTAGCACGTGCAAACCACGCCTTCCCACCCCTGCTCTTTTCCTGAGCGAGCTCACGTCGGGACATCGGCCAGGCAGCTGAGACGGCCCGCGTGGCCAGTGCAGAGCACGCGCACCCACACGGGAGCAGAGGTGTGAGGACTCGGTGTCTATCCAGGCCTCGTCCCGCGGGTGGGAAGGGGAAGGGCCGCCTAGTGATGTGACCCGAGATGCTCAGACACCTTGCCTGCCCTGAACCTCCCCGCCCCCAAGCACCACGTGATCCTGCGGCCTAAAACTCCAGACCATTGCTCCCGTTTCTGTGCGTTATGTTGTGACAGAAATCAGTGTTTACAGTGCCCCTCTTTCTTGGTAGGGAACAGAGATCTTTATTATTGTTGTTTTCAAGGGTCAATTGGTTGAATACGTAGGGTCTTAAAGTTTGCATTTGGGAAGGGGTGCGTGTGTGCGTGCTTTCTAGAGAGTATGTGTGTGTGTGCTGCACCTGGTCACGTGAGAAGCACCAAGATGAACAGCCTGTGCTGAGGGAGGCCTTGAAAACAGCAGGCATCTGTGCACACACTTCAGGCGCAGGTCCTCACCCTCCTCCTCCGTGTTTGGTCCCTAAACGAACCAGCAAGCAGATGAGCAGCACACGTTCGTGCGTCCAGGCCCGGCCTCCCGCCCGCACTCCGAGCTGATTATCTGAATGGGTAGTGTCTTCGGGTAATTCAAGAATCCCACAGAAAGGACTTCTTCCCTTTGGGTGGGCTGAAAAGGACGAGCGTGGGTGAGTGGCACTTCTTTAAGACCCTCAAAAACCAAGAGGGTGTGGAAAGGTGCGAGTGCTCCCAGCTCACCTGGGCGGGCAGGCCGAGGACCTCTCTCTCCCCGACCCAATGGCAGTGGCTCCACCCCAGGGGGCGCAGTAAACTGAAGTGTGAGTCGAGGACACCATCCTGGCAGCCTGGAGCGAGGCCCGCAGCACGCCTCTCCCGTTATAAATTACATCAGGGAATGATTAAGAAGGGATTGGGTTTGATAGATGTTTCCGTAAAGCTCCTCCAAGGGAAAAATAAACAGTCTGTGAAAGTGAAAGTTAAAGTAAAGTACATCATTCTCCCCCATATTTTATCAAATCCGTTAAAGCAAAAATTATATATATGGCTGCTCATATATCAAGACAGCTCCGCGCTGTGACGTGATTCATGGGCAGGCCAGGTGTACGGAGATGCAGTTTTAGCATGAAAATCATCTTGCACTGAAGCCCTACACAGCAGACATGGAAATACCACTTGTTCGGTGGCATCTTCAGAAAAATACAATCTCAGGCTGATAGGCGGCAATTAAAATTCTTTCAAAAAATTGTTTTTAGATGAAACTCTTGAAACAGGCAGAGTGCAGTGAGAAACCGTTGTCTTACTGCGCTCAGCCTCTCACACTGACTTCTCCTGCCAGGAGAAATGAACAGCAGACAGGACCCAAACAGCCCAGGAACCGAAACTCTCTGCCTGCTCTGTGTCACGCAGGGCATATCTGAACCATTTGTAAGTTCTGAAGCCATGCCTTCTCCTTCCCAGTTTCTTTTAACGTCGCCTCTTCTGCTCTTCACTTGCCAGGCCCTCCTGTCCTAGGGGACCCGCATATCCCCAGAGCCTAGTGCACTCTCTCAGGCAGAAGGCATTCCTACGTCGTTTATTAAACAGGCACACACGTGTACTTCTCCGTGCATACCTACATGCACATCCATCTGCAAACCTCTGCTGGCGAGGTTTCCCAGAGGTCTTACGTGGACAGTGTCGTGCCTGTCACTGCTGGGTCACTTCCTTCATCCCGTTTGTAAAGAAGTGAACTAGTCTCTTCAACACTCCTCTGTCTGCCTTTATCTCCCTTCCAGCGTGGCGACAGGATTTGCTTTCACAGTACACAGCACTTTCTGCCCTCGGGAGCACGTGCATACCCTCCACACTTGGAGCGTAAGATGCTTGGAGAACATGAGGCCGGCAGAGGCTACGTGTTTGTGTTCAGATCACCCTGTTTCTCGAGTTAGAGGACCCTGTCTTCCCCCACTGGATAGCAGTGGTGCTCTGCTCCGAGCCTCAGAAGAACAGGGTCTAGGCCCAGCTGCAGTGGCGCAGGGGTGAGGGTGATGCTGGCAAGGCTGAAGTTATAGTGGGGTTCGAGTTCCAGGCCAACCCAGGCAGCCAGTACCATGGCACATGTGCCTGCGACCCTGGATAGCTAGGAGGCCGGGCAGGTGAGTGGCCACACGGCGAGACCCTACCCAAAATACCCGTCTTTGCAGCCGGACTCTTCTCAGTGGTGGCATGGCTCTCTATGGGGCTAACACGTATGGGAAAGAGACACCCCTACCCCGCAAATCTGCCAGACATACAAGTGCCCATGATGTGGGGCTGGCTGAGGCTGGGGTGGATCGTGGCACTCAAGACCCTCTTGAGGTGCTCTATCTTATTCACAGAAGAAATAATTAAATTAAGAACCAAAAACAAAATAAAAGTCACTCTATCATTCTCATAACAAAGGAGGAAAAATCAAAAAGTCTAGGACCTGATGTGGAGAACCCAATACTCCAATAGTCCTTTTTACACAAAGTCTAGTCTTCTTTGAGAGTTTTGCTGTAAGGTATGTGCACTCTCTGGAGAGACACAGAACACAAAATGGGAAATCACCTCCTGGAAGGATGATCACACTCAATCCCTCTCCTCCACTCTCCTCTCGGGATTTTGGGCACGCATGCACATGAACCTGGCATGAGTTTTAAGCCACCGGGTCCAGGACTCGAACCGCAATCAACTACCTGGGCATCCAGCGATGTAACCATTTTGCCATCTGCCGGTCCCAGTCATTAGTCATATCAACCCTTGTTTGCTGTGGAATATTTTGTTATATGGGGGAACATTTTTGGATTTAAAGAATAAGCTATTTTTAAAATACAGAGATTTAATGATTAAAAAAAGTTTTTTGAGGATGCTATTTGTAGTCCGTAAACACTAAGATTTAATAAAGCCTCTACATAGATTCTCTCTACAGCATTTTTTACTCAAGAAATCGATGGAGCACTAATAACATGTAATTTAGAAACACTCCACATTGCAAATCTGGCTCTTGAGTTTCATTATGCAGAGTAGAACAGCTCTTGCCCTGCTCTCTCAGAGGTCCCTACGCTAACCCATCAGGGTGTCAGCGAAGCAGAGGGGCTTCCATTTGACAGGACCCGTGTGTTCCTTAGGAGACAGCGATCCTAGACAACGGTAGGAACATTGTAGGTTTGTTTTTTCTCTCCCATGAGTTTTGCTTTTCTGGAAATGATAGATCAGTTATTTTATTCTGATCAAGTAGACTATGTGGTTACAGAGATTACAGGTCCAGCCATAGAGGCACACTCAGTGGCTAATTAAGATGCATAAAGAAATGCATCTGAAGTTAAGATACAATGTAGCTAATACACAAGGGAGGGGCCGGACTCATCTGAGAACGTGTGGAAGTTCTTATTAGAATTTAAGGTGAACATCACATGGCCTAGTTCATATGCATATTTAATACAGTAAACTACAGTATTTTGAATCAAGCATGTAAAGCATTTGCTGGTCTTAGAATTTGTGTACAGAAGATAATAACATACACTGACGTTTTCTAATTCTTGACATTATTTGGTGGATATGTTCTTGTTCTGTTGACGGAAAGGGACATACGATACATTACCACAGCATCTTTACACATTCACGACATTGTTCTTGATGTAATTTTGATGAAAAATGTCAAAACTTCCCAAAGAGAAGTATACACCATAACACCAACTCTCTTTTGAAAGAGAGATCTGTATTTGGCTCACAATTAAATAAATAATTGTATCTTTGAGAACATACGCATAAATTAATGATAGCAATCAGAACGTTTTGGAAACTTTCTGTGAATGTAGCTAAATACTTATTTTGTATTTACATCACTTTTTAATTGTTGTTTTACCACAAAGACAGGTTAATTTAAATGGGAATTCGTTGTGATGGCTACAGGGATCTTTGGACGACACTGCAGCGCTTATACTCTCTGTGCTTACAATGATCTGAGGCTGCAAAGATTGTTCAGTGTGAATCCAACTATGTTAACACATACACATATATTTTAACCTCTAGTGGACACGTGTACTCTCAGAGAGGGACAAAGAGACAGGGACAGAGAGAATGCACCCCCAGTGGGCATAGTTATAATGCAACCCCTTCTCCTCCATTTTTCCACCCTGTTGGAATTTTGAACACGCACCCACATACACTTGGGAGTGTTTGTGAAACTTCCAGAGCCAAGACTCGCACCGCGGTCAGCCATGTGGCATCTACCTCCCTTAAACACTAAGCTGTGGGACGGCCCCTGAGTATTTTTTATCATTTTACTTTCATTTTAAATCTATGCATGTGGCCTCACTGTAGCTAGCCACTAGAGGAAAAAGAAAAAAAAAAAAAAAAAAAAAAAAGCAAAATAAAAAGAATTGAGTTATTCTGAGTATCAAAGAATGCCTTTTCCCATTTACATTAGATGTTATTTCATTTCATTCAAGTGTGTTTACTTGTTAACATTTGCTTGTTATGTTACGGTGTTTTATTTTTTGCTTTATCCTTTGAAAAAGAAATCATACAGTAACATGTCAGGTTTTAGAGTCCTTTAAGATTTAGTTCAAATAAAATTGGAACACATGAAAAGGACCTTAGGGGGCCTAAAGCGAGCAGTAATGAGGAACCACAGCGTTCACTGGTGCGTGGAGAAGCCGTCCGCTCGCTCTAACCTGCCGTCTGCGGGACTGAGAGCCCCTGCGGAACACGGAGTGACTGAGGAGCGGCGAGGTGGCTGGGGTCAGCCTCCGCTGGTCACCAGTGTGGGCAGACCCCACGCCATGACCAGAAGCGGCTCCAGGGGCTGGGAAGTACCCTGTTCTCATCACTCACGGCCTCAGGGCCTCGGTCGGGTAGTCACGTATCCTGCTTGCTTAGACTGAGGGTAGTCGATGAGTAATATTCACGTCGTTTTGTTTCATTTTTTTTAACTATTAAAAACGGATTTTCAGGGAAAATAGTGTACAGTTACAGTAATTCATTATGCCACAATTCTGATGCTTATTTTTATGCTTATGTTCATTTGAATGCATAATATAACTTTCCATTTTCTTCTTACTAATATGGCAATTTAAAACCAAGAGAATAAGTTTGCATACACTATGAAAGTAACGAGAAGCTCATGTAACTAAAGTCAAGAAAATCGTCCAATGACCTAGATTTTCTGACCTAATAATGTAAATCAAAATTATTTTTTAATCTTTAGTGATGGGAAATTTTACTCATATTTTAAATTAAGGTATGTACTGTTTGATTTCTATTTAGAACCTTAGTTATCTTAGTAGCAAAAATACAATGTATTTTAAAATATTTAAAGGATTTTTTATTTAAAAGTTGATAAAACTCTGGGCCAGCAGGTGGCATGGTGATTTAGGAACTGGTCAACTGCAGTTCAAATCCTAAACCTGGCTGCTTGCTTCCTCATTTCCCCCATTCTGTCAAATTAAATAATGATGATAATAATAATTAAATAATGCTTTACAAAAATAAAATTTGGTAGAACTCACTTTAATAGATAAGCACATGAGAATTTGGAAATAGATGACTAATTTTCCGAGGCAGATGCCGTGGAGGAGTATTTTTAGTAGATCGGAAATGCAGGCACCATCACAGGGCCGAGCTTGCCTTCCTGATTTCCTGCATGCAACCTTACGTTGTTGGGCAATTTTTACCTCAAAGTCTTTACCTGCACCCCAGTTACTGTCATACTCGTGATCTCTCTCTCTCTCTCTCTCAGAGAGAGAAAGACACGAGCACTGACATTGGAACTTCTTGCTGCCCTCCACCCCGGTCAGTGGCCAGGGTCACTGCACGGCCTGCACGCTCGGCAGACTGCCCTCCACCCCGGTCAGTGGTCAGGGTCACCGCACGGCCTGCACACTCGGCAGACTGCCCTCCACCCTGGTCAGTGGCCAGGGTCACCGCACGGCCTGCACGCTCGGCAGACTGAGGAGGCGAACCCAGGACCTTTACCACGTGGGTCCCCTTGCGTGGCTGCGACACCACGCCCGGCCCCGATCTACATGGTGCAGTTTCATTCAATGATATTTCGTTAAGCACAAATGACTTTTAAGGAACTGTGTAGAGCCTGTCCCATAAGCGCAGCAGTACGGGAGCCGGCAGATTCCACGTGGCTGACTGTGGTTCGGTCTCCGCTCCCGCTGTGTTTGGAGTGCCCAAAATCGTGACAGGAAGGAGGATGGAGGGAAAAGATGGTGGCGTGACTACATGGGTGGGAGGGGCTTTATCGGTTTCATGGTCTCTTCCTCTCTGACAAGTGCACAGAACCTCTGGCAATAAAAAAATTTAAAAAGAAATAATAATAAATAGAAGTAGAACCGAATAGAAATGATTGGACAATATAAAGACATTTGAGGTGTGCATTATTTTGAAAACGTACCTGTTTTGGGACTATTTAAGAGGTATCCTATATGGGCTATTATCACCGGCTATGAAAATAGAAGTTACATTGATCTATTTACTACATTTTTCACTTCCCCTGTCTGACTGGTGCTGCCCCGATATAAAGCTAAGATATATCGATAATCTTCCTTTCTTGTTGTTGTTGTTACAGGGTACGTGAGGTTGCCAGAGAGACAAACAGAGAGAGGGAACGTGAGAAACATTCCCTAGGGAGGATGGCCACGCCGCAGTCCCTTCTCCTTCGTTCTCCTCTTGGAATTCTGGGCAAGCACACACACCCAGCATGATTTTTTAGCTGCTGAATCAGGGACTCAAACCATGCCCTTGGCCATGTGGGATCCAGTGGCTTAACCTCCATGCCACCTGCTGGACAATAATCTTTTTGATACCACTAATCTAATTTTAAATTAATCTGTTTTACCATTTTATAATACTTCGAAATACTTGAAAATATTTTTGACTACATAATATTTAGGTTTATGGCAGTGAAATATATTATTTTCTGATTTATAAAATCAGTAGTTAAATTTTAAATTCACACAGGAAATACTTTTCTTTGCCATGTTAATGCAAGTAAAGCATAAACCTTAAAGTTTAATTTTTGTGATAAACCTTTAATGAAAGGAATTTAAAAAGATTCACTTTTTGGGATCAGCAGTTGGCGTAATGGCTATGTCACTGGACTCCCATGTAGTCAACCACGGTTCGAATCCCAGACCCGGTGGCTTAAACTCACACCAGGCGCATGTGCGTGCATGCCCAAGATCCCAGGAGGAGAATGGAGGAGAACGGAGGAGAACAGAGGAGAAGGGATTGTGGTGTGGCCATCCCCCCTGGGGGGTGATTTCTCGCTTTCTGTCTCTCTGTCTCTCTCTGTCTGGCGAGCACACACGCCCTATAGCAAAAACCTCACCAAAAAAAAAAAAAAAGATTTACTTTTTCATTAATGTCAGGGTGATTTTATAAATCCTCTACAGCAATAAATCAGAAATTTTAACTTTAGTAGGAAATAAATGATGACGTCAAAAGAGAGTGAACCCCATATATGAGAACCTGTTAACAGTATAGGTAATATAGCACCATTTATGTATATTGTCTAATGCAGCGTTTCATCAGTAATTTCTCTTTTGTGTGCTACATACAATATTCACCTGATGTGTTGCTTTGTAATGTTCATGTAGAATTTAAAGTCTGAGAATTGTAAGTCAAGTCTGATTTGCCTTACCACGTCCTTGCCTTCTGATTTCAGAAGGGCAAGGGTAAAGGCCGGGTGTGGCCAAGTGCCCCTGCAGGCCCCATTGTAAGCTCGCTGTCTCTCCTGTACGTCCTGACGTCTGCTCATGAGCTGGTTCTCACACTCAGCCCCATCTGGGGCCTCCCGCCACCCGTGCTGCTCACAGGATGAACTCTCTCCTATTCCAACCCCCCATTTTCTTCTTCCTTCGATTCACAACACACAGGACTGCACGGTTCCTCTTCCTAAGTTAGACCTAGGAGGAGGTGGCTTGTGGGAAAGACTTCCTGTCCCTTTTAGATAATGCTCAAATCTTGCTGAAGCAACCCCATTAACAGCCTCATTATTTTATTTTATTTTATTCATTTATTTTTTAGATTTTTGCCATAGGGCACGTGCATTCACTGGAGAGAGACGTAGAGAGAGAAAGTGAGAAATCACCTCCCTAGAGGCCACAGTCCCTTCTCCATCCTCCCCTCCTCTAGAGACTTTGGGACATGCACACACCCTGCATGTTTGCAAGCTGCTCAGTTGAGACCGAGCCACTGGGTCGTCTGTGTGGGCTCCCCTGCTCCGACCACACCCCCAGCCGGCCCAACTGCACTGAATTTCAGCAGTGCTAAGAAGAGAAAGCCTACCAAGGCTTTTCTCAAAGGGAAATTTTATTTCATTTAGAATTTGACAGAAACTTTCAATTAGACAAAACCTTGAACCCTGGGAATATTATAATTCTTCTAAGGTCTTGAGGATCTATTTTTTCCCCCTCTCAGGTAGATTTCATTGTAAATCTCCTCAACTGCTTATTTGAGATTTATATCTTTGTGCAATTCTGAAAATACCCTAGAGACATTTACTCAGGGATTTTTTTTTTCTGGTTCAAAGCAGTGTACAGAATATCGAAGTGAATATTTCATTAGGCATTTCAGTGTTCGTTTAGTATCAGCCTAGTTTACAGAAAAATGCAATAATTGGTATGCTTTAGAATGACATTGTGATCTCAACAACCTCATGGATAATATTTCTGCAAAAAGTGCAATGTTGTTTTATAAAATGGATTTATTAAATGGTAGCACAGTACAAAACAATAGCATTTATACTCGATGCTGAAAATTTTTACCAAATCACCTATAAAATTTAGAAAGCCTTATGTTTTGATCTACTTTTCTGTTGCTGACAACCGAATACCACTCAGAGGAGTTGATAAAAAAGAGGTTTATTTAGCTCATGATGCTGCAGGTCCAAGGTCAAGGGACCATGTTGGGTGGGGGTCTTCTTATGGGATCAGCCAAGGACATCATCCGTGAGACCCTGTGTGTGTCTGTGTTCGTCTTGTTCGTCCTCCTTATAAACTCAGCAGTATTCAAACATGGGGTCTTTACTCTGATAACAATTTGGTTTTAATTTTTTTCCTTTACTTTTTCTTTTATTTTTAAACATTCAATCACTATGTATCACTATAGCATACCAAATGAATTTTCCCATCATAAATACATTATATTTTGGTTCAGTCAAATATATTACCTGGTGGCCTAATCCTAATCCTCCCCTAAAGGTCCCATCCTTCAACACTTTAGTGTCAAAGTTAGGTTAAGTTTCACCCTCTTAATCTCACGATGACCAAATTTTAACACATGGAATTTGGGGGATAACATTCAACCATAACATCTTCTTTATTTGTTCATTTTAATTTGGAGTTTTAATATTTATGTCATTGAGAAAACACATCATACTGTTCAGAAAACAAAATGTGGAAAGAGGTTCGAAACCTAGTGTTATTTTTATTTTCATCAGTCATAAGCCCTGGTGATTCTCATACTCTGTGCTTGTCTCCACTGAGTGCCTTCCACCTGACCAGAAATATTTAGAGAAAAAAATTCTGTAACAAAACCAGCATGGAAGAATTCTAAATAAATATCTATCAAATGGAATACTCAAGGATTGTTTTAAATGTCAGTATCAAAGTAACCAAACAATAAATGTGTATGTGTATTACTGAGTATGTATCAGACAGGCAGACGTTTGAACACTCGGGATGTACTAGTCAGGGGTAGCCGGTGGTGTGGTTAGGGCGGCTGGCTCCCACGTGGCCCACTGTGTGGTCTGAGTCTCAGACCTAGTGACTTGGGAAACACACGGGTGTGTGTGCTTGCCCAAAATCCTGAGAGGGGATGACGGGGAAGGGACCACAGCGAGGCTGTTCCTCCCAGGGGATGAGCGCTCTCTGTCTCTCCAGAGAGCAAACATGCCCTATAGCAAAATTTTTTTTAATTTAAAAATTTGTTTTATAGGGATCAGTTTAGTAGGAATATTAGTATTAATTAAAAATCAGTTTAATAGAAATATTACTATGTTCTTAAAACAAATTAGTGGTTCTCTTTGCTCGATGCATATCAGAGGTCTCGAAGTGTAGAATCAGTCTATAATGCAAACAATCTCGGCCTTTGGAGTAATTCTCCATTAGGGGTTGAAACCGCAGCTATGATGGAGACATTCATTTCTTCACTGCTGAAAGGAAGAAGTGGTTAAAAACAAGAAGCTCTCAATAATAAGGTACTGAAATGTGATTGTTGGCAGGTCCAGCGATAGGTCAGTGTTTTAAACAGAATGACCCCGGTAGCAGCCTGAGAGATATTTGTGGGGAAACTCAGGACAGCAAGAGGAAACGAAGACAAGCTCATCCTGAGGGCAGATGCAGTTGTCTGGGATTTTTCGTAGGTCTGGTGAAAAGAAAAAAGAAAGAAAAGAAAAAAGAAAAGAAAAGAAAAGAAAAGAAAAGAAAAGAAAAGAAAAGGAAAGAAAAGAAAAGAAAAGAAAAGAAAAGAAAGAAAAAGAAAAGAAGAGAAGAGAAGAGAAGAGAAAAGAAAAGAAAAGAAAAGAAAAGAAAAGAGAAAAGAAAAGAAAGAAAAGAAAAGAAAAGAGAAAAAAGGAAAGGAAAAGGAAAAAAATAAAAACAACAAGCAAATGCCATTGGCAGCTCAATGATGCGATGGTCGACTCACTGTCTCCTCCGTGAAAGGACAGAACACCAGAGGGACAGAGCCTTTTGTGGGCGAAGCTCCCCTTTCTTGGCCAGCCTCATCCTCACATTACAGCACAGGCTCTGTCATGAATAAGCAAAGTTATTTAAAAATCTGAAAAGAACAAAGCCCTAGCAGGTTGCTGAGCCCCTTTCTGCTCAGTGTGGTTTGTTCATTTTTAGAGCCTTCTCTGGGACCTCATGGCTTTTCTCTTTTCTGCTCAAGAAGGAAAAATAATAGTAGCCATGCCATTGTGAGGTGACCCACAGTGTCATGTTGTGCTCTGGGAGATTTGTGCCCAGCCATATTAGTGAATGTTGGGTCATTTGGCATTATCCACCTCTGTAAGGACCCGTAGCTTCTGAAAATGGCAATAATCTACTGTGAATTGCTTTCAGAAAATGTGCCCTGCCGAGCAAGAAGAAACTGGCTAACTCAGAGCCGGCTCACTTAATAGTTACATGGGGACTCATCTGGAGCACCCTGGAGGGACCAAAGGGTGCCTCTACAACATGTGCATTTGTAATTTAACACTGGAGCAATGAAATGTCTGCTGGTGTCACTTCACACATATGTACTGCATTGTCCATGCGCACATACATATGTGTATTAAACCAGCCTTGTAATACGCCGGTGTACACCAAGTTGTCATGCACCTTCATTGACTGGTGCTTAAGACCAAACGGTTGTCGAGTATTTTTAATGCAACCTCACAAATAACTGACCTTTATTAGATCTCACCCTGAGAGACGATGATTTTCCTTTGCGCATTAACCACACTGTCCCCATTTTATAAATAAGGAAACAGAGTCATAGGGTAAAAAAATGGCTTACCCATCATTAGATGATTAATATTTAAATTGTGGGGCTTGGGATCAGCAGATGGCATAATGGTTACATCGCTGGACTCCCACATGGCCGACCATAGTTTAAGTCTCAGACCCAGTGACTTAAGACACACTGGGTGCACCTGTGTGTGCCCAGAAACCCGAGAATGAGTAGAAGGGAGTGTAGTATGGTTGTCCCCCTGGGGGATGTTCTTGCTTTCTGTCTCTCTGATGAGCACATGCATCCTATAGCAAAATCTCTCATAGATAGATAGATAGATAGATAGATAGATAGATAGATAGATGATAGATAATAGATATAGATAGTTAGGTGACTGGTTGATAGTTGATAGATAGATATATAGATAGACAGAGAGATAGATAACAGATCAATATAGATAGATGATTGATTGATTAATTGATAGATACATACATACATATATACATACATACATTGTGGGGCTGGAAAACAAACCTTCTAGTCTGGCCAGAGCACCATATGTGAGTCTTTCTAAACACTTAGCTCTGCTGTTTCCATTCTAGACCCTCAACTCACCAGCCACAACATCCAAACACACACACTTACGTCCATTTAAAATTTACCTTTGCTTGGCTTACATAGTAAACCTTTGTTTGTTCATTTGTTTTGTGGAGTAATGTTGAAATGATTGCTTGGTCATATATATTCTCAAACTTGTTTTATGAGCAGTCTTGAGATATGTCTACTGTTAATGTGTGTTAAATGATATAATTTACATAGACATCATGATCCACATTGAATCGATTAATTTATATTGATGATATATGCTTTATAATAATTGTTATTTTCAATGTTTGTATTTCTCCCAGTAGAAAGCAAGCATGCTGACTCATTTTTCATCAGTATCTAAGAGCCCTCTTCATAGCTGTCAAAGTGTTAAAAACACTGAGATCACCAATATTTGCACTCTCAAATAATACCAGCACAGGCTTAGAAAGGATACAATTACACTTCAACTATCAGAGAAAAGAGTGACTGAAAATAGATTTTTGTTCCTAATTCAATATGTCAGAGTAGATTGCCTGTCTCTTACAAAACTATACTTCATAGATAGGAATTAAATGGTCTGCAAAGAATTCAAACATTTGGAGTACAATAGCTAGCTCCTTACATTAGATTTATTGATTTAATTTGACTCTTGAATTCTTGTACTTTAATGATCTACTTTAATCCAATTCAATTATATTTTGTTCATTTCTATTTATGATTTGTAAAACTGAAAAATAAACCCAGTTCTTTAGATTTGTATAAATGCTCTTATCATGAGACATTGTAAAAGCACCATTCTGTAGCTGTGTAGGAAGCTAATTGGACAGCCTATTTGTTATCATCAGCAAGAGATTAAAAAAGGAAAATTAAAAGGCAACATATAAAAGATTAAGATAAAATGCTTTCATTGAGTGGGATATTTATTTTCACTATCAGTAAGTGTAGGACAATGAGCTACTCACTTATCTTTCAGGGGAAGTCATTATTTTCCCTTTGCTACATTATGTACATAAAAGGAAAAAATAGCAGGTTGGGCTTGGTCCCACTTACAGATAAACAGGAAAAGCCTTGAATGGCCAACAGGCCACAGGCAGAGTCACTTCAGAAGGCGTCGTTCCCCTCCTCGTGGCCAGGGTCAGTTAGATGCCCTGACATCCCCAGCACTTCCTTCACCCTTGTGGCCTGGAATGGAGCCCGCTCTCCTCACTGAAGGCTTCTCTTGTGCATATGCCAGCTATCCTCTGCTAAATAACCTCCGTGTGTGGGGATGGCATCGGGGGTTGGGGAGGGATTCTGTGCCTTTCCATTGTTGTCCACACTGTTATTCATGGACCACTGATTCTCCAGAAAAAGGAAAAAAACCAAAAGCCTCTCTAGAAACAGGTGGTCATCCATCTCAAATGTCTTCTCAGCGCTCGGTTATTATCATCTAATGTCAGTTGAGCCACCTTGTCTGCAGATACCTACCAAAACCCTCCTGTCCTTCTGCTCTGTCCCTGCCGAGTCCTACCAAGGGGCTTCTGCTCCCATGTGACAACACATTTGCCATCTCACTCCCAACACCCACAGGCTCACAAACGCGGATGACCCCGTGGGCGGCACGTTCTCTGGACACGTCTGCTTGCCTGTTACACACGGACTCTTAGAACCAAGTCGTTGCTTCCAGTGTGACAGTAGTACCCGTTGTCTTTGAAATGAGTAACAGGATACTTCCCGTGGGATTAAGACCCCGAGTTCCTAGTTATTTCTACTTCCTCACCCTCACTAGCCATCTCTCCCTAATAATCAGCTCCACCTCACACTACTTACAGTGCCTTTACCAGCCTGGCTCCCTCACGCCCTCACTCTCTCCTTTCCTTTTTCCCATTTCTCTCTGGTACTTCCATGTCTCCACCACTGGACTTCGGCAAGTTAGGTCCCACAGGAGCATGCCCGGTAGGCTCATCGCCATGGCTGACACGGCGGGAACGCAGCTCATTGTCCCAGCTGATTGTGTGCTGTGGTAACACAGGCGCCCTGCAAGGTTAGAAGCCATGTGTCAGCTGTGGGTTTGAAGCCCAGGTCAGCCTGAAACATTCCAGGTGCACGTGAGGTGACAAGGATCCTGAAGAGCAGAAGGCAGGGGATGGGAGTGCAATGTGACAGGACCCTATTGAGGGTGGTTCTCTCTTTTTTTGTGTACATGCTCTCTGTCATCATAATAATTTAATTTACTTAAATTAAAAGTAACAATAACAATGAGGGCAGTACTATTCTAAGGAAGAATGAGGAGATCTGGCCAAATGTTAATGTTAACTTCTAATATTGAACACTTAGCTTTTAATTCAGGAGTTGTCTAATTCTGAGTAAGTTCTGCTTTATATATCGTCAGAAAAGTCACGACACATTTTGCATAGAAAAACATAGAAAAATACATCCTGACTTTTCCGAGGACCAACATGTTTGCCCTGTCTGTATTTGGTTTCCTATAGTAGGTGATATAATGTTGTCGGGGAAGTCGTGACTTATTTTTCTATGCAAACTGTGTCATGACTTTTCTGACAACGCAATATTATTTACACCTTAATCTCAACCATTGATACAAACCACTCGAGTTTGTTGACAGAATATTGACATAATTTACACTTAGCATGATTTTCAGAAAGAAATATAAGGTCTTTCAAAAACCATTCTTTGTTGAATTATCTGAGACAGTTGGCAAGTGTTTTAAATGTGGTCAAAGATATTAGATAACTAATTAAACATTTTGTAAAACTCTCATTAAGTCGTTCATTGCTAGAGATCAAAGTAGGGTATTTCATTCTTTTTCATAATTTCATAATAAAGTTGAATCTCCTCTAGTAGATGATCTGTGCTTTCAAGGTTTTAGATGAAGAGGGATTCAGGGTAGAAGCAGACAGAGAAATTCCCATGGCGAGATACGATCTTTCGATCTGCCTACACAGGTCTGTCATTGGTTTAAAACCCACCCCAAATGGTGTCTGTTAGTCGGAAAGAATTTGTCTAGGTTTTCCCTGTACGGCAGCATCTCTGTCCCTCTTTTCCCTATGTTTTCAGAGCTTATTTTGGTTACAGCTATTGCAGCATTTATCACATTGTATTTTTATATCAGAATATTTTGCTTCTCTTAGCACTTGTCCGATAGTAAGCCTCTGGAAGTAAGGATTTAGAATTTAGAATTCACTTAGTAGAATTACTAACCAACAATTATTGTTAAGTAGGTGTTGTTTGAATATACAATGACTATGTATAGGTAATTAATTATAATGAATTTAATTATTACACATAGTGAAGAAAATGCAGGTACAAAATCGTTTTTCACGGGGCCAGGCAGTGGCTCCACAGGAAATTAGGATTCTCTGAGAGGCAGTCCACGTGGGATGGTTTCTGGTTGGTGTGCAGAGACCTCCTTGATTGGCTGGAGGGTTGGCTGGCACTGGGGGTGGGTCATGGTGTGTGGGCCCTGTTGGAGTGCTGTCTCTCTCTCTCCCTATTTCTCACTCATGGAAGAAATAAACTTAAATTTTAAGAAAATGGCAAGAGATAGACTTTTCTTGCTCCATAGTAAAAAGTTAAAAAGTGTACTTGTTACACAAGTTACATAGCCCAAAAAGATATGAACCAAACGGCATAGATTAATAACTGGAAGATGGTGCAGTTTTTTCTTTACACCTCTTTTTCCAGCCTTGTTTTTTGGTTTAGAACATTTGATCAACTCTTGAATAGCTACCTTCCCCTTTTTTCTATGTGCCAATTTAAAGATGAAAAGAAAATATTCCCCACAGTAACTTCAGGCTGTACTCTTGACCACCTCACTCCTGAGAGAGAGAGAGAGAGAATAGAATTCCAAAGCATAAGGTATAATCCAAGCTCTTCAGTAAGCGAGCTGTGAGACTTCAGGTAGATCCTTTAATCTCACTGGGCTTCAAGATTTTCATCTGTAAAATGAAGGGATTGAACCAGATCATCTCCAAAGTCTCCTCAGCTCCAAAGCAAACTCGAAGGTCTTAAGACTGTCTCAGACAGAGTGTCTGGCTGGCTGTTCTTTTTCCTCCAGTTTCTTGCAGTGGCAGATCTGAACTACCAGGTGCTAATCATTTTCTTAAAGAACACATTCTTGGAAATAAGAACTTTCTGAGCAATGAATAGCTATAAAAATGCAATATGTAATTGTTCCAAGATCTACTGTGTGTAGGAGGATGCCTTTAACAAGTTCATGGAGAATGCATGCTCCGGAAAACCTATGCATGGATTTCAAAAGTGTCTTGCCCCAAAATAAACTTGTAATTGAATTCCATTCTTCTAAAGAAGTTCTGAAGTCCTCTCGTATAATACAGATCAGCTCGCTGCACTGCCGACTTCCAGGCTGTGCTTTGCTGCTTCTGTTCTGCCGGAAACAAACACACCCAGGTTCTTCAGCGCTGATGTCTGATGTATCACAATTTGGCAAATATTTAAATATGGAGAACTTAGAAACCAAGATAGCAACAAATTTTACATGAACCATATTTTTTCCTAGCTCCCATTTTCTAACTCTAGTATCTCCCTCTAAAATGAACATTATAAAACCTTTCTGTAGGTTTTAATTGCATCAAATTGAAGCTCATTTGCACAGAATGTTACTGCAAAAATCCAAAGGAGTTCTGCCATTTTCATCTCAACTTCTGCCCAGAGACAGAATTACGGCAAGTTGGTTGGTAGGTCTAACTGGCGTTTATTCGTGAGTCACTCATCAGAGCAGCCATCATTCAGTGAAGAGACAGGGCCCCAGAGCAATGTGGGTTTTGTGGGAACAAGAAAACAGAATAGTAAACAGAAAACTGCTGGCTGTTAATGTCAGGTTATTTCAGGGAACTTTTGTGAGGGTTAAAGCAGAGGGGACTTCCTTATTGTGCTGACTCAGGTGGACTGGAATCTCCTGTTTTCAGGGGGAAAATCGATCTGTTATAAATCTGTCTACTTCCTTACGGCTTTCATTTGATTATGTGCCATTTAGCAAAAGCGAGTCCATTTTGCTTTGTTCTAACCCATTGGGACCTGGTGTAGGAATGAGCGCAAATGATGCCCTTCACAATTTTAGTTTAACACTCTCAAACTCCACACTTAGAGACTGGTTATTCACGACATCTTATCAGCCTATTGAGTCCTACAGAAAAATAGGAGAGAAATAATGTTCCTTTCCTACAGAAAGAACTTTAAAAAGAGAGGAATGGATGGGCCAGCCGGTGGTGTGTTGGTATGGCCAGCTATGAGGCTAGAGTCCTGATTGCAGAAGCCCAGAAAGACACACTGGTGGCTTGAAAGACATACTAGGCAGAGGTGTGCGTGGCCGAAATCCCGAGAGGACAATGGAGGAGAAGGGACTGGAGCGTGGCCATCCTCCTGGAGGGTGATTATTCACTTTTCCTCTCTCTGTCTCTGCCTTCCTCTGGCTAGAGCACAGACCCTATGACAAAAATTAGAAAAGAAAGAGAGAGAGAGAGAGAGAGAGAGAGTTACAGAATGGGAAAATAATGCAAAATAATTTTTTTGAAAGTTTAGAGAAGGAAAAGGAGGTGTAAGTTTTTCTTTAAACAACAGAAATGCTATTCTTCTATGAAATTCTCTCCTTGTTACTCAAAAAATGAGATCTTGAGAAGGGTAGACTCATTGCCTTCAGAGCGTTACATCATTTAACACTATGCCCTATGGCCCAAGCAAGCAGTAAATACATTGATAAAAATGAGCAATCTCTTTTTAAAGAAAAAATCATTCTATTAACTCTACTATTTTAAAAATTACTCTTGGGCCAGTCAAGGGTGTAGTGTGGAGGTTAAGACAGCTGGATCCCACATAGCTGGTTATGCAGTTTCAGTCTTAGGTATAACCACTTGAAAAGCGCACAGGTTCCTGTGTGTGTGTACCCAAAATCACGAGAAGGGAATGGGGCGGGGATAGGAGTGTGGTCATCCCCCATGAGGAGTGCCTTCTCATTTCCCCTCTCTTTTTCTCTCTCTGTCTGCCTCTCTCTGGTGAGCACACATGTCCTATAGCAAAAGTAAAAAAAAAAAAGAAGAAGAAGAAAAAAGAATTACTCCTACTCCATGGATAATCTGGGTCACGTTTCACGTCTAGCACAAGCTTTAACTGCCCCCACCCCCTGGCTTCTATCTGATGATAAGAACATAAAATACTAGCCCAAGCCAACCCTGTGCTCTCCCTCAGGCCACCTTGAGGTAGATCCTGGCTCAGCGGCTCCTATTCCGTTAGCAAGACTCATGCATCACTCTGAGAAAAGAAGACATTTTCACCATGGTCTCTGTCATTTCATCAAGGGCTGCCCAAGGTTGGGATGCCCAATGCTCAATTAACTCATGTCTTGGTCTTGAAAGTCAAGTTAATGCTAAATGAAAAGTAGACCTAAAATCGTCTTTAGTTGAAAAAAGAAAGAATTGAGTAATAAGCTATCATACCACCCAAAGGCATAGAGGAAACTAGAATGCATGAATGCATGTGCACGTGCACACACACACACACACACTTATGTGCGATGAGTTTTCACAAAGTCTATGAAGATATATATTATGATAAAATCGTGCATGGATTTAAAAATATCTTTGTACCACATAAACTTGTACTTTAATTCCATTTTCCATGAACTTTTGGAAAACAGGTGTATCTTTGTGTCTGTGTGTACACACAGACAGATATAATAATTATTCCATTTAAAAGTAAAATACAGAAAACCAGAACATGTACAGTCAATGAGAGCAATGAACAGGATTTCTCTCATTGAGAACCACTTTTTTCTTTAGATAGCCAGCATTTCTGAGATCAATCATGAAATATGTTACTAGAAATCTCTTTTTGTGGGCACATTTTCTAGGAAATGTTAGAAGAATTATAACATCTCATACTGAACTCAACACGAGGAGTTTGCCTCTGTCTTTTAGTAGCCAAGACAGGGCCGGGAAGGAACTTTCTCTGACTGAAGTGCTGATTGCCCATATGCCTTCAAAATCTGTTTTCTGCAAAGAAACGGAGTTTTGAGCCTCATCAATTTTTAAACACAAAGGAAGTACTTGACATACTGTAGTGAAAAAAAGTTATAGTCTCTCATTATTAATTCACAGATCAGCTGTTCAAGCAAAATTGTTTCTGAATTTATAGCAAACTAAAAGGAGCATAAAAATTATTCCTTCCTTGTGGTCTCCATAAACCGCTTTAACAGGTACGAGGTAATAAGTGCAGTATAAACGCCTTGCCAAAGAGCGAAGTGGGACTGTGACCGGAGCGTCATGTGCTGGAGTGTGTCTGCAGGCCCTTGGTCCACTCCGAGGCAACACTGTGGCTGCCTTCATCCTCCCTTTTTCTGAAAGAGAAATGTGTGGCATTATGGTATGATTTATTTCAGAAAAATAAAACAAGCTCCCCAGGGCACTTTGAAGAGTCGCATTTAGGTATCCCGCAGGGAATGCTCAAATCGCTTGCTGTTTTTACTGCTGCTGTTACTCAGTCTGCTGGAGGAAAGCAAAGAGCCACAAGCTTGGCTTCTCAGAGACCTGCCAGCCTCTTTGCCTCTCTCCTTTAGACCCTTCGGGCCCCTGGTACCATGTTCTCTGTGACGGTTCCAAAGCTCTTTGATTTCTGGAATATTCTAAGGCAGTTTGAATAAGAAAATTGATTTTGGGCTCTTCATAAGATTCTTGTTAGCAAGTTGTTTTGTTCAAAGTCTCATGAACCTTATCAGACTATCAACAGTAGCAAAAGTAGATATTCTTTACTCTTTGGCAATCTGCTTTCTGTTCCATTTACTGCTTTCTGTTCCATATTCTCAATAATTCCTTAAAATAAGAACCCGTTGACAGAAATAGACACATATGGAAATTCTAGAATGCCACTGTGTTATCATATCTGTTTTCAGATAAGCAGAACTGTGTGTGTATGAGTGTGTGTGTGTGTGTGAACTCTTCTAATAGTTCACGGATAATACATAGCATGAAAAAATTAGGCATGGATTTCAAAAATGTTTGCACCAACATAAACTCATACATTAATTCCATTTGTTTTAATACCCAGCTTGTTGAAATCCCCTCCTATCTATAAAGAGATTTTTACAAGTTATCGGCTCTTGCAAATATGGAGTCTGTAAAGCACAGTAACTGCCATTTGCAAGGTAGAGACCTGAGAACGCTGTCAGCATCGTACAAGGGCCTGAGCGCTGGGACAGAGTCCAGTCCAGTCCTGCGGTAGGCCGTGCGGGATATCCACCGTTAACCTCCAGCCACCTGCTGGCTCCGGCCAGTTGCTTTTTACCTTGAGAGGAGTGAAAACCTTTAGAGATCTTGAACAGAGATGATTTTCACTGGAGATTTGTACTGCTAGTTGTATAGGTCGGATCTGAGAGGGCAGGGATGACAAATGATTCATAAGCCGCCGTGGAAGTCTGAATCTGAGGACAGCGGCTGCACCAGGACCTGGTAGTGAAAACAAGTCAGTATTCCAGAGCTCCCTCTCTTCCCCGTTAGAGTATTTTCTTGTTTTATTCTCTGGCATTTTTCCTGCCTTTTCCACTACATTTTTGAAAACCTCCATACTTAAAGAATACTATGCAAAAATACATATGGTATTGCTAGAAAATTTATGTTTGTTCCATGTGTGAAGGCAAATAGATCTGACTGAGACAGAAGAACAGAGGCTCGAGGTCTGAAAACGTGGCGCGCGCTAGCCCAGCAACGTGCGTGCAGTGTGCGGACAAGCTGCTCTCAAGTGCGGCATCCTCCTGTCGAGGGATTCTGTGCATCTTGTAGGTTACTCAGGAAGGTCTACATGAGAGGATTGAAGTGGGGATGGGGTGAGTGTTGGAGAGGTGGGGGACGCCGTTACAGGAATAATGCATGAGACGACACGTGTTCCATGTCGGAGCTCTGTGCAGACTACAGCTCTGCAGGTCTGCGGGCCGGAATCACCGCTCGGGGAGCTGAGACCCAGCCCGGGGCCCCGATCTCTGCACCCCCGTCTCCCCGCGTGGTGCAAGGCGGCCAGCCTTCTCAGCACAGACTGAGTGGCTTATTTCCTGCCCTCTGTTTGGAGTGTGTCTTCCTCTTTCTTCATCTGATCAACACTTCCTAACATGAACTTCGTTATCTTTCTCCCAACACTTCCGCAGCCTCCATCCTTCTGTGCAAGTTGTTCACTTTCCAGGAGAACTTCATGTCTCGTAAACTAAGTATGCTAAAATACTGTGCAGATTCACTGCTGTCTCTTTTATGATCATTTCTCATTTCTCTACCCTCCTTGTCTGCCTTCGCGTGGCAGAGCACGGTACCTCAGAGGACATACATAGCACGTGATAAATTGAGAACTTAAACATATGGATGTCTCTTTTTAAATATTTGTTTACAAAAATATATGGCAGTGGGTGTGTGCAAGATGCTGTTCTCTTTGCAGCCCACCATTTAACCAACTTAGTTCTCACAGATCCCTGCGGGTAGACGGCTCTGGTACTCTTATTTTCCAGAGGAGGAAACGAGATCGCCGAGAGAGCCGTAGCTAGGACATGGTGGGATTTGAAAGCAGATAACCTGGCACCAGGCTCCCAGTCTTCATCCTAGTCGATAAACTCCTAAAAATGGTGCCTTCCATGCTCAGTGCTGTATTTCTGGTAACTAGGCCACTGTTTGAAGAGGCTATCAGGAGAAAAGAAAATGAAAACGTTAGGAAAGGATATAACATACTGAAATAATAACTTTGTAAATGAGCTGAGATATAGGGTAGCATTATTGAATATTAATATAAAATAACAAACACAAATTATTTTATGGGGTGACTTGATTACGAGAGAGAGCAATTCGTTCACTATCCATGGCCAGTAAGAGTTATCAGTTATTGTCACAATTAGCCAGAACTGAAACCAAGTATCCAATGAGACGCCTGCTTGGGTGCGGCCCTGGTAGCAGGCTGCCGTGGGCTGACGGTGGCACAGCGGACCCAGTGCAGCACTCCGCAGGGCTGGCCCCTGGGAAGGTTCCATGTTTGTTTCTGAATCCCTTTCTGAGCACATCAGGTGCACACTTACCCATGCCCTAGGCTGGCAGGGGCTGGGGCTGGTGGTTGCGCTGGGACCCAGTCGGGGGTGCTAACTCTGTGTCTCTGTCTCTCTACATCTCTCTCACTTATGGAAGAAATAAATGAACAAAAGAACCAAGCTACTGTCAGCATTTTTAAGTAATGTTATTTATGATTGCTAAATAAATAATGTTTTAATAGATGCTGTTGAATTCACAGACTTTAGTATAGTGGACTGAATATTAAAAGTAGTGATGAGGTAGGTTCCTTTGGAGAACAGTCAATTTCTACTGACTGGCAGAGACCAGAAATGGCTAATGGTTCTATGCAGAATATTCTTAAAACCTACAGTAATTAATTCAGAAAGAAATGCCAATGTATCAACACCTTGAATGTCATTGAAACCATCACACGTATGTGACGATGTAATGATTTCAGCCCTTCACCATGAAGTGATCAAATGAGAAGGGAAAAAAATCTTGATCAGAAACAAATGAAACAAACAGAAGAGGCTTTTGAAAATATAGTATGACCTTTTAAACGTGGTTAATGGAATAGAGAAACCAGAGAATTGAACCAAGGGTCACGGGCTCTGATAATTGTCTACACCAAGCTGTTTACCCTGGTGAACCCTGGCAGTCAACAACACATTTAACTCTTCATAGTCATCAGGAAAAAAGAACACCATTCGAGGACCCCACTTTTAGAGAAAGCCTTTTAATTCTTCTCTAGTGATAATAGTAATAAAATAGTGTGCAGCCTTAGGTCATTGTACCTGAGGGAGATCATCTGCCTTCCACATAGCAGCGTGTTGATTGGCGTTGAAGAGTCTGTCAAGAAGGAAAGACGCTGACCAAAGTACACATGGTCTCATACACGTCAGCGTGCCAGGCAGCAGTATTGTTCCACACGGCACTTGACCGTCTCTGAGTGATGAGCTGGGCAGGGCAGCATTGCGCACCCATCGTGGGCATAAATTAAAGAACAGAGCCGAAATGGAGGAGCAGCTGGCGTCCGCTCTGCATGTCAGTCCTGTAGGGCAACATTCCGGTCTTTTCCATTTTTTGAGTAAATAAAATACGAGAAGTTATTTTGAACTCAAAAGTGCTAAATGCGCCTGAAAAAAGAACAGAAAACAAACAAACTGTTCCAAAGGGGGGAATCATAACTCTTAAATATATTCATATATCTTCCCTTCTCAGGAAATGATCTGAATTCTTGAAAAGCATAAACTGGCGACTGATGTTTGCATTCTTTGTCATTTTAATATATTTTCTTGACATCTCATAATTACCCTAATGATAATAGCAGTCAGTTATTAAGCACCTACAGTATAACATTTGAGCATATCTTTCTCTAATATTCACTGGTTAGGAAAGAACCAGAGAAACGTTAGGAAAAGAAACAAAAAAAGAAAAGCACCAAAATTCATAACTTACTCAAAATGTCAAGAACAAAGACAAAGGAGATCAGGACAGAAATCCAGACCTGGCTTAAACACACCTTTTCACTGTATAAACAGTCATTAAGAACCTGAGTCAGAATATTCTCTTTTGATGGTAGAATTCATATTAGCATTTAATGGAAGGAAGTAATGGGGCTGTTAATATTTTCCAGCTGCAGAAATAAATGACTCACCACTAATGTGCTTCTAGGATTACAGGTGTGTTGTTGCTGTCTTTATTTCCTTGAATTCTTTCTTTTGTTGCTTCTTTGCCCATAACAAAACAATAAACAAAGCATATGTATTTATTATGTGTATTTTAACTATTTGCTAAGTTAATGAATGTTGGATAACTATTTATGTTGGACCTGTATTGACTTTCCTGTGTAAAGTATGAGGGCTCGAAAGATTCAAGACAGCTGACTGACATTTCCATGACAAATAAGTGGCCCCTTCAAACTAAATAGCGAAATTACACCGAAGATTTTAGAAGCCTGATGGTAAGCTTATGGTAGACTCAGAGAATCTCTAAATGTTCACAGTAAAAACGTGCACGTTTTACTCTTTCAAGTGAATGGACTAAGTTGTCTAGATCATCTTTTGTATTTGTGCATCTGAAGACTGCTATGATCTTCTATGGGATGATTGTTTTTCTTTTACTTTTTTTAAGGTGGACTGAAGATGTGGTAAAACTGCTATTCAGATGTGCTGAGATGGGGGCAGGGTTCTTTGAATTCACCAGTGTTATTTTGAGTTAGGTGTAGTCACTGAGTTCCACTCCCCCTCTTAATTAGTTTTAGCCTAATCATCGATCAGCATTTAGAAACATAGTATATATTTTTATTGTTTATGTGGAGGCAAATTGAGGTAACTCAGCATCAAGTGCTTATGTGTGCTTTTGTGCATCGCTTTCACACACACCCCAGCTCTAGTTGGAAGCATCTCGGTCACCTCCGTGGCAGAGCCTGGACCACCGATGGATCACTGTCCTCCTCCCTCGCCCCAAGCCCTGAAGCTGCCATTTATCTTTAAGTCTGTATGGATCTCACTCTTTATGTTTAATATAACTGGCATCTATTTTATATGAACTCAAAGTGGTATCACATTTTGTGTCTGGCTTCTTCTTGCTCTTCTTCTTGTTCTTCTACCTCTTCCTCTTCTTCTTCTTCTTTTTTAAATTTTTCCAGATGTGCTCACCAGAGAAGGAAGGGACACAGAGAGGGTGAGGGAGGAGCGACAAAGTTCCCTCATGAGGCGTGGTCATGCTGCAATCCTTCCTCCTCCACCTCTCCCCTGGAGGACCTGGGCATGCATGCATACACGTCTGGCAAGCTTCCCAAGCTGCCAAGTCTGCGCTCCAAATTGCATGGTTGGCCATGTGTGTGTCTGGCTTCTTTAATATAACTTACTGTTTTCCAGTTTCGTGAACACTAGAACATATATCAATATTCCATTTTTTGTTTGTTTGTTTGTTTGTTTGTTTGTTTTGAGAGGGCACATGCACTTGCCAGACAGAGAAATAGAAGGATCAAGCACCCTCCCAGTGGGATGAGGTCGCACTGCAATTCTGTGTCCTCCGTATCTCCATCCTGTTGGGACACCCAGTGTGTTTCTCAGGCGACTGGGGCAGTATTTGAACCATATTGACCTTCTGGGATCCAGCTCTCTTAACCACTAGGCTATGGGGCTGCCCTAATACTCCCAATTTTTTTTTGTTTGTTTAATTGTAGTCCATGATATGAGTATGATAAACTATCCTTTGATTCAGTGATAGCCATGTGTTGTTGCACATAGGAACCTTTGTGTACACGTATTTGTGTAAATACCTGTTTACGATTCGGGGATCCTATATCCCTAGGAGTAGAAATGCTGGCTCATATGATAATTGCATGTTGACATTTTGAGAAACCACTGAACTCTTTTTCCACAGTGCTGCACATTTTATATTCCCACCAGTGACATGTAAGCTCTAATTTCTTGGCATTCCTGCCAACTATGTTCTTTTTATCTTTCTGATTATAGCAACCCTATTGGGTGTCAAGTGGTATCTCACTGTGACTGTCATTTGGATTTTCCCAATGACTAATGATATTGAGAATCTTCTCAGTGCTTTTTTGTCATTTTTATGTTTTTATTGGAAAAATGTATTCAAGACTTTTGACTGCTTTTCAATTGGGTTGTTTATCTTGTGGTTCTCTTTCACTAAGAGTTATTTATATATTCTGAATACTAGACTCTCAGACAGAATTGCAAATTTATTTCACTTTGTTAGTTGCCTTTTTACTTTGATAGTGCTTTTCTATATGTAATTTTTATATTGATAAAGTCCAAATTTTCTACTTTTTTTAAATTTGTATTTTTGACGTCAAATGTAAGAATCCATTGCCAAATCTGAAGATCATAAAAATTTATACCTAAATTTTCTTCTAAGGGTTATAAAGTTATATATGATGTTTAAGTTGTTGATCCACTTTGAATAAACTTTTGTATATGGTATGAAGTGATTATCTAAGTTAATTCTTTGTATTTGGATATCTACTTTTCCCATTCTGTTTGTTGAAAAGACTGTTCTTCCCCAAATAGTGGTCTCACTATTCTAGTAAAAATAAATTGGCCATAAATGTATGGATTTATGTATTGACTTTCATTCTATTATATACTTGTCTATAACTTTATCCTTATGCCAGACCATGTCGTTATGAGTAAAGTAGCTTCTCAGTAACTTCTAAAATCAGCAAGAATGTGGGCCAGCAGGTAGCATGGTGGTTTAAGAGGCTGGATTCCCATGGGGCCAACCGCAGTTCAAATCCTGATCTAGTGGCTTGAAAATCACAACAAATAAATAGATAAGTAAGTGAATAAATAAATGTTTAAAAAATTAGGAAGTATAAGCCTCAAGTTTTCTTTTCTTTTTTAAAGATTATTTGGCTGAGGTTCTTTATAGATTAACATAAATATTATATTTGGCTTTTTCATTCCAGCAAAAAAATGAATGGAATTTTGAGATTTTTGATAGGGATTGGATTGACTGTATGGATCATTTTAAGCAATCTTGCCCCTTTAATATTAAGTAATTAAGTACATGAACGGGGAATGAATTTCCATTTATTTAGGTCTCTATGTTTTTAAATAATTGTAGTTATTTTTAAATTTATTTATATTCATGAAACAGAGAGAAAGAGAGAGAGACTATCTTTACCAGGGTCTTAATGCTGCAATCCATGTCCAGCCATCAGCTGTATTTAGGTCTCTATTTTTTTAAATAATTGTAGTTATTTTAAAATTTATTTATATTCATGAAACAGAGAGAAAGAGAAAGAGACATCTTTACTAGGGTCTTAATGCTGCAATCCATGTCCAGCCATCAGCCGACCTGAGTCATAGGCATGCCTGTGTCTGGTATATTCAGGGGAGTCTCCAAACTTGAACCAAGAACCTTTGCAGGTGGGTTGCCTCACAGTGTAGTATTTTACTGTTGCATCACCATCTGGTCACCCCTACCTAGGTCTTCCTTAATGTCTTCCAGTAATGTTTTTCTGTTTCATAGTTAAATCTATTTTTAAGCATCGTATTCTCCTTTATGCTTTTATAAATGGAACTATTTCCTTAATTTTATTTTCTGATTGTTTGTTGCTGATGTATAGGACCACAACCCTCTTTTGTGTCTTGATCTTGTATCCTGTAATTTTGTTAGAATTGTATGAGCTCAGTTGTTTCTTTATAGATTTTTTCAGAATTTTCATATATATATCATTATGCCATTTTTGAATTGAGATAGTTTTTACTTCTTCCCTTTCAATCTGTATCTCTTTAATTTGTCTTTTCTTAGAAGGTTGCCTAATTGCTTTTGTTAAAACTTCCGGTATAACGTTGACTAGAAATGGCATAGGAGGAAATCCTCATTTAGTCTCTGACCTTAGGGTAATGATGTTCAAAAGTGACATTGTATTTGATGTTAGCTTTGAGGGTTTTATTTTTAGTGTTCTTTATCATATTGAAAAGGTTTCCTTCTCAAGTTTCTGAATGTTGTCATGAAAGCCTACTGGATTTTGTCAAGTTTTTTTTTTCTTTTTTCAATATCAAATACAATGATCATGTGTTTGTCTCCCCCTTTATTTACTAATGTGTAAGGTTACAGTGGTTGATTTATTTGTAATTTTTTCCACTTCATTATGATGTGTAATCATTTCACTATGCTTCTGAATTCAGTTTTCCAGTATGTTAAGGATTTTTCCTCCTATATCTATAGGTATATTGGTCTATAGTTTTCTTTTAATATCTGGCCTAGGTGTCAAAGTACTAGTGGCCTACTAATATCAGTTAGGAACTGTAATCTGTACTGTTTTTATGAAAGTGTTTTAGAACCATTGGTGCTAATTTTTCATTCATATTTAGCATAACTTACCAGTGAAGGCATCTGGTCTTGGGCATTTTATTCTTGGGAGATTTTTGATTGCCAATTCAATTATTTTATTTGTTACATGTACGTTCAGATTTTCTATTTTTTCTTGAGTAAGTTTTGTAAATTCTTTTGATCTAGGGATTTGTAGCAATTTTGAGCTAAAATCTATTTTATCTAATATTGACATAGCCATCCCATATGTTTTTGATTACTATTTGCTTAGAATATCTTTTTCCATCTTTTTGCTTTCAACCTGTTTGTCTTTGAATGTTATATAAGGCTCTTACGTATAGCATAGAGTGGATCATGTTTTGTTTTATTTGTTTGTTTTTGCCTATATCTACCTTTTACTTTCAAGAGAGAGTTTTTTTGCTATAGGGCACATGCACTCACTGGAGAGAGACACAGATGGGAAGTGAGAAATCACACCCTGGGGGATGGCCATGCTGCAATCCCTTTCCCTCCATTCTACTCCCAGGATGCTGGACATGCATGAACACACACCTAGCCTGAGTTTTAAGCTGCTGGGTCCAGAATTTGAACCACAGTCCACTATGTGGGTGTCCAGCAACATAACCATATGCCATCTGCTGCTTCCAGTATCTACCTTTTAATTGGAGTGTTTAATCTATTTATATTTAATGATTTTTTTGTGTCTTACTCTTTTTTTGAAGGTTTTTGCCATAGAATGCATGCACCCACTAGAGAGAGAGAGAGAGAGACAGAGAGGCGGAGAGACAAAGAGACAAAGAAAGACACAAAGAGAGAGCAAGTGAGAGATCACCCCCCAGGGGGGTGGCCATACCATCCAGTCTCCTAGTCTCCTCGCAGGATTTGGGGCATGAAAATTAAAATCATGCCAAGTGCTTGATTTTCAAGCTTCCAGGGTCAGGACTCAAATGGTGGTCAGTCATATGGAAATCCAGCACCTTTGCCACTATGCACCTGCTGGGCCCATGGTTTACTCATTTTTAGTACTCATTTTCTCCATTACTATTTTATGATTTATTGTAATTTTTTTTGGAGAGGTTTTTGCTATAGATCGTGTGCACTCACCAGAAAGACAGAGAGACAGAAAGCAAGAAATCATCACCCCGGGGGGATGGCCACACCGCAATCCCTTCTCCATTCTCCTCTCGGGATCTTGGGCACACATGCACATGCGCCCAGCATGAGTTTAAGCCACCAATTCCGGGACTTGAACCACGGTTGGCTACATGGAAGTCCAGCGACATAGCCATTACACCAACTGCTGGTCCATGATTTATTGTAATTTATCATAGTACATTTTAATTTCCCACACTTTCATGAAAACATTCATCAAACTGAGAAGGGAACCTCTTCATAAATTACACCTTTATACCTAATACTCCTATTAATATAGATTTATAATTATTATTCTGTATAGTTTATCTCTTTAAGGTATGTAGGAAACAAAAAGGACGTTACAAACCAAAATACAATAATACTGACATCTTTATATTCCCATGTAACTACCTTTTCATTTGTTTTTACATAATTATATGACTTCATATTAATTTATGTGCATTTAGTAAATTTGTATTTTTCTAAGATTTTTCCCAAATTCTGTCTAGTGTATTTTCATTTTATCTAGGTCAACTTTTTACATGGTAAGTCTAGTAGCGTGAACTCTCTCAACTTTTTAAATATAAGAATATCTTAATTTCTCAATAATTTTAGAGAAAAGTTTTGTGGGACATAGAATTATCAGTTGAGAAATCTTTCCTTTCACAACTTTGAATTTGCCGTTCCATTGCTTTCTGACTTTCATAATATCTGATTATAAATCTGTTGTTAATCTCGTCAAATATCCCTTATTAATGATGAGTCATGTATTTGATGTTGCTTTTGTGATTCTTTATCTTTGGGCAGTTTGATTATGTCGTGATGAGGATCTGTTTGTATTTATCTTTCCTGGAATTTGATGAGGTTCCTGGATGTGCAATTCATGTCTTTTTACACATTTAAAAAGTTTTGGCCATTATTTTTTCAAATACATTTTCTTCTCTTTATCTCTCTCTTCTTCTTTGAGAATATCACAGGTAGTTTGTAGGTACATGTTAGGGTGTCTCACCGAACTTTTAGGCTCTATGTAGTTTTCTTCGTTCTTCTTTCTTCCTGTTTTTCAGAGTAATTTCATTTACTTCTACATATTTGTTTATTCTTTCTTCTGCCTGCCCTGATCTGCTTCTGAAATACTTTAGTGAAAATTTTATTTCCATTATTTGTGATTTTTAACTTCAGAATTTTTGTTTTGGGTAAGAAACTTAAAATGCCAATTTGCAAGGATAAACTCCATTAGTAAAAGAAAAATTCAAATTGTAGGTAACCCTGGAACTGAGGAACAGCTTTGATTTTTAGTAAAACTTGTTAATCAACAATTTTCTAATCAAATTTGTGCTGCTCTGTAATCTTTTATTTCTCTTTTTCTGTGTCAGAAATCTTAACTTCCTTGAGTCTGTTTTTTTCTAGTTTCTTCTTGAAGTAAGCATCATTGAGGTGTCTGAGGATGTTTTACATTGCTAACTAATATCAATTAATGTAGAGGTGGTGATGACAAATTTCTAATGTGTTCTATGAGGTGGAACTTGATTGAGGACTAAGGTCCAGTGTCACAAGTAGCAAGCCACTCAGTGGCTTCAGGAAAACTGACCTTTATTTTCTGTGGTGCCCAGTGAAGATTATTAGAACGGTCCTTAGAGTGATGCAAATTCATAGCTTTCTATGTGCTGGCTAAAAGGTTTTCTGTAGCTTTTGAGATACATCTTCAATCTCTCAGTAGGATAATATTCAGTAGGATAGTGCCTAGGAATTTTGTTAACTTTACTCATTGGGATACCACCATTCATACCACCAGGTATCAATCAACAAGTGGTTTTGTGACAATGTCTAGAAACTTCTCCTTCTTTTTCTTTTCAATTCTGGATTTAGTGCCTGAACACATCTTCTTGTATATGGCCTTCCTGGATGACATAGCAGATCAGGAATAGATGCCAATTCCTTGGGCACAGACCAGGTTTCACTGCAGTGGGAATCCCCTTCTTGGGCCTTTTAGCCCTGGAATTAGCCTTTCTAACCTCGTCACTGCCATCAGCCTTCTGGCTTTAGGCTGCCTCTCCTTAATATCCGGCTTCTCTGCTTTTCCGGTCACCATCATGCAAGATGAGGCAGAGCTTGTTTTGTTCCTTTTCATAATTTATAGGTATTCTCTGTTCATTCATATATTGTTCTTCTAGTTTCTTTTATTTTTTTGTTATTTTCCAATGTATTCCTTTAGCTCTTTGAGCAAACATAAAACAGGTACATTAAAGTCCTAATCTAATAAGCCCAATGCTTGTTCTTCCTCAGGGACAGTTTATGTTCATTTCTTTGTTCCCATGGGTATCCTCAATTTTTGTTTCTTTGCATACCATGTAACTTTGTTTAAAACTCAACATTTTAATCTATAATATGAAAACACTAAAAGTCAGATATTTTTTCCTTCCTGAGACTTTGTTATTATTGTTTCCTGTGGGTTATAGCTCTGGTTTGTTTTTTTTGTTTGTTTTGTTTTGTTTTGTTTTGTTTTGTTTTTTTGTTTTTTTGGTTTTTTTTAGAGAGATTTTTTGCTACAGGGCGTGCGCGCTCACCAGACAGAGAGAGACAGAGAGACAGAAAGTGAGAAATCACCCCCCAGGGGGGATGGCCATGCCGCAATCCCCTCTCCTCCATTCTCCTCTCGGGATCTTGGGCACACACACACACGCGCCTGGCGTGAGTTTTAAGCCACCGGGTCCAGGACGCGAACCGCTGTCGACTACGTGGGAGTCCAGCAACATAGCCATTACGCTAACTTCTGGTCCCTAGTTCTGGGTATTTTTTAAGGTCAGTTTTTTTTCTATACTACTTTTGTAAATGCTTTATTCTTTGGTATATACTATCTCTTAAATTCTGGTTCCTTTAGCTTATGTTAAGCTTGTGGTTTGACAAAGATGTCGTAAATGCCTAAAGCCAACAATAAGTAAATAAATACATCATATATTCTCTCTCTCTCTCTCTCTCTCTCTCTCTCTCTCTCTCTCTCTCACACACACACACACACACACACACACACACACACAATCTCCTGGTATTTACAAATCGGCTCTGTGTTGAGGTACTCCTTTAACTCTCAGTCGGGTCACTTATAACTTCCTTAATCTTCACTTCCTATTTACATTAAGTCTAATAAGCAGTTGGAAGAAAAGCTTAAGACCTTTTCAGATCTTCCAAAAGCCATATTCTGGGGCAGAGGCAAGGTGGGGAGGAGTGGAGAGGGCCCGGTGGGAACGGAAACACCAGGCACCGGTTTCTCCGGCTGAAAGGTCTGGTGACCATACACTGAGGATGGTGACATGCAAACCTCGTTTCTCAGTGTGATCATCTGGCAACTGACTAGAAGAAGATTGCCAGTAGGAAAATATTTTCTCCTGGTTATCTTACCTGACAGTAATGCTCATCGGAGAGCACCTTCCGACATCTGATACAGTATTAGAAAGTCGCCTCCTGGCCTTCCCCAGAGCACAGCGGCTAAACCCTGAGGTGGAAGCCCTGACTGGAGAGAGCATGAAGTCCAGCGCGTAGCTCCCCGCCTTCTAGGATACCGGCACTCTAGACCGGAGTTCAGGTCTGCACAGAGCACAGATCCCTGCAGACCCCTCCCTCCTGCTGCGGCCTTGCAGAGCTGCTGTCCCCTAACCCTGCACTACCCCTTGTGTTCATTTACACCTCCCCGCCAATAGTCTTCATTGTGTTCCTTGATGTATTCTAGTTAGAATGTGCCTGTCTCCTTCTGGGGTCTAGACTAACAGAAACACTGTCTTCCAATGGCAGCCTAATGTAGCAAAATGTGGCTCACAGCTGAAGCAGAGTGGAGCCACATCCGCTCTCCCATTTCTGGAGAGTTCCTGAAACACTGAAAGTCAGGGCATACACCTAGCAGCATCGATTTTCACTGTGATTTACCTGGAGGATAGAGAGAATTTATCATCTCTCCATTTCCTTCATCAAGTGAGACCCTGCACCGCACACCATAAGTTGTGAATAACGATTGCATCTGGTAACGTATCCAGAACTCAATTTACATCCGATCTGTTCTGCATAACACTTTCTGTTCTCTCATTATTTCTGTCTGGAGGTATAAAATGGACACTTCGGTGTTCTGTATAAAACATTTTTTTCACTTATTATCTGTGTGTTGCAGGTATAAAATGGAGACTTTCATAGTGCGTTTTGATTGATTCTCAGATTTTAACTTGTTCTTGCCTGTGTTTTACCCTTTTCTACTTTTACTTCTGTTTGCATGAACCGTTTCTCTTTCCTCTAATCCTTTACTCCATTTTTGCTATTTAACCTTGAACCATTTATCAACTCTTGTTCAAAAGACTTCCACATCATAAAAAAGATGTGTAAGAACAGGGACGCTGCTCTTCCCAGGTTTTCATGTTCTTTTCCCAATCCCTAGTTAGGAAAAACAGCTCATCTTTTAAAATGCCCCCTGAAAGCACAGGGCATGGTTGTGCCTTACTTTAGGAGGGTCTTCTCGCGGAAGAGGAGGACTTCAATGTCTGAAATACGGTCTGCAGTGTGTAAGGAGTACGGAGCTGTTATTAAGTCCAATTTTGCCTGTGTCCTAGGTACTCATTAGAAGTGACAGAATTTAAACTATAATATGAATTCCGTCAAGCAATTAGGCACTCAGAATCGACTGTCAGGAAATTATGCGTTGATGTTTTGATTTTCCCTAGAACATATTCTTTATACATTGGAAAAAAAGGATGTCAGAGAAGAAACTAAATAAGGAACTTGGTATTCAGAAACATAGTCTGCTTTATTTTTAAGGGAAAAAAAAAACCAAAAAAGTGAAAGTTGAGAGAAAAAGTAAAATTTTCAATGTGCATCTTCTTTAATATACTTAGGAAAGCCAGGTAGGAGGGCACCCTGTGGCTTATCGCAGGTGTCTCAGCCTATGTTTTGAAAACAGAACGCTTCAAAGTGCTACCACCTCTCAAACACATCTAAGCTCTAGCAGTGTTCAGAAACTGTCCTTGCTCCAGTTAGAAATCTTTGCTAAATGTGCCCATTCCAGCTCCCGTGCCCTGTCCCCACTGTGAATAACTGTGAATGCGGCCACTCGTGAACAGGCCTGTGAATGTGCTGCCGATGTGACACTCAGATCAAAACTAAGTCCTCTCACACTGGAGCAGGAACAGACTTCGATCTTTCCTTACAAGGGCCAGTCTGGGATAATAGAAAACCCCTGAATATAAAGGAATTCATAAACTAGTGAACGACACCTCCTGTCAGATTTGTGGCCGTGTCCAGGAAAGCTCCATGTCAGATATAACACGGGGCGACGTCACTGCCACAGCGCGCTCTGCGTGTGGGTTTCCATTTTAACCACGTGGGAGCTGGGGCGTCGGGAGCGGGCGTCTTACCTTGCAGCTGGAGAAACGTGGTATTCATCACCTTCTTAGAAAACAAGATGGTGACAGTCCCGCCTCCTCTTATTTAAGAAGTGCTAAGCACTTGGCCGTATGTTTCAGACATGGGTTTTAACGAGTAAAATCGCCACACGAGTAATTCCTAGGGCTGTTGAGAATTCATTGCTCTGGAACTTGCATCTCACAGAATCTGGCTTCAACAACTACGACGTCAGAAAAAGCCTCGGAACACGCTGTGGTGGCGGACCACGGCAGTGTCGGCTCGTACCGCACGCACGGTGCCTGGCTGCCGAGAGGCCCGGTGTTCCCGGTGCCGACTTCTTCCCAGGTGCCTCCGTCGACAGGCGTGGGGAGGCTCCTTTGAAATCCGGGAGGTGTAGATGATGGGGTTTAGGAAGAAGCTTGAGTCGAAATAGGGAGGGACCATCTGGTCCCTTCAACTTTTCATTTTATTTTACTTTTTGTAAGTATGATGTTATACAGAATATGAGCATGATGTTATGTAGAACGCATGTTGTGTTTCTTGGCACTTATTTCTTCACACGTGAGAGACACAGAGGGATGGACAGCTCCCTCGACCGAGTGTCAATGCTACATCCACCCGAGCCCCAGCCGGCCCCGGCCGTGGGCATGGGTCTGTCTCACTTCTCAGAGAGGCTCCTGTAACCAGCCTTAGGGGCCTGGCCGGCAGAGCGCTGGGTGTTTCAGAAGCATGCCCTCTGCCTGCCCTTCCCGCTGTCTCTGTTGGGACTGAGCCTCAGTGGTTAGACCTTGGAGTCAGCAATATGGAGGACTGTTTGGTCTGGAGACACTGAGGCAGACCATGCTACAGTGAGACCCAGAAGACAGTTACCCCACAAGCTCACAGGGCTCTTCTGGATCGGACGAGGGCGTTGACCTTGGTGCCCCCCTTGGCACTCACGGACTATAATCATGAGATTTCTTCAGTAGCATCTCAGGATGGAAACTGGCCAGGAGCAGGACAGCACAGTGGGTGCTGTGGGTGACAGTGACCAGAAAGCTGCTTTGTGAGACTCCTTTTGTCCAGACCCTTCAGGGACTTGGAGTGAGGGACTGGGAAAACCTCCCATGACTCAGTTACAGGAAATGCAGCCCGGCTGTGGGGACAGAGACTTCAAGCACATTTTTTTTTCCCCCCTCGGGCCTTATGATGCTTCCAGCTTGCTTCTCCAACTACCCATGTCCTTCTTCCCCCAGCCGCATGGCTTCATTTACAAGGCTCTTGAACTGCCCAACGTAAACACCGGTTGCAACTGTCCTTGTCCTTAGAATCCTGGTCCTAAAGTCAGCCCTGAAGTTTTCTGTGACTTTAGCAAAACGTCCTAAGTGAGCTGTCTGTCTACGGCAAATCCCACCGTCCCGCAGTGAGCTGGTTCACTGGCCCTCCATGGCCTGCCACTCCCAGCCCTCAGCGTAAGGGAGGTGGAGGGAGCCAGGCCATCTTCCTGACAGGGTGAGGGACGTGGTGACTGGCAGCGGTGTGGACCGGGCACAGATCCTGCTGGCACAAGTGGGACTAGAGAATGAAGACACGAATTTCGAGGGGACCAGACATGGCGGTGGTGAGGCTGACACATGGGCTGTTTCTGGGTTCGTGTGCAGGGACTTCTCTGAGTAGGATGGTACAGATGTTCATGGCCTGGGCCTGGCTGAGTTGTAGGTGGAGCGCAGCGCCCTGGTGGGGATGCTCCTTCTCTCTCTTGCTCATCACAGAAATACAATTAAAAACAAGCCAACAAACATGTTAGAATTTCTTTTTTTTTTGAGAGAGAATTTTGCTGTAGGGCATGTGTGCTTGCTGGAGAGACAGACAGAAGCAGAGAGAAAGTAAGGAGGGGCATGACCACACCACGATCCCTTCTCCTCTATTCTCCTGTTGGGATCTTGGGCACACGCGTGCATGCTCCCAGTGTGAGTTTCAAGCCCAAGGGTCCGGGACTCAAACCCCGGTCGACTACGTGGAAGTCCAAAATGTAACCATTATGCCATCTGCTGGTCCTCACATAAGAATTTCTATTGTCAACCCAGTCTCCCTAATACAGGTGAATAGAAAAATTCAGCCACACTTAGGTAATATTAGATGTTTATTTTTAACATTGTAGGAGTTTTTGTTACACAGAAAAATTGATAATAAATTTGTTTTTCTTTTCCACATCCGTGGTTTGTAATAATCTCTTGTCCTATAGGAAATATTTTCTGTCATTCATAATGGAAAAATAATGCCACTTAAGAAGTAAAAGACTATAAATAAATTTAAATAAGAAAGAGAAAATAAAAAAGAAGTAAAGGACTGACAATATCTATTTCTTGAGACTGCGGAATACCTGGTCATTTACATACGTTTACTCATCCTCTCATCCTCAAAGCAAGGTGGTACTTTTATTCTCTTCCTCACGATGAGTCAAGGACGTCACATGAGGTCATGCTTACGTAAGGTCTGTTATGTTGAAAAATCGATCATGACACCCAGTCAGCCTGGAACAAAAGCCCTTTCCTCAGCCAAGACAAGTCTCTCCCGGTGACTCATTGCAGGCTTTCGCCTTAGTGCAGTAAGTGCTAATTAAATTCGAAGCTTTCATAACTTCGTAATGAACTACGATGACTAGACATTCAAAATAAGCAAAATGGTTTGGAAAAAAAGATACTGTAACTGTCCTCACCAATCTGACACACACATGTGAGCACACACACACGTGCACACGCACATGTGCGTGCACACATGTACACGTGTGCACATGCGCACACATGCACACGTGTGCATGCACACACACACACACACACTGATGAGGCTGACACTCTCCTGGTGACACTCATTTCCTAGTTATGTCACCTGCAAACTACATCCACCTGCTGCTCCTTATAGCCAATGAAAGGAGAGGTGGAGGCAGAGAAGGGACTTTTTCTGCCACTTGTTACAGGGAGACAGGCAGCAAGCGCCTCAAAAGCACAGCACATGCTCAGCATTTACAAGACACACAAGTGCGTGCAAGGCCTTCCTCTCAGCACTCCTTCAGAGTCAAGCGCTCTCCCCAGAGTCATCATCCTGATTCCTGTTGACTTGAAACGCCCACTCCTGTCTCTCTTCTAACCATTCCTCAGCTGCTAGTCAGAGGCCTTCATTAATTTCAAAATGGCTGCCATCCTGCTCAACCTCCAGCAGGCCTGCTTTAGTCAAAGAGTGATTTTAAGAGTAAGTTCTAATTCTCTCATTTCTCAACCTGCAGCCGCCAGTACACACACTGACAAATATTACACAGACCACGTGAGGCCTGGGACTGTGCGGGATTTCATTACGCTCCGCAGGCACGCACGTTGAGAGGCTCGTAAATATTAATCGCGACTAATGAACAGTGGAGACTCCTGAATATCAATCTGCACTCAGGGAAATTTGAATTAGAGACACTGCTTCCTCACCAATAAATCAGGGCTGAGAAGTGAGAGGCATTTTCATGCACCCGCTCGTGTGGCAAAGTCTCGAACCCTGAAGGAGCCTGCCGTGCAGTTTTCAAAATAGATGTGCTCACGTCAGCCCGCACAGAGCTTCTGCATTCTAACTGGGCCACTTTTTAATATTCCAATTACTTCCAAAAGACCCTGGAATGTGTCACAGGAAACTTGAGTATATTCTCGAGCATCAGAGTTAAAAATGGCTTGGGAGTAGAGAAAACTTGTCTCGTTCTTCTTCATTAGCATTCAGAAATTATCCCCCAGAGGGACCAGAGACTCAAGGTTAAGGGGAAGCAGAAATGCCAACCCTTGATTGGCTGAGGGTTTTTGTTAAATGAGTTTAGTACTGCTTTTCTTCTGAGCTCATATATAATGTAAAGGAGAAAAAAAGATATCTTCTATCATAATTTATAAGTTTATAAAAAATACCGATGTATTTACACATCTATGTATCCTTAATGATTGTCCATTATTGAAGAAACATCATTTCTTTTTTATGATAATTATTTAATAAGATAAATCAAAATAAATACTGATACTCATTATTTTCTGATAGCTTTGATTCTGAGACACAAAACTATGAGCCTTAGATGGCAGTTCGAGTTTTCACTTTTATTCTTAATATTTAGATAGGATTTGAAGCCTATTTCTGCACAGGCAATGATTTTTTTATTTTTTAAAGTTTTTATTTATGATGGTACCAGCAGTTGGCATAATGACTATGTCGCTGGACTCCCATGTAGTCAGCTACAGTACGAGTCTCGGACCCAGTGGTTTAAACTCACACTGGGTGCGTGTGTGTGAGTGCCCAAGATCCCGAGAGGAGAATGGAAGAGAAGGGATTGCGGCGTGGCCATTTCCCCAGGGGAGTGATTTCTCGCTTTCTGTCTCTCTGCCTCTCTCTGTCTTTCTGGCAAGCATACATGCACTATAGCAAAAAACTCTACAAAAAAAAAAATATATATATTTATGCTGGAGAGCACATGTGTGCTCATGAGGGCAAGCGAGAAGGCACTACCCAACTGGGCCAGGTCTTGCCACAGCCCTTTTTCCTCCAGTTCTTCCTCCAGGGCACGACCACATGTACCAGGCGTGAAGTTAAACAGGGCCGGCTCTCGAACCTCAGCCTGCGCGGTGGGCTCGGGCTCCCTGTGTGCTGTGCATGGCCCCTCTGCCACGGGCCTGCCCGCCAGCGCTGATACTGTAGTGAGAGTGTCTAGAAGGGATTATTAGCAGTATGGCGTTGCTTCGTATTACCGTAATCAGGGCTCGGCGTACACTCTGCTTATAAAAAAGAAAGGAATGCACACTGATGTGTTAAGGAGCCCAGGAGGGCCCAGCAGATGGCGTAATGGTTACATTGCTGGACTCCCACCTGGCCGACCGTGGTTCGGGTCCTGGATCTGAAACTCACTCTGGGTGCATGTGTCTGCATGCCCAAAATCCCAAGAGGAGAATGGAGGAGACAGGATTGCATTGTGGCCATACCCCCCAGGGGCTGATTTCTCGCTTTCTGTCTCTCTGGTGAGTATATGTGCCCTATAGCAAAAATCTCTCTCTCTCTCTCTCTCTCTCTCTCTGTCTCTCTCTCAGAAAAAATAAAGTCATGAAATAAACCAAAAATGGTAGATGTGACTCAGAGATCTCAGAGGTATACTAGGAATATTACTTCCAAATTTGCTATTATGTGTCATTTCAAATATATGAAAAAAGTACTAGTTATTGAATAATGTAATCATATAGTGGAATTCTAATATAATTAAGCAATAATCACTAACAATCACTAATGATTTAAAAACAATTTTTTTAAGTTTTTGCCTCAGGGTATGTGTGCTCACCAGAGAGACACAGAGAGAGAGAGTGAGAGGGAAAGTGAGACATCACCCCTCGAGACGGGGAAGGCCATGAAGCCATCCCTTCTCCTCTGTTCTTGTCTTGGGTTTTTGGGCACACACGCACATGTGCCTGGTGTGATTTTCAAGCCTCAGGATTCAAATCACAGTCAGCCATGTGGAAGTGTAGCCCCTTAACCACCATGTCACTTGCTGGCTCTATGTGAGCACATCTCAAAGGTGTCCATTTTGATAACTGCACTGTGCGCTCCTCCAGGACTCGAGACTGTGGGAGGCAGGGAGAGTCATGCCGGTCTTCAGCATAGCCCTTCTGCCTTGCACTGAGTAGTCGTTCAGTAAGCGTGAGAGAGCTTTCCTAAGGAGTCTCTCCAGGAGGAGTGGCTGGACAGGGCAGCTGTTCTTCCAGCAGAAGAACCTGGAGTCGCTCAGTGACGAGTGGTCTCATTACAAATGCCCACCTAGAGCAAATATTATGCTAGGCTTCCCAACTGTGTACACTGTAATAAAAATGGATGCAGTTACAATTTTATGTCGGTCAAGCAAACTATCTGTGCTCGTCACTCCCTTGCACAAGAAAAATTATAATATTTTTTTCCATGATATTAAATATATATGTTTATGATTTTTAGCTTGTCAAACATTTTAGATATTTAAAATTGAAAAGCCATATTACCAATTTTTGTTTTGGGTATGGAAATGCTCATTTTATCTTTACATAAATAAAATTTTGTGTGATAATTAGCATCCAGAAATTCAGTTACACTAGTGACAATAACATAGCTGGCTTTTTAGAATTTTCATTTCTTCCTTTTGCTTTATCTTAATTCTCACAATTATCTTGTCTTATGTTTTAATTTATGAGCATTGTCAATAAAACAGTATTTCTTTGATTCTTAGTTTTGCAAGTTTCTAGAACTATTAGGAGGTGATTTTATCAATACTAGTAATACACTGGGGCCAGTAGATGTGGTGTTTGAGACACTGGATTCCCACATGGCCAACCATAGTTCAAGTCCCGAACCTGGCAGCTTGCTTTCTCACTTTCCTTCTCTGTCTCTGCTTCTCTTTGGTAAGTGCACGTGCTCTATAGCAAATTAAATAATAATAAGAAGAAGTATAATTAAATAATTCCTTAAAAAATAGTATTAACACAAAAATAAACATTTATTGAATCCTGCTGATCGCTATCCATTGTGGATCCCTTGTCTCTTATTTAACTTACTCACGTGTGCTAGGAAAGCTGCCTGTGTTACAGTGCAGAGTTTCAAAGTATATTTATACTTGCCACAGGGACCTCTCATGTTTTTCAGCCAATATTCAGGACAAATGCTTTGAAAAGCACTGGGCTAATTACAGAGGCCATGAAAACAAAACAAAACAAAACAAAACAAAGCAAAAACACTTTAAACTGCCTTCACTAAGATAATGCTATAAATCTCTGAAGTCATTCTTTGTTCTAGAGGAGATAAGCAATATAATGTAAGCATAGTACTAGAAGTGATAATGATATGTAAATGACAAAATTTAAGATGTGCCCTATACTTAAAATCTAAAGTAAAATAAATATGAAATCATGGGGTAGTTTATCAAGGCGATCCTGTAATGGGATAAATAGAAGTCTAATAGTTGTATATCAGAAAACAATAATGAAAAATTCTGCATCCATTAAGGTCTCTTGATGTGAATTAAAATGAGAAAGATGTGAAAAACCTAAACAATGATGAGTGTCACGTTATTTGATGGTCATAAGAGGATGTAGGCAGCAAATAAAATAGATAAATACTCAAGATTTTCACTCTTCCCAGGTTAAGTAGCAGCTAACCAAGCTTGTTCAATTGCAGAAGGGTTAGAGACCCACAACATAATGTTTACTTATTCCTCTCTCTCTTAAAAGCAAAATTTATTGTTCCAATTAACTAGATATATTGCTTGTAATTATTTTGTTTTGTACAGCATGAGTTATAATTATTAGGATGCAATGAAAGAATGACCTGGAGAAAGGAGAGGGCAGCGCCGTCTAAAGATTAATGCTAATGGGACTGGGGCACACACTGCTTCCCAGCCTGACGCGACCACTGGGCCTCTCACCTGTCCATGTGCTTCCTTGAGGGACAGCTCTACCACTTCCAGTCTAACTTTGGTTTTTATCTTCCCAGGTTTGGATTTATTCTTCATAAAGATGAAGCTGCACTACAAAAAATTGACCTTGAAACCATGTCCTACATCAAGACCATTAACCTGAAGGACTACAGCTGTGTCCCACAGGCCTTGGCGTACACACACTTGGGAGGGTACTACTTCGTTGGCTGCAAACCAGACAGCACCGGGGCGGTCCCGCCCCAGCTCATGGTGGACAGTGTGACCGACTCGGTCATCGGGTTCAACGGCGACGTGACGGGCACTCCATATGTCTCTCCAGACGGCCACTACCTCGTCAGCATCAATGACGTCAGAGGCCTGGTGCGGGTTCAGTACATCACCATCAGAGGAGAGATACAGGAGGCCTTTGAGATCCACACCAACCTGCACATCTCCGACCTGGCCTTCCAGCCGTCCTTCACGGAAGCACACCAGTACAACATCTACGGGAGTTCGAGCACGCAAACGGACGTGCTGTTCGTGGAACTCTCCTCCGGGAAGGTCAAGATGATCAAGAGCCTCAAGGAGCCGCTGAAGGCAGAAGAGTGGCCTTGGAGCCCGAAAAACAGGCAAATCCAGGGCAGCGGCTTGTTTGGTCAGTACCTCATGACCCCCTCGAAGGACTCTCTCTTTATCCTGGACGGCCGACTCAATAAGTTAAACTGTGAGATCACCGAGGTCGAGAAGGGAAATACCGTCATCTGGGTCGGAGATGCCTAGAAGCCTCTTATTTAATTATTGAATGAAAGTTTTCCAGTACATGGCACTCCATCCATTGTTTAACGTTACAGCTTGATTTTCCAAATTTATAACCTAGTCAGACATAAATTACTTGGTCGGCCCAAATATAATAGATTGTTTGTGACAAAGACATAGGCAATTCCTAATACCAGTTGATTAGAAATATTTAACACAACTTTTAATGAGAAATTACAGCAATCACAGGATTGAAATATATAATGTTATAAATCAATAAAATAGGATTCAAATTTCTTTTAAAAAATAACAAAACTGTAGAGAGTTTCAGATGACTTAAGCAAAATTTCATTTGGCGGGTAGTTTTTCTATTTTTTGCTCTGTCCTTTTGATATGTTTCAATGAGAAATAAAAGGCGTCGGGGAACCTTAAAATTCTTAATTCAGATTCTTCTGTCCCACCCACTGTTTATAATCTTTTGTGCCTTGAAGGGACTGTTACAGGAGGGAAGGAAGGTCAAGTGCTGCATTCCGAACACCCTCACCACGAAAACTCGCTTGTCATTAAACGCTGAACATCTCTTGCACCAAAGCCTGCCTTCGGTCATTCGCTAACCCCCAATGAAATGTCATTTGAAGGCATATCTTGGTTTTAGATTGTGACAGCCTCTATCTGATTTTACTATGTGATGTGCAGCATGTTATGAAGAATGGGGGAGAAGGGAGGAAAGTAATTACAGTAAAATGTTTGCAGTGTGCTATCTGCTTACTTTGCTTTCCATCACTAGAGTCCACTCTATCTTTAACGCGAGTTTGTCTGGGTCATCGACTTCGAACAAATGTTTATTTCATTATTAGCAGGATAGATCATTTCTGTTCACATAGCCCAGTTTTTCATCATCAGAAATTTGAGTTCTGAAAAAGAATTATCACTCGTGTCTGCTTAAAGTAAACCATATGTAAGGAAGTTAACACCGAGGAGAAAACGAAATAGCAAGGGAACTACTGAAGTAGGGTGTTAGTGAGTTAGGAGAATTAGTAGCAGAACTTGGGCACCCGGGGAAGCCCCACAGAAGTGCGTAAAGATGTTCCCCTCCATTGCTTTTGCTCTTGAAAAACCCATCAGCTAGCTCTATTCCCAATAATTCCCCTAAATGACTTCTACTCAACTCCCACAAAATCCTGAAATGACCTTCTCACTAATCGTGGGCCGTAGTTTGAAACCTAACTAACCCTCCTATTTGAGACACTGCAGAGAAATAAAGTGTGTCGCTTCATTGTCTAAGGGCAACTAAGACCTGTAGAAGTAGATTAAATCTAGAGGAGCTGGTTTATTGAAACAAGCAGATAATTATCCAGGCTTAAAGTAATAGCTCACATGTTTTCAGTATCGTTCGGCTTCTTTTAGTTTTGATTGTTGCTAGAAATGCTAACAGGCTTTGAAAGGACCTCCATTTACAGAAGGTAATCCAAAAAGGTCTTTTTTAAATACAAATTTTACTCAAGTTTAAATTGTGTAAAAGTGCTTAGAAACCTGCAATTTTATAGTGCATCATATCTCATGTGTATATAGCATCCGGGCCGTGTGAAACAGTAGACTAGGAAACATATGGGGGATAGATTTAATAAACCACAAAACCCAGCTTACGTTTCTGTTGATTGAATCGGCTTTCGTTTTCAGCAGTTTTCCTCCTTGTGAACATGAACCACATAACGTGTCTGTGACTTACTGATTTAATGTCCGTCTGTCCCACACATCCTTCTTGGGTAGCTCACATCACGTGGATGCTGTCTGTAGACACTGCTTGATAAAAGAAAATAAACCTCTTACATTTTAACCCTGCAGCGTTCAGTCAGTGATTTAACACGCAAACCGTTCTCGACATTCCTTCAAAGGTTTTCAACAGAGTCCGCTGCTCCGCGTCATTTGGAAAGTGAGGGGACGGGGTGGAGTTAGAGGGAAAGAAAAGTGAGATCAATCAAGGAAAGAAAACTTAGTCTGCCATTTAATTCCAAATGTAAACCCGCTGTGTCATCGTGATCCATGTCTATACAAGGCGTGTGTCTTCTCAGTGTCGAAGGCAGACTGCATTCCACATCCTGTGCTGTGGACCACACATGAGAAGCCATGATTATGTTCACATTGTGAGGAAATGCTGACATCTGTGAACTTACAGCAGATCAAATATTTCTATTCCCATCATTTTCTTTTTCTTTAATTATTTTCTGCATTGCTAACAGACTTTTGCACTTGGGGTAAGGCCACCTTGGGAGGGACCTTCCAGTGCGGTGTGGACATATCACAATCCTTTTTCCTCCGTTTCTCCACCCCATTAAGGCATGTACCCAGGGTGTTTCTTCAAGCCGCCAGGGTTAGTATTCAGACCTGGGTCAGCCCTTTGGAATAGGACTCCCTAAGCGCAGCACGTAACCCCTGTGCTAAGGGGCTGGCTCCACCATTACTCCTGGGGTATTTCATTCTGCAACAACAGGGTAATACATTAAAGGATTATTTTTGGCACATCCTGATTAAAGTGTATTGCAAATAATCATCTCCTCGGTAAGGTAATGTGAGCATGTGTACAAAGTGGGGGAAAAAAAGACATAGTGAAATGGTAAGTATACTGCTTTAAAGAGAACATCAGCAGGTAATTATTTCATAGGCTAGAAAAGTGATATGAAAGCAAAACACAGGCACAAAATGAGTAAAAGTGCAGAAGCAGGAATGGAAATAGGATGTGGGAGTTCTCTGAGCCAAAGTGTGTAGAAGGAAAAGGGTTCTGGAAAGAAGGTGATGGATGTAGGTTGGGCAAGAAAGGAGGTGATGATCCGATTGTGAAAGGAAAGAGTGAAAATTGAAAACATTTTAAAGAATCTGGACTTAGACAATAGAGATACAACAGTTTTTTTAAAAAAGAGTAGTGCGGCATTTTGTAACATTATAATGGAATAACAATTTAACTGATGAAAAAGGAAATTAGAGGACAAAGTATTAAGTGGCTATTGCAAAAATGTAAGTCTTTGATACATAACAATTAAATCTAAAGTCTATATTAAAAAGTCGCCTCTGTTGGGCCCGCAGGGGGCATAGTGGCTAATAGTCCATAGTCCATAGTCCACAGCACTGGACTCCCACATGGCCAAATGTGGTTAGAGTCCTGGACCTGGCGGCTTGAAAATCACCCAGGTACATGTGCATATGTGCCCCACATCCCAGGAGAAGGGAGGAGAAGGGATTGCGGCGTGGCTATCCCCCCTGGGTGATGGGTGATTCCTTCCTTTACCTCCCACTGTCTCTCACTGTCTCTCTGGTTAGCACACATGGTCTATGGCAAAATAAATAAATAACACGCACATGTACACACACACAAATAAGACCTGTTAAGTAACTGTACCCAAGGGACCAGCAGTTGGCGTAATGGCTATGTTGCTGGACTCCCATGTAGTCAACTGTGGTTCGAGTCCCAGACCCGGTGGCTTAAACTCACGTCGTACCCAAGACCCCGAGAGGAGAATGGAGGAGAAGGGATTGTGGCATGGCCGTCCCCCCCAGGGGGTGATTTTTTGCTTTCTTTCTCTCTGCCTCTCTGTCTTTGTGGTGAGCGTACGTGCCCTATAGCAAAAACCTCTCAAGAAAAAAATTTAAAAAAGAAAGAAACTGTACCTCAAGCAGGAACTGAACACATGTGGACCATAAAAAAGAGAAGAATGCTGGGACTGAAATACAGAATCCCTGACAGACTAAACCGTGAAGGAGGACGTCTCAGGTGAGAGAATGAGGATTTAGATACAAGAAGAATTAAATAGAAATACAGGACAACGGGCCTGTGCCCAGAGAAGGTCCCACATGCAGCAAGTCAGTGTCTCCCCCTAGTCAGCCGCTTTTGCTTTAATTCTATGTGAAATGGAAGAGCTTTTTAAAAAATTGCAGTTTAGAACCTTATCACCTTTCAGACTCCCACTCACAGTTCTCCACTTTTTCGAAATCAATTCAAATGGATCCACTAGTTAAGATTTGACAGATCAATCAATGCGTTAATCATACCTGACAATTTATCAAGTTGTGTCAATTTTTCAAGTGAGAAATACTTTAAGAACAATATTGCTATTCATGAAAACCAACAAAGTAGGATGGCAATGAACAACCCAGTGTTAGTCTTACGTTGTAGGCTCGTTTCCACGCCTGAGTAAGGGAACCGAAGCAGCACCTCGCAGACGTCTGCTTCACTTTTCCCGGCTGCTGTCGGGTACCTTTATTTTACCTGCTGTCGGGTACCTTTATTTTACCTGCTGTCAGGTACCTTTATTTTACCTGCTATCAGGTACCTTTATTTTACCTGCTATCGGGTACCTTTATTTTACCTGCTGTCAGGTACCTTTATTTTACCTGCTGTCAGGTACCTTTATTTTACCTGCTGTCAGGTACCTTTATTTTACCTGCTATCAGGTACCTTTATTTTACCTGCTATCAGGTACCGTTTCTGCCAAGTCTCATTGACAGAAATAAGTTCTGAAGGTCATGCTATCAAAATTCTCATCTGCTGCCTTAAGTCTTGGTAAACGTTCCTATCTTTCTAAAAGGCTAACCCTTAACCACATAAGCATAGTTTTTTGTTTGCAATTAATAAATTGCATAGTCCTGTTGATAAATGGAAAAGAACTTGGATTTTTATTAATATACAGGCACAACAGAAACCTATCTCTATGAAATCGGTGGGTCTGCATTTCTATTTTATAGAAGTTTATAGTTACATTTGATGAAGTGGAGAAATTTTAACAATTGTTCTTTTATACTTGAGTTTAGTAATAACAAATCCTCAGCATGTTAAGACTTGTGTTCAAGTTCAAAATTAATTTCATGCATAGTACAATTTGACTGAGAAAGAACAGACTCAAATTCCAAACATAGTTTGCTTTAATGCTTGGTAAAATCTTTGAAAAAAGTTTTCAGTTTGCTACTTTTCTAAGAAGAATCAAAATTCCCTCATTAGTATTTCAATTGAAAAAATGTATCATTATTCATGTATATAATATATATATAATATATACATGTATATTAATTATATATATATATATATATATATATATATATATATATATATATATATAATTCCTTTTGCATTTCCATGAAAAGTACAATATTCCTTTACAACTGGACCCATAAACCTGTTAAAAGTTATAAAACTCAAGTGGAAATTGTCATAATAATCAAGGCAGATACATGAATACATACACATATATATATATGTCATTGTATACACACACACACACACACACACACACACACACACACATATATATAAAATATACAGTTGCAGTTTGAGTTCTGGACCTGGTGGTTTGCTTGCTCTCTCTCTCTCTCTCTCTCTCTCTCTCTCTCTCTCTCATTGTGTTTCTCTCTGGTGAGTGGATGAGCCCAATAGTGAAGTTAAAAATTATAATAACGAATAAAATAAATCAAAAAATAACTCTTAGGCCACCCAGCTAGGTGGTGCAGGTGGCAGAGCAGGGGCCGCAGTGTTGGAAGGCCATGTCCAGCCCAGGTCTGGGTCCACAGCCAGTGGCCTGGAACACACAGAATGCATGCACAGCCCGAGTCCTGAAGGGCTGGAGGTGATCACGTGTGAAGGGACCCTCGTGAGGGTGCTTTATCTCTCTCCGTCTCTCTGTCTCCATCACACATGCACACACAATCTCTATCATGAACAAAAGAATAAAACTTAGGAAAAAATGGTTGAACGTTGAGGCGCTGCCCTCTGCGTCTGTTTACCCACTATGTTCACACCAGATTTGCTCCTTAGTTCTGCCTTTGAACTGCTAGCCCAGGACAATCAACATTAGATCTAGTGAAGAAAATATCATTTATTACTTCCTCTAGCTCAATAAACATTTTACACATGAACTGTCCTTTGTAGTAATAACTATTATACATTGAAGGAAAGTAAATGTATCAACTAAATTAAGGGTGTTAATACATCGGATGCTAATTTTGTACCATTTTAAAATGTGATTGCTGGTAGAAAAGACGTGCTGTTTAATTTTGCCTGTTTTACGTAAAACTGCTATGGCACGTCTACAGTGGACAGCCGTTAACCACCTCCCTTGGTGTGTGTGTGTTTGTGTGTGTGTGTGTGTGCGTGTGTTCTAATTTGGATAAATACAAAAACAGAAATACATTTGGGAATACTAAAGAATTGTGCTAATATTCAAACATATTCCATTGGTATTTTGGAATCATATTTTGGACCAAATCAAGAACCACAAAGAGCTCTTCAACATTTACTTCTTTCATGTAAGAGAGAAAAACTGGCAGTCGCCCTGGACAGCGTCCATGCCCAGCCCGCCCCCATCGCCCACCAACCCAGCTCCCGGGCTCAGGGACAGCTGGGGACATGACCCAGGACCTTTCCCGTGGGTCCAGTTCCATCACTCCCACACATACTGACCCACAGAAAGTGTATTAACTGTAAGAGCGTTGTGTAAGTCTGCAGCGTGAGGAAACCACGGGATCTCGCCGCTCCTACAACATCCAGTTAGGAGGGGATGGGGAGATTGGGGAGCACCACAGCAATGAGTCTAGACTCCGGAGAGCCCGTGAGGTCACGTAAACGGAGGATGTGTCACTGTGTGTATGATTTACACAATGCAACAGCCCTCATCAAACACACACGTGCATGGAAGTGCGAATATTAAAATTACTTCTCTGACTTTTCCACAATTACTCGTCAACAAGTTACAAATGCAAATATTATAATGATATAGAAAAAATTCTCAATTCTTTGAGACTTGAGAGATAGATTGAAAGATAGAACTTTTACCTAACAAGCCATCTTTCTCTAAATATATATGCATATATATGTAAATACAGATAAACAAGTAAGCATATATATTTAAACAAATATTTAAATATTTAAACAAATATTGACAAACAGTCTTTGAAAAAGAAATTAAGATAGGCACAATCGCAGATTTCTCATGTAATAATGAAAAATAAAATAATCTGCGAAAATAACGTGGAGATTTTGACATTGCATAGAGAGTGAAAACCTGCGATGAAAAGTCTGTTTCGCTCTGGTAAAAAGGCAGTCCTGGGAAGCCCACAGAATCACGGTTTCCTGGAGCTGGCGAAGGAGCTAAGCTCGCCGAGTGGCCACCACAGCGAGGGACCGGACCACGCAGCCTTCCGGGCAGCGCGGGAGAACAGCGGCCGGGTGGAAGCCGGCGGGAAGGCCACGCGCTGTAGGGAGTTCTGGAAGGTCACCGAGGCAGCCCCTTGGCTGGCACGGCTTCCTGGGCGCGGACTCGGAGAGTGCAGTCCACAGCCTTCCAGTACAGCTCGGAGAAAGGCGGGAGCTGGGCGGGAGGCAGAGGCAGCTCAGGGGGCCTGGCAGGCCGGGTGACCAGCTGTGTGGGCGACAGGCCTGTCCCCATACTTCCTCTTCTGGCCAAGGGAGAAAAACCAAACTCGGTGAAGGTGGGAGCAGTCCTGAGCCTCGCACCCAGGGAACAGGCAAGGCTCCATGTTTCTGCATAGTAGGGGTCAACGCAAAACCCCTGCTCTGCTCGGAGGGAGGAGCAGGGAGCGCTCTTCCCACCCTCAGGGTGCAGGGAGGGCGTTGCTGCTGGACGGTGGGAAGGAGCCGCAGGGAATCCTTCCCGAGACGCCCGCCATACTCTGCACTCCGCCTGCCTCTCTCACCCGGGCCGGGATGCTCAGCCCGCTCGCTGATGCCTTCTCTGCACAATAAATCCTCATATGTATATACATATTGATACATATAACTACATATGCAACTTTAGATCGCTATGTATAAAACCATCTATATAAATATATATATATCAAAACAAAAAAGAGTAGGAAGAATTATATAGGACTGACGTTTCTGTATCTCACTGAATCATTTTTGTGTGTGTATATATTTACATATGTAAGTATTTAAAGTGATGTGATATATATATATGTATATCTTCCAAAGAAGCATATAATAATTATGACTTTACATGATTTCATATCTTTAAAATGAACAGAATAAATGAGAATAAGTATACGTTTATATTGTTGGAATAATCTTATTTACCATTTCTGATTTTTTAAATTTTTTTTTAGGTTTTTGCCATGGGCCGTGAGTGCTCACTAGAGAGACAGAGAGAGGAAAAGTAAGAAATCCTCCCCCAAGGGGGATGGCCACGCCCCAGCCCCGTCTCCTGCGTTTCCTGCTCAGGGTTTCCGCACGCGTCTTCTAGCCACCAAACGCAGGGCTCGGACCGCAGCCGGCCTGTGGGAGTCCAGCCCCGGGAGCTGCACCCCTGCTGGCCGCACCCCACTCCGACATGCTGTGCTCCCCTCGCCTCCTCCACGCCTCTGCCATCCAGTGTATCGCATAACTCCATGTAATAGGTCCAACGATAAAGCAGACACACATTTACTGCACAAATATATTTTTATTCATTAAAAGAAGAAATGCATATTAATCATTTTTTTTTCGATTACAGAATTACCTTTATTGGTGATGTGTGTGGGGGCGTGTGTATATTAAAACTACCATCTCTGGTTACATGTTTTCAGTCTGAAGAAATTTATTTAGCACTCTTTTTTTACCCCTTTCTTTTTTGGAGAGGTTTTTGCTATAGGGCACATCACTCACCAGACAGACAGAGACAGAGAGATAGAAAGTAAGAAATCACCCCCCAGGGGGGTGGCCATGCTGCAGTCCCTTCTCCTCCATTCTCCTTTCAGAATCTTGGGCACGCACACACACGTGCCCGGCTTGAGTTTAAGCTGCCGGGTCCGGGACTTGAACTGCAGTCAATTACATGTGAGTCCAGCGACATAGCCATTACGCCAACTACTAGTCCCATGTTTAGCATTCTTGTTAGGTGGATCTGCTAACAAAAATGGCAGTTTTTGGTTATCTGGTAATGTAGTCATTTCAGCAGCTATTAAAAACATTTATTTCTTCCACGAGGAGTGGTCGGCACCACCACCGTGTTCTGAAGGCTGTCCTCTGGCCCCAGCCTGTCTCCCCCGCCGTTACCCGTTAGTGACTCAGCAGGACTGGCCTCGGGACACACAGGTCTGCCCGTTGCGACGCTGACGTCAGCCCCGAGTCCCGCTGGGCCAGTGCGCCACCTGCAGGTGGCGGGTGAGAGCAGGGCTTTCTGGGGCAGCCGTCCGCCGTCTCTCGCGCTGTCGGCCTCTGCGGGCATCGCTTTCAGCTGCCAGGCCCCACTAATTGCTGGCTGAATTCGCTGCTGGTTTCCAGACTATCCTGGGAGGCAGAACACTCCCCAGCTGCCCCAGTTAAACTCAAAGGACGATGCAGGAGGAGCGTGGAGGTCCGCCCTGGAGGTCTGCTCTAACCTGTCTTCTCTGCTGTCTTCTCCCTGGCTAGCTTTGCTAAATTAGATTCCTTTAGCTTGTTGCCCACATTCAGCTTCCAGCTCCCTCTCGGTGCATTGCCACCAAAATCTTCATTTTTCTAAGAAAGCACTTGAGCTTGAGACTCTCCTCAGGGTTCTCATGAGGACTGGTCTGTTGCTTCCTGGTTTTCAGACTTGCCTCTTCTGTGTTCTTATCGTATCAAAATAACTGAGCTACTGCTCTGGTGTGTGAGGAAGAGAGCTGCCCCTGACTCTTTTATTAAGTTCCCTTGTTCCCCTCCCATGTAGCGCATGTGCTTACTGGAGAGAGAGAGAAGGAAAGTGAGAGATCAACCCTAGGGTGGATGACTGCACTGCAAGCCTTTCTCCTCCGTTCTCCTCCAGGACTTGGGGCATGCGCGTGCACACACACACACACACACACACACACACAGAGTCTCAAGGCTGGGCCCCGGGCTCGAACCACAGTCGGCCACGTGGGAGGCCACTGCCTTCACCACGCCACCTGCTGGCCCCAGTTGGCCCTGCCTGTGAAGTGCTATTCCAGCTTTAGAAGCAAGGCCATGGGTGGGGGACCGTGGTAAGTCAGTAAACTGATGTGAGTGACTGAACTGCTGCTTTTTAGGTTCTTAACGCCTCTTTTTTGTCTCAATAGAGCATATGTTTACTCCTCGAGACTCTCAGATCACCCTGGTAAAAACATATGTCCTGAATGCTCTTAAACTGAGAACTGAACAAGCTTCATTCAGGTAGGTGTTTTCTATTTAACATTCTCTAATTCTCTGATGTCAGCGTTAATAGACAAATAATGAACATTTGGATAGGCTGTGTCTTTCTAAAACATTTGCCATCTCAATTTAAATTTAATTGGTTATGTAAACATGTTTGTTATGTTAAACATTAATCTGTTTATGTTATTAAACTCTAAATTAATACACATCATCTTTTAATTAGTTATAGAGGTAGCTTGTACATTTTTGTAGGTGTCAGACTTACCGTAAGAAGCAAGCTGATAGAAAATAGATAAAGAACGTTGTATCTTTGGTATCCTACAGAAACAGCACTGTTTTGGGGGATATTTATATTTCTTTTCTGAGATTTAGTCATCAAAGCAAAAGTATGCCATCCAAGGTTGAAAATAATGAATATTGCTTAAATTTCTTTTCATTATTGATGAAGTTCTGCTTCTCCTAACATCCAACATGATATAGCTAATCTCTAAGTTTCTTACACATTGTGCCTAAAATTGTACAGTGTTATCCAACTGCACTCACCCTCTTTCTGTTAGTATTATGTTTTCTATTTTTGCTAATAATATTAGTTATGACTATTTGAGCTAAATATTGCCATCCACAAGAATCATACCATTTTAAAGAAAATTATAATGGAAAATAAATAAATGTATTTATTATGGTTGTAATGCTGAGTATAGAATTCTAAATTCTTTCAGAAAAGTCTAAGTACAATTTTTGCTTTATAAAATGATTACTAGTTGAAGGACTGGCAGGTGGCGTGGTGGTTAAGGGCCCTGGACTGTTGCATGTCCAACCGCGGTTCAAGTCTCAGACCTGGCAGCTTGCTTTCTCACTTTCCCTCTCTCTCTTTCACTCTGTCCCTCTCAGTCAAATTAAAATAAATAAAGTTAAATGAAATAATTATTAAAAAAATTATTACTAGCTTAAAATCCTCCTAAAGAGCCAGCAGGTGGCATGCTGGTTAAGGCACTAGATTCCCATATTGCTGACTATGATTGGAGTCCTGGGCCTGGCAGCTTGCTTTCTCACTATGACCCCAGACAGCAAATCTGAATCTATATGAAAAATAACTAGAAGGATGTGTCATAACTGGATAACTCATATATTGCTAGTTCAAGTGAAAAATGGTATAGTAACTTCAGAAAAGAGTTTGACAGTTTCTTTTAAATCTAAAAAAATACACTTAACATATGACCCAGGAATTGCACTCCTGGCATACATTCAGGTGAGCCAAAAGATTTGTACGTGAAGAAACATGCATGGATATTCATAGAGGCTTTCTTCATAATTCCAGAAACAGAAAACTTTTGATGTTTTCTTAAGTGGGTGAATGGTTAGGCAAATAGTAGGACATCCATATCATGGAAAATTCCTTAGCAATCAAAAAGAACAAACATATCGATGCTGACAACTTAGATAACTTCAAGGAAACATTGCTCAGTGGGAAAAAAAAACAAAACAAAACAATAAACAGTCCCAAAGAATATATATTGCATGAATTTAATTATATAACATTTGTTTAAAAAAAAAAGTACAATTCCTGGGTCATATGTTAAGTGCATTTTTTAGATTTAAGAGAAACTGTCAAACTCTTTTCTGATGTTACTGTACCGTTTTACACTTGACCTAGCAATATTTGAGTTATCTAGGCAGGGTGGTTAGAGGTGGATGGATGGACTCCCACATGGCCAACCAGTTTGAGTCCCAGATTTGGTGGTTTGAAAATCAAGTTGGTGTCTGTGCGTGCATGCCTAAAATTCCAAGAAGAAAATGGAAGAGAAGGGATTGTGGCATGACCATGCCCCTTGGGAGGTGATTTCTCACTTTCTCTCCACTTCACTAACACTTCAGTTTTGGACTTCCAGCCTCCAGAACTGTGAAGCTATCAATTTCTGGTTTGAGCCACTTAGTTCATGTTACTTTGTTACAATAGTCCTAGAAACCAAAGTAAGGAATCAATTACTGCAAGGTAGTTTACACAGACTATGGAACTGTCCCGGGAGGAACAGAAACAGTCAAGAAGTTGCTGTGATATTTACATTATGTTAAAATGATTTTCATATGAAATTCTATGCTGAAGTCAAACAGGTGGGAAGAGCGTGCAACCCTCCCTGACACTTTGGTATGAGATTAAAATCCAGAAGAGCGGTCATCGTCTCCTTTGTGAAAGGACCTTGAGAAATGCCATGTCCCCAAGTCACCTCTGCACCGGCAGAAAAGCTCTAAGGGCAGCCACTCACTGCCTGCAACCATTGCACACCTGAAATGTGGTTAGCGTGACTGAGGAACTGAAGTTTCAGTTGCATTTAATTCATTTACATTTAACTTCCAACTACGCCAGGTTAGTATCTGCCACGTTGAATGGCACTAGACTTCTCAAGGTTCTACATCTAATCCATTCGTTTAGTGGAAATGATCCTTACAGTCTGGCATGCAGGACAGAGGACTTCTCGTTCACGGTCTTATTCTGACCACTTATCTGTGTAAACCTGATTAAGCCATAATGCCTTTGGAATTGTTTACTTATCCTTGAAATGAAGAACTGGAACTCCCGAAGGTCTCATGTTTCTATGCATGATGTCACCTGGTGTTACCATTTTGCTTAAAATTTTTAACTCTGGCTGTCTTGCCTGGCTCACATTCCCTCAGTCTCAGCTGGATCATAAAAATAATACTTTCTACACAAATCAAATTACCGCCCCAGGGACTAGAGCTCAAGGCTCTGTCATTGCATGGAAGCTGTGCTCTGTCAGAAGAGGGGCTTTTCCAAGCGGGCTGATTGAACCATCAGCGGCATGCATGCCTTTTCACTGACAGAGCCTCCGTCTTCCGGCTGACAGGCAGTGGGTGGCAACAAGCTCTCTGACAAGCCAGCTCCGTGGTGCATGCCTCAAGTGATGGGATTACATAAAGGAAAACATTTTAAAAATCAAATTACTGTCAATGCCATGGTTCTTTAAAACCAGAGGAAGACTTTCCTCTGTTTCTTGTTTCGCAGAGGACTTTGCCAAGGAAGAACACTGGCATTGTTCGCTTCCAGAGATTAGGGTGGGCCTGATTCAGCCTGGCAGGGGGAGTGCTGTTCCGAGGAAGATTCTTGGCTTTCAGCTCAATTAAATTAATACATACATGGCTCCTCTGAACCAGGCACAGTGTACAACCAGGGAACAGGGATGAACGCGATGCTCTTGCTGTCCATAAAAAATCATCAACCCAGCAAGGAATGAACAAACAAATGAAACAAGTATTTTAAAATTGTTGCCAGGTGACTTTTAACTCTGTGTAAATATTCACATTTGTATTTTGCAGACTTGCTCATTTGAGTCCTTGCTAATATGGCGTTAAACAACTGTGGTGTTATTGTGCTTTATATAGTGACATTGCTTTTCCAAATTAGTACATATTTATTTGAGGAACAAGTGGGCATCGCTCTATTAGCGAGCTGACTTTCAACAGAGGTGTTCTCTGTTTCCTTAGCTACATCGATCCTCTAAGCTTCGAATTCTGGTTTCTCTGTGCTGCTCCTATTCTCTTGTCCATTCATTTATGAAATATTTATTAAATAGCTCTTGCTAGGCTCTGCTATAGATGCTGCTTATACAGGGGGAAAAAGAAAGAAAGACCCACCTAACCGGCTTACTTCCTAGTGGGGGAAGAAAGGAGATGGGGGCATACAGTGTTATTCTTCTCTCCTCACTCTCACCTTGACTCACTGCCCACCCCTGCTGCTATTCTTGGCCATGCTTCAGCCAGTTTCCATTTCTATTTGCTTTGTTATTTATGACTTTCCAGGAGATTCTATCATTTTTTATTTCTCATTTTAATCATGGCAGCTCTCAACTACAGGGTACAGAAATCCCTGGGGAAAGGGATAGAAGAAAAGAGACACACGCGTGCACAATGTAGTGGTGCTAAGTCAAAACTCAGAGGAGGCATGACATTTCCCAGCGCTAGTGGGGACACTTCCCCGAGCTAGCGATCTTTGCTAAGATGCTAAGCTGCCTCAGTGCAAGTCAGAGTCACAGTGAAATGTGACGGATCTTTAATAAACAATAACACAACTCTCCAACTTATACTGCATTTTTAGAAATCATAGTATAAATGGGTCTCTACAATTAATTCAATCACATATAATCTAAATATGTTAGGATTAACAACTTCATTTTAAGATGTCAAGTGCTAACAAGGCCATGTTGTTCAGACCACGCAGGTTGTCTACAGTGCGTTAGTCCGAGGCTCGGAGACACTGGGGGGTGTGAGCCTTGTTCTAATTCTGCAGCTGAGTTCAGGGACTCGGGTGTGCTGGACTTCATTCCCCACAGGGGCTGAGTGACAAGTGAGGAAGGCGTACATGCTGAGTGTCTGGGGCCGGCCCTTCCTCTAAGGCATCATGGGATGGAAGAACACCTGCCCCTGATGAGGGCACAGGACAGCGCGGTGTGTTCCAACAACCCCAGTTTGGTCTGAACCTAAGCCTGAGCATCCTGGAGTCTGACGTGACTCTTTCTCAAATCCCTTCTTCCAAGAGCAGGTGGAGAGTCTATGCTTTAGAGCTCGGCACCACCACTTCTTACCGAGAACGATGCTTTTCTCTGTCACCTCGTTTGGCTGCCGCGACTCCTATACATGCGGTGTCGATGAATGAAATGATAGACCATCCAGAGCAGTCTCTGTGGGACAATCCCAGAGTGATGAATGGAGTGGAGGTGGGAAGCCGAGTGCCATGCTTCGTTGAGCTGCTTCTCTCCTGTGTCTTGGATGTAAAGATTTATCCTGGCAAATGGAATTCCCAGAAGAGTATGAAAACTATACTCTCATCTCTTAGGGGTCTGGCTCATTAGATTACATTACAATTTTTAAAAGAAAGAATTATGGCATTTTCTTGGTTATTATGAGCTGCTCTGAAGAAGATGGAGACCACAGAGTTTGCACAAATACCAAGGAAAGAACTCCTGGGTTGTGTGATGTATGCTTCTAAGCCATGAGACAGGCTTGTTACAACCTTGGACAGATGTGGGGATGCAGTGATGAAAGATCAAAGATGAAAGAAAAGTTCAAAATATTTAGCATGAGATCTGTTCCAAGTGACATGGTGATTAACATCAGACTGCAGTTTGGAAGTCATGGCTGAGTGCTGCAGTCTTGCTGCACCGAGGGCCTACCCTTCTCAGGTGTATTAGAAACCTCTGATCTTTCTTATTAAAGTGGACAGCAGTGAGAAAGGTCGAAATAGCACTGGCTCTCAGGAAGACTTCAGAAAGTCTGACTTTCTAATTAAAGAAGGAAGATATACAAACATTTGTGGTGTGGGACAAGCAGCTGGCGTAGTAGTTAAGGCACTTAACTCTCCTGTGGTTGACCATGTTCAAGACCTGGACCCGACAGCATGATACTCACACTGGGTGCATGTGCATGTGTGCCCAAAACCCCAAGAGGAAAATGAATGAGAAGGGATTGGAGCATGGCCTACCCCCTAGGGGGTGATTTCTCGCCTTCTGTCTCTCTGTCTCTAGTAAGCACAGGTGCCCTATAGGAAAAATAAATAAATAAATAAAAATAAAAACTCTCAAGAAACAAACAAACAAAGCTTTGGGGTATAAAAATGATAGCAGATACTTACACAGTCCTGAGCATCCCCAGGCACTCTGTTCCAAGCTTTCTGTGTTCTAGCCCTTTTCAGACTCATGGGGGATGAATTAGGGACTGTGACAACTCTCTTTACTGAAGGAAGGAAACGAAGCCCTGAGAGGTGCAGTAACTTGGCTAACGTCACACAGCTACCAGAGGCGGCTCTGGGATACAGATCTGGGATGGTGGTTCCAGCGTCCATGCCTCCGCCCCTGCAGAAGGGACCTTGGACACAGATTAGACGTGCTCTGGCAAGGCCGTGGCGATCGCTGGTGGCCCTCTGGCAGCCCACAGTGGAGAGCTCGCCTCTCTGGGAGAAACAGCTGACCTCACTCGGGCGGCCGGCGGCCCCTCTCCTCGCTCTCTCGCGCCTCGTGCCTGGGCCCAGTGGCAGACAAAGCAGGGTCTGAAGAAGCGAAGGAAAGGAGCGCTGGCTTTTCCCTTTCCGCGTCAGCACACGTCAAGATTGTGTACGTGGAGCGAAAGATAAAAGGAAAAAGTTTAATGAATGAACCTAAGAAAGTTATGTTTTATTTGCTGTCATCAATGCAGCAGGGAGTTACTCGATTGGCAAGTCTAACGGCTGTCCTACTATGGGAGGGACAGAGTGAGGACGCCCTCCTGAGACAGGCTTTTAACTGAGTTTGGGGAGTACCAGTGACCAGAGCAGGTGGAGGAAAAGCTACACAATAACAAGGAAACGAAGCCCTTGCGGCGCAACCGGCCTCCCCTCGCAGGTGTGTGATCTGTCACTCTTCCTCGCGGACCTCGGGAAGACAGATGTCAACACAGTGCATTTCGCCACCCAGAATGTGTGGCTACTTTTATGATTTTGAAATGAGCAGTGCCCCCAGAACGGGAAATGTTGTCATATTAGAGCACTTGTCATTCGGATTTGCTGAAACAATAGGTTTTGCCAGAATTCGCGCTTTCTGAACATGATTGCCTTTTAGGCGTTCTCGCAAATAGATTTATTAGCTTTCACTCTGAATAAACAGCCGCGAGCGCTATGCAGATCAGCCCAAAGCTGTTAGCGAGGACGTATCTCCACTGTTTCTGGCAGCATCCGTTACTTTATGTCCTGCCCTCTCTTGAGTTGATACATTGAGTTTTGTTTAAAAAATACAAGAAAATGCAGCAGAATGAAGCGGGACACTCTCTTCTGTGTTGTTTGGTTTGCTTTGTTCTACACCGAATTCTGGCAGTTCCCTGGTCTTCCTGTCTGTGAGCGTTTGCAGGAGCTGAAGTTTGCATCATTCTGTTGGTGGAAATGCGGCATTCACAGAGATGGATCGAGGCAAACAGGAATGAGTAGCAAACAAGAACTGAGCTGTCGTTGGAAATGCAGCTTCCCGGCAACTTTCTCTTCCCCCTGGGTTTGCTGTTTATGTGTTTCCTTTGGTGGGTGTTGATTGCTGTTCTGAAGGAATAAATAAGCACATAAAATTTTATGGCTTAAGAGATCATGCTGTTTTGTCAATTAAAATATTATTAAGTTTTAAAAAAGAAACTTTTAAATTACAGAGGAAACTTCAGATTTATAAAGGGAGGAGGAAAGATGAAATAAATGTACGAGGAAATGAAGAATAGAGAGAGCAGAAAAGTAACAGATTTTCAGGATCAGCTTGAAAGGAAAAGGCACCTCCACGGCAGCGCTGACTACAGGCCACGCTAGGTAGGAAGCACAGGCATTGGGACCAGCACGTGGAGTGATGGGTAAGTGGCTGTACTCCCACAGAGTTGGCCACGGTTCAGTCAGGACCCGAGGCTTAAAATTCACACTGGTGTGTGTGCATGCATGCCCAAAAGTCCAAGAGGAGAATGGAAGAGAAAGGATTGTGGTGTGACCATCCACCTGGGGGATGATTGCTTGCTTTCTATCCCTCTCTCTGGTGAGCACACATGCCCTATAGCAAAAATCACTCTGAAGAGAAGAAGGAAGGAAGGAAAGAAGGAAGAAAGGAAGGAAGGAAGGAAGGAAGGAAGGAAGGAAGGAAGGAAGGAAGGACAGAGAAGAGAGAAGAGAGAAGAGAGAAGAGAAGAGAAGAAAAAAGAAAAGAAAAGAAAAGAAAAGAAGAGAAAAGAAAAGAAAACACAGGTATTATCGACACAAATGTATCCAATCATGACACTATTTTTGAAGTAGACTCCACACCTTTTTGTTCTTGTTTTAGTTCCTGTGGGATAAACTCAGAGTACACATGGGGGGACGTGTCACACTGCCGGTCTGCTCGTGGGAGTGCTTCTCTTCTGAAATATTATGGAAAGGCTCCTGAAGGCCAGCCATGAATGGGCTGTGCTGCATGTCTGATATTGCTCTATGATATGTTTTCCTCCAAGGAAAGTGTAGCATGTTCATGTAGCTACTTTTCATATTTTTAGTTAAAATATATTTTTGTTTTTGAGAGAGATTTTTGCTATAGGATATGTTCTCGCTGGGCAGACAGAGACAGAAAGCAAGAAATCACCCCCAGTGGGGATGGCCATGCCACAATCCCTTCTCTATTCTCCTCTTGGGATTTTGAGCATGCACACATATACACAGCCAGTGTGAGTTCAAGCTGCTGGGTCTGGGACTTGAACCATGGTTGACTATGTGGGAGTCCAGTGCCTTAACCACTATGCTACTTACTGGTCCCTAAAAAAGATGCTTTAATTACAACAAAAATATTGAGGTCCTCTCTGGTGGTCCAGGGTAGCAACAGTCCACGGTACTGCGGCCACGTGAGAAGGCCCAGGGTCTGCCTCCTGGGGTCTCCTGTTCACAGCCCACTCACGTGTCTGTGATCCGGGGGTAAGGTGGACTGTGGCATGCCAACTCTGTGGGTGCCTTTCTCTCTCTTTCTGTCTCCTGCTCTCATGACAGAAATAAATCATTTTTTTCTTCCTCCTATTGTATACACTTTCAAAAAGAAAAAAAAAGGTGAAGTGTCCTATGATTGGAATTGGATTGGTAAAGTTGAGATTGGTTCATGCATTTTCTGCATTCTCTGTTTTCCCACCTTACTCAAAGAAATAGAACATTTCTCTGAACTAAATATTCTGTCCCTTTATCCTCAGAGAAGGCTCATGTAGGCAAGTTCAGCACACAAGATGGAGAAAAATGGAGTCCTCTTTAAACTGAATGATTCCATCCAGTCTTACAGGACTGAGAAAATGTGTGCAAATGAAGCTGCTGGCCTAGCGTCCTCACTAGACCGCAGACATTTCTATTGTGGTATTGAACGCTGCGTGGCGTTGGCATCTATCTTCCCGTTTTCTCCCACGAACACACAGCAGTAAAGAGCTGAGGTTCGGGCGGTGTGGGAAACCTTTTCCTCTTACCTGACGAGCTCGTCTCCAAGCTGCGAAGTAGCGATGCTCAGGCCAGTCCCACCCACCTCGTAAGCCAAGCACAGGGAGAAACTGTCCGATAAATTCGTACTTTCTGCATCTTGTAGCAAACTTTTACTAGTCTGTCAAAATAGAATACATTATTTTTTCTAGTACATAGTACTTCAGACTATGTGAGTCTAGGGTATATTGGACATCATAATGATAAAATACGTTGATGTTCATTTAGTAATTGGCATATGATAATGCTATTCTAAGCATTTTTTTCGGTTGGGTTTATTTATTTTGTTGTGTAATTTATTTTTATTCTGAATTACACATGGGAAGGAAGATACTATCACCTTTCAGGGTTTTTTCCTTCTTTAAGCAAGACAGAGTGCACCTCCAACAAGACAGAGTGCACCTCCAAAAAGTCAGAGTGCACCTCCAACAAGTCTTCCTGCTGTGACCCCACTCCAGACCCCCCCCCCCCCGCCCCCCAGATCATGGGCACCACGTGCCTGGAGGACTCAGGGAGGTCTCAGAGCCCAGACCAGGAACCCTCCCTCCCGGTCCCCTGGCCGACCATCACATGTCGCCATTGTGCCGTTGTCTGGGTCATCCAACGATCTCGATCTTACTTGAGAGCGGCTCCCAAGAAAATTCTACTTTGATGCCCAAAGTGAAGCCACACAGCTTCCCTCTCCACCCAGGTCATGGAGATGAGGCCACTGAACCGGAGCTGGGGGCTCCCACCCCTCCTGCACCGCCCCTGCCTCCCTTCCCAGGGCCTGTGAGGGTCAGACACCATCACAAGTATGAGGCCAGGTGAGAGACCACCGAAAGCCAGTGCACGAGAGGCATCTTCTCTCCACCTGAGCCACAGCACATGTCTGTTCCTTACTTACCATGGACATTCTCAAGTGGAGAATCAGCCAATCGTCCCCCAGTCCCTGGGCCAATGCTAATGGCAACTTCTGGGTCACTGTCACGCACATGGTGGCATTTCTCTGCATTGCAAAGAAACAATCCAAGAGCAGTTATTTATCAGAATCCTGATGGAAACCAAATAGGAGGGGTGCACTAAGGAATTTAGGGTTGGTTAGGTAGGTGCTGAGTGGGTAAAGAAGACCACACTGAGTCAACACTACTGCCACAGATGGTAGCAAACTGGACTGCACTGCTGGAAACCACATGGCTGACTGTAGGTTTGGATCCCCGATCAGTCTGAAGACACGCCAGGCATGTGTTCCTAAGATCGATGACCTGTAGTGCTGGGGAGAGAATTGCCTCAGAGGAGACCTGGTCCAGGGTTCTTGCTCTCTCTCTTTGGCTCTCATGTGCACATTTGCATTCTCTATTATAAAAAAATAAATATATATATTTTTCTTTAATGAAGAAGACGGCACCGAGGTGAGCCAGAAACAATCACTGCAAGAAGAGGCTGACACATGAGTCAGAGCAGATAACGGGAAAGCTGGTCTGATTGTAGTGTAGACGGTCAGGAGGGGTGCAGAGCAAGAGGGGCCTGAGGCTCCTGGGATGGGGCCCGTGGCTGCTGCTGCAAAAGGGATTCAATGACTTAGGAGCTGCCGAGCTCAGAGGATCCGAGGGTGGAACTGGCCGGTGCCAGTGGGGGTGGTGCTGTCCCTAAGGTCTGGGTGACAAGAAGAGCAAACACAGGAAGAAGAGATGTGTTTGCCTTTGTGTGCCTCACACTTTCCTTCCTGTGTGTTCTCTATTGTCAGAACAGAACAAAAAGGCAAGCTGAAACGAGAATGTTGTTTCCAGGTCTCAGACTCAGGATGATCCTACAAAGGGGAGCAGGGGCGGTGATGCAGAGACAGTAGCTTCATAGGCAGGACAGTGGGCTACTAGTTATTAATTCCCCGACGGCTCTGTTCTCTCATTTAGAAACTTTGCAATGTAATGATGTCCATTTTGAAGTACGTAATAAATATTTAATAAGCATAAATGTCATTATCGTCTAATAATTATAAATAGCACGTTATTATCATTGTTGTTCCTTAGAAAAATAACAGGATAGAGCAATTACTAATGAATGTTAACTATTAACACACTTTTTATTCATTGAGTTCTTGAAATACATGAAGGTGTGAGCGTGGTAAATAAGGGAAAAGGAAGCCTTTTGTTAACTTAGAGAAGGAATAGATCAATATTAAAATTCTGAGCCAACTCACAAAGCCACTCTCAGCTGACTATACCTGTCGCGTGGTAATCTGCCACCCTCCTGTGTGGGAGCCATACACCCAGCCAGAAGACAGATCAAATGAGGGAAATCTGTTGAACAAACATGTTAAAGCTATTACTTATTCCTGAATACTCTTTTAAACTACAAGGCGAATACTTACATAACGTTTCTATTCAAGTTACAGTTCACCTCTGAATATTCCTGTTTATTAAAATTTAAAGGTAGAACTGACATTACATGTGAAAAATATATATCACAGATAAAAATTTTATACTAAATCTCACTACTGACTCCAAATACTGCCAAATTCTTATTATTCATAGAAAAATAGTATTTCCTAACATTCTTCATTGGTAATGTGGCTCTGTACATGTGCTCAACTAGCACCCGTATTTTCAATGAGCATGTGGTTTATAACTATGTAAACCAAACTTATGAGCAAATTAGTGACATGCTTTTATTAAACACATTAGGTCATGATTATTTTAAAGTATGTATTTTGTGTCTCTAGAATAAGCAAGAAGCAACTGATACGCAATAAGCATTTCACTTTATATAAATTGCTGCATTTAATTAGCACAACAACCTTATGAAATAAGTGTTATTTTATTTTATAGATTAGAAAAGAATTTGAGAGACTTCCCAAGGTAATTATTTTTATGTAACAAAAACATTTATACCAAAGTCAATTATCCTTCTATTTTGCCACATCGTGTCAGCTCATATTTTAATATATTCTAAGTATCCCCAGTCAACAAATAGTCCCTTGAATGCTTATTAATCGCTTATGAACCAACCTGCTGAGAACTAAAAAATATTTTTAAAAATCAGCTCTATTCCTTTTTGGAAGACATTTCTCTCCTTTTGGAAGTCCATGCCAAAATCACTTAATTATTCATTGTTGTGGCCTGGCTAATGGTGTGTTCCCCAAAGGTTCACGTTTTGACATTTGGTCTCCGGTGTAGTAGCGTTGGGAGGTGGCAACACCTTTAATTGTCGAGGTTCAATTTGGTTGGATTAAGAAGTATCACTCTCGTGAATGGTTTAAAGCTGTTTTTCAAGACAGTGAGTTCCGGCTCTCCTGAGAGGGTTAAACATAGACTAACCCAGCATGGACCTCAATGAGCCAGACTTTGACGGCTATGACCATACCCAATGTGTGAGGCAAGAGGACCAGGGCCACCATCAGTATCCCCTCGAGGCAGGATGATAAGGCTACCTGGAGAAGTGAAAGCAGGTGTGAGCTCTAGTCATCCCCAAGCCAGGACAGCACGTCCACAGCCCCTAGTGCCCAGCCTAGAAAGCCAGGAGGCATATGTCCAAGCCGACATTCTATTCTACACTGCCCGTTGCAGTGACTGGGGTGTGGCAGAAATGCTGGAAGTCCCCAGTTTCTCCTCGATGGATGCAGGAAGCCAAGGGCTCTGTAGGGATCCAATAAGGCATTGTGGCTGCCCTGCCGTGCCTCAGACGGCGAGATGCTATCATCAATGACCTCAGCAATGAATGGGTTTACCGAAACTTCCTTTTTCTTTATAAATTTAACTTTTTTTTTTTAAGGTTTTGTCACAGGGTGTGTGCACTTGCCAGAGAGACAGTGAGAGGGAAGTGAAGAATCGCCACCACCACTCTCCTCACCCCCAGGGAAGACGGCCATGCTATAATCCCTCTCCTCCATTCTCCTCCTGGGATTTTGGACATGCACGCACACTCTCCAGGTATGATTTTCAAGCCACCAGGTCTGGGATTCAAGTCTTAGCTGTGTGAAAGTTCAGGGCCTTAACCAGCATGCCACCTGCTGACCCTAGAAAACTTTCTACTTGAATAGCAGTGTGGAACTAACTGCCTGGAGTGTGAGCATGAGCAGGTAGTGCCATCTGTCAACTCTTCTGAGTCTTCAGGGGTTGCCTGGTTGTAAAGACCCGACTTGCAAGGGGTGAGCTCTGTGACTAGTGGGGAGGAGTTGTGCACCCTTGGGAGTCTCTCAGGGCTCCACATGTGCAAGGTGCACTGCAGGAGGGAGACGGCTGAGACCCAGTTCTGTCCATAAGTGAGCTGATATGCCTAGTGGGCACACGCAGTTGGGGGCCAGCCACCTAGACGGTCCTCCTGATGGGCAGAGCCTGTGAGCGGAATTGAACTTTGAGAGTGAGCTTGGAGAAGGTGCATGCTCATGGCTGAAACAGCACCCAAAATGGCTCTGGATGTTTTGTTTGCTTTATTTTTGACATGAGCTAATTGACACTGAGGAAGGTCTTCATCTCTTCCAGGGTCAGAATCCAGTAGCAGCAAGTCATCAGGTCCAAATTAATATGCCTGGGAACCCTGGGATAACGGAAGGTCCACGCTAGAGAAAGGACCGTCTGGTTTGCAGCAGCACAACCAACAGCAGGGTAAGCTGGCCTGTGGGACGGGAGATGGTGACATCCCACAGGTCATCAAATTCGGGGTGACGGTAACCGCCTAGGTTAGGCTTACCAACACACTTGGCAAGGCAGGAGTCACATGGGCTACCTAAATTGTGGGAAAGGGAGAAGACATTTTGATTCTGCTTTCATGCTGTATCTGGGCTCTTGGTTGTGAACATACTCACGCCCTCTTCATGGGGCAGTCAGTAGGCCACGGACTATTGGCAACGAGAACTCTTGGTCCAGCCTTTGGGCACTGAGTCCAGATAATCTGACAGAGGTCCTCCTATATAGAACAGGAGGAATTCCGATTTTATGTATTTATATTCTTCCCATGAAGCTATCATGGGCAGAGTTATAGGGCAGCCTTAAAGGTCGCGCTTAACTAGCGGCCTCAAATCAATTGTCTTTTTTTGTGATCCCTGAAAACAAAACCCCATGACCTGCGCTGGAGGAGTCATAGACAGGAAGTTGTCTCCCCCCATTGTTTTTAATATCTGTCTTAATTTTGGATGGATTTTAATCTTCAAGAAAGTGTCAATGGGAATAGAAAGCTCTTGGAGTGCCCCCATGGACACTCGGGTGTCAATATTATTTAAAAGAAAAGATGGACCAGAGAGAAAGGAAGAAGACAGCCTGATCAAACACACCGTACAAATGAGAGGTGACCTTTCAGGGAATCACTGCTTTGAGACCCTAGATGGTACTTGAGATGTGAGCTCCTGCCTGACTTCCCTCGTCGCCTCTCCTGCCTTACCGTGAAAGCGCCTTCGATGCTAATGAGTGCTTCCAGTTTAAACTGTAAGGTGAGTTATTGCTTTCTCTTGGAAGGAAGCAGTGGACACTTGGCTGAAGGGACGCTCAGGCCAGACGACGTGAGGTCTGTACACGCACAGCAGCAACCGAAGGTGCAGGGGAGAAGACCTGGGCAACAGCCAAGCAGGTGCAGGGTGAATACTATGACTAGTAACACAATTTCATTAGTAAAAGTGATAATTTGGGGGAAAAGAAAAATGAGAAATCTTTTAGTATATAATTGTTTTTGTTACTTGTTCTTAGACCAAAATATAGAAATGACCTAAGAAATAAACCCAGAAACAAACTAACTAATCAAACAATAACAAATTTAGATGGAACATAGTCCTTGCTAATTAGAGAGGTATAAAACACACACAAGCATATATCCCACTCTCATATTCACATGCACACTCTGACAAAATCTTATACCCACAACTCACACCCACAAAAACATCATCACGCTCAGTCACGCACTCTTACTAGTCCAATGCACAAAAACCTCAAACGCCTTTTTTTAATTGAATATTTTATGTAGAGCTAATCTGGAACATTGATAAGCAAATATTACCTGTGGAAAACTAGATATTAGAGAAAATATGTTTACAGAATGTAGGTATTCTTTTTTGAATGAAAAAATAATAGCACAGATAAAATTTCATACAGAGAATAATATTCAAAGAAGACTTCTAACAGATTTTTTTTCAATGTATTTATAGTGGCTTGGATTTTTGATTAGGCAGCCAATTGAAACAGCGGGAGGTCAAATAAAGACTGAATCCTTTTACCGTGAAACAGAAGAAAAATAATCTTGAGTGGTGGTGAATTATAATGCTCTTAAGTAAGATATTTATTTTTGTAGAGTTCAACCTAACTTTGAAGGGTCTTCAAAATGTTCATAGGAAATGTAATTATGAAAAAACTGCATGGATTTCAGAATTTTGTTGCACCAAAATTACTTGAATTCCATCCTTTTCACGAGTTTTCTGAAGTCCCCTCGTACATCTGAGAAGAGAATAATGTGCTCAGTGATAGGATGTTTGTTTACAAGTGAATCTTTATTGCAGCATTCCTTGAAAAGCTGCATAAATAATGCATAACATAGAAAAACCCAGAGAAACATATGACCTGTTTAGATGATAAACAAAAACATGATAATATAGCTCCAGACTATAGCTACATCAGAAGATATTGATTGGGATGAAAAACATTAGCTCTGATTGAACACAAGAACAGATGTGGCAGACGTGTTGTTACTGCGGCAACTGTTACGACATACAAAACTCCTTGCTTCGGCAATTTTTAATGCATGAGACACTGAAAAGCTTAAACCCAAAGACAATAAAGAGGAAGTAAATATCAAAGTAGAGGAAAATTTCCAAACATTTGTAAACATTAAAAAAATTCAGGTTGATTTAATTTAAGTGTTTATTGACTATTGAGATGTGTGTGGGGCCAAGGAAGGAGATATTTCTTACCTTAAGTCTAATTCTGCCTTCAAGTAGCTTACTATTGGGAAAGAAGTTCAGCATGGGCACTGCACTGGAACCAGCAAAGAATTCCTAGAGAGCTGAGGAAGCCAGCATTTGCTGTGATAGAAACTTCAGTATTTGTCCCTTTCCCTTACTGTGACTTCCCATGAGAATGTTCTAAAAATACAGTGTACCATTACTATATTCCGAGCCATCCTCGTCTGTTCCTGCTGCTATAACAAATACCACAGACTGGGTAATTTTAAGTAACATACATTTGATTTTCATAGTTTTGGAGGCCAGGAAGTCTGAGGTCGATGTGCTATCATGTTCTACATCTGGAGAGGGTTACTCTCTCGTTCTAAGATGGTTGAGGCCTTGCTGAGCCCTCACACAGCAGAAGAGATGGAAGCTTCAAGCACTCTCTGATGCGCCTTTAAAAAGGTATTAATACCATGTATACAAGCAGAGACCCCATGGTTTAATGACTTCCCAAAAGTCTCACCTCTTAATACTACCACCTTGGCATTTACGTTTCAGCAGAGGAATTTTGGAGAGACACATATGTACAAACCATAGCACCAAGTATGTCAATGGACTTGTTATTTACAATAATCCTTTCGTAGGCTAGTAAAAGTGCTCTTTCATTGACTTCCTCTCAAGATATTACATGTGAAAATTGACAAACTGGCATAATATTCACAGAAGCTCATCCTGAACCACACTTTAGATGCCGATAAGGTGAACAGTGGGGACTCTAAGGCCGGCACATTTCAGGGCAGATGGTAGTAAATAAGTAATGCTTACTGAAAGTATTGGGTCATTGGAAAAGTCATTGACACATTTTTTGCATAGATAAGTATGTCATGACTTTTCCAATGACTCAATATTTTATGTACCAAACAGTATACCCACAAACGGTTAGAAATACATAGTTGTGTATGTCTCTTTTTAAAAAGATTTCTTTTATTCATCTTTAATATTTTCAAAGATTTTAGGGTAGAAGAATGAAGAATAAAGCATTAATAGCAAGCAATTTCAGTTACACCAATTTATAATGTTGCAGATGTTCAAATATTCCATTACAACATAAGGCATTATATTAAATTTTCATGTTATATTTTCCCTGCCCTTGGTGCGCCCATTTCTGTGCATAGTTATTTTCAGTTAAGATCAATTTGCGTTCCAGAGCAACTATAAACTAATTCCATGTCACACTCTACAGGGCTAGTACATCATTCCACAACACAACTCCAAAACTTCACCCCAAGACCAACTCCACCTCTTGTGTTTTTCTAACTCAGTGAGTAACATCATGCCAGAAACCAGAGATCTTGACTATATTCCACCCTGAGCATGTTTATCCACCAACCACTCAGTGAACAACCTTGTCCTACGTATATTTTTTTGTACAACTCTTGAATATTTCTATTTCTCTTTTAACTCACTATCCTTACCTTACTTCAGACACACATTTTCTGGAATAAAATTATTATTATTTTTATTCTTCCAGAGGGCATTAAATTCTTCCAGTGGGATTGCTAGAGAGAGAAGGAGAAAGAAGGAGAAAGAGAATTAAAGCGTCCACCAAGGGAACTTGCCACCATGTTGGGATTTGGGGCATGCGTACAGCCAGGGCTGAGATTTGAACCAGAGCAGGCCATGTGGGAACTGGGTCCCTTAACCACCAGGCCACAGTGTACTGAAGTCCATCAGGAGGAATATCTATGTGCAGTCCTGGCTGAAATACGGCTGTCCACTGACCAGATGGTAGCCACAGTCCAATGGATCCTGTTTGGCCTTTACCGTAATAAAACCCTCCCTAATTTTCCTCTTCACACATAATTTTCCTAACTCTTGCTTTTTTCCTCTGAGGTATTCCTTTTTACTTGTCATCCTCTCCAGGTATATCTGAAGTTTGTATGAACTAGAAGAAACAAACAAAACAAAAACGTTCAATACTACCTGCTTGGTAGAGTGTTCTTACCTGTGCAACTCTGAATACCGAGAATTGATTTGAGATACAAAAAACAGTCAAAGGGTCTTTTTGTTCAGGATTTGATGTTTCTTTGACAAAAGGCTCTCTGTTTTCTGGTCGGCATTTCAGTGTACCTGGAAATTCACAGAATGTTTTCTCCACACATCGGTCCCAAGTCTGTTTTATTTATCTGTTCATTAATCTTGGGCTTTTCTTACTGTTTATTTTTGGCTAAGGTAGATGGGAGAAAAGCATTCTGGTGGGTCAGGGTTAGCTTGGATGAGAAGTGCCTAAGGAGGCCGACTGGGTCTTCATCGTTTAAGCCTTGCCCTGTCTCCCACCTGGTAACTTAGACTTTTCCAATCCTGTAACTTTCTTACCCACATCTGGAAGCTAGTCAACTTACTTGATCTCATCTCTTAATACTTGGCAAAGCACAGGCAACCATAGCTAGTACATGGATTATTTATTTTAGCCCCTTTCTCTTCGGCAGTAAACACACGCTCTCTTTGGAAAACTTTCCAGCACTTTATGGGAAAAGTTTTACTGAGTGTTTGGCCAGGACCTAACACATGTCTTTGCCTCACAACTCGCAGTTACTATAGTCTGACTTCCTGTCATCTCACCGCTTAGCGATGTCATACTTTACACTTCAGCTTTTCTAATAGTGCTTCTGTGCATAATTTGGGGGGACAAAATCCTGAAAGTTAAAAAAGATGTTCTATGCCCTCAGATTACTGCCATTGCACACAGCTGCACCCCGAGAACACAGGTGGCTGGAAAGGCTTGAGTGTTCCTGAGGAGCACATGAATTTTCACAGGCAAGAATGTTCCAGAGAGCCAGCATGCTTCCCTCCTGCGGTTACAGTAAGGCGTGTTGACTGCTCTGGATTTTTTATCCTAGAAAACACTTAAGCATCAACTGGAGGAAAGAGGCACATTTTTGGATTAATTATGCTTGGTTGTGTATAGAACCGCTGCTGCATTATGCATATGTGTATTTTGCTAAATCGAAGACAAACACGAGCATTTCTGGACTGGGGCTGAGATGAGAGGATGGGGCGGAGCGTGTGCATCATGAACTTTAAACTTTATTCAGTATCTCTTTCTCAACAAATGCAAGCAGGCATGGCGTGGGAAGGATTGTTATTAATTTTTAAAGTTTATTTTTTTTTTATCACTTTCAAGAGAGAAGCATTCACCATCTTCAGGGTTTCCTCACACCTCAGTCCCCCAGTCTTCCCCAGCCTTCCACACCGTCTAAGCACCAGGCCTCGGGGCCTCGGCACCCACCTTTCAGGCCGACGTGGGTCCCACGTAATCTTCCATGAGGATCCGGCATGGCTGAGCAGTGCCCTACCACCAAATTTTTGGAGATTTCACAGAGATACTTAATTAAAATCTTTATTTCTTTTTTTTTTTTTTTTTTTTGGAGAGGTTTTTCGCTATAGGGCGCGTGCGCTCGCCAGACAGACAGAGAGAGACATAGAGACAGAAAGCGAGAAATCACCCCCCAGGGGGGATGGTCACGCCGCAATCCCTTCTCCTCCATTCTCCTCTCGGGATCTTGGGCACGCACGCACACGCGCCCGGCATGAGTTGTAAGCCACCGGGTCCGAGACGCGAACCGCGGTCGACTATGTGGGAGTCCAGCGACATAGCCATTACACTAACTGCCGGTTCCCAAAATCTTTATTTCAAAACCTATCTTCTTCCAGTACGATATCTGGGTGATGTCATGACTATGCGCTTTTAAAATTTGCAGAAATATTTTTAGGCTTCAGGGCTTTTCATTTACTGTCATTATTACTCTTTATAATTTTCAAACATATCATCTAACAAACCTTTTTAAATGTAAAAGAAAAGCAATGGAAAGTGGCTGTGTTTTCTGGTTATCAAAATAATATATAAAGGAGAATAATTTGAACCATAATTAACTTCAAGTTGCCCAAAGGGTAAGAGAAAATTAGGTCGTATTGTGAAGAGTCCTTTTCATAGGCACTATATTTTGCATTCTGTTTTATCTAGGTACTTCTCATTAGAACAAATATGGTTAGTATGCGGTCACTGCTTTTAAAATTTTAATTTCTTTCAGATACATTTGGAATTTAAAACATGCTTTGAATTTAGTTAAATGGTAAAATGAACACCTTTCCCTTAGAACGGTGAGATTTTGCTTACAATGTTCATGCTCAAAAATGAACAATTATTGGTAACTTGTTCATTTGTATTTTGGATAGCCCAATTACAGTAACGTCGTCCATGGCTTCCTGCTTCTGTGTTTTCAATGTCAGTTTTTACTGGCATTTAGAAAGAACATGACACTGAAAATTAAAGCCATAATTGTAAGCCCTATAGCATTCCAAACACTTGAAAATAACACGATAGATCAGAACTAGCTGAGAATAGAGGACGGAAACTCTCCCATGGAGGATCTTAAAATTGAAGGGAAGCAAATGCGTAAACAAGATCAAGCTAATGTGTTCCAGGTCACCTAAAGGGTCATAAAGTTTGTTATTTTAGAACAATTTGAGGAACTATGATTTTTTTTTTTCACAAGGGACTGTCATTTGGCAATCCAGAGACACAATATTTTAGAGCTGAATTTTGTACGGTAGCCGTGCTACCTAAAATCTATCCTTTGTCTTTTTAAATAAGTAGGATGACCTTAATTAGAAGACATCCATGATGGCACCAATTTCGTCAGCCTGGGCACTAAACCATGATTAACCTCACAAGGAACTCTGTGGTACCCCGGACCCATTTCACTGTCCTTTTCAAATCACGTGGCTTTGCCATGAGGCCCACGGCTTCCAGAGGCTCAGATAACTGGCATTTGGGGCGCTCTTTGGAACCCATAGTGATGCGTCTTGGCCTCTCCTAGCGGAAGGTCACGTGGCTGATGTTAATTTTCTTTAGCAGTCTTTCTTTTATCTTTGAACTATTTAGAATGATCATACCAAAACACCATTTTTAGTCAACAGCGTCACCAGCATTTAAAACTGAAGGGACACCAGTGATGTCCCATGAAACCTCACAGTCAGCCACAATGCAGGTGACCCAGATGAGGGCGGAAAGGAGGCTTTGAACTATAAAGCCTCGTCCAGTGCCATTCAGAATCCCACAGTCTGACTGATTATAATAGTAATGGAAGCCTCTAGCCTGTGGTATCCATGTCTGCTCCATAATATACTCCCGAAGAGATTTAGAGATTGGAGTATAAGATTTATCTTGCACTAAGGCCTTTTCCTTGATTCTTTGCATGTTGATGGACTGACGATCACATGTATCTAAAATAATTGTGTCTACTTTCAAGTACATCCTAAGTACAAATTGTAAATTACATCGCCGTTTACTCTGTAAAACAAGGGTTTCATTTAGAATAAAGAGAAAAGGCTAATATGAGAATAGAAATGCTACTAATCTTAACGAAAAGAAAAGAATAAAAAAGGTTATTGATAGATTTCACATTTCAATAGATGTTCATGTGTGTTCACCTACTTGCCAAAATTAGACATGGCTTATTCTGTGGAAATGTATCTAGTTTTACATAAAAATGCCCTTTATCATTATACTTATCATGCCTCGTGTTAGAGTATGAGAGTAAAAAAAAAAAATTGATTAAAAATAAAACAGGGCCAGCTTTCATTAAGACAGTTGAAATCCATGTAGCTGACCGCATGGTTTGAGTCCCAGACCCGGTGACTTGAGAAACACACCACATGCAGGTATACGTGTGCCCAGAGTCCAAAATGGGGGGACAGTGAAGGGGAAGGGATTGTGACATGGCCATTTCCCATGGGTAGTGCTTTCTCCTCTTCTCCTCTCTCTGTCTCTTTCTGGTGAGTGAACGTGCTCTCTAGCCAAATATACATACATATACATATATATATATATATATATATATATATATATACATAAAATGTTTATATTTTATATATACATAATTACTAAGTGATATAATAAGATAGCCATGATAAATAACAGATACATTGGTTATTCCAAGTGTACGTGTGTATATATTTGCACCAACTATATATAAATTATATATATATATAATTTATATATTTTGTTCATGTAATTAAGGTATGCAGAGTAATACACTTGACACACATGCACACATGTGGAAAGCAGCACATATGATCCTATCCAATGGTACTCAATAAAGATTATAATGCATAGTAACACACAAAGATATATTATGGCATGATGAACATTTTACTGGGGAAATAAAGTATTATATTTTGCTGAACCAGGTAGAATTGGAAGCATTACTATATCATTCCTAAACATGAGTATTTGCAGCAGGTAGAATCGCAGCCCCCAAAATATCCAGATCTAACCTTCAGAATCTGTGACTGTCAGGTGACACGGCAAGGAGGAGTTAAAGCTGCAGACGTAATTAACCTCAGTGATCATCCCATCTTAAACAGAAAGGTTATCACACGTCCTAAACTGAGCTCATGGTGACCCTACAGGGGCTCGACATGGAAGAGAGAATTGGGAGAAAGAACAGAGGCTGACAGTACCATGGCCTTGAAGAGGGCCAGGGAAGGAAGGCCTTTTGAAAGATGGGACAGTCAAGAAATCACCTCCCTCCAAGAGCCCCCAGAGAGACCCAGCTGTGGCAGCTTGACTTTACGCCACTGCAATCAATCCCTGACTTCTGAGTTTCAGGCCATAGATAATAAGCTGGACTAGTGAGAAGCAGGCCCCGACTTTTCTGGCACCAGGGACTGGTTTCATGCAAGACAATTTTTCCACAGACAAGGAGGGAGAGAGGATGGTTTCTGGTACCAATGCATTACATTTATTGTGCACTTTGTTTCTATTATTATTACATTGTAATACAACTCACCTTATTGCAGTATTTGCAACCACACCCCAGTGCTATCATCACTACCTCTGCTCCACCTCAAATCGTCCGGCTCTAGATTCTCATAGGAGCATGCAACCTACATCCCTCGCTGTGAGCTCAGTACAGTAAGTGTAATAATCTCTCTGTTTAAGATGGGAAGATTACTGATGACCATGCAATTCACAACAGGGTTTGTGCTCCTCTGAGAATCTAATCCTGCTGATCTGATAGGAGGCAGAGTTCAGGCAATAATGAGAGGGATGGGGAGTGGCTGTATGGCTTGGTGTTCTTGATAAGATTTCATTTAACTTACAAAGTTTTAAACAAAATTTTAAGATACCTCTTCTGAAGTAGTTCTTTGTGAATTCTCTAAATATTATACCTGCTTAAATGGGTTTGTCACTGGACACCTTGCAGCATCGGGGAGATGGGTCCTGCTGGTGTGTGGCTCCAAGGGCCCGAAGGGAAGAATCCTCACAACCATTCTCCTGTTGGTCTCCTTCTAAATGAAACTTGAGAAGTATCAACATGTTTATTTACTCTAAATTTCCTTATTTATCAATATGTATGCATCTCCTTTGTTTTGTGCTCAGATCTTTTAAATAGTTTTCTTTTAGTGTAAGTGCTCTTTTGAAAAACAAGCACACTGGTTAGCAAGCTACTTTAGAGAGCCCTTAGTCACACTAACAACTCATGTTAGCCTGACCGTTTGAGACTTATGTTCTTCTCCATGTCATCTGTGTTCATAGAAAAGCAAAAGAATAAAGATATGCTCATAGGAAAATTTAGAGAATATTTTTAGGTTGTGTATTAACAATTTTTTTAATTTTCTTTTTAAAAAGTTTATATAAATTTTGTCATATTTTTAAAAACCTTAAGTGCATTGAAATGCCATCCACCCATGGTTTAATTTTGGATATTTTCAAAAATGTTTTATAAAATATTAATTGTAAATATAAATTAATATAAACATTTGGATATTTACATAAAATTAGAATAAGAAAATTTAAATTTTTTATGTGTTCTTCAGAGATAGCATGATCTATTACATGTGATACATAGGCAGCTATTAATAATGATTTATAATCAATGATCCATGCTCATTTATACTATATATGATGTCTTACTAAGCATATCAACTTAGAAGACTCTGGAAAGCGCTGGAATGTTCTTTCTGTGGTCTTGTATTGCGATTTAAGTAGATGCTGTACTTTATTTAATTCACTGTCTACGTTTGTTTCTCATAGGAAAAGTGATATTAAATTTGACTTATCATATGTGCAAAAAGAAAAAAAGCTTCTTCAGACAGGTAAGCCCTGAGCAAAAATAAAGGTCTCACAGGAAAGCACAGAGCATGACAGTTTGAGAGCTCTGTTTCTTGTTTACTCTAAAAACTACCTGGGAGATTTTCTTTCCCTACCCAGGCTTAACTCTTACCAGCGTTATGATCGACATTCTTAAATACTCTGTGGACCCCGCTGTTTGACGTTATTTCATCCTGGTAATCCTTTGTTAGACACTAGCAGTGTGATAGGCAGCAGTCTTTCTGTTTTATAGAAAAGCTCTTAGAAATACTGTACGTGGGCCTCTTCTATTTATTACGAAAACAAAACCTAGCTTTTATAAGTTGTGGTAGAGAAAAACGTGTAGTGCTAGAGTGTAGCCAAATTAATTTTACTTAAAAATTGTCTGTCCTAACTGAATTTTAAGTTGACTTCCGTAATAGCGTGGTTGTTTATAATCATCAAGATTTACAAGTCTTATAGGTCTGAATTTAATGGTGACAACAGTAGGAGAAAGGGAAAGTAATATTTTAAGTGGAGATAATCCAAGGAAATATGATATCACCGGTCACACGTGTCACATCTGATATTGTAATCAGTTTACTTTAAAATGATAAAAATCATCCGGGCCAATCCACGGCCTGCTGGGTAAGAAAGCTGGACCCCACGTGGCTAAATACGCACCTCAGGTCTCGAGTCGTGGGCTCGGGGGCTTGAAAAGGGCGTTAGGCCCACGATTATTGCCCCCTCTGGTAAGCCTTCACACCTTCTGACAAATTAACGAACCGATAAAATACAGTGGAACGTTTCTGAAAGAGCAGATTTTTAAATGTCTCATTACCCCAAATTGTAAGTGTGCGATAAGATCAATGTGTTATTTATCTTGATTGACTCATTTCATAATCTATAAATAGAGCAAAATATCTCATTGTGTTCCATAATCATATACAATGAAAATAAAACTACAGTGTACAAAACAAAGGCAGGTACCTCACATGTTGTCATTTGCAAGCAGACTCTTTTGATGTTAAAAGTTACGTGTAAAACTTGCAGAAACCTAGAAAATCAGTGACATCCAATCATTTTTCCAACTGGGTTATTTCTAATTGTACTGTCACTATGAAAACATATAAGAGAACTTCAAAAATTCATAAAAAATAGACGTTATGAAAAAGGTATACATGGATTTCTAACAGTTATTTGGCACCAAAATAAATTCCTTCTTTAATTCCATTTTTCCATGAACTTTCGAAGCCCCGTGTAGCCTCCCAAGTGTGTTCAACCACGTTTGAGTCTGTTTAGTGGCAAGGATTCGTTTCGCTCGGTCTTCCCCTGGAATGAGTGATGGGGTCCCACGGAGACCCTGCTGTCAGCCTCCCAAGACCACTGGACACAGCTGCTCTGCCCCAGAATGGGTGTGGAGGATTCGCCTGTGGCCGATTCCAGGTATTGATCATCGAGATTCTGAGGAATTTGATTCATCACATCGTTTTTGTTCTCGAAATGCTTGCTTTTTATAGATCTTTATTTTGAACCCATGAAGCCTGCCTTAGGAAAATAATACAGTAGTCAACAGACTGGCTTGATCAATAAGTACCTTTATTTTATTAGAATCTTTAACTTGAAAGTAGTTGTTGACTTATGTACTCTTTTGTTTGTTTGTTTGTTTCATTTTAATTTGCTATAAGACAGGTATGCTCACCAGAGAGACAGACAGACAGACAGACAGACAAAGAGCCCTCTCCCCCATGGGAAATGGCCACGCTCCAATCTCTCCTCCACATTTACCTCTTGAGAGTCTGGCACGTAAGTATTCAAGAGTGGTTTTCAAGCTGCCAGGTTGGACATGTAAACTGTGGGGTTGGTCATGTGGAATCCAGCGCTTTAACCACCTCGCCACTGGCTGGCCCAAATTTGGTATTTAAAAAAATGTGCCTTCCTGTGTATAGCCCATCTGTCTGTATCCAACCACCTAATTAAATCATTTCCATTTCATGTAAGATAATTACCAGTGATTGGAGATGCTTCATGCTCCTGCCGTCCAAATTGTTTAAGGACAATTTAAGGAAAATGCAGCCTGAGCTTCTTTGAGAATCGGGGAAAGGCAGGAGAGCGAACGGAACGTAGAACCCTGAGTAGCGCAGAGATTCCATCAGAGCGAACCCGGCGTCCTTACACAGCTCTGCAACTCCAATTTTATTACATGAGCGACTGTCCGTAACACTCTATTAAAGAGGTGTAACCCTGTTTCTGAGCCTCTGATGGTGTCAGAGTTCACTTTTCATGTACAAGTAATTTAGAAATGTGAATTTTGTAACAAATAAAAGGGATATTTTTGCTAGCTTCCTTTTTCTAGATGTATTCACTATGACCTTGGGAAGAGTTTTGGTATCGCTTGTAGCAAGCAAACTCGCCACTACACAATTTCATACCCGAGTGCAGTGCCACTCCTCCAGCCGAACTGCGGCAGTTCTTCCTGCTCTGCTCAATGATTCTTTGTGAACTGGAGAACAATGATGTAACACATTTCAGCTGAAATACAATATTTCAGTGCTTTATAAGCTGGCCCAGCAAGAACTTCTCTCTCTGTTCTTTGAAACCTTCTGCTAACAGTATCATTACAATTGGCAAATATTTTGCAAAATAAGCATTCTTTGCTCATCAGGATAAAAAGGGGGGGAGGGCTAGCCCTGTGGCCTGGAGGGAGGGGATCTAGATGCCACATGGCAAGAGATTAAGGGGTCCCAAATTTAGGTAGGTAAAGGAAAAACAGGTGCTCCATTTCTCTATAAAACTGACACAAAATACATTTGTGACATATTATTCCTCCAGAAATAGTAATGAAAACTGATGTTTCATAGTGCACACTACCTGCTAGATACTATTCTAGTGTGTTTTGCAAGTTTTAGTTAATTTACTCCTCATAAAACTTTGAGGTAGCTGTTAACCTTACTTTCTTCACACAGATGAAAAAAACATGCAGAAGAGTTCAGTAATTTACCCAGAGTTATCACTGCAAGTGGCAAAGGCAGAATTTGTTTGGCTTTCTGATGTTCCTACTCATTCTTCTTATTTATTGTCTTGTTCTTTCTCTTCCTTTTTTGTGAATATCCATGAAAAAGAATACAATAAATATCTAGAATTATCTCAAGGCTTTTTTAAAAAGTTTCTTTCCATTTTTCTTTGTGATAGAGAGACAGTGAGAGAGAGCAAGAGAGAAACACCCTCAATGTGATCTCACACAATCCTGCCCCGGCTTTCACAGCCAGCAAGGATACGGGCAGGTGCATGCACTCCAGGTGTGTACAGGTTGGCTCGGCACTGAACCCCAGTCTTGCGTTTGGCTTCCAGCATTGCAGAGCACTGTGCTAGCACTGTGCTAGGTGGCCGAGCCTCAAGACTCCATAATAAAGTCCTACAGCAGCCACCTGGCTTAACAGAACATCACCATCACACATTCCTCATTGACTGTTCCACAGGAAACTTCCTCTTACCCAAGAGAACCACTATCCAGAATTTCATTTCCTTTTTTTAAATTACAATATATGTACATTTCTTCATTTTAATTATTTTAAGAGAGATTTTTGCTATAGGGTGTGTGTGCCCATTGGAGAGACAGAGAGAGACAGAAAGTGAGATATCACCCCCCACTTCCCAGGGCAAATGGCCCTGCTGCAATCCTTTCTCCTCCAGTTTCCTCTTGGGATTTTGGGCACACATGCGCACACACCCGGCGTGAGTTTTAAACCTCCAGTTCTGGGCCTCAAACTGTGATCGAGGTCCAGGTCTCGAACCACAGATGACTACATGTGAGTCCAGTGAGGTAACCATTATGCCATATGCTGGTCCCTTTACTTTAAAATTCTAAAGTTAACCATCATTTCAATGTAATTATTCCTATGTATTCTTTTATGCCTTAGTTTTGTTTTTTGAAAGACTTTGCAAATTTTCTATATTTTGATGAACTTGATGGCAGTTCATTAATTTTATTGGTCAAGAGTACAAGAGTATTTCATATCATTAATCTATAAATACTTATTTATACACTCAGTTGGCACTTGAGTTCTTTGTAGTGTTTTGCTTCTAAAAATAATGCTGACATATACATTTTTTTCTCTTTGTTTTTACTATAGGGTGTGTATGCTCATCAAAGAGAGACAGAGGGAAAGTGAGAAATCATCCCCCGGGGGGAATGACCATGTCACAATCCCTTCTCCCCCATTCTTGTCCCAGGATTTTGGGTGCGCTTACACCGGCACCCAGTGTGATTCTCAAGCTGCTGGATCTGAGACTCGAACCATGGAGCTGGTCATGTGGGATCCAGTGCCTCCACTTCCATTGCACCTGCTGATCTGGTCTGTACATTCTTGTACGTATTTACTGGTAGAGACATGCAAGAACATTTCTAGGAGTAAAACTGATATCTTCCACTTCACTTGGTGATTCCTAATTATTTTAAGAAGTGTTTGTTTCAATTCATACTATTCTATTCAGAGTACTTATTGTGTGACCGTTCACTAATATCTGTCATTTCTCCAAATTATTCATCATTTTGTTTAATGTTTTGTTTTTCATTGGGTATTTGGTTGGTATTTTTCACATCAATAATGTGATTGAAGTATTTTTATCTTTGTCATTTAGTTAAATTTTTAAAACTCATTATAAAATTACAGTGATCAAGACACTGTAATATTGTTAAAACAGACAAAGAGATATTAATGGAATAGGACAGAGAGCCCAGAATTAGTCTCAAATAAATATAGTCAACTGATCTTTGAAAATGGAGCAAGACCAATTTGATGATGAATATTGTTTTTGTTTTCAGAAAACAATGCTAAAGTGACAGATTCATCACATGCAAGACAAAAGGTACCTAGAAACAGACTTTATGGCTGAAAAAATAAACTTAAAATGGACAAATATAAAATACAAAACAATAAATCTCCTATAACATAGGAAAAAAATCTAAGTAATATTCCTTGGATCTGGTGGTTACATTTGCATAACCAAAGATCTTTGCAAAGAGACAGCTCTTATCTTTATTGAGTTTCTTTATTGATTTCTTGTTTTCTCTTTCATTGATTTCTGCTCTAATTCTCATTATTTATTTTCTTCTGCTTTCTTTGGACTTAATTTTCTCTTTTATTTTCTATTTTCCTAAAATGAAACTTAGATTACTGATTTTATATTTTTCTTCTTTTGAAAATATATTTATTTAATGTTATAAATTTCCCCATACATGTAACCCACAAATTTTGATAAGTTATATTTTTATTTTTATTTAGTTTAAAATATGAAAACCATTTTTTAAACCATGTGTTCTTTGGAAGTATGTTACTTAATCTTCAATAATTTTGGAATTTTCCTGTTATCTTTCTGTTATTGATTTAAATTCCATTTTGGTGTGAGTGAAGACATTCTATGAAATCTATCATTTAAATTCATTAAGGTATGCTTGTATTCCAGATATTATCTATCTTGGAAAATATTCTATATGAGCTGACAATAATGTATATTCACTGAGATGATATTAAATTACAAACTTTATAGATAGGAATTATATCTATTTGGTTGATGGTTCTGTTGCATTACAACATGTCTTCTGATGGGTATATCTGTTTCTGATAGAGGAATGTTGATGTCTCCAACTAAGATAGTGGCTCAATCTAGTTTTCCTTTCAGTTCTACCAGGTTTTGCTTCATGCAGATTAATAAAATGTTCTTAGGCACATATATGCTAAGAATGATTTGTCTTTGAGAACTGGCTCCTTTATTAACATAAAATTCCCTTCCTTACCTGTGGTATCTGGCATTAGTTCAGAGGGAGCTCTCAGCCTTTACTGTTTCAAGTATGTCTCATGTCCCTTCTTCTCTTTCTTCTCTTTCTGGTACTCCCTTTACATATCCTTCATGCCTTTTGTCACTGCCCCTCAGTCCTTAGGTATTCTGTTATGTCTTCTTCAGTCTGTTTCCTTTGCTTTCATGCTGAAGTTCCCATTGAAATAGCAGGTGGCATGGTGGTTAAGGCACTAGTTTCCCACATGGTTGAGCATGGTTTGAGTCCTGGACCTGGTGGCTTGCCAAACACACCCAGCACATGTGTGTACATGGCCAAAATCTCAGGAGAAGAATGGAGAAGGGATTGTAGTGTGGCCATCCCCCCCAGGGGGAGATTTCTCACTTTCCTTCTCACCGTCTCGGTCTCTCTTGCACATACCTTATAGCAAAATCCAAAAGAATAAAAGAAAGGGAAAAAAATACAGATTCAAACTCAGGAATTCTTTACTTGGTGGTGTCCAGTCTTCTAATACGCCCATCAAAGGCACTTTTAATTCTCCACACTGGTTTTGATTGCTGGCATTTCTCATCTTCCTGAGGATTTTCATCTCTCTGCTTCCATATCCCCACCTGCTCTTTCCTGCTGTGAGATGCGCCCTTCAGGGCCCTAATCGATCAGGTATTACCCTTAGCTGGGTGGCTTCCCACTCTGAGCCTTCCAGCAGCTCCACCACCTCAGTTCTGAGGCTCGCTCCTTCCTCCTCTTGAGCATTTTGACGTTTGGTATTGCTGTGGCTTGGTGTGTCCTGCCCCTCCCCACACAAACACAAATTCATGTGATAAAATTTGATGGTGACAGAATTTAAAAGGGTGAGTACTTACTCTATGGGATGAAGAGGTGAGGGCTTTAGGAGACGACAGGGTGAGATGATGGAGGTGGGATCCCCATGACGGAATGCCGGTGGCTGACCAGAGATTCAGACACAGGGGGCCGCGCCCTTGCTCTGTCTCACCCAGTGATCGCGGCACCCCTCAGGGCCCTGCGGATCCGCCTCAGCAAGAGGACCCTCACCAGATGGAACTCCGTGACTTTAGGCCTCCAAAAGAAACCTCTACTTCAGAAGTTACCCAGTGTAATGCGTGGTTATTAAGCAACAGAGAACAGATTAAATAGAAAATGCCTTGTAATTGTTTTTTCCTGATAGCCAAACTCATGTCCCAGGTGAAAGGAACTGCTGTACCAAGGCTTCGGTGTGGCGGTGTGGGGTGGGGAGGAGGCGGTGGAGGAGACGGGCTCTGTATGCTGCAACCACGTCTCAGGGTTTTCGTGAGAGTACACCTCAGGGCTGTGACCCTCACAGGTAGTTCTGTTTTTTTTGTTTGTGTTTCCTCTTTATCTGGGTCAGTGAGGCTGGAGCAACCTGCAACTCTTTACCTCCTCGAGAGGCAAGGTTGGCTCTGTACCCCGGCACACCAGGCTTCTGTTAACTCACTTGTCCTGAGGTCAGGCTTTGTTCAGAATGACAGAGGCCCAGCCCTAGTGGCTCTTGCTGCTCAGACTCTGCAGACCACAGGCTGGGACCCCGTGGGAGGCCTGGCTTATTTCCCGTCCAACCTAAATGCCGGCCATGATGGCGAGCACCTGTAACCCCTGAGACTCGGGAGCCTGAGGCAGGAGCAGTGAGAGGTCAAGGCCGGGCTGGACATACCAAGACCCTCCTGAAAAATGTAGGCGGCAGGTGGCAGCTCCAGCTGGCGTCCTAGTGAGGCTGAGGCTGAGGGACAGTGACGCTGCACGACCCTGCAGAAAATAATGAATGACTGAGGCGGGAGGTAGAGCCGCATGCTCTGGAGGACTTACACAGGTTCTACTCTTCCCCTCCCGCCACGGAAGCCAAGGACGTTCCCTGTGGTATTCACTGTGCAGGTCTGGCTGACAGAAACGGGGTCTGACGCCTGGGCCCCGGCGTGCTAACTCTTGGGTAGTCCACACGGGCCTCCTGTGAAGTCTGGGGCAGTCCCCGCTTTCTGACCCAGCACTGCTCCCAGCTGGGCTCTGCTGGCATCCCTGCCCTGCGTCCCCGTCTGTCTCTCTGACCATGGGACAGGGGTCCGCCCTGTGTCTCCATTCTCCTATAAATCAAGGTGAGTTGTCTTTCCATGTGTGTAGACTTTTGCTTGTTGTTAGGACAGAATAGCAACTTTGTTTCTTGGCTCAACCATTGAAAGATGTTCTCACTTGGGGGAAAGTTAAATTTTGCTTTTCGTATTTAAGATCTTCGTCTACTTAGAATTGTTATTGTCTTCATTATTTTTAAGTTCATTTATTTACTGCTTCCATGAGAGCGAGAGAAGGAGACAGGCATGTCTAACAGGGTCTTCATACCGAGAGCATCACCCCTAACCTCAGGCAGCCTGAACCGTGGACACGCCTGCACATGGCACCTACAGGGAGACTTCCAATGTGAACCTGCGGTGTCCCTCGTGGTCTCTGCACGGCAGAGCATTGTGTCAGTGTCCGCCATTGCGGCTCCCACCCGGAGTTACAATTACCACGTACGAGGTGAATTACGATTACGAGAGAGGACTTAGGGCAGCGGGTGGCGTGCTGGTGAAGGCAGTGGATTCTCACTTGGCCCATAGCGGTTTGAGTCCCAGACCCAGTGGCTTGAAAATCCCACCAAGTGCACGTGCATACATGTCCAAAATCCCTAGAGGAGAACGAAGAGAAGGGATGGGTGTGGCCACGCATCCCCCCCCCAAGGGGTGATTTCTCATTTTCCCTCCCTCTGTTTCTCTCCAGCAAGTGCATGCACCCTATGACAAAAACTAAAAAATAAATAAATAAAAAGAAAAGAAAATTAAACGCAATTAAGAAATCACAGCAAAGGAAAAGGTGTATTTATTCAGAGAGCAGCGGGCGGTTATTTGGATGGAGTTAGGAGTTCTTTTGGGAGACATAAAAATGCTCCCGAGAACTAAGTACAAACACACAGTGGTTTCTGACGTAGGATAAGGAGAACTTTTTATGGGATAAGATGGAGGTTTTGAAAGTTTTAAACTGTTTGTTTTATAATTAAAATTCTTCCAAGAAGGGAAATCAAATATAGTTCTTCAAGTTTAACTTGAATAAAAAACTAAAGTAGAGAAAAACCAAGGAGCCATTCTAAAATGCAGTCAAAAACATTAAAATTGGCAGTGAAATTCAAAAGCAAAATAAAATGGAACAAGACAGCAGAGTTATAGGAAGTGAGGCCCGGGAAGTGAGTGCAGTGGTGCCAGGGGAAATTTCACAACGTCGCTTTCCTAGGTTTACAGGTTAGGAGCTAAAATAATAGGCGGGCAGTTGAAGGGATAGACAAGGTTATTTTTCTGAAGCGATCACTGTGGTTAATATTTAAAAAGAAAAGGAAGATGGAGGAAGGTAAGGCGTGAGCCCGAGAGCACTGCCGTGCTGATAACGCCCGGACATCGCTAAACTCGAAGCGCTTTTAACCATCTGTACACCGCTATCTTCTTTTTCCTAGAAAAATTCAGAGGCAACAATTCTCAACTGTTTAAAAATCCGTAAAGGACGGCAGGCCAGGGTGAACGCGAACACCGTCCCGCGGCTGAGACCGCAGAATCCAAGCAGGTGCCAACCTCGGCCAGCTCCGCCCAGCTCGGCCGCCCCCGAGGCCCAGCAGTGGAAGAGCCCCGCCGTCGGTGTGGGGCCACCTGCGACCGCCCAGTCACCAGCAGCCGCAGATAGGAGCCGTGTGTGCTGTGGAGGAGCCCGGTGAGTGTGCACACACAGTGACAGGAAACACGCTCACCCGCGACTCCCGTGCCGGATCGCCTTCACCCCACGCGTACTCAGGACCCGGGCCCTGGACGGCGTGATGTGGGGTGACTCGGTGTGGACCACGTGGACCGCAGCTCTGTGGTTCTGCTCACCGCCATCTGCACCGCCAGGGCTGGGCCAGGAACACAGTTTGATTGTGGGAACATTCAGGAGAAAGAATTGGGAAGAAACTAATCACTGCCCTAACCGCGGCTGAGCAGGGTATGGACAACTGAGCTGACTGGCCATTAGCTAGCTTGGGGAAGTGAAGGTCCTTGGCTGTCAGATAATTAGGTATAGACTTGGAAAGCGCAGGCTTGCTTTAAACAAACTACCGCAATCAACAGAATGCTCTGATCTCAGAAGTTTGCAAATACTTAAAAATTGAAGACATGCAGGCTTTTGTTTTAGATGGATGGGTAGGTAGGGCTGCAGAGATCTCTGGGAGGAGGGAAGGGTTGGGGTGAGCAGGCGGCCCCTCAAGAGGCCCAGCCAACACTGCTCCTCCTGGCTGGCGAAGGGTCAGACTTAGACGGGGACATCCCACACCTAGTGCTCCAGTCGTGGGGCAGGCCCCGCTCTGCAGGTTGGGGAGGGGAGAACTCTGGCTGCTCGCGGCCACCCACGCTGGTAGGTCTGCGTGCAGAGGGGAGAGCAGGGTGACGAAGACTCACCTTCAGGCAGGGTATGTGCCCAGTCTGAGGTCGCTAAGGTGCAATGAAAAAGTGAGGTCGTGCAGGTTAGGACCGCAAATAAGCGACGGAAAGCGGTTGTTTCTCAGTGTGAGTTTCCTGAGCACCTGTCCCCACTCACGGATTGTGACGGGGTCCGACACACATTTTACTTCCTTGCTGCAGATCAGTTCTTTAGACTTCCATCATGCTGTGTTGATCTGAGAAGGTTTCATGGATCACGGAACGTTCGGCCATAATTGAAATGAAGGCATATAAAGCATACTTCTGAGAGTATTGCATGTATGCATATACACTTAGAGCATACATGTACATATTGCAGGAGTTGAGTTCCAGATTAACTCAGGGAAATCCAAAGTATGTGATTTCCACAGACTAAAAAGAAATAAAGCTACAATTTATAACTTTGTTTAGATTGTTCCTAAACTTCTAGTTCAAGAATGATTATTTTGGGAACCAGCAGTTAGTGTAATGGCTATGTCGCTGGACTCCCACGTAGTCGACCGCGGTTCGCGTCACGGACCCAGTGGCTTAAAACTCACGCCGGGCGCGTGTGCATGCGTGCCCAAGATCCCAAGAGGAGAATGGAGGAGAAGGGATTGCGGTGTGACCATCTCCCCTGGGGGGTGATTTCTCGCTTTCTGTCTCTATGTCTTTCTCTGTCTGGTGACCGCACGCGCCCTATAGCAAAAACCTCTCAAAAAAAAAAAAAAAAAGAATGATTATTTTTAAAGATTTGTTGACTTTTCAGTGAATGATTTATTGTTTAAAACTATTAAGTTAAAAAGTTGGGGCCAGTTAGTGGCACAGGGGTTAAGGTGTGGGATTCCATATGGTTGACGGCACAGTCAGTCTTGGGGCCCATGGCCTGAGGCACACACTAGATGCATTACGTGTATGCCCAAGATCCTGAAAGCAGGGAGAGATGGAGAAGGGATTATGGCACGACCATGCCCTACGTGGGGTATTTTCTCACTTTCCTTGCCTCTCTCTCTCTCTCTCTCTGGTGAGTGTACGTACCCTCTGGAGAATTTTTTTTAAAAAGCAAAGAAATACATAAGTTGTATGCATTATTACAGTATTAGAATCTAGGTCTGATAGTCTTTTTTTTTTTTTTTTTTTTTTTTTTTGAGAGATTTTTGCTGTAAGGTTTGTGATTTCACTGGGAAAACAGAGACAGGGAGAACAGAAAGTGAGAAATCACCCCCACCAGAGGGGGGTGGCCATGCCACAGTTCCTTCTCCTCCATTCTCTTCTTGGGATTTTGGGCATTCATGCACACATGCCTGGCATGAGTTTTAAGTTACCAGGTCCAGGACTAGAACCACAGTCAACTCTGTGAGAGTCCAGCCAGATAACTATTACACCACCTGCTGGTCTCATGTGATAGTCATTTGAATTCTCTATGAATTAAGTTTTTCATGTCTTCCCTGTGGATATGAACATGAACATTTTAGCTGTTGAAACTGTGAAGCTAGAAATGTTATCATCTGTTCACCGACTAAAGGTACTGTGTCGCTTCGCTGAGGGGTGCACACTTCAGACTGGTCTGTCCAGGACCTGCGCGTCATTTACACTCGGAATGTGAGAAGGTACATGTCAGACCAGCCTTCGCTTCAGTCCAAGTCAATTCCACCTGGAGCCTGAACTGTTTGTTCTATTAATGTTCATTGGCCTTATCTCTGCACTAATGTGCTCTTTGAATATTATCAATGCCGTATAATACAAAACTCGTAATTTACACATCTGTGAGGGTTTCACACAGTTGTATATTTAGTTGATCTAAGAAATCTCATTTCAGAGGAGTGCAATAGCATAGTCAAACAAAGTAAAGAAATAAGCTACACAGGGTCGAGTTATCTCAAAGGGGAAATGCATCAAAGATGATCTGATTGACAGAGAGAAAATGGCCATGTTTATTTCAAGAAAAATATGTTATCATCTTAATGGGAATACCTTATCTGAAATGAGTAGATTTGAATTTGCTAGAGCGTCACTTATTCATTGTATAATGAATAGGAATTACAATGCACAAATCTAAATGTAACAAGTGTTTTCCTGGCGTTAGAGTAAGTGATCATATTGAAATGGAGGAAGAATTCCTGTTAGTGATACCAGCATCTGAAGAGAGCTTTGAGAAATGCAATGCAGGACCTCCCTGGAGATGATAAATAGAATCTAGCACGGTTGTAAGAGTGAGGGAATAGAAAGAGTTAGGAAAGAAATTCCATTATGAAATATTAACAATCATGAGTATTTATTCTCAACTAAGTGTATTTTGGGGGGTAGGTATTAAAAATTTTTTGGTTTTGTTTTTCCCTCAGGATGGGCATGTAAGCAGAGCTAAATTTTTGTGCTGATTTGTCTGATCAAAAGGTATAATTGTGGCTATACAAACCTGAAGATATAGTTTAAAAGTCTAGAAACATAGTAAAGAACAGCTAGGCAAAAGTTGTTTAGGATATTAAAGAGGGAATGATTAAAGTTAGTGCATTGAGAAAAATATAAATATACAGTGAGAACGGTGATATTTATTAAATAGTTACTGAATGCTTATTGTTTTGCTAGTAAACATGCATATCTTAAATATCAAATTTACATGAAAAACACATTCTTTTCCTCTATTGGTTCTGTATTTCTACATAACCTAGTAACCCAGACTGATAAAAGGAGTTGCTAGCCAGAGTAATTAAGCAAGAAAAAGAAATAAAAACACAGTCTCATTGAAAGAAAGGTAAAATCACCTTTACTTGTGGATAGCATGAGCCTGTATAAAGAGAGTTCTAAGAAATTCACTAAACAATAAAATTAGAACTAATAAACAAATTCAGCAAGGTAGGAGAATATATGACCAGTTTATAAAATCAGTTGTTTATATGAGAGAACTTGAAAAAGTTTATTAAAAAAATGAAATTAAAGAGGTGGCATAGTAGTTAAGGCGCTGGACTCCCACATAGTCAACTGCAATTTGAGTCTTAGACCTGGTGGCTTAAAACTGACACTATATGTGTATGCATGCATGCCCCAATCCAAGAGGAGAATGAAGGAGAAGGGATTGTGGTGTGACTATCCCCAGGGGGGATTTCTCATGTTCTTTCCCTCTAGCAAGCCCATGCACCCTATAGCAAAAATTTATAAAAAGTAAAATTTAAAAAGATTATTATTTAGGTACATAAAATTTTTTATCTATGAATAGTTTTTTTTTTCATAATTCACATTTTCCATGAGTTTTTGAAGATTCCTAGTACATGTGCAACCAACATTCCAAAACTAAAATGAAGAAAAAAATTTCAACTTTATAATTGCACTAAAGAGTAAACCACTTAGGGTTAAATTTAATAAAAGAATTGAAAAACTTACTATATGCAACCTAAATAACATTGCTGAAAAAATACAGAAGTTCTAAATAAATGAAACAACACCTCGGATTTATAGATTGGGAGACGTAATATTGAGATGGGGACGCTCCCGAACTGCCCCACAGATCCACAGCGATCTCTAATCCCATCTCTGCTCACTTCCTTGTCTCTCATTACCATCTCAGTCTGTCAGTCTAAATCTGCTTTTAGAAATAGCCTATTCCTACATTTTCTTTCTTTAATTTTTAAAATGTGGCTACAAGTATTCAAAATTACACATGTAGCTCAAATTACATGGGGCTCTGCTGGTGTGGAAATGAACAGGTTCAAGATGGGGGACTTTCATGGCTTTCTGAGGAGAATGTGACCTGGAGTCCCACACGCTCAGATTATGCCTGGAGTGTTAAACTAAAGGCAACTAATTAATAGAAAATGAAATGCCAAAATGAAGGGAAGAAAAGAAAGAAACAAAACTTTATGTTACTCAAGTCTCCCAAATTTGGAAAGAAAAACAAGCTAGCTAATTATAGTGAATTCTAAAACATATAAGAGTCTACCATTTGAAATTTACTTTTGGAACTTTTATTTGATTCCTTCATAAAACGAGATCTTTTCTTTCTAGTAATTGTGTGAGGAAAGTATCTTGTGTAATAATCAACTTTGTCCAAATATTAAACACATTAGAAATTAGAATGGCACTAATTTTAGGATTCACTATTATCTGTTTACCCAATAGACAAAAAAGAAAGTTCACAGAAAAGAAATTCCTTGAGTTTAGGTGTTTTAAAGATTCTAATTTAGAGCTCCTTTTCTGTCAGTAAATGACTAAGCAGGTCATGGCTCACGGGTACAGGAGTATGACAAATACATTTTCTCCAACAGAGAGTGTTTGGGTAATTTGTCGTCTATGATACCTTTCTTTATAGTATTCAATTTCCTTATTTTTGTGGTCCAAGAGCTTTGGAGGCCAGAAGTATTCATCATAACACTTTTGTGGTGTATTTTCCACTCAGGCACTCCACAAACATGCAGTGGGGAGAAATTCATGGTGTTCGGTAAATGATTTACCTGGTTAATTTTGACGACAAATGTGACTCATTAATGCTAACTGGTCGTGTGACCCTTGAGTCCTGAATCCGTGTCCTTGATTTTCTGCAGAGGCTTGCTCGATCTCTCCATGTTCCTGATGTCTCCTTTCCACTCACTCTTCAAATGTCCCCGTCATTCCGACAATTAAAACCTACCTTTCAAAACACATCTGTAGCTTAGAAGCATAATATCTTCTTTCTTATTTTCTCAGCCAAGCTTCCTTAAATATTAGAATTAATTTGAGTGAGAAAATTCAAAAAACAAGTTAATCAAGTAATGTTAAAGAATTGTATTATTCTCTTTAATTTTGGTAGTTTTTTTTTTTTGGACATGGTTTCACAATGTCACAATCCTCTTGTCTTAGTTTCTCAGCTAATACTACAGGTGCAGGCCACCACACCCAGCTTTAAAAAATTTTTTAAAAAATTTGCTATAGGGCATGTGTGCTCACCAGGGGTGGGGAGAATGACAAGGCACCCCTCCCCCGGAAGGAATAGCCATACTGCCGTCCCTCTCCACCATGTTCTTAGAATTTGGGCATGCATGCACACGTGCTCCTGTGGTTTTCAAGCCACCAGGACTGGGACTTGAACCATGCAGCTGGCCATGTGGAATTCCGACGCCTTAACCAGCACCCCACTGGCCAGCCTCCACACCCAGCTCTTTTTTAAACAAGTCTCACTATGGCTGCTCAGGCCAGATTTGAGCTCACGAATCTCCTGCTGGGATTACACGGCTCCTGAACTTTAGATTGGACAGGGACTCCCTGCTGGGCCTCCCGTGTGGTTCCAGCCTGGAGTGCACAGTGTCTTAGCAACCCACAGCACCACGGCTGGGCCACTGGGTGTTTGCCCTTATCCGTATTTCCAAGCAGACCCACGTTTCAGACACGCGTACGGACTGAGTGCCATACACGTCTACCTCTGGCACCTTGAATCCGGAGCTCACCCAGGTAGAAAATGAGAGACTGAAAAAACTGGTCACTAGATTTAGCTTTCAGTGTCATCTCACTAAAGAATGCGTCCAAGTGCAAAATTACATAGTATCTGTGTTTGTACTGTGTGTTTGCAAAGGTGCTGTTTGGGGAACGGGGGAGAGGCATATCAGAACGAGTCCTTTGGAAGTAGCGAAGCTATGCAGGAGGAAGCTGTAATGTACCACGTGTTCTCGCACTGCTCTTCTCTCTCTTTTTAAAGAATTATTTAACTTTATTATCATTATTATTCGATTAGAGAAAGACAGAGAGAAAGAGAAAGTGAGAAAGCAAGCTACCGGGACTGGGAGTCAAACCATCGTGAGCCATGTGGGAGTCAAGCACCTTAACCACCGTGCCACCTGCTGGCCCCATCTCTTACTGGTCACATCAGTCCTCATCCCTGGAGGCCGCAGCAGACGTGACCAGGAGAGGGACAGGGCGAGAACCTGCACTGTGCTCTATCTGAACGGTACCTCAGCGATGCACGATTTGAAAACGTCCCACAGGCTCACCAGTAACTTGGTGAGAACTGGTTTTCAAACGTGGCCACAAGAAATTCGCTCACAAGTTCCATGAGTTTATGCCTTGCTCTGTTTCTTAAGAAGTCTTTCCTGTCTGCCAGATCCGATCAATTTTCCACTGGATGCTTGCAGAAGAAGCGGTCCTCTGCTGTCCTCAGGGCAAGGCTGCACCTAAGGAGTGAATCTATGTGTACATTTAAATAAAAGAAATAATGGGGACAGACAGCAAATAGGCCAGGACCCACAGAGGCCAGCTGGGAAGGTTGCGGTTGCATGCCAGCTACTGGGAGAGGAGTTTGAATACTCTTCCCCTGCAGGGTCTGCTCTCCAGACTCGCCTGGCACTTCCCTCCCTCCCCACCCCCACCCCCTGCAGGCAGATCAGACTCGCTGTTGGAGGGCATTCCAGCGGTGGTGTGCAGATGGAGAGGGGAAGGAAGGGGAGCTAATATCGCTGAGTGCTTATTATGCCCCCGGCGCTGTGTTCCCACCTTTCTCACATGCATCATCTTGGCATCTCCGCCATCTAAACGGCTTCTCCCAGATGGAAGGAGTACAGAATTTCAGCATGAGAGTACACATCCTGATTTTGGTTTAGAAAGTAATGCCAATGCATTGGCAGGGCTTAGACGTACAGAAATACTGAATTTCAGAGTTAAAAGGGGTTGTCGATTTTTGGTGTAGCTCATCCATTTTATGGAAGATTTGAGGTCAGATTCCTCAAAAGAATAGCCAAGTTTATACAGACAAGTAGGGTGGAAACCCAAACCAAATCCTTATTTACCTAGCCCACGTCTCAAATCCCCTGAGCACATCTGACCTGCGTTCCAACTGGACTGTCGTTTGAAATTGCTCTGGAATCCAAGTTAGAGAGTATCACAGTTCATTAATAGTGCACTTTTTTAAAGAGATGTTTTGTCATAGGGCACGTGTGCTTGCCTGAGAGACAGAGACAGATACGGTGAGAGGGAAAGTGGGAAATTGCCCCGCAGTGGGGATGGCCGTGCCACAATCCCTTCTCTTCCATTTTCTTCCCAGAATCTTGAGCACGCACACACATACACACACACACATACACGTACATACACACACACACACACACACACACACACACACATTGTGATTTTCAAGCTACGGGGTCTGGGACTCAAACCCTGATCGGCCACGTGGGAGTAAAGCAACATAATTGCTACAGCATCTGCTGGTCCCAACAGTGTATTTTTAATTTCACATTTAGGTGTGGATTAAAGGGGAATAATATATATGAGAGCCTAGTAATAATAGTGAAAAATAGTAGATTAAAGAATGAACATGTTTTCTCAGTTGTAACTTCAAGTATAAAGAAAGTTGAATTTAGATTTTTTAAGAGTTATTTACTTTTTATTTATTATTATTATTTTTCAATTTTATATAAGGCAAGTGTCCTCACCAGAAAGAAACAGAGACAGAGAGAGAGAGAGGGAGGGAAGTGAAAAAGCAAGCGGCCAGGCCTGGAACTCGAACCATGACTGGTCATGTAGATGCCAGTGACCACCAAGCCCCTTGCTGGCCCTTGAATTTAGATTTAAACACACGATCATATCTACTTTTCAGTAGACACCGGTATATAGGTCAATTATTTTTAGGCTATTTCCATTTTAAAAACAAGTACTCAAAATGTATACACCTTTTTGAGAAATATTAACTGTAAAAGTTTTATTTTTGATAATGATAATTTGATATTTTAAAATTCTATGAGTATTCTTTTATGCAGATTGTCAAGATAAAACCATTTCAAATTTGAATGAAATGACAAGAGATAAACTTCTCATTTTACAAGGCACTATCTTTTGAGACATTCTTACTGAATTAACTTTATGAGATCTGGGCTTTTCTCAGCCTTGTAAAATTATTCAGCTTCGGGATAGTAAACAAGCATACAAACTATACTTTTCTACTTTATTAAATTTTAAAAAACAAGAAAGGGACACCAAAAAAATAGAATTTACATAAGGTTATCTCTAAATTACACAAATATTTATGTGGTGGTTGAACATTAATGTACAACTAATAAGCATTCATCCATTTTGTATTTCTAAAGTACATTTGGTTTCTGTTTTAAATGTTTTAGTTAGTTTTGATGTGTCAGAAAAGTTAATACCCAGTATACAACATACAACTTTAATTAACACAAGTAATGTTCGTTATGATTGATCGAGTGAATTAATCACACGGGGACTTTCCTGACGAAAGAAAAGCGTGTGAAGCCAGTTGGTCTCGTCCTCAGAGGACATTTAACACCTCTTTACCCCATGTTTCGGATCCATGTAAAACTTCCGGAAAAGCTGTTTTCATTGCAGTAACAGCTCAGAAAGATTTGCGGCGAGATCGACAACAATAAAGAGGCCTGCATTGTAGAACAGCTTGGAAGTCCTTTGAATCAATATTCCTTTCACTCCTGGAATGTGAAACAGCTGATACTATCTGCTGATAATTATTTAGCTTCCTATAAACTTCCAATTGTTCAGAACAAAAAGCTGCACATCCAGAAAGCATACCTAAGTAAGATTTTAAAAGCTTCAAATCCTCTTATCTGGCTTTGGAAGCGTGTGCGTGCTGTAAGATCTGTAGGCAGATCTGTGACAGACAAGCAAATCTGAAATACCTTCCTCATTTCCCCTGCCCCAGAGAAAAGCGTGGGTCTCAGATGGCACCATAGCAGCCGGGGTTGGTGGCCGTGTTTGGCAGACACATGGCACTGAAGAGGCCCAGGCCTGCCCCAGGTGACGCTTCGTTCCGGCCTGGTGCAGGCAGGCCTGGGGCTGAAGGCTTAAGTTGGGTGAGAAATAAGCAGTGACAGGCCGGGTTGGGAATGGGGCAGCCGGTGCTCACCCCGGCGCCCAGAACGACCACCCCGCTGAAGAGGCCACCTGGGGGGGAGGATGGCAGTGCGTGGGTTGGGGCAGGGCTGCTAATGGTTTGCAGCGTGTCCCCAGAGGGTCCTGTGTGGGAATGTGGTCCCCAGCGACGGCGTAGGGTGCTGGTCAGGCCTGGGTGGGGCGGTGGGCTCATGGGGACATCAGCCCATGGACAAATGGAGTGGCGCTGTCTCATTAGGGACCCGGGCTGCAGGGCTCACGAGCACGGTTCAGTTCTGAACGGAGCAGGGAAGCCGCGCGGCTGCCCCAGATGGCCCCTCTGCCCGCGCCCACCGTCTGGCGTCTGTCGCCATGACGCCAACCTCGACTTGGGACTCCCGGCCACTGGACCCTGAGGGCAGTGCCCGTCCCTGTTCCTTCGACCTCACCCGTCAAGTGTCCACTCAGCACGGTGCGGGCGGCCAGACGGGAGCTCCTCGGCGGTGCAGCTCCCCCGCCGCCACGTGGCGCTGGCCAGGGCTTCTCCGCGCAGGACGCCCCGACTTCTGCAGACCAGCCGTGCAGCCCGCGTGCTGACCCCCTGCGCAAGGTGTGGGCAGAGTCTTTAGTTAAAGACGTTATTTTAAACTGAGAAAAGCCAAGAACAAGGCAAGTGTTTTCTTAGCAGGTGAAAAAAGGGAAAGAAAAAAAAAAGCCTATCCGCAGTATTAGATGAGGGCCTGAAGGCAGTGCAGAGTGAAGCAGGGCGCCGTGGGGTGCCCACGTGGAAACGCTGCGCTCCCATCGAGACCTCTCAGTACCTAGCATGTGCAGGCCCCTGAGGCCAGAGGGCTGAGGCGGGTCCAGCTGTCCAGACCTGCTGAGTGTGCTGTCTGTCTGTTTCTCTCTCATTCATGGAAGAAATAAATGACCTTAAGAAATAGCAAAGAGTGAGTCATTAATATGAAACACGAACACATGAAGTATTATGAGGGTGAGAAAAATGTACATGATAGATCAGTTAATAAATCATTTATCTTAAATATATCTTCCCAATTTGTTCAAAATCAAAAAGACAAATATGTCGACAGTGTCTGTGAATGAGAAGTACTATCACATTTCCTTTATACAACTGCAAGCAGTTATTGAAGTAACTCACGCCTGGCACTTCGGAACGTCCCAATATGTTTATATATGTGTCATTTTACCGCTGAGTTATGGCAAGGCTAGGCTGGGGAGGTTCAGATTAAGGTGCATGAGGTTTAAGACAAGACCTGACTGCCCATGTTCTTGGCTATTTTGGTGTTTAAAATGTATCACTGTGCATTTGTTTATAAACTAACAGGGCGTTTCCCCCTAGTAAAGCAAACTATTGTGTAGCTGGGAAAGCCGTGATGCATTTTCGCATAGACAAACATAGAGAAATACGTCATGACTTACCCAAAAGCCTAATATTATATTAAAACCTTTCTCCCGTGGTGGTTAATCAGGATTCTAGTTGGTATATAGGTGATGGTGGAATGATTTACAGAGGTTCTTGTGTACTTTGAGGGATTAATGTAAGAACCCAGTGTAAGAATTTGCTTTAGGTATTCCAACCAGGAAGAATTTAATAGAGGGTTTTTTTTTTTTTTTTGGTTAGATTGTTGGTTCAGAGGCCAGAGATAAGAAATCAAGGACTCTGTAGGTGTGACACTGACCACTGTGTTCCCATGTGTGACTCATGTCTAAGAAACTTGTGACCAAATATTTTCAAGTAGATCTAGAACTCTGCATGTTAAGGAGAACGACAAGTACCTGGCTTTGCAACCCTGTGATAAGGACAACTGAAAATCCATGACAGCCCCCGTGGATGGTTGATAGCAGCACATGCTGTCTCTCATCTGCCTAAGTCTCCCCATTTATTCATTCATTCTTTATGTTTTACCACCAAGAGCATGGCGTTTCTATCTATTTAGAAAAGTTGCTCTTAATTACTTGTGATTTGTTTTTGTGTGTGGTATTAATTTGGCCCCTACAGCGCCCGCCATGGGTCTCTCCTTCGCGGGTCCACATCTGGCCTGGGCGTGCTCGTGTCCTTTCCAATTTTAGGTGGTGATTGGCTCCCCCGTTCCTCTAAGCCCTGGTCCAGACTTTGTCCCAGCTCCCTTCATCACTGTAAAAGTCCGTGCAGTGACTCTCCTGCCCCAAGGTGCTCAGAGAGGCCCCGTTTCCCTGCCGGAATCCCCACTGGACACAGTGTGACCACCACGCCTGTGTCACTCCCCCCACGCCTGAACTGCAGTGTCCTGGCTTGTTCAAGACCCAGGTTCCTCTGTGCCAAAAGCTGCCCTATAAAGTCAGATGTTTAAGTCCCACTGACTTATTTCACCTTTTCTCCCAGGTGCTTTGGAAAGGTCATTTATTCGGATGCCATGGTTAGGCACGAAACGGAAACTTCTAAGAAGACTGGCAACTCTAGAAACACTAGATCATTTTCTCTGTGATTTCTTTCTCTTCTTTTTCCTTTTTTATTCTCTAGTCTTCCTTAAATCCACCCACCATTCCAGGAATTGCAGAATTATAAGTAAAAATTTTGCAAAAGCACGTAGACAGACAACAAACCTTTGCTTAGTAACTCCCTCAGTAAAAGTATGTATTTCTTTTTTCTTAGGAATTATTTAACTTTATTTATTTATTTACTTATTTAGTTTAATTTGACCAGAGAGGGATAGAGTGAGAGATGGAGAGACAGAGAGAGGGAAAGCGAGAAAGCAAGTCCCCCAGGTCTGGGATTTGAACTGTGTGCCATGTGAGAGTCCAGCACCCTTAACCACCACACCACCTGCCAGCCCCTGTAAAAGTATATATTTATAAATGTGTGTTGCTATTGAAACAGCCTAACATTTTCAGCCAAGAGCCCTTAACTTTTTCCAGTCTTACTGCTGGAAGATTTTTGTCATTTCAGGACACGACAAGAGATTACTACCCCCACGTTTAGTTCAGGTTTGCTCTGCCAATCTCAACACGTGACGTGCTGCATTGACTAGCTGCGATGAACAAGAAGCACCCAAGAAATTGTTGGTCCAGGCGTTCCGCTCTTCTCCAAGTGAGTCAAAGCAACACAAATAAAATATGTTCCGTTCAAGCATAACATAGAGATCTCTAAGTTTCATAATAAAGCACACAGCCAAGCTCACACTGGTACTCAGTGAATACTAAACAATCAATCAAGGCCCAGTGTTATTTTTTATAACAAACTGCACCAACCTTCATAAAAATGAAATGTCTGACGGTCGTTCACACTCATTTGCTGCCGCTCTGTTCACTGCAGGATCGCACGTGCCTTGGCAAAGCCACGGACAGGAGGCTACGGGAGATATGTGCTCACCATCCATCTTCCGCCCTTCTGAGAGGAGTGCTTAGGAAGGTCCTTGATCAGAGAGATCACGCAGATGGATATACAGTGCATCTTTTATATGCTACTTTAAAAAAGAATGCATGTATACAAGGGCCGGGATGGGTAAGGACAGCGATTTATTCTTTGGGCCAGACTTGGGCTCTTCTCCCCTCCACAGCTGTGCTCGCCAGCGTACGGAAGGCACAACCGTCTTCTCCACTTGGAAATGTCAGTGAGGCCCACAGGAATGGTAATCTGGAAATCAAAGGTTTGAAACTCTTCTTCTACACAGGGATGGCTAATGAAGAGAGCTTAGGGTACCTGCCTTTAAATTAAAACATAGCTAGGAAGGTACTTTTACTCACTTCTCAGTTGATATTTCTGAAATGCCTAAGTATTTATTTTTTTTAATTCTTTTTTTAAAAAAATCAAGAGAAAGAGAGAGACAGAGAGAAAGAGAAAGAAAGTGAGAGAGCAAGCTGCCAGGTCTGGGACTCGAACCACGGTCGACTATGTGGGAGTCCAGCATTCTTCACCACCACACCACCTGCCGGTCCCCATAATATTTTTTTTAATGTATGTCTTGAGAGAGAGACAGCCCCACTGATAAGGCCACAGTGCTGTGACCCATCCCAGCTCCTGCGTCAGCCAACCCCAGGCCATGACACACGCTTGCACAAAGTCCTCAAGAAGATCTCTGAATGGGAACTTGGGCCCTTTCCCCACGGTTATCCTCACAGAGAATTTCATTTGATGGCTGTGGTCCTGTCTGGACCCCTCTGTGTCTAAGTTTATGTCATTTCCTAATGACAATAATTTTCACTGTTAAGAGCCAGAATTCTTAACTGTGTTGCTTACACAAATAGAGATTATACAGACTTAAATAAGTGGAGGCTTTCAGTACATTTAAATTTTTGTCAAAATATCAGCCCCTGGTCTAGAGTTTACTTTCTGTCCTTGTATGTAATAAAAAAGAGAGGCCTTCCTTGCAAACATAGCTAAAAAACAAAGAATTATTGTATGTCTTGACAAAAATCTCATTCTCACCCATCAGATAGTAACCAAGAACAAAGAACAGTAACATCTTTGAACCAACATGCAATGTATTCATAATGGGAAAGTTCATTTGGTGTGTTCTAATAATACACAGTGACTGGATGTAAAACAAAACACAGGGACCAGCGGATGGCATCCTGGTTACACTACTGAACTCCCAGGTGGACTGCCTGGAGTCCCGGACCAGGTGACGTAAAACTGATGCCAGGTGTGTGTGCGTGCATGCCCAGAATCCCGAGAGGAGAATGGAGGAGAAGGGACTGAGGTACGGCCATCTCCCTGGGGGGTGATTTCTCACTTTCTGTCTCTCTCTGCCTCTCCAGCAAGTGCACACACCATATAGCAAAAATCTCTCTGAAAACAAAACAAAACAACACACCGTGGTAGCAGGGTGTGGAGGGTAACCCTAGCTTTACTGCAAGGGGTGGGGGACCAGCACCCCTGAGTACGACTGTGAGCAGTCTACACTCAGACTGCAATATTAAACCCATTAGGGCCTCATTTCTTCTTGAACATGTTGTTCTTCATAAACCTGAGGTGTAAGTATCCCCATAGTCAAAAGGACCCCGCAGTATTCACAGCGCTTAAAGAAGAACGTTTCAGTGAGGAAATGCACACAAGGGGTGGATTTTACAGGAACAGTAAGTAAGGTCACAGCACTGTGGAAGTTTATTTATAATTAGTACTGTGAATTACTTCCCCAAAATGCTCGCTCATATTAGAGTTTGGATTAGAAATACCTAGGACCTTTTTTACTTCTAACCATTTCAAAACAGTTTCTCTATTCTTCTCACATAACCATGCAGAGTCTTATAAGATCATTCTCAAATTTCCCTAAAATTATGTAAAGGTTGCTCGATCACGTTTATCTTATTGAGTTTCCTGAGAATGTAGGTCTGCTAGCTCTCGTGTGCTCAGCATCCTGCTCTTCTCCTTACGAGCGTTATAGTTCCATATACAGACCAAACTGTTAATCACCGTCAGAGTCAAAGGCTGTTATCCAACTAATGTTAGGGTAGTCTTAGCATGTTTATTTTCTCAAAAATGAAACAGAAGACAGAAACCACTTATTGGAACCCTTGCAGAATTGAAATAATCTAACTGGAGTTCAAATATCTGATTCCAGGTTGACTTTGCACTCCTAGTGCGAAAGAAAATAACTTCCTGGTTTTGCTTAGGAGGAATAAATGAACTTATTATCTCAATGTTCATTAATGTTTCAGGAAGGAGTTGGAGGTACCTTGCCCTTATCTCAGCCTGGGTATGTGCGGTAGAAGGAATTCTTGTATGTTAATCTTTCTCGGGGCGTCCGTGAGCACTACGGGAGCCAGGAAGTGATTTACTGTCGACTGACTTCAGATTCTGAATCTTTGTATTTTGTTAATGGAAATGATAAGAAAAATGGGTCTCTACTGGCTGTTTCTTCCTTTCCTATTTCCTTCCCTCTTCACCTTGGCAGAGATTTATCTGCAGGCAGGAAGAGCAGTCAGGCCTGGGAAGGGCTGTGGTGTTTATCACCTGCCGAGGGCCCGCAGTGCATGCTTTCCTTCTGCACCAAGAAGAGTGGATTGATCACAGCCCGCCGTACTGCACGGGGCCCGCTGGCCAGCCACTGCTTTCCACAAGCTGCGTGAAGTCTTTGGAGGGCAGTCGTACGAATTTTCCCTGTTAGAAACTTTAAGTAGTTTACTAATAAATTGCAAAGATATATACAATTAAAAAGGGAAATATTAAACACATGCTATGGATCAAAATACCATGGATCAAAACTCACGCCGGGCGCGTGTGCATGCGTGCCCAAGATCGCGAGAGGAGAATGGAGGAGAAGAGATTGCGGCGTGGCCATCCCCCCGAGGGGTGGTTTCTCGCTTTCTATCTCTCTGTCTCTCTCTGTCTTTCTGGCGAGCGCACGCGCCCTATAGCAAAAACCTCTCCAAAAAAAAAAAAAAAAAAAATTCCCAAACTGTCTGAATTCAGTCAAAGAAAAACCTGATTTCGAACGTGTATTTTTCAGTTAAATGTACTGGTAAATCACATGTGGCTTTAAAAATATCTGTTTTAATCCAGAAAAAGTACACTTCATCGCCCAGTAGTACCTGGAAATAAAATAGAAAGAAGATTCCAGAATGTCCCTCTCCTTTTCGGTGTGCGAGCTCCATGCGCACCTCAGTGCCTTCGCCCGAGCAGCTGCGGCCTGCTCTGTGCGCCCCAGAACATGGAAAGCATGCCGCTCCCGTTGTGCAGTACGGCCGAGCACGTCGCACGTTCCTCTCCGTGTAAGGCAAACAGGCCTGGCCGCACGGCCACGTTGTATACTGTGCTGTTAAAGAAAGAATACCAGGGCTCTCACGTGGCCATGGCAGTGTGTACACGGTTTACTCAGTGTCAGACACACCTACTTTTGTTTCATATTTAAGATACCATAACAGGGTTGGCAGGTGGCGTGGTGGTTAAGGCGTTGGTCTCTCACATGGCTGACTGTGGTTTGAGTCCCAGATCTGGTGACATGCTTTCTCATTTTCTCTCTCTCTCTCTCTGTCCCTCTGGTCAAATCAAATAGTAATCACAATGGTGATGATGATGATGAATAAAATTAAAATTAATTTTTTGAATAAGTGAATAAATAAATACCACTGACAGCCCCAGCCAGTGGTTCGCTGGGAGCCACGTGGTGTACAGCAGTTCGAATCCCCAGGTTAGTGTGGACATGTCCGGGCTGTGTGTGCCGAAGATCCTGACAAGCCAAAAAAGTGGGGAGAAGAGGTCAACCAGTGCCCTTCAGAGTGTGCCTCTGTCATACACACACACTCCTTGTCATGAATAAAACAGGTAACCTTAAAAACACAGGGTCAGGGGAACCAGCAGTTAGCGTAATGGCTATGTCGCTGGACTCCCACGTAGTCGACCGCGGTTCGCGTCTCGGACCCGGTGGCTTACAACTCACACCGGGCGCGTGTGCGTGCATGCCCAAAACCCTGCAAGGAGAATGGAGAAGGGATTGTGGCATGGCCATCCCCCCAGGGAGTGAGTTCTCGCTTTCTGTCTCTGTCTCTCTCTGTTTCTCCAGTGAGCACATGCACCCTATAGCAAAAATCTCTCTAAGTAAATAAATAAATAAATAGAGTCAGCTGATAGGATCAACTGTCAGGTGTGAAGGAAAGGCGGGAGTTGAAACCCGGCACCACTGTGGATATGTTGACATTACCAAGAAAATGACTAGGAAACAGGTGGATACAGAATTTTCGCTGTTATTTTGTTTTGTTCATTTTTACTTGAAAGAATTTAAGCCTAAAATCCTTAGACATTATTGTACATATTTTCTTTATAGCATTGATAATGTTCAGCATTCATTAAGTTAAATTACAGCCTGGTCTAAATTTGACACTGAGATCAAATTATATCACACCAACCTAGCTTCCAATCCTAGTTTTGCCACTCCTTAGCTATGCCGCCTCAAGGAATTTGCTGGAGAAAATTAAACTTGGTTTAAAAACACAACAGATCCATTGTGCCCAAGGTCCTGAGCGCCTAGAGAGCCCGAGAAAGGGGACAGCTGGGTGACGAGACGCTGCGGGGCGGCTCCCTCTCTCCCTCTCACATGTGTGTGCACGCACGTGCTCTCAATAATAAACCAAGTAAGAACCAGCAGTTGGCGTAATGGCTATGTTGCTGGACTCCCATGTAGTTGACCGCAGTTCGAGTCCCGGACCCGGTGGCTTAAATTCACACCCGGCACGTGTGTGTGCATGTGTGTGTGCCCAAGATCCCGAGAGGAGGGTGGAGAAGGGATTGCGGTGTGGCCATCCCCCCAGGGGGGTGATTTCTCACTTTTTGTCTGTCTCTCCAGTGAGCATATGTACCCTATAGTAAAAATTTATCTCAAAAAAACTCAATATGCATCAAGGAATATCTCTAGACTGTGTCCAATTCCATACTTGTACTATTATGTTTAATACGCTTACCGTTTTAGGTTTTAATGAAAGAAGGTATTTGGTATCATGATTAGCAAAATAAAAATGGCTTGGACCCAGTTTTTTGAAAGGAACCTGTCTCTGGTGTGACACTTCAGTGTTCTTTGAAGCTGGAAGTTGATCTTCATGATCAGTCTGGTTTAATCCATCGACTTAATTATATGAGCTCTTCCTAACTCAGCGTGAGTCTTTAGAATGCAAAGCCTTTAGGCATAATTTGTGCTTGACACTGATAGAAATTGCTTCTAGACTCCCCTCCTAGCAACTCTGTTTACACCTTAGTGCTATTAGAAGCTATTAGGGCTAATTAAAGAAGCAGACTTAATTTTCCTTCCGACCCCTGAGCTGGTAAGAAGCTCCAGGTGCGATTACCATGGAACGTCTCTTCGTATTACTGAATAAGAAAGAGGAAATAAAATTAGTCTCATAAGCAAACTCTTTAGATGTCAGTATATAATACATTCATGAGTACACTATACCGATTGGAACAAAGTAACCTCTTTGTTAAAAAGGAATGAGATACCTTCCTGCATTTATTTCTTATTTAGGAGTTCGAACATGACAGATGTAGTTTATAAATTCATTACAGCTACGGAAATCTGCCTTTGACACCTACTGATCTGAACAAAACATGCAGCGTTTAGCACAGATTATTACTTTTGAAGCGACATTCTAAAACGGAAAAACAGAAGTCTTCAAACAGTGATGTTAGCTTGTTCCCATCATGGAAGCGCATGAAATCTGCAGCGCGTTGAGTGGTTTGCTGAAGACTCCGAGAGCTCGAGCTTCCTCGCTGTAGCGTGAACGCTGCCTTTGTAAAAGCAGAGGGAAGAAATAAACAAGCAGCGTGAACGATGACCCATCCTGGACTCCAAATTCGGGACTTGATGTGCCGTTAAAGGATTAAAAGGTACGAGACTGTTTTGGTATTAACGAAGGGGACTCTAAAATTGCTTGATAAAATTCGCTCTTCACTGGTTAGCGAGGTAGCAGAGTGATGAAAATTTGTGTCAAATCAACCTAAAGTAGGAAAGTCCTCAAGACCTGCCCCTGAATATGTAATGAGGAAGCCGCATTTTCAGTTTTTAAGTTATGCTACAGATGCGGGGCTGGCGGCTGGCGTGGTGGTGCGAGGCACTGGGCTCCCACATGGCTGACCGTGGTTTGAGTTCCAGACCTGGCAACTTGCTTTCTCTCTCTCGCTCGCTCTCTTTCTCTCTCTCGCTCTGTCCCTCTCTGGTTTAATTATAATAAATAAATAAAGATAAGTAACATAATTCTTTTTAAAAAGTTATGCAATAGATAAATCCAATCAAATGTTATGGTAGATTTCTGATTTGGTGCTGTAGAGATTCTCAGGGATCTGAGCATCACACCAACATCAGGTAAGACCCTGTATACGAACGCACGTCAGGAGCCCCTCGGCTTCGCACACTGGGCTACACCACCTGAGCCTTATATGAATGGCAAGACCGGCCATTTCAGGGCTCATGGATAAACCTTTCTTTTCAGTATCACTTTCTTCTTTTCTTCTTCTTTATTTTTGGAGACTTTGCTAGAGGGCTTATGTGCTTGTCAGAAGGAAAGACAGAAAGCAAGCAATGACCACCCCTGGGGGGGATGGCCCCACCACAATCCCTTCTCCTCCAACTCTGCTGGGGATGTGGGGCACACATGGACACGTGCCTGGTGTAGTTTTAAGCTGCTGAGTCCAGGACTCCAACTGCGGTCAGCTACGTGGAAGTCCAGCTGCACAATCATGATGCCATCTGCTGGTCCCAGTATTTTCTTCCGAATCCACTGGTTCTTTGGCATTCCAGTCATGGCTTAAGCCAACAACATGTTTTCCACAATGCGGGAGAGCCGGCTAGAACACAGCGGCCAGAGGAGACTGCTCCCCTGTGTCTCTGCTCTGCAGCATGCATTGTAGGTGCTCTTTTCTTAAAATACCGATTTCACCTTGAATCATTGTTTATCATACTTTTACAGTAATATAAATGTACACACGTGTATGCAGAAGAGCTACGTTATTTATACATCATTTGTCCATAAAAGTTGATATTTAAACCTATCCTCCTCATAACTTATAACCCTTTAAAAAATGCCCACTATCTTTCTCTAATCTTCATAACTATACAAAAAAATCTAAATTATTCTCATGGAATAAAATATTCCAAAAAGAAAGCTATAGAATGCTGGAAGCAAAATATACCACATTAGAATTGCCTATTACTGGTAGAGTTTTGTGAGCTACTTTCAAATGCGATGAACAGTGTGTGCAGAGCCTACGTTCACATAATCTTTGTGAACCCTCTTATACGTTAACTCAGAACTTTCCAGCTCCCTAGGCCTTATTTACCCAATATTTTCTTATAAAAATTTTCATAGATCCAGAGAAATTGTAGAAATAGAATACACACCGGTGAACTGTGTACACACTTCCATCTCCAGTGAACAATGACGCATATTTTGATATGTTGGCTTCACTCAGCTGTGCAAACACAGTAGGCATATTTTGTCACTATTGGGCTACTTGAAAGTAAGTTGAAACTTCTTGATATTTTACCACAATTTCTTCAGCAAGCATTATCCTAAGATGAAGCCCATTGTCCTCCTCACTCAGCAAGTCTAGCTTCTCAATGTAAATGAAGCAATCACCATGAGCGGAATTCTTTTGGAGGAGACTAAAAGCATTTCTAGTTCTTTTATCCTCAGAAGCAGACATCAAGAAAATAGCCTGTGTAACTCAAGATGGCCAAAAAAAGGAGAACTTACTACTTACGTCTAAATGGATTCAAACAAAACTTGTAAAATTTTATGTTTGTGAGTGTGAGAATGACCTTTTTAAGTTTTCTTTTTATTCAACCCAAAATTTATTGGATTATAGAAATACAAGCAGAAACAGAAATTAAAGATTTATTTATATGATATCTCTTTCTAGCTAACCTTTAGAATTAAACAAAATGATCCTAGTAAAATGTTGATTAATATTTATAAGCTAATAAATTTTAGAAAATAACATTCTTATAACACTTTAGAAAAAAATGAAAACTATTCATTGATCTTGTTTTAAAAAAGGTTCAAAACAATGGAAAAACTTTTACAGGACCCCAAATGGAAAGGAATCTGTGGATTATGTTTGTGGCAAGGCCTTTGGCTGGAATGACACGTAGTGCACTCAGGATGGGGAAGTGCATTTGGCATGCTGTAATGGCACATAGGGGTCAATGCATACATACCAAACAATGGCAACAGTGCTTAAGTGTTTCTCAGGGACCTTTACTATGTTGCTTTATCCTTGACTACCATGTAATTATTTACTTGACTATAGGAACACATCCTTTTACTAAAAGAACATAATTACATACAGAAAATGTGTAACTATACCATGATAAAATTGCATTAGTTAGCTATAAGAAATACAGCTTAGAATCTCATTTCGTATTGAAAATGATACCTGGTGAATTATCCCAGGAAGCAGAACTGTTATCTGCTCTATAATTTGTGAAATTATAGACATAGGTAATAAGAATATTACCGTGGGAGGATGTTAATATTACTTACTTGGGATCTCAGAAAAGGAGGGACACGCTTGTGTAGTTACAGGAGGCCATGGTTTGACTCTCCGAACGTCACAGGGCTGGTTCTCCCTGCCTCGGCTGCCACCGGCCACGTTCTCAGCGTGCCGTGGGGCTGTCCCTCAGGAGGACAGTGATGGCATTACGAGACTCAGGCTTCAGACGGGGTAGTGGCGACTGGGATGTGGATACATGTCTCTTCCAGAGACGGAAACCCTGGCACGTCAACAAATCCCTGTAGACACCAGAGAAGCCTCTTTACTCTCACTCAGAATTGTAAACAGACAGATGGAAAAACCTTTAACTCTCTGCAGAGGGAAACACCACCTCCAGCTTCCAGAGCACTTTTACTGTTGAATCAGTCTCGAACAGCGTGGGCGGCTCGAATCAGAAAGCCGAAACCGAGCAGCTTTCTATGTTTCATAAACGTGCAAATATTAATTAAAAATAGTCTCCAGCAGTTTGAATAATGAAAGATGTTTGTATGTACAAAACTAAAGGAATAAAAGAAAGAAGGTGGGACAATGAAGAGAAAGGAAGATTTAGATTTTCCTCTGACATTCAGAGAGAAATATAAAAAATGTTATCTGTTGATTTCTACTTTTCTGCTCTCTAGTCCCTGAACCCATCATCTGCCTTGAACAGGCCAGGCTGCATATACCATTTGGCCTCATAAAATATTGAAGATGCATATCAGAATATTTCTGTAATTTCAATCCAAGGAAAAATAAAAATAGCGAAAGTTTAGACAACTCTTTTTTTCTTTCTTTTTTCTTTTTGTAAGAGTGTGTGTGTGTGTGCTCATCAGAAACAGAGAAAGAGAGAGAAAATACTCCTCAGTGGGAACAGTCACCCTGCAATCCCTCCTCCTCCATTTCTCCCGTCTTTCAGGATTTGGGGCATACACATGCACGTGCCTGGTGTGCTTTTCAAACCACTGGGTCCAGGACTCAAACCCCACCATTGGCATATGGGATCTAGTCACTTTAACCACCAACCACCATGCCATTGGCTGGCCTGAAACTATTCTTATTTTTGCATCCTCATAGTTACCTTAAGAAAGATCCCTTAAAGTTGGCCATATTTTTAAAAGTACACGTACGTATTTGGTAAAGTACCTTAAACCTAGATTTACTTTCAGAACTTCATGGTAAAATATCACTTGTGGGAAATAATGTCTTCTTATGTCAGCATATCTTGGTGCCAGAAATACATGAACACAACGGCAGCGCCCGAGTGTTGTCACTGTCACAACGCAAACCCCTCGGTGCATCTGCAGCAATGACTGCTAAGTGCAATTTTGCTATGTGAGCACCGGGCAATGTGTATTTCCAGTGTGGCGTTTAAGGCGTCATCCTACTATGGTCTGCATGCTGTCCTCCCCATCTCCGACACTGAAACCCAAGGATGATGTCAGGAGACGGGCCTGGAGGAGGTGACTAGGTCGTGAGGGAGAGTCCTCCTGAGTGGTTGGAGGGGACTACTGGGTTGTCGGGAAAGTCATGACACATGTGTTCATAGAAAAACCACGTCATGATTTTCCTGACAACCTAATAGAGTTCCCAGGGAGACCCCATCCCCTTCCTCCATGAGAGTATTCAGCTCAAGAATGGCTGTTTATTAGCCTGGAAGCAGGCCTTCTCCAGATGCCGAATCTGCCATCACCCTGAGCGTGGACTTCCCAGTCTCCAGAACTGTGAAACAGTTTGTTTATATTCCACTCTTCTGCAGCGTTGTAGTGAGGTGAGCTGAATGGACTAAGACGTATACTTTTTGTCTTACATGAGAACATTATAGGGGACCAGCAGATGGCATAATGATTCTGTTGTTGGACTCCCACAGAGTCGACCATAGTTTGAGTCCTGGACCCAGTGGCTTCAGATTCACACTGGGCATATGTGTGTGCATGCCCAAAATCCTGAGAGGAGAATGGGAGAGAAGGGACTGTGGCATAGCCACCCCTTCTAGGGGATGATTTCTTGCTTTTTGTCTGTCTCTCCAGTGAGCATATGCACCCTATAGCAAAAGTCTTTCTAAAAAACCCCGAATATTACACGTTTTTAAGACATTACTTTCTGAGTCATCAATAAGATAAAGGGGGTTGTTCCATATTATGCAGCTGAGCATGACTTTAGTAAAGTTTTTGAGCTAAGGCAGGGCTCCGCCCTGTGCTTCTGAGCCCAGTGGCCCAAGCCCAGCAGACTGCTGATTGTCAGCGTGGCCCTCCCAGGCTTCTTGACATAATCCCAGTTGAGTTTGCATCTTTATTTCAATTTTATATGCATAAAAATCTTGCTGAGTGAGGAGCATCATGGTCCTTTAGGTTTTTGCATTTGCTTTGTAAGTATGGAAAAGACTCAAGTGAAATCTCTGTAAGCACTTGAAGGTTTTCACCTGTGAAAGACAAAAATGCTGCAGGAGGGAAGAGTCCTTAGAGATCTTTAAAAGATTCATTTGAGGGAACCAGCAGTTAGCGTAATGCTATGTCGCTGGACTCCCACGTAGTCGACCGTGGTTTGCATCCCGGACCCGGTGGCTTAAAACTCATGCCGGGCGCGTGTGCGTGCGTGCCCAAGATCCCAAGAGGAGAATGGAAGAGAAGGGATTGCAGTGTGACCATCCCCCCTGGGGGGTGATTTCTCGCTTTCTGTCTCTCTGTCTCTCTCTCTCTCTGTCTGGCGAGCGCACACACCCTATAGTGAAAATCTCTCAAAAAAAAAAAAAAAGATTCATTTGCAATCTGGGTGCCCCCTCCAAAAAAAAAAAAAAAAAAAAAAAAAGATTCATTTGCAAAGAAGCTCCAGTGCCTAAGGGAAATTTTAACTTATAGGAAAATGTTTGATATTTGGATTTTTTTATTACAATGACAATAGTCAAGGGGGAAGAAAGAAGAAAGAAGCAAAATCATTTGATGAACACAAAAATGAAAAATTATCTGGTGATAATAATGTATGTGGTAATATCTTTGACTGGACTAATATACAATGTATTTATGCTGGGAAAATCCAGTTTGTATGCTGTAAAGATGTACAGTACACATAACAAAAAATTTAAAAGCAGGACCAGTAGATGGCATAATGGTTATGTCATTGGACTGCCACATAGTTGATTGTGGTTCAAGTCCTGGACCTGGCGGCTTGAAATTCACGCTGGGCACTTGTTCATGCATGCTCAAGATCCCAAGAGGAGAATAGAGGAGAATGGATTGTGGTGTGGCCACCCCCCCACCCCTGCCGAGAGGTATTTCTCACTTTCTTTCTGTCTCTCTGGTGAACACACAAGCCCTATAGCAAAAATTTCTCTTAAAAAATGATAGTAATAAAACATTTAAAAAGAAAAGAATAAAGGAAAAAAGATAGGTAATAAGAAATGAAAAAAAATTATTTTTCCTTCTTAGGTATTTTTTTTTGGAAGCCGATATTCTGCAAAGGTAGTTTACATCTTTTAAATATGATGAATATATCTCAATATATAGCACAAGAAAAAGATGAATGTAGAAATTAGAAACCATTTTGATAGAGTTTCACCGTGTGAGGTCATTGTTTTGAGACTTTGTAGAAGTCTTACACTCCAGCTCTCTTAATGTCGAACGCCCTATTTTTATTGCATGCCATGTTTTCCATAGCTACCTTCTTCAGACAGCCATTCTCTAATCATCCTCTCAGTGTCACGAACAGAACTTCATGATCTGTTCCAGACTGGTTTTCTTTGACTCTCCCATTAACTCTAATTTCTGTTGGTTTGTTTAGCACTGCTTATTTATTGTAGGGCTTATTAACATTAAATAGTTGAGTTTCTTAATGTTCATTTATCCCTCGGGAAAATGATGTTATAGACATATTGTTTTTATTTTATTTAATTGCAAGAAGGCATGTGAATGAAAGAGACAGAGAGAGAGAGAGTGCACAGCCGCCCAGTGGGGTGTGCTCACTCCACAGGCAACTTTCCTACATTTCTGCATCCCTTCAGGATTTGGGGCATGCATGGAGCCACTGGGGCTGGGATTTGAACCGTGATTGGCCATGTGGGATCCCATTCCCAATGCACCAGGCTTGGCCACTGTGTGGTGGGGCTGGCCCAATGATGCCCTACACCTTTATTTTCCACTGCTTTCTTTCAACTATTACCACATTAACTTACGTAGAGATGAGTCCCAAGAAGTCTCTCAACAAGGATGCGTAGCTGTGCTTCCGCCCATGCGTTACCCTCTTACTGAACACGCCCAGTGGCGTCACCGTCAAGAAAGTGGTCATTCTAAAAAGCTTTTTTTTTATATTTATAGTGATGATTGGTGACTAGGCTTTTAAAACCTTGAGTAAAAATGTGTTTTATGCTCTCATCATATTTCTAATATTTATATGCATTGAGACTAGGAAGTGCTTAACTGGTATTCACGAATAATGAGTAAGCAGCCTTGCGTCAGCTGTCTCCGTTAGCTGGTCTGTGGGAATGCCCATGGAGCAGGGCAGAGTTAATCATGCGTTTTCCATAAATTCTGGCTTACTCACATTGAGAAAAAGTTTAATGAACATGTAAGAAGCCCCAATTCCACTTTATACCAGCCTCCCCTCACCTGCATAATAACCAGACGGAAACGGCAACCTCGCATGCTCTGTGCTCGCTGGAGACCAGGAGTCCCGCTCCTGTGGGAGACACACGCCTGCTGTTCCAAGTCAGCACCACCCAGACCTGACGTGCTCGCTCCACCAGGTGAGGCCCGTGTCCTGCGAGGTAAGGGGGCTGCTTTTCATCCTTTTGTTCTTGGTTCCTGAGTTTCAAACAGATACATGTAAAGGACATGGAAACCCCAGTGGACGCCCCCACAGAAGGCTTCTAGAGCCTCCTCTGGAAAGGCACTGCCCACGCACTGGCAGAATGAAGACCAAGGATCTGGACAGGTCTTGTCGGGTTTTCCCACCCAGTGTCAGCATTTCATGCCTCTGTAATGAAATCTCCATAAACAAAAGTTCGTGGTTCAGAGAGCTTCCCGGAGGCTAAATACTCAGAGGCCTGCAGGACAGTGACCAGGACAGTGACCCACGCCAGCCCACGGGCCGGAAGCTCCTGAGCCCGGGACCCTTCAGACCTCACCCTGCTTATCTCCTCCTCGGGCTGCTCATCTGTATCCTTTAAAATGCTTTAAAAATAATGCTGCTTTAGGAGGAAGATCAGCATTCAAGAGAGATGGTACCAAGGAAATCCCTGTCTTTATTTATATTTATTATTTATTTATTTTTGAGGTTTTTGCCATGGGGAAGCTGTACTCACTGGAGAGAGACAGTGAGAGGGAAAGTGAGAAATCACACCACAATTCCTTCTCCTCCATTCTCCTCCTGGGATCTTTGGCATGCATGCACACATCCTCAGCATGGTTTTCAAGTCCCTGGGTCCAGGACTCAAACCAGAGTTGACCATGTGGGGGTCCAGAGACATAACCACTACCCCATCTGCTGGCCCAGAAATTCTTTAGCTGGTCTGTCTTTTGCCCGTGACATGTTACAATTCTTACATTGTGAGATCTGATCATTAACTCTGTCTAGCCTGTGGACTTCGGAGTGACCAGACCCAATGTCACAGCACAGGAGGCATCTTGTCAGGGAATCAGTACTGAGCGGGCAGAGGGCCTGGGACCCGCACTGCTGCCTCCCGGTCATGTAAAGCTGCCTGGCTTTAGACACCTAGATTAGACTGAGGTTATTCGGTATCTATTTTAATCCACGATTACAGATTTTTATTCAGTTTCAGTTACTTTGTTAGAAGGTTAACCTCATGTACTCTACGTCAGTTTTTCCGAACCACGTTACCAACAGGCAACTCTCACTCCAACTAATGGGTTCCTTCATGTTATGCCCTGTGTACAGATTACAGTCTCCAGCTTTAATTTACAAAGCATGAGCACACACACACACACACACACACACACATACCCCCCACACAAGCCTGAAGGCTCCATGCACCCCGCGTCCCCTGACGTCCGGAGGGCAGAGCCTCCCCGCCCCCTGTCTCATCTGCTGTCTTTGAGCCCGGGGCCATCCCCTCGGTCTGTCAGTCCCTGGCCGTCCCCTCGGTCTGTCAGTCCCTGGCCGTCCCCTCGGTCTGTCAGTCCCTGGCCGTCCCCTTGCTCTGTCAGTCCCTGGCCGTCCCCTCGCTCTGTCAGTCCCTGGCCGTCCCCTCGGTCTGTCAGTCCCTGGCCGTCCCCTCGGTCTGTCAGTCCCTGGCCGTCCCCTCGGTCTGTCAGTCCCTGGCCGTCCCCTCGGTCTGTCAGTCCCTGGCCGTCCCCTCGGTCTGTCAGTCCCTGGCCGTCCCCTCGCTCTGTCAGTCCCTGGCCGTCCCCTCGGTCTGTCAGTCCCTGGCCGTCCCCTCGGTCTGTCAGTCCCTGGCCGTCCCCTCGGTCTGTCAGTCCCTGGCCGTCCCCTCGGTCTGTCAGTCCCTGGCCGTCCCCTCGGTCTGTCGGTCCCTGGCCGTCCCCTCGGTCTGTCGGTCCCTGGCTCACACCTGCTCTTTGTGCCCCCCCTGCACTGGCCGCATGTCGCACATTTCAGGCGTGGCTGCTTTTGCGTTTCTGAACGCTCTCACTTCCATCTGCAGTGGCCCTGCCCTGGCGTTATTTCTCCGGCAAACAAGAGGCCGTTGTGAGTGCAAAGGTAATGTCTTCGCTTCCACGATTGATTCCAAACAAAGGACCAAAATCACGTTTGCCTTCAGGAGGCTCTAAAAGCCCTGCTTGTGCTTTCTGTCCTGAAAGTGCCACTTGCCGGCTCACGGGCACTACCGCGATGGGCCTGGCAGGCGTGCACGCATCTGCAGCTGTCATGTGTTCAACACTCCTTCCATTTCCACACGCGCGTACATGCTGCAAAGTCTGGACACGGCAGAGTGAGATGATGGGGGTCAAAGGCAACACTATGCTGAGCACCAGGACTCTGCTCCCTGCACTGGGGGAGATAGCGCGTGCTCAGGGATAAATCATCGTTGCTTTATGACCCCTGGTTTTGAATGGGGCAAGCAGTGCGTGAAAGCGATCTCGCAACCTAAGACAGTTTCGAGCAAGTATGAGCTGGGTATTTGTATCGGTCATGTGAGTAAAGTAGGTGGCTTTTAGAATTTTTCATTTCAGCCAAAGATGTCTTTTTTCATATTTCAGTCATTGCCTAAGACATATCAGTATATTTTGAATTGTGGCCATATACAAATTAGTGGTTTATTTTAAATGTAGTGACTTTTCTATTTAGGGAATCGTATTAATTGACTATATTTATTTCATGCTTATATTATTAACTAGACTGATACTGACATAATAATGATAATAACAGTAACAAAAAATTTTAGAGAGAAATAGTAAGGATTTTTTTTAAGAATTATTTATTTTAATTTTATTTTTTTCATTCATTTCTTCTAATTTGACCAGAGAGAGACACACAGAGAAACACAGAGAAAAGGAAAGTGAGAAGGCAGGCCACCAGGTTCGGGTCTCCAACTGTGGTCAGCCCTGTGGGAATGTCCAGTGCCTTAACCACAGCGCCACCTGCTGGTCCCCAGTAGTAAGGATGTTTCTAATGACCACATTCAGCTTTCACCGTAACACTCGATGCAGTGGCACTGAAAGGTCACCAGGATGCCCAAATAACACCGACGAAGTGGTGGGGCCGCACGCCCAGCTGCCGGGAAACACACAAGCACAGAGATCACAAACTGCCTGATATGGAGCAGTCGCCATGGCTATGCATCCTTCCATGACATAGTTCATCTTATACGTAATGTATGCATATTCTAAATGAGAAAAAGTTTATTAAAGGACACCTCTTCAAGAGTAAGGCAAATTATGTTTAGTGTTAGTGAATTATTTTAAAGAATTATTTATTTAATTGTATTTATTATTATTATTATCATTATTTTAAATTTTCTGTAGGGCACTTGTGCTCACCAGGGAGAAATGGAGAGAGAGGGAAAGTGAGAAAGCAAGCCACCAAGTCTGGGACTTGAACCTTGTTTGACCATGTGGGAGCCCAGCGCCTTAACTACCACGCCACCTGCTGGCCTCTTTGGTGAAGTTATTTATGACACAGAATACACAAGAATTCTTCAAAACGTTTATGAAAAATGTATATTTAAAAAAATAATGCCAAAAATTCAGAATAAATCTCGTACCAAAATAAACCCATACTTTCTTCCACATACTATTTGAAGTACCCTCATTTTTGTGATTTGATGTTAGCTTTTATTATTCCCTATTGTCACGTATCTGCAGATCACGCCTCTCAACACCCTCATGGACAGCAGTCGCTGCAAGCATGACATGGGGGGGGGGGGGGGCTCTCACCGTCATTCCCTGGGCCAGCTCTTCTTTTCCAGAAAGCTCACGTCGGCCTTTGGGCAGTGTTTTTTCTTCCAAAGGTGGCCTGCCTCCTTTAGAAACCAATTTTCTGTCAGATATCTAAAGCCTGTATCTGCAGGGTTCTCTTCAGTCACCTTGTAACCTTCCTCTCTCTTTATTAAAGGAGGATTTTGTACGTCACGGTCTCACATGATGATCTGGGAAGCAGGTACTCCCTTTTGTCTTCGATGATGCAGCTGCTACAAAGGAAAGGGTGTTGTGATTTTGTATTGAGTCAGATATCTAGATCAGTGCATTGGGACCAGACCTAAAAATAAAGGGAAAATAAGATAGTATTCACAGTGCAGAAAATATTTTCTTATGTCCAAAACGATCTTCAAATATGTAAACGAGGGATATGTAACTAGAGAAACCAGAGGGGAGAGAGAAGCGGGTTCTTCTGCAGGACAGAAATGGCCCAGAGGGAATTCACACTGGGTCCAAGTTCAGTTGAACTTTGTCAACTTTTATCTTTATCCATTTATTTTAGATTTTTGCCAGAAGGCGTGTGTATTCATCCAAGTGAGACAGAGACGGAGAAGGAAGGTGAGTGAGAGGTTACCTTCTGGACGGGTGGCCATGCAGCAGTCCCTTCTTTTCCATTCTCTTCTTAGGGTTTTGGGCACACGTGCACACACACACACACACACACACACACACACACTGGTGTGGTTTTCAAGACCCCAGGTTTGGGGCTCATACCATGGGGTCAGCCATGTGGGTTCCAGTGCCTTAATCACCACGGCAATAGCTAGCCACTTTGTCAGCTTTTAAATGTTTTCTCTTATTCTTTTGTTGTTGTTGTTGAGAGCATGTGTGTTTACCAGAGAGAGAGAGAGAGGGAGAAGAGAAAATGCCTTTTTTTTTTTTTTTTTTTTAAGAATTATTGTATTTAACTTTACTTAATTATTTGTTTTAATTTGACCAGAGAGGGCCAGAGAGAGAGAAAGAGAGAGAGGAAAAGTGAGAAAGCAAGCTGCCAGGTCTGGGACTCAAACTGCAGTCAGCCATGTGGCAGTCCAGCACCCTTAACCACCACACCACCTGCTGGCCCCAGAAAATACCTTTCTTGATAGCTGGTCACACTGCAATCCCCTCACCTCCATATTTCCTCCCTTCTGGGATTTTGCACACACACACATGCCTAGCATGATTTTCAAGACTCAGGGTTTAGGGTCAAACTATGCAGTCGGCTGTGTGGGACCCAGCCACTGTAGTGACCAGGCCGTGAAGCTGACCCTTCTCTCTCTTTCCCTCCCTCTCTCTCTTTTAAAGTCTATTTCTTTCACTCATGAGCAAGAGAGACAGAGATTCATACAGACAGACAGCACCCCCGATAGTGCATTGACTCAGCAGTCCACCCCGAGCCTCACCCCGTCTGGATCACAGGTACACGTGCGCCTGGAGCACTCAGGGAGGCCTCCGGATGCCAATCGGAGACTTCCCCACATGGTCAGTCTAGCGGAGCATCACATTTAATTGCTACGGCAGCATCCACTCCAGCATTGTTATTAGTGTTAATATACAGAGCAGAGCATTGTGCCTTGTTGAATAGATCATTTTATTACCTAGCTATTTTTCCATGGCTCTAGGAAAGCAAAACAGAGGACATAGAAGTGAGAAGACAGTCCTTTATAGCGAGGAAGCTGTGGTTCACAGAAAAGGTGTGTTTTCGTGTGTGTGTGTGTGTGTGTATGTGTATGTGTGTGTGTAAGACATAAATTCATTGTTACTAAAAGAGGGAAAGCAAAAATTATCACATGAACCTTGAAGATGGACAGAATGTTTTATTGAAGGTTAAGACTTGTTCACAAAAGAGCAAAGCACCCCAGAAAAGGGCGCATGAGTTATGGGAAGGGACCTGTCCCACACAGAGTGGACATAAGCTCAGCTGAAGCATAGGAAATATAACAGGCTTTAGCAGAATCGAACTTTTAATAGTTTAGTGGAAACTCTGGAATACAAGACCAGGGCATTTTCCACCCTTTTTCTAGAGACGATGTTAAAAAATAACTATAAAATACAAAGATTGCTTTAATTAATGAGAGAATTTGCCTAGGTGTTTGGTTGGACAATTTTATTTCCAAAACACTGGTGTTTCTTTTTTCTCAAAACTTTTACAACAAAAAAGACATGAAAAGCCTTAAATGTGGTTTTACTATGTAGGAAATAATTTCCACAGAGGAGTAATTTTAGGAAATCAAATTTGCTGTGCTGTCCATGGATCAATGAGAAAAATACAGCAGGCTGTCCTCTTGATATCTTCATTAGTAAATTTAGCTGGTGACTGAGGCTAAAGTTAAAAAATAAAAATAAGAAAATAAATAATAAAGTCTGGCCACGCTGCCTAAGGGTCTGCAACGACAGTGCTGAAGTCTGGGTACTGGGGATTGTACTGTCACGTGTTTCTTTCAAAGCCAGGAAAGTGTCCTGGTTGGTTGTTCATATCGTCCTACATTTTTGTAAGAATCTCCAAAGTAATATATAGATAGATATATATTTTATATTTTTATTTATATATAAACATATAATTTTTATTTATATATAAATATATCTAGAGAGATTTTTGCTACAGGATGTGTGTACTCACTAGAGAGACAGAGACAGGAAGCGAGAATCACTCCCCAGGGGGAGTGGTCATGCCGTAATCCCTTCTCCTCCATTCTCCTTTCAGGATTTTGGGCACGCACACACATGCCTGGCATGAGATTTAAGCCACTGGGTCTGGGACTCCAGCTGCAGTTGGCCATATGGGAGTCCAGTGACATAACCATTATACCAGCTGCTGGTCCTCCAAAATAATATTTTAAATGCAGTTGCTAAAAATGACTGCCTCCTATGATTTATCTTAACATCTGTCTTTTCTCCTTTCATATAACTTAATTAAAGAAAACATGGGCACTTTGGGGTTCAACTAAGGAATCACTGAGTAGGGAATTGCTCACTTGCTATTTAGTGAGATACAGTCCCAGGACTTGCAGAGCACGGCTGGCTGGCTCTGTCTGAGGAACCGCCCTCCGCTGTGCTGACTCACCCTGTGTTGTGACACAGGGTAAGAGAAACAGCCCTATGTGTACCCTAACGTACAGCACCAAGCTCTCAAATTACATAGGTAGTACAGAAGGAAAAAGATAATTATAACATGAATAACCCAAACATTATTTTGTGAAAAATTCCTCTAGTTGTGAGATGTCAAATTCGAAGTATAGGACTCCCTTCACTGACCCTCATTCAGAGTAGACACCCTCCCCAGTACACATGCAATTCAGGTCTCGCTGTTGTGCTGGTGTATGGATGGACAGATCAATACGAAGACAGAAAATTCTGGGACCAGCATATGGTGTAATGACATCACTGGACTCCCCCATAATCGACTGTGGGTTGAGTCCCGGACCCAGTGACTTAAAACTTAAAGGTCATGCCCTGTGTTGCGTGCCCCAAATCCCAAGAGGAGAATGGAAGAGAAGGGATTGCAGCATGGGCATACCCCGGGGGGGTGATTTCGTGTTTTCTGTCTCTCTGTCTCTCTGGTGAGTGCAAACACCCTACAGCAAAAATCTCTAAGTTTTTAAAAAAGAAGATGGAAAGTTCTGAGTAGTCAGGAACTGTGTGAAATAGAAGTCATCACTGTTGGTGGGTGTTGTGTCACAGGCTGCTTTCCGGCCTTCGGTGAGCATTTCTGTGTGCGGAGTCACTATACGCATCCCAGCGTATCGGGGTCTTTTGCCTGTCCTTTATGCATTTCCCTTACAAGGTTCGACACTCCTGATAGAAATGTCATGCAGAATTGCCTCCAGGGCAGTGAAATGAAGAAACACGTACTGTCGTGACAAAACTCCATATCTTAATAAACAAATCCATACAGATAGTGTGACAGCAACTCCAAATGTGCATTTTTGTAGCATATACATCGTGGCAAAATACAAAATGCTTTTGAACTATCCTCATGTATGCCTTTTTTCACGATCTCATATTCTACAAAAAGTTAAAATGTAACTGAAAGGAAGCATCCCAATTAGAGCCAAGAATGTTAAAAGTAAGACTGCCAAGAGCATCAAAATATCGAGCAATTTGTTCAGTTTGTGCTTCATCACAGGCAATTAACTTGGACTTGAAACAGCACGCTGTCTGGTATTGAAGCTCAAATCTCCGTTTGGTTCTTTAATCCCTGGCCTCAGTGTTGAGTGTGTGCCCACGTGTGTGTGGTTCAAGGGTGACCCCATTCAGGAGTATTCATGCCCAGACATGGGTCCCTCTTTCTCTGGCTCTCTTCTTCCTGAAATTCCTCTTTTACTGTCCAGTTTTGTGGTTGCTTTAAGTTTTTCTTCAGGCTGAAAAGACCTCATTTTCTTTTGAAGATTTAGCCGTGCAGATAGTGATGCCAGCAGCGTGACACAGGCCAGGAGTCATAAACAACCGCAGACTCACCCAAAAAAGTTCTGTCCTCCAGCTGCCAGCCAGGGTCTGCCTGCTTTCTTCACTCTCCTTTATCTTCAGGGAGTTGTTTTCAATATTTAATCCTGAGTTCACTTTTTGTGTACAGAAGGGTTCTTCCTGTAGGTGATTACAAGGTCAGAGTCCAAGTGCAGGCTCCTTCCTCACCTTTCCATAGGAGCATGGCAGGTTTCTGATTTCCCAGAGCTCACAGATTATACAAGATCCTATTCTACCCTGCATAGGCTTTTAGTCTAGCTCTTTTTCTCTATCTGACTTATGCTTTGAGGGAGAGACGCTTGTCATCATGTGGCTAACACTCCCTGCATCTGTTGCCTCCCGGGTTGAGAATCTTGTACTCTAAGTATGGTGATGCTGCATTGAGGGGCTTTCATTTTGTCTTATTGGCCCACTTTAGAGAAAACAGAGTCATGATGGTGTAGTCTGGCTCCCTCACTGCCGGGGTCCAGCCTTGGCTGGTCTGGGTTGACTCGTCAGAGGCGGCGCAGGAAAAGAAGACTGCCTCGGTGCCATTTTCATGCACGTCCTCAGTTGGACATCCCCAGAGATCGCTCTCTGAAGAGTGACAACCACCAGGAATTATCGTGCCTTTTTATTGAAAATGTGATACATGCAAGTAAATGGGTGAAGGGCTACATGTTCTAATTATCAGTTCAACAGGGGTCATAGGTTCCATTCAGGGTTGGATTAAGGGTGGGTCTATTGTGGTAGGTGGGTCTTCATGGAATGTAGTTTTGGGAAAGCAGCTCCAGCAAGCAGGGATAATTATCAACCGATGCGGCGGCAGCCATCTTGTGATTACTGAACACGATGCTAAGAAAAGAAAATGTTAAGTATAAATATTAGTTCTTATGGATCTCAATAAAGAATGATACTTATATAGTTTTATAGGGATCTAAAACTTAATTTAAGGAATTTTAATATATTTATCTATTTCACTTGGTGAGGGCAGGGGTGTCCTGGGCCAGTTTTGGCCTAATCTTATTTTATGTAAAGAAAAGATTATCTTTAAGCTTATGTTAAATGTATCTTGAAGGTCCTTCCAAAGGTCAAGATTATTTCTGCCTAGATAGAACTTTAGCACACCCTCTATTGTGACCACAGAAATAAAGCATTGTAATTGACAGTAGGTGATTAGGGCCGAGGGGAGTGGTCAGGGGATTTTTGGAAAATCTTATCACATACTCAAGAGAGCCATGTAATTTTTTTATAGTAGTATATCAGGGAGTCAGAGGGGGGTCACTTCCCAGCAAGGCTACCACAGTCTCTGGAGCATATAGCAAGCAGCCTTGCCAACATGCTAAATTGACCCAAGCTTTGTTCCTAGGTCGGGGGGCATACAGCAGCAGCCTTGCCAATGTGCTGAACCAACCAAAGCTATGCTCAAAGGTCAAAGACTCAAAAAAGATCCTGGGGCCCCACCGGGTTGGACTCCTCCACCTCACTGTCTATCTTACCATGTTTGAAGACCACAGGATAAACAACATATGTTACTAGTTGTACTGCACTTGCACGCTTGTTATGTGATTATGACTTTGCTGTTTCACGCCATTGGATGTAATACACATGCGTGTGTGTGACAGTTTGGTTTTGGAAATGAACCACTATTGTCTGCAGTCTCTTTAAGAGAAAGGGAGCACCTGGCCAGCTAGTTCTGAGCTGCCCAGCTAGCTAGCCCTCAGCTTGGCCTTGGTTCAGCTAGCTCAGCCCTGGTGGCCTTGGCTCCCCTCACCCTTGGTTTGTCAGCTCACCTCTGCACATTGTGAGTGACAAAGGGGAGAAAATGCTCTGTGAGCATTCTCCCTGTGCATTATAAACTTCAAGAGGGTGAAAGCACCTTGTGTGTGCTGCTAGAGCTTGTGAGCTCCTCCTGAACTCAACAATAAACAACATGACATCAGTATCTCATGTCTTTCTCCAACTCCCTGCATCCTCTGTTTGACCCACCCTTGAGAGGAGGAAAGAACCTTGCAAAAATGTCCACACATCCATCCTCCCATGCCATTCCAGAATTAAAAATTCATAAAAGGTGCTAGGAGTATATCCAACCTGTATTATAGGTTGACTAATTTCCTCATGGGAAAGGCTAATCTCAGGTAACCTTGTAGATTTGTACTGTTTCTGCACACCCACCCCCAACCCCCAACCATAGAGACTATCTGAGTGGGTCAACCTTGATTGTTAATTGTTATCCCACACACAGAAAGTTGGCAAGTTCTTTTTTTTTGGGGGGGGGGGAATCATCATATTAGTTTCAAAGAGTTCCCCCTACGGAATTTTAGTTCATCTAATTTCAGTTTATTTTAGTGTTTATTGTCTCCATAAGCCGGTGATGCTTTTTAAACTTGATTTCTGCCAACGCCCACTCATGATCATAACTCTCAGAAAACTAAGTGTGGAGAGGAATGCCTTTATCTCGATGAAGAATATACAAAAACCTACAGCACAACTGACCTCATTACTTTTGTTTTTAAATTTCCAAAGGATGTATGTGCTAGTCAGAAAGCATCTGGGTCTGGCACAACACTTAACTACTGCATTGCATGGTGGCCCTTAGCAACATTCCTAATGGTGAAAACTACATGCTGTCCCCTAAGACCAGAAACAACAAAAGATGTCCTCTCTCCCACTCCTCTTTTACTTTATACTAAAAGTCCTCTTAGCTCATAAAGACCAAAGAAACAAACAAACAAATACAAAACAAAACAGAAAAGTAAAAAGGAACCCAGAGTATTCGAAGTATAGAGATTGGAAAGAAAGAAACAAAATAGTCTTGATTTACAAATAACATAACCATGTATATGTAAAATTCAAATGAATCAACCACAAGAAGAAATCATAAAGCTAAGAATCCATTATGACAAGGTTGTAGGAAGCAAAGTAAATATACAAAACCATTTGACAAGGTTGTAGAAAGCAAAGTAAATATACAAAACCATTTGCTTTCCTAAATAGAAACAATGAGCTATTGGAATTTAAAGTTAAAACACACTATCATTTTTATTATCACACAAAGATGAAATGCTTAGGTATCAATTTAACAATATGTGCAGAATTTTTAGGATGAAAACTGTAAAACACTGATAAAAAAAAATCAAAGAAGATCTAAATAATGGAAAGATATTCCATGGTCATGAATGTAAATACCCAACATTGTTAAGATGCCATTTCTTCCCAACATGATCTATAGATTCAACACAATCGCAACATCTCAGTAAGTTGGATAATGGATATCAACAAACTCATTCTAAAGTTTACGGAAATTCAAAAACCCCCAAATAGCCAGCACTACATTTATTTTGAAAATTTTACCGGAGGGCACATTCTCTCACCAGAGAGAGAGAAGGGAAAGTTAGCAAACACCTCCCATGGAAAATGGTCACTCTGTAATCCCTTCTCCATTTTTCCCTCCTTTTGGGATTCTGACCATGCATGCACCTATGTGCACATGTTTTTCAAGCTGCCAGATCTGGGACTGAAACCACACAGTTGGCCACTCACTGACATTCCAACACAATATTTAAAAATAACAAACTCAAAGAACTGACACTAGTTAATTTCAGGACTTACTACACAGCTACTAATCAAAAAAGTGTAATATTGGTGGAAGAATAGACAAGTCTTTGGTACATAATAGAGTAGCCAGAAATAGAACCACACCAACACAGTTAACGTACTTTGACAAAGGAGCAAACACAACCAAATGGGGAAAGTATAGTCTTTTAAACAAGTGGTATTGGAACACCTACACACACATGCAAAAAATAAACACGGAGACAGATCTTACATCTTTCACAGAAAATAATTTAAAATGGATTACATACAAGGAGTAAAACGAAGGTATAAAACTCCTAAAAGATAACAGATAGTTGAAAATCTCCCTTGGGCTAGCAATAAGTTTTTAAATATAATACCAAAAATATCATAAATAAATTATAAGAATAAATTATAAATTGAACCTCATTAAAATAAAAAAATGTGTGCCCCGTGAAATCCATTGTTAAGAGAATGAAAATACAAAAAAAAATTGAAAAATATTTTAAAAACTCATATAGTAATGAAGGTCTTGTATTAAAAATGTACACTATCTCTTAAAAACCATTAGTCAGAAAACAAACAATCATTAAAAAGCAAAAAAAAAATTATGGACAGACACTTTATGGAAGAAGATGTAGCGATTACAAATAATCATATGAAATGATACTCAATATTAGATATTATTAATGGATTACAAATTTAAACAACATGAGATACCACTACATGCCTACTGACTGAAATCCACATCACTGACAGCATCAACTGTTGGTGAGAACATGGAGCAATAGGAACTCTCATTTGTCACTGGTGCAAATGAAAAATGGTAGAGGCACTTTGAAAGGCAGTTTTGTAGTCTCTTACCAAACTCTTTTCATTTGATCCAGTCAATGTACTCCTTGGCATTTACCCAGAAGAGATTAAAAACTTATGTCCACTCCAAAGATCTATACATGGATGTTCATAGAAATTTTATTCAGTGTCTAAATTGGAAGCTGTCAAGAAGTTCATCAGTAGAAGAATGGATAAACAAACTGCAGTACATCCATACAATGTAGTATTACTGAGCAATTAGAATAAATGAACCATGAAGACAGTAAAAGATACAGATAAACCTTCTAAGCATAGACTGTAAGTGAAAGAAGCCAGTCTGAAAAGTCTACACATAATAAAATTTCAACTATGTGCTATACTGGTAAAGCAAGAAAAACAAGAAAAAAGAACAACAACAAAACCAAACAATAAAATGATAGTGACATTAAAACATCAATTGTATGTATGGAAGAAAATGAAATTAAAAAAAAAGAAAAGAAAAAAATTTTAAAAAGAAAAGAAAAAGAAAAAAAAAAACAAAAAAATTTGATTGCATCTGTACGTTTTCATAATCAATATATAATATTATTTTAGTTGCTTAATAGTCTATGTAATGCATCATTTTATTATGTATTTTTTCACTCAAGATTGTTTTTAAGAGCTAAACATGCTATTATATATACATCTAGTCCATTACTTTAATGATGATACTCTGTTATATGACTGCATCACAGTTTATTGATTGATTTCCATATTATGAAGCATTACCTATAATAGCAAAGAATTAGAAATAAAAAGCATGTCTTCAAACAGAAACAGTTGAATAATGATATATCTATATCAGAATATATATGTCTATTATAAAGAATGAGAGAAAAGCATTAACTTGGAAAGATGTCAATGATAAATTATCAACTGCATAGAATAATCTTATTTTTATTTTTTAAAAATATCAAAGATTAAAGTTGCATTAATATATTGACTATAAAAAATCAATTGTTGCAGGGGCTGGGAGTGGGAATAGGTAAGGGATGAAGAGGTGAAACACAGGAGAGTTTTAGGGAAATGTAACTATTCTGTGTAACTCTGCAATTGTGGCTACAGAATGCATTTGACAATACTGGTAGAACTTACAACACTAAGTGTGAACCCAGATGAAAACTATAGATTGTTGTTAATAATAATGTACGATACTTGTTTGTGACATGTACCAAATATACGACATGATGCAAGATGTCAGTAAGAGGGAAAATTGGGCAGATAGGAAACTCTGTTTTTGTCCAATTTCTCTGGAAATCTAAAACTAAGAAAATCTACCCATTAAAAACCATAATAAATGCAAAAAATAACTTCTGCACTTTATCCATAATTTTCTGTTCTCAGCAGCAGGCACAGCCTGCCACAGCCTACTACCTTCTATTCATAAGTGGAAGTGTCAAATAAGTGTGATTTTAAGTAGTAGTGGAGTAAGTGATCCTATGGAGACTTTCAGGACTTGCTTATAGTCAAGCACTGGGTAAGTACTCTTCAGAGAATGAGAGCAGATATTTGAAGCACTTGAGTCTCACTGTCAAAATTCTTATTGCATGATTTAACTGGAAAGAAAAAATGACTTCTGCTAATCTCATTCAGTGAATGGAGCATTAGACCATGAGTCCAGTTGTACCTTGAATGCTTGAATCTTGAGTTGTGGTTGCAGAATATGCAGTTAGAGGAGCAGGACAGAGGTGCGGCAATACACCATGATACTCCATGAGGCTGACCCACATGGGAAGAGTCAAGGTTTGTTTCTGGAGAACTCCCTGACTGCTGGGCCTGTGTGTGCCCATGATCCAGGGCTGGCTGTGGCCAGGAGTGGGTTGCAGCATCAAGCCCTGTAGGTGTGCTGTCTCTGCTGCCATGTCTTTTTCTCTCTTTCCCACTGTTCATGGGAGAATGTATAAACTTTAGAAGAGGAATCGTAGCATAAGGATGGTATTTAACAACTGTAAGCTATAGTAGTTTTAATATACTTCAGTCAATACTTTAGATTCAGAGAAACTTCAAGAGAAAATATTGCAAGTTTGCTACCAAACTATTATTTCTTTTAGTATTTTCATATAGGTAGCAAATATATATGTACAGAATTATATTACTGTAGACATAAAATAATTGTAGAAGAGGGAGCCGAGAGTTAAACCCAAGAATAAATGGTATGAGCATGTATGGACTAGCTGGTTGAAAGCCAAGTTTAGAGAAAGTCTACTGAAGTAAATGGGAGGCTGCCGAACAGTTGGATTTGCAGAGTCACTAGAGAGCTGACTTTGGCTCATCCCTGGACGCAGAAAAATACAGCAAAGCTCAGCTACAGTGACTGTAAAATTATACTCGTTTAGAACTAGAGAACTGGTTTTTAGCACACATGTTGTTTTTAAGCTACTGATCTTACCAAGAATTGTGTCTCTAGAAGCCTGAGACAAGAAATGCATGTAATTTAGAATTCTGAGTCTATTAAGTTGTTCTAATTGTGGCATTTCCAGTGTGATCTTTGACATGACGTCTGTTTGCAGTAAGAATGCTGTTGCCCTCTGAGGTGACTAGGGCCCCTATAGACCTTTTAAAGCATACCTCTGCTGGGACCATGCAGTTAACACAAGCTGAGTATGAAAGAACTGCCCCTCATGCCTAAGAGCAAGGACTCGGCTGAGGAGAACTGTTTGCAAGATCAACAGTCTTACAAGCTCTGGACTTCACCTCTATTGTGTTGCTGTACTGGCCTGCACTCAATTTTTCTGCCATGGGCCTTATTGCCGTACCCCAGTACCCCATAAAGGCACACCCAGCCTTATTATAACTTTTATAATAATCCTGAAGGAATGTGGATTTACTAAGGCAGTGGCTGTGTAAGGCAGTGGCTGCAAACGGGAATTACTCCCATTACATTTACTTCTCCTACTGGGGATTACATAGATAAGCATTAGAAAGGATTAGGTTAAAGCTACTAATTGGCGAAACGATCTCAGTAGCTGGGAGGGACTCAGGGACTCATCCACAAGGTGCTGCTACTCCAAAAACCGTAAGTCACCCTTACTCTCAGGACAAGTGAAGATTGCCATTCCCCAAGCCACAGTCATTGTATAGAGCAGCACAGTAGAGGGTCTCAAGTATACAGTAACCTTTAGGTCAGTCATTAAGCTGCTCACAAGACCACATTCCTTTCCTATGTAGACATTAGACTCACCTTTTTAGCTGTGGATTACCCCAGAGATAACATAGGTATTCCACTTTAGTATATACTAACCTTGTCTTTACTAAACCAGACAGGATTTATTTCCAGGCCCTTGTAATTGCTGCCACCCTAGCCTGAGGCTGGAGTTCTCAAAAGCTGACCTGGGGCTCAAGTTCTAAGCCAATCTGGGACTGAAGTGATTAAGCCAGCCGGGGTCTGAGGTTATTAAGATTCCTGGGAGCCCTCTCATCCAAAGACCCTCTCCGGTAATCAAGATCTAAGAAGAGAATGCACCCAAAAAATGGACTTCCTCATTCTAAAAATTATGACTGCTTATACCTAAACAAAACAGATGTCATGTTTTCTGATTATTGTTCCTATACTTTGAATGCTTTACCTTTTGGAGTAAAATCTTTCACTTACTTCCCTTCACCCATCCTACTCCTGTAAAACTCCTTCTATAATAAATACACATGACTCCTGGCCATCAGGGCTGCAGTCTTGAGTTTACTCTGACTATAGCCGGCTAAGAACATACTAAGGGGCATTGAGATCTTGGCCTGATTTTGTTCACCCATGTTGCCTTCCTGTGCACCCACCCCCGCTGTGCATCATGCACAGAAATGGTCGGAAATGCATTTAGGAATGTGTGACCTAGACGTTAGTTTAGAATTTAAGCAATGATAGGTCACGTTTTATGGATTACTTACTACAAATACAGTTACTTTAAATCTTATAACAAATTTAAGGAAGAAGAGAAATTTTCTAAAGTTGTGTTCATTAAAATCTGACATGAGAAAATGGCTGTTGTGCTACAATTTATGAGTCTGAATACTACAGGAATTGATAAATAATGGAAGAATAAATGCTTCTGACAAAATTTTTATCCATGAAATGTGACGTAGAAATGGTAGGCTTTTGGGGACTAATAAAATCTTCACAATACTACAATCCATAAGGGATCAAAACTATCATAAACCAAACTGCTTATTGAATTTTTTAAAAAAGTTAACATGCTGTACATGTTATTCCAAGTAACCATTTTTGTGTAAAATCTCAAAGATAAGTATTTTGTTACATTTCTATGAAAAATATAATTCATTAAAAACGAATGAATTTTGTTGCAAAAATTGTTTTCTCCAATACTCAAAGATATTTTTATTATTTGGATAAAAATGTTTCATTTCAATGAACCAATTTAAACATTTTCAGATAACAAAACTGCAGAATTACTGTCTAGTAAAGAGGAAAACAGCAAGTTTTCAAATACCCTGCATGCAGAGCTACCTACGGGTCCACCACATGAGAGCTATCAGGGCTTGGATTATCTGGAGTGATTTTTGTCACTTAGTATAGCTTCTATACCTACTTATCATTTCTGGGTGCCATTAGTGTCATCGGAATTTTTGTTTCTAGAATTCCAATATCTATTTTGAAAATACTAAATTAGGAAGGAAATTGAATTACATGTCCTTTTAAAACTTTGAAATGACAGCTCTAGAAGCCAACATTAGAATCTAAGAAAATAAGGACTGTGGTGAATCTATTTTGCATATTGTAAAGAAGAAAATGAAAATGTATAAGGGTATTAAAAATAAGTAAGAAGAAATGAAATAGTTTCATGTGTGGGTGAGAGAAACCAGTTTCATCAGTAAACTTAGAGGCAGAGCCTACTTTCATCCAATATTATCATGTGATTCTATCCTGAAACTATAAAGTTATTATGTATTTGTATTGTGTGGATGCTTAGAAACAAATGAATATTTTATTTTTATAGTTTTATAGTTTTAATTTTTTTTAATGCCAGAGGGTATGTGCACGAGAAAGAGAGAGAGAGAGAGAGAGAGAGAGAGAGAGAGAGAGAGAGAGCGAGCGCATGCTCCCTCCAATGGCCAGTCCATGCAGCAGTGCTTTTTCCATCCTGTAGGATCCTGGATACAGGTGCACACACACCAGGCTTGTTTTTCAAGCTACTGGGGCTGGGGTTCAAACCAGAGTTCAGCCGTGTGAGATCTGATCCCCTCTGCACAGTACTGAATCCCTGCACCAGGGGCTGGTCCTGGTTTTCATTTTAAAACAGAGGAAAATAAGAATAAAAAATTAACTAATAAATTTAATCAATAATGTGAGATTCACCGACTGAAAGGTGTATCCTAGCTACTGCTTGCAAATGGCATTGCTTCAAGTTTTCATTGGAAACAATGTCCTCTCTGACCTCTGGGTGCCTGTGTATCCTGTTTTAGCTACTGATTTAACAGGAAGCCCTTCTCTTAGCATGCAAAAACGTATGCACAAAATATTCTAAGTTATTGTTTTTCCTCCTTTTTTTCAAAAACTATAGGCTTTTAAAAAGTAAATATTAAGTCATTATTGTTGTCAGTTCAGTTAAACATGTTTTTTCTTTTTTTTCAGATCTTAGCATTACATAAAATACATAAGGCCCCTGGATGTGGGCTTAATATTAGCCCAGACAAGAGTAGTTTTGAAAAATGAGTTCTAGGTAAGGGAGAGTTATTTTCAGAGTACTTAGAATAACAGCCAACTCCTTTAATAAAGACAATTATATTGGCTGAGAATATGTTTTATTGGCCGTGGTTCCTAGAGCCATATGGATAGCTTTATTTCTCCTTGGCTTCAGCTAGAGTTGTTTTTCTTTTCCCCTTAAGGATGCCTTAGATGTCTTGTTTATAATAATTCAAGAAGCCTCAAGTCCAATAAGCTATTGCAACACTATGGCTTTGACAATAACTAAAGTTTTCTCACCTTGGAATGCACGTAACTGTGGATATATATTCATGACCTAATGAATCTATAATCATGTTTATGTACCAGCTGTTTGCTTTTCCTCGGCTGCTATGATATATCTGGCCCTGAATTTTATCTTGCTTTTTATTAACTCTCTTGGTAAAAGAAGAGAAATAAAAAATCCACTGGCTATGAAAATAGTCTTTTGATAAATGTAAAGACCTGACATTGTAACTTTTCAAATACCCATGCAGCATAATGAAATGCATAGTCTATACATTTATTTTAATATTCTAGCTGATTTGGGGTAGAGATTTTAGTTAGCCTGTAATATGTGTCCACACATAAATAAAACCGATAACATAGAGTACATTAGTCACCTTGATTTTTAAAAAATCACATCTTATCATCAAAGTCTTCTCAGATGAATCCTCCTTAGACAGGTTCTGTATTGTCCTTGTTCCGTTTTCCTCTGCGTCTACGTCTCCAATTTTCTGACTGTAACAGAATATAGAGTTTCAGAGAGCTACTTGTATCTTCAAATAAATAAATAAACTAGATATATTTTGTGTGTTTAGAATTCAAGCACCATTGAAAATATGAATTGTTTTAGGTTTTTCTGAAGATTAGCAAGATTTCTATCACTTTAAACTAAAGCCAGATGTCACCTACCTGCCAGCTCTCAGCATCATACGATCTTTGCCTATTCCCACCCAGTCCGTAGATGGTGAAAGTGTCATCTAGTCAGTTAACCCATTTTTATAAATTCTTAGGAGCCTAACATCTTAATCATTGCCTCAACCCCTAAAGGGAATGAATTTATCAAGAAATGCAGCCACACCTAGAATGTCGCAGGGGCAATAGCTGCTCCTGAGGGTCGGTGTATAGTACATGGAGTGACCATTGCTTGTTTCCCGGTCAGTAAAACACTTTTCAGCCCAAAAGCAAAAGTAAGAAAGGACTCCATGTAGCTCATTAATTAATTCATGATTTAACACATATTAATGAACATCTGCTAAGGTAAATAGCTTACCAGAACCTGACAATTAAGCAATAAGAAAGGAATAATGAATTCTCTTTCCTTATGAGTTTATATAATCTACTGCACACTTATGTAGAGTAGCTTAGGCACTATTTTTTGTGGCTTAAGCACATGCCATAAATCCTGTAAACCCAATGACTCTCTTCACACCAAATATAATGAGCTAACAAGCACACAGTTTTATTTATTTTGTTATAAATACTATGAAGAAAGAAGAGTTGATAATACTATTGGACAAATTCTCATTGACTAGTTTTCTCTTATTTAAAAATCAACTTATTAATATAGTTGACTTTCCAAATGCATCATCTGAATTTATGTTTTATTTATTTATTTATTTATTTTTGGAGAGGTTTCTGCTATAGGGCGCGTGCACCTGCCAGACAGACAGAGAGAGACATAGAGACAGAAAGCGAGAAATCACCCCCCAGAGGGGATGGTCACGCCGCAATCCCTTCTCCTCCATTCTCCTCTCGGGATCTTGGGCACGCACGCACATACGCCCGGCGTGAGTTTTAAGCCACCGGGTCCGGGACACGAACCGCGGTCGACGACGTGGGAGTCCAACGACATAGCCATTACGCTAACCGCTGGTTCCCCCATCATCTGAATTTTTTGACTGCATAGCTCATGCTATATTTCTAATCTTAAAATCAAGAAATAAACACTAAAATTACAGGTGCAATATAAAATGAAAATTCAATTGTTAATATTTGATCTCTAATTTAGTCTAATTTTATTTACACTTCTAGTTATTACTTAAATATATATCTAAAAACATATTTTTATAAATTCATTTATTATTTCATTTATTACTTCATGAGAGAGCCAGTAAGAGTAAAAGATAAGCATCCTCAACAAGGTCTCATGCATGATCCTCCCTCCAACCTGAATATGCATTTATTTTTAGTTTTTTTTTTTCTTTTTGCCATAGGGCATGTTCGCTCATGGAGGGATGGGCAAAGAAGTTGAGAGATCACCACCTTCCCCAGGTGGGATGGCCATGCCATAATCCCATCTCCGCCAATCTCCTCTTGGGATTTGGGGTACATACACACATGCCCAGAATCCAGTGTGATTTTCAAGCCACCAGGTCTGGGACTGAAACCATGGTCAATCATGTGGGAGTCCAGTGCCTTAATCACCACATCACCTGCTGGCCCCTAAACAGGCATCTTTCCGAACAAAAGGTACAAATGATCAATGGATTTTAACACAAGTACTACAAGTTATACATTGTTTTTCTTACTTTTTACATTAAAATCAAGCAAAACACGGGCCAACCGGTGACATGGTGGTTGGGGTCCTGGATTTTACATGGCCAACGGTGTGGTTCAGGTCCTGGACTCGAGAGCTTGAGAGACATGTAGGTGGCTGTGCATGCCTGCAGGCTCGAGAGCAGAAGGAATTGCAATGTGGCTACCCCTCGAGGGGTGATCTCTCTCTCTTCCTCTCTCTGTCTCCTTATAACAAAACTAAAAAGCAAAGTAAAACAAAACACCGAGTCCCACAGAAGCAGATAATGTAGCCAAGGTCACATTGCAATGAATCAGACAGCCCAGTTGGAGCCCAGTTTTCCCTGAGATAACTCGAAAGCTCACCCTGCATACTCTGACGGGCCAAGTATAGAGAGCGCAGGCCCAGTTGAAACGAGGATGCTCTGGAGGCTGAGAGTTTCGACTTTCACAAGTCGTAGCAGTTAGCTCGTACTTCTGTCCTGCGAAGGACATGTACACGCACGTTTAACACAGCACTGTGCGCCAGGCCTGTGGTTTCACTGCCGCACCCACTTAAAATCCACACAGCCTCTAAAACTCTTCTTGGCTTTTGATTGGTTTCTCTCATTGCATTTAATGATGAAAGAAAAAAATAGTAATCTTTATGCACATCCTACTCTGATAAATGATGATGCATTTGATATTAATATCCCAGGTATGCTGCTTACATAGGACTATCGCGTTAGAAGAAATCTGCTATTTTTGCAAAGTATAATAATACAGAGTGTTTTAGCCTTCTTTTCAGTAGCAATGATTTCTCCTAAACTCTTTACATTATGGTTTATCTCCATTATAAACCATATATACATCTTGGGAAGGATAAAATATTTTTGTCTTTTTATTTATTAAGTTCTGTAATTAAAATACATAAACTAATTTCTATGGTCACTTAGAATTTTTCATAATTTTTTTTTCTGTCAGTTAAGAACTGGCCTTACAAACCTTCATTCTATAGGTTCTTCTAGTAATCATTTGAGACTACTCAGGTTATGTTTTTACTTTTAATTTTTTGGGGGGAAGAAAAGCATTTTTATTTCTGTAACTGGTTACAGGGAGACAGGCAGCAAACGTCACCACACTGTCTCCAAAAGCTCAGCATGTGCGCAGGGTTGATGTGTACAGGGTACCAGCAGGTCCAAATCGTTTCCCATTGCAGTCGGTCAGAGGCGACAGCCTTCCCCTGCATGAGGATCCTGATTCCTTCAGATGCCCAGTCCTGGTTTCTCATCTGATCATCCTCAGACAGATCTCCCCGAGACTCAGCACTCAGCCCAAGATTCTCCTAGGAGCCTTCCCCAATTTCAAGATGGCCAGCGTCCAGCTGAACCTCAAGCTGGCCTGCTCCTGTATATTTCATGATATTTTCAGGTTAGTTTTTGAAACAGTATTCTTATTCCTACAAATATTATCTGCTTACTCATTTAGGAATATTCTAAAACTATACTTGGGCTGATTTATTAAGTGGAGCTGCTGGCTTAAATAAATTCTTCCAAGTATAATTTTTCCTTCAGTAAAGATTTAACATTACAGGTTAGTAGTAAATATTCTCTAATTTCATTAATTTTTAAAATACCATTGCCATTGTTTTGATCAACAGTTTAAAACACAAATAAATCATTTTTGGAGAAATTTTTACAAGATTTTATGGAATTCAGAAGATATATTTTTATCAGTTGAATGCATTTAAAATGGGAAATAGTTTTATATAACATATTAATCACATATAAGATAGTAATGGTAAACATAATTTAAAGAAACGTAGTAAACAAATAGTTCTGCATGCCAACTCCAAAGCTAAGTCTGAAATTATTCAAACAGTTGTAAGAAAAGTATATTTGAATTTGGTGTCCCCTTCTACTGAGAGACATGTCTAATGCTCGGTGGAACCAGCGTGACCTTAGCAGAGGGAGTGAACGTGGACAGGAGTAGGAGGAATGTGAGATGCTGCGGAGGAAACCCACGGTGTGCAAGGTCAGTGTGAGCGTGTGTGGGAGAGGCCCCCTAACTATGAAATTAGCGCCAGGAGACCCCGACCGTGTTCTCCGTGTGTGTGTGTGGGGGGGTAAGATGTGCCCGTATTGATTAAACCGAGCCAGTGGGATTTGAACATAATCTCGTGTGCCTTCATTTCACTTAAATAAGGTAGAAAGAAACTCCATTCTCTCGCGGAGCCTCCCTCCACATGCTGATAGGCCATCTGGGATGACAAGAGCTTTACCCGAAATCCCCACGTGGGGCGGTCACTCTGCTGTCCTAAATTCGCAGCCTGCCAACAGCTTTGGGAAGCAGACTGGGTGGCAGAGTGCACATCCATCCTTGGTTCCATCGACCTCACGCGGGTATAACCCACACCACTTCTGAGCGCCAGGAAATGCTGATCTGGGAACCACATTGCTGAAATAACTCAGGAACTTACAATAAAATGCAGAAGGTAAAAGCAGAGGCTAGGATGGAAGTAGGAGCCAGCCCACTGGTGGTGGGAGTGTCCCCGCGGGCGAGTTTTCTTCAGCAGAGTGACCGTGGCCCCACTCCAGGGGAACCCGTGTCCCTCTGTGCTCATCAGGGCTGGTGGTCCCGGAGCTCTTGGCGATGCTCCACGGTCCCTCCGTAGGAGAGCGGGCATCGTGGCACTGCTGCACGACTTTGGCAGCACACAGGGCCTGGCCTTTGCGGAACACCAGGGCAAAATAAACACTCTTTCAGCACAGGAAGGGGGCCGTGACCCTTATGGGAGTTCCTTGGTCCAGCAGGCCCCAGGATAGGAAGGCCAGGCTCGTCGCAGACTCACGTGTTGGCTCCCGGGTGTGGCAGCGTGACAGGGGTCAGTGTTCTCCGACTCAGCGTCTGTCCTCTGAGCACGTGGCATGGGTAATAACAGAAATCAGATAAGAACCCCTGGGAAAAGATATCCAGCCCGTCCTTCAACTCACATTAGTGATGCCATCAATTTGCCCAGAGGGAAGTGGTCACAGACCCACGTGTGTAAAATGAAATTCTTATACAGTAGGGAATCAAAGCTGAGTTTTATATTTGCAGCTAATAATGAGTGTCATACTGCATGCGCTCAATAGCAAAAAAACAACAAATAAATAAATAAATTGGCTACCATTGTTCAAAATGTTCTACTGTGTTCCTTTTGTTTACATAACGAATGTGCCAGCAATGTTAACTGATTTATCAGAGCAATACATACTTTAACACTGAATTGCCAACTAGGATCCAGTGTGGAGGTGTTCCAAGACCACGCAATGTCTACACTGGGGTCGATAATGTTTGCCGGGCAGTGATCGCTCATGCAGGGTGAACCAGAAAGCATCGATGAATTGATTAGATATCCTCAAGGAAATGGTTACCGTCATGCTTTTGAAAACTTCTATTAATGATATTTTTAATTCTCTTAGGATGAATAAAACCAATAAAATATAAGGTATTTACACTGAAAAGACAAAACAATGTACAAATAACATCGGAGGCACTAAAGAGTAACACTAACACTTATGTCTTCAAATAAAAGTGGTATTAATGGTAAGGGAAAAGGTGATGAACACTTCACTCCTAAGATTTTGAGACACATTTCGATAGCATAAAAGATATGTGTGAAGAATTTGATATAAATTATTATACACATATGACTCCACTCTCTCTCTCTCTCCATATATATATATATATATATATATATATATATATACATATATATATATATATATATATATATATACACACACATATATATGTATGTATATAATATATATTTAATTTCTAAGACTTCAGCCTTTCTTAAGAATACCCAAGGGAATTTCCAGAACAGAGTCCCACATACTGAAATGCCACACTAAAACTAATGACACACAGTAATAAAACACTGAACTATTAGAGCACTCCAAACCCATTTTCTAGAAGATATTAAGGTTTTCTAAGATTTCATTTTGCTCAATTCAAATACATTTATATCTTTATTGTTTTCTATTTTTGTTTTTTTTTTTTTTTCATTTAATCAAAATTGATTTTCAGAACATTTTTCTACCCTTCTCTTATTTTCATTCTCTTCCCTTTACTTCTCTTTAGTTTGATCTTACTGCTTCCCAGAAACACAAATTATGGATATGGAATGAAGGAAGGGGCATTGTTTTATTTGTCAGATGTGTTTTAGTAGCAGGAGCAGTGTGAGAGTAAGAAAATGACACGTGTGTGCGCGTGCACCTGTGAGCATGTGTACATCATGAGACTTCCGAAAATTTGTGGGAAAGTGGAGGTAAAGTATGAGTTTACTTTGGTACAAAATTTTTTGAAATCCATGCATGGTTTTTCCTAATATGAATTTATCATGAACTTTTCGAAGACCCCTTATATAGTTACATTTCCACTCCTGGCTTTTAAGGGCCCTCAGAGATGGCCCCGCGTGTGTATTTGTATTTAGATGCTCATCGCCTTGGCTATCCTGCACTCCTTAATTGACAAGCCACCATTCCATTTCCCAGCAAAGTTGTCTGATGCTGATGCTCCTGCCAAGCAAACTCAGCTTCTGCGTCTCCACCCGGAGCCTCGCTTGGCTTTCTGCCCGGGGTACTTCCCTCCGTGCACCGGCAGCCAGGCAGAAAGAAGTTGCAGGTGAATGTAGGCGGGTGAAACCTGTGTGGGGCAGATGTTCTAGGACTGCACATTTTAGCACTAAACATGTTGCAGCTTAGGAAATTCCTCTCCAGGATCTGAAAAGTGCCATTTTGTGATGACGAGCTTGGAAGTTTGGGGAAAGTACGGGATCCATGTGGGGAAGCTGTGCTGTACAGCTGGAGAGACCCTGCGCTCGTGTCCACCCGCCTTCATCTGCGGATCCTGCACGCGGCCTTCTGCTCACCCCTGGCCGCTGATGCAGCCCTGACCGGGGTCCTAGTAAGGGCCGCACATTGCCATGTCCCTCTGAACCATGGCACCCAAGTGCACAGTTCAGCGCTCTGTGATCACGAGTGCTACTGTCTCATCTCTGGTTTGGTTTGTGCATTAACCAAATGCTTTGCATCATGAACATATTAGCTTGATGTTTTAAAAGAATTATTTATTTCATTTTGTTTATTATTCCTCTCTTCAGTTTGACCAGAGAGAGAGAGAGAGAGAAAGCAAGTTGCCAGGTCCAGGACTCGAACCACACTCAACCATGTGGGAGTCCAGCACCTTACCTGTCGTCACCTGCTGTCCGCAAGCTCAGTTGTTCACGCCCTGGTATTACAACCAAGTCTTCTAACAGTTAGGAAAGTGGAACGAAATCGAATGACTAGTATGCCATCACCGAGAGGGGCCAGGCATGACCTGGAAGGAGGGCCGCCCCGCGTTATTGGGTGGTCGGGAAGGTGGGAGACTGAGGACCGTGATGGACGAGGCCCTGTCTTATTACACACTTGGAACCCCAGCTATGTGGGAAGCCGAGGCAGGAGGACTGACCTCCATAGACGTGTGCCTGAGAGACGGTCATCACAGTTTCCTGCTGTAGAGAAGATCGTGAGCGGTTGGACTTCCATTAGCTCATTTTTCCACACATGGAGGAACAGAATGACCTTCCCTAATGTGTAGAGACGGCACGGGTGACGGTGGAGAGCATTGGCGGAGCACAGACGTCTGTGTTAGACAGACTATTTATCTAAAACCGCTGATGGTCTCTGAAGAGAGCATACGGAGCCGGGAAGAGGATGAAAAGCCGGAGTCTGAGTTATTAACTGTTATATGGAGGCTGTGACAGATATTCCCATAGTGGAAAAAAATGACGAGGACTTTGGAAATAAGCTTCAAATCTGGCAGCAGGGAGGAGAGTAGGGGCAGAACAGGGCAGCCCAGTTCCGAGAGCCCCCCTCCTGATTTTACTAAGCTAACTTATTTGAAACTTAACTTCGGTTTTGCAAGTCCAGATTACCCCTGTGTGTTAGAACGATTTTTCCTGAATTACATATTTTTAACTCATGATGACACCCATGTGCTTTTGAGCAATTGAAAAATTATGGGCATTTGATGAACCTAGAGGGTACAGACCCCGACTGACAAAACGCCGGTCAAACAGAGCTGAGTGTTGTACAAGTGTGGACGCTTTAAAGAGCTAGGATCTGTTTCTGAGGAGTAAAATCCTGAAGCTTTCAATACTCACTTGTTTTTGTTAAGAGGGTACTCAGCTAAGGTCAACTCGATGAACTGGACAGAAGAGAACCTTCGAAGGTCAGGACCTCCTTCTCGAAAGGGACGAGAAGCATCGTCTGAAAGCACTGAGACCAGGGTATCGTCAGAGATGTTCCTCTAGCCATAAACCACACGGAGACCCCATTATCCAGCAACCCCACTGAAGGAACTAAATTAGTATCTCAAAGAGACATCTCCATCCTCATGTTCATGGTACCATAAGGGCAGAACTCCAGTGTCCATCCACACATGAACAGGGGAAGATGATTGAGGTCCACAGATAATGGAACAGTGTTAGCCCCCTAAAAAGGAGGGAGTTCCACCATGTGTGGCATGGATGGACTTGGAGGGCAAGTCAAGTGAAACAAGCCAGGCACAGAAAAATTAGCACTGCATAATCTCATTTATAGGTGGAATCTTAGAAGGGCAAGCTCATGGGAATAGAGAGTAGAAGGTGAAGGTCACAGGCAGCAAGTGGGTAAGGGAAAGGGTGGGTGCGGGCTAGAGAGCAGACGTTCGGTTAGGGAGTGTAAGTCTGGAAATCCTGATGCAGTACATTTATGGTTAATAATGATGCATTGCATATCCTGAAATTGCTAAAGGAGTATATTTTAATGGTCATTCCACAAAAATAAATAGGAGAGCTGGTGGATATGTTAACTAGCTTGATTCAGTCATTCTCCAATGTAGATTTATGTCAAAACATCATGTCATTAGTCAGTGAAACATAAAAATAAGTCAGTACAGTATATTTAATTAAAACTGAAAGAAAATGAGTTATAAAGACTTCATTGAAGTTTTGCAGATTATTTTTGATACAAAGGAGCTCAAATTTTACGAACACTGAGATATGGGGCTAGCCAAAAGAAAGACAATATTACAGAAAGATAGTATTACAGAAAGACAGTATTACAGAAAGATAGTATTACAGAAAGACAGTATTACAGAAAGACAGTATTACAGAAAGACAGTATTACAGAAAGACAGTATTACAGAAAGACAATATTACAGGGGGGGTTCTTGACTCCGTTGCGTCCCAAAAGATGCAACATCAAGGAAGAAGAAAACACTTACACGTGATGGATTATTTGTAGCACCAAACGCCTCATAACAATTTGGGACAGGCATCATGTAAAGAATTGGAGAGGGTTTTTCGTCAATGCCAGGCCGGCGGTGTATGGAGGAGTACCAGGATGGGAGTTATAGGGAAGGGGATGAAAACAAGGTTCTAATGAAATGCCTCCTTTCAAGAAGTGTGAATGAGAGATTAAGTATCTCAAAACTATATTATTAATTTTTTTCTTTTTCTTTTTTTGGAGAGGTTTTTACCATAGGGCATGTGCACTTGCCAGAAAGACAGAGAGACACAGAAAGCGAGCAATCACCTCCCAGGGGGGATGGCCATGCTGCAATCCCTTCTCCTCCATTCTCCTCTTGGGATCCTGGGCACGCATGCACACATACCCAGCGTGAGTTTAAGCCACCGGGTCAGGGACTTGAACCGCAGTTGACTACATGGGAGTCAAGTAAGAGCCATTACGCCATCTGCTGGTCCCTGTTATTAATTATTTTTTAAAATATACCAACTTGAGAATATTTAAAGATGTAAAGAAAAGAGCACTTGATCATTTGAGTGTGCTGGAAAGAAAAGGCACAGTTGTGGGGAAAAGCCTCAGATGCATTAAAGGAGGATCTCAGGATGGGATGTGGCAGGGCGTTGATATCACGGGTGGCACAGGTGGTGACTGCGGCACTGAAGGGCAGGACAGGTGAAGCGCAACCCCCCAGGTTGCTCTGGGGGGTATGAGGCAGCTCATGTCACCCAGGGACGGGTGAGAGTGAGCAGAGTTAGGACTCACGCCGGTAGGACACATCCTGGTCACATCTTGGGTCAGACGTGACCAGGATCCAGTTAGGGATAAGCACAGGGTCAATCTGAGTGCTGTACTCGGGGAAGACTATTGTTAAGAAAACGCGCACAGAGATTCAATCGGTTTTCATGCAACCTAGTTTGAGCAACTAAAAGCATTATATTTTGCCTTACTCTATAAGCTCCAAGACGTGATTAAATATTTTATTAATTATAACCGTAGACTTCTCCCTTTGTCCCCTGTTTGATTAGTATCACCTCTGCTTCAGGGAAATTGGAGTCATCTGTAATAAAGAGCTGGCCACAGAACGCTAAAGCAAATTAACCTTTGGGAGAATGGGTCCTGGATTCTGTAATGGCAATAATGAAAATTCTGAGAATAATAGTATTTAGTATTTTTTTTCCTCTGTACAAATGGGAACTAGTTTGTACCAAACCTGCTCACCTGAAGGTAAACAGCAAGCGTGTGCTCAGAAAGTCTGTCCTTATGCCAAATAGCGTTCTTTCACTAGCACGACAGCCCTGGGGGCCAGCCAGTGGCGATGGCAATGCCATGCTCTGTGAAGCTGGACCCACGGGAACGGTCCCTGACTGACATCCTGAGGACTCCCTGCACATCCAGGCAGGCAGGCCTCCGTGACAGGCCGGGCTGGCAGGGGCTGGCAGCGAATGGTAAACTGGAGACCCTGCTGAGTGCCTATTTTCTTTCTCTCTTTTTTTAAAATAAAGTATGTGTATGTATGTATATATATATATATGTGTACATGTATATATACACATGTATATATATTATATAAAAGCAATGTATATGTGTATGTAATGATAACCTTGGACAAGGGTAAATCGTGGCCTCTGTAGATGTAAATATTAACATTCCTTGACTTTGGGACCAGCAGATGGCCTGTTTCATTGCTGGAATCACACGTCATTAATCATGGTTCAAGCCCTGGACCTGGTGGCTTAAAACTCACACCGGGCACTGACGGGGCCATGCAGGCAACACAAGCTGGTAAGGATGCTGCCTCCCATTCTAAGGCAAGGCCTGGACTGGGAAGAAACTGAGGCAAGGCCCGGTTTACGAGCTCTCCCTTGTGTCCTTGAACTGGCCGGTATTCAATTTCTCTGCCATAAGTTTTACTGTTATTACGGTATCTTGTAAGGGTAAAACATCACCCCCAACCATTACAATAAAGCCAATTAGTGACCTTGTAAGAATGTGGTTCCCTAAGACTGACAGGAGGACCAGGAAGCTTAAGACTCCCCCACCTTGTCTGATTTTAAGCCAAAATTAACATATAGATTAAGTTAGTATAAACCAAGTTAGCATTAGAAGCATATGTAGACTAAGTTAGTTTAAGGCTAGTTTTTGTAAATACCCTTTGTTAAAGCTACAGGCCAAAGTTAACTCATGCTAGGCAAAGTCAGCACATTCACCACGTAACAGAGACTCAGAAATAAAACAAAAGAACTCACTAATTGACAGACTCAGCAAATAAAATGCAGAATCCCACAGGTTTATTAAAGGAAAAGGCCTGGCTGGGACAACAGGATAAACAAACTTGAGGGCTCCAGAGAAAGATTAACTTAGCTGGGAGCTCTTATCTAAAGCAACAGGTAGTTTTCAACGACAAAGAGTTTCTCATCCATGTGCTGTTGACTATGAAAAACTGCTAATAAAACATCCTGTGTTGTCTCCTGAGCTACAAGATCATCTTCCTTTCCCATGCATAGATCATAGACTCACCTATTGTTGTAATGTATGAATGGTCCATATATTAACTGTGTCTTTACTTAGCAAGACAAGATTTCTATCTAGGACTTTGCAACCAGCAATGTTATCAGCCCGATCCAGGACTGAAGTTATCAAACATCCTGCAAGCCCCCTCGTCTGAAGACCCTTCCCAGTAATCAAGATCCGGGAAGAAAATACAACAGACAAATGGACTTCCTCATCCTGAGAACTGTGATTGATTTTATCTGATTTTGACAAGACAAACAGCATGTTTTATGTTTATTGCTTCCATGCTTTGTATACCCTGTTCCTTAGAGTAAGTTTTTTTCACTGCCCATTTACTTGCATGTATCACATTTTCAATAAATAAGCACGATAATTCCTAGCAGTTGTCACTCCTCAGAGAGCGATTTCTGGGAGTGTCCGGCATAGGACGTGCATGAAAAGGCACCGAGGCCTATGTCTTCTGTTCACCTGCACCGCCTCCGTCGAGTCGACCCACCCCCGCCGAGGCTAGACCCGAGGCTAGACCCCGGCAGGGCACATGTGTGTGTGTGCCCAAGATCCCAAGAGGAGAATGGAGGAGAGGGGACTGCAGTACGGCCATCCTCCCTGGGGAGCGATTTCTTGCTTTCTGTCTGTCTGTCTCTCCCTATCTCTCTGGCAAGGGCACACACCTTACAGCAAAAACCTCTCTTTAAAAAAAAGAAAGTCTTGGGAACTAGCAGTTAGCGTAATGGCTATGTCGCTGGACTCCCATGTAGTCGACCGCGGTTCACGTCCTGGACCCAGTGGCTTAAAACTCACGCCGGGCACGTGTGAGTGTGTGCCCCAGATACCAAGAGGAGAATGGAGGAGAAGGAATTGCGGCGTGACCATCCCCCCTGGGGGGTGATTTCTCACTTTCTGTCTCTATGTCTCTCTCTGTCTGTCTGGCAAGCACACTCGCCCTATAGTGAAAAAACCTCTCCAAAAAAAAAGAAAGTCTTGACTTTGATTCCTGTATGAGTGCTGGATGTCACGCCATCGGAGCCTGACATGAATGAATATGACAATGAGCCCTGGTAGGAAACACGAAGACTGGTTTCAGTGGATTTTGAGCAAACAAAATAGGGAAGAAGGTAAGACAAGTATATAGTAAGAACTCTGCCTTCACCTGTCAGAAACTGTTTCTGTAAGATGAAATTAAGGATAATCGATAAGTAATATGAATGGTAAAAATAAGCATGGGAAAATCGACAATTCTGTCATCGCTAAATAACTTGGTGTATTGTATAAGTATCGTAATTACATAATGAGTGTAATCATTTTGAAACAATTGCTTAACAGTTAGCGATTATGATAACTGGAGGACGGTGTAGTAAATTAAGAAAAGAGAATGGACTGAGATTCCACACAACAGCACGATCTTTGCGTTTTTAACCACATTAACAATATCTGAAGTCCCGGGACGAGATGGTGGCAGGGCAGTAATAGGCGACAGTCTGCTAGGTCACACACGGGAAGTGCCAGCTCAAGTCCGAGGACCTCCCTGAGTGCACCGGGCACACAGTTGGCCTTGATACGGGCTGGTGGAGGCTGGGGTGGTTCACAGCATTGAGACCCTCTGTGGGGGTGCTGTCCTGTTAGTCTCTCTCTCTATCTTGCTCATTGAAGAAATAAAATTTATAAATGTGAAGCCTTTGAAAGCAGACATCAACATGTGTAATCAAGTCTTGTTTCTGAGGAATGGAGCGAGCAGTGACAAACACTCCGAGCTCAACTTCCTGAGGAATTCTGAACCCCAGGTTAATGGTTGCCCGGTGGGTAAAAAGTAAACTGAGCCTACGCTGGGTTCGAAATTAATTCACAGTCTCTCTTGCATCCCGGTGGTCCTGGCCAATGCTCTCTGGATTAGGGTGGTCCAAATACACATTTAGAATCCAGCCTCATCATGGGTACCAGCGGGTGCCAGGCCGTACCCCAGACATGACACTTCCTGCCATGAAACTAACACAAGAGCAAGTCATGGGCTCGTTGCGTTTCTGGGGAGCTGTGCACAAGCCATTAACAGTGTGGAAGGTTTGCCCCAAAACACTTCAAACCATAATAAACCAAAAAAGGCCTAAATGTGCAAATATTTGTCTATGATGTTTTGCATGTTACACACTGAGCCTTGAATAACATGAGCTGGAATTGCAGGGGGTTCACTCAAGCAAATTTTTTTCAATGACACAATAAACACATTGTCTCTTCGTGATTTTCTTAATGATTTTCTTTTCTCTAGCTTTGTTTGCTATAAGAATACAAACTAACATACATACATACACAATCTATGTTATTTGACTATAGCAGTGGCAAGACTGCTGTTCCACATTGGCTACTAGTGAAGTGTGGGGGGACTGAAATTTATAGTGATTTTCTACAGTGCAGGGGTCAGAACTGCTAACCTCTGTGTTGGTCAACTCTCAATGAACTGTTCCCATGAGGAGAATAGATGCTTCTCATGTTTCCTGTTAAAATGCGTAAGAAGTTGCACAGTAGATGATAAAGTCCTGAACTGTCTGAGGTCCTCTACAGACAGAGTCCACACCCCGCGAGCTCAGGCACAGGGGACTACACTGCAGAGCAGGGCAGCTGCGCCAGAACCAAGAGGCTGCTGCGTACTTGTTTCCACACGGGCTCTGAATTCAGGGAGTGTGCTCTTCCAGCTGCCATCAGTCATAGCAGACACCTGCCTGTGTGGGGTGAAGACGCTGCATGTGAAGACTGCCAGTCCTACATTCTATTTCTGACCTCTAACATCATTACGTTTCTTTGTTTCTTGTTTTTGTTTTTTTTTTGTTTTTAATTTGCTAGAGGGGACTTGCACTTACCAGAGAGTCTGCCTGTCTGTCTCCTTCCCTCTCCCTCCTTGTCAACCCACCAGGATTCAGTCACGGAGGGCCCACCGTGATGATCTTAATTCTGATCACCTCCCAAAGATCTTGCCTCTTAATCCCACATGTAGATTTATTATTCATCCTCACAATAGCATTATAAACAAGTTTCAGTACATTTTTACGATTATTATTATTTATGATAGATCATGTGCATGCAGTAGAGAGAGTGGGCCTCTCCACAGAGCTCGGCCACACCGCGGTGCCCTCCCTCCAGCCCTCCGGGTGGGAGCAGGTGCACGATGCCTGGTTGTTTTCAGACGGGCCTACCAGAACCTGGAAGCAGCTCTGCGGTCCTGTCCAGTACTCTACGGAACACTCCCCAAAGATGGTGAGGATGCAGGTCATCGGGAGGGAAGCCACGATTGAATCCTGGTGGGTTTAGGAGGAGGGAGAGGGAACAATGCAGGCAGGACCCACATTCCTTTGGGGGGACAGGTTTGGACCATAATAATTTCTAAACTTAGCACAAGCTCCCATATAAAGGGAGAAGGGGAAAAAGGAGGTAAAACAACCTCAGGAGATGGAGTTGGTAGAGTTGGGGTTCAGATACATAAGATGCTTCAGAGGAAATATGGCATAAGAAAGGTTGGGTAGAAAAGGGGGAAGTTTGAGAAATGTTGACATGAATTTTGAATTAGTTATATTTTAGTAACCTTTCATAGACACAGGTGAAGAACATAATCCCAGTTAAATTACTTATTTTCTATAAGCTGCTGTATAAGTAATTAAGTATAGAAGTTGAGATCTTTGTCACCTCAAATTTATCATTTTTTTCCCCTGGAAAGTTCATCTTATATTTGAAATCTAAAGTGTCTCCCCAGAAAACAACAAATTATTTGGTTTTGTTTGGTTGGTTTTTGTCCATACAACTTCAATAACATCAATTTGTTTAAGAACTTGTTCTTTTGTTTGTTTTTTTATTTTTGTTTTTGTTTTTGATAATGAAAGAATGTAAATGCTTAAGATCATTTTAGGGTCTGCCTGGAAGCTAAAAGCAGAACCTTCAAGATTTTGGGTTGTTACTGTGAAAATTGTGAAGTTGCTGGTAAAGCCTCATTGCTATTAGAAACTTGAGAATTTTCTTAGGACACACTCTTAGACATGGTCTGAAAATTGTTAAAACATTAACTACTTTGGAGCAGAAAATTTCACTGGTTCTAAAAAGGTAAAAGATACACAGCGAAGGGTATTAATAAATTAAAAGCTGTAAGACAGGTTTTATATTTTTATATAGAGCACATTTCCTTTAGAATTGTTTATTTATTTACTTATTTATTATTTTAACTTGCTGTAGGACATATGCACTTACCAGAGGGAGATGCGGGGTGGGGGGGGGGGGAGTGAGAAAGCAAGCCGCCAGGTCTAGGACTTGAACCCACGGCTGCCTATGTGGGAGTCTGGGATCCCATCATGCCACCTGCTGAGCCCACATGTTTTTACTTACTGTTCTAGAAAAATGTGCATGTGTGCTTACACACTTAGACAAACACACACACACACACACAATGTGTTTGGTCCAAGCACATGCCCGGGGGGGGGGGGGGGCGTAGCCTACCGCATTTTTGGCCTCATTTTCTACTCCAGATGTCTGGAGGTGCACCCTGAAGCTAAGAGAGTGGATTGTGAATCCTGTGGCATTTACATGACGGATTTATTACCTCTGTGGGAGGGTTGGGGCAAACACTGTCAGGGATCACATTTGTCAAGATTATAAGAAGAAAGTTATCAACAGGAGAGGAAAATGGTCCCCCGCTCTTTGGCATTTTTGCAAAGGCATCTTTGCACTAGGCACAGCTGGCAATAATGGTCTTCGGGAGAGGAATATTCAGAAAATGTGACGTGCGTTTTTATGCAGACAGCACTGAAAGGTTCTTGAGAACAGTAAAGTCACAGCAGAGTTTGGGCACCAGCTGCTCGGGTAGTTACACGGATGTCACAGGAAAATTTCAACGGATGCCAAGGCCTTCACGGCTGCTTCTCTGCCTGTTTGCTGCGCGCGCTGGCTTCTAACCAAGCAGCACTGAGGGATGTCGTAGCCACTCATCTGGCAAAACGTCCTGCTGGATGCTCCCTAGGTAGCCCGTAACCTTGTTTTTTTATTTTTTTTTTGTTTGTTTGTTTGTTTGTTTTAAAGATTTTTGCATAGGGTGGGTGTGCTCATGGAGGAAACAGAGAGAGAGAGACAGAGACAGAAAGCGAGAAATCACCCCCAGGGATGATGGCCACACCGCAATCCCTTCTCCTCCAGTCTCCTCTTGGGATCTTGAGCATGCACGCACACGTGCCCGGCAGAAGTCTTAAGCCGCTGTTTCTGGGACTTAACTATGGTCAGCTATGTGGGAGTCCAGCAATGTAACCATTATGTTATCTGCTGGTCCCAACCCCTAGTCTTAAATAACCAAACATGAGCTTTTCATCAGTATATATAATTAATTAAGTAGAGAATAGAAGAGAAAGAGGGGGACCGGCAGGTGGTGTGGTGGTTAGGGTGCTGGCCTCCCACATGGCTGACTACAGTTTGAGTCCTTGACCTGACAACCTGCTTTCTCACTTTCTCTCTCTTTCTCTGTCTCTCTGGTGAGCAATTTTTTTGCTGTAGTAAATTAAACATAATACTAATAAAAAGAAAGAGAAAGACGAAGATATTTTACCATCTATCACACGTCTCAGGATTGGCATTGTTCATGCCTAACTAATTAGGGTTCGACCCATTGTAGACAAAGCATCTCTCCTACGCAGCAGACACCATTTTGTTACCGTATGTGAACTCCAGAATGCAAAAAACACGGAGCCGTGCAGCCAGCTGAAATAAAGTCCGTGTCCACGTCTTGATCCTCCCGCTGACCTTATCTGGGCCATGGAGACCGTCCCTCAGCCATCGTGGTTCAGAGCAGATATGGAACCCCAGAGCGCTGTACCACCATTAAGGGCTCCCCCTCCCAGGCCCACACTCCAGCTTCCCCAGGGCGGAGAAGTGAGCGTAGGCTTCTTTTCCGTCAGCATTTCTGTCTGCTGGGAGTACTTTTGAAGCTGTCAGGAAGGGTCGCCACAAGCTTGCCGCTGTAGTTTTGGCACTGTCACCCTGAGCTAATGGGACAGCGGTCACCACCATCCAAGGACTTCGTGGGCAGACGTTGGCAATGAGGGTTGAAGTCTTGGTCTTTAAAATGCTTTCCTCTCCGGCACGCCTCCTTCCCGATCTCCTAGGTGGTTACTTCCAAAATGACTTCCTTAGTCTTTCCAGCTTCCTTAAGGTCCTTCCCGGTCATGGGCTTCCCGTGCTTCCTCTGAGGAAAGCCCCTGGCCTGTCCCCGGAGCATAGTGCATGCCAAGGGCTCGCCACAGCACACCAGCTGTGTGCTCCGTTTTCAGGTACTTGGAAACTTGAGCTAGTTAGTGGACTTGGGTAGCTAAGATGTAAAGAAAGTCATACAAGGGTCTTCAAAATATTCATAGAAAGTATGTACCAGGACAAAACCATGTATAGATTTTTTTTTTTTTTTTTTTGCATTGGGATCAGCAGGGGTGAGTTCTTACTTTCTGTCTCTGTCTCTCTCTGTCTCTCCAGCAAGCACGCATGCCCTACAGCAAAAACCTCTCCTAAAAATGTTTTCTGGCATCAAAATAAACTTGTACTGTAATTCCATTTTCCCATAGACTCTTTGAAGTCTCCTTGTATACACCACACTCTCGTCCACCTGATTATCCAAAGGCAAAGAATTGGTGGGTGGGAGGGAACATTTTCCCTTCTTTGTTTTTCTTATTCACCAGTCTCCAAATTTTATCTAAGTGATTCTGATGGAGCAGTCAAATTTCTCTTGGCAGCATTATTGATGTTGCCTCAGAAAAATCACATGAACCCCTAGTAGGAGGAGAAAAAGGGAAGAGGCCGTGGTATAAATAGAATGTTCTTTGGGTGATGCACTTAAACAGGGGGCATCTCTGCATTTGCAGACAAGCTAATGGAAAGCTGTACTGAGACAGAAATTAACATGATACGCAAGCACTTAGCCATTGTTAGAAGGTGACCGTCACAGTGCCGGAGCTGGTTCTAGAAGTCTCCTTGCTCACCATGAACTCACTAATAATAGTAGTAACTACATCAAACCCTCTTTAAACTCATCCTACATTTTCTTCATACAATGCACTGAACTGAAAAGAGCCAACAGAAACAAAGCAGTAATACGTATAACTTGTTCCTTTACTGGATACTGAAAATGATTTATTCAGATCTGAATTGAGTTATGAGTGTAAATTTCCAATCACTATTTTCAAGAACGCCATTAATCAGAGAATTTCCTGTACAACAGAGCATTCTAGAAACATGCTATGATGCAGGTGACCTCGCCATTTTCTGGTAGACATTTTACAATAACATCATAAGAAATAGTAGCCCAAGGGTTGGATTTTTTCTGGATTCTTGAATTTAAAATGAAAAATAGCGGTATTTTTGTTTAACGCACACAGAGCAAATCACACGAGAAAATAAACTGCAGTTTATTCTCCACACAGTCTAAACATGAAAAGGTTATGTTTGCCTTAAAACCAAAAAATGAAAATGTAGATAATGGTTCGTTCATCCCTGTTGGTGTGATGCATTAATCTGTGTGTGTGTGTGTGTGTGTGTGTGTACACGTGCTTATCTTTTGTGGTTGGATTAATGTAAGATGAGAGAAATACGCACATGGCAGCGTCATTTTTAAGATTCTTTCTTTCTTCTATGAGTGAGAGGGATGAAGGAAAGAGAGACAGAGAGACAGAGAGCAACACCCCCGGCACAGCCTTGACGCCACCGCAGTCCAGCCCCAGCCTCAGCGCACTGGGCTCAACTGCGAGTACTCCTGCTGTTTCCACAGAGCTCTCAGGACTTGAACCAGGGACCTTCCCATCTGGGGTGGCCTGGCAGAGCATTATGGTTTACTTCTATGCCATGGTCCAGCACAACAACAACATCTTCACATTTTTCATGAAGGATTTTCCAAAAGATTCACAGAAATCCATGTTATAAAAAGAAAAAAATCTATTCATGGTTTTCAAAACATTTTTTGGACCACAACAAACTTTTACTTTAATTCTACTTTCCTACAACTGTTTTGAAGTTCCTTTGTATATTATAATAGCTCAGCACAATTTTAGGATATTTGAAATATGTTAAATCAGTTTTTCTAAATAAGCTTGTGCTTTTGAGGTTCATAACATGATGCTATGAGACACACAGATTCAGGTAGACAGTGTAACGGTTCCTACGGGGAAGCAGATTAATATGTCAGTCATCTTGTATGGTTACTTTTATTGTGAAAAGGGCAGTTAAAATCTATCTATTTAACAAAAATCACCAATACGATACGATTACTCACTAGTGGAATTCTTTTAAGAAGAACTCAAGTCCACAGAGGTAGACGATGATCCCTCGGTGCAGGGGGAGATGCAGTGGGGAGGTGAGTCCTTGCACACCGAGCAGCAAACGCACAGGGAAGCGAGCCCAGAGAACCCACGTTCAACGCGAGGGCCAGAGTTCACGACACTGTGTTGTATTAAATCATTCGTTACACCTTTCATTCAACTGCATTTCATGTCGTTTGTAAACAAGGGCCCCTTTATATATGTATATATATATAAATGATAAGAATAAAATAATACCACCACAACTGGCCATTCAGAACAGCAGCAACAAAAACTTAGTGCCTCTTCTTTATTCTTTTCATTGAATACACCAACATATTTCTCTTCATGACATTTTATGCTTATTTAGAATAAAAGGGTTTGTTTTATACTTTTAGTGCTAAAGAGAACGATCTGAATAACTCAATAGAAACTGCACATTTGAAAAGAGAGATGCCATCTGCGATTAGTCTGGTCGGGGTGCAGCCTGTGACTATCAGCAGGGAGTATCCCCCGCAATCTGCAGCTCAGCGGAAATAGCTACCTGGCTTCTATTAACAACACACTTCTTTATAATTAGCTTGCATTAACCAGGGGGTCTCAACTGAGTCAGAAAAGGCGGGTGTACTGGGAGGGACTCAGACACAGAAAGAGAAATGGCGGGACACGCAGGATGCTACTCGAGTTTATATGGTTTATTGCAAACAATTGGGATATGTAATTGTAGGATGTGGCTAAGCAAATCGGAAATTCACAGGCTGGATTTTGGACATAAGCCTGCCCTGTTCTTCACGTGTGGTAGTATCTCAAACACAAGCTGCATTTTGTTTCGTAGGGACCATTCTTTTCTCTGAAAATGTATAAAGTCCAGAATTCCTGCTGCTCCCCTCCTAAACCTCAGGACTGCTATACTTCAAAGCTATCCGAAAACTGCAACAATTTCAGGGCTCCGAATGCTTCTGAGGACATCAAAGAGAAGGAGGTAGTTTGTGTTCTTCTCGTCCACCTACTTAATATTTCTACTGGAGCCATAAAAGCTGGAAGCCACCATGCTGTGCTGCATGAAACAGTGAAACGTCTCTCCGAGTAGCGATGGATGTGACTGTTCCTGCTGGCAGGAGCGATTCTTGGTACAAACCTTTCATGGTCACTGCCCCACATGGGGCACGGCATCGCCTGGGCAGTCCCTCATAACTGCAGACTGTGCTAGGCGATGCTCAGAGTAGGGGGTCTTCTTCACATCGACTGTGATTGTGAGCAAGTAATGCAGCCTCGGAGACCCTCCGTCATCACCGTCCATCAGGAAGTAGTCAGACTTCTCTATTTCAAGATTCCTATATTTCAAGGTGTCCTTAAAAATCAAATGGGATCATTCTTCTGAGTTATGTACTGTTCCTAATAGGTAAGGGGAGTAACTGTGCAATACTTATTTTAGCACGATCCACACTAGTCATAAGCTCCGTGCTGTGTGTGTGAGCAGCTGCTCACTCTATGCTCAGGATACAATGCTGTGCAGTGTGGACAGGTCACCCTGGAACTGCAGTGGGCAAGGCCACTGTCCAGTGAGAATAAGTGGGCTTCTATGACTTTAACTAGGTGCATAACTTTGGCCACAGCATTTACATTTCTCTTCACATTTATATAATAAAAACAGCAATTCATATGGCTCACGTTTATTATAAAGCTTAAACAAAATAACAATAAAGTAATAATGACAAGCACACCACCGTTCAATACCTTTCGGTAAATTAGAGCTTTTGCATGTTGTTTTATTTAACTCTTTCAGAAACCCCTAGCGGTGAATGATGACAGTATCTCTACCTTGTACCGGATGGGATGATGCTTGTGGAAAAGGAGATAGTGGCTTAAAGTCGTCCAACTTGCCGGGAATTCGCTCCCATTTGCAGTGCGTCCGCTCCAAGCCCTGTGGGTTAAGCACGTCGGTAACACTTCTGGCACTGTACTTGACACTTGAGAAGCAGCTGCATTTGGTAAACACTCGATTATTTTTATTAGCTCTCCCCTTTCCCTAATTAACTTCATGTCCAGGAAAAGGAAGTGACTCTCCTGAGCTTGTTGGAACAAAATTGATCTCTTGTTACTTAGAGAAAAGAACAGCATAACAGACTCTTTTTCTATGGCTGGATAAACACTCTCTAATTCACCAGCTTTGTATACAAACACACAGCTGGGTGAATTCAACGAGTGAATTTCAACATCATCTAGTTCTTCTGCATGAAGACAAATAGGTTATTTAGGTGTAGTTTCCATCTTAACTGGTCATAAGACACTTACTGTCTGAATGTAAATGACCCTTCTCTTCGCAGCCGGGAGCAAACATTGTAAGACCCTCCTACGGGCAAGAAAGGATAATTGTTCAACAACACTGGCAATGTTCAGTTTTCTTCTTCTTATTTATTTATCCTTTTAATTTACTACAGGGCACATTCATGTGATAGAGAGAGAGAGAAATCAACCCCTGGAGGGATGGCCAAGCCACAATTCCTTCTCCTTCATTCTCCTCTTCGGATTTTGGGTACGCACACATACACGTCTGGCGTGATTTTTCAAGCCACTGGGTCCGGGACTTACTCTGCTCTGTTGGCCACATGGAACCCAGCTACCTTAAACTCTGTGCCACTTGCTGGACTGGCAACGATTAATTTTCTATCTGATATTTTATCAGACATTCTCAATGCCTCACATGTCAACAAGACAAAATAACGCAGCGTATGAATAAGGAACAGGGTGCATTTAAAATCTGTTCATAAATAAGTGCACTTTCTTTCTCTCATCCCTTCCTGGAAGTCAAGATAAATGAATGTCCATGATCTTCCCTGCACTTGGCCTCTTCTTACTGTCATGTGATGTAACTAACTTGCTCTCGCATGGTTAGTGGCTCATTACCAAGTGCAGCGAATGAACAGAAGGTGCTGGAAAACAGGCAATTAGGAAATATTTGACTTTAGCTCTTCGTTTTGGTTTTACAACTGCTCTGTGTTTGACCAGCACAAGTCTTTGGATGAATGCAACTTTGAAAAATAAGACACTGGCTGTTTTCTGTGTGTGTGTTTTATTTTTGTTTTGCTTTAACAGTAGAAGTGGCTCCCTCAAGTGAAGAGTATAAAATTGCTAGACTCTCGAAGGAACCCAGGAAATTACCTGTGGCATAAAGTGTGTTTAAGCGCTGGCTCTTTGTATCAAGGCATAATCCAGGAAGTCAGTGGGGATGCACATGCTTTCACTATTGCTATTAAAACATAAAACAAAATACCACGGCGACCAATATTTATTTGCAACTCTCTGAAGAGACAAAAGACAATGGATGTTTCTGAGGTCTTGAGGTTTCCAAATTGTTCTAGATATATAATCATATTCCATAGTGGAATGAAAAAGACTCCCCTGATAGCTCAGTGTTGCAAAACCCAGATAATAACTCATACTTGGCAACTTTTAACTAAAATATAACTTTTGACATTTATGAGATGCTACTTTTGAACATTTTGAGAGAAATCAGCTTTTTCCTGCAACAACCCCAAGCAATTATCTATTTTACGTCTATAGTTTTATAACTTTTCAAAACACTGTGCATTTCTCTATGTATGGTTTGATTGTACGTATATATAATATACATCTATATCTTCCAAAACTGGTGTGTTTAGGGGGAGATTGCATTATACTCTTTATATTGTTCAGAAATAAACTTCAAACAAGTAACAGATTCTGCATGGAGATCTGTTTAGTGTGATTTATCTACAGAAACACAATTTCAATTTCATGGGCTTCTGAAGCATTTATGAATTCAAAATATGACGACGCTTCTAGCTACTACTACGAAGATGAAGGAAAAAAACAATACTGATTCTAATTTACCATATACTGCGGAGTTTAGACTTTGTATTAGTAAAACATTTATGTAGTGCCAGACACCATTTTAAGTGCTTTTTAAGTGTTATTTAATTTTCCTAACTGTGAGGTTGATGCCATGAAGGAGGTCTACAAAAAGTCCACAGAAGGTCTGAAATAAACTGTCCACACACTCACCAGACCCAGGTAGAGGCACAGCTAAAGTCAGACTACGTCTTGCTTCTGTGTCACGAACATGAATTCTCCATCCATCTGAGGTTAAAGGAGCACTTAGAAGCGCAAACAAACAACAAAAACAAAAACAAAAAAAACACAACAAACTAAAAGAAACAACAAAAAATACCATTTCTTCTATGGATGAGAAGGCAAGCTGAAAAAGGTCCATGCTAAGTCCAAAGCCCATTTTCAGCTCCTTGAAAGTGGGTGTCGTGCACTTGAGGTAGCCTCCCACGAAAGCACACAATGAAGGAAGGACAGCAGGTGTCTAAGTCAGCTGTTAACAGGGTCAGTGCAGGACAGCAGGGCCGAACTGAGCCCTGACTTGCAGATCAGCCACTCCTGTTTAATTATTAAGAAGCATTTACTCTATACTTGACAACATTTCTATTGAATTTTTTTATCATCATCGTATTTCAAAACACTATTGAAGGATAATTTTCGCATAATTAAACAAAGATATATTAGGGGGTAGCTTTGGTGACTTTTTAAAGTTTATTTATTTTATTCTTCCAAGAGTGAGTGAGTGAGAAAGACAGCGTTATCTCACTCTCAGCAGTCTGGAGGCTCCTGTCCTCGCCCAGTTTCTGCCAGTCCTGGATCGTGGGCACACACTTGCCTGGCATGCTTCAGGAGGTCACTGGCCACAAACCTGGAGTCTTCCCATGGGGCCTGTTGCACAGAGAGCTGTGTTTTACTCCTGCACCCCCATCCGCCCCACCTGGGTGACTTTTCACTAATGAAAGCATCCATAACTCAGATCCATCATGGGACGGGACTGTCCTCATTGCCGAAGTCACTCGCTGTCCTTTTTCAGTCTATTCTATCAAGAGAGCCATCCATTCCGACTGGTACCGGGCATGACTGGCTCATTCTAGACGGTCATACAAATGGGATCACACACCGTAAACTCTTGGGTCTGACTTCTTTCTCTCTAAACACTATTGAATTTTTTTTTTCAGAAGAAAAAGAAAGGAAAGCGAGATTAGGGAGCACGTCACGTGACGATCTTGTTAGCTGCAGGTCTTCCAGAGCACAGGGGTCAGCCCTCAGGGTCCCATCTAACTGTTCAGTCCTAGTGCCCACGTTCCTCAGCCTTATGTCCCAAGTCCCTGTGTCTGAATTCCCATGTATCGAACATACATGGAGCAAAGGTGTAGCATTTGCTTTTTACTGTGCCATGTTTTAGTATTATATAAGTTACCTAGTATTAAATCAGAATTCTCTCTACTTTTCGTTTCAGTTTACTTATACACTCAATCACTGTATATCACTACAGCTTATGAAATAAATTTACCCAACACTTCACATCAGCCCAGTTGACAATACCGTTCTTTCTTTACATTACTTCAGCATATCTTGTGCATAAAATGGAAAAGAGCACCAAGTCAATTGCGATAGTTTGGGCCTCCTAGAACGTTATCTGTTAAAAACCAGCAAGCTAACGTAAAGGTATTAAGAGTGCAGACTTCTCCTGATTATTCGAAAGTGGGGGTGTTCAGGAAGCCACCAGGACTAGATGAAGTCCTCGGATGGGATCCCGTAATCAGCTCCTGGGAGTCTGAGAAGAGCAGACACATGGACCCCAACACGGGCCCTCGCTCTGCCTCACCATGCGAGGCACAGTGCCTCCTGGGACTCTGCAGAGCCCCTTCCCACCACGATGCAGACCCTGGACCTCACACCCTCCAGTAATGAGCTGAATTAACTCTCGTCTCATACATCACCCACTCTCAGCTCTTTCCATTTTCAGCAACACAACAAACTAGAACAGCAATCGCTCAGAAATTTAAACAAAAAATGTCTTTGATTAAATTTCCTTACTGTCTTAGGAATTGTTTTTACCAAACTATTTTTAATTAGTCTCTCAATATTCTCTTTCACCCTGCATATGGCATATGCAGACCTGACTTTATAACGGATGCAACCTGCTAAAAATAAGAGAGTTTAATAATATGTTAAGGATGAATGTATATCACAGTATAATTTATGACATTAATAGCCTCATTAGTTTAATTGGTTTTGACTAAAGCATTGTTATAATAAAATTATGAAAATCAACATTACTAGCTCAATAGCATATATTATTGGGGTTAGATAAAAAAATAAAAGGAGCTATTAATCACTGGATGCTACAAGGACAAGACCACTGTTTACAGATGTCTTCTCTCACTGACTTATTTGAGTGAAATTACTTAGTGGAAGTTTTGCCAAAATGATGCCATGAAATCGTGCCTGGGAAAGAATTGCTGCAAACCCTTCGTGAGTTCCCGACTGGAAGGACTCTGTGTTTCAGTGTGAAGCCTCTCAGTAAGAACTCAGGGGAGAAGTACTGACATGCTGTGGGCCTACGCAGGGCGAATGGAAGATTGTCTGCTCTTCTTCAACATCACATGAAAGACGTGCAACGAGACGGATGTGAACAGGCTCGGAATAAGGGCACGAAGATGTTTTTGAGGGGATTAATTATTCCTCTCAATATTTTTCCAGACCCTTCAGCTGCTTCCATACTGGTCCTTGTTAATTATATAGGTTTGTTTTGATAATATTTTCAAGGCATAAACATAAAATAGTGATGTGCTGCCCAAGAGTGACCTGGATTTCTGTCATCTCCTCCACAACCTTCCCTCCCACTTCTCCTGACCCTGGTGAGCATGGCTTTGAAATTGGTGAAAGAAACGTGGTTTACCTGATACACGATAGTGAAGGACAGAGAAAGATTTTGTGTTTAAATTAGCAATGATACAGAGAAGAACGTGGGCTGTGTCTTGTCAAAAGAATGATTTACAGCATTCATAGTCAGAGGGAGCAATATCCTCACCCAGGGGCGGAGATGGATCCTTGGGATCCAGCACCTCTTAGAGGTTACACGCAAGGTGTGGGCTTTCCAAAGGACCACAGTGCGTAACCAGTGTACGCACGAAGGGGCCGCTCGAATTAAAGTACAAGTTTATTATAGTACAAACAAGTGTGAAAGCCACACATAGTTTCTTTCATAATTTGCACAATTTCCATGAACTTTTTTTTTCTTTTTTTGGAGAGGTTTTTGCTATAGGGCACATGTGCTTGCCAGAAAGACAGAGAGAGACAGAGAGACAGAAAGTGAGAAATCACCCCCTGGGGGGATGGCCATGCCGCCATCCCTTCTCTTCCATTCTCCTCTCGGGATCTTGAGCATGCACGCACATGCGCCCGGTGTGAGTTTAAGCCGCCGGGTCCAGGACTCAAACCGTGCCAAGACCACAAACTCCCATCACTCCGCACTCACCTCACACTTCCCAGGGTGCTTTGCTACAATTGACCCTGGATATCCTGAAGTTGTGGGACTCCCCACACCTGGAGCGACAATTTGGTGGGTCTACGTACCTTTGCCCACTCATCTCATTGAGCGAAGAAGGAGGGTATTTTTACCTTAGGATCCCATGTGATGATATTTTCTACAATCACCTATGTCAATGAAACTAAAGAACAAAAAAACACATTTATTTTGTTTGCTATTTTAAGGAACTACTGAGGATATGTAAACTCCATTATTCATTCTAATATTTAATATAACGTTAGGAATATTAATTATAACCACTCCTGCCCTCTTGTTAGAGATGATGAAACTGATGGGACCAACAGATGACATAATGGTTACATCACTGGACTCTCACATGGTCCACCCAGTTTAAGTCCCACCCGGCAGCTTAAAACTTATGCCAGGCACATGATTGTGCGTGCCCAAGATTCTGAGTGGAGAATGGAGGAGAGGGGATTGCAGCATAGCCTTACTCACAAGGGGTGATTTCTCGCTTTCTGTCTCTCTGTCTCTCTCTGTCTCTGCTGCAAGTACATGTGCCCTATAGCAAAAATCTCTCTTTCAAAAATGAAAAAGAAATGATGAAACTGAGATCGATCATATAAATAAATAAACAAAACAAAACAAAAAATCCATGCAAGAATCAGCAATTTTGAAAACAGTGCTTTCTGAGCCCTTCTGGGTTCGGGCCCAACTCAGAAAACCCTGATGAAGTCCCGGAGCTGATGGGCAGGTGGTGAAAGCAATATCATCCTGCTTCAGCCACAGAGGCCGGTGCGCACCTTGGACTTCCGAGAGCGCCTCTGAAGGGAAGGTAGCAGCTTTCAGGGCACCTGTCACTTCCTTCCGCTTTGTCTCCCTGTGTCAATGCTCAACTCTCTAGACCTAATCTCTTAACCACTGAGTTACTCCTAAGTAAATTCTCTGGGTCCAAATTAATTCCAGCCGTGCACTGAGATCCTGAAAGAGGAAAAAAGGAAGACTAAGAAGGCCCGTGTGTGTCACAGACCCCAGACGTACCAACTAATTATCCCTAGACTACAAAACACACCCTGGGAAGCACTAATATCCCTGAATATAGGTTTAGTTGTTCACTTCTTTTCTATATTAATAGCAAAATCGACCAAGGATCCAGGGGAAAAAAATTCTGATTAAATAAGATTTTTGAGCTTGTAAGCATTTGAATAAAAATCTTCCTAAGTGATGAATTTTACTGCTGGGTGTTTCAAAAATAAAGCAGTACCAGCACATTTGTACATTCATTTCCATACAATTTGTCAAGTTATTACCTATTTGGAATATTACCCACTTTTCTTCATGTACAACATAAAAATTTATGATGGATACCCTTTAAATGTGTATCTAAAAGTATACATTACAATAAAGTATGATTTGTGGTGGAAATGAGCATTGCATCTTCATTTTTAATTACCTTTCCTTGCAGATGAACTCAGGAAAACAGCAAAGTAAAATGTGCTCCATCACAGGAGAATACACTGGGGAGGCTTGCAGTAAGCACCCCCCACTAATGACCAGAGCTACTCTCCAGGAAATAACCACACGGGCCTGGGTTCAGTCTTCTTTTTTATGGAGATGATTATTGAATTACACAATCTATTTTCTGTTGCTCATTATCCCATGATGTAGTATTGCACAAGGCAGAAATAGCTGTGGAGTTTAAAATATGGCCATTGAGTTCTAGGAGATTCTTTTATGTATTTTCTATTGTCTTAGATGACAATTATGTTCCTATAGTCTAGGACATGAAATGATTCATAACTCTGCTATCCTGAGCTATTTTATTTTGCTTCATAAAACAGGTAGTGGTGTGAAATAAAACCAAGCAGGGTCGTCATCTGGTGAAAACGAACCTTTCCATGTAAGTGTGAGAAGCAGAATTTTATGAATCATGTGCAGCGTCAGCAGATTTGCAATGAAATAAAGTTCAGAAAAAAATGGGAAAACCGCAACCCACAGAAAGGGCAGGATGTTAGACAGACATGTCGGTTTTATTTTGCAGTATGTTTACAACCTGTGTAGAAGTCCGAGGTGGACTGTGTAAAGATAACCACACCCCTAGCAGAACAAGAGCAGCGCTGTCCTCCATCTTGCCCAGCCATAGTGCTCTGAAGCGTGATCCAACAGTCACCTTAGAACTGGTATTACGAGCAACAGTCTTACAGAGTTGTCTTGGCATTTCGTTTCTCAAATGCAGAAAATCTCTTCACAGTGAGGACTTCCGGTCTCAGGACAATACTGGACTACCACAGCGTGTTTCACACACGTGTCAAGCTCAGTCCACGTGGTAAAGAAGACAAGAGACCATACCAAACTCTGGCTCCCTTTTTTTTTGGAGAGGTTTTTGCTACAGGGTGCGTGTGTTTGCCAGAGAGACAGAGAGAGAGACAGAGAGACAGAAAGCGAGAAATCACCCCCCAGGGAGAATGGCCACACCACAATTCCTTCTCCTCCATTCTACTCTCAGAATCCTGGACACGCATGCACACGTGCCTGGTGTGCCAAACTCTGGCTCCTTTGAAGGCCCTTACATAAGATGACTTCAGACTTGGAGGAGCAAATACGAAGCAGGTCCAGGGCCCTCCACGAGCTTGCTCTGCACACAGATTGGACACCCTTCTGAGGGTGATTTCACCCCATTTCAGCAGGCAACTTGAACCCCTGATAAGAGACACGCTTCATCAGAAACGTTTGGCCGGAGCAGTGGGGGTGGGGGTGCCCTTGGGTAGGTTAGGGACAATGGCTTAACAAGATTCTGGGTCATTGAGAATCATCAGGGCAAAATAAGGAGGAAAAAAAGAAAAAGAACAGACCCACATGACATATAACGTCTTCATAAACGCAAACGACAAACACAGATAAGAATCCAAGTCGATGGATTGTTTGTGTGACTGTGTATGACTTTCTGAACATAAAAACAAGACAGTCATTTAAAGCATTTGAAATTAGTAAAAACGCCAAATAGGGGATTAAAACCAGATATTTCATCATATAACCCCAAATTGGCCAAATTATTGTGTGATAACTGGATGTCGAAAAGGAGATGCATGCTCAGTATATAGTATTTAACACTTGTACCACATAAAATGTGAAAGATTAGAAAGGAAAAGGAAAGTTTCCTTTTCCCTCATCTTTCTTTAATAACATCCCATTCGTTCAATTCAGTCAGTAGTTTTTTTAGATTTGCACATCTCATTTATTTTATTTATTTTTTTCTTTTTTTGGAGAGGTTTTTGCTATAGGGCGCGTGCGCTCGCCAGACAGACAGAGAGAGACAGAGAGATAGAAAGCAGGAAATCACCCCCCAGGGGGGATGGCCACGCCGCAATCCCTTCTCCTCCATTCTCCTCTCGGGATCTTGGGCACGCACGCACACGCGCCCGGCGTGAGTTTAAGCCACCGGGTCCGGGACTCGAACCGCGGTCGACTCCGTGGGAGTCCAGCGACATAGCCATTACACTAACTGCTGGTCCCTCATTTATTATTTTTATGTTATTTCAATTTCTTTCATACATTCAATAATGTTATTTAGCTTGCAAAGTGAAAATTCCAACATGTGTACATCTCTCACCAGTCTAGCTGACAATACTGTAGAGTCATCTTCAACAGATAATAACCATCTCTCTGCCCCACAAATGCTCTGCCTCTCCATTTTTCTCCCCAATGTCCCTCCTCAGACCCTACTCCTTCACCCACCCTCTTCCCACACTGTATCGGGTATTCACAACCACTTAATATGTTTCTATGTCCTTTAGTCATTTCATTTTGGTCATGGCATGTGGACACTCGGTATATATTAAGTGGAGACACACAATGTCTCTCCCTCATAGCCTGGCCATAGTCAGTATTTCTCCTGGCTACTTCTGTTCTCCTAGCTAACAACGCATCAGTTTTAGAAAAGATCTACTAATTGCCACAAAGTTGACCATTTATCTTCAGTTTATCTTACTAGCATGACTGTCCATCCCTGTTTTTATGTCACTCAAGGTGAAATACGTATATTATTGTCAAGGTCTCACTCAGTTTTTAAGTAAAGTCACAACGTCCACCACGTTAGTGTTTTCCCATGGGCTCATTTCTCAGAGGAGCGTGCAGGCACTTGTATTCCTTCCACCCTAACTCATGTCAGGTGTATCTTCGCTTTTATTTTCAGATTAAAACCAGTTTCAGCACCTCCTGGAGCTGCAGTGCAGGGTCCAGTGTTTGGTCTGTTAGTCTGAAATATTATCTACGGAGACAGATTGCACTTCCAGTACAAAGCCGTAGGGGCAAGTGGGTGGATGCTCACATAAAAAAATGAAGGAATCAGGAGGACCAGGAGATGGTGTAGTTGTTACATGGCTGGACTCCCACGTAGTCAACCGTGGTTTGAGTCCGGACCCGGCGGCTTAAAACTCACGCCGGGCACGTGTGCGTGCGTGCCCAAGATCCTGAGAGGAGAATGGAGGAGAAGGGATTGCGGCGTGGCCATCCCCCCTGGGGGGGGGGGTGATTTCTCACTTTCTATCTCTCTGTCTCTCTCTGTCTGTCTGGAGAAAGCACGTGCCCTATAGCAAAAAAACCTCTCTAAAAAAAAAAAAAAAAAAGAAAGGACTTGGACCTGCTGGAAAGCCGCAGTTCAGGTGCTGGACAGCGGGCAGCGCCCGGTTGCGACGTGGACAATCTCGGAGCAGCAGTGCCCGCTCCCCCTGGGGGCTGCAGATGCTCCAGGGAGACTCTGGACTGGTCCCTGCAGAGCCAGCAGTCGACTGTTGAGGACGAGGGATCAGGAGGCCTGGGTACCCCCCAACTCCACCGTTCAGGCCACTGAAGGGAGGCAGCTCTGCAGGGGGCTCCAGAGACACCTGCGAGCTTTCCTCACAGAGAGGAGGCTGACGGCCAGGTCCCAAGGTCCAGAGCAGGACTTTACCAAACCGTCCCTTTGGAGCGGAGAGGGAAACTGAGGCACAGAAGGTCAAACGCGTCCGAGACACGAAGACATCTCCTGACCACAGCCTTCACCTCTTGCACTTCCAGCCCAGACACCAGGAAGACCAGAGCCATGAGGAGTGTCAGGAGACGAGGAGGCCCCACCCTCTTCCCCCAGGGCTCATAGGGAGCCCTGCACGTCCCCACCGTGGTTGGACTGTACATCCTGTCAACTGAGCAGGCTGGTGTTTAAACTCTGCCCCGAGGGAACAAGTGTGCCTCCGAGGAGGCTGACAGAGTCTAGTTTCTATAATGTTCCACCCAACACGTTCAGACAAAGCTGTCTGATTTTATTTTTCAAGGTTATTTGTCTATGTATATGATGTCAGAGAGAAAGGACACCCACTCCCAACTGGGTGTCCCCATGGGAAGAGCCCTCGGCCTCAGCATGCCCAGACCTGGCCACGTGTGTGCATGCCCCAGCTGGCTATGCCGGGGGTGGGGGCGGGGGCAGGGTGCAAACCCACACCCTTTCCCCTGGGTCCAGTTGTGTGACCACTGTACCACCACAGCCCTGAAAAATAATTTGGAAATGAATTAAGCAAAATACCAGCCATGTCTAAAAAGAAGGAAATGAACCAAAAAACACCACATGCACACACAAACAAGCTATGCAGAGATCTGGACTTGGCAGTCAGTCCAGTGAGCCAGCCACAGAGAGCAAACCAGCGCTGGCTTGAGTGTTAACTCTGGCAGCATCCAGAGCAGGTACTATGTGATTAAATCAGATTTTACAACTATTTTCAGAGGACTAACACGAAGTAGAGAAAATCTGGTAATAAGTATACATACATGAGCTCTCATTAGAGAACTGAGATCTATAAAGAAATGAAGTTCTAGAACTGAAAATGACCGTTAGTGAAGTAAAAATTCTCCGGAGCCTCACACAGCACGGTAGGATGAGGACTCGGTGAACTTGGTGACCGAGCAATGCAAACGAGACCAGCCGAGCGACAGAGAAATATGGCGGAGACAGAAGCACACATACCAGCCGCCCCGAGGGAGACTGTCCAACACACGTACCAAGTTCCGGGGGAGACGAGGGTGTGCACGGATAGAGCCATTTAGGAGAAGCACTGGGTGGCCAGCCATGGCCCATCTGTCCTCTGTGATGCTGGCCCCACGTGCAAAGGTGCAGGGTTCACATTCTGAGGTCTCCTAAGACTCATCGTGTGTTCTCTTGTGGGTGCCTGTGACCCTGAGGGTTGAGCACAGCATGAGGCATCTACTGCATCTCTCTCTCTCTCTCTCTCTCTCTCGAATAATTTCCCAAACATGGTAGAAAGAAATCAACTTGCAGATACAAATAAATTAAGCAGAAAATCAAAGATAACCTGAAAAAATTCAGAGAAAAAAGAAATAAGACACACAGGGGACACAATAATGTGAATTCTGCCCATCAGAAATCGCAGAGGCCTAAAGACATAAAACGTCATTTTAACAGGCTGCAGGAAGGAAAGGAAAACAAAAGAAAGCTTGTTGTTCGAAAACATTGTTTGCAAGCAAATAAAAACTAAGAGATGCGGTTGCCTGAAGACCTGCACTACAGGAAACGCTAAGACTATTTTTCATGCTGAAGAATAACAACTCGAAAAGAAAAGCAACTCTCCTGAAAGGAAAGAATGCCAGGGAAGGGAAAGAAGGTGTGAGCGTGAAGGACTGTGTTCTACTTTTGTGAGATTCTTCAGATATTGCCGATGAAAATTGTTAAAAATGCAACACAGGATTTATAATGCACATAGAAATACGAGACACGTCCATGGCGCCTTGTCAAGTTACACTCCCTTGTGGCTGCGAGGGTGGTTAAAAGGGAGTTGTGCTCCTGGGACGGGATTTCATGTGGGAACTCAAAAGCAGGAGGTTGGAGCTAAGGACCATAAGCGTGAAGTAGGACACGCAAAGGGTGAGGAAAAAAGCGAAGAGTAAGGGGAACCAGGCGGCCTCCGGTGTCCTCTCCTTGGCTCTAAAACCACCCCCACAATATCAAAAGAGGCGTATTGAACGAACATGTAAGCTACAGACAGATCACATGAAAGAACCCACTAGAATGCCAGCCACCATCAACGCTGGAGTGACTGGGACTCGGCTTTACTGCCTTCCCTAAAAGCTGAGCACTTGAGCCAAATTTAAAATAAAACAAAAATCATTAAAAAAAAAAAATCCGGAGCCAGATGGCATGGCGGTTGGGGCAGCTAGATTCCCACATGCCTGACCACTGTTTGAGTCCCAGACTTGGCACTTGAAAATCATGCAGGGCACTTGTGTGTGTGTGCCCAAAATCCCAGGAGGAGAATGAAGGAGAGAGGATTGCAGCGTGGCCATCCCCTCTGGGGGTGGGGGCGGTAATGGCTAACTTTCCCTCTGCCTCTCTGGCTCTCTTCTCTCTGGTGAATGCACGTACTCTATGACAAAAACAAAAATCAATCCATCAATCAATAAATAAAATAAAACCCTGGAGCCTTATTATTTTTGTATATAACTTTTTTGTGTATAGGATGAAAACGTTATTCTCAAACGGTGATTCTCAAGTGCAATCAGACAGACGAGCTATGTCAAAATTACCTGGAAAGTTGTCACTTTTCAAATACAGATGTCTGGCTGACCTCCAAAAAATTCTTATTGAATTAGAACTTCTAGAGACAAAATACTCTAATGGAAAACCAGGTATGCAAACTATAAACTAAATGACCTTCAGTCTCTCATAAAGCTCTTAAATTCTGAGTCGCTGAATGAAATAATTAATTTCAAGCTTATATATGCAGGGTTTTACTTCCAGTAATAATACATCTTTAAGGATTTTTCTAGTACTTGCGAACATACCATTATAGCACCATTTAAATAGGCTTGCTTGTGAATTTAGATATTTAATGACCTTTTCAATGAAATGTTTCATCTTAATACCTTTTCACTATAAATGTCTTATTAAAAGGGAGAATCCTCCCAGGAGCTTAGAGAAGTCCTGGATTTTCAGGGTCTGATAAATAGTGGCAATCTGAGAGACTCCACAAACTACACCTTCAGAAGCACAACCGGTAGCACAGCTTCGAAAACCAAATGCAGCAACATGGCTGCCAACATGTGCACAGGTAGTCACAGTCTCGGTCGTGATTGTGAGGCTGCGGGGATACGTAATGAATGGAGGTCAAGCGCGCTGTGCACTCGTCATTTCTTTCCCTTTATTGTGCAAAGCATTTAAGCTCACCTGACAATGGGGTGCTACCTAAGAGCCTATTATCTGTTCCAAAAATTGATTTTCAATTAATCTACATCCCCACTTCTCACGCTCGCCAATATATCTCCAGGAAACACTGCTCACCGAGAACATTAATTCATGAAATCTGATTAGATGGCGCTTAAAGGGCTCCGGCGGACACTTACTTCTCCTCCTCTGGACATGTTAATTACACGTTCAGTTTCTATAAATAAGTATGACTAAGTATAACTCTTAGGACTGTCTCACGCCTCACTGGGAGCCAGGTGAAGACTACTGATGGCGTTCAGAGGAGGGAGGCAGTGCTGTGTGTTTTCCAGGCTCGCAGTCTGAATAAGACGAGCAGTTTCTTTCTCCCAATCAGGCTCCTTGGAAAACGTCACCTGGTGTTACATTTTCTCAAATATAAATTTTGTAATCCATAAACGAGTTTAAACCGTAAGGTCTGTTCAAGTGAAGTAAATGCAGAGTTAGGAGAAAAATTGCATGTGCCAATTACTTTTTTTCACCTTCTTATCTCTTAATGCTACACACTTCTGACGCACATCACACAAATGAACCTTCCTAGAGCACACAGACATAGACTCACACGCACACAAAATGAATCCAGTGCTGTGGGAAGGACAGTTACACAGTCAGCATATCTTCATGGTCGCAAAACATGATCCCACGTACGCCTCTGAGCAATCCATGGCAGTCTCTACACCGAGTGCCTGACTTCCTGCGTCCTGTGAAAAGATCTATTTCTTCTCAAAGGATCTGAGTTTCATGGCTCTAGAATTTGTTTTGGCCATAGTCTTTGAAAGACTGTTGTCTAGTCTGGAGTCTAACTTTGAAAGCAAGATGTTCTAGTTGAGACTAGACAGTTAGACAGTACAACCAGATGTTCTAGTTGAGACTAGACAGCTAGACAGTACAACCAGATGTTCTAGTTGAGACTGGATACCTAGACAGTACAACCAGATGTTCTAGTTGAAACTGGACAGCTAGACAGTACAACCAGATGTTCTAGTTGAAACTAGACAGCTAGACAGTACAACCAGATGTTCTAGTTGAGACTGGATAGCTAGACAGTACAACCAGACGTTCTAATTGAGACTGGATAGCTAGACAGTATGACCAGACATTCTAGTTGAGACTAGACAGCTAGACAGTACAACCAGATGTTCTAGTTGAGACTGGATAGTTAGACAGTACAACCAGACGTTCTAATTGAGACTGGATAGCTAGACAGTACAACCAGACGTTCTAGTTCAGACTAGACAGCTAGACAGTACAACCAGACATTCTAGTTGAGACTGGACAGCTAGACAGTATGACCAAATGTTCTATTTGAGACTAGACAGCTAGAACCAGATGTTCTAGTTGTACTATGACTAATAAAGAACACATTTTCTCTTTATCTTCATAATTTAGTAACTAATAATTTATGTCTCAAGTAGATGCAATTAAGTTGTCCTAAAATGTAGACTGAATAATCAAATAATTTAATATACAAGAGCTAGTACTATGGATTAATGACATTTTTATGTTCTAGTTGAGACTGGATAGTTAGACAGTACAACCAGACGTTCTAATTGAGACTGGATAGCTAGACAGTACAACCAGACGTTCTAGTTCAGACTAGACAGCTAGACAGTACAACCAGACATTCTAGTTGAGACTGGACAGCTAGACAGTATGACCAAATGTTCTATTTGAGACTAGACAGCTAGAACCAGATGTTCTAGTTGTACCTAACTAATAAAGAACACATTTTCTCTTTATCTTCATAATTTAGTAACTAATAATTTATGTCTCAAGTAGATGCAATTAAGTTGTCCTAAAATGTAGACTGAATAATCAAATAATTTAATATACAAGAGCTAGTACTATGGATTAATGACATTTTTATGATTCAGAGACAATGGATTTAGAGGTGGTAGCCTCTAAACCTACTGAACAAATAGAACCCTTTAAAACGTTTTGTGTTTTGTCTTACTCTTTTTTTTTAAGCTTTTTCCCCCCATAGGGAACATGTGTTTGCTGGAGAGAGACAGTGAGAGACAGTGAGAGGGAAAGGAGAATCACCCCGAAGGGGAGATGGCCGCACTGCCATCCCTTTTCCTCTATTCCCCTCCTGGAATTTTGGGCACACACACCTGGCATCATGTTCAAGCCACCAGATCCAGTACCGAACCGTGGTGGTCATATGGGAGTCTAGCACCTTAACCATCACAGTACCTGCTGGTCCCCCTACATATTTCTTTGACATTAATTCTAAACTTCAGAACAAATTATTTGCTGCTTTAGTCAATTACAATTAATTATTTTATTTTGCCCCATATTTTCCACTTTTATAGATCTTTCTGTGAATGTTAGTGTCCAATAGAATAGCTATTATGTTTTTCTACTTGAAGACCTTTTCAATATTTTGTTCAGCACAAACCTTTCAGCAATTAGTTCTCTGAGCTTTTGTTGTCTGGTAAAAATCTTTATGCCCATTTTTCTCTGGAATGACATTTTCAATGCGTAGAGACTCCAAAGACTGTGGAAGTTTTTATAGCACTTTAAAGATGCCCTGCCACTGTACCTTCTGTTATAGAGTGAAGGTTTGCTTCCTCCTGGAACTCGTATGTGGAAACCCTAACCCTCCATGTGACGGTATTCGGAGGTGAGACCTTTCGGAGATCATCGGGTTTAGATGAGGTCGTTGGGGAGGAGCCCTCCTCTCAGGCCTGCTGTCCTGCTCACCCTGGCCAGCTCCGCCCCACGACGTCATCAATTCGTTTTGTCACCTGGCTGGGTCCCTTATGGCCATCATGCATGACGTTGCTGCATTCGTTCTTGTAAAGTTTATTTCTGATTCCTGAGTGGGAAGCAAGCTAGCCTGGGAAATCGTCATGTCTCCCCGGTTTATTCACAGAGTCCGAACGCCTAGCTTTGGGAGATGCGCGTCAGGATAACGTTTAAGCTGCTCGGAAAAAGGGCTGTCCAGAGCAGGGAGAAGGGGAATGCGGGGCAGGGAGAAATAAAACAATGTTCAAAATGGCCTTAGGTAAGTATGAGCAATCAAAGGACGGAGTAGGGACCATTTGTGGATGAATTTCTGTGTAATCAGAGGAAAACGACAGCATCTAGCGTTTGGAGAAATAGCATTCATTTTTTCCCCCTTCATTTTTTTGGCCAACCTAGGGCAGAATTTTTTTGCTTTTTTCATCTGCACTGACGACCCTACCCGGCAAGCACGGAGACATTTTGGGTGTTGCTCCCTGAAGCGGCAGGAGCGACCAGGCCGGGTGTGAGTTCCCTGGGGCTCAGGGAACGTGCAGGAGCTCCCGAGCTGAGCAGGGATGTGCGGAGGAGAGCAGCTGCCTCAGCAGGACACACAGAGCACGGCGTCGTACCGGGAAGGTGCGCGGGCAAGTGTCACCAGTGCTCAGCACGGAAGGGAAGGGCTGTCCTGTGACAAGGAGCCCGATTTATGATCACTTGCGAGTCTCACATGGAGATGCCGTGTTTAGACGGTGAATGAGCACACAGGGTGCTTCCGATCCTACAACACTGAGACGGGTAAGTGACACTGTGACCGGCTGCACCGATTCTGGGCTACGTAAGGTCACATTTCCTAGTTATTTTCAAATTAATGTCTTACACAATCCTTGGTTAAATAGACAGGAATTAATGCATTTTTTTAATTACCAGAGAGCATGCGCACTCAACAGAAAGAGAAATTGCCCCTAAAGGAATGTGATCACACCACAATCTTTTTCCTCCATCTCTCCAACCTTTTGGAATTTGGGTACACATACACACCTAATGTTTTCACGCCACCGAGGCCAGGATTTGAACCATGGTCAGCCACGAGAGCTAACTCCCAATACACAGGGCTTACCACTGTGCTGATAGACTGGCCCTAGTATGTTTTCTCGAGTGTTCATATTTTTTCTTTCCCTTTAGATGGGGAAACATTTTAACAATATTTATTCATTTCCAAAAGATCGAATTTGTTTCTAACAAACAGACCTGAAATAGCCCTGGACATACCAAATAATCAGTAAAATAAGAAAACTAGAGTACTGGGGACAGCAGGTGGCATAGTGGTTAAGGTGTTGGACTCCCACATGGCCAACCATGGTTCACGTCCCAGATCCCGTGGCTTTAAAATCACAGTGGGTGCGAATGGATGCGTGTCCAAAAACCCAGAAGGAGAATGGAGGACATAGGAGTGCAGAAAAGCCATCCCTCTTGGGAGGGGGCGTGTGATTTCTCACTTTTCCCCTCTCACTGTCTCTGTTTCTCTCTGGCAAAGGCCCACGCCCTCTGGTGAAAACACTAAAAAAAGAAAAAAGAAAGAAAACTAGAGAGGATATATTAATGTCAGATAAGGTATTTTTCTAAACAAGGGATATTATCATGCATAAAATAATTTAATAGTTATAAGACTATTGTATAAGAAAGATTAAATTCTTTAATGAGCATATATAGTTCAAAATGAAGGTTCAAAGTACATGAAGCACAAAGTGACAGAGTAAAAAGAAGAGACGTACAAGTTCGTATTATCGATTGAGAGTTCAGAACTCCACTGTCAATACTTGATAAAATAAATGAATAATCAATAAGTGTACAAAAGGCAGAGAAAATGCTATCACTTAAACTATCCTGATAGATCTCTATAAAACACTGCATCCAATACCACCGGAGAGAACTTTAGAAAGTTTATGAAAAAAATGGAATTAAAGTACAAATTTATTTTGGTGAAAAAAAAAAAGAAAATTCATGCAGTTGTTTTTATAATATAAATTTAAACAAATGTTTTAAAGACTCTTGATACACTTTTTAAGTATACACGGAAGATAATTCTAAGTGTTGAAATCATTTAGATTTTCTTCCCTGATCTCAAAGTATTAAATCAGAAACCAATAATAAATAATATTTAGAAAAGCTCCAAATATTGGAAATTATAAGACATGTTTTTGATAATTTTCATTACGTAAAAACTGGCAAGGAAATGTATAAAATAATCAAATAAACTAAACATCTCTAAGTGTTGGGGCCAGCAGGTATCATGGTGGTTAAAGCACTAGATTCCACATTGAGTCTGCAGTTCAAGGCCTGGACCTGGCGGCTGGAAAAACATGTCAGGTGCGTGTGCATGTGTGCCACAGATTCCAAGAGGAGACTGGAGGAGAAGGGATTGCAGCATGGCAGTACTCCAGGGGATGTTTCCTTACTTTCCCTCTCTCTTTCTCTCTCTAGATCTCTCCAGTGAGAATGCATGTCCTATGGCAAAAAATCGAAAATTAATGAATTAATTCAAAATATAAAAAGCAAATGTTTATATAGGAAAAGAATGAAAGTCTCAAGATGGCGACCTAACCTTACTGGTAAAGAAGTTAAGAACATAAAGTACAATTTAAATTCAACATTAAAAAAATACTGACAAGAAATCAATTGAATAACAAATTGACACAAATAAGAGAATATAAATTTAAAAGCTGAGGGGACCATCAGATGGCATAGCAGTTACGTCACTGGACTCCCACATGGCCACTATGGTTTGCTTCCCAGACCCAGTGGCTTGAAACTCCCCCCAGGCACATGGCGTGTGTGCCAAAGCTCCCAAGAGGAGAATGGAGGAGAATGGATTGTGGCGTGGTCACCCCCTGGAGGGGTGATTTCTCACTTTCCCTCTCACTGTCTCTGACTCTCTCTCAGGCATCCTATGGTGAAACCTCTAAAAAAAATAATAATTAAAAGCTGAATCTTTCAAATCATCAATGAAATGGTTAAAACTCATGATTATCTACATGAAAGAATATACGGTGTGACCCCACATAGATAAAAGTCTAGGAATTAAGAAAAACTAGCAGCAGGAAGCTGGCACCCTGTTGGCCTGGTTTAGGACATTGTTTGAGGAACACAAGAGAATGTTCTGGGGTCACGGGAAGGCTTTATACCTGTGTAGTGGCCTCACGGATGGGTGTAACATTTTTAAAGTCACCTCACAGTAGACTTTGGATTAACTTTTCAGCATGCAAATTATGCATAAGTCATCTTTGCATACTTAAAGAAACTATTGATTCATTTTCGATTCTCTGAAGCGCTGAGACTGACTGGCTCTTAGAGACATGGCATTCTTGTGTGCAGGAGAAGTGGCATCTTAGAATGCACTCTGTCCAAATTTGTGTTCTGCACATCACATGCAAATTCAAATCATGCAAACCTGCTACCTCCTCAATACAGGGTTTCATATTATTATTTTACCGATAACGGTAGTTACATCAATGCTAAACATGATCATCCTTGTTATATGAATGCTAGATGCTGTAAAATATTACATGGCATCTTTTATTAAATTAAATTTCTTATTTTGGCCTTTATTTTGACGTTCACATGTAAAATCACAGCTCCCCTCTGTCTACTGGAACATGGGTATTCTGCACAAAGGAAAGTGATAAATCACTCATTTTCAAAATTTACCGACATCGCCTCCTCTGCCTCTGTACTTTCATTCCCAAACTTTATTTCCACCTCAAGATTTTCCTCATAGATAGCCACAGAATCTGCATGTAAGTGAGAGGCCACTTCAATATTTTCTTGGTTTGTATTTAGTTTTCTTAATGCCAGAAAATCCAGAGAATGTGTGATTAGATCAGAAAGAGAGAGAGAGAGAGAGAGAGAGAGAGAGAGAGAGAGAGAGGGAGAAAGTGGCCTGGTTACACTGCAGTTCTTTTCCTCTGCGTCTGAGCACGACCCTCAGGTGGCCTCGTGGGATCCAGTTTCCTCCGCACATGTTAAAAAATTGAACCATGGAGTCAGACCTTATCTAGAGTTTTAACTCTCTTGTCAGTTTTTTCTGAGCATAAGTTTATTTTTATGTTTTTAATTTTTTGAGAGATTTTTGCTATAGGGTACACGCACTCACCAGAAAGACAGAGAGATAGAAAGTGAGAACTCACCCCCAAGCAGCGAGGGCCACGAGGCAGTCCCTTCTCCTTTTGGGATTTTGGGCATGCACACACATTGTCCGGCATAAGTTCTCAGCTGCCGGATCTGGGACTCAAACCATGGTCAACTACGTGGAAACCCAGTGACATAACAATTATACCATCTGCTGGTCGTGTGGCCAGTAACTTTAACAAACTTTAATTCCTATTTCAGTCATAGCATGTAATTATATGCTGGATTCAGAATGAAGTCAGATACTAGAGCATATTTATTAAACCAAACCAAACAAACTAAACATGTATTTTAAGTTAAAATTAGATTTGCGTTTCTAATTTTTATTATATAATCTTGATCAGACTATTTTACCACGGTATAGTATATTGCTCACCATTTTTTATTAGTCTCTTACTATTGACCCTCACCTATTTTATAATATTGCTTTTCTCACAAGTCTCTCAATTCCCAGATAATGTTTGCACCTGAAGATATTCCGTCTTTTTAAATTCTTTCAAGTCACCATAATAAACCTCTTTAATAAAGAAAGCATTCAGATCTATAAAGCTGCAGTTACACGAGCTTTTGTAAATGGAATTTTACTTCAACATTGTTTACCCGTTCTACCCTCTGGCCAAATATTTTCACATTAGTGTTTTCAAAAATGGCAGCAATCATTTTGTTTCCAATTTAGCATGGTGTGGTGACCATATGTATTATACATTTCTAGAAATAACTGCAACATTCAACTAATCACTACTTTTTGCACCTCACATGATGTAGATTCACACAGAGACTGCTGCCCCGTGTACTTCAACTCCACGGAATCCCCATCCTGTTAAGATATGTCAACCCACATAGAATTCAGGTGCTCCAACAGTCCATCGTGAAGTTTATCTTATCAAGACAGACGTAGGGGCCAGCAGATTGCATAGTGGTTACATTGCTGGACTCCCACATGTCCATCTGTGGTTCAAGTCCCGGACCTGACTACTTGAAACTCACACCAGGAGCCTGTGCCTGTGTGCCCAAGATCCTGGGGTAAGAAGAGAGGAGCAGGGATTATGGGGTAGCCATCCCCCCTGCGGGGGTGATTTCTCACTTTTCCTCTGTCTTATCTCTCTTCATCAACCACACATGCCCTAAGGGAAAAACCTCTTAAAAAAAAAAAAAGACAGACTTATACTTCAAACAATGGATAATAATTCTCTTAGAGTAACCTTTGGCCCTAGAGTTGGGGGAAGTTCAAAATCAAACTCTCACGTGCCTCCCCAAGTATTTCTCAGTGTTCAGGGGTGCGTTTGAACGAGAAGCCCACCTGTGTCCTCTCTGGATCCCTGTGTCCTCTCTGTATGCCCTTATCGCTCAGGGAGCCAGTGAGAGTCAATTTACCTTTACTAAATGAAGACCACAAACACTACTTCCTATTGCTTCCTGAACCTTAGTGCCTGTTCCTGACACCTACAGTCACCTGCAGATGCAGCTTCTGAGACTGGGACGCCACACTACTGAATCCGACTTCCTCTAAAATACAGTTTGACTGGCCCGCCAGGTGGTGCATTGGCCATGCAACTCTGCGATGCTGAAGCCACACGGGAAACCCTGGGCTTGTGTCCTCAGGGCTCCCCACATGCGTCTGGGGCTGGGGGTCCATCATGGCATGGGGAATCTCTTTCTTGCTCTTGGGAGGAATAAATTAATAAATATTTACAAATAGAGTGTTATTCCAATGCAATGTCATTCTGGGTTTCATTCTTTGTTTTTGAATTGGTTGTTGATTGACCGACCAGTTGCCGAGAACACCTTCAAACATCACACGGGACTCTTGCCTATAGCTGTCACATTATCAACATAAGCGGTTGCCAAGTAATCCCCAAACCCTGTTTCATCTGACTCGAATAATAGATCTACTTAAAACATCTTTCCTTTCTATCCATTGGCCATCTCAAGGTGTATATCCAAATCTTAATTCTAGACCAGTTTCTTTCTCTCTCACTATCTAGGTTTGCTTTTCTCTCTGTGGATTTAATTTAAAAAGCACCACTCTCAATCAAATGTCCTTTAAACAAGAGGAGATTTCTTACTTGGCCAAAGGGAACTTGCTCTAGAAGGAGCAATTTATATGTCAGCATGGACAGAGAGTAGCTTTGTCCCTTGTAATGCCGAGGTTAGTATTTGCCAAGCCTGCAGGGTGTAAACGGACCTTCGTCCCTAGGGAGGGATCTGGAGAAGAAATGTCATGGGGGTGTTACTCTAATATTGGGGTGACTATAATTCTAAATTGCAGAAACTCTAATGATTACCATTTTAAATTAAATGAAAGAATCTATAGATGTGAAAGATTATCAGAAAGAAATTGACATATCATAATGGATCTCTTTAACTATTGGTGGCCATTTTACCTGAATTAAATAATCACGGGTGGAGGGTGTGGTAAAGTGAGTGACATCCTGACGTAACACGAAGTCAAAGGCCTAAAGCAGACTTAGAAACAAATAAGATTGAAAATCCTAATGACTTCAAGGGAACTGCGTGTTCGTGTCATTGGGTTTTCATGACACGCTTCCTGCATCTTTCTCTGAACTGGGGATGACTTTGCTCTCCGCGGTGACAGCGACAAGCTATCCTGAGGGGTTGCAAACCTGGATGCTTGACTCGTGCATCGTGATGTGTGTGTGTGTCAAACAATTTTTCAAACGGCTCTGCCAAAAAAATATGTGTTTATGAAATAACCAAGAACTGGTAAGATAATGCTGCAAACACCAATGTCCAAATGAGTATTTAGATGAACTGAGGAGAAAGATCTCATCACTGAGGACTCTAAATTCTAGGACCATGGTAAACAAAGAAGTAAAAAAAAAAAATTATCTGTTACTCTCTTTATATTAGAATAGATGCTAGCAAATACTCAAAAACACACACACTCACGCACACATATCCACACAGGTAAATGGTATGACAAGAATATAAATACCAAAACAACTTGTTAGGAATAGAAATTTACATGAGTCAGGGATTATCGTTTGAAATCAACAAAATACTTAATCAAAACATGTTTTGAAAAAATGTGTTCTCACACGTAAGAGACGTCTTACTTGAATGCCAATGAGTTTTCTAGTTGGCTTTCTAAATATTACTATTTCTGCTAAGATGAAAGCAGAAAAATGAAGGATTTTTGCTGGCATAACAAAGTCTCTATCTGAGAAATACTTCATCTTTATTACACATATTCTGAAACATTCAGAGCTTTTACGTACTCTAATTAATACTATAATTCAGAATGATGGGGTTGGGTCAGCTCAGGGCATGGTGGTTCTGGCATCTGGATCTCACCTGGCTCACTGCATAGTTCAAGTCCTCAACTCAGTGGCTTGAAATGCATCAGGCACGTGTGTGTGAGTGCCAAAGTCCCAGGAGGAGGACGGAGAGGAAAGGATTACAGCGTGGACATTCTCCTTGGAGATCTCTCTCACTCTCCTTATCTCTCGCCCTCTCTCTCTGGCCTGCACACACTCCCCATGGCTAAAACCTAAAATAGAAAAAAGAGAAAAAAAAGGAAGAGAGGAAAAGTACTGATCTGTGTTAGGCCTTCTTGCATGTTTCATTTCTGAATGGCAATAGCTTTACCTCGGAGGCCTCCAGGCACGAAGAATATAATCATTGTTCATCTCTTTAACACGAGAAAGTGGGGCCGGATGTGGTGCAGTGTAAAACACACACTTCGTGAGGCTGACCACATGGGAAATTCTTGGCTCGAGGCCGGACACCCACGTGAGTTTGCTGGGCTTGCCCTTGTGCTCAGTCTGGGGCTGGGAGTCTGGGGAGGACCACGCCATCCTCGCCGCTGGGGCTGCCTGTTCTCACCTGCTCTCTGTCTGTCTCTCTTGCTCATGGAAGAAATAAATGAATAACATTCAAAGTAAACAAAATAAACACAATTATGAAGTTTTACTGGTCCTTTCACTACTCCACTCTTATCTTTATACTCTTTCTCTGATCCATTATTCTATATTTTACCGATTTTAATTATGTGGTAACATTTTGCATCATCAACATAAATACACTTTCTTTTTATATCTAGGAGAGACATATATGTGTCTACATATTTCTCGTTATTTGGAAACAAAATATAACCTAGAATTCAATTTTAAGTAAGTCGTTTTCCATAGTTCATAATGTATTCTGTGTGGCTGTTCTTAAAGGATCAAAGGAAAACCTACCCCTGATTGGAGACAGGCACCGTTTACCAGTCTTAGCTGACCTAGTCACCAGCCTTACAGATGAGACTTCACTGCCTTACGATTCAGTGTGTCATTTGGCATTTCAATAAATACCATGTTTCCCATTATCTAGGCATGAGACATCGAACAGCCTCTGAGGAACACGTCCTTATGTCACATTCCACATACGGCGGTTGTGACAATAAACAGACCAGTTCCACGCTGTGTGAGTTTAAGCAGTCACTAACTTACCTAAGCCTCAGCTTCCCAATATGTGAAACGGCAACATGGAGACCTGCCTCGCAGTTGCTGTGAAAGGAAATGAAATCCTCTACGTACACTGTCTAAACTGGGTCACAGACGCCGGGATCTGGTGGAGAGTAGCCACCGTTACTCTCCCGGGGATCTTAGAGAAGGGCCAAATATAACCATTCAGTAAAGACTGATGGATTCTAAACAAAAAAGCAAGCTCTGTTTTTCACTGGGAAGTGATAAACTGTAGGAGTAATTTCCTGCAATTTCTCCTTTCCCCTGACAGCCATCTCTTTGTGGTCGAATTTTTAATAATTATAATAATAATAAATAAAATTAAATGAATAATCTTCATAAAATCCAATGGCATTTGTTTAAAATACAATTTCTTGAAAACCATTAATGTAAGCCTGAAAACCACAGAGGCACAAATCAAGTGTATGAACTGGTGGAAATTCCAGGCGGTGATCATAAGCATTCCTGATGATCGCACATTAGGCAGGAAACATAAACACATCAACTACATTTCAATTGTACAATAAAAGATTTTTGCCAATACAAGAATATAAGAATGGCTAGGCCATTCAATTAAATAAAGACAACATAAATTTTTAAAAGTAAAAATGGTAAGTGGAATAGCTAGATAATGAAAGAGGAAAAAGGAGTTGTTTTATCAGATGAAGTGGACTCTCATCCCGGCGGTATTTACTAGCTGACAGAACTGTGGCTGACCCTTTTAGGCTTCGGTGATTCAAAACTGTCAATGTGCAGTTCAAATGGCTAATTGTTTAACCTAGTTAGCAAACAATTGCTGCTGAAGGTCGGTATTTGCCAAAATAACTTGAATAATTTTTAGCTTATGTGCTATATCACATTGTTTCGTTCTCTTTAGCTAATTAGACTTAATTTTAGATGACATTAGAAGTAAATTATATTAGTAATTATAATACAATTGATAAAGCTGAAGGACACTGATCCTAGGGATATTTGTACTTATCTTTTATTCAGTGTACTGTTTGCAAAATGATGTATTACTGCCTTAGGCCAGAGTTGATAAAATGAAAGCTCTGAACTTAGGATATTCATTAATGCCCTTCGGGGACTTGGAAAGCTGTCTTCAATCTTTGTCCTAAGATCATAGTTAAACACACTAATGATGGAAATGACTTCTATTTTCATGATAATTCTAATGTGTTTTTCATATAGATAATTAAAAGTGAAGAAAGGAGAAAGAAAAAGAGATAAAGATAATGAGGGAAAGGAATAAAAAGAGAGAAAAAAAAAAGCAAAAGGTGAAAGGAGAGAGAGGGTTGAAAAGGAGGAGCAAACATAGATTAAGCAAAGCAAAAACAGCAAAAGGAGGGGCAGAAAGAGGCCGAAGGCTGAGACCTCAGGCCTCTGCAGGGCTGACCCACAGAGCAGGGTTCTTGGTTCATATTCCAAGACCTCCGCAGGGGCACCCGCCCTCCTGTTCACAAGATGGAGCGCCGGTGGATGCCCGGGTGGATCCTGGATCGAAAGCCTTTTGGAGACTCTTTTAGACCTGTCGGAAAGACAGTGCCTCCCATCCCTCACTCGTGGTTTATGGCATCAAGAGAAGAGGCACGAGAAGGAAGAGAAATATTTACACCTTTTTTGTGAGAAGAGAACACTCAAAAGCATTTTGGGATATATTAAAGGTAGTCAAAGGACTAACTTATTGCACAATATGATTTTTCTAGTTTAAGCTAATATGTATAAATGGTCACTTACATATAGTGAATACTTCAAAATATCTATTTTTCGAGTAGTGTGCACATTTCCAATGAAGACAATCTCAAAAATTCTATTTCTGTTATTGACTAATGTGCTCACGTCATAGTAAGTGTATCTTTATTTCCATCCTTATCTTTTTGCATTGATTCTTGACTGATTACAACATGTTTTACTGCTAAAAATGTATCAAAACTTGTATTTTTGTAAACATATGCATTAACCCCTACATTGCTATAATTTCAGTTGTATAAAGTCCTGGGAGCCAATGACTGGAATCCAAGTTTTAGCTGCAATAAGAGCTCATGAGAATCAGACCTTGTCTGCCCTGCTCTTGGAACAATGCCTAGTGTAGACTAGACACCCAAATAATCTTTGTAAAATAAATCAATGGAAGGGAGGGAGGGAGGAGAAAATACGGGAGGAATATGAATTCTACATCTTCTAACCTACCGGGCAAAACATATTTATATGTATTATTTTGGCAAATATGCTTTCAATTGTATGAGTTCACTTTCTTTCTGCAAATCAATTCCAGCAGCTTTTAAAGATAAACTTTAGTGTCTCAAAATTGAAGCTAGAAAAATGTAGAATTATAGTATCCGAATGTCAAACAATTCAGACATTTTTCTAATAGAAAATGACTAAGAATCGTTGATATAAGAGTTCTCTTTACTAGTAAATATTTCTGGATGAAAAATAGTAAAAAAAATGTAGAGATTGAATTGTCCATTTGGTAAATCAAAATGTCGGACATCTTGTATAAACTCACAATTCGAGTGGATTATAAAAAGGATTTGAATAATTATATAAACTATTGACACTGACAACAGTTTTCACTTAAGGCTCAGTTCCGGCCTCATTAGAAAGTATACCATTATGTTTTAGGCAAATATTTCTTTGAAAAAGAAAAGCATTTTTCATATTGCATTTTTTCCCCCACAACAGACAGAAGATGCCAGTGGACGACATCTAGATGCAAACTGCCGTCCTTGCAAACCATCTCATTGACCCTAGTGGCCTCTTCTCCTCATGCGAAAGTTATGGAGTTCATTAAATGTCATACATAATCAATATTTCCAAGCACCGATATTTGTAGACACAGCAACCAACAGAGAGATCACAGACCATCACTTCAAGGATCAATTTTTAATTTCCCTCATTAAAAGACTATTCTCCCTCCAGTTAAAAAAATAGTTTAAAAATTACATAAAGTAAACGTAAATGCAGGTGCTGTCATCCCGTTTCTTTTACCCTGAACCACCTTTAAGGGCAATTACCTTTGCTTGTTCCTGTGCTGAGTGAGGGGAGGGCGAGTGTCACTATTTCCTTTGGTAATGCTCACAGAAGAGCACTGCGGGCTCCAATCATTCATGTCTTTCTCCTGTGAAAACAGCAGACACTCTGCCCTCAGGGACGCGCTGGAGCCCAGGCTCAAGAGGAGCTTGTGGTCTGCAGTGGGGCGGCTCCGAGGCCTGGTCCCCGCTGGCGTCTGAGATGGTCACAACAGGATGCCGCCCAGTGTCTGGGTTCTGTCCATCTCTCCTTTGTCCCTTGTCATGCAAGAAAGCAAATGACAGGAGCTGCATTTCCCCAATTTGTCCTTAAATGACCCCAAGGTAATAAAGGGGAGTTAAGAGATGCAACGTGCCAGGAGTTGGGGTTATAATGCAAATCAGAAACAGAATTCAGAGGGGCGCACTGCATTTTGGCACCTGACTTTCTCGTGTCGCGCGTCCATGGCTCAGGTCATCACCGGAGACTTTGGGTACGTGACTCTCCATGCCAGCCTTCTGCGTAGGCACCTGCGTGGGAGAATGGAAGGGAATGAGGACGCGTCTTCCGTCTTTGCTGTTCACTAAGCTTCCCCGCGCAGCACAGGCTGTGGAATACGTAATGTGTGTTGGGGTGCTGCACACACCCACTTTCCCTTAACGAAGAGGATTACAACCTGCACGCGGGAGTGGCGCGAAGGCAGTTGAACGCAGCCATGGCAGTTCTAGCTGAGCGCGTTCCCGTTTCCACCTAACCCCCGCGCTCCATCTGCTGCAGGCCCGTGTTTTCTTTCTGTGCGGCGTTTTCATTTGAACATCTTCAAGGAACCATCCATCACCTTGTGCTAAATCCTATTTTAAAAACTTCATGCGATTATGGAAAATGGTACTTGCACTCCAGCGCCACTGGCCTGAGCCCTCGCCTGGAATAGTTCCTGTGGGAACACAAGTCGGACGGAGGCGCGTCCCACGGAGGAGCCCAAGGCCTGGCTCTCCACTTCCCAGCTTGGGGGTGCTTAACTGTCCTTATCAAGGTCAGTCCACTGGCGGTGCCTTGGGGGTGCTTAACTGTCCTTATCAAGGTCAGCCCACTGGCGGTGCCTTGGGGGTGCTTAACTGTCCTTATCAAGGTCAGTCCACTGGTGGGTGCCTTGGGGGTGCTTAACTGTCCTTATCAAGGTCAGCCCACTGGCGGTGCCTTGGGGGTGCTTAACTGTCCTTATCAAGGTCAGCCCACTGGTGGTGCCTTGGGAGTGCTTAACTGTCCTTATCAAGGTCAGCCCACTGGCGGGTGCCTTGGGGGTGCTTAACTGTCCTTATCAAGGTCAGCCCACTGGCGGGTGCCTTGGGGGTGCTTAACTGTCCTTATCAAGGTCAGCCCACTGGCGGTGCCTTGGGGGTGCTTAACTGTCCTTATCAAGGTCAGCCCACTGGCGGTGCCTTGGGAGTGCTTAACTGTCCTTATCAAGGTCAGCCCACTGGCGGTGCCTTGGGAGTGCGTCCTGAGAAATCTTTCATCTGCTCTCCGTGTGGCTAATTACGGACATTCTTTTTCCAGCAGAAGTATTAAGTTGTCTAAGTGTGATTGCAGATCAAAGCACAGCCCAGGCCATCTCCATCAGTAATCAAGTTGATATTTTGATCAAAAAATGATGATTGTCATTATTTTTCAGTTCTTTCAAATTGGGAGAGAAGAAGTTGAACTCCCTGCTCCCAAATTAGAGAGTATACACTCATGACACTGAAGAGGAAAATGAAAAGAAAACTATGCAAGGGGACTAATTACAGGTGACATGTTCCAAGTGAACGGTAAATCCAGATGGAACAAAACAGTACCACATCATTTCTGAAACTGAGCACCCGGGGGGCACAGAATTATCATAATACGCTAAGAGGAATGAAATGAGTTAAAATTGTCTTTAATCCCCTTTAAGTAACACTAATATAATTTGTTAACAGAAATATGTCAAAAATATATTGGAGACTAGATATAAGGATTCCTTATGGGAAAAGGGCTAGATACAGAAAGAGTTGAATGTATTTTTTTTTAAACCATACAGTATGGGAAAAGAAGAAATTCAAACGAAGTAGCCCTGTATCAACAGGACAGATGACCATGGACGCTGACCGTTTGTCGGCAGGTTTATATAATTGCTTATTTTTTTTTGGGGGGGGGGGTCTGGACACCTTTATTTATATTCTCATTTTTTTATCTTATTTATTTATTTATTCATTCATTTTTACTACCAGAAAGAGTGTGCTTTCCCTGAGAGAGAAAGAGACAGAAAGCACCATCTACTGGTTGCAATCCTTTTCCTCCATTTATCCATCCTATCAGGATTTGGGTAGGCATGCACAGGCTCCTGGAATGTTTTTCAAGATGCCAGTGTCAGGACTTGAGCTACTGTCAGCTGGGTAGGATCTCGGTCCCTATACACAGGGCTTAACTGACATGCTACAGACTGCAGACTGCCCCCATTCTCTTAATTTTTAAAGCATTTCTTAGAAGACTTGATTTCTTTTGCAGAAAGTAACTCATAATTAATTGATCTCATAACGGTGATGTTTTAAACATTATTTTTTGCAATATTTGAGATCAATTTATATCTTAATTGTAACAAAGCTTTCCTGTGCATAATTTCTTTCCTTTGAAATAAATAGTACAATAATTAAATGTGAATAAGAAATCATAAAAAATGGCAAATCTGGAGAATGAGTATCTCTTTCACTTAGGATGTTTATTACAAACTTTCAGGGAAGTCATTTTTGAGAAATTCAGACAGGAACTTAACGAATGTAATAAGCTGATGAGAGAGTGAAAGTTTTATTACTTTTGTTGTTTGGTTGTTTTTCTTCTCTTGTTCTATCTTCCTTTCTATCTTTTTCTGTTTTTGTCATAGGGTGCATGTACTCACCAGAGACAGAGAAAGGGAATGTGAGAAATCATCCCTTGGGGGCATGGCCATGCTGCAGTCCCTTCTCCATTCTCCTCCTAGGATTTTGGGCACACACTGCACACACACACACACACACCTGGTATAATTTTCAAACTGAGGGGTCTAGGATTCCAACCTCAGTCAGCCATGTGAAACTCCAGCACCTTAACCCCCGTGCAATCAGTTGAACCAGCTGGCCCTTTTGTTCTTTCTTTAAGAGCTCTGTAAAACACACTGAATGTTAACAAATGATAATAATAATGATAATAATAATTAACAGTATCTTTTCTGCTTTTGAAATATCAGAATTTTAAATTCAGGGGTACTTAATACATGCAAAGAGTTGGACACAAGAAATAGAAGGAGCCATCAGGGGTCATTGTGAAAGCACAGAGAACCCCAGGACCCAAGGCATGGCAGACACAACACCTTTCAGCTTTATGTCTTGACTCTGCATTTTACACAAGATATGCAGAGTAATGTTTGCATAATTACTTTACAAATTTGTATGTCCCTCCATTTCATGTTTTCCTAAAAACATTTTCCATCAGGGAGACTGCTACAAAATGTCTTTCGAAGATGGCATGGGAATGATAACCGTATTTTCAATACTATTTAGCAAGCTCACTCAACACTGAAGTGTTTCTTTTTTTCTCTAACATTTAGACAATTTGGTAAGATTTCCTACTTTTCATTTGCAGAGTTTTCACTTTTCTTTCTTACAAAATCCAGATCAGTTTCACTGCCAGTTCCTAATAGAACTCTTAAAATCTGCTGATCCAGAGGCGCCCAGTGGCAGCTAGAGATGGCATTGCAGGGTTACTCTAGGTACTGTTTAATCAAAATTCAATTATAAAGAAACATGATTTTAATTTCACTGAAAGCCAGGTACACATTCTTAAAAAATATATGTTATTATTTTTATCTTCTTTATGTATTGTTTTCAATTTTGTATATATGATTTAATAAAGAAAAAGAAATCTATTAGTGAAGCAACTATGTATTTAACTGACATTATCAACTGGACGCATTTTAACAGTTTCAGAGTCAGGTTATTATTTTGGACTGAATTGATGACTTCTCATTTTAGTGACAAGTCAGATTATACATTATAATGGTTATTTCTGAGTCTTAAACTAGCTATAGTTAGAATTAAATATATGTGAGATTTATAACAAAGTCTGATGGGAACAATGCATTATTATGTTTCCCATTTACTGTTCCATAAGCAAGCCTTAGCTCATTTTATTTCTATTGGTAGAAAATGATAAAAAAATGATAATTTTTGTTTGTTTCAATTATGATATAGCTTGTGTAGGTGTGGGATCATGTATACACACATGAAAAAAAAAAAAGAAAGCATACTAATTTGAGTTACAATAAATAAAATAGGCTATTTACACATCCTGGAGATAATTGTCTTATTTTCTTCAAAATTTTGTATGGCAAGCTTATATTATTCTTATATATTATATATTATATATTATTCTTATATATTATATTTTCCTTTAAGTAATGATGTTATTTATTTCATGAGACCATAGTCTTTGGAACATATGACATCTACATGTCTCACTATTGCAAGTGTATTTTACTTGCTGAAAAATGCTTGCATTTCATAGACTGTCACAACTATCATGGACTATGACAACTATGTAAAAGTGACTGAGGCCTAAAACTAAGGAGGTTTAGTAAACAAGGAAGAGACAGGAGAAGGCAGCATGAGATCATCAGCATTGCGAGGAGTACTCTGTCTGCCCAAGCTACTGAGGCTTATAAAGTAAACTTGTGTACTATCCACCATTCATACTCATAAAAATAATTAAATAAGTGTTATATTGTTGTGTGCACAATGTTTTCACTGAAGTCTCCTGTATGTTTTGATTAGTGACTCAGATTTAGATTTAAAATTTTTAGATAACTCTGCAATTATATATTTTTTTGTTAACTTTTATGGTCTCTGCCCCATATTTTGTCCTGTGGAAAAAAGAGCTCAGAACTATTAGAGCAATTTCAAGGCCTTTCTTGGTAAAATATTAAGAAAACTGGTTCAAATAAGAAATAAGTAGTATTTAGTATTTTCACAGTTTTGTACATATTATAAATCATTACTACATAAAATGCATTACATAAACACCCAATATGCAATGTACTATGCAAGGCTACATGAGGATTCTCAGATCACAGAATCTAAGAAACCCAAATATGGGGATCCTAAAGAGGTCCACATCAAACCACATTATAATCAAATTATCAGAAATGAAAGACAAAGAGAAAAATTTTAAAGCAACAGAAAAATGACATATCACATACAAGGGAATGTCTATTAGACTCTGAGACTATCCATGAATTTCTCAGCAAAAACACTCTTGCCAGTAGATAACTGTTATTATATCATTAATTTTGCAAGAGTGAAGAAACTTAGTGAGTTGTTACTTTTTATATTAACCTTTAAACAAAAGTCTGATAATTACTAATCTCTGAACTCTTATTTGAGGGAATATATGAAATTCAGTGATAGTTTATGATTTTGTTGAAAGAAACTTATGGCAGGCCAGTAGGCTGCACAGAGATGAAGGTCACTGGATCCCATGTGACCAACTGAGCAGTTTGCACCCAAATACAGCAGCTTAAAATCACATCAGGCATATGTGCACAAAAATCCTAAGAGGAGAATGGAGGAGAAGGGATTTACAGCATGCAGCATGTCCATCTTCTTTGAGGGTGATGTCTCTCTCTCTCTCTCTCATATATATGTGTGTATATATACACACATATATAATACATATATATGTATATATGTGTATTCATATATATATATACATGTAAATGGAAAAAAGAAAGAAAGAAAAAATCTCAAGTCTTTGATCACAGGTATGTGGTAGTCAAGAAATAAACTTAGAATTGGCTAAATTATATAATCAACTCAATTCCTATGTTTCTCATCTCCTCAAGTAAAACTTGGGGCACTGATGGGGAAAGAGGAAGCTCCATCTCTTTACACTAGAGCCATCCAAGGGCACTTGGAGAATGAGAATATCACTAAACATGAATGCCTCTGATGCTTCAAATAGCCACCCCTTGTTCAATGAAATAATTTTTTGTTGATTTTATCTGATAATGTAGTTTCTATTTTTAAAAATATAATATGCTTTCTTCCCAATCCATCAAACTGGATGATTTTTCTTACAGTGGCATCTTTTGACTTTCTGTCACTGGCATCTCATTGTTTAAAAATGCCTTTCGTGAAGAATCAATGTCCTATGAGGATATTTTCTCTTAGCCTTTACTAATATTGATGCTTGTAAAATAAGTTTTACAAATAATCACAATTCAGTTGTTTAACTGAAATCTTTTTATTATCATTATTTTTATTTTTTTAAGAATTATTTATTTAAATTTATTTATTACTATTTTTTCTTTAACTTGCTAGTGGGAATGTGCACTCACCAAAGACAGACAAGGGTGATGGGAATGAAAAAGCAAGCTGGAAGGTCCAGGAACCAGTTAAACCAGTCAGCCATGTGGGGGTCCAGTGCGTCAACCACCTTGCCACCTGCTGGCCCCATTATCAGAATTCTTAAACTTGTTAATGTGAATGTGTCTCAGCACATGGCACCACCCCATAGTTATCGAGAGCTCCTACTTTTGGTGACTGTAATTTGTTACTTGGCTAGGCTGGCCTACATCACCATTCTGTGTATGGGTCTAAATAGAGAGGACTTCAAGAGATATTTTCTGCATGCTTCCTTGTGCAGACATGGAACTCAGACTGGACAGGGGAGTCAGATATTAGTTTATGCATGATGTCTCTTATTTGCTGTATCATTCTGTTTTTGTGAAGAAGCTTGTTATTCTTCCAACATAAATTGACATACAAAGTATTTTAGAGGAACCAGCTCATAATTTCAGACTACAAGCATAAATCTTCATAGCCTGTGAATCGAGCCCTCGACCTGATGGCTTAAAATTCACACTAGGCACGAGTGTGTGTGTGTACCCAAAATCCTAAGAGCAATGCTACAGGGATAATTACACTCTGACATAATTTCTGAGTATAAAATGCAGGCACCTTAATCTAAAGTTCAAAATTATAAAACTCAGTCCATTGACTTTTCATCTGTTAATCTCATTCACTTGCTAGTTTTCTGAAATTAAGAAATTTCAAGTACAGGGACCAGCAGTTGGCGTAATGGCAATGTTGCTAGACTCCCACATAGTCAACTGCGGTTTGAGTCCCAGACCCAGTGGCTTAAACTCATTCCAGGTGCATGCCCAAGATCCTGAGAGGAGAATGGAGGAGAAGGGATTGTGGCATGGCCATCATCCCTGGGGGGGTTATTTCTCACTTTCTGTCTCTGTCTCTCTCTGTCTTTCTGTAAGCACATGTGCCATATAGCAAAAACCTCTCCAAAAGAAAAGAAATTTTCAAGTACAGTAGATGACTTAGTAAGACTCATAATTTCAGACTACAAGCATAAATCTCATGTAACATGGGAACCAGTTATATAATATGGTTTTAGATATTTGGTGGCACAAGTAACGTGGAGTTACTCCTTTAAAACAAATAATACATTATTCAAATTTATGCACTCTAATACTATGAAAGAAACATAAGATAGTGGAATCCTTTGAATTGCAAAGAAAGAAAATTGTCATATTTGGCTGTCCTATTTTTCCTCATTTCCTAGATATCCCCTAAACTATCATTTTACATAGGGCTCAGATTATGAGAAGGTGATATTCAGATGAACCATGGAGACAACAGTTTTGCTCTTAAGTCTTAATGATTGTCCAATGGATTAAATTGCCTGTGAATTTTTTTATGGACCATAGCAAGTCATACTAGAATAATCATAATCAAGACCTCTGGGTTTTTGGAGCAAAGCCATTTCTTTTTAATAATTAAAAAATACCTTTTTAAAAAGAGTTTTCACTGTTATTCTCTGAAGGAGCCTGAAAAACTGGTCATGGTTTTCAGGAAATCAGAAGACTTTACCTGCCTATCATGAATTTACTATTATCTGATATCTGGCCATATAAATCGCAGGTACTCAGGGGCATTCTATCAAGTAAAAGAATTGGACAAAAGACCTAAACAGATTTGGAAAGTTTAGTTGAATTTTGAGAAAAGTAGTCTCAATTTCCAACTTATCTTCCCAATGCTGTCATTCTGCTGTCTCTTCTTCAACCTCCATCTAAGACCTCCTTTGAATTTTTTGTAACCATTAACAGAAAAAAAGAATCCAAAGCATGGTTTGTATGCATTATCATGGTATTAGATCCTGGCTTAATGGGTTCCCCAATGACTCTGGAGAAAGAAAACTTCAAAGTGGACAGAACTTCAACCACTAAATTACCTTTCTTACTGTGCCTGAAGAAAGAAACAACTAGAATAGGCCAGTTCTGATTTATAGAAGGAAACAAAGATCTGTTCTTAAAGATTACAAGTGTATTTGTCTATTTTAAGGTGTATTTATTATGTCAAATTTGGAGAAGACCCTTTATAACTAGCGAAAATAAACACAACAAATACTTAAGGGTATTCAGTTAGCACTGAGGGCTTCGCTAATAATCTCATGAGGATAATGAGGATAGTCTGTCAGCGTTGTTGTTGGTTATGTTTTCAATTGTGAATTCAAAACATGTCCTTCTACTAACCAAGACTAACTTGACTACACACCCTGCTAAGTATCCAACTTTCAGCAGCAACCACCATTTAACCAACAGCTGTTTGGAACCATGAGTAAATAGAGCCAAATAATCTATTTTTAATACTGACTGTTAAATAATATTAATCTAAACTTTCTTTTTTTCATTTGCTCATGATGATATTTTCTTTCTATAGAAGTCTCCTTATCTTGGAGTCCTGAGATACAGTATGGCAGAAAGAATCACTCCACACTTCTTGTAATATGGGGTAACTGGGACCCATATCATTTCTGCTTAAACTACAAAATTTTATAGATTTTTGTTTGCTCATTTGTTAGTGTCATATTGAAACAGATGTTGTAGCTTTAACTTCAGCCCACTGTCTTCCTGGGAATCAGCTGATGTGCCCATGAGGATTATACAACAACAGATTATAATTATAGCCTGCAGACTATATTCCTAATCACAACCCCATTTGAAAAACTGTGGCTCAATTGTTGATTAATTGCAATGTTTAGGCTATTTTCTCTCTGTAGGAAATTTTCTGTCTCTTTAATTTTCAAATTTTTACAGAGTTGCTTTTTATTATCATTATTACTTTTTGTATATTCAATTGCTATACATCATTTAGCTTTTAGAGAGAATTTACCCAGCCTGAAATACACCTCAACCAGTCCAGTTGAGAATACTATATATGTTATCATCAACAGGCAATAAATCATTTCTGTGTCCCATGAATGTCTTAATGCTATAAAATCTGTTCAATCTACTTCAACCTTTAATGAATTTTGCTAGACATGTAGTATCCCTTCATATACAGAAGGACTAGGTATGCTTTTCCCTTGAAGAAAGTAAAAAAATCCAGTGTTTTCCTATTTTACTCTTAAATAAAATCAATTTTCAATTCTCAAAAAGTATTTCACCTAAGTTACTGAGCACATATTTAAGTACTTCCTTTACGGTTGTACTATTCTAGATTCCTATATAATACTCACAGGTGGACTTGATACATAGTTTCATCAAAACTGAAGGCAGGGAGGCTTGGCCTGGGAGGTGCAGATGGTAGCCTACTGAATTGCAGTGCTGGAAGCCACATGGCTGTCCGTGGGTTTGGGTTCTGATTGGACCTGAAATACACTGATATAAGCCCAGGAGATCCTGATTAGAAAGCTGGCAGGGGGAAGGGGATCTTGGTCAAGATTCCTCTTTTAATCTGTCTCTTTTTGTCTCCCAGTAAAATAAATAAACTAAAACCAAAATGAAGTGAGAAAAGTAAAGTAAGAGTGACATCTAATACAGTTATGGTGATTTGGCTATAATCATCTATTCACAAATTCTTCTAGAGTGACTTGTCCTTCCCGAGATGACAGAGAGATGTTATAGCTCAGAAATGTCCCCCAGTTACTTTCAGCTCATGATCCCAATGTGCTTTAGGTTCTGAGGTGGGAAGAGAGCCACAGAATGGAAGCAGGTAAGGGGGCTGGAGCACCTGCCTGTGTTGCTAGATAGAAAACGGATCGGGACAGAAAGTTTCCCACTTGAGATAATGTGGGTGGGAGATTTCCAGTGAGGGCTGTCTAGCTGATTAAGCCGTACTTGATATAGCCAATGAGATCAGTAAGTATGCTCAGCCACAGTTGATAGAGCGGATGAGCGAGTTGGGCCCATTGATTCAGCCAATGAGATGAAAGCAATCCTTAGAAAGTAGTTACCAGGGCCCTTGAGCCACTCTTTCCCACACTCAGGCTCACTCCTGTCTCTCCAAGTGTACTTCTACATTTTCTAAAAAGCTATCCTTTGCTCTTGCTATTGGCACATTTCGTTTGATTCTGTGACCAAAACATCAAGAATCTGGATATCCCCGAGGTCATTCCGCAGCAGTTCCACACCAGCAACAACCACGAAACTTGAAATCTGCACTAAGTTCAACATCACAGGGGGCAGCTAGTCCATCAGCGTGCTTTGTGGTGAAGGTGGAATAGTTCTGGAGCCCAGATCTGTCTTTGAGGTCAGCTGATTGAGCAGAAATGGCTTCTCAATAGTCCAAAATGTGGCATGGCTAGGGACCCCGCAGTGAGAGCGACAACTTCTAATTTGTACATGTTGTTTCCCGACCGGAGGAGAGTTGTGCCTTTTGGGAACAGTATCTGTAGCTAGTTTAGTAGCTCAGAACCTCGGCTATTCCAATATTTATGTACTTAATAAAGATGCCTCCTGAATTCCTACTCAACTTCCTGATTCTAGTAGGGGAAGCACCTCCTTTGGTGCTCTGGTTCTGTAGTACAGACTTGAGAGTAGGTTCTGCAATCTCATCTCAGACTTTTCCTCCACAGTCTGGACAACAATCCTGTAAACCATTTGACATATTGTAGTATATCCATTTATATTCAAATTGTCTAGGGTTGAATCCGTTTTCTGTACTAACACTTTGACCAATGCAAGAATCCAAAGAGAATACACAAAACATGTGAAAGGATAAGTTATTAGATACTATTTTTTACAGCAAATTATGTTATTCTTTTAAATCATTGGCCCAGATAATAGTGAGTTTTTCACTCCCAGTTATTTTCCTACTTCCTTCTCCCTCTTTCTCATCTGTTGTCTTTCCATCTAGAGGAAAGATAAGAATATAAATTAAGTCAGTTATAACACCTGGGAGAAAATTTCCTTTTGAAATGCAATATCATATTTCAAATTTCCAGCATTTGATTTCTTCTCAATATGGTGCAATGATTTCAATTGAGAATAAACTTCTTTTCCACCTGATCCTCCTGTGTACATTTCTTTTTTACTCTGCTTTTTTTTTTAAAAAAAAAAAAAAAAAAAAAAAAAAACTTACTGCTGAGCTTTTCTTTTTGTCCTTATTTCTCATTCATTTTCTTTTGAAAAACTGCATTTTCAATACCTTATTATTTCTGGCCTTGCAAAATCTAATGTAATCACTGAATTTTAATACAAATTGTCTTTATATTTATAAAATATATGAAGAGTTGAAGACATTTTCCAAATTTCTTGGTTTATAAAACATTTCATCCACTTTTTGCTTTTCAGTACACCATGCAAATCAAACTAAGAGATAATTGAAATCATATTTAAGAAACTAAATTAACTTCAATATCAACACTGAGGCAATTTTATACAAAATAGCAAAATTCATTTAATGCAACTTTGGTAGTTATTAATATTTAAACTACGATTCCAACTTGAAAACTGGGTAATACCACGTGAAGTGATGAAAGTGCACCAGACTCGCGAGTCCTTACTTCCCTTCTCTCAGTTTTCTCGTTTGTGAAGTGGGCTGACGGCAGGCTTGCCATGGGGACCTCACAAACATGCACATCCACACGGGTGCTTGTCTCAGCAGGTGCAACACGAGTGTTCGCTGGGCTGCTGCTCTGGGCACTCCTGGGAGGAGATTTTCCCAATAAATATAATAGATATTACTGATGGGAATAAATTTGTGACTGAGTGGTAAACGACCAGTGAAGGCAGTTAATTGTGAATTCTTAACACTTCGGGCTCTGTTCTCACCACATCCTTTTCTCTCTCCTGGATGTGCAGGGAGGGTCAGGCACCAGAGCGCCTGGTTTGGATCTGCTGTGATTATTCACTACCCGAGACAGAGATGATAACTGACAGCACTGGGGGAAGGGAGCCCACCCTTCAAGACATTGACTGTAAAGTTGGAATAGGAGTTGAAAGAGATAAGCAAGCAAAGGACGATTACTGAAACAATCATATTGAGATGATATTTTAAAAAACATAGTAATTAAATGCAAAGGATAATAAAAGACGTTGATAATATGACAAAGGAATGAATTTGCATAAAATAGAACCAAGTGGAAATATGACCTGCATCAAGGACTTAACTAAATCAAGTACACAAATCGTTAAGCATGAAGCCAAATAGATAGAGATTATGGAAGGGCATATTACTGATCTGAAGAGTTCAATAATATTTGGAAAGCTTTCTTTTTTTTCCAATTATTCATTTATTTGTCTATTTATTCTGAGTTTTAAGCCACCAGATCTGGTTTTCAAGCTGCAGTTGGCCAGGTGAGAATCTTGCACATTAGCCACCACACCACTTTCTGGCCCTGGAAAATTTTAATAAATATAAATGTTGAGAAAATTAAGCTAAGAAACATGGAGGTTATAAATATCAATATCTGCATAATATGAATCCCAGAAGGAAAGAGAAAAAAATATGTATTAATGGTGGTATATTTTACACAGTTGAAAAATAACAAAAAGACACACACTGAAAAGAATCATAGTGTACCAGTTAGCATTGAAAAGAAAAACTTATACCTAAACTTTGAAAAATTTTCTACATCTATGCACCAAAAATCACACTGAGGAGGAAAGAAAACTTCTTACAAGAATTCTGGCTGAAAGACACACACACACACACACACACACACACACACACCAGCTTCCACAAGGGAAAACAATGACTCTTGATCCAGATTCTACAAGTGATTTATAATCGCTTACAGAGCACATAAGTAAGAAGTTGCTAAGATCATTTTAGGGGCAGACGTTGGAATGCCACAATAAATATCTTTAAATGTGATATTGATGACAGCATTATACTATTCCTCTGATGGTCCCATGGAGGAGTCTATGGCAATTTTCCCAGACAACTGTCCACTTGAGGAAAAGAAATACCCATTATTTCCAGCCATGGAGCCAGAGCAGGTGAGCTAACTCTGATATGGGTAAACCACAGAAGCTGTGGGCAAGAATGAGATTTTAACACAAGGAAACCAAGCAGAGTTTGGTGCACTCAGAACCTTCGTCCCAAGGGAGCCTTGGGACTTAGGAGTCACGTGGGACAGCAGGGGAGGCTGGGATTATGCAGGGGAAACGGAGGTGAGCAGGGAATGAAGTCCCTCCTGCCCCACGTACGATCCTTGAAGAAGCAGACTTAGCGAAAGGATTGGTGGGGGACCTGCACTTTTAGCAAAGAGTCACACGTATGTCCATCATGATGTGAAGCTTGAGATTTTCCATGGGTAAATCCTATCAACACCCGAACGGGAACATGAATTTAAAATCGTCTAGTGGGAGTTCCTGAGTGCTTCGCGGAGGCAACAACCAGTGGGCGTGAAGTGAAAAACCCTCAACTCAGCCCAGAAGGAAGCAACAGCTCGGCCACTCATCTACTCACTGTCAAAACTCGGAAAGGAGTCACGCGGAGATGAGAAACACCAAGGGGTTAATGGCAGCTCTCCCGAGGGCCCAAGATCAGAGAATCCTGAAGACCAATCTAAGTTGGAAAAGTGTATCAACGGACACATTCCACTAACAGAGGGCACAGTAAGACGTCCCTTAACTCTCAATTCCTGCCTCATTCAGAATTGTCCCTTTACGAGGGTCACCTCCTAACGGGCAGTTGGCAAGATCCCATAGCAGACAGCAGTCCTAAGTGGGAGCTGGTCTGACTCGCTCTTCTTCAGGAACTATGCAAGCCCTAGACACTTAATGATAAAAGCTATTTTTTAAACTGGGTGAGAAAAAAAGAATCTATACATAAATAAATAAAGTGAGTGAGAGCTGTTCAGTCAGTAATAAATGAAAATCATTTTTTTTTCCTGACAAGAAAATGTTTAAACAGTATTATTGACTCACCCTTCTAAACATATTCACACATCAGTAGGTTTTTTGACATCATAAAATTTAGCTTTCATGATTTTTCCAACAGCAAGTATTTTGAAAACACCCTGGGATTTTATATAATTGCTAAAGCTAACTTTTTTGTTGTTCTGCCTTCACCCTCAATAATTTTCAGCAACTAAGGTCGTGTTATACACCTGTGATTTACATATGAATTCCAGTTCCATTCTTCAGACATGGTTGTGCTATTTATGCCAGTGTGTAACTGCCCATTTCCGATGGGAGTTCAAACAGTGTGTACACAGCACAATACAAAGCAGTTATGTCGAAGTCAAGAATAATAGTCCATTGTTACAGCCCCTTGTACTATGGTTTAACTTTTTTTTATGCATATTACAATACTTTAATCATTCTTTCTAGTGGGAATTCTATAAATTAGTTTTTTGAATATTAATAATTTTTCTTTTTACTTAAATCACCGGAATATATTCTATACACCAACAAATACATATTTTAAAAAGAAACGATTTCTTTTCTTTCTGATGTAGTAGTCATATTACCTTTCTCTCTTCTATTACAAATAAAACATAAAACCCTCAAATATGGTTTCATAGGCTCAATTTTTCCTTTATTTTTTAATTTTCCAGAGAGCACATGCACATGCCAGAGAGAGAGAGTCCCCCAATGGGTGTTTCCTCTCCATTTTATCATCTTCTTGGGACTCTGAACACACTTGTACACATGCCTGCATTTTTTAAGCTATAAGGGCCAGGATCTAAACCACAAAGTCATCCAGTTGGAATCTGGCTACCCTAACCATCAGACCACCATGGGGCCAGTCCACTAGGTTCAATTTTAAAGAAAGGGAGAGAAAAATCTGTAAATCTCTGATTTACATGGGGATTTGCTTCAAACACTTATTTTTAAGTTGATTGATTTAAGCACGGAAAGTTGCCCCCCCCCAGTAGTGTATAAAATTAAACTAGCGTATAAAATCAACATGGGGACCACATAATATATTTCTTCAGTGAACTCAAAGATAAATAGGATTTATAATTCTAAGATATGAGTATTTGAATTAAACTTTAGAAAACTGTGCACTGGCTAGTGAAACATTTTAAATTTTATCTTGACTATTGTTTTCTTAAGAAAAAGTAGTTTGATGATAAATATTTAGGTAAAGCTTCATTAAAAATCATCATGAAAATGCTTAGATCATTCAAAAACCTTGGAAATTGTTGACAGTTATTCAATGGTATAGTTATTTTTATTTAAAATTTCATTTAATTAAAAATATTTCATAGTTTAGATAATATATTATGATGCAGGTATTGTTGGGTCGTTAATGAAATGAAGTTAGAATTAAAAACAAAATGTTCTCTTTAAATAATAAGACAAAATGGGAAAAAGTGGAAGACAGACTAAAAGAATAAATATTTGTACATAAAAAGATGATTGACTAAAGGATATAGAAACACAGTATATGGATGTAAATACCAGATACAGTGTGTGTGAAAGAGGAGGGTGTGAGGAAGGACATTTAGAAGAAAAATAGGGAGGCAAAGCATTAATGGCACAAAGAAATGTGGTATTATCTGTTGAGGATATTCTATAGTTTTATCAACTGGACTAGGGAGAAATGTTCACCTGTTGAAATATTCACCTTGTAAACTAGGTAGTATAAAAGAATGTATAAAAGAAAATGAAATGAAAAATGTAAAAAAAAATAATAAATTAAATTAAATTAAAAAAAGAAATAAAGTTAGTTCATTCAGAGATTAAAAAAAGAAAATGGGAAAATTTCTTTATTGCCTATACTTTTGTTTCTATTCTGATTTATTCATAAATGATCATAATAATTTAGAAAGTAGGATATTAGGATGAAAAGAAGTTAGGAGACTTTCTCTCTGGCTTCAGGACCATTTTCAGAGATAATCATTTTTAAGGTTTTCCGTTTTGCATGATTCATTCATCAATTGCATCATATATATTTTCTTTTTAGTTTTTTATTTTAAAATTCATTTGAAATAATAGTGGCTTCCAACCGAAAAACAATGAAGAACGTGCTCATCCTCAGTGCTCTCCACTTCTGCCTGCAACTCCTGGTCTCCGTCAATTTTATTACGATGGTTTCCATCATTTGTGTAAGTCTTCTGTGCTTCCCCTTCAGTCTGGAAACCTGATGCCCCCGGCGACATCTACCCTGTGTGAGAAGGCTGGGGACTGCGGGGCACGCGGGGCGCCAGGGCAGGAGTGTGGAAGCCCATCCTGGAGTATCTGAGCCCCTGGACAGTCTCCATCCATGCAGTCCGATGAATTTGCTTTCAGCCTCTTTGTTTTTGCTTCTTTTCGTTCATTTTTGCTTCCCATCCTCTCTGTTTCTAATTGTATCTTCCTTGTAATAGAACTTTATTCTTTGCTGTGGGAACTAGTAATTAGCTGTTTTGTATAATACTGAAAACATTTGGATTTACTTTATGTGATAACTTCTTATTATATGGAGTTATGAGTTCAAAATTTATTTTACAGTATTTTTTTAATTGTCAGGTAATTTTTTGTGTTTAGGTTTAGGTCTTATTCCCAAGATAGTATGCATATGGAAATATTTCAAAAATCTGAAAAAAAATACAAAATACAAAAAAAAAAAAATCAAATTCTAAACATTTCTTATACCAAGCAAGAATAACAAACATTCAACCTTGGGTCAGCAGGTGGCATGGAGTGTAAGGAACTGGATCCCCCATGACCAGCCCTGTGGTTACAGCCCTACCCCTGAGGGTGTGCAAAGCACCCTGAGCACATGTGTGTGCGTCCAGAACCCTGAGAGGAGAATGGAGGAGAAGGGTGGCAGCATTGCCATGCCCCCGGGCAGGGGGTTTCTCACTTTCCCTCTCTCTCTGTCTCTCTGGTGAGCACACGTGCTCTATAACAAACAAAACAAAATATAAGAAATTAAATTCAACCTGCAGTTCCCCAGTTTTGTGTCTGCCCCCTCCCTTAGTGCCATTAGATCTGAGGACAGTCAGCATGCAGCTCTTTGCTTTCCCTGGCCCACCCTTCTCTGTATGAGGTGGTGGGGTGCTGCCACAAGGTGCAGGAGGCCACATGGGAAGCCACCCTGAGCACGGCGCCGAGTCATGGGCACACCTGTGCTCCTGACTGGCTGCAGGGATGGGGGGAAGGGTGCAGTAGGAGACCTTGTTAAGAATGTCTCTCTCCCATGAGAGAAAGAAAGAAACTATAAAAGGAAACTCCAGGAAGACATTTCTGTAGTTCATACATTTTCTCCTTTGTGTCCACTCTCTTCTGTGAGGCAGTCCCACTTTTTTATCTCCTGTAATTGTCGAGGGCTCACGCAGCACGGGCGTGCATGCGCACCAAGAGAGTACAACTCCAGTGGATTTGCTCACACCACAATGCTTTTTGCTCTGTTTCTCTCCACCCCATCAGAATTTAGAGCATGCATGCACATGTGCAGAGCGTTTTCCAGACCTCTGTGACCGGGATTTGAACCACGGTGAGCTGGGTGGAAGCTGGTTCCTGATGCACTGCACAAGGGGACTTTCCACACTCATCTGTTTATTATTGATTGGTGCCATATATTTATATATTAAATACATAAAAGAGAGGGAGGGAAACAGAGAGAAAGGGAGAGAAAGTGACAAGTTAATCTTTCTTAAAAAAATAGATAAGTACAGATGTACATGACCAAAGCATGAAAACTAAGTTAAAACATGCTGATGCCATGACTGAAATAATATTTACATGTTATAAAATCAACCAAAAGAGTTGGTATTCAGAATATACAAAAGAAATATTTTTAAATAATAGAAGATCCACCCTCGAATAGAAAATTTGAAATATGTGAATAAAGAATCCGCATTTTGTTTGGTTTTATCTTTGAGAATCCACATTTGTTGCCATTAAACATGCTCGACGTTGTTTGTCACACTTCGCTTTCTAGGACACCAAGGAAGAGCAAGGCCAGCGCCGTTCTCACGACATCGTGATGGTGGGAGAGGACGTGACACCGAACGTCGTCCACAGGGTGGGGGACGGAATCCCTCTTCGCCTTGCTGGTGGTAGGGTTAATTAGTAAAGGCAATTTGGAAAATTTTTTAAAAATACTTATAAAATTGCAAGATGAGCCTATTTTATCAGTCATCAATTCTGTTTCCTGGAAAAGAAAATCTCTCCATTAGCACCAGGAGTCTAACTACCATAACAGACATTCCAACATTCTATTTGCTTTGGGCTAATTACTTTTTTTTTTTTTTTTTTTTTGCTTTCTTCTCTTTTTTGAGCATTGGCCATATTTCTGTAGGCATCTTCCATCGGTCTGTTTCTCTCGGTGGTTACCCACAGGACACAGCTATTTAAGACTATTTCATTTCCCACATTAATAAATCATTCCTGAGAAAACAGAACAATAACATATCATAACATATCAATAACGCACTAGAATATTAATATATATTCAAATGTTAAACATGCTTTATCCATCACCAAGCCAAACCAGTCCCTGCCGTCCTGATTCATTTCCATTGCCGTTTATTCCCAAGTGATGATGGTGCATGACAAGCACTGTCTGCGCCTGGATCTCTGCAAGACACACCACAGAGTCCCAGAGCCTCAGCACAGCTCGGCTCAGCAAGTCGGACTCGATTCCCTTGGACTTACTCCCAGTCCGCGCTGCGGGGCACTCCTGGTTAGAAATGATTCTTGCAAACCTTGCAAACATTAGTGTTCCTGCTCCAAACTGACACCAGCTCGAGATCTCATTTTAATGTGTGAATAAAAGAATATTTTCCTAGCTAACTCTCTCTGGAAACAGATATATCTTCCTTTCACACCTATGTTTTGAGCTCATGAGAAAATAACTTTTCCCTTTATACTATTCTGCAGAACGAGCCTGGCACTTGTCTCTAAGTCCATTTGCACTTTCATATGTGAACAACTTGTGCAATAACGTATGTTTATTTAGGGAGCAATGAAGATTTTTTTTTAAGAGTTTTTTGTTTTTTTCTTTTGCTACAGGACGCATGCGCTCGCCAGACAGACAGAGAGAGACAGAAAGCGAGAAATCACCTCCCGGGGGGATGGCCACGCCGCAATCCCTTCTCCTCCATTCTCCTCTCGGGATCTTGGGCACACACGCACACACACCCTAGTTTAAGCCACCGGGTCTGGGACGCAAACCGTGGTCGACTACATGGGAGTCCAGCGACATAGCCATTATGATAACTGCTGGTCCCGAAGATTTTTTTTCTTATAGCTTTGCCTGACATCTCTCTTCAAGCGATTTTTGAATGTGAGAAATGTAACTCGGTTTGGCAATTCTCTAACTTCTTAAACTATTGTATTCCGGTCATATCCGATCATGTTTATACCCGTAAAGTGGTTATATGTATTGACTACTTGCCTTGCCTAGTTGGACAGGGATTTTTCACTTATCCTTCATATATAAAGTGACTTTAAAAGACTCGTAGAAAAATGGGCTGAAAGTATGAGATTACTCTAGTGTGGAAAGTCTTGAAATCGTGCAGCTTGTTATGACACACATCTTGCCTGCACTTTGGAGGTCTTTGTGCGCCAGGTGGTGGGTCTTTGTCCCCTTTCACCCATCCCAGCTCACACCTCCCTGCTCTCTCTGCTGCCAGGGTCGGGGTGGGGATGAGCAGTGAGCGGGTTCTCCTGAGCTCACAGCTCACACTTCAGTTCTCCAGGTCTTCAGACCTGTTCTCGTTCTTGTTTCCACAACTACTTCTAAAAAGAACGACTGTTGCACTGGCACACACTGCTGGTTATCAATCCAATATCCATTCTAGCCTCTTCATTACTAATAGCAACTATAAAAACTTCAATTTCGTTTGGAGAGGTAAGGTATAAAGCTAAACAAAGAAAATGAAAGCTGTATTTCAAAGACTCTTTTCTGAGAGAGATTTCCATAGGACAAACTTGACCAAAGAGCTCTACGAAAATGGAAAGCCCATTTAAAATAGGGCTGGCGGGGGTGACCCAACAGATAGTGTAATGGTTATATCGCTGGACTTTCATGTAGTTGACCATAGTTCTAGTCCCAGACCCAGTGGCTTAAAACTCACGCCAGGCACATGTGTGTGCTTGCCCAAGATCCCAAGAGGAGAACGGAAAAGAAGGGATGGTGGCGTGGCCATCCTCCCTAGGGGAGTGATTTCTCACTTTCTGTATCTCTGTCTCTTGTCTCTCCAGCAAGCACACATACCCTGTAACAAAAATCTCTCCCCCGAACAATAATAAAATAAAAATGAAGTAAAATAGGGCTGGCTGCCGTAGGCTTCTCCCCCTTGCATTTCCACTTTCTTTTTCTAATTGCCTAGGACACATTCATGATTCCTGGAGGTAGAGGGATATTCTCCAGCCCACGAGGCAGGAATCAACACTAACTGTAGATAACAAAGTATTTAGAACCCGCTCTGTTAATAAAATGACGGGAGTGGGAGCTGTCATATCCAGCCTATCTCTGAAAACCTTGTTTTCAAAGAAAAATAAATCCTTCATTTGTTTAAGGTAACATGTGCTCCATTTCTCTTTCATGTTTTAAAACTTATTTGATCTTTAATTGGTACATAATAAGTACACATGTTTATGTGGTACAGTGGGATGTTTTGATACATCAATGAGTAATGCCCAAATCAGGGCAACTGATGTACTCATCCACACAGACACTAATTATTTCTTGTGGTGAGACTATTTCAGATTCTCCTTTCTAGGTCTTTTGAAATAAACAGTATAATATGGTTAGCTACGGTCACCAGTCACTGTGCAGTGGGCCACGAGACGGTATTCCTTCTGTCTGTCATTGTACCTTAAACAGCCTCTGCCCGGCCTCTGATCACCACGACTCTACTCTGACTTCTGTGAGAGCACCTCTGTAAAACTCCACGTTAAGGGAGACCGTGCAGTTCGTCTTTCTGGCCGCTTATTTCATGCAACACGGCCTCTGCGCTTCTCCATGCTGGCACAGAGATAGGACTTCATGCTTTCTCATGGCCTAACAGCATCCATTGTGTAAATACAGCACATTTCACTTTTAATCTTTTATTTTTTTTAAGTTTATTTATTTTACATTCATTCACTGTACATCATTATAGCATACAAAAATGAGTTTTCCCATCCAGAATACACTGTATATTGGCTCAATCAATGTTATCACAGACATGTTATGGTCAAGAAAAAATGTTCTATTTCTTATTTCTTATACACTTTGCTTCTTTCATGTCCCCCTTGATTCCTCCCTCTCGCCTTCTGCCATTTTTTCTTTATCCATCAGTCTGTTGGTGGACATTTGAGTTGATTCCACATCTTGACTATTTTTAGTAGTGTTACAATAAGCATGGGTGACAGTTAATCCCTTGCACATCCTGATTTCCTTTCCTCTGGATATATACCCTGTCAGGGGTCTTTTGAATCTTGTAATATTTGTAATTTCCTCCATATTTTTTCCATAATGGCTATACTAATTTACATTTCCAGTATGTATGTGTGAGGTCCCCTTTTTCTGCATCCTTGTCAGCATTTGTTATTTTGGTCTTTCTGATAATCACTCTTCTAATTAGGGTGAGTTGATATCTCATAGTGGCTTTGATTTGACTTTTCTTGACCACTTGTGGTGTCAAGCACTTATTTATACACCAGTAGATCATTTATATTTCTATGAACTACAGGTAAAGAAAATTCTATCTTTCCAGATGTAATTTTTCATTTTTAAAAAGTTTTATTAAGGCTTAATGGACATGGGTCAAACATCAGACAGTCATAATGTGTGATTCCACCCTTGTTGCAAATCCAACTATCCCTACCACTGTGATAATGAACAAATCCATCATTCCCAAAAGTTTGGCACCATTTCCCATGCCAATTACCCCATCATGATCACAATTTCAAGACAAAATTTGATCTTTATGTCATAATATTTTAGTGTAGAACTTTACATAAATTCTTTCCAAAGAACTTTTACCATGTAACGTTCTCATGAACAAAAGTTTAAATTACCCAACAATCTAGCCAATACTTGGCATGATGAATTCTTTGAATTTTAGTCATTCTAGTTGAAAAGTAGTGATATATAATTGTGGTTTTAATTTGTATGTCCTTAATAAGTAATAAGCCTATTTCATGTCCTTATTTACCATCCTTGTGTATTTTGGGCTAAAATGTCAGTTGAAACATGTTGCCCATTTTTTTAACGGTTTGTGGTTTGTTTTTGTTTTTGTTTTTTTCATAGTACTGACTATTGAGAGCTCTGTATATATTCCGGATAAAAAATCTTCATCAGGTGTGAAATTTGCAAAAATTTTACCCAGTCTGTAGTATGTCTTTTTATTTTTTAAAATAGTGTCTTCTAAAAGTAGCCATGTTTGGGGCCGGTTGTTGGCACGTGGTTAAGGTGGCCATGTGGACCTAGCAATTTTATTTTTAACATAAAGGCATCCAGACTATTTAATTGTCCCTGAGCTAGTCAATGACAGCACAATCCTTTCTCTGTGGAATTTGCTTTACTACCTTGTCAAAGATTAGTTGTCTATACACAGGCAAATCTATTAGTATGCTCACTATACTATTTATGCGCTAAACATTAATGGGGGATGTTTGACTCTATAAGCAGTTTGAGAAGAACGCCCTGTTAGTATGTCTGCACTTTGACCTCTAGCTGTCTTAGACTGTTTGGACTTGCAGGTCCAGTCTCCTCAGTTCATAGACACACCGTGGATTTCTCTTCATTGCTCCGTGACTAGAAACTCTCTAGGCCAGGACATTTATCTTCATTGTTTTGCCCTCCAGGTGAATACCGTTCTCTGTTGTCTGATGTTCATTGTTTTGAGACCATTTGTTCTATATACTTTGTGTGTCTCTTTGTCGTTTCAGTTAAGAGGATAAATTTGGTCTCTGATACTCTATATTGATTCAACATAAAAATTTTCTTTCAAATGTCTATCACAACACTTTTATTTTTTCGATAATATGTCATCTGTTTTTCCTATTTCTGGGATTCCCTCAAAATTTATGCTACTCTGCTTTTGTGATTTACTCCTTACCTATTGTTTTTGTTTGATTAGAAGAAACAAACCGCAAATTGAGTACTTTTTTCCTGTATTTTTCAACATCAGAAATTAGCCTAGGAAGAGTGAGGATATTTTTATTTTAGGGTCCTAACTGCAACTAACTATCCATGTGATATGGAGGGCTCACTGCAGAGTTCTGGCTCTCAGGAAATTTCTGTCGAGTACTGAAGCCATGGTTGTCCAGCAGACAGTGATTGAAAATCATTTTATGGGTTACTTCTACCTGACTTTTCTATTCTCCAACTGTAAGATACTTTTCTTTATAAAGATATAGATCTGCTGTTTTAAATGAGAGCTGGGACACATTCGGAGTTTTTTCACACCAGCTTTATATTTTTGTTCATTTTTTCCCTACTTTATCTGATCCATTACTTTTTTTTAAAGCTCTTACTATCTTCAAAGGACTTGTTATTTAATTTTGCCCTAGATGAATTGAACTCAAGATATTACTTCTCCAAAGAGATATTTGAAGTGTTATTTCTCATCGTGGTGTAAAAAATTGATTTTTTTTTTTTTTTTTTTTTGTTAAAGGGATTTCAAATATTGGTTAGAGAAAATTGTTTTGGAATTAGAGTAACTTCCCAGCAGCCAATGAAACCGTAGCCTACCCCTGAGTATTTGTTACTTACATGTCCTGTGACTCTTTCCCTTTGGGAATGGAGAAATCAGGATTTGCATTATAATGATATACTGGTAGAAGATGCTATAGTTTCATGAAGATTAGGTTATCTGGGGACTCTAAACATTAATAGACATTTAGAAAACCTAGAGATCTAAGTGATATTAAAAAGAACGCTTTGGAAAACAGAAGAGCAGACATGTTCAAAATAAATTAACAAATAGGGAGAAAGACAAAACTGGGTTCGGCGCATAGACATTCCGTGTCACCGTTGCATCATAACTACAGGAGGAAGCTGGGTGAACAGGCGAGAACCAGACTGCAGGGAAACTGCCCGCCCACAACGAGAAGAAACTAGTCCATCAGGGATTAGATGCTAAGGCTCTGCCTGCGTGAAAACGAAGCAGGGAGGAACATGAGAATACTGACTTTGATGATTGTCAGTGGCCGACTGTGGATTAATAAGAGGGGGCCATGCCCGGGAACCCCAGCCACAGCAGGCCCCACTCTCCTCTGGCCCAAGCTATCACTCCCTCTTAATTCTGGTGGCAAAGGTCTAAGGACACCATCTTGGTTCTGGGAGGAGAAAGAGGCAGTCCTTGTGAAACAGATTAAGAGCTTCCTTTACCATGAAGGTCTAAACCCCAGGGGGGGATTATCTCTGAAGCTTTAGGAGAGCTAAGGGGAGGCTCTTCCTCCTCTAGCCCTTTCTAGCCTTCATGTAACCAAATAAAAGGATAAAAGTGGTCAACAGGGTCAAGACTTCAAGGAAACTGATGGGAGACCCTGTGGCTAGGGAGTAGAGGTCAGTGGGAAAGACAAATCACAATGATATTACCGAGAAACATTTATAAAGGTCACCGGCCTGAGACGTGGGACCATCTAAGCAGAGATGTAATGTGAATGTTATAGAATGATCCGCGTCCACACATCTTTCACCATGCTGACAGGGTGCCAATATCATAACCATCTGTTACAGCCACAAGAGGCATGAGACTTCAGCTATTTCTTTCTTTCTTTCTTTTTTTTTTTTAGAGATTTTTGCTATAGGGCGTGTGCACTCGCCAGAAAGAGAGAGAGAGACAGAGAGACAGAAAGCAAGAAATCAGCCCCCAAGAGGGTTGGCCATGCTGCAATCCCATCTCCTCCATTCTCCTCTCGGGATCTTGGGTATGCAGGCACACACACCCGGCGTGAGTTTAAGCTGCCAGGTCCGGGACTTGAACCGTGGTTGACTACATGGGAGTTCAGCGACATAGCCATTACGCCAACTGCTGGTCCCAACAACGTAGGCTCTTTCTGAGGGGAACTTACAGAAGACCAAAGTCAGGGAAAAAAGCAAATATAAAGGCGTCAGACAAGGTTGATGACTCTGACACCCACAGCTACCACCAACGGTCCAACTCAGCCCGATTATCATAGAACCTCACAGTAGAGGCTTTTTAACTCAACCTCATAACCAGATGCGTCATGCCCTCAGTTTGTTCATGAGGAATCTACCCAGAATCCTGACATGTCTCACTAGACTGCTCCTCCCAACACAGCCACACGGGGTGTTGAGTTTTCTCATAGGCGCCAGGCAGTGGTAAAGTGGTAGAACGTGATGCTTTGCAAGGCAATGGCATGTGAGAAGGTTCACGGTTCAAGTCTGGAGGGCTCCCCAAGCACATGCCATGGTCCAGGGCTGGATAAAGCCCGGGATGGACCACAGCATGAGGATCCTGCCGAGGGTGCTCTCTCCTCTCTCATGCTCTCCTGTCTCTCACTCATGGAAAAGATAAGGGACCAGCAGTTGGCGTAGTGGCTATGTCGCTGGACTCCCAGGTGGTCGACCGCGGTTCAAGTCCCGGACCCGGTGGCTAAAACTCACGCCGGGCACGTTTGTGTGCGTGCCCAAGATTCTGAGGAGAATGGAGGAGAAGGGATTGTGGTGTGGCCATCCCCCCTGGGGGGTGACTTCTCACTTTCTGTCTCTGTCTCTCTCTTTCTGGCGAGCGCACATGCCCTATAGCAAAAACCTCTCAAAAAATAAAAAAAGAAAAAAAAAATGAAAAGAAAGAAACTAAAAAATTATTTTTATAAAATCTTCATTATAAATTTCAGTGGAACACTGAAATCTAAGCATCTTTTCTGACTTAATAAAAAACAAAAACAAAACAAAACAAAAAACTAAGTAAAACTACAACTAAGATTATTGTGAATGCCTGGACGCTTTTCCATGAAGACCAGGAAGAAGACGAGGTTGTTACTTCTTTTCATTCTTACCCAACCTATTGTTAATGCAATTAAACAAGAAACAAAGGCATGCAATTTGTAGAGGAAAAAAGTTACTTTTTTTTTATTATGCATATTGTCTATGTAGAAAATCTAAAAGAATCTATAAGAAAAACCTGTAGATAACAAGTTAGTGTAGCAAGTTTACTGGATACAAGATCAAAATGCCATTCAATATCTTCCTATGTACCATCAATGGACAAATAGAATTTGGAATTACAAAAATAATACTATTTACAACAGCACTAAAAATTAATTATTTAGGAATAAATCTTAAAAAGTATATTATTGATATGGATAAAACAATAAAATCTGTTAAGAGTAATCAGGTCAATGGAGAAATATTCTATGGTCGTGAATTAGAAATCAATATTGGTAACGTGTCAATTGCTCTCACTTTGATTTGAAGATTAAGCATAATCCTAACCACCCTCCTATCAAGATATTTTACAGATATTAACAAAGTGGCTCAAAATTTATATAGAAAGTCAAAGGACTTAGAATTGCCAACACAATTTTGAGGATGAAGAACAACGATAAAGATTTTAAGATTAAATTAAAGCTACAGTAATCAAGAAAACATGACATTAGCAAAAGAACAGAAACATAGACCTATTACAGAAAAAAAAAAAAAAGAAAAAGAGAAAGAAAAAACTACATGTGCCAGCAGATGGTATGGTGGTTAAGGAGCCGGTCTTTCAAATGACCAACCTCAGATCAAGTCCTCGACCTGGTTGCTTGAAAATCACACTTGGTGCATGTGCGTACATGTCCAAAATTCTGAGAGGATAGTGGAGGAGAAGAGACTGTGGCATGACCATTCTTCTGGGGATGACTTCTCACTTTCCCTCTCTCTGTTTTAATCTCTCTCCAGTGAGTAAATGTGCCCTATGGGGGGGGGGGGGGGTGGGTAGACTACACAACAGTTTAGGTGATTTTTGAAAAACATACAGACGAACTTCCATAATGAAAGAATAACCTTTCAACAAATTCTGTTGAACACATTGGATGTACATATGCAAAACTATTAGAGAGAGCAAAAGTTGTGCAAAAATCACTGGAAAGTGGGCCACAGCTCTCGATGCGAATCGTACAACCATAATGCTTCTGTAAGAGGGCTTTGAAGACTAATCTGTGTGACCTTGGTTTTGGTGGTGAGATTTTAGTTACAACGCAACACCATCCCTGAAAGAAATAAGTTATAAGTTGGACTTTATTAAAATAAAATTTATCTATTTTGCGAAAGGTTCTGTTAAGAGAGAAAAATAAAAAATAAAAAAATAAAAAGACAAGCCAAAGTCTAGGAGAAAAATATTTTCAGGACCAGTATCTAGTAACAGATCTATTTCCAAATATATAACATCTTTTAAAACACAACTATGAGAAACAAACAACCCAATTCAAAACAAGCAAATGATTTAAGCCTCAACAAATAATATGTAAAGATTTAAAAAAAAAAGAATGCGAAACGATGTTCAAATTTACTTTTCATTTGGGAAATGAAAACCACAGCATGTACCCACAGTGCTACTAGCATGACTGGAATGAGAACAAGTGGCAGGTGCTCACTGATGACAGTGAATAAGAATGTTCATCCATTGCTGGCAAGAATGCAAAATGGGAAAACCACTCTGAAGACAGCTTGGCAGTGTCCTACAAATTCAGTCTTACCATCTGATGAAGAGTGACACTCCTAATTATCAACCCAAATGCTTTCAGATTTTATGTCCACATAAAGACATGCACACACATGTTTATAGCAGATCTCCACACAATCACCAAGAAGAAAACAAGAATGTTCTTTAATAAGTAAACAAAAAATAGTACAATGGAAAACTATCCAGTGATCAGAAGGAATGTTCTATCAAGCAATGCAAAATCCTTGGGAGAGTTTAAAAGTATATTGTTACTGGGACCAGCTGATGGCGTAGTGGTTACATTGCTGGACTCTCACATGGTTGACTGTGGTTCGAGTCCCGGACCTGGCAACATAAAACTTACACCAAGCATGTGTGTATGTGTGCCCAAGATCTTGAGAGGAGAATGAAGAAGGGATTGTGGTATGGTCATTCCCTGGGGGGGGGGGGGGGAGTGATTTCTCACTTTCTGTCTCTCTGTCTCTCTCTGTCTGTTCAGCGAGCACATGCACCCTACAGCAAAAACCTCTCTCTAAAAAAAATCATATTATTACTCTGGAAGAACTACATTCTGCATGATTGCATTTATACAGCATTTGGAAAAGACAACATGGTAGACATATAAACAGGTCTATGGCTGGCAGGAATCGGGAGTCAATGAGTAAATAGATGACACACAGGGAATCGTTCAAACTGAACTTTTAATTTTAGAACAGCTTTAGATTTGCAAAATAGTTATGAAAATTGTACGGAATGTCCTCATATCCTGTTGCATTACATCTTAAATTAATAGAGTATTTTTTATGATTAAGGAAGCAATGTTGACCCATCCTTGTTCACTAAAATCTACCCATCATCCAGATTTCCCTAGGGTTTTTTTTTTATGATTCTTTTTTTATTCTAGGAATTCATTTAGGCTACTACATTATAATGATTGTTATGTCTTCTTGGGTTTCTCTTGGCTATGAAATTTCTCAGATTTTCCTTCTTTCTATGATCTCAGCAATTTTGAGAGCACTGGCTAGGCATTTTGCGGAGTTTCTCTGAATTGAAACTTGCCTACTGTTTTTGTTCACTAGTCAGCTGGTCTGTTTGTTTTCAAGATTACACTGGGATTATGGGTTTGGTGGAGGAGATCTCAGAACCAAAGTGTCATCACAGAGGCGCGCGCTATCAGCATAGCCCAAGCCCGCGGGTGCCGACCTTGCCCGCTGGACAGAAGTGTGTGTGTCAGGTTTCTCCACGGCTAGATCCTCTCTCCTTGCCCCTGGTCTGCCGTACTTTGATGGATGTGACAGTGTGCACTTTCCCTTTCAGAAGTGAGGCGTTCCAGTCCTCCTTGAAGATGGAGCGCCCTCATGAATTATTCGGAATTCTTCTACATAGAAAAGTTGTTGCTTATCCTTCGTTGCTTGATTTATTATTTTTTCTATTGTATTTTTGCAAGAGTGACCGAAAGAGAGAAACAGGGAGAGAGAGACGGGGGGACAGCAAGCATACTTCTCTCTGTGCCTGGAGTGGTCAGAGTTCTGCGGATGAGAACCCAGAGCCTGCCCACGTGGGTCAGCTGGAGAAGCATCCCTTTGGCCTCTGCATCGCCCCTGACTCACTGATTCCATCCCCTGTAGCATTTAGTCCTCGTATGTCACGTGACACCCTGAGTCACAATCCAGTTCATTGCTGAGCGTCGACGTGGGCATCCTGCTCTAAGTGCTCCAGCCCTAACAGCTGGTCCTGCGCCCTCCATCCAGCCCTCGGGTTTGGGACTGTCTCTAGCACTTCCTTACTATCTGTCCCCACAAGCTGTGCCCTGTTCATGCTGCACATTTCCGGCCCCAGTCTCACAGCAAGGCGTGACCCCAAGGCCCTTCTTTCCGTTCATTGGAATGCGGGTGAGAAGCCAGGGTCGGGTGAGCCGTGCACCCGTCGCTCCTGAGCCGCTACTGCTCCGAGGCCCTCTGAGCAGAAACCACGGATGGAAAGGCCGGCTTTGCTGTCCAAGGAATCCGGGCTTACTGCAGAAGGAATCCGGGCCTTACTGCAGAAGGAATCCGGGCTTACTGCAGAAGGAATCTGGGCCTTACTGCAGAAGGAATCCGGGCCTTACTGCAGAAGGAATCTGGCCTTACTGCAGAAGGAATCTGGGCTTACTGCAGAAGGAATCCGGGGCTTACTGCAGAAGGAATCCGGGCTTACTGCAGAAGGAATCTGGGCCTTACTGCAGAAGGAATCTGGGCTTACTGCAGAAGGAATCCGGGGCTTACTGCAGAAGGAATCCGGGCCTTACTGCAGAAGGAATCTGGGCTTACTGCAGAAGGAATCCGGGCTTACTGCAGAAGGAATCCGGGCCTTACTGCAGAATGAATCCGGGCCTTACTGCAGAAGGAATCCAGGCCTTACTGCAGAAGGAATCCAGGCCTTACTGCAGAAGGAATCTGGGCCTTACTGCAGAAGGAATCCGGGCCTTACTGCAGAAGGAATCCGGGCCTTACTGCAGAAGGAATCCGGGCTTACTGCAGAAGGAATCCGGGCCTTACTGCAGAAGGAATCCGGGCCTTACTGCAGAAGGAATCCGGGCCTTACTGCAGAAGGAATCCGGGCCTTACTGCAGAAGGAATCTGGGCTTACTGCAGAAGGAATCCGGCCTTACTGCAGAAGGAATCTGGGCCTTACTGCAGAAGGAATCCAGGCTTACTGCAGAAGGAATCTGGGCTTACTGCAGAAGGAATCCGGGCTTACTGCAGAAGGAATCTGGGCTTACTGCAGAAGGAATCCGGCCTTACTGCAGAAGGAATCTGGGCCTTACTGCAGAAGGAATCTGGGCCTTACTGCAGAAGGAATCTGGGCCTTACTGCAGAAGGAATCTGGGCTTACTGCAGAAGGAATCTGGGCCTTACTGCAGAAGGAATCCGGGCTTACTGCAGAAGGAATCCGGGCCTTACTGCAGAAGGAATCCGGGCCTTACTGCAGAAGGAATCCGGGCCTTACTGCAGAAGGAATCTGGGCCTTACTGCAGAAGGAATCTGGGCCTTACTGCAGAAGCAATCCGGGCCTTACTGCAGAAGGAATCTGGGCTTACTGCAGAAGGAATCTGGGCTTACTGCAGAAGGAATCCGGGCTTACTGCAGAAGGAATCTGGGCTTACTGCAGAAGGAATCTGGCCTTACTGCAGAAGGAATCCGGGCTTACTGCAGAAGGAATCTGGGCTTACTGCAGAAGGAATCTGGGCTTACTGCAGAAGGAATCCGGGCCTTACTGCAGAAGGAATCTGGGCCTTACTGTAGAAGGAATCTGGGCTTACTGCAGAAGGAATCCGGCCTTACTGCAGAAGGAATCTGGGCTTACTGCAGAAGGAATCCGGGCTTACTGCAGAAGGAATCTGGGCTTACTGCAGAAGGAATCCGGGCCTTACTGCAGAAGGAATCTGGGCTTACTGCAGAAGGAATCCGGGCTTACTGCAGAAGGAATCTGGGCTTACTGCAGAAGGAATCTGGCCTTACTGCAGTCTTATCTGGGGTGTGGTTTTAGCCCACTCCATCCTAGCATTCTTTACAAAGTGTTTTTTTTTTCTATTTTTAGTTTCTATAGTTAAGTATCTGTTGTTTGGTTCCACTGATGGGGTTGATCCTTTTTTTTTAAATTCATCAACCATTCTCCTATTCATTGCATCTCCAGTCTTTCCCAAGTTCCTAGTCTACCATTGTTACTTTAATGAAAATCGGTCTATTTCTTCTTTATAAAATTTCCCAGGGACCAGCAGTTAGCGTAATGGCTATGTCGCTGGACTCCCACATAGTTGACCACGGTTCAAGTCCTGGACCCAGTGGCTTAAAACTCATGCCGGGCGTGTGTGCGTACCATGCCCAAGATCCTGAGAGGAGAATGGAGGACAAGGATTGCGGCGTGGCCACCCCCCCTGGGGGGTGATTTCCTGCTTTCTGTCTCTCTGTCTTTCTCTGTCTGTCTGGCAAGCGCACATGCCCTATAGCAAAAAAAAAAAAAAAAAAAAAAAACCTCCAAAAAAAAAAGAAATTTCCCAGAGCTTTCACGTGATTAATGTGGTTTCAATTTCTCATAGAGCTTTCATTTAAGTAAGATTTTTATATTGATTAATAAAATTAAATGTAAGAAAAGGCAGACTGAACTAATAAAAAACAGTGTCAAATTGTAGTTCATTTAATTACTTGCTATTCAGAGTCATAGTGCTTTATGTTTGCCAAAATTTATATCTTACAAAGGCTTTCAAGTGTATGATGTTTAAGGAAAAGCATATTTCAAGTTAGATCTCATTCCCAAACTGAACTTGGTCAATAACCGACTCTGTGGCCTTCAACAATTTGTGTACGTTTGGAAGGGCTTCTGTTTTGTTCTTTTGAAGAAAAACAAAAAAGAATAGGTATATGCAGTGTACCTACCTCACAGGCTGATGGGAAAGGTCAAATTTAAAAAGATAAACAACCTGTTTCTCCCTCAGAAATCACTCACTAAATACTATTTGTGGTATACTAGTGAGGACAACCATGGTGATGAAGGCCAATGTCGTTACATGAGAGTTACTCTTTCCAGATTTACTGAGGTATGATTAACAGAACAGCATATATTAAGGTGCACCGTGTGACGGCACGCAAGAATTCTTACCATATACCAAGAAGACATTTTTTTGGGGGGAGAGGTTTTAGCTATAGGGCGCATGCGCTCGCCAGAAAGACAGAGAGAGAGACAGAGAGACAGAAAGTGAGAAATCACCCCCCAGGGAGGATGGCCACGCCACAACCCCTTCTCCTCCATTCTCCTCTCGGGATCGTGGGCTCACATGCACACACACGTGCCTGGTGTGAATTTAAGCCACCAGGTCCGGGACCCGAACTGTGGTCGACTACATGGGAGTTCAGCAACATAGCCATTACACGAACTGCTGGTCCCCCCAGAACACGTCTGAGGCAGGACTTCCTTTTCTCTGCACAGTTTAGGTAACGCACTCTGACTCAGAGCTTCTAAACATCAGAAAGAGCAGGGCGGCATCAGCTTCCCTCATCTTCCTTCGCTGTCCTTGTCCTCTACCGCCAGACCACTCCACGAAGCTCTCCTAGCCAGTGTCGTCTTTGAAGATAAGCCGTGCGTGGTGTAGTCACATGAGCACCGCTCACCTTAGGTAATTTTGTGGCTGCTTGAATCGCCATACTCAGTGAATACTGCTTTATTTGGGGGTCGCTGTGCTATGACATGATCTCTGTCCTGGTTAGCATTTTCAGCAGTTCTCTCTGGGATGCTGAGGCAAACCCTGGTCAAATCCTCAGCTGATTCACACCGGAAGGAGCAGCTACCCTTTGGTGAAGGATAGACTCAGGCGGCATGTTTCAGAAGGCAGAAGCCTTGAATATGAATTGCCACAGAACAAAATAAATAATATAACAATATGGCTATCGTCCAAAATAATGAATTCTAGTTGTAAGAAATGACAGTGGAATAGAGAAAAGTGAGTAGTAAGAATTGGGTGGAGGGCAGAGAAAATTTGCATATTGATCCTGTGGTGAACAATAATGAAAGAGCTGCTAAAGCTCAAAGCCCAGGCAATGGTAAGGCTAGAGATTTTTAAAAAATGTATAAAATTCATATCACAGAAGTGTGTGTAGCTAAAGGTGATCAAGTACTTTTATGATATATTATTGATAGGTAGCTCGTCATAGTGATAAATTAATAGAAGGAATGAGTTGGGATACAATATGATCGCATCACCTTACTTAATAACTTTATAAAATAGAATTGGCATTGTCAATATCCAAGTCATAGAACTTTATTATATTCTACGAATTGGGTCATCAGAAAAATCATGACACATTTTCACACACAAAAATATATATGCTATGACTTTTCTTATGACTCAAGTTTTTTTTTTTTTTTTTTTTTTTTTGTTTTGTTTTTTTTTTTTTTTTTAGAGAGAGAGATTTTTGCTATAGGGCGTGTGTGCTCACTGGAGAGACAGAGAGACACAGAGAGACAGTAAGTGAGAAATCACCTGCCAAGGGGGGTGGCCATGCTGCAATCTCTTCTCCATCCTCCTCTCAGGATTTTGTGCATGTACGCACACGTGCCCGGCATGGGTTTTAAGCCACAGGGTCCGGGACTCTAACGGCAATGGACAAGGTGGGAGTGCAGCAACGTAACCACTACACCATCTGCTGGGCCCGTAGCTATTTCTTTTTATAAACCAGAGGGTGTCATTGCATTCTAGTCCCCTTTTAAAACATCTCTTCTATGAGGACTGGGGTGTTTGGAGTTAATATAAAAACATCCCCATTCCAAGGTTATTAATAATAGTCTGTCATTTTTCCAGAAGTCTTATAATTTTGTCTTTCTTGCTTAGACCTACACCAGCCTTGAGTGTATTTATAGGCATAATGTAAAATAAGGATCACGTTTCTTTGCTAAAATACAAATATGCAATCAATAAATCATAGTCTATTTTAAAAGACAGGGATCTCCCTGGTGCTGGCCAATGCTGTCTTCTCCCACACCAGTTTTCCTCATGTGGATGGGACAACATCTGGGACCTGTCTCTGTTCTGCTGGTCTCTACGTCCTGCCTTACAGTGGAGACACTGTTTAATAAATCTAGCTTCATCTTAGCTTTTCATAAACAATACAGGAAATCCTCCCACAATATTTGTCTCTGAAAATTTCCTTGGTCTTCTGTCTTTTTATTGTGTTTTGGAATCAGCTTGTCAAACTGAACAACAACAAACAAAGGAAAAACTGTTAGGATGTTGACTGTGGCTGCATTCTGTCCAGGGGCCAGAAGTGCCCTTGGGTTTACAAGGTTGAGTTCTCAGAACTGCGATATTGGTGAGTATCTTCACCTCATTCATGATCTCTGAGAGAAGACTTTCAACAATTTACCGGTAAGTACATTTGTTGTACAATCATTTTAATAGAAAACACTGTATGAGATTAAGAAAGTGGTCATCTGTTTATGGATGGCTTTCTGTATATGTTGGAATGTTTGTGATTTTTTCTTTCACTAATGTGTAAACTTAGTTGGAACGTCAGATGAACGAGTGAATGAAATATATTCTTTTGACTTTATTGCAATAAAATATTTATGTATCTATCCATGTTGCTGTACGTATTAGTGTATGTATTTATTATGTAGCACTGTAATAGTCTCTCATGCCAATGTATAGTAAGTCTTTATTCTCTGTCCTTGTTGACAGACACTAGGTTATTATGAATAAAGCTACTATTTTGGGGGGGGGTGAGCATGGGTTTCTTTTGTTTGCTTATGTAGGAGTGGAATTGTCTTTGCCATAGAGTACAATCTATAGTAAGTATATATTACATTACCAAACAGTTTCCAGAGCTCTCGTACCAATTCACATTCTAGTCTGCAGGGATTTATTGCTACAAGTTCAAAGCTATCCGTCTTTAAATTTCAGCCACGCTGGTGTGTATGTTATGAGTCCCCCGGTGATTTTAATTTGTGTTTTCCTGAGGAGAATTTCCTGTATCAAAGCTACACCCGGCCACCCTCTCTTCAGTTTCCTGACTTACATGGAGCTTTGTATTTAGGATCTTCCAGGAATACATTTTAATGAAATTAAAAAAAAAAAAAAAAAAAAAAAAAAAAAAAAAACTTACAGAAAAAGATTTCTTTACAGTGTTAGTGTTCCTTTAGTTCAGAACGGGCTCAGGGCAGTGGGTGGGCCAGGGGACCTGACAGCGGTGGCCACCAGCCCGGCCGCGCAGACAGGCAAAGACAAAAGCAGGCGCCTTCCCTTCCCAGCAGAGCCGGTGCTTGGTGATGCCGTCGGGGTCCAGGAAATCCGCCCAGAGGTCTGACAGATCGGGCCCAGCGTGGTCAGACGAGGCGTTGCAAAGCAGGCGGTGGGCGAGGTGGGTGACCCCGGGAGGTGGTGCACTGGCCGTGGCCCGTCCGCAGGCCCGCGCCCACCCTGTGCTCCCGGGGACAGGGGTCCCGAGCGCACGCATCGGTCCAGGCGCACCGCGCAGAGGGCAGGAGCGCTCCCACCGACCCGCCTGCGGTGTAGACGCCCAGTCCATCCTCCTAGGGCAGGGTGCAGGGTCCTAGCGCCTTGTTCCCGTCGATTTCCCATCTCAGGTGGCGGGCAGGGAAGTCCGCAGGGAGCCGCCGGTCTCTGCTCCTGACCCGTCGGTTCCGACTGACTGGATCTCAGGATCCTTCCCCTTCGGGCCTCCGAGCTCTGTGGTACCGCTGATTCCAGACTCCGGGGGCGCGACCAAAGGCGGTGGTCCAGGGAGCAGGGGGAGTCCTCCTAGTCGGGCCCCCGCACAGACACGGCATGCCACCTGGGGCAGTGGGAGGCGGTCCCTCACCTGCCCGGTTAGTCCTGGCCAGGCCTCGGTCTGACCGCTCTGGGGCCTGGGGCGGGCCTGGACGCGGGTTCGAGCCCCGCCACCCCTGCAGGCTCCGCAGTGGCGCCTGGCCCGGCCGTCTGTGATGGCGACGGAATCCGTGAGCTCGCTCCTGGGGACAGCGTATGGACGGCCACGTCCGTAGAAGAGGACAGTGGGTCCAATCAGATTTCTGACTTTCAACAAGTCCTTTTCAGTTGGGGAAAAATGAGACAAGAAGAAAGATTTTTCATATGTTTATATGCTTTATGACTGGTGGAAAAAGTCTTTTAACCTTCAAAGAGATTTATTCTCAGGAATTTTGTATTTATGTGACATTTTTATATTATCAGGCATGCTGGAAAAAAGCTGAAAATCATGACGAATTTAGGATGACAAGGAGAGTTGAACTTTAGGGTTGAAATATTAATGTTTATAGCCATAGATAAAGCCCATGGTTTTCTTAAATTAATGAAGATGCTAATTTCACAGTCAAAAATTATTATTGTTGTATTTCAAATTTACATATGATGATTATATATGTCTAAAATGCCTCCTTAAAATTAAACTATAGCTAACTATATTTACATTAAAATATCTCATCAAAAACATCACAAAATTGGGCCAGCCATGTGGTGAAGGTGTCTGGGCCCAACACGGCCAAGGGAGTGGTGCGTGTCCCGGACCTGGCTTGGAAGACCGGCCGGTGTGTGCACGCGCCCCAAATCCTGAGGAGAACGAGGGAAAAGACTGTGATGTGGCCATTGCCCTGGGGCCATCTCTCACTTTCCTTTTCTCTGTCCCTCTGGCACATGCATGTGCCCTAAGGCAAATAATAATAATAATAATAATAATAAAAAAATGCATGTTTTTGAAAACTTTATTGTCCATCATAAGGATGAGCAGCAATGTAAAGAAGCAATTATAAAGTAAAATCAGGAAAAAGAAGTAAAAACCTATTCAATATCTTTTGGTCTTTTCTGTCAGGCAATACATTTTCCGGCCCACTGCGAGGGTTTGTTTTGATTACCGATGTCCTGCGCCGGAATGGGGGCCGCCGGGGACCTGAAGGCGGGAGAGAAGTGTCTGTGCTAAGGGACAGCTGGGCCCGTGGCCTTGCCGTGATGGGCTTAATTGGCCACATCTTGCCCTTAATTAAAACCCCGCTGAGGTCGATGGGGATCTGACTGAGGTCAACACGAGATGCTGTGTGCATCGACGGTCCCCTGCATGACACAGCGGAGCTGGCAGTCCTGGGGGACAGGGCGCCGAGGGCGTGCACCGAGCTTCATCCCCGGGGCTGCTCCCCTGGGAGACCACGGCATTAAAACTCAGACTCAGAACACACGGGAAATTCCAGCTCCAAAGTGTAGTTTCTCTACGTAAAAAATAAATGAATAAATAAACAAAAAGTGAGAAATACTCATCTTTCCTCTTCCATCTTTCACCTGTGTGTGTTTACTCAGTGTTTCTTCAGGTCCTCACAGATACACGGCCTGTTAGGGGTCACTTGCCCGACTGTCCGGCTCCCGCAGCTCTGGGGCTTCCCCCGTGGTGCCCACAGAAGGTCCCCTTCCACACTCTCGCCCCCAGCATCAGTGTTCTGTATTTTTTTACCTAGTGCTTTTTAATTTTAAGTTTCTTTCTTTCTTAACAGAGAAAGAGAGGTTCGTGCCTTCAGCTGGGTCTCGTGCCATGACCTTTCCCAGCCAGTGGGGTCACGGCTGTGCCCCATTCATGGGCCCGTGAGGAACCCACCGGGGTCTTCTCGCGGCTCAGCGTCACTTGGGCAGCACTGGGCTGTCTGCTACTCAGCGTCCCCTGGGCTGGGGGCACGGGAGAACCAGCCTCTGCTTTCTGAGGAGGCCAGCCTTAGGCGCCCGGTCCCTGGTTCAGAAGAGTGCACCTACAGAGTCCCCTGACCGCGCCCCTGGAAACGCCCAAGTGCCACCCTCCCGGGAGCTTCCACACCGCAGGCTGACACGCTGTCCTCCCTGCCCGAGGGCCACGCTTGTCCTGGCCTCCTGAGTCAGCCCTCGGCACGTAGGACAGCGGGAAGAAGGCCGGACCGACTGTCCTGTCCTATCTGCCCCTCACTGACTGCGGCTCCCCTCGGCCAGGTCTAAATTACAGACAGCACTGCCTTTAAAGAGGGAGCGGTTTGGTTTAAAACTGGTGAAATTAGCTGTAGCTTCTCGAACCCGGCTATAGACGGCCGGCGAGCATCGAACTGGACAAGTTCGACGTGTGCTCCGTACTTACAGAGACACGCAGGGCCTTGATCCCTCACGACAGCCAGGCCCAGTGGCCTTCCCCTGAGTGGCAACCCTGATTCCTTCGGATCCCAGTCCGGTTTCTCCCTGGGCGTCTCCACCCAGCTCTCCCCATGGCTCGCTGCGCAGGCGGTGGTCCCGGGAGGGTTTCCCACTTTCCAGACGGCTGCCCTCCTGCCACCCCTCGCGCATCACGCCTAGATTCCAGGAGCGAGGAAGGGTCTCCACTCCTCAGGACTGGCCCCGTCCCTGCAGAGCGGGCGTGATGAAGCTCCCGTCGCGGGGCTGGGTTCGGGCCTGGCGCGCTGACGTGTGCAGGGACCAGCGCTTCTCTGAGCCCGCAGGGTACGGCTTTCCTCTGCGTCAGGAGAACGCCCGGGAAGCAGCTGGCTGCAGGGGCTTCAGCTGCGTGTGTACGAGGACACCGGGCTCTGGGCGTCGCTCGCAGCGGCACCCTCGGGCTCCCGTCTTCCAGACGTCCCACCTGCAGGGCAGTGTGTCCGCTGAGGCCGAGTGCAGACTGTGGTGCTGCCCCGTCCAGCCACGGGCATCGCAGGCCTGCTCCTATTCCACAGCAATCTCGCATCGGAAGACACCACGCAGTTAATAGCTGTATTTTAAGCTTGGTTACTTCCATTTTTTTCTCTCCTCACATCTTAATAAATGGAAACACATATCACACCTTGCAGTTACGAATTAGAATGTCTTCCCCAGTAAATGACTTATTGATGCTGAAGTGATTAACCTTTCATTAAAACTTGATATAAAATTCTTCCCTCCATATATCTGTGTTTATTACTCCAGCCCCAAAGGAAAATACATCAAAAATAGGACAGCTCAGTTTTAAAACCACTTTTGCAACTCAGAGACTCATAAAACCTGAAATTTTCTAATTTCTCCTTGTCTTTCTACTTCGTGAGTAAAGGAAATCGGTTCCACGATCGGCTGTACACTCTTCTGAAGCGTCTCCCGTCGTCCACTGTCAGGGTTCCTCCAGACCTCCCCGGGGACGCCGTCCCACACGTTCTGTTAATGAGGACCTGGCGTTCTGTGGGTGTTGCACCTTGGCAATCCACGCGGAGGTGCCTGCATGCGGCGGACGTTGCACCTTGTGATCCACGCGGAGGTGCCTGCATGCGTCTCTCCACACCCTGTGACATAATGGGCTCGTGTCGTACAAAGACCCCGGTTTTGATGGGGCCCAGAAGGCCGCCCAGGAATGCGGACACTGTTCTATGAGTGAGTGATTCCAGGCGTCCCAGCAGAGAACCCACTCAAAGCCCCCGTCCTATTTATTCCTTGACACCCACCGGGTCTGTGGCTCTATGATCACAACACAGCTGTCAGCGACATGGAGGCGTCACCTGGGAGCCCGTCCTCTGCTCTGATCGCTTCCCTTTGATCCGCTTCGCCTTCCCCAGCCCCCGAAGCCCAGCACAGTCCCCAGCCAACATCTCTGTGAGCTGCAGGCGTTGAGCTTCCTGGTCGACCCGCGAGGCTGCTCCTGGGGCAGGTGCCAGCCCTGCTCTGGGGCTTTCTGTCAATGCCCACTCAGTGCCACTAGGCCAACCAGGGCTGATCTGAATTCACATCACTCACCTGGAGGGACTCCCTTCCCTGTGCTGTAGCCGACACATTTTCCTAACACAAACTGTGTGACCTGCTGGGTTCCAGAGCTTTCGTGTCCTAGGAGCTCTTACAAAAAATAACCACGAAAGAAAAATCTCAACTCTGGTCACCCCGTTCTTCCCCCTCCAACCCTAAATCTCCACTTCAAATGTTTTATATTTAGTTAATGAATTTCTCCCATGAGAGAGAGAGGGTTAGAGACACGTGGAAGCAGACAGAGACAGAGACCCCTGACAGGGCCTTGGTGCCACGATCCATCTCCAGCAACAGCCAGGCCAGGTGGCAGGCACATGTGTGCATGCCCAGAGTGTAGGAGGCCTCGGGATGGGGACCCAGCCCCTTCCCCGGGGTTCAGCAGCACCCAGCATGGCACTGGTGCCCCCCATGACCAGCCCGGATACTTAGCAGGAGTGAGGCTGGCCCGAGCACGTCTGAACGCGGCCTGCTCTGCGGTGCCCTAGCCACCTGCCACCTGCCCACCCCATTATCGTGAAAATTCTAACCATGTGCATTGTGCTGCTCTTTCATTGACCATTCTGGTACTTCGAAACATTCTGATTTAAAGATTGCTCTTCATTTTTTATCATCCTTATTGTAGCTGTTATTATTTTCTACATGTTCTGACCTTGATTTTCTGTGACTCCGAGATCTAAAGCTTGCTATCAGATTTGTGACCTTGTCAGTCTGTCCTCCACGTCTGCTATTCTTTTCTTTCATATTTCTATTTTCCCTTTTCCTTTGATCCTGTGCTCTCCAGGAGCTTCTAGTAACATAAAGCACATTTCCCTTAGTGTTCCCTTTACATTATTTAAACAAGAATAGTTTTCATCTCTGAGCACTTAGAGATCTCTGCTCTAGAAGCTTAGTTTTTGTTTTGTTTTGTTTTGTTTTTGTAATAGGGTGCATACACTCACCTAAGAGAGCCAGGAAAGGATACAGAGACAGAAAGTGAGAAATCACCTTCGAGGGGACGATCATGCCACCATCCCTTCTACTTCGTCTCCTCTCAGGATTTGGGGCACACACACACACACACACACACCCTAATTGTCAAGCCACTGGGACTGGGACTTGAACTACGCGGTCAACCATGTGGGATCCAGCCACCCTAACCTCCATGTTACCTGCTGGCCCAGATGCTTAACTTTTAGAGTAACTAAAGCAGAAGTTGTTGAAGAGCATGGTGCTTTTATAGCAAAAACCTAAAACATGAGACAGGGCTTGATGGACAGTGGGAGCTAGAGGAAGAGATACGAGGGTCGGGGATTCCCGGCACCCTGGTACGCAGGAGGAAGCGTTCACTGAATTGTCATCTGCGGTATGTTGGCAGCATAGCCCCTGTCCCAGGACACACATTGAGATGACCCAGAACATTAGAATACGGGGAGTAATTTTAGCTGCTTTTAACAAAGCGTTACCAGGAAGGATGATCTCAGCAAACAGCTGGACCGTCTGCAAACAGAGACTGAGAAACCTGATCACTGAGACTGGAGACGAGGAGGTGCTCTGACCACACCCACGTAAAACTGTGGATTCAGCACAGGGCAGCTGAGGCCAGCACACGGCGCACGGAGAGAGGAGGTGAAAACCCACAGCTGGAGTTCCTGGCAAGGAAAGCGCAGCTGGGCGGGGTTGGGGCCTCCCAACCTGCAGGGCGGTGCGTACTCTGGGGACTGGCTCCCAGTCTGTGGCTGTAACAAACTTCCACGGACGTAGTGGGTTAAAACAATACAATTTACTCACAGTTCTGGAGAAATGTATCAAATAGCAATAATAATAATATTGACGCGCTCAGGATAACACCGGTCCCCATGCTGTTTTCAAGGGTCCCCTACCAAGGGACCTTATTTAAGAGAAAAGCCCCAGTCCTGCAGCAAGCATCATATTAAATAAAGGCATCACCTCTAAGTCAAACTGATTATTGCAGATAGTCTTAGTGCAGCTACTGCTGGAATGAAGGGGAAATGTAGACTTGAGGAACTTAATAAGGCAGATTTAAGAATTCTGTTCAGAAAAGAACACTCTGCTTGGCCACAAACCCATGCTACCTGAAGCCTATTTGATTTTTCAAAGGCTTATTTGTTTACTTCTTCCATGAGAGAGAGGCAGGCACCCAACAGGGTCTTCATGGGGTCTCAGCCAGCTGCGGCTCGAGTCCCGGACCTGGAGGCTTAAAACTCAGGCCGGGTGCGTGTGCGTGCGTGCCAAGATCCCCAGAGAAGCATGGAGGAGAAGGGATTGCGGCATGGCCATCTCCCATGGGGAGTGATGTTTTGCTTTCTCTCTCTCTTTCTCTGCCTCTCCAGCGAGTGCACAAACTCTATAGCAAAAATCTCTAAAACAAAAACCCTCTCTTTCTATACTCTGAGTATAGCATCAAAGACAAATATAGAAATAAAATTAGAGGATGATGTGAAACAAACGGGGATGGCCACGTATGTCGAGGTATGTCAGACGACAATGATACATGGCAGTGAGGTTAGTGAGGTCATCACACAGGAGAGGAAGTTAGGCGGGGCTTCGATCGACTTGAGCCGTGGTTGACTACCTGGGAGTCCAGTGACGTCACCATTACGCCATGAGCTGATCTGAGAAAGAGCGTTATGTGCCCTCCGCCAACCTTCCAGCCTTGCAGTGTTAGTTACATATTGTTACTTCGTAAATCCCCATGACCGTGATCTAATGAGCACATCAACAGTGTGTACAGAAGTTACAATGTGCCCTGTCACCCCAGTGGGCTTCAGATAAGGATCTGCGAAGGAGGGTAAGATATTCCTGGTTTTGTAATTCTGTAGCCTGTGTGGGCAAGGCCTTGTTACATGTAGCACTGTGAGATGGGAGGGGGCGCCCTGGCTCTGGAACTGCATTTGGTGGAAGTGCTTGGCTGTTCTTCAGTTTCACTGTGAATAAATACTGACATCTCAGATTCAGACACTGAGCAGTCTCCTCCCATCATATAAGAGAAAATAAGGAGTGGAACCTTTTTATAGATAACAAAAGGGTGTTTCCATTTGGCATGTCCGTCTTTGTCCCCGACTGTCCCAGGCTGTCACCTCTTTCTGTTCCTGACTGTCACTGTCATTCTCGGTTACAAGGTGTGTGCAAGGGTGTTTATGAGAAACCAGCCCTTGCTCTGGGACACAAAGACAGATCAGTCCTGCAGGCCTTACTTCTTACTAAGGGCAAAATTCTACACTTGGGACTAAAGAAGAAAATGCCTAATGTAGCTTCAGTGTGAATCTTCTTGAAGAAAAGAAAAAGATGTCGCAAATCAACGAGGAGAAAAGAATATTAACCGTTAAAGTGATTCTGCTGTTCGATTTTGTTATAAACTGCCCTCAAAAATGTTATTCATCTGGTATAAAGCTTTAAAAATTCAAGTATCTTGAAATATTCTCAATGGGTTACTTCTCCACTCTTTCGTTTTTTTTCTTTAATATTTTATTTGGGAAAAAAATAAATATAAAGTTGAAAGGATTTTACATGATCACTCTATCAAATAAAATAAGATGGTTTGGGCATGTTCTAGAAACCCTCTTGACTGAGAAGATAGGAAACTGGGCTGTGGTCAGGGTTCTTCATTGTCTCTGCTGTTAACCCTACTAAGTGTCATTCTTTCTGGGGACATCTAGTCCCCCAAAGTAGCTGTCACCCCGCCTCGAGATGCCAACGCTGTAGGAACACGCAGCCCCTAAGCAACAACTGGGTTCGTCGGGCTCCCTTCGCTCTACTTCCCCGTTCCCAGGACGACCTAGACTGTGCACCCCCCCCTTCCCTGAGTTCTCTGACCCCCGTTCTGCACGACATCTTGTTAACTTACACCAATTTTTGACAAGTGTCTTTTGTGAACTTATCTCTCCCCTCATTTTTTCCTATTAAAAAAAAAAAAATGGTTCTGGAGCAAGCCAGTGGTGTGGTGGTTAAGGCACTGGATCCCACATGGTTGACATCACAGTTCAAATTCTGTACCCAGCAGCTGGAGAAACATGGTAGGTGCCAGAGTGTGTGCGTGTCCTGTGGCCTGAGAGGGGAATGGAGGAGAGACTGCGGCATGGCCGTCCTCTATGGGGGTTGACTTCTCACTTTCCCTCTGTTCCTTATCTATCTCTTTGTCTCTCTCCAGTGAGGGTACATGCCCCACAGCACAAACAAAAACAAAAAAGCCCTACATGCCACCACTCCAGAGTACCAGCCACGGGCCCCAGGAGCTGTTGTTCCCTGGGTGTTTATGCGTGCGTCCTACAACCCGGCACTGAGGAGCTCTGCTTGCCAGAAAAGCTGATCGACCAATATTTCAGGGTAATAACCTCGTATCTAGTGTCTAGCATCTACCCTAACATTTACTATGATTGCTTCCCCCATCCATCCATCCACCCAAGCTTCTGTCAATAAATATAGTTTGTGTGGTATTTCAAAGCAAACTGCTGGAAGCAGTTTGGCATAAATATTTTAAAATCTACTTCACTTCTTAATGGGTTTTTAAGTCAAAAATGACATTAAGTGAAATGCACAAATCTTAATTGTATATTATTGATTTATTTATTTATTTTTGTAGAGGTTTTTCGCTATAGGGCGTGTGCGCTCGCCAAAAAGACAGAGAGACAGAAAGCGAGAAATCACCCCCCGGGGGGATGGCCACGCCGCAATCCCTTCTCCTCCATTCTCCTCTCGGGATCTTGGGCACACACGTACACACACCCGGTGTGAGTTTAAACCACTGGGTCCGGGACTCAAACCGTGGTCAATTACATGGGAGTCCAGCGACATAGCCATTATGCCAACTGCTGGTCCCTATATTACCTTATTTTTGACAAGTGCATCTACCTTTGCAGCCTTGTCCCTGCCATAGCACGGAGTATGAACCCACATCCCTTCCCCTGTCATTTTCAACCCTCGGCCCAGGGAAAAGCAAGGTCAGAACCTATTTCCACCGTAGGTCAGTTTCACCTGTTCTAGAATTTCATGTAAATGGAGTGACATAGGAGAGATTTATTTGCATAAGGCTTCTTTTGCTCACCATAAAATTTCCGAGTTTCACCCGTGCTGTCATTAAACTAATAGTTTGTCGTCTCTTCTTTGTTTAAATGAGCAGCTTTCCAGTATAGAATATACCATCATTTGTGGATTAATTCATCTGTTGTTGGCTACATGGACGTTCTCAAGTGTTGAATTATGAGTAAATATGCCATGAACATTCTTGTACAAATTTTGTCAACAAGTATTTTCATTTCTCATGAGCAAATACCTAATCATTGTAATGTGCCAAAAGAGAAAGGATAAAAACACAGGAAATGTCCATGAGGATAAAAAGTGATTGGAGGAGGCAAATATAGAAGGATATAAACAATTTATTTCTGCCTTGTTCTAATTGAGTCGATGTCAAAATAAATAATATGGAATTTTTTTTTTTACAAAAAATAATCTAAAAATAGACTGAATAATAAGGAAATGTATTAAATAGACTATCATAACTCTCTAGTTCTATTCATCATGAATTTTAGAAAACTGGCCCTTGTGTTGTGGCCAGCAGATAGTGTAATGTCGATGCTGCTGGACTCCCACGGAGTTGAACGCGATTCCAGGGCCAGACACAGCAGCTTAAACTCGCAGCAGGCCCGTGTGCGCACATGCCCCATACCTGAGAGAAGCACAGAGGAGAAGGGATTGTGGCACGGCCACCTCCATGGGGGGTGGTGGTGGTGGTGGTTCTCACTTTCTGTCTCTCTTGCAAGCACATGTGCCCTATAGCAAATATCTCTAAAAAACCTATATTGTTATTTGTGAATTCACAGGCGAGGAAGTAGGAGAATGAATGAGTAACAGGCACGTGAATTGTTAAAATTGCACTTTAAAAATTATGCTTTAGGCGGGGTGTGTGTGTATTCACCACAATCAATAGAACATACTAGATAAAAATATATGGAGTATATTTCATATTTTTTCCCATTAGTAATAACAGGGACTCTCCAGGTATTTAAGTTTAATGAAAAAATGCTTATAAATTAATTTTGTATTTCTTCGAATAATATCTGTAAATCATAAACATTTTATACATTGTCAAGCCTCACATCAAATATGTTTATAAAAAGCCTCAAGTGAGATCACAAATCACATCTGAAAATACCTGCAGTTGCTAAAAATAGAGAGAGCTAAATCTGTATGTCATTTAATTTTACATTGTAATGACTTGAGATTGGATGAGGATGCTCTGCTAATAAATTTGTTTGACTATGAACCTTGAATACATGAAAGGAATTCAAATGGAGTTAAAGTTCAAGTGAATTTGGTGCAAGAAACTGTTGGAAATTCATGCATTTTTTTCATAATATGCATTTTCCATGAACCTTCTGAAGACCCCTCCTAGATGAATTGCTACCTGGGTGTCACGTGGTTAATGTCAGGAAGACACTTAATTTCTTCTTCCCACTCTCACAAAGGCAGGGTATGTTTGTGTGGATCTTCTGAAATAAGCACACGTTGTTCTGACATTAGGAAGAGACCAAAGAATCACGCAGGGTAGGGACACATGCCTGTGGACTGTAAGTGTGCAGTGGTATGTAGATTCCAGAGCTGAACAGGGAGGACGGGTTTTAATTCCAATGTAATAAATGATACTAACTGATCCACATGTGTTTTCAGTGATTGGAGTTGGGTTTGATGTGTGAGTCTGTTGTGTAGAATGGGAGTTCTTTATTGATAAAGCTCTTATCCTAAACAAAACAAAATAAAACAAAACAACAAAAATCATACCCCGAATAGCACACACAGCAGGAATAGGTGACGGAGGTGTGCAGAGCCTGCCCACGAACCTTGGGCTGCATGGGTACACACCCCAGCTCACCAACAGAATCAAATCAGAGATTCCTATTTCCTTTTTAGCAATATCACGCTGGGAGGGAAAACCACACTTGCAAGTCATGGATAATGTGTCCAGGGAGGAAGAAAAAATATCCTCCCATAATATACGAAAACCAAAGTTTGAAAGAGAAGAGAAAATGAATGGCACTGAGCAAGGGAACAAAATACATTCAACAGTCAGGAGATAGACTCAAAAGGGGTCAAATGCAAGTGGCAGACCCAACTCCAGGTACAGAGCAGGCAGGGACAGCAGGCATTTCTTTGGCAACAATTTATTTTTTGAACAATTTCTGAGAAACAATGGAAGAGCCCATCTTCTTATGCAGGTGCTAGTGTTTTTTCCAACAACTGCCTTCTCCCTCTGTCCCCTAATTAGAAGGCCCCTTGTGGGTCCCCCAAACATGTCAGATACACGGGAGTGACTGAAGTTCTCAGTGTAGAGTACTCGATCTGACAGCAGAGATGAAAGTCCACACACTTGTGTAAGAGGAAAATAGGTGACAAATACACCTCGAGGGACATTTGTGGGGGTGGAGGGAAGAGTGCTGTCTCCCTGAGGAGGAACCTGCCTTTGGGGAGGCGGCAGGGATAACGTTCGATCAAGCCACGTGTAGGATAGACATGAAATGAGTAAATGGCACCTCGTGGATGGAATTACACAACTTAGGAGGAGATGATAGAGAAGATTTGCTTGAAAAGTGGACATTGTTGTCAAATCTAGAATTTGTAGAATTCATAGGCTTCCCGATGAGGGTGCTCAATAACAAACAAAGAGAAGGTGGCCCATGAAACCAACGTGTGCCCAGAGTGGAAAGAAAAACGAAAGCGGGTCTGTCTGGTGAGGCCCAGAGAAGGAGTCATCTTGGAGATTCCTCAAAAATCTACAACTAGAACTTCCATATAACCCAGCAATCCCACTCCTTGGTATCTACCCAAAGGACAGAAGAATTCTTAATCGGAAAAATGTTTGCACATCAATATTTATTGCAGCATTATTCACAATTGCTAAGACGTGGAACCAACCCCAATGCCCATGAGCAGACGAATGGATTGAAAAACTGTGGCACACATACTCTATGGAATACTCCTCAGCCATAAAAAAACAACAAGACCCTGGCTTTTGACAGAAAGTGGATGAATATGGAAAATTTACTGCTGAGTGAAGCAAGTCAGGCTACGAAGGAGGGACATTATATGTCTCCACTTAATATATACCGAATGTCCACACTCTATGACCGAAACTGAATGACTAAAGGATATAGAAACACACTAGATGGTTGTGAATACCAGATACAGAGTGGGAAGAGGGAGGGTGAAGGAATAGAGTCTGAGGAAGGACATTGGGAGAAAAATAGAGAGGCATAGCATTAATGGGACAAAGACATGGGGTATTATCTGTGGAAGATAACTTCATAGTATTATCAACTGGACTGGGGAGAAATGTACGCATGTTGGAATATTCACTTTGCAAGCTGAATAATGTGATTGAATGTATTAAAAAACTTGAAATAAAATAGAAATTGTAATTGCAAACCTCCCTTTAAGCCAGGAGGTGGTGCAGTGGTAAAATGCACCATGTTGTGTGACCGGCAGAAGGCACAATGGTTACATCCCTTGACTCCCACGTAGTCAACCACGGTTCAAGTTCTGGGCCCTGAACTTGAACTTAAAACGCACACTGGATGTGTGTGTGTGTGTGTGTGTGTGTGTGTGTGCTCAAAATCCCACGAGAAGACTAGAGGAAAAGGGATTGCTGTGTGCCCATCCCCCACGGAGGTGCTTTCTTACTTTCTGTCCATGTCTCTTCAGCGAGCACATATGCCCTAGAGCAAAATTCTCTCTCTCTCTAAAAAGAAAAGAAAAGAAAAGAAAAGAAAAGAAAAGAAAAGAAAAGAAAAGAAAAGCACCGTTTGTGAGGCAGACTCCCACGGGGAGGTCCCTGGCTCATGTCCAGAGACGCCCGAGTGTGCCAGGTGCATGTTCCCGACCCTGGGCTGCCTGAGGCTGGGGATGGTTCTCAGCACGACTACCCTGCTGGGGGTGCTTTGTCTCTCTCTTTTTCTCTCTCTCATGGAAAGAATAATAAATAAACTTTAAAAATAGAATAAAATGCTAAAAGCCTCCCTTCCAGATAAAGAAGACGTTAGCGGGACCTTGAACACACGTGCACTTTTCCTGCTGACTCAGAGACGACGCGGGGCGGGCTCCGCGGCTGTGAGGGAGTGTGGGCTGCGGGACCTCTGGGAGGAGAACAGGTCCCGGGAGCAGCCCTCGGCAAAGCAGCTGAACGGGGCACGGGCCCTGGGGACAGCAAGAACACGTTCCCTTTGAATTTCCCAAGGCAGATGTCAACGCGAAGGGCACAATCTCTGTCTTGAAGAGAGGGTCGTAGGTTTCCCAGAAAATCACGAAGCACGCATCTTGAAAACACAGAGGTAAAACTGGCCAGGAGCCCGACAGAGAAAACCAGAGACAGTAGGAAATCGAGACAGAGAGGAGAGTATGAACTTTCTTTGGCAAGTTTCCTGCAGAGAGGCAGGTCCATGGTTCAGGGCCTCCTGGACGGGGCACGGCTGCAGCTCAGCACTAGCTTGCTAAGAACACAAGGGACATTACACAAAATGAAGGCACTTTATATACCACATCCACCCGCTCTTGCCATTCCAGACTGACCCACGGCCATTCGCAGAACCGCTCTCCTCTCTCTCTGGGAACGTGGCATTCGGGCACAGTGTCTTTTGTGACAATGAGTCCACCAGAGCACGTGTGGGAACCACCACGGCGGTCAATGGAGCTGGGAGACTCAGAGCGAACACCAGGGCGGGCTGCAGGTGGCAGGGGTTGCCCACCGCTGGCCCGCTGCACTTGGTCTGCTCGCACATCAGTAGATCGAAATCGGTAAAAACAGAAGGACTTAAGAATTACTTATATAATTATTACTATAATTCTTACTATTTTATTTGCTAAAGGGCATGTGTGCTCACTAGAGAGAGAGACAGAGACAGAGAGAGAGAAAGTGAGAAAGCAAGCCCCAGCATACGACTGATTATTCACAGAAGAAACTCACGTAGCATTATCCTTACTGCTGAATCTCGCTGTCACTGTCACCACTACTTTGCCAACAATAAAGTCACCCTTTTCATTCTACATTAATTGTAATGAATCTGCTGATTTGGCATATGGTTATTAGTTTCAACCTCGTAGGAATAAATCACATTAGAAATGAATATTTTAAAGTAATTTTTCTGAATGATATTTCTTTTCATATATGTCCCTTATTTCATATAATGTGCTGAATCATCATTTCAATAATTGTCATATCCTGTTCATTCTTTTTCCTAATGAGAAAGACACAGTATGTGCATGGGGGGAAGAGAGAGGAAGAGAGAGACAGAGACGAGAGATGGAAAGGAGGAAGGGGGAGGGAGAGTGGAGGAGGGGAAGATGGGGGAGGGAGAGAGGGGGAGGGAGAAAGGAGGGGAGGGAGAGAGGAGGAGCGAGGAGGAGGGAAGATGGGGAGGGAGCGAGGGAGGGCGGTTATTTTGAAGGAGTCTTGGCACATCACGATCCTCCTGCACACCCTCCCAGTCAATGAGGCCCTCGGGCTGTGTGCACATGCCTGGCCTCCTGGCCTGTGCAGACTGGGCCAAGAACCGAGCCTGGGCCTCCCAGGAAGCCACAGCAACTGTGCAGTGGCGCCACCCTGCTTGCACCACCAGCTGAGCCTCCGCTAAATTTCACGCCTCTGAAACTCCTCGGGCTTGCTTTACACACGTGTACTAACATGCACGCACACACACTGCGGAGTCTCACCGGCTGGAATGCTGTTTCCCTGTAATGGTGTGTTAGCTTCATAAGTACACGCTTAATTCTAGCTATGCGCCACTGTTTCTATTTTACTTGTCTTCATTTATTTATTTTTTAAGATTTTTGCTATAGGGCGTATGTGCTCGCCGGAGAGAGACAGTGAGAGGGAAAGTAAGACATCACCCCCCAAGGGTGACTGCCAAGTGAAGGCCACACTGCAGTCCCTTCTCCTCCAAGCTCCTTCTGGGATTCTGAGCACACACATAAGCCCAGCGTAATTTTAAAGCAGTCAGGTCCAGGCCCCGAACCGTGGTTGGCCAGGTGGGAGCCCAGCACCGTAACCACCACACCACCCGCTGGCCCTTGCACGGCACTATGCGAAGTTCACAAACGTTCATGTGTTCGTGCTTTATAACGACCTTGCGGCTTAACAAACACGCCTCGTGGTCTGAGTTGATCCCAGGCAGAGCCGAACTTTCTGTGAGGGTCACGGCCACAGGTCAGCTCATGCCAGTGACACCCCGACTGTGTGCTCTTTGTGACATGTGGCACACAGGTTTCAGTTCTTTTCTTTACTGTATCTTTCTTCCTTTCAGGAATGTGTGCAGGAGCGCGAGAGCAGAAGTGGGAAAGAGGCGGAGTCCTGAGGCCGCGACCGCCCCAGCCTCCAGCCAGCCCCGAGCATGGGCCGGGGCATGTCAGCTCAGAAGGGAGGTCTCTGGACTCGAACCGGACGCCCTCCCACGGGGGCTGCCTCACATGGTGCCGTGTTAAGGCTGTGCCGTTGCTGGCCCTCACGTTCTTTAGCCACATAAAATATTTTAACCTTTATAAGTGCGTTAGGAAACTGAGACACACAGAGAAGTTGGCGCGCAGGCCTCAAAAGCAACTAGTGGTTAAAAAAAAAAAAAAAAAAAAAAAAAAGACAAGTAGAAAGAGAAAGAAGAAAGAGGAAGAAGAGGAGAAGATCCCAGAGGAGGGAGATTTGGGACCATTTGTGAAAATGCATCTAATCTCAAATATTGAGAAAAATCAAAGTCACATGAAATGAAATGACAATAGAGGAGATAATTTTGCTTCTTAATTATTTAACTCTACATTTCACCATTACTCCTTAGCCATACTTTAATAAAGCACCGAGCTTTTACCATGGGATTATCTATTATTACCTAATTTAGTCCCTCTTATTATTTATTTTTACATTGAGAAAATTTTTAACAAACTTCTGTTTGTTAGGCATAGTGACAAGTTGATTCATGTGTTATTTCATTTGTTAAGCTCGCAGATCAATTACATAATTTATTATCCCCATCACATAAATAAGAAAGTAACTCTCTAGTAGGCTAATTAAATAATCTGTCCATCAATTTATTGCTTGCATTGTCCTGAAACAAAATAAGTTCTTAGGATACCAAAGCTTCGATGTTGCCCACTGCAAGACAGGTTGATAAAATTCGAGTTACGGTATATGATGACCTTTTGTTTGTTTGTTTTGAAAACAAACTAGCCACTTTGTCTTAAGGATACAGCTATAATTGTGTGGAAGAGTTACTGGATTGAGATAACCCTGTCGAGCTTGCTCACTGTGCCGTTCACTCTCTGTGAACGACTCTAACTCCTTTAGCATACGATCATCACATTTTCAGACTCTACAGGAAAAGAGCAGGCAGGTCTTTTTCTAAATTGCTCTCATTTTTTAAACAGCACTTATGTTCTCCAAATGTCTTCAAGGTCAGTCCAAATCCCTCCCACTTAATCCTCGCTCCTTTTAATTTTGCCCTCAGAGGGCGTGAAGAGTACATCTTTGAACCGTTCCTCTTCACGTGCACACAGGTCTTTCTTACTGCTATGTAAAGATGTTTCCTTGTCCTTATTTCCCCCCCAAGTCTTATATTCCAACGTGTTCATCCACCTTGTGTCTCCATTTTTCATTTTTGATGGCAGAAACCCAAACGACAAAGTTACTCCACAAATGCCATATATGACATATGCGCGTGTTGGTTACCATGAACACACTGTTTACGTCGATCACAATAAACTTCAATAAATCATCTTCATCCTCATTTAAGTAGGTAAGTAGTAAGATAAAATGTTTTACATTAAAATACTGTTCAAAAGAATTTCTAAGAGGGTACAGTATGCAACCTGTTTTTGCAGGCTGCAACAGTGTTCTGCAAACCTGGTATTGAGATTAGAGGCAGGACCATTACAGACCATTGTACGTGAGCAGTCAGCAAACACTTTTGGTACACAGCCAGAAGGGAACATGGTAAACTCCCTAGGCCTGTGGTCGCCATCGGCACTGCTCAGGTCAGCTGTCAGATCGGAAAACAGCCATTGAAAACACAGCAGAAGCGTAGAGCTCCATCCCAGTAAGCCTGAAGGACCAGAACAGGTGGTTGTAGGGGGCTGATTGGACCCAGACCCCTAAACTAGTGATTCCTGACCTTGAAGAGAACACCCACTGATGGCTGTGGAAGAGAGAGAAGGAGCAGTCACTGGGAGTTCCGTGTGTGACGGGCTGAGCATGAAATGCCTGTTTAACATCTGGTTAGGGATGTGGAGAATGCCCATGGACAAAATACTGTGTAATTCATGAGATCTGACTGGATATAAATCTGATATCATTAGTATAAAAATGTGATCCAGTGCTGCAAGGAATGCAAGCAGCCGATCTCCCCCCCTTCAGTTCACTTTTACCAGGGAAAATAAAGAAGGCAAATTACTTGGTAAATCCCCCAACAATGCGTTAATGAGAGTCTCACCGAGGTGGGAAAGAAGCCCTGCAGTCGTGCAGAACCAGAAGACGTGGAAAGTTCACACAAGGGCTGACGTGCAGAGACGGAGTGGTGTGAAAGGATGCTGCGTGTGCACCTACCATCCATAGAACCTTGCAGTTATCAGTAAGGGCAACAGCTCAGGGAACACCCCGGGGTCAAGTGGAGGAATTTAAGGAACTTAATTCTGGTGGGCTGCAAAAGTTATATGTGTATGAAATAAGCAACAAGCAATATTGGAATCAGAAGTAGTGCTTTGAGCACAAGTTCAACTCATCCAGAAATTCCAGCGACTCGCCAAGGGTTGACAGATGGCTTGATAGATGATAGCAGTGAGTTACATAATCAGATGATAAGAGAATCAAAATTGGGACTTCTATAGGTGAACAGAAGGAAAGAGGTCTGAACAAACTAATTATGTGCAAAGAGGATTCCTATACCCAGGTCCAGAGGCTGAAGGGCTATGCCAAAAAAGCAATTACTGCAAAAATATGCAAGGGCCGTTTCTCTTAGGAGCAAGGAGCATGGAAAAGTCAGGGGAAGGGCTGAGAGGAGAACATTCTGCTGATGAGAGACTGTGAGTTCCAAAAGCCACAGTGAAAGACTAAGTGCTAGGATGCGAGAAAGTGGAAAGAAAGAAGGAGTATATGCACACACCAGAAAAACAAAATTAAAATATCTTATAATACTATTTTTGGTGATAATTTGGAGGAACAGATTTTAGCTTTGGAAAATAGCTAGATGTTATCAGGTAACCTAGAAATATTGGGTGGATGAGGTTCTTCAAAAAATTCTTGGAAATGCATATTATGAAAAAAATGATACTTGAATGTGAAAAATGTTTGCACCAGAATAAACCTGTGCTTTTATTCCATTTTCCATTAATTTTTTTAAGAATACATTTATACATAACTTGTGTGACAGCAGTTGTATTCCAAGTTGGGGTTTAGAAAGTCATGCACATGTTGGGGACCAGCATGTGGCTGGAGGCTGGCAGGTGGCATGGTGGTTAGGGGCACTGGACTCTCACATGGTTGATGCAGTTCAAGTCCCGGACCTGGTAGCTTCCTTTCTCACTTTATCTCTCTCTCTCTCTCTCTCTCTCTCCCCCACCCCCAGTCAAATTAAAGTAAATAAATAAAGTTAAATAAAATAATTCTTTAAAAAAAAGAAAAGAAAGAAAAGAAAAGAAAAGAAGAGAAAAGAAAAGTCACGCACATGTGTGCCAAGGGGCATGTGGAAAGGATACATAGCCAGCAGCCCCTACTGCAGTAGCTAAGTGGTTGGGTAGGGGGCCTGGACCCACATTTGAACAGGTTGTAGTTCAATCCAGGCCCCGGAGACTTGAAAAACATGCTAGGCACCTGTACGTGTGTACGCGCCCCCAATCCCGATGGGACAGAAGAACACAGGAACGAGGTTGCCATGGGAGCACGCCCAATAGCTGCCATTTTCTCCCTCTCTCTTTCTCTCTCTGTCTTTCGTACATACCCACTGACAAATTTTTAAAAATTAAAAACAAAAAGGATATATAGCCACATAGCCTGTAATTGACCCAGAGCAGACAACTGCCGTGTGTCTATCCAGGGCTAAAGGCTGGTCCTCTGTGCCTTGTTAGTGTCACAAAATGCTCAAGAACAGGTGGACTGCAGTCTACAGTCGGAACTGAGGAAAACAGCTAACCTGATATCCAGTGGGGAAAAGTCAGACAAAAATACGCATATTGTATACGGTGTCCACTTATGGAACATTAAACCTAGGGACGAAAAATCTGTGCAGCTTAGGGATACCTCGGTACTTGGTAAAAGTGTGATCAAGAATGAAAGCGACACCCAGAGAGGCAGAAAACTGACGGCTTCTCGCAGGAGCTGGGGCTGACAGTGAGGGCACCGGGGGCCCGCGGGCGTTGCCAGCAGTCCATCTCTTGACTTAATTGGCAATGACTTTTTCCGCAGTGCTCATTTCACTGTGACTGCTTCCCGTACTTTGTGTATGTGTGCCACTTTACAAGAACATTAAGCAAATAGAACAGGGCTGGAACGGGGAGACTGGCTTTTGCATCTTAACTTGGTACTCGATTTTGAGGTGACCTTGGTAATAGCATTTAATAGCGCTCAGCAGATGGCATTAGACTCTCTTACCATCTCATCTTCTCAGTCTCGAAGCCCTGCACGTAACTATAAGGTCTCCCCTCTCTTCTCACCCTCCTTTCACTCATCCACTCGAGGATTACCTGTTGGGCATCTTTAATTGCGAAGCATTATATTAGGCACCGCGTGTGAGGTGTGGTGTAAATACAGCTGGGCCTGGCAACATTCTAACAACGTGTATTTACACTCACATGCTGAACACGCCAGTGGCCCAACTGGGATCTGTCCGTCCTGGTGAGGGCCTGGGAGAAACAGAGAGGCCAGTGGAGAACGGGGCACCAGGAATGGGGGAGCCCCTTGCGCTGGGTCATTGGGTACCCAGGAGTTTGTTATCTGATTTCCTTAGCGATAGAGGAAGGAGGGAAAGGCAGGAAACAAGTAACCCAGGTGTTTATTCCCAAATAATGTGAAGTTTTTAACAATAGATCAGAAAACAAAATTGAGTCGAAGTGAAATGAAGTTTAGAAACCATTAAATGTTATTCCATTTTACAGATGAGTAAACTAAGCCCCAGAGACTCTCTGAAACTTGTTCAGATTTTAACAGATACTTTTCAACAGTGCCAGCAGGAACGAAACACAAGGAAATCAGAATATTGAACTTGCTTAATCACTTTTATACATTTTAGCAGAATTCATTTGCATATAAACAATGTGATAATTACATGATTCATATTTATTTATTAGAGTGGGTCCAGGAGGAATTATAAAAGGCAATGTTTTGCCAACCTAATTTCCAGACTGACAATTTTTTTTAAAAAAGCTTCTCCTTCAATTATTTAAATTAATGAGGTTTTACTCCATGTTCACAACTAACCTTCGAAGGAAATTTATGGATCGCCTCGCCTTAAAAATGGCTTTGGGCTTTCACGTCTTTGGATAAAATTACACCTTGAAATCATTCAAAGATGAAGAACTAAACTATCCCCTTGATTCCGCAGCAGGTGACTAACAGTCGCGGAACCCGAGCGCTGACCTGGGGGGACATGGGCGCTCTCCAGTCACTGACGTGAAGGTACGCGCTTCCACGTCCTGGGCGCTGACCTGTGCTGTCACCTGGCTGTCTGTCTCCTCTTCTTCCTCCCCTTCCCCCCTTCCCCTGTCCTTCCTCCTTCTCCTCCTTCTTTATGAGGAAATAAACACAAGTGAATATCGTTTTATGTATGAAATTCAAAAAAAGATGTAAAAGGATTATCATTTTTCTTTTCCTTTTTTACATTTACTTAATTTGTTTTTTTTTCTTTTTTTATAAAGATATTTGCTATAGGGCACATGTGCTTGCCAGAGAGACAGAGATACAGGAAGTCAGAAATCACCCCCCAGGGGGGATGGCCACGCCACAATCCCTTCTCCTCCATTTTCCTCTCAGGATCTTGGACACGCATGCACACGTGCCCAGTGTGAGTTTTAAACTGCTGACTCTGGGACTCGAACTGCAGTTGACTACATGGGAGTCCATCGACGTAACCATTATGCCAACTACTGGTCCCATCATTTCTCTTTCCTTTTGGGTGGGAGAAGAAGGACTTCAAAAACCCCAAACTAAACCAGAATTACTGAACAGAGTATTTGCCAGTGACGACGTTGTCTCACACAAATCAGAGAGTACGTGAATAATAGTAACTGCAAAGACGGAGTTTTCCTTTTTAGAGTTCATTTGCTTATTTTTTCCGAGAGAGAGAGAGAGAGAGAGAGAGAGAGAGAGAGAGAGAGAGAGAGAGAGAGAGAGAAGCGCCCCTCCCAGAATCTTCACACCACGGCCACTCGCAGCCTCAGCCAGTCCCTGGTCAGGCCGTGTGTGTGTGTGTGTGGCCGGCATGCTTGGGGAGGACTCAGGCCCCACTGGGGGGGCCTCGGCGTCGCTTCTGGGCCAGCACTGCCCCCTCTGTGTTTGTTTTACATTTCAGGCAAGAGCACGGGGTAGAAGGGCTGGCCTTGGCCAATCCTGTGAGCCCGGGATGGCGCGCTTTGTGTGTTTTCCCGCTGATTGTCCGCTCTCTCCTTCTTAGGTCCAAAGCTGACTTGTCCTGCCCCGAACACCTTCATCACCCGTGACCATGACCAAGCAGACATGAAGAGAGAGAGCTCATCTGAAGCTGTTCCCCAGGAAGCGCTTCGCAAATTCCCTGCAGGATGTGGAGTAGGATGGTGCTGGGTGCTGGGTCTCCGCTGTGAGCAGGCTGTGACCGTGTAGGACGGTGCTGGGTGCTAGGTCTCCGCTGTGAGCAGGCTGTGACCGTGTAGGACGATGCTGGGTGCTGGGTCTCCGCTGTGAGCAGGCTGTGACCATGTAGGACGGTGCTGGGTGCTGGGTCTCCGCTGTGAGCAGGCTGTGACCGTGTAGGACGGTGCTGGGTGCTGGGTCTCCGCTCTGAGCAGGCTGTGACCGTGTAGGACGGTGCTGGGTGCTGGGTCTCCTCTCTGAGCAGGCTGTGACCGTCAGCTGCTGCCACAGGGCCCTGTCTGAGTCGCACTGACCAGCAGGGAGGCGGGCAGCGCAGGAGCGGCACTGCAGAGAGCACAGTGAACTCGCTCACCTGTCGCTCCATCGCGGAGATGTCGGTGTGGCTTCCTCCCGGGGCAGTGGCCCAGGGCTGCATCGACACCGTGCGAAGTGCTTGTCGGGGTTACAGTGGAGCCCCTGGCACCCTTCCCCACCGCGGTCGGTGTAACGAGACAAGGCCACGTGAGGAAAGAGCCCTTTCCCTCTGAGCCTCCTGTGCCTATGAGCTCAGAGCGTGGGGCCTGGCAGTGGTGCACCCAAAGCGCCATGCTCTGTGGGATGGACCCACGGGAGGCCCAGTTCCCGTCGGAGGCTTCCCTGAGCACACCAGTCCTGTGTGCGCCGTGACCTGGGGCTGGTGGGGACTCCAGGCGGCCTGTGGTGCCAGACCCTGTAGGGTGTTGTGTCTCTTTGTCTCTGTCTCTGTCTTTCTCACTCATGGGAGAAATAACTTTTAAATTTTTAAATTATTGTGTTGGCAACAACTGCAATAGTTTGTCATTGGTGCAGATGAGACGTCTTCAAGAAGTTCACGAACAACGCATTTTATAAAAAAACTACGTGTGGAGGGAAGACAGAGCCCATGAAACTATTTACATCAGGTTTTCCATCTGCAAAGAGAAAATAAGAAAACAAGCAAACAAACAAACCAACAGAGAAGGAAAAATAAAGATACACGATGACCTTCTATCTGTTAAAACAAAACCAACTACGTGTGGATTTTATAATATTTTCACCAAAATAAACTGTTTATTCTATTTTTCCCTCAAACTTGTTGAAGTCTCTTCGTGTTTTTACAGGCATTGCACTTGTCAGTTAATTGATCTTTACAACAACCCAAGGTGGTAGAAACTATCGTTAACCCATTTTACAGATGAACTGAGTCAAACAGGCGTCAGTGCCAGTCTAAGCCCGTGTTGGCAACCAAATCCCAACCACCCAGCCAAGGATAACACGCGTTGCAAAGGCGAGTGAGCAGCCTCTGTGTCCCCCCTGAGCGTGGACCGCTGTCCCATGTCAGTTACATGTTCGAGCAAAAGGAAACAGCTCGAAAACCTACAGAAATGCTCCTCTCTCAGGGCTTGCTGGAGTCTGCTGTTCACGTGAGGGCTTATATGGAGGACTATATTGGCGACACAGTAGGACTATTATTTTTTAATGGCAATAGCAGTGTGGGCATAGATGGTGTTTTTCAAAAACATGCTTCGTGGGCTTGTGGGAAACGGAGGATGCAATAACCTCTTTGGCAGCACTTGGGGAACAGCGGCCCGCACTGCGCAGACTGTGCTCCAGGCAGAGGTCTCCTCGCTTTCACGGGTGGACTCACGCGTAGCCGCAGAGACCATGGGATGGACGGTCACTCTGCTCGCTCCGCTAAGGTGACCCTCTGGAAGGTGCCTGTGCGCCTCGACATGTAACCAAGCGGGCGATGCCTACCGGGCGGTCTGGCCAGAGACTGGATCCTCATCCTTTGCACCAGGTGGCTTCAGCCGGGCCGGATGTGGTTTCTGGGCCCATCGCTGCTCAACAATCACCTGGCACAGGCCTCCCCCTCGGACAGGAGACACGCACGGTGCGTTGGCCTCAGGATGGGGGTGCATACACAGTTCCAGGTAATTCTCTACACCGAGACGTAGTCCACGTGAGTGTTGCAGAGGACAACACCCTTAACCTGACGAGAGCGAGTTTCAGGACGATCCTGCCGGGGGCTGCGAGGGTCAGAGAGAGCCGATATTTCTTTTTCGGAGGAGCAGAATTGTAAATTCGATCACCTCTGTGATGTAACTGGGTATTAGTCCATTTCAACCAGGATCTTGGAGGAGTGTGTGACGCATTCACTTTCAGCAATTGTGACAAGAGTGGGGATAACTGACGGGTGCCGGCATTTACCCCACTACGTTAAAAGCACGTTTCTCGGTCCAGCCGACGGCGAGGCTGCTGTCCACCCCCCCCCCCCCCCGCGTCTCTCAGCTGTGTGTGTCTCCATTCACTATGGAATTATTTCGAGCTTGCTGCATGCTTCTGTCCATCAGGAAGTTCTCGCCATTAGCTCCCTACACTGGAGGTAATGAGGGAGGACTGTGCTGTCACCTGCTGTGAGGGGCAGGTGCCACTGCCCAGCCACTGAATGACCCACATCTCTGCAAATAAAACTTAATTTGGAGTAGATTAGTAATATTGAAGAAGTCAGTGGACTCACTTCCCTTCTTCATGTTGGAGGATGGAAGAGTCTAAGGGCATTCCCTTAACTACGTTGTCATACTCGCGCATGGCAAGCTTCTCTGGGAAACACTGGGCTGTGAGAAACTTCCAGTTATGACACAGAAACTGCACTGTTAAACAGGACTGCTCTTGTCTTCCTGTGACATCTTTACCGACCATAACCTTGGCCCACCACTTCCACACTTCACAAGCAGCTCCTCTGGGCCTGCGTTTGACTAAGTGACCTCGCACTGTCCTCGCATGCCCCATGCACATGCTCAGCATGGCCGTTAGCAGGAGATATTGCGTAACTCAAGTGAGGCCAGAGTGGTTTCATGATTCTGATTTCTGTTTTGCAAACTCACTAGTAATCAACCTACTCAAAGCTTTCAGCTTTGTTTTCTAAAAGAGGTCCAAGAAATAGAACTACCCATGTTATTTTTTTGTTCTATTCTGTCATCATGCACATTTTTAAAAATTTACTTTTTATTTTTATTTAATTTGCTATAGGTCACATACACTCACCAAACACACACACACACACACACACACACACACACACAGAGTAAGAAAACAAGCCCTGCGTCCAGGACTCAAGCTGCAGTCAGCCATGTGGGAGTCCAGCCCCCTTAACCAGCATGCCACCTGCTGGTCCTCCCAGTTCATTTTTTAATACCTTATTCTATAGACCATAAGTTTATTCAAATAAGTTACTTTAATATGTCTCACTGAGATCTAGTCTTCTTATTAAAGCAATTTACAGATTCAGGCCGCAAACAAGCATATTGGCTTTGGCTTCAGAGAACGTTACTGCGGGTGTCATGACACACTTCTGTGATCAAGCCTGCGTTAGCTCCAGGTCCACGGCCTTCTCACTGCCACGGGGCCACGTGGAGCGAGGGAACCGTGGGCAGGCATGACTGCGCACAGAACCTGCAAGTCATTGCCAGGATGCGTGATTGTTCATTTAGCCTTCTCGGCTTGCTTCTGAGGTGGTTTTATTAAACAAGGAATAAAGAGGCAGAGGTGTGAGGGACCTGAATGGAAGCACACTCACAGGCTGAGCAGGAATGTGCTGTCGGGAATGCAGCGTGTCACAAAATAATGAGGTGAAAACATTTTGCCTGTGGGTCTCACAGCAAATATAATGGTCCTGATTGGGCTGAATCAATAAACCCCGTATGTGACCAGCGAGCAGACAATCTTCCACAAACACAAAGATTTTCTTTTTATTTGCCCTGCTTTTCTCCATTACAGGGAGTTGGAAGGGATCTATGTCCCTGACATGGACTGGAACACTGACCTGACAACCGGATGTGGCAGGGGAGGCAGAATGGGGTTACTCCAACTGCCCTGTCTCCTCGGGGTCTATGGCCATGTCCGCGTTAGCACAGAACCTGGACGTGGGGACAGCGCCCAGCCCTGCCGTCAGTAGGTAGGCAGCATCTTACACGCGGTCTTGGCATACAAAGGTTTCCTTTTCCTGTGGTTGCATATATTTATGTTAAAGGGTAAGGCTGAAAATCACCCTCTTCCTATATTTGTGCTAAACGGTGCCACCACATGCGGAGATGGCCTGGACTCTGTGTCCCCGGTCACGCGTACCACTCAGCCACCTAGATGCTGGGAGTGCCAGGTGCGATTTAAGAAAACCATCGATCCTGGGGTGTTTTATCACACGGAGGACGTGTGCTGGGTCTGCCGTGAACACGGCCACATCCCGCGTCCCAGCAGGAGCGCAGGAGTGGCCCTGGGTGAGGTGCTCTCTGAGAGTAAGCTGAACTGAAGGAAGAATGAGGGCGGAGGCCCGGCGTGTTCTCCTCCCACCAATGCTATTAGTCACCTGGACGGCGCGGACAAAACTGTCAGGCCCTCAAGTTTCCTCAGTCTGACTTTGACAGAGCAGAGAAATAGAGGCATGGTATTCGTTACTCACAGCCACGACGCCTCTTCCACACGCATTTCTCGGAACCGGAGAGTCTGTGTCTATGTCTTCCTTCTCCTCTCAGTCCGTAAAGTTGTATGGGTAGAAAATCACCATAGCATAAAGTGATTTCTGATTAGGGAAACGGAAGGGGTTTCTTTGGCCAGGATGACTAGTAATAACAGAGTATTCAGGAGACAACCTCCCGTTATGTAGCCACGGTATAAATGACACGCAGGAAGAAAATGCAAAATTTCAGGCACTCTCATAGATCTGAAAGGCTCAGATGCGCTATTTAAGAGTAACTGTCTCCAAGATCATGACTCTAAAATCAAATAAAAGGAGCTTGCTGTCCATTTAAAAAGCTGCTTTCGGATCCATGGCTCCCTTCTCACCTGCAGGGCGAGAAGGTCTGTCTGTCCTGGCCAGCACAGGGCTGGTGAGGACGGACGTGCCCAGGTGCTCTGGGGGCCCCTCTAGGGCTAGACACCGATCTGGCATACGGTCAGAGTCCTTAGGGACCAGCTGCTGCACACCTGCTTAGACTCCTGTAGGAACACTTCTCCTTCCACAGATTTATTATTATGATATACACGCTCTAAGATTACGACAGACTAACCACCTTCATGCTCAGCGTTTTGTTACTTCTTCAGGGAGGAAGGAGTAGACCCAGCTATATTTTAGGACATAAGTTCCTGCTGTTACAGGCATTTCGTCTTGGGGTCAGCAAGTGGCATAGCAGTTAAGGTGCTGGACTCCCATGTGGTTGACTACAGTTTGAGTCCCAGACTCAGCAGCTTGGAACATGCTGGGTACATGTGCATGCCCGGCCAACATCCTGAGAAGAGAATGGAGGAGAAGGGATTGCAGTGTGACCATCCCTCCTGGGGGTGATTACTCCCTTTCTGTCTCTCTGCTTCTCTCTGTCTCTTTGGTGAGCACATGCACCTTATAGCAAAAATCTCTAAAGAAAAAGAAATGTCTCCTTGGCATAAGACAAGCATTTTTAGTAGTAAAAAAGGTGTTTTTCTTTTAAAGAATGATGAGAGAACTGAAAGATCTCTCTCCCGTTCTGGGAATTTGAGTGTGTGAAGCTGCTCAGAGAACCTCCTCTGACTATACCCCATGGAATGAGGGTAAAGTGAACCACACGAGAAGAAAGTTGACTAGTCAACTTACTATATCATAAGAAACTGGCAACGTCTGCCTTCTTCACAATAACCAATAGCCCATACAGTGTAATTTTAAATTCCACAGCAAAATATGAGTCAGAACACCTGCACTCAGGAGTCTGCACTGTCCAGGGGAGCAGGATTGCCTATGGAGTTTAGTAATGGGGAGATCCTAATTCATAGCCCTGGGTCACACACACACACACACACACACACATGTGCACACATGTGCACACACACACACACACACACACATGCACACACATGATTAATAGACTTTTTTAGAATAGTTTTAATCACAGAAAAATTGAGTAAGCGGGGCCAGCAGGTGGTGTGGTGGTTAAGGAACTAGACTACCACATGGCTAAAAGTGGTTCAAGTCCCAGGCCTGGCAGCTTGAAACTCATGCCGGGCATGTGTGTGAGTGTGCATGCCCAAATCCCGGAGGAGAGTGGAGGAAAAGGGGTTGCAGTGTGGTCATCCCCTCTGGGAGTGATTTTTCAGTTTCTCTCTCACTATTTCTCTCTGTCTCTTTCTGACAAGCACACTCACTCTATAACAAAAAGCTTTAAAAAAAGAAAGAAAGAAAGAAAGAAAGAAAGAAAGAAAGACAGACAAATTGGACCGAGAGTACAGAGAACTCTCACAACCCCTCTCGCTACATGTTCTTTTATTAACATCCAGCCTCAGTGTAGCTCATTCACTGCCACTAAAGAACCAGTATTGACACATTCTTCATCACTAAGCCCAGTGCTTGCTTTAGAGTTCACTGGTGCACTTTCTGCCGGTTTTGATAAATGCACAATGGCGTGTGTGCACCTTACAGTGTGACGGAAGTACTCGCGGTGCCCCGAGCCTCACCCGTGCTGGGTACTCACCTCCCTCCCCCTGCCCGCGCCCTGCCTGCGCCCTGCCCACGCCCTGCACCCCTGCGTGCCCGGCCATCTGACTCTCACGTTTCCCCTTTCCCAGAATGGCGTGTGCCAGGAAGGATACAAACATGTACTTTTAAGATGCTCCGGGGGACCCTGATTTTATTTCCCCACCCTAAATCTTAGCAGTTTGAATGTATTTTCTATTTTAATTTTACTTTCATCTATAACCATATTAACTTAATGTTAAAACTTGAATCACTTACTGTTCAGAAACTTTGGTTGATGATACCCTCCAAAATATGAATTTCATGAGGGAGGTAAGAAAAACACCAAGCTATTCATAAGTAAAAGCTACGTCTCTGCCGTGTGCATTGCCCTGCAGAGGAAAAGGATTGGACATGGGGGCACTAACTCGAGGGAGGAGCGATGCACTGAAGATGGCCTGTCTGAGCTGGCTGGATCCATAGTAAGAGCCAGAGGGTGAGAAGCGTCTGGGGGGAGCAAAGAAAGCCGACAACTAATAACAGTCGTTCTCCTTTCCTCGGCCAATTGTTAACTGAGCACTCATCTTTAATGCTGAGTAGCACGCATAGTTCAAGAACAAGCACATGACTGTGGACTAGGCCAACACTGTGTGAAAACGCGGTAGGTAATAGTGAAACCTCCCCTACTGTAATCCTTACTGGTTTTGCCACCCCACCCCTCTTCCCATCTTTTTATCACATTTTATTGTAACCAGCATGTAGTCATCTTGATAGAAAGCAGTGCAATGCTCCACTACGCGTGTACAATCTAGTGATGAAAATCAGGGCAGCTGTCATCGACCCAAAAGCATTCGGAAGGGTCCAGTGTAGGGTACAGACTTGGGGGGGGGTGAGGCACGTCGCCTGTTACCCGTGACACATACGACTCCCGGCATTTAATGGTACGGGTAAGCATATGACATAAAAGCCCAGTATTTAATATTAAGTAAAGGCGTGGTCTCACCCCCATGAGATGACTGTCATAACCCGACAGAAGACAGTCAGGTCCCTCCACTCCTGTTTCTGTACCGGCCAGCTCTGTCCTTCCACACCTCGACGGCTCAGAGGGTTTCCCATCGCGGTGCCTGCCTCACCGGCTGCTGGCCCTCCGGCTTCCCACGTCACCGCCCCACGCTGCAGAATTCCTAACGTACAAGCGTACAAAGGCGGCATCTAGACCCTTAGAAGAAGCGCCTCCAGCAGTTCATTTTAAAAAGACATCATACGGGCATTATGAAAAGGTTTCTTTTGGATGAAAATGGCCAGAAAAGTCATAGCCTCATCGTTGAATATCGTTTTCTTTGAAGCTGAGGGGGACGGGGAAACATCCCTGCCAGCTTCGTGCAGCGTCCCAGGAGGAAGCACAGCTCTGCTCAAGTCCTGTCCGTGGAGGAGGAAAGAGGCCGACAGCAGCCTGGAACGTTTGCCCACTAGAGAAGGTCGCCTCCACGTATAACGTCGGCAACAGATCTTGGTGGGTCAACGCCTGGTCCCTGCTTCACCCCCAGCCCCCGACGATGCCGACCAAATTAAAAATGTCCCTTTGATCTTTCTCTATCTCCACTGATCGAAAACCAGAGAACTGCGATAAAGAGATCTTTGACCCAGAAGGGATGCCACACCCTATCTGGGGAGTTTCCCCCTCGATTCCCTCTGAACAGGCATCGGGGAAAATCAGTGTGCTCACAAACCACGTAGCTCCAGCACAGCAAGAACGATTTTCCTGTGTGCCCTGGCAACACGTGAGCGTACATACAATCATCAGAACAGCAGGCCAAGGGCATGTGTGAGTGTGCACGTGCGGACTGTCAAGAACTTGGGATTTAGGTGACTTTTCTGTGAGTATGCAAAATATGCAAAATGCCAGTCAAGTGATATTAACTGCTACCCCGAGAGCGTTTCTCTGGTCTATTGGATGACATCCATATAGAAAATAAGTCTCTTTCACTAGAATTAAACTACACAAATGGACCTGTTTCAAAAAACGTTTTGTTCATGAATATTTTCATAATTCTGTATTTAAATAAGTTGCCCATATTCTAGAAGCTCCAAGTAGAGTTTGTGTTTCTTCATAATTAGTTTAATTTTATAAATTACCCTGCTTTTTTCTGCTTTTTAAAAATTTTTTTGCCATGGGGCATGTGTACTTGCTGGAAAGAGACAGAGAGAGAGAAAGTGAGAAATTATCCCCCAGGGTGGATGGCTACACCACAGTCCCTTCTCCTTCTCCATTGTCCTCAGGATTCTGAGCACACACACACACACACACACACACGTGCCCTGCACGATTTTCGAGCTGCCGGGTTGTGGTCAGCTATGTGGGAGTCCAGCACCTTAACCACCACACCATCTGCTGGCCCTATATCCCTTTTCTGCAATTATCTAATTACGTCATTATCATCTGTAGGTGAATACATTATAGGCCATGTAGAGTGCAGTGCCAAGCGGAAGCTCCCACTCAGCCCTGCTCAGCAGGGGTTCAGCCTCCTGCGCCTGCATCCTGCCGGGAGCTGCAGGAACACTGGGCACCAGGCGGGCCCACGCCTGTTCCTCGCACTCCGTCCTCAGGCTCGGCCCGCCTCGGCGTTGCTCCAGACAGATACACACACAACTGTAATTTTCCAGAAAAAGTAGTCTAGCTTTCGATGTGCTTTTCAGTTCCTGTCTAATTGTTTTTATTTTGTTTTCTGGAATATGACTCAATCACAGAAGGGAGTTTTTTCATCACTCTCTTCTCTCTTCTACCAAGATACCTTTACATTAGAAGTTTCCATACAAGGGATTTCCCAAAAGCTCACAAAAGACGCATATTATGAAAAACCTATGCATGGATTTCAATTTTTTTGAAATAACCAAAATAAATTCACACTTTAATTCCACTTTTCCTTGAATGTTTGACACATCCTCCTACCTTTCCGTGCATTTATTTTTTTTTTAAGTTCTGTAGACCCTGAATTTCCCTCCACTCTCTTTCCACTAGGAAATTATAGAGCATCACTTTGGACGGGCTCTGTTTTAGGACTTTGCTCCCACAAAGTAACAACAGCAGCCCTGAATCTGTTGCTATGACTACAGCACTCCCGGCAGTCCTGACAACAATGAAGACCATCGCAGTGATGAAAGCCCCGCTCAGCTCCCCATCGGTCTCCAGCCTCTTTAACAGAACATTTGCTGTCCCGACAGAGTGATCAAAACTGACAGACAGACACTGTCGAGAGACTTTTTAGGTTTTGGAGGAAATGCCGATCGCAGTCTGAGGGTCCCTAACTCCCTTCCAGGATGCTCTTACTCGAAATTTCTCCAGCTTGAGTGAGGAAATGTGAGGGAACAGGTCCTCCGCTTTCCGAATAATTTCAGCATAGCACTTCTTTTCCCATCACATAAGGACCTAATGTTGTTAGCTATCTGCCCTGTTACTTATTTAACATAAACAATTGTTTTTTTTTAGAAAAAATTCTGACAATACTGGCCTCGTTTACTTTGCAGCCTCTATGAGTTGCTGTGTCGTCTGATTTTAGCTCTGAATATCAACTTGGATTTACTACATTTTACTGCCCCTACTGTGTACTTGCTGGCCTCAGAGGAGAAACGGCATCCCCAGTTTAAAAATTAGAGAAGGAGTGAATAGACGTGACCGTTAGACGACATGTAAGAGATCTATGCAAGGACATAATCGATGCCATCAGTCATGAAAAAGAACCACGCCACAGCAGGATGGCACCTCGCCCCCATTGGGTGACTGTACTCAAACACCATGTGCTGGTGAGACTGAGAAGGGACTGGAGACCAGAGCCCATGTGTGGGGTGACGAGCATGCAGAAGGGGCCCAGCGGCTCCTTGGTAAGGTAGGCTTGGAATTCCCATAGGACAGCATCTTCCATCCTAAGTATATTTAAAAACAGGTGTTCAAACCAAACACGTACACAGATGTGGATAGCAGCACTGGGTATAAAAGCCAAGATGGAGACGACTTACACATGTGTCAGCTGATGAAGGGACGCACGTGTTCGCACCATCAGACAGAATACCACGCAGCCCGACGAGACCTTTGGCTCCAATACTGGAAGTTTTACTTTAATGAAAATATGGGGCCCCAAAAGACCACGTGTTGAAGGAGTCGGTTTATAGAAATAACCGGTTTATAGAATGGGCAAGTCCATATAGAGAAATCAGATAAGTGGTTGCCTGGACTCTGGAAGAGGGAAGGATAGAGTTTTCTGAGTTTTTGTTGTTGTTGTTTTTAAGTCTGTCTATTTCTTGAGGGAAGGCCTCCCAGGAGTACCTGCTGCTGCAGCCTACCCTTGGCCAGCCCCATCATAAATGCATGCATGTCCAGAGCACGCGGAGTATTTGCACCCCCACCCCCCACCCGCGTTTTCTTTTTTAAGAAAGATTTTTACTACAGGGGCTGTGTACTGATTAGAGAGACAGAGACAGAGAGACAGAAAGCGAGAAATCAACCACCCAAGGGCATGGCCATGCCACAATCCCTTCTCCTCCATGCTCCTCTGGAGATCTTGGGCAGGCACCCACGCACAGGCATCCACATATGTTTTAAGCCACCAGGTCCAGGACTCAAACACTGGTCAAGGACGGAGTCCAGCATGGTAGCCAGTACGCCACCTGCTGGTCCCCCAGTGTTCTCTTAGCAAGCCCAGAACCTTCGTGGGAGCCAGCCTCGTGGGCCTCTGCTTCACTGCTGTGCTGACATCCAGACCCTGAAGGTGACCTAAGGGCGGGTGACGCCGGCCTGCTGGTATTAGAGGTGACAGGTGCGCAGCCTGTGAGCAGGCTCCATGGCGTGTACCGCAGACTCCAAAACCTGACACAGGGAGTCGTAGGTGGGTGGGTGTTTTCACCATTGTCACAATGACAGGGTTTAAACAGGAGCCAGCACGCCACTGAAAGCACCCGCGTGGGTTCTCTGGAGGGTCAATGTGGTCCTGAGCTACGAGTGCCACCACATCGTCAACGTCACCGTGTCCACCCGCAGTCGTGTTGGGTGACTTTGAAAGATCGCACGGCAAAACGGTAATTCAATGAAAATCTTTAATTTTAAAAATCAGATGGGCATCAAATTTGGGGAATTTTAAATGACAATTGTGGGGGCATATTTTTCTTAAAATGGTCATTTTTTTTCTGTAATATAAATCATACTTCTGTGTTATGGGCCGGCTCTTGCCAAATTCTGTTGCTTAGAAATGTGACACTGTTTATTTCTGGGTCAAGTCAATTGTGAGTAATTTTCACCTGGGGAAGCATCATAGGGTCATTATTAGATATTTGTGTTTTATATATATATATATGTGGTATATTTATTGGGTAGTTTTTGATATGTGCAGAATTGTTTTAAAAAACAGCAAACATTCCCTGGACGGTAGGCACTGAGAGAAGAAATGCTTACAGAGTTCACAGGGTCTTACTCTGTCTCTACCAGGCAGGAGGGCGTAAGCACTAGAGTTTCGCATATATATATATATGGTGTAGAGGGGCCATATAAGGTATGAGTTGGGAAAATAAAAACTTCAGTGACATATTTGTAGAACGTTATAATTTTAAATCAATTTCTTTTCTTTTCATTCTTAAATGAAAGTAGTATTACAATATCTTTAATTTATAAAAAGCCCTTACCCTTTAAATACGAAATGAAAAAAAAATAGTTGCCTTGGAAACCGAAGAAGTTCACAGCATTCTGAATGCATTATTAACCTATTATCACACAGCTGTGTGTCAGTTTTATGATACACAGCTTAGATAAAAAGGTAGTTGATTTCATGGTTGTATTGTTGCTCCTGTGTAGTATGGTATAAAGTATTTTATATAAAATATAATACCATACAGAGTATTCTGACATGAAATTTTTATAACCTTTGCAATGTACTTGAAATTCTTTTATCCTCTATTAGAATTTACCTGACAAAAACAGTATACATAGTTAGGCATATTATTTATCATATTTGTATGCATTTTACTATCATTTTTGCATGAAAATATATTCTACCTATTTTTTAAAGTTTTTTTTTTATTTTCCTGCATTAAAATATCTTAATTTTCTTCTTTATCATGGCCAGAGAGCACATTCATTTGCCAGAGAGAGACAGAGAGACAAGAGACAGACAGAGACGCCCACAGCGGGGCATGGTCACCTGGCAGTGCCTCCTCCAGCTCTCCATCCTGTTGGGCACACACACACACCCAGCATGATTTTTATTTTTTTGAGAGGTTTTCGCTATAGGGTGCATGCACTCGCCAGACAGACAGAGAGAGACATAGAGACAGAAAGCGAGAAATCACCCCCCAGGGGGGATGGCCACGCCGCAATCCCTTTTCCTCCATTCTCCTCTCGGGATCTTGGGCACGCACGCACACGCGCCTGGCGTGAGTTTTAAGTCACCGGGTCTGGGACGCGAACCACGGTTGACTACGTGGGAGTCCAGCGACATAGCCATTACGCTAACTGCTGGTTCCCAACCCAGCATGATTTTTCAAGCTGCCCAAGATGAGATTCCAACTGTGGGCAGCCATGTGGCAGCTGCTCCTTAAGCACCGGTTATGAAGCCTGCCCTAAGTTTTAATTATATTAAAAGATACACAGTTGCCACCACCGTGGCTTTTCCTGCCACAATGAACAGTCAGCATGTCCTCACTGAGCATAAGAACATACATGACTGTAACATGACTCCTTGCTGGCCCTCTGACTTAGTTGGGATTAATTGCATTCGTTAGTCACCCACTACCTGGAACTGCAGTTGCAGGCAAGAAAAAAAGGCTACTTTTCTCTCAAGTACAAGAAGTCTTCACACAGTAAGTCCAGAACTGCGCTGGTGTTTCCGGTTAGAGACCTAGATACATTCATTCTTTCCTCAGCTGCTCATGACATTTATTTCTAAAATAACATCTTTGACTCAGATGGTGCCCTTTCCACGGCTCCAGACACCATCTGAGCCAAACGCTACATGAAATAGAACCACAGCCTTTTAGCGTATTACACACAAAAACAAATCTTCAGTGAAAGGTAGAACTAAGTGTGAAAGGTGTAACTCTACCCCACACAGTAATGAGTTACTTAATCATGTTCGCTTAATCAGAAGAAGATCTAGAGACCGCAGACGATCAAGATGCTCACACGGCTGGCGTGTGCCGTGGACGGTACACTTCTGCAGACACTCCACACGGAGGAGCCCGAGGCTCCAGACACCTGACCAATTCAAAGCAAATGGGCAAAATTGTTTTGTCTTTAAATGCCAACATAATTCTGATTTAACAGCTGTAGGAGAGATGGGTCATTCTTACACATTTTGGAGGAGAACAATATATCTCTGTTATTTGTAAATGGAATATTTAGGAGGTAGAATATTCATGATGCCATGGGAATTTATAACTATAATATGATATGCTAATATTTAGGGAACGAGATTAATCTTGAGGAAATAATCATTATTCTTTATTTCCAAATGATTTCAGTAAGTACCAAGTACAGATTTTTAGCATTGTTTTTATTCCAATTTTTCCTTTTTGGTCATTTGATAGTTTCAACACAATTTGGTGTTAATCCGAGTCTGTGCTCAAATTTTAGTTAGCTGCACTACTATGATTGCTGCGTTGAAAGTATTTAATAATTGATATTAGATACTATACATAGTATGCGTATTATAGTCAGTAATTTCAATTCACAGATATTTAATGATAATAACTCAATATAAGGAATTAGAAAGCTACTGATTTTCTGGAAAAGCTGATTAAAATAATTCTTAAATTGCAACAAATGCTTTTACCATGCTGTTCATATGCTTTACTGAGTTGTAATTTACCTGAAATAAAATTACCCTATTCTAAGTGTTTGTTCAAATAAACGTGCAAAATGGTACATATTTACAATCAAATTTAAAATAGTCATCATTCAGAAAGTATTTTCTTAGTGCAAACCAAACTATCCATTCGTATGTATATTAGAAGATATATTCATAATAATGTGCATCTAAAATACATTTTATTCGCTTATATCTTTGTTTGCCTCAGATGAGCTCTCTCATAGAATCTTCTCTATTGCAAGAACTCTATACATTTCAAATTTTTCTTTGAGGGAGCTTGAGGGTGTATAGAAACATTTTTGTTTTTCTACAGAGTAGGAACATCTTGCATTATTTTGTTAAGAACTGGGGATTCCAGGGGAAGAAAACGTCTTAGGAAGTTGATTTCTATCGATGGACATGCTAAGCAAACTCCAGACAGACTGGCTTAACTTCAAAAATGTGCGTACACCGTGGAAGGAGATCAAGAACCGGGACCGTGGAGACATCACTCCGGGATGTGCCTGGACCGTAGGGACATGCACTCGCTTCCCAAACTGGCGTGTGGTCAGGACTGTCTCCATCCTGCATCCAACAGCAAGCTGCTCGCTGTCCCGGAGGGGAAGATGGAGCCGCATCTTTCTAACACACGTGGCCCCAGGGGATGCATTGTCCTGGACTCCCCTTCTAAGATGCGGACTTGGGATTTCCGTTTGGGGAACACGGGATTCCGTCTTGTTTCCCTGTGGTGATACCGAGTGTCTGGAGTGCCCAGAGTCGTTATTTGTTTTAAATAGACAGTGATAACCTTTCTCTGAGCCCAGCGCCTCACGGACACCTGAAGGGTAAGCTTACTTAGGATGATTATTAAAAACCCAAAATATATTCAAAGGTCAAAACTCCATTTGAGGAGAAAGGCATGGGTAATTCTCTATCAGATTTTAAATAAGTCACATCCTAGTTTTGTCCAATTGTGTGAGAAATGATAGAATTAAAACTAGGTTTGAATAGATTCCTGCTCTGCTGTTGAACGTAACTAAGATCAGGTTATTCCTACTAAGAAAAACATAAATATGAACAAACTGCACTAGGAAAAGGCCTTTCTGCTTCTGCAGAGCCCAACTGCAGTTTGAGGAAGGAATCTCAGAGGTGACGGAATCTCTCGAGCCCTGCAGGTGCTCCCGCCCCGCCTGCACACTGCCCGCGCTGTCCTGCTCACTAGCGCCACGTCTGGGAAACCACAGGCCTGCCCTGTGCCGCAGCGCTGCTGGGCGTCCAGGGCTCCAGGGCTCGGGGACCGCCTGCCCCTGTGCGGACTGCAGAGAGGTGCTGCCGAAGCGGCCGGCTCCAACGACTGCTGAGACCGACGGCAAGGGCAATGTCTGAACGGGTTCATGAAACACTTTCCTGTGTTGCACCTGCTGTTTGACAGCACATCGCTCATTGTCCCACAGGACTTCGAAAATGGAAGTCAATTCAATTGGATTGAACTTTTTCTCTTTTGTAACGTTTATCTGTTTCTTCCATGAGAGAGAGACAGGTACCCTCTGCAGGCTCTCAGCACTGGGACCCATCCCAGTCCTCTCCAGCCCAGTCACGGGCCACACAGCTCCCCTGTGCTCACGAGGGTCCTCCCGGGACCCTCCCATCTGGGTCCAGCGACCTCACAGCCACACGCGTGCCTGGCCCGAGAGCGAACCCTTTTGGAATGAAGCACATGGGGTATCTGACGTTGAACTGTGATCGTCGCGATGATATAAAAGCCATAACAAATACACAGGGGGTGACTGGTCCACTGGCCGTGGGGATATGTCCTCTGTCCACGCAGGCAGGTCACGGTGCATTTCATCCCAACTCCACGATGCAGTCTGCCCTACGTGAGTGTTCTCTGCTGTCACCTTCGGCTGTCTCTTTTCTGGATGGAAAGACTCAGGCGATTGGTTGGCCTTCCTTTCATAATTAACAGATCACAAGAGTTAAGAAAAGCAAAGTGAGAGACAAGGAAAACTCTGCAGAGTCCATGCGAAGGTCAGCATGTGGTCGTTTCCGAAGGCCAGCCCCTCCTGCTCTTCCTCCGTCCACTCCTCCACCTACTTCTTTGGCCTCTTTATCTTCAAATTGTATTCATGGTATTTTTCACTGGAAACTTCTGTTGCTAAATTGCCTTAAGTAATACGTATCCTGCAACCAAAACAGCACAGTGTTCTGCATAGCTTACCTAGCGTTTTACATGGCAACTGGCATTTTCATTTTTCGAAATTCAAAGCCCATTTATTAATTTATTCATTAAATATAAATGTATTGAATACTATTACGTGTGAGGCACAGGTTATATTCTGAAAACACAGCAATAAAGAAAAGAAATTGACCACTTCAACTTCTAAACTATCAGGCATAGCTAACATAGAATGTAATTTGGACCAAAATTAGGAAGATTGCTGCAGATTAAACTTTTCCAGACTTTGAAATAAATAGAAAGTCTGGGGAGATCCAAAGAGAAGCAACTTTTTAGACAAGAGCAAACATAAACTTCTCTGTGGGAAATGAGGGACGTGGCCATCTCCTAGATTCGGTTGTCACGTACGACAGGAATACTTCGAAAACTACTGCGTGACAGAGCAAGGTGCAACGAGGCAGTGAACATTTAAAAATAATTTTAAAAAAAAGAAATAAAGAAAAAAGTACTCTGAAGGGGCCGATAGGTGGCATAGTGATTAAAACTCTGGACTCCCACATGGCTGACCACAGTTCGAGTCCCACACCAGGTGGCTTGAAACTCACACATGTGTGTGCGTGCCCAAAATCCCAAGAGGAGAATGGAGGAGAAGGGCCTGCAGCACGGCCGTCTCCCCTGTGGGGGTGATTTCTTGCTGTCTCTCTGTCTCTCTGGAGAGTGAACGTGCCGTATAGCTAAAGTCTCTGCAAACGGAAATAAAAAGTACTCTGAACGCAGAGTTGCCCAGCACCGCCTGGGCTCCCTGTTCGGGGCGGAGTCCAGGGGTGTGAGCAGCTACGGAGGACATGGGGCCGTTTGCTAGAGCCCGTTGCCCCTGCTGGCTGAGCACAGACGGACAGAGGCAGGAGGAGGCTCTTAGTCCTGACCCAGCGACCCGATGAAAACAGACCCGTCGAGCGGAGGAGGCAGAAATGCCAACTACCGAGTTATACCAATGAGAGCTGTGTCTTTTTCATTTTTTTTTTAAGAGAGCGATTTTTGCTACAGGATGTGTGTGCTTGCTGTAGAGACAGGAAGTGAGAAATCACCCCCCTGGGGGGATGACCACACCGCAATCCCTTCTCCTCACGCATCATCTGAAACTTCTCTTACCGTCATTTTACTGGGGTGTCAGAGAGAAAAATTAAATTCTGTGTTCTTTTCCATGTTCACATGGAAGTTTTACTACTGGAATAAAATGCCATTGCCCACACATACATTTAATTTTTCAGATCCCCCTGTTTCTGAACATAAATATAATTAAACACGATAGAAAATAGCTTCTGACATGTGCTGCTATTTCTACAATATTCAAAATACTAAATTTTGCTTCACTTGGGTACATAGAATTTAATACAGTAGGCAGAGGACTCCTTCCTCTATAACATTAAATAATAAACTTACTTTAGAGGATTTTCCACCATGAAAACAATCCTCTCATATCCACCTGCAACTGCTTGATTTAATACCACCATGTGCACCCGCCCGTCCTAGAGAACGTGTTTGACTTTACTGATTAGGCGTGGTACCGGGCATGCACGCGCGTTTGCCAAGTGAATTTCTGCTTCCTTTTATGTTGTTCACTTACATTATGCATGCCCCATTTTTCTCTATAATACTTGATTCAACTTAGAAAATTACTTTTTAGAATCTTTCTATTTTTTTGCTGGAGCATGGAAAAAAAGACAAAAGCAAAATTTTACAATAAAAAAAATATAGACTTTTAAAAGTTTTTGGTTAATTTACCTTGACCTTCATTTTATGTAGGAAAGACAGTTTACAGAAAAGCAAATAAAAGTTTCTAAAAATACATTGCCTACTAAAGTGTACTATAATTTGAAGCATATATACCAGAAATGGCAAAAGACAAAGAAAAGTGTGAGGATTTGTGAATGAGAAGCAGCTTCAGGTGGACAGCGGGGTCCCAATCTCGAGTTCATTTGTGTCCACACCTCACGTACGTGCACTTGGATCATTTATATAATAAAAGCAGAAGTGGCCAAAAAATAATAAAAATAAACCCATTTAAATAACAATGACGGGGCCAGCAGGTAGAAGGCATTAGACTCTCACAAGGCCAACCAGAGTTTGAGGCCAAGGCCTGGCAGGTTAAAAATCACACTAAACACACGTGCACACATGCCTAAAAGCCAGAGAAGGGAATGGAGGAGAAGGGATTTCGGCATGGCCCTCCCCCCCGGGGAGGGAGTTCTTGCTTTCCCTCTCTCTCTCTCCGGTGAGCACACACACTCTTTGATAAAATACATAAATAAATAAATATCTAAAAAAATGGTAACACTGCTAAAAATAGCATATAGCAGGAAGAGCACACAGAATTGAAATGTTTCACATCACACAGTACAGGAGTAAAGAAATTACTCATTCATGTTGAACATCTATGTTTCAAAGTTGGATACAGTAATCAATACGTAAAAAGTTTTAAAATGCTTCATTCTCAATCATGAAAAGGAGAGAAATAGGGAATAGAGAAACGCAGAGCAAACCAAATCACAATGTGGTAGGTTTAAACCAGAATAGATCTTTGCACTAAATATTCTCATGAGAGTGCCAACCAACGGAACATAAAGGGAGTCAGGGCAAGGTATGAAGTTACATTTTAAGTATAAAGGAGAATGTTGAAAGTCAACAGAAAACCAGAGTCATGTATACACAGACACTGAAACTGTCCCTGAGTAAGGGACACCAAAGAGACGTGACAACTGAACGCAAAACATGACACTGGGTATGTTTCTACTATCAAAGACACTTGCAAAACAACTTATAAAATCTTAGAACTGTAAATGAGACAATGTTTGTGTTCATGGTTAATGACACTTGGGAACATAGGTGTATACCTTGTTTTCAGGAAAGAATTAGGTATAAATGGGCATCTTGCACTTTTTTCAGTTAGGAAAAAACAGATGCATGTGTTGTTTTTTGTTCATTATTTTGAAATATTTTATGACTTTTCTGTAAGTAAGAAATCATATAAAATTTCAAAAATAAAGCCAAAATATGAAAACATTTGCTCGATATGACTATTTTATATTCTTTAACTAAATTACCATTTTTTTGTGAAGAGAATTTCACTATCCAATATATCAAATAATTCCCAGAATCAGACATCACAAAAAATGCATCCTTTGTCTATATATTGATTTTTATGTCTATTCACTTTTTGAACACCTGAATCTGGCATCAAGGAAGTAATTCTGGTTATTGATCCTAATAACTGAACCAAAGGCAAGGTCCACTTTTTGTAGTCTCATATTGAAAGTCAGAGAGATCAAATGGTTGCTTTAAGTACTTTGACTACTTCAGACTTGTTTCCCATTCCTATTTAGTGATGAATAAAACCCATAAGAAAAACTATTTAACAAGTTCTGAAGGAGATACTGTAATAAGAAATCGATTTCAGCTTTTATTTTATAAAAGTGACAATATAACCTCCAATCCCATAGTATTATTCTAATTGACTTCTATTTGATGATATAAATCAACTATTATTTTCTCATCCTGGATAAAATATATCTCTATTTGATTTTCTTTCTGATGTTTTGACAGCAAAGGTTGGTATATTGATTCAAGATAAAAGATCTGAGAACAAGATTTTAAGAAGAAAACAGAGGTAAAGTCAATTTACTATGAGGATTTCTGCACAATGGATGTTGTCAATATAGAAAAGCTGATAAGAGAATTAGTTACCATATTCTCTTGTTTAAAGGAGAACAGTGATATGAAAATAGATTACGAGCTTTTTCTTTGCAAAACTTTCAATCTACCTAATTATCAATAAAGTTATAGGAAGGGGAACCAGTAGTTAGCGTAATGGCTATGTCGCTGGACTCCCACATAGTTGACCGCAGTTCGAGTCCCGGACCCGGTGGCTTAAAACTCACGCCGGGTGCGTGTGCATGCGTGCCCAAGATCCCGAGAGGAGAATAGAGGAGAAGGGATTGCGGCGTGACCATCCCCCCTGGGGGGTGATTTCTCGCTTTCTGTCTCTATGTCTCTCTCTGTCTGTCTGGCGAGCGCACGCGCCCTATAGCAAAAAAATCTCTCCAAAAAAAAAAAAAGCTATAAGAAGGGCTATGTTAATCAGAAATATTTATCTCTCAGGCATATCAGTTAATATTGATAAGTTTAGAAAACAATATTACGAAATATATACTATATTAGTAATGTGCATATCTTTTATTTTTGTAACTTAGGTTTCAAATTTATACTTATTTCTCAAAAGACATTTTGGCAACTGGAATTCAAAAAGTATACTAAATTACAGCAAGTAGTGAAAGAACAGAGAGAATGCTAATAGTTCATCTCATTTACTTATGCAGAAAACATTAAAAGAAAATGATTGATGTGCCTTGCAAAAAAATTTTGAATACATTTTTCCTTCTGTGTAAATATATATTGATTTATTTTGAAATTTTTTTCATATATCAATATACAACTGAAGACTAGTCTGAATAAAATATTTTCATTTTGTGTAATCTTATTCATGAAACTTTACTTATTTTAAAGTCAATTATTTCAATAATTTGAACACAATTCAAGGCATATAGATCTATTTTTTAGAGAATTATTTAATTTAATTTATTTATTATTTTTGCTACAGGGCATGTGTACTCACCAGAGACAAAGAGAGAGGAGAAAGTGAGAAAGCAAGTCACCAGGTCCAGGACTTGAACCATAGTCAGCCATGTGGGAATCCAGCTGTCTTAATCACCACACCACCTGCTGGCCTGGCATATAACTCTTTAAACAAATATATAGGTGTGTGGTTGATAAAGGAGGAAATCATGGCTGATACTGAAAGAGTTGATCTTATTATAAAATGGGCTTAATTATTGTTTACTTAACAGCAGCTCTATGATATGGGTGTTAGTAGCCATGGCAGTAGTTGCTGGTAGGCGCATAAGTGAAAGAGCAACTGGTATCTGATTTCCTGATATAACATTATATTGAATAAAATGAACTAGACTTAAACATGTTTTTAGAGAATTTTGCTATAGAGAGAGACAGAAAATGAGAAATCCCCTCCCCCCCCCAGGGGAGAGGACCACACCACAGTCCCTTCTGCTCCATTCTCACCTTGGGATTTGGGGCACGCATGCACATGCGTCTGTCATGAGTTTTAAGCCACAGGACTGAAACCGCAGTCAACTACGCGGCAGTCCAGCGAGGTAACCATTACGCCACGCTGGTCCCATCTTACTATGTTCTGTCATAGGCTTGCCCGTTAGAGTCATTGTGCCATGTTCTTGATTCATTTCTATTGATTAATGAAAGCATGACTGTATCTAATATGTAGATTAATATCTGTGCGGTTGGTCAAATAAACAGTAGGCTCCCATCACATACTATGGAATGAGAAAGACTGCTGCTTCAGTTTACAAATCCTTATTTACATATAAGAAAATGTTACACGTGTGCAGGTTGACATGCGTGAGATGTTGAAGAAGGAGATTAAACTGAAGTTTGTGCTCTCCATTCGTTCTCATATCGATTTTGTGTACGGGAAGTCCCTGAACTTTTCAGTTATATTACTAGTTCCCAGTCATTGCAGAGTGCCAAGGGCATCTTGTTCTCTCCTCCTTGTTCTCTCTGTACATCTGCGTGAAGCGACCATTTAAAACTGGCTGCACGTAAGATAGGTAGACATCCTAACTGGATCTAGGCCCCCACACTCCAAATTCAACAACTACGGCAGACAGGGGCAGCACAAGGCCGTGTGAGGTGGACCCACATGGGAGCTCCGGGACACACTGGCCCATGTGTGCCTATTTCTGGGGCTGCCTGAAGCCGGGATGGATTATGGCGCCAAGAGCCCATTGGGGGTGCTGTCTCTCGGTCTTCCTGTATTTCTCACTTACAAGAAAAAAAGAAAGAAACTGAACAAATATAATCAACAGAAATAAACTTGGGCTTTGTATAAATCATACATAAGACTTCTCTTTGTTTTCTGAGCCTACTGATCCCTGTTACTTTTTTCTTAAAGTTGAGTAAAATGACTTTTACAAAAAAGTTTTCTTAGAAGTTTCTTATTTGGCACGCGCGCTATTCTTAGAACATTTAATAGTTTCTTCAGAGTCTATTCCTCCAGTCAGTATCTTTTGTTCATCACTTTTTACACAAACTTTACTATTCTGACTTATCTCATCCTATCAGGAAAGTGGTGTCTAATTTGAACCAAGTAGGAGCTGGGTAGAGAATGAGAAAAATGGTTCAGATCTAGAACTGGATAGGAAAACTGAAAGTAAGCAAAATAACTCAAAGTTGGGATGTTTTTCAAATACTCATTTTTGCATTTCTTTCTTCAAGCAGTAGTTTTAATAATGCAAAAAGTTCAGTCAAGGAAAGATTTTGTTAGTAAAAAAAATTATTTAGAAAATAAGGTATATTGTTATTGTATAGTTTTTTAAAGCTACAAAAGCTTTTCAGAGTACTAAATTTAATTTTGTGTATTATATGATGCTAACTAAAGGAAATATTACACACATGTTCTAATTAATGAGGAAAAATGGAAAGTAACTGTTTCTTGGCTATCTATACTGATCCCGCTAGGGTAACTAAAATTACTTCTCAATGAATTATAAATCTGAAATCCTTCAAAGAGAACAGGACATCACAACAGAGTAATAACTAGAAAGCAGAATGAAGACCCTAGATTGGTCTATCAGTTCTACAAAACCTATGTCTTAAACCAGCAATGGAGTACGCTTGGCCCCAATAGACTCGATTTCCAGAATTCCAGAGCACCCTAAGGAGCTATTAAATTGAAGGCTCAGGTGGACATTAAAATGGGAGGATCTGCACCAGCAGACGGTGTGGTGGTTAAGGTGCTGGATTCCCACATGGCCAACCATGGTTCGAGTCCTGGCACTAGCAACTTGCTTTCTCACTTTCTCTCTCTTTCAGGAGTGCATGTGCCCTATAACAAACAATAAGCATAACAATAATAAAATCAAATAATTATTTAAAAGGGAATGGAAGGCCTTGAAGTTAAAGTTGAAGTGTAATAGAGAGAATTGTGGGGAAAGGGATCCAGGCGTGGGGATGGAGGTGCTCACAGAAACCTCCTGAATTCTGATCGGGGTTGCCTTCATGTCGCAGCAGGGCACAGCTTCCAACGCTCCAACTCATGCCTCGTGCAAGTTACACTCCAGTGTGTAAGTCATTTTTAAAGACGGTGGCTGGTTATGTTTATGAACTACTTTTGCACATAAAAATTAATAAAATTCATTTTGAGGTCGTGCCATGAATGTCTGAACCTTGAAGTGCTTTTGATCATCTGAATGCCTGAAACAGAGTAAAGTTCACAAAAGCAGACGTACACGTGAAAGCAGACTAGAAAAGCAGACCACAAAGCTGTCCTTTTTTTTTTTTTTTTTTTTTAAGTTCATTTCTTGGGCAGGATACACCCCAACAGGGTCTTCATGAGGGTTTCGATTCCCTCTCGAGTTACAGACACCCGAGCTGCGTGGTCACCGGCTGTGGGAAAGTGCTGGGTGCGCGCCGTCTGTGCCCACCGCAGCCGCGGCCAGGCTGGGACACGGAACACTTCCCTGGGGCTCCTTCTCTGCCTTGAGGTGACATGCGAATATACAATTCATGCCTGGTTGTGGTGCTTTGGGCTGGCGGTTGGACATCACATTGGCTTGGATATGATGATTAGCTCATGAAGTCTGGGCTGCTCTTCGGGGAGAAAAGTTGAAATCATCACTGTACGCAGGTGTTGCCTAAGACTAAATAAAAATGTGAGGGGCCGATAGAGTGTCATTCTGTAACACACTCACGATTCCCGAGCCCACCTTAGCTTGGGCTCACACGAGGCTGAGAAACTGTCTGAAGACGGGAGAGTGATGTCTGCTGATTAGTAAAGGTAGGATTCTTATGGACACAACTGTCTTTTCCACCATGACAGGGATCTCAAGCATTTCCAGTTGGGTTTAGTTTTAACTCTCCTTTCTCCTGTTTGTATAGTATTGCTATAATAAGCCTCTTGCTCTATGTGATAGGCTATTTATTGTAAATAGTTTAGTTTTGGATTTCTACATCACACATGTTCTTGATTGTTCATAAGCATAAAGAATATATGAAACTGTCAGACCTGTAAAATTTAGTAAAGCTTAGCTACCAAGCTTATTTTATTCAGGGCTTAAATAATTGTTTATTTGCTAGGCCCATGGGAACATATTTCAAGTACTGTAAGTTATAGAGACTACCTTTAATATTAGTATTTGAAACAGCTCTTTAATATTATTTTTATTTCATATGTTTCATTTAATTGAATTAGAGATTATGTCAATAATAATCAATAAAGCTGACAAGGTGATAGCTGTAAGCTTTAATTAACAATCCACCATTTTTCCAAGTATGTGATTAAAAACAGCTAAGAGGTTTACTCACTACCAGCGGCACCGAGTGTTCACGTCGCGACCGAGGAAGTGTGTCTGCGATGTATAAATAATCCATGGCATATTCGGAAAAGGCTTCTCCACTCTACCCATGACATTTTGGTTTCAAATACCAGCCTCCTTACGAACACCTACTATTTGCACATCACAGATTGCACTCAGAAATAAATGATGGCAGTGGTACCGATTTTGTAGACTTGAGCCGATCTGTGGTCGTCCCCGTGCTGCAAAAATGATCCAACAAACACAGTGAGCTTGACGTTTAGATCCTCTAAAGATAATTCTACCAGTGTTTGGTAGAAAGATTGAGATTCCCAGACTTGTGGAATTCTAAATATTTTTAAGAAATGAGAGGTTTCAGAGATCAGAGCAGCGGCGGCAGACGGGGGAGCGATCTTTTATGAGCAGGAGTGTCATCACTCAGAATCACTTTATCCCTTGTCACTTCTCCTGACACCTGTGAAGGCAGCTGACGGGGGACAGAGCCGCGGCGCCGACATCCACGCGGCTGTCATGACGAGAAGTCCTACCCCACAGCTGCTGACGAAAGAACCGAGCGTCATCACGTTAACTGAGAAGAGAATCTGACCGTGCCATCCAAGTGCAGGAATCCGCTGAGAAAGAAAATACCGTTAACCCGGAGGATCGATGCGCATGGAGAGGGAGAATAAGCGAAGTGCGCCTCGCTGATGGGACCGGCGGATGTTAGCACATGCAATCTTCGAATAATCTGAATAGTGTGTTCAGTCTCCGTGTCACAAATTTGATTTCATTTATATTTTCCAACTCCTCAAAGTGTATTACTCCCCCACAAAAAAAGAGGTTGTAGTTAGTGAAGACTTTTTATTTTTAAATGGAAAATGGTTATATATTTATGCACCTCAATTATCATTGGATATCTGCTTCGTGAACAAATGCAAAAATAAAAATGTGTGTTTAGAGAATGAATAAATGGTAAGATATTATATGAAACAATGTCATAATATTTTTTTATCTATTGTATTCCTTTAAGTCTTTAATTTGCTATATGATCTGTCTATGCTTTTTTTCTTCACTCTTTTGAAATGTGACTCTTCCCTATTAGAAATAACATTTCAGCAAATGCCTTCCATGAAGAAGAGAGCTCTATTATATAATTAACTATAAGATCATTTATGTAATGTGGAAAAATATGAGGTAATTACAATTCACATTATAAATACTACTCCATAGCAAATATATCTTTACGATTTATAGGTCCATGTGCAGGGCCAAGTCTAATTGCATACTACTGTCTTGGCTTAAATTATGGGGAAAAGGACTCCCACTCATACAACACTTCCTTCTGATCCGTACATTTAGCAGAATTTTGACTTACTGCAACTCCTTTATTGGAATGCTGAGATTTAAAATGCACGTAGTTATTTCATAACCCCAAATTGTGCATTTTCCCAACTGGAAATGCTGGTGGGGTTTGCGCTACCTGAACGCAATAGGTGCATTTCATTCTGTTTTTGTTTGATTTCTTTGTTTTTTTGTTTTTCCAAATACTCATCCTTCATCTCACACAGACATGATTCGACTTTGGGGACAAGCCTACCCAGTTTTCCTAATTTCTAAAATCATGACGGTGGCTTTGGGGCAGCCACATAATGTAAAGTGACGGGTTAGGAACAGTCCTGTCGCTCTTTCTTTCTCGTGAGAACACGTAGCGGACGGAAGGGGAGGGATTTAAGGTGCTTGCAGCTTGAGCCTTTCCCCTGCACCAGGTTGGAGTGATTTTGTATGACCACAGTTATCGAGTACTTCAAGGTAAAACATTAGAATAAAAAGTCTGTGACCCAACACTCACTAGAAAAGTAATTGTCAATATATTTTGCAGAGTGAAGTAGTTGGGCCTCTCAGGAGCACAGCAGACACACCACTCCCTGGAGGGTGACCCACGTGGGCTGGCTCCAGGGTCACATCCAGAGACCCGAGGGCACAGCTCAGGGTGCCCACGTCCCGGCATGGCTGAGCCCAGGGGGAATCGTGGCGTCGGGATTTTGTTGGGCATACTGTCTCTTCGTCTTTGTGTATATGTTTGTCTCTTGTGCTCATGAAAGAAATAGTCTGAAGTGTGAAATACTTCCCCAAGATCTGTAATTAAGCCTGCTACACTGTGAAAATACCATAATGAGTGATGAAAGCATGGAAGATGTTTGCTGTGACTCTTGGTGGAATGGCATTGTCACCTGTCATCTTTCAGTTTGGTGCCAGGAATTGGGATGCACGATAGATAAGAAATGTTTAGCCAACCTGCAGTGTGGTGTTTAAGGAGGCTGGGTCCCACCCAGGCCAATGCATGGTTTGAGTTCAGACCCAGAAGCATGGGAAACACACCCGCCGTGTGAGCACACTAGCCCAATATTCCACAGAGATGGAGAGATGGAGGGGAAGGGACGGCGGCACGACCATGTCCAGGGGGGTGCTTTCTCTCCTGCCCTCTCTGTCTGTCTTTCCCTCCCTGGTAAGTGCACATGGTTCCCAGCAAAATTAAAAACAAAAAAAAAAAGAAAAAGAAAAGAAAAGACTATTTAGTCGTAACAAGCCATGCCCTATTTTATTATTTTATATCTATTTCATATTTACCATTCATAAACATCTCATTAAACGATAGTATTCTCATGACCATATAATTAAGGGAAAGATCTCAGAGATGAAGTAAATTACTAAAGCATAAATGTCAGTATATGGAAACAGATATTGAAGCCTGAATCTTCCTACCCTGATACTTCTTTTCAGTTACGCTATGCGAGAGCCGTAATCATGTGCACTAACATTAAACACGCTAGCATGTGCACTGTTTGTTTATTTATTTATTTGCTTTTCATTGCCAAAGTATGCATGTGCTCACCAGAGAGAGACAGAGAACAAGAGGGAAGCGCCCCGGAAGGCCTGGCCACACTGCAAACGCTCCTACTTCTCCGCCCTGTCTGGGTTTGGGCACACATGCCCTTGCACGTGTTCCTGGCATGGTTTTCATCCCCCAGGGCCAGGGTGTCAAGGGCTATTGGCCGTGTGGGGTCTCAGCCCACAGAGCTGACCTTGTGCACTTCAGACTCTATTCACTTTGGGTTGTTAGTAGATTTTAATAGACAACTGCCTCCTTTTCTTCAGCTGGGCAGAATGCAAATATAAATATTTTGTTCATCCCGTGTGTCGGTGGATAAAAAGATGATAAAAAATGATGTTTGCCAAACGGGAGTGGGGACAGCTGTTTCACTGTCAAATTTATATATATATATATATATATATATATATATATATATATATATAAATTTGAGCCTGGCATAAGTTTCAAGCCACAGGGTCCCAGACTCACACCATGGTCAGCCATGTGGGAGCACAGCAACATAACTGCTATGCGATCTACTGGCCCAGAATTTCTTTTTTTTTTTTTGGAGTGGTTTTTGCTATAGGGCACGTGCACTCACCAGAAAGACAGAGAGAGACGGAGAGACAGAAAGTGAGAAATCACCCCCCAGGGGGGATGGCCACGCCACAATCCCTTCTCTTCCATTCTCCTCTCAGGATCTTGGGCATGCATGCACACACGCCCGGTGTGAGTTTAAGCCACAGGGTTCAGGACTTGAACCGCAGTTGGCTGCAGGGGAGTCCAGCAACATAGCCATTATGCCAACTGCTGGTCCCCAGAATTTCCTAAAACTGTGTATCTTGAGTGATTACCTTTCTCGTTCCCTTCTGAGACAGTCACACGTGTAGGCGTCTGGGTCACCTGATGGATCACATGTCCAATGTGGCCCCATCAGAAGTCACAGACAGAAATCCCACAGCCCCGTGAGCCCGCAGCCGCAGCAGGGTCAGAGCACACGGCATTACTTGCGTGTCTGTGGTGGTGAGGTGCAAAGCCGTTGTGCTGCTGGTCACACAGAAGCACAACACATACAACTGCGGAGCACACATGAACCTTGATAATGGCGTGAGGCTGTGTTACTGGTTTACGTATTTACTAAGAGCCATGCTGCTCCATAAGCAAATTATTGGCTTACCAAAATAAAAGTTCGTGTTCTTCAAAGTGCATGTCCAAGATCGTTTTGAATCAAATGGGAATATATTTTACTGTGTGGATTTTTAATCCCTGTTCCCAAGGCATGCATTATTGGGGTCCTTTACTTGACTGTCCCTTCTCACGTCTCTCTTCTCTGGTAGAAACATGGATATTTCCAGCGTTAAAACTTCCTGGCAGTGGGACCAGCAGTTAGCGTAATGGCTATGTTGCTGGACTCCCACGTAGTCGACCGCGGTTCGAGTCCCGGACCCGGTGGCTTAAACTCATGCCAGGCGCGTGTGCGTGCGTGCCCAAGATCCCGAGAGGAGAATGGAGGAGAAGGGATTGCGGCGTGGCCATCCCCCCTGGGGGGTGATTTCTCGCTTTCTATCTCTCTGTCTGTCTCTGTCTGTCTGACGAGCGCACGCGCCCTATAGCAAAAACCTCTCAAAAAAAAAACTTCCTGGCAGGTATTCATTTGCTGGGTTTTAATATGGATCGATACAGAATGGAAGGGTATGGGACAAGAGCCAACGCGCCATGCTTTAACTTCGCTAACTTAACCGTGAGCAGGCTACAAATACCAAAAGTGATTTTCTCTCAATAAAAGCATGTCCTTGTCTTGTAATGGATGCTTCCTTCTGAACCCCTGGTTCTGGCTCCGTGATGGATTAGAGCGATGTGCTTAGTATGTGGGTCTCACCGCTTTGGAATTCAGAGGATTCACGATGAATTTCATCAGAGACGGAATGATATTGGCGAACTGTCCATCCCTCAGCCTGAAGTCCATTTTAAAGGACGGGCTGTACATCCGGAACACCAGGAATTCGCCTGCGATTAAATTATTTAAACATTCTTGACTGTGCCGCGAGGTCTTCACTCTATGTGGATACAGCTTTAGGTCCTTATATCTGTGATATGTGTCATTATGTCACTTACTGGTTTCAGGCTCCAGGCACACCTCAGAGAGGTTGCAAGCACAGTTCCAGCACTTCCACTGGCAGCTACCACAAGAAAGTAACACGAGCTTTTTTGATTTACCAGTATCTGTAAAAGTAACGTTTACGCCGAACTCTGATTAAGTGTGTGGTAGCATTACATCAAAAAAATGTACATGCCTTAGTTTAAAAACTATATTGCTAAAACATGCCGTCACCTGAGTCTTCTGAAAGTCCCCCCATCTTCTTCTGGTGGGAGGTCTAATCTGGATGTCGATGCTGCTGATCGTTCAGGCTGTGGCTGAAGTTTAGGGTGGCTGTGACAACTTCTTAAAACAAAACAGAAATTTGCTGCATCAACTTACTCTCATGAGAAGTGTCTGTAACATGCCATGCTGCTCGATAGCATTTCATCCACAGCAGAACTTTTTCACAATTACAGTCAAGTAAGTTTATCAAGTAGGTGAGTACATTCTTTGTCCTTTCTTGTCATTGCAAGGGTCACAGCATATTCACTGGGAGTAGGTTTTATCTCAGGAGACCACTTTGCCCGTCCTCAGGACAAAACTCCTCCTCTGTCTAAGTTTTGTACCAGGATTGCAGCCACTCCGTCACATCCTCGGTCTCCACTCCTAACTCCAGTTCCCGGGCTCTCCCACCACATCTGCAGTTAAAGCCAACAGTGAGGTCGTCACGTCCTCACAGTCATCTATAGGGTTGGAAACAACTCCTTCCAAAATCCTGTTTGTGTTGACCTCCTTCCATGAATCACAGAAGTTCTAGAATGAACATTTTCTAGAAAGCTTTCTGTTGACTTAGCCCAGATTCAGCAGAGGAATCACTATCTATGGTGGCTACACCCTTATAAAATGTACTTTTTAAATACTAAGAGGCAGAAGTCGGAACTCTTTCTTGACCCGTGGGCTGCAGAGAGGCTGTTGTACTAGCAAGCATGAAAGCAACATGAATTCCTGTACATCGCCATTGGAATGCTTGAGTGACCGGCTGAATTGCTAAAGAGCAGTGACATTTTGAAAGGAATAATTTTTTCCCATTGATCTGTAGGTACCAAGAGTAGGCTTAAAATGTTCACTGGTCCATGCCGTGAACAGACCTTCTGTCAAACAGGCTTTCCTACATCTATAGAGCACAGGAAGATTAGATTTGCATGAAACTTAAGTTATCTAGAATTTTGGAAACGGTAAATGAGCTTAAAGTCCTGAACTTCACTAGCCCCTAATGAGCATCAGCCTGTTCTTCGAAGCACTGAGTTGCAAAATTGAATTCTCTAGCTGCGAAAGTCCTGTGTGTCCCCTTCTTCCTGTATAAGGCTACTTGGTCTATCGAACATCCATTGTCTTAGGTGTCTATGTTCTGCATGGCCTGAGCAGGACCGGGACACTTGCTGCAACTTCCACATCCGCACTTGCTTCTTGGCCTTGCGCTTTGATGTTATGGGGACAGCTGCTTTCCTTGAACTCCTTAAACCTCGTGAGCCAGACTGTGCTAGCTTCAAACGTCCTTCTACAGCTTCCTCGCCTCCCTCAGCCTTTATAGAATTGAAGAGAGTTAAAGTCTTGCTGTGGGGGAGGCTTTGGCTCAAAGCGATATTGTGACAGGTTTGACCTTCTTTCCAGACCACTAAAACTTTCTCCATAGTAACATCAAGGCTGTTTTGCTTTCTTATCATTTATGTGTTTATTGGAATAGTATGTTTAATTTCCCTTGAGGAACTTCCATTTGCATTCACAACTTGTCTAATTGTTTGGTGCAAGATACGTACCTTGTAGCCTATCTTACACCTTTCTCATTAAACTTAATCATTTCTAGCTTTTTATTTAAAATGAGAGATAGGTGATCCTTTTTTCACTTGAACACTTAGAGGTTATTATAGAGTTAATAATTTCAATATTGCTGTGTCTCAGGAAATTGGGAAGCCCAGGAGGAGGTAGAGAAATGGAGACAGCTCACTGGCAGAGTAGTCAGAACACATGTACTTATGTAAGTTTGCTGTCTTGCATGGGCATGGCTGATGGCATGCTAACACAATGACAATAGCTGGGCCTGCTGGTGGCATGGTGGCTAAGGCAACAGGAATGCCACATGGCTGACTACATGGTTCAAATTCCAGACCCAGTGGTTTAAAAAACATGATGGATGTGTGTAATTGCATTCCTAAAATCCTGAAAGGAGGGAGAAATGGGGGAGAAAGGATTGTGGTGTGACCATTCCCCATGGAGGTGCTGATTCACTCTCTGTGTCTCTCCAGCAAGCACATGCGCCCTCCAAAAATAAAACATAAACAATTACAATAGCAACATCAAAGACTGCTGATCACCATAACAGATATAATAGTAGTAAAAAGGTAAAATATGGTCAGAATTACAAAAGAGAGCCAAAGAGACATGAGGTCCACTCCTGCTGTTGAGAACATGGTGCTGAGACACTTGCTTGATAACAGGTGGCCAAAACATACTATCCTTTTTCTCCAGATGGTGTATGTACTTGCTAGAGAGAGACAGAGAAAGAGAGAGAGGAAAAGCGAGAAATCACTTCATGTGGGATGGTCATACTGCACTCCCTTCCCTTCCGTCTCTTCTTCCAGGATTGTAGACATTTACCCAGACACCTGGCATGTCTCTGAAGCTGCTGGGTCCAGGACTTGAACCACACAGTCAGCCATGCAGGATCCATCCACCTCAACCATCGTGCCACCAGCTGGCCCAGGAAAACACAGTGTCTTAATGTACAATAAAAGGCATATACTCAAACAAGGCATCCTGTATTTTTTTCAATAATAAAGAATAAGGCTACACTACATCTTCATTTACCTTTTCATCTACTGTCTTTGTGCTTCTTAATAATTTTTGTTTTTATTTTTCATTAGAAAAACTTCCAAGTTGAAAAAAAAATATTGCCAGACTTCTACATGAATCTCGAATGTGGCATACTTTGTTGAAAATGGTGAGTACAGTACTGTCCCTTATCTGATGGTCACACACTGCATGCATGCTTTGACAATCCAGCTGAGCCCCACAAAGATGTATAAAAATTAAATGTAAATAAGAAATTATAAAGTAAAATGAAGTAGAAAAAAGGGGTATCCCTTTAACAAAAATCTCCATCTTTTCATTTATTGGTAACATATTGTTAGTAAAATAATGTCTCTGGGCCCATGTGCCAAAGTAGCATGTGTGTTTCAAAATATAAACAAAGCAGCCATCAAAAATAATGGGACTACCCTCTAAGCTAACACCCTAACACGATGCATGCTAATAGGGAGGTTCATCTTATGACAAAGCCTTACTGCCACAATCCCCGTGCCTCTGTGTCTCAGCTGGAACCACAGGCAGGGGCTGCCGTACCCAGGATCTCGCTGCGTAGTCTAGACCAGCCTCGAGTATGCCAGCCTCCTGTCTCAGCCTGCCCAAGCCAGTGAGGACTAGAGACACCTGCCACTCTGCCCAGCTGTGGTCGGATCAGGATCCACCCAGACTTTGGGTTGGATCAGGATTCAAACCCAGATCTCTCATGGGATCCCAGCCTGTAGAGCACAGCATCTTAGCAGCTAGGCCAAAAATAAAATGTTTTAAACAGTCTTTTGTCCAATACTAAAATTTGGATTGCATCATTAGCAAATATGTAATCATGTACCTGCTTTCTGTACACAACTGTGAAAAAAGTGGAGTCTTCATTTTATTTTTCTTACTATGTTTTCCTTCTTAGGATTTCAGCAATTACTTCTCAACATAAGACCTTACAGTTAGTGTAAAAATAATCTATATAAAATCTATATATTCATGTGACCAGTCCAGATAAACTGCATTTTTACAGAAAACTCTGAAATTTATAAGAAATAAGGATGACCCTGATGACCACTATCCAGTAAGAACCACAGTTATGTTTGTAGAAAGTCAGATGTTAGAGAGGTGTGGATGTCAGCACAGGCAGAAACAAGTATAGAAACGTGTATCTATTAAGTAGCTTTTGTTGCTAGTAATGTAATATGCTATGTTTATTTTCTCTTTAAATTCTTTTTCAGAAAAAAAATTTTGAACACATTTTTCTTTCTCTAATGAATCATCTTTTTCATCCTTGAGCACACAGAAGCAAACTGAAGACCACTCCTTCAACTGACGGTCATACCTAAAATTTGGTATTACTTGCATGTGTTCTTGGAAATTTTAATTTCAGCCAAAGTAATACATAGTCTATTTGTCCTCTTACCCAACTACTAGTACTCTTCCTTACTTCCTTAGTTTTTAGAGCATTCTCTATCAAAGAATACAACCAATTTAAACCGTTTCTAAGAACCTGTGGATTTGATTAAATGCATATATTATTTAACCTCTTAATTAAATTTCTTACTTTTGATTCTAATTCATCTCAAACAATGATCATTGGTGCTTCACTGCTACCTTTTTTGAAGCTCTTTTTAATAAAAAATGTAAAACATTTAAGACTCAACCTGTAGTGATTTTCAAAGATTTTCATGCAGTTTCTCATCTGAAAACATCATTTTTTAATGAGCTGTTTTCTTACATAACAGGTTGTCCACCTTTTATCATAACTCCAGTATTTAATCTGTATTCATGAGTGACATCCCATTGTCTATTTGTTTTTTCCACAATGCCTTGAGACACGGACAGTATGCAGATAATTAGGTATAAATGAGCACCCTGGGAAAGTAATTTCAATAATGAAGCAAAGCAGAAACTAGGATGTAATGAGTTGAGAATTGCAAAGCAGTTGATGAATTGATGGGAGAATGGAGAGGACAACATTCCGAGTGGTGTTACAATGAACTCAGAAAGGCTAGCACAATAGAATAAACAGATCTGGATTGTGTTAAGCAGGAATAATCGAAGCAGAGATCATTTGGGGTAAAGCATTGCATCACTAGTGCTAGGGAAGTGGGGTGAATAAGATTCTTAAAACTGGCTATAGTCTGGAAACGCTAATTAGAAATCTTGAACAGAGCGTACTTTAAAAGGATAAACAGGTTAATTCGACAAGAGAGAAGCAAAGTGTGCTACTATTGAGTTTATCTGGTTACTGGGAGACGATAACTCACAGGAGGGTGTGTAAAGGAAATGTTTCCCATTGAACAGACACAAGAATAGAAAGTTACCTGTTGAATATGATATATATGGTAATATTTCTTACTTGACTGACATGCAGTGCATGCATGTTTTGAAAACCATACAGTATACTATAGAGATCCATAGTGACTAAATGCAAATTTAAAAGGACAGAAAATTATTTAGAGAAGATAATCAATAGGTTAGTTTAATATAGTAACTTATTAAAACATATATTAGTTGCCAAAATATTTTAGCTCATATTTATGTTCTATATCATGCCATTTACTACATATTAATGTTGATTTTTAGAAAAATATTTTTGCTACCATATGAATACAACTCCAACACATTCATGGGCACAAGACAAATTATTGTCACTTTTCTTAGGACAGCTTTGTCTTAATAAATACCTTTTCAAATTGTTAAGAATTCTAGCATTTACTATGCCTATATTTTAAGAATTGTCTTGTTTTTCTTCAAATTGTAGCTATTAAAATGAGTCATTGGCCTTGTATCAAAGCAATACATCAATAGCAGTATAACTTAGTAGAATGAGACTCCCAGAGTCAAACCAGTGTTTGTTGTTTGACCTTAAAAGACACGTTATATTAAACTTCAGTTCCCTTAAATATAAACTAAGGTTAGTAATGTGTAATAAATATAGAATATTTGTGTGAATTTGTGTGAATTAATAAATGTAAGTATATGTCATAAATTACATTGAGTTTTGTTGTTGTTGCTACCTATAGCTTGTATTAAAAATGAGTTTTTATTTGTTTGTTTTTAGTTTGCTATTGGGCATGTGCACTAGCCAGCCAGACACACACACACACACACACACACACACACACACACACACAGAGTGTGAGAAATCACACACACACACACACACACACACACACCCGGGAGGATGCCCATGCTGCAATCTCTTCTCCATTCTCCTCTTGGGATTTGAGGCATGCATGCACACGTGCCCAGTATGATTTTCAAGCCGCCATGCCCAGGCCTTGAACCACTCTATCAGCCATGTGGGATCATCGCCTTAACCTCCACGCCATCTGCTGGTCCTAAAAGTTTTCTTCAGACCTGGTCCTCTTTTTTTTTTTTTACTATATTTTTATTTCTCATTTTATCCCATCTAATCACCTTTGCTTCCTAAAAGTGATATTTTGTACATTAACATTTAATGTACTCAACAATATAATTGAGATTAAATGTACCACCTCGGTCTTCTCTTTCCCTTCCTCTTCTCCTGCATGTATCTTTGGTTTCATTGCTACATTTTTATTTTTTATCTCTGCTACTTCATTAATACTTAAACCCATTTATTTTCTTTTTCAAGTGTCCCAGGAACTTCATTATTTCCCTGTACCGGATCCCAATCTACCTGAAAACAGCCTTAAAACACTCCACAAAAACGAGAAGCATCATTCTGCCATTCCCTCTCACATCTCTGTGCTTTCACATAGAACATTTATGTTCCTGTATGCTATAGACCCTCCTCACATGGTAATGTTTCTAATCCCAAATACAATGCTACTGTTTTATGTTAGACAGTAGATATCCTTTAAAGATAAATAAAATGGTTCTGTATTGACCTCTTCTTCCTCTTTTATTGTTTCATTTGCATGCAGGTTTGTAAACAATAGAATTTTCAATTTTCATTTACTGGAGAAAGCTAACTTTTAAAGTAATTTTTCAAAGATATTTTAGATGAATATGCAATTCGGGATTTGCAATTTTTACTTTTAGTAAAGAAGTTCTTCCACTGTCTTCTGGCTTTAAAATCTCATATGAAAAGTCGGCTGTATCCTTAGATCTGTCATTATTTATTTATAAAATGTCTATTTTCCTTTCAATTGCATTTAGGATTTTTTCTTACCTTTAGTTTGTAGTAGCTTGCTGGATATCTATTTTTCATTATTATTCATTCCAGAGGGTTTTCTGAGCCTGTGCTATCTGTACTTGGTTAACTATTAAATTGGGGGGAAATGTGATCATCATCCTGGTACACTTCCTTTATTTTCTATTTGGCTTTCTAAATATATCTTCCCACAATTCCAGAGTTGTCTGTTCTTCTTTTGTCCACTCTTTTGTATATTCATTTCGGTTTCTATAATTATTAGTGACTTATCCATTTCTCAATTCTTTTATTTTTCCCTACAGATTTCAGTCAGATTATAATTTTGAAGGGATTTTTATCTGTGATATCTTCTATATAAAATTCTTTCTATTACAGAGTATTTACAATCTAGCATTCATAATAAACCCTTTTGATGAAGTTTCTAATGTTTTACTGAAATGTCCCAAGTGTCCCTTTTTATTTTTGACTAGCTCTTTTAAGTCCTTGATCATCACAGCACACACACCCAATCATAACAAATTAAAGTCCTCCTGCTGACGACCGTGGGTGGTTGCTGCTGCTGCGTGGTGATTCGTGTGGAGTCTGAAGTGCCGGAGGATGGTCCTGGGCGCTCTGCTGGGTGTGCCCCTGCCCTAGTGTACACTCTCACTCCCCGACACTCCTGAATCGTTGGGCAGATGGAGTTCCTGGGATTCTCCTCTCTGGCTGTCTCAGGGAAATTCCGTCTGTCTGGTGTTGAGCCCAGAGTTTGTCAAGGCTCTTGTGTACCTCTGGAACCTGGTGACATTAAGTCTGCCTTATGTCCATGGAGGCCTCTGTGACACTGGCTGTCCCTCTCTTCCCCTACAGAGAACAGACTCCCGAGCTGTATGGGCACAGGATCCTGGGCTGATTAGTTTCCTGCCTCTCTCATCTGGTCAGGTAGCTTTTCTTCTAGTCCTTCTGTGGAGAACCTTTGTTTGAGAATCCGGTTTTCTGCCCCTCCCTCTGTGGCAAGTACCTTACCCTCACGTGATTGCTATTTGCTGGAAGGCTTGTCGTCGGGCAGCCCAGTTTGTCTCCCCACCCACCTCCTGGAGCAGCAGAGTCTTTGTCAGGGGTCCAGACAATGTTCTCATTCTCTTCCAGCTTCCACGTGGTATGAGAATTGCCTAGAACAGTCTCAGCTCAGGGTCCGTGCACCACCAAGGGGTGGCTCTCCCAGGTCTCCTGCCTTGTCTTGGACTTGTGTGGGAGTCCATCATCAAGACCTTTGAAAACAGCCAACGTCCCAGGCTTCTAGGAGAGCCGTGCTGTCACTCAGCCCATGCTCAGGTCTTAAGAACGTGAACACGGAGCTGCTGTTTTCTTTGCTCTTACGGCAGCATTTGGTACCATACGGCAGAAGCCATTTGCCATTGGTCCCAGGTCTCGTTGGGGTTTAGTCCAAGTGACTTCCTTACAGTCATTGCCCTTTGATGGCTCAAAGCCATTTGAAGCTCTTTCTGTCTTCTCCTGGTTAAGAAGGACTGGCATGCACATAGTTTTTATATCTTACGTGGAAACAGAACTCAGTCTTACTTGTCCTGCTTGGTGTAATATGTACTTGTTCCTTTTATTTTTAATGCTTGTAGTGTATTCAGTTTTGCATCCAGAAATTTATTGTTATATAACACCACAGTGGAGTCAGTTATACATAGAATGTATTACGTGCTTCTGTCTATATTTTAGGTGCAGGTGTGTATTTGTGAGTGCATGTGTGTATGTGTTTAAGTGGGTGGTTTTGTTTTATGTATATGGAATGAGACCCTTGGGTTTGTTTTACTCTCAGTGGACTGCAGTTCCCCGCAGGTCTCAAAGTTGGAAGCTACCGTGCCGAGCACGACTCCACGCTTGCCCTGTTTCCTTTCTACGTTGCCTAAAAGTAAACATCGTTTCTGTCTGGAATTCAGGGTAAAGAGAATATTTTCTAACATAGGCATGTATTTTCATGTATATATGTACGTATATACATGAAAATACACACACACACACACACACACACACACACACGTTGGATTCCTGAGAGAAATTAGACAGGTTATGTTAGTGGTATTTCTCAAAGAGGTTACTCAAGGGAACCCTGACTGCTATATCTATGCAACTAGCTGAATTTATCATGTGACCCTTACACAGAGAGCAAATGCACTGTGTAAATTTAGGGCCGTGTAGTCCATCACCCTGTGTCTTCTGAAAGGATCACTTAAACACAGTCCGGGATTGTATTCAGTAAGCTCACCTTGCAGCAATGACACCACCTGAGTTTTCTTCTAAGTAAGACATTGAGGAGAAGAAAATCCCAAGACTTCCTTCAGTAATTAATTTTTCCCTGACCTTGAAGAGGTAATTTAATTCCAGTTCTCATCTCATGTAAATATTAGGGTGCTCCATCTCTCTTTAAAAATCATGTCAATTAAGAAGGCAATGGTTTAGACCCTTCCAGGTACATAAACTACTCCCTGAGTGTGAATTACTTTGTACTAACTACATTAAGCCACCAGTGCCTGAAATTCAGTGAATTCCTGCTCTACTGCACTAAATGTCCCCCTAATGACTTCAAAGAGTCAATGTACTTTTAAAAATACCAAGCTTAAGTACTAGGAGCTTTAGAAGATTCTTTACCAAACTTGTAGAAAGCCCATTCATTACCTACAGGTAATGTGATTTCTCACTATTGGGGAAAAAAAAAAAAAAAAAAAAAAAAAAAAAAAACAGAGGAAGTTTGAAAACTAATTAGATCATACACTATACTCGCTGCTTTTAATTTATGAGATGCACTTTAAGGAAAACAAAAAAATATGCAAGTTAAGGGTACTATTTAAATTCACCATGCTAAACAGAATTTCTGAAGCATAAATGAAAGGGTGTCCCCAAACGCTTGGTGGCACACTGCCTGCCAGGACGCTGGCTAATTAGCAGACTCTCTAAGTACGCAGTTCTCCAGACTTTCGAGCAGTGTATTTTAAGGCCTTGTAACAACACTCTATATTATCATTAAAAGCACTCCTCAGACTTGTCCCCTACTGAACATGTGTTACCTTTCTCGATAAGCACACCTACACGATTAGCTTCAACAGTGCATGTCAGACCGACCATAGCGGCGTGTGTGTTATTAGGTGTTTCCTCGGAAGTTACCTTTCTCACCTGCTGAGGCACACGCTGAAGGATATTGACTGGCTGGACTGTAATCTGTGATGTCCTCAGCTCTAAGCCTGAGCTGGAGCCAGCACAGCTGCATTCTCTCTTCCTCCTCTGTGCCTGAGTGTCACGAGTGCACTGTCAGCCCACACCCCTCCCGACGGGGGCACCCCGGCTCTGAATTCCATTTTTCTTCTGCTGTTCCCCTGCTCTGGCAGCAGCCCCTTCAGTTCTGACCCATTACTTCACGATCTCATTTCCTCCACACATTTCCAAATACCTGGAACAGCTGACATTTGTATGCACATCTGTCTCCCTCAACTGCGGGAGATAGAAACATCTCACTGGCTGCAGAGTGAGCTTGCTGTCTGGAACACCGTCAGATGTCTGTCCTGCCGTCAGATGCCTGTCCTGCCCTCAGACTTGACTTCTGCAGAGGCTGCCTTCTCTGGGGTCTAATGACTGTGTCTTTTTAAGTCACATGGAGTTTCTTATTTCTGAGACTCAGCACGGCTTTCTGGGCTTCTTGGAAGAGGTGGGCTCAGGAAGATCAGGAGGAAGACAGGTTGCAACGTGGGAGAAAGGAAAGACACTGGATGGCACATGTGACTGCAGAGTCCTGTCCCTCACTGATGGCTGAGGGCGGGGAGGTGCACTCGGCCAGCAGCCAAGGAAGAAGTATTAGGAGAAGGACGCCGAATTCTGCTTTCTGCTTTTTTTTGGTTGGGGGTGCATGCACTCAGCAGAGACAGAATGCTGGGGACAGTGAGGAAGCACCCCCCGGGCGTGGTCACAGCCTAATTTCCTCTTCCCCATTGCTCCCCCCTTCCTGATCTTAGGCGTGCTTTCCAGCAATCCATGTCTGGGACCGAACCATGCAGTGAGTCCTGTGGGATCCAGCCAGCGTAATCACGATGCCTCCGCTGGCCCGAATTCTGCCCTTTCCCTTCGCCCCATCTGTGACCATGAGCCCTGTCCCCCTATCAGTTCTCGATATATAGCAGGTGTTCATGAAAAACTGGACATGTGGCCCTGAATTTCTAAGTAAACCAACAACCCTAAGAAATTTTTCATCTGATTAATAAAATACATCAAAGCTGACAAGTGCGAGACAACATAAGCTGAAAAATAACCAACTGCAACCTCGAATGAAATAGCTGAGTCGCGGGCTGTAAGATGCAGTACTAAATCACGGGTCCGCGAGGCCGGCCCACATGGAAGGTTCTGGGCTTGCATGGAGAGCTTCCTGAACAAGGCGTGGACGTGCCTGTGCCCTGGGCTGGCTGACGCGGAGGGTGGGTTAGAGGGCGAACACGGTGATGGGGTGCCTGTCTCTCTGTGTCTTTCTCACTCACTCATGGTAGAAATTAAAAAAAAAAAAAACTTTTAAAAAAGTGATTCAGACAACAATCAGCTATGGTTGAAACTACTCCATGTCACCATCTGAGCATACTAATCAATCCTAAAATCGTGACAAATAGCAGTGAATGCGTGGGCTTCCTGAAGCACATAGCCAAGTCCCACCTAGATATTTTTGGCTCATTCATTGGATCTAGAGCTAGTTAATACCACAGAGATAACTTCTATTATTAGGAAGCACCAAAGTATATAAAGAGTTAAAACACAATTTAATGAAGCAAAGAGGAAAATTCAGATTGTGTATCTCTGAAGAGAACAAATGGACCACATTTCTGCACAAGTTCAGAAGCAGGAGAACGCTGGAGGCAGGATCGCTGTGGGTTAGAGAGCTCTCCTGACTGCAGGGTGCTGAGTCCTACCCTCCCAGGCCTGGCACAATCCCAGAGTCAGATTTGCAGCCCGTCTCTCCTTAGACGCTCAGACTCCTAAGGGATAATGAAACCCCTCTTACCTCCAAAGACAAAATTGCTCTTGCCCCTGGGGTAAGTCCTGAGGGCTCCTGAAGAGAGTTTGAAATCAAAAGATTGGAGTAAAGGAAACATCTTTCCAAAAGGCGTGGGAAAGACACCTCCACTTTCTCTAAAAGACATAACAGGGACCAGCAGATGGCATGGCATAATGGTTACGTTGCTGGACTCCCACAGAGTCGACCACAGTTCGAGTCCTGGACCTAGCAACTTAAAACTTACTCCGGGCGGGCGAGTGTTTGTATACCTGGGATCCTGAGAGGAGAGTGGGGGAGAAGGGACTGTGATGTGGCCATCCCCCCTGTGAGGTGACTTCTCACTCTCCATCTCTCTAACTCTGTCTCTCCAGCAAGAGCACATGTCCTATACCAAACATCTCTCTTAAAACATAAATGTAAATAAATGAAAGCGCAGGACAGTCTTTTTTGTTTATTTAGTTTTGACAGTTAACCTCTCTCCCTGTGTCACTTACGGGTCACAATAGGGGTAAAAGATGGGGGTTATCTCCCCTATGGCACAACAAGAAATCTTTTCCTTATCCAGAACTCTTCATGTGAGGATTCAGGATATAATTACTATTTAAAGTTAATAACCACAACAATAATTAATTATCTTTGCCTAAGCAGAGAGGTGAGATGCCCCAATCAGAGAGGTTATATTACCACAGTCTGACCTGGAATTCCTGGAATTCAGTTCATCCTTCCTTATTTTACTCTCACTGCTCTGACACTTTCCCTCCACCCACGTGTGTGTGTGTGTGTCTGTGTGTGTGTAAGGGAGGGAGACCAGGGCACAGGTTCACAGACCCATTCCTTGTACACGCATCCCTCACCAGTCCCTTCCTGCTTTCATCACGGCCATTTCCAGCTTGGCTGTCTAGACACGCGCGATTATAAACTGGACTCGGTGCTGCTCGCTTCCTGGCCTGGTGAGCAAATGAGAAAGAGGGCTGCAGGGGGAACTGAGCCGTGTCCCCGCCACAGCGAGGTGTGGCTGCTTTGCCTTGGATGCAGACTCTGTTTCACGGGTGGACTCTGACGTGGAAAGTACTTCTTACTGCTCTTCAATGGAGGCACGCCAGGAGTTTCATATAGTTCTTCTGCACAAAAATGACGATGTGTATCTTCGGGTTATTGATAGATGTTCTGTGGGAATCGGTTTTATAAAAATACGATGGATGCATTTAAATAAGCTAAATAAGATTATAGAAGGTATTTATTTACTTTGTGATCTTAAGTCAGAAATTCAAATATAATCAAATTCATAAATAAAGAAATCTGATGCCATCCCTGGTTGTAAATTTCTGATGATAAGCATAATAATTTCCCTTAAATATTTGAAAACATCAGAAACTCACAAATAAGAAATTATGACCAACTCCTTCTCTTCCTCTCACTTGAAGTCACTGTAACATGCTGGGCTATTTCCTACAGGATTTCTATTACCGTGTGTATTTGTACATTCACCTTGACATAATTGGATTTATACTAAATTATTTTCGCGTAGTAATCAGTAGTGTAGTTAAATATTATCACATAAAACATTTCAATACTTTTATTATGAATATGTCAAAACCTGGCTCTGTAATTTTTTATTTTTTCTGCTCTCGGGCTCAGGCATTCCCTGTAGAGAGACACAGGGAGACGGAAAGCGAGAACTCTCTTTCCGGGGTGGACACACGGCACCTCTTCTCAGTCTTTCTCTTGGGATTTCGGGCACACACACACACGCTCCTGGCATATTTTTCAAGCTACTTAGTAGAAACGTTCAGAATTTTTTTAAGTGCTTCATTTTCAAGAACATCAGTTTACTAATTCACTATTAGCCCAAGACCTCTGTAAGGTCAGTCAATAATATCAACTATTATTTTAAAGGGCATGGAATTCAGCATCCCATTTTTAATGGTTTCTTAAGAACACAAGAAAATCTGACAGCCCAAATGATTGTCTGATGTTGACTTATCAGCCCATTGTTCATTTGTCAAACACAAATGAGTGAAGGTCTAAATGATACCATAATTTATTTTTTAATAGTTGAGGCAGCAAGAAAATGTAATAATTTTACCTGAATATTTATAATATTCCTAAATCTTAATTTTTGTTACATGTCCTGTTTTTACAGTCAACACATATCATAACTTGACATAAGACTGATGGAAAAGTTTTCCAGTCGCTACTTAAAATCAGTAACATTCGCAAAATAGAAAGAGAACCTCCTCTTGGTCTCCCACTCAGGCTGGAAAATCCACACTGTCGTATTTCCAGTCCCTCCTTTTCCCCCCATAATCACCTTCGTCTTCCATTACTCTATCTGCCATTTCATGTTTAACCTAAATGACTTTAAAATACACATACATGCACAAAATCACACTGACATGTGTTGCATATAGTGTATATATATGTACTTATATTTGTATTCATACAAATATATTTGTATTCATACTTTTATTTAACTAAGAATCTGAAGCTTATTGATTCCTTCAGTTGATGTTCTGGTGAGTTTCCAATAGGTGTGGCTTCATGAAAAGAGAATGAGACATGACGAAACCAGAACCTCAAGCTCCGGCTTGCTCAGAACCCCCGTGCTCGTGTTCGGAACCCTCACTATCTGACACTGCAGACTCAGTCCTTCTGATGAAGAAGCCAGTACTGGGCCAGACAGAGGTGTAGAAGGCGAGTCTCTGTGAGGCACTCCTGCAGGAAAGGTCCCTGGTTCAAGTCCGGGAACCTGTCTGAGAACTCCGGGACACACGTGACCGTGCGCTGGCTGCTAAGGCTGGGGGAACCGCAGTGTCAGGACCTTGCTGGGTGCCGTCTCTACCTCTCTCTTCTTTCTCTCAGAAGAAATAGATAAAGATTTTTTAAAGTCAGTATTGCTGTGGGTGGGATAAAGGAACTTTTTAAATAAGTTTAACCATTTCTCCCCTGAGTAAGACAGGGTCCTCACTGTGGACAGAGGTTTTCTTAGAGCTCTTCCCAGTCATACTGTGCCTTCCCGACCAGAGAGGGACCATGTGAGGGGTAACTGGCACGCGGAACTGGACAGCGTTGGGTTCCACCTGCATTGGGTCTCATAACCAGGACATTATTCACGTAAATAAAATGAACAAGAAGTCGATCACAGGTCAGCCTGAGGCATCGCAGTTACAGCAGCTGATCCTCAAGGCTAACTGTGGTTTGAGTCCTGGACTTGGCAGCTTGGAAAACACACCAGGCGTGTGTGCACGTGTGTCCAAACCCCAAAAGGTGAGTTGGAGAAGGGGTTGTGGTGTGACCACCCCCTGGGGGCGCTATCTCATGGCCCTTCTCTCTCCCTGCCAAGTACACATGTCCTCCTAATTAAAAATAAAATACTACTAAAACATTTTGTATTCAATTTGGGGGAGAAAGAATATCACATATTAGGAAACTAATAGCACAAACATTAGAAAGGTAATGTTAATGTTCATGTCAGATGAAAATCCAAATCAAAAGTAATAAATGAAAATAAAAAGGTGACATGTATAGTGACAAAAATAAAAGCTATGATGAAAATAAACTATAATAAACATCAATCATGGGTCAATATGTAAAATAAACACATAACAAAAATAACTAAGTATTTTTGGGGGGTTTTAATTTTTCCCCCATATGGCACATGCACTCACCACAGAGAGACAGAGAGAAGGAGAGTGAGGAATCACCCCCACCCCACGGGGGGATGGCCACACCATAGTCCTTCCCCACCATTCCCCTCTCGGGATTTTGGCCACACACACACATGCCTGCATGATGGTCGAGGGGCTGGTCTAGGACTTGAACTGCAGTCAGCTCTGTGGGCGTCCAGCACCTTAACTCCATGCCATTTGCTGGCCCAAATAATTGTATATTTAAGGACATTTGTATGAAACACATTTTTATATACAATGAGAAAGTCTGCTAGAACTCTCTCAAGGTTGTACTTATCTAAAAATAAGACAAATTAAAAGTTAGGCTGAAATAATGGCACTAATCGTTTGAGAGAGCGATGGCGACAGAGCTGAGCATTAGACAGTGGCCACCTTACTGCAGAGCGAAGTCCCAGTCGGGCTGAGTATCAGAACCAGTTCACACCAGCTCGTACAGTGACGGTAGACGTCCATTTAATTTGGGATTGTGCTAACAATGGCAGCTGTGAGGACCCCAAATACGAAGGCTGTTATAAAGTACGTGTAATAGTAGGAATGTAGTGGCTTTTGCTGTAGATCCTGTCTCCCTCTTTCTTCTTCTTCTTGTTTTTTTTTTTTTTTTTTTTTTTTTTTTAGAGAGAGGTTTTTTGCTATAGGGTGCATGGGCTCACTGGAAAGACAGAAAGTGAGAAAACACGCGCAGGAGGGATGAGCCATGCTACAATCCCTTCGCCTCCATTCTCCTCCTCTCAGGATTTGGGGCACACACACACACACCCTCAGTGTGAGTTTCAAGCCATCAGTCCGGTACTCTAAAGTGTGGTCAGCACGTGGGAGTCCAGCGACATGACCATGCCGCCATCTGCTGGCCCCTAGTTCTGGATTCCTCGATGAGGAACACTGAACAACTTCATCCTGGTGGGTAAAGGGGTATCCTTCCTGGGTCTCACCTAGGGCCGCCTCTGATTCGGTGCACTGAATTCGCACCTCTCTGCCTGGGCCATTTTACTCCTTGAGTTGCTGCTGTGTCCTCATGCAGCCATGCCGAGTGTCGGTGTTCAGGGTTTCTGTCCACTCGCACAGGAAAATGTGTTCCTCTCCAGCAGACACTGCCCTTCCTGGGGAGGAGAGAACCCCTACATTCCTACAGAGAATGCAGCCAACCACCCACTGCCTCTCCTTCCAGCCCTTGCAAGTCTAGTCTGACCTGCTGAGGAACAATGAGAAAAGCATTAAACAGCTCAATGGGTGGGGAGCCACCTCCTGCCTGTTCTCATATTGACAAAGTGGCTCCTTCCCTAAGGCGTGGCAGCACTAATCACCCTGCAAACGAACACCCTGCTGAGGCTCCTGAGGGTACTTCAAAGCATCCCTGTTCCATATCTAACTAAAATGTGCTGAAAACAGTAGTCATGTAAGATATCTGCATGAATACCTCTTCCATTCACAATACAAATTAGGTTTTCTTCATGCTTCTATTTGTTGCTTCTATTTGTATCAATCATTTCAACTTGAATTTTGATACTTCTCTTATAAGCATCTGATATAAATGAATATCCAATATCCATCATTAAATTATCAATAATTTCAACACAGATATAAATTTACTTTTTTGCATGAGCAATTGAAGAAGAATCGCATTTGTTGTAGAGTGAAGGCACTAGTACTTTTTTCTTGAGTAGTATTAGACTAAAGCATTAGAGTGTAATCAAGTGTTTGTAGACTCTGTTACACAGTGTCATAAAAAGTGGGACGTTATTATACAAAGTAACACTTTTTAAAATTTGACAGAAGGCCTGGGGCTCATCAGAGAGAGGAAGTGAGAATGCACCCCCATGGGGAATGGTCACACCACAATCTTTTCTCCTCCCTTTCTGCCTTCACGTAGGATTTGGGGCATGCTCACCCAAGCACCTGGCATGGTTTTCAAGCCACGGGTTCAGGACCCAGACTGTATGATTGTCCATGTGGGATCCAGTTGTCTTAACACTGCTACCAGTTGGCCCACAAAGTAACATTTTATAAAGTTTTATTGAAAGCATTTTCCTAACTTCCCATCAGCACACAAATAATTTTCAAGTGAAGTACACGGCAATTACACTTAGAGTAATACCTCTCCCCAAATAACAGGAAACAAACTAGAAATTCAATTATATCTTTAAAATATAATTTAAAACTATAAAACAATATTCAGTATCCTGAACCTCTGTAACAATGACAGATGAGGGACCAGCAGTTAGCGTAATGGCTATGCTGCTGGACTCCCATGTAGTCGACTGTGGTTCAAGTCCCAGACCCGGTGACTTAAACTCACACCAGGTGCGTGTGCATGCGTGCCCAAAATCCCGAGAGGAGAATGGAGAAGAAGGGATTATGGCGTGGCCATCCCCCCTGCAGAGTGATTTCTCGCTTTCTGTCTCTCTGTCTCTGTCTTTCTGGCGAGCACACGTGCGCTATAGCAAAAACCTCTACAAAACAAACAAACAAACAATGACAGACGAGAATGTGTGCAGTTAAATTCTAGGTTAAAAAGCTGCTCTGAAAATCCATGCTCTCCCAATATTTAGATAGTACGAGAACCAGTACTTCACGTTTGAGAACTCAGCGACCTTGTTTCTAGTCTTCTCTTTTTCCGTGTGTCTTAGGGCTAGAACCCCACACCTTCTCTCCACAGACCGTGCTGACATTTAGGCAGTTCTTCCCAGGGAGGTGCCCTCTGGCACTGAGGGTTCGGAAGAGTGAGAAACAGCGGTCTCCTGGGGTGTGCGAGGAAGAGAAACAGCGCCAGGAGGTGAGGTTTGGCGACAGGAGGAGAGCCGAGACCCAGCTGCACTGCAGTTCATTTTCTGCAGCATCGCCAACAGCGGCAGGAGCAGCTGGACCTGGGGACGTCACCGTCCTGGCATGCCCGGCTCGGTATCTCTTCCCGGTGCCAGGCCTATGTCCCTGCTGGCCTCAGCCTCCTCCCTGGGACATTCATTCTGCAATTGCAATGCAGTCTGAGGAAGGTCCAGCAAGGTCCTCTGGTCTCTCCACTTTTGTTTTGTTTGTTTGTTTGTTTTGTTTTTAAGGTTTTTGCCAAAAGGTACAAGTGCTCACCAGAGAGAGATAGACAGAGACAGAGAGAGAGAGGGAAAGCGAGAAACCACCCCTGGGAAAGGGCGACGCCAGCCTCCTCTCCTGTGTCCCTCAGGACTCTGGTCACACACGCACACTTGCTCATTGTGAGTTTCAAGCCTCCACGTCCAGGACTGAAGCCATGGTGAGCCACGTGGGAATCCACGCCTTACCCACCACGCCACCTGCTGGCCCCTACGCGTCGACATTTCTAGCACCCCAGGACAAAGCCAGAGCAGGAGTGAGTAGCAGTCGCTCCTGTACCCCCACCCTGCTGCCAGGGCAGTAGATGTCCCTGCTGTGACAAGCTTTGGGGTCGGTTCGTTGTACTAAAATGTCATCCTGGGAACAATTATGAACTTGTATGAATTGTTACTTTGAACAATAAAATTTCTATTATATTAAAGATAGCTTCAAGAAATAAGAATACCATATTTTACCTCTGTAAATTATGGAAACACCATGTTACTCGGTTACCAACAATATATTTTTGCATATGTTTAAAGTTGAAAAGTTGAAACGGCACATTTTTCTGATACTTAATGAATTAAATATCTCCAAGTCTTTATTTAAATAAGAACAGTCTGAAATCATAAAATACACCTGAATTATAAATTTGTATTTAACATTCAAAGTAGGAAATTTCTATCATGGGCATAATTTCTTGAAGAATTAATTCTTATAAATTCTTTTTGGGCACTTTTAATTTCAATTATTATTATTTCCTTCTCAGAGCACACAGAAACTATTTAAAATCATGGTATACCCATATGATGCTGCCGGCTTGGGTCTGATAGATGATAACTATTAATACTACCCAATCTTTCTTTTTTTTCTTTTTTTTTTAACAAAGATTTTTGCTATCGGGTGCATGTGCTCACCAGAGAGACAGAAAGTGAGAAATGATCCCCTGGGGGGATGGGCACGCTGCTATCCTTTCCCCTCTCGGGATTTGGGGCACACACACACACGCAGAGAGTTTTGAGCTGCCAGGTCTGAGACTCGAACTGTGGCTGACTGTGCACGAGTCCAGTCACGTAACCAGAACAGCATCTGCTGGTTCCAGTGCTAACTATTCTTAAAAGAGGAAAATACTTCAATGATAAAACTTACAGAAAATTCCCTTTCCTAATGAAAGGATTCTGCATTTCATGTCCAGTCAAAAGTCTATCATATCAGGGACCAGCAGTTAGCGTAATGGTTATGTCGCTGGACTCTCACAAAGTGGACCACAGTTCGCGTCCCGAACCGGGTGGCTTAAAACTCACGCCGGGCGCATGTGCATGTGTGCCCAAGATCCCGAGAGGAGAATGGAGGAGAAGGGATTGCAGCATGGCCATCCCCCCTGGGGGGTGATTTCTCGTTTTCTGTCTCTCTGTCTCTCTCTGTCTGTCTGGCAAGTGCACATGCCCTATAGCGAAAACCTCTCCAAAAAAAAAAAAAAAAGAACTAAAAAAAAAAGTCTATCATATCACTAGGGCAATCAAGCAATCGCACATGCATAAATGGATATATATATATATATATATATATATAGAGAGAGAGAGAGAGAGAGAGAGAGAAAGAGAGAGAGAGAGAGAGGTCATCCCTCGGTATGCACAGGAACAGGTCCCCAGTGTCATCGTGGGTACCAGAGTCTACACTCAAGTTTCTTATGTAAAATGCCACAGTGCAGTCAGCCTCTCTATTCCTGGATGGAACCCCCATGCATGGGTGGCCAAACACACACACACACACACACACACACACACCCCACTGAACACACACATGTGTAAACACACACATATATATTTATATACACACAAAGGACTTCAAAATGTTTGTGGAAAAAATGAAATAAAAGTTCGAGCTCATTTTGGAGTAAAAAAAAAAAAGAAATCTATGCATAGTTTCTTATGACACACATTTGGTCATGTAAAAGTTGGAGAGCAAAATTCCAGAGGCAAGAAGAGCGTATTTCCAGTCACCGATGTCACATAGAGCAGAACGTGACTGCAGTCGACACGGCTCTGCAGTCAGTCTCAGCCGGGGACATGATCTCTCGCACAGCACGTGTTCTAAGCATCGTCCTCTCCCACCCTTCAGGTGCTAAGATCTTAAGACGGGGCACGGGCCATGGCTGGGACTCTCGGAATGGCTTTCTCAGGCTGTGCTGCAGCCACAGTGTTCGAAAGAAAGATCAAAACTTACCTAGATTTCAAGAATTCACCAGGCTACAGAGACAAGTGGCTCATCAGAACCCAAGCCGGACAGCAGGCACGTGAGGGTGGAAGTGCTGGGGAGTCCGTGTGAACATGAAAGCAGAGTTCAGGGAGGGGCAGGGTCTGGAGAGCAGGGGACGGGGGCCAGTCCCTCTCGTCCAGAACACTGAGTAATGGAGGTCAGGGTCAGCGAAAGCTGCCAGAGCAATGCCGAGGGGAAGAGATCTCTGCCCACCGCAGACTCATTATCCACAAAAGCACGGTTCAGAAGCACGAGTGATGGTAAACGATGTTCTGATGAACAAAGGCCACTCACAGGGCGGCCCTGCAAGGCCGGCGGGCGTGTGGTCAGGGAGGGCTCAGTCCCACAGAGGGAGGAAGGGCGGGCAGTGGTGCACATACAGAGACGCAGACATCCATCTCTGTGCTTCCCCTCATGTCCACCCTCCGGGAAGAGACGGAGAGGAAAGCGAGGAAGCAGCTCTCGGGAGGATGGCCACACCCCGACCCTCTCTGCGGGATTCTGGGCACGCATGCACATGTGCCCCGGGCGCTTTTCAAGCCACCACATTCGGTGCTCAGTCTCTAGAGTCAGCCACGTGGGATCAGCCTCCCTAACCACCATACCACAGGCGGGCCCCTTAAACGGTGTATTTCCAGGGGCCAGCAGGTGACATTGTGGTTACATCACTGGATTCCCACATAGCCAGCTATGGTTCGAGTCCTGGACCCAGTGGCTTTAAACTCACACCAGGTACAGGTGTGTGTATGGCCAAGATCCCAGAAGGAGAATAGAGGAGAAGAAATTGAGGCATCACCAACTCCCCCCGGGGGTGATTTCTTGCTTTCCCTCTCACTGTCTCTCTATTTCTAGAGAGCACATGTGCCCTATGTCAAAAACCTCTTTAAAACAGTTTATTTCTAATGTCCTGGTTTGCTAAAGTTAATAATGGGCTATGTAAGACAGGAAATAAGAGAACTGTCAAGTGAGGCGTGCAGCGTATGAGGAAGGGAAAGCTACGACCCCAATCTGAAAGGACGAGGAAGGCAGGGTGTGAGGTTACACTGCCGTCCGTTTCCTGCGGCTGGGGTGAGGGGCACATCCACACTGCAAACTGGAGGGGTGAAGAGGGAGGAGGAGGACGTGCAGGGTCTGGTGAAGATCCCACCGTAGGACGTGGGGTAGCATGAGCCCACTCAGACCCCAGTGGGTGAAGGCTCTTGTTTTTAGCCCTGGGTCCCCTCGTGTCCTCGCCTGGACTGGTGTGAAGTGTACTCCTGTGGCGTGAATTCAACTTGCAAGCTGGGCGATGCATAGTGATTAAATGTGTAAAATAAATAAAAATAAAATAAGGCCTAGGGCCACAGCTCGGCCTGGGTTTCCACGTCTGCACCGCTGACCTTGGGGCTCATGAATCACAGCACGTGTCTACGCAATTTGTCTCACCACCCCGTCGCGCTCGGCTGGACCGGGACCAGCTAGCTTTCCCTCCGTTCAGGACTCTCAGCAAGTGGCTGCTGTGGCCTGAGTTCGCTGGGAGAGACCTCTAGACTGTTCTGGAAGGACCACAGCAGCAGAGAGCGCAGCGACCTGACTCCAGAACCATACCCGGGGAGTGCGGCCTCCGTCCACACGCGCTCCCCGCACACGGACGTGCAGAGCTGAAAGCCAGGGCTCCGAGGCAGGGCCTTCCTCCCCCGCACCACCGGCTGCTCCCCAGAGCCTGCGGGACAGTGGTGGGGCAGCGAGCTGTGCCAGGCAGGGAGAGCCCCTGGGCTCAGACTGTAACGTCTCACACCGGTCTTGAAGGCATCACTTCCTCTGCCAGGAGAACCAGGCCTGTGGGCACCATCCGCAGTCTGCCAGCGCCTTCTTTTCCTGTTATTTACATGTAATCACGGCAGGCTCACATACAAAGTCGTTTTCCCAGCGCGAGCACAGTGTATATTAGCACAGTCACAGATATCACGTGCACACTATCACTAGATAACCTCATTTTTTGAATCTGTTAAATGCTGTTTGTGGTCCCGATCCTCTCCCTCCCACCCGAATTCCGCCCCCACCGTAACGTTTCTGGTGTCTACGGTTGCCCTCCCTGGTTTTAGACCCTCCCGGCTCTCCGTTTCTGCCAGGAGGGCATACGTCTGGTGCAGGTGAGCACAGACCTGCGATGGCTCTCTCTCACGGTCTGGCTTGCTTCGCCTAGCACCAAATCCTCCATGTTCACCCATGTATCAGGTGCCAGGACCTTACTGTTCTTTGTGGCTGGGTATTTCATAGTGTGCATACGGGCCAAAATTTGGAATCCATTGGTCTGCTCTCGGACATTTAGATTGGCCCACGTCTTGGCAATTGTGAATAATGCTCCAGTGAATGTGGATGTGCAACTATTAAAAACAAAAACCAAAACAAAACCCAAAACAAAGGCATGGCTAAAAAGGCAGTGCGCAGACAGTAGGCCCACAACCCAGAGAAGGCGGAAAAATAGAAATAAAAGACAATAGCAGCAATGAATAGAGGAGAGAGCGAATGGAAAGCCCATGGTAACAAAGATACATAAGCTCTCCGGAATAAATAACAATTCTAAGTATGTATACACATAGAAACAGACATCAAAAGCTAAGTGGTGATAAATGACAGAAATAAAGGGTGACATAGACAAGTCTGCAGTCTTAGGTTTTTATCATCACTTTATCATTCATTGGCAAAACAGTCATCAATAATTAAATAGAAGAGCTAAACAACACAATCAACTCTCTGGGACTAATTGACATCTGCACAGCATTTCCTTCACAGCACACACATTCTTCTCAATCGAACTTTAGTTGAAATTCTGAGACAAGCAAATCTAAGCTATAACAATAAAAATAAGACCAGGCGCGGCTGAGTAGAAGGGGTTAATTGTGAAGAGGTACTTCATGTCTTCTGTAAACACGTACATTTCTACATAGTAAATTCACTGGATGTAATTGTGACTAAATGAGTGTGAAACAGAATAAAGAAGCTGCCCTGGAGGAATCGGAACCAGAGCTTCGTCGGTGTATCACGTGTGCACCAACGAGATGGGAGTGACGTCGCCACCTTCCCCACCCTTCACTCCCCTTGCACATTAACTTTGCTACATTCATGCCAAAATGTACTAGTTACTAACAGGAGTAAAGACAGTCACAGAACCCTAAGCTCAAGTTTTCTAAGGAATTTCCGTTTTTATCCTCCCAGGTTCTGCCACAAGGAAGGCACACAGGAAGGCCGTGAGCATACGACACGTGGTGCCTGGATGACACGTGGTACCTGTACAACACGCGGTATCTGTACGATATGCAGTACCTGTACGACACGCAGTACCCATATGACACGGGGTACCTGTACGACACGTGGGTACCTGTACGACACGCAGTACCCATATGACACGCCGTACCCGTACGACACGTGGTATCTGTCAGAATCCCCGACTGCCTTCACTGTTGAGATGTGCAGATCCCTGGGCTGCATCTCATAAGCTCACAGTCTACCACCTCCGGATCATTTAGACGTTAGCTGTGCTGCCGTTTCCAGAGCACTACTGTAATCGGCAGTATTAATCTTGCTTCCCATGGTGCAGAAATTCATAAAGCTCTGTATTGTTCGTCGGAAGCCTCATTTCAATGGCAACTTAATATTAACACCAGCCTCCCCCACCGATGTGTGAACTACACAAAGGCGGTCTCCTTCTTTATCAATGTAACTGTGCTTTGTGCCATGTCTGCTGAGAGCCGGGCACAGATTTGTGGACCGAGTGATTATTGATTAGACACTTTGGCAGAGAGCAAAACCAGCGGAGTGCCTAGAATGAAACTGGACAGTGTTCAGCGTCAGTCAGAAGACAATGTTTCCCGACTAAGGTGTGGATTATACATACCTCCTGTTTCAGCAATCACGCTTTACAGGTGTATGGGAAGAGTGCTTGACTGGTACAGTGATACGGCTAAATGATAAATGATAAATGATCACTGCATAGCTGAGAATCCTACAGAGTAACAGAGCGAAGCTACAGGGGCAGAAAACACATCAGTCTCTGGGGTTGGGGCCTGTATGTGGTTATAAACATGCACAAGTGGACATCTTAGAGTTCTCGGTATTTTTTGTGTATTGATATTTTGGGCAGTTAAATGATTATATACATTTATCAAAACTCAGAACTGTACCCTAAACAGAGAAAATTTTACATATGCAAGTACCTTAAACCTGACTCTAAAAACAAGTCAATAAAAAAATCTGTTATTAATATGTTCTAATTCTAACAATGTTTGAAATGTACATTTATCAAATTAAATGTTTTAATTTATTTTAATTAATTTTACTAAACTATTTTAAATCTCTGTAACATTAGGGCTTTTTGTTTGTTTGTTTGTTTGCTTTATTCAGATACTGAAATTATCCGAAAGAGAGGATGTGGTCTCTGGTGTGTGCATGTTTTCTCACCAGTCTATCTTAATGTTCCATATTTTTCTTAAAGACAGTGTTTATTTTCCTGTTGCTCATCACCATAGATCTATAAGATTGAGCCTGCTCATTATATTATTAAAATATGCACATACTTTATTTATTTTAACTGCTAGTTACTGAGCACATTGCATTAAGGAATGAGAGTAAGAGACATTCCCAGCTTCTCTTTGAAATTCACTCAAATGCACTTTTATTTACTGTGGAAGTCTGTGACTGCTGTCACACCTCCATGTTTGAGTCCATGTCTGCCAGTCTCACCAACTGCACGTTGAAAATACTTGGACACAAACTGGTTGACTCTGAACTGAATGTGTACAGACGTTTTCTTCTCGTCGTCATTCACTGAACAATACAGGATAGCAGCCACTTACTTAACGTTTACATCGTATTAGGCACTATAATAACCAAGAGATGACTGAGAGTGTACAGCAGGACGTAAGTCAGTTACATGCAAACACTACACCCTTTGTTAGATGGAACTTTATCCCTGTGGCTACTTAAGGATGATTATTCATAAAAACTTCGACCTGTTGATATTTTAAGTGATCATCTGATGAATGAATGCCCCCCTCCAAAAAAAATATATAAATCCCAATTTTGAGAGACTGAATTTTGCCTAATCTGAAGAAAAAAAAAAGTCAACAGGAAACAGTCCTTGTACACAGGATTTTTAGGTAAGAACACTGGGAAGTGGCAGTTATCTTTGGTTATGGCTGTGGGCTGTTAATGTAATCACACGGGACATAAAACAAGGACCTAGGTAGACACAGAGGAGACGAGGGGAAGACAAGCAGGAAAAGGTTTGAAGATGCTGGGCTCAGAGACAAGTGGTGTAGCCATGAGCCCAGGGGCACTGCCGGCCAGAGGGGAGAATTCTACAAAAGCCCAGGGAGGCAGAGGCCTGCAGACCCCTTGATCTGGGTGGTCAGACTGATTCGCACTTCCATCTCCAGTGCTGTGAGAGAGTGACCCTTCGATTTGAAGCCGTAAGTGTGTGGTGAGCTCTTAGAGCCGCCAGAAGAGACCACACGGACACTGTGGGGTTCTAGCTTCCCAGCGGTGCTGGCCCATCTGGGCTGAAATTGACTGTACTTTGGTTACTAATAGAGGGAGACGGATTTTGGTTTTGTTTTTTTGTTGTTGTTTTGTTTTCATTCTGTGTTTTTACCTTTGACTTTCAGAATATCTGTGTTTCTATAACTTTTGTGCTTTTTATTAAGTAATGGAAAGAGTTCATTGCTCTAACCCCTATGCAGAAACTATTCTGTCCTCACATTGCAATGATTCCAGCTTCCTTTGATCTCTGCAGTCTTAGATCAAGTTTCAGACTTCTCTTTGCCCTCTATGGTTTACCTATTGCGAAAACTTTGCTAACCTTTGGGTCATGTTCTAGTTACATGATCATCACCTAGTAAGCTATTCCCAGCTCAGCTGTTTGCCTTACTCTGTGCAATTACTTTTCACCTCAATCATGAGTCTCTTTTCCTAACTCACTCCACACTTTTTAAAAATGGACTCTAAGCATCTCCTTTCATAAGCTGGGCTAGTGCCATCAACTGTGATCCTTACAGGTCTGAAGGAGTTTGATGCCCAGATGAACGGGAGCTGGGGTCAGCTTCTGTCAGTGTTCAGGCGCCACCAGGGCCCTCCCACAGGTGTAGACTGAAGGTGTTTGATGCCCAGATGAATAGGAGCTGGGGTCGGCTTCTGTCAGCGTTCAGGCGCCACTAAGGCCCTTCCAGGGACGTGGACAGTGCCTGCTCAGTAGAAGTGTGTGGGGCGGAGGCCACAAAGGCACCTGTGTTTCCAGAGTGCCTCTAGGGGCTCAATTAAGGGGAGGAGGTGTTTTTACTTACATTATTTTTTTGAGAATTTTTGGAGGTTTATTTTTTGGAGAGGTTTTTGCGATAGGGTGTGTGTGCTCGCCAGACAGAGAGAGAGAGACAGAGAGACAGAAAGTGAGAAATCACCCCCCAGGGGGGATGGCCACGCTGCAATCCCTTCTCCTCCATTCTCCTCTCGGGATCTTGAGCACGCATGCACACGTGCCCGATGTGAGTTTTTAAGTCACCGGGTCCGGGATGCGAACTGCGGTCGACTACGTGGGAGTCCAGCGGCATAGCCATTACGCTAACTGCTGGTCCCTGGATTTTTAATACTTTTAGAAAATATGCAATTTTTAGAGATAGCACTAGCTCTATTTGTAAGCAGGTTTAGGGTTTAATTGTGTGTGCATGTGTGTTAATGAGACAGCACTCAGTACAAATCTATAGAATATCCCAAATACTCACCAGCAACTCACGATGCCAATCCAAATGCCAAGGTGAGGGGCACTGTATGAGTGCTGTTCATTGTCTCGCTAATAGGGACATTTGAGGATGCGTTATTGGCACTCTGGGGTTTTCTCCTTGTGCAATTTAGCAACATAAATGGCATAATAGCACAATTTAAAACTTTTCAGAGAAGTTTTAAGTACATGAATGGACTTCTGTTATTAGAGAAAAAGTCACCTGCAGAAATTACTCATGGAGTTAGGTTTCCCCAAGTCGAACATGAAATTCAAGTCAGCTGGTAAAGCAGCAGAGAAATAGGAATTTTTGTCACTTAGGTAAATTTTGAAAATATATTTCATTTCTAGATATGAACTGAAGTAACATAAATTTAACTATAGTTAGCATTTACCAGGGAATCATTTTGCTCACTTCATGCTTTACTGTGAAGTGCAAATAAATTCCTTCTGCCAGAAGTTCCCTTTTCCTATAAAACAACTGCAGCATGAGGAAGAGATTGCTCACTTTTTAAGTGACAGACACTTAACCATATATAATATGCACGTAAACCATGGTATTTCCTCCCGAAGTAATGCCCACGGATAATCTCCACCATCTCAGGGCGACACAAGCCTCCTCTCTCCCTTCTAGCATCTGTGGCAAAAATGACTAAGGTGAGATTACACTGCAAAACACTGCGACTCAGTGCTGTGGTTTGGACATGGTTTGTCCTCCAAAATTCATGTGTTGGAACTTGGTCTCCAAAATGATGACAGTGGGAGGTGGTAAGATCTTTACAAAGTGAGGCCAAGGGCACAGTGTCTGGATATGGGGGCACCACTCTCATGAACAGTTAATGCAGTCTTTAGAGAGAGAGTGAGTTCTTTTTCTTGTGAGAAGAGGTTAATTCCCATGAAATAGTTTGTCGTGAAGGTACGAGCTGCCTTCCCTCGTCCCCAGGTCTCTCCCTCTTCATGTATAGCCAGACACCTTTTGTTGAGCTCTGCACTGTTATAATGCAGCCGAGGCTGGGCAGATGCTGGCTCATGATTTGAATTTGCCACCATCAGAATTGTGAGCCAAATAAACCTCTATTCTTGATAAATCACAAAGTCTCAGGATTTCTGTTTTGCAACACAGTAGCAGACTACGCCACTTCAATTTGTCTTCTTTCTCCCTCCTTCCCTTCCTCCCTCCCTCGCCCTCGCCCTCGCCCTCCCTCTCTCTCTCTCTCTCTCTCTCTCTCTCTCTCTCTCTTCTCAGCCCTTGTCTTGAGGGAAACAAATAGCAGTATCAGGAAGAGATCTCAGGACCAGGCACTAAGCCTTCTGCCAGCTGTGGGCCAGAACCTGAGGCCACGAACAGCCCAGTGGTTGAATTTAGAAGTGGCACCTCCCTAAGTGGACCTTAAAGTGAGGACAGCCCTGATTTACACCAGTCAGCTCCCTGCAAGATTCTTAGTCAAAGGTCTTCGCCTAACCTGTGCTCAGTTTGCTGGCCATGGGATGTGTGACATGACAAGTGCATGTTGCATTAAGTCACAAAGCTTTGAGATATTTTGTTATGAGGTGATGGTGATCAATAATCATCTGATAAAATATGCATTAAAATTGAAATTACTATGGTTGTTATTCTTATTAATGCTTTTAGCCATTTCTATATTTATTAAAGTTATATTTCTTCCCTCAAATCTTGAAGTAGAATTATTTTATTGGTTTATAATTCTGTTTTAATTTTTTTAAAGTGTGTTTCTTCCGTAAGTGAGAGAGAAAGAGGAAGAAAAAGAGAGAGATAAGGGGAAATAGTGAGCTAGCACTCACACCAGAGTCCTGATCCACGATCCCTGCCATGCTTCCAGCCAGCCCTGAATCCTGGGCACCTACGTGTTCGGGATGGAGAGAGGTCTCCCCGCTTGAACCAGGAACCTTGTCATGTCAGGCAGTCTCAGAGAGCATCTTGTCTTCCTCGGCACCACTGCTGGGCTCCAGTTTAAACTATTTTTAATATGATGGAATATATTCCAGTTTGGTTTTTAGAAACAATGCCAAGAAAGAATAAAATACCATCTAGTTTCATCTATTTTAATGGCTCCTTGTTAAATAAATATATAAAATAAATATATCTGGCTGTGAATTTGCTGTTTTCCTTTGTAAAAATGCTATGGGGCTTTTGGGGATTATGTGTTTCATTCATAGATCTAAATCGTTTCATACATAATTGGTTAGCTTCTCTTCCTACAAGATGTTTATCTTGGTTTGGTTTTTCAACAAGTCTGCTTTGATATCATTAAGAGGTATTATAAATTTAATTATCATAAATGTGTTATAAGCATCCAAAATCATAGGATTAGAACAATTTTATGATCTACACATTGATATCCTATTGTTTGAAAACCGAATTCAAAACACGAGCAGTTCAGTTTGACACTTCGTACCGTCACACAGAGCATCAAGGGCATTGCTCGCACCGCAGTCTAGCAGAATCAGCTGTCTCCAGCGGGACCCAGAACGGGAGCTCGGTCTTACTATCGGGAGTGAATGTCCAGTTGGATTATTTTACTTTTCCCTGTAACTCCCACAAAGGCTGACAACGGACACAGGGTCGGCACTGACTGAGTGAAGCTGAGCGGGGTCCGTCAGGGGTGGGTGGGTAGGAGGGCAGGAAGTTTACTCCAATGACTGTAATGTCGGCATAATGACCAGCCTTTGTGGTTTAAGCTTATCATGAAGAAGGGTGCGCTGGCCTGCATACCTCTTTGTCCATCTTTAGCAGAGAAAGCTATTTTTATCGTAAGAGTCTAAAGCAGTTGAATCAGACGGTTTCTCAGCTAGAAGGAGAGAGGTTATTGACTTCAGGGAGGTGAGCGGTCTCAGATGTGCTGCGACCTTTGTATCTTGGGGAGGCATGAAAGGACTAGTGTGTTTTTGTCCCTGGAAGCCCCACCGACACAGCACTGCGAGGAGCAGGTTAGAGGACACTGGCCACACAGAGGGCGTGGCCGAGACATGTACTGCGTATGATAGAAACACGACACATGTGACGGGCAGCACTGGTGAAAATGCGTAACCTGGGCCGCTTGGTGGTTAGCAGTAACACGCTGCTCGAGAGAAGTGAACCTGGGGGGCCCTGTAGCCCAGTAGTTAAGGGAGCTGGATCCCACAAGGCCAATAGCAGTTCGAATCTCAGCCTGGCAGGCTTGAAGAACACCCCAGACACCTGTGTGAGTGCCCCAAATCTCCACAGGATGAGAAACGGAGGAGAAGAGATATAGTGTGATCAGGCCCATTGGAGGGATTTCTCCTATTTCTCCATCTTTCTCTAGAGAATGTACACACTCTCTATCAACGTAATGAAAGAGAGAGAGAGTGCGAGAGAGAGAGAGAGAAGCTGGATCCACGCAGAAAACCCTGAGTTTCGCTCACCAGTGGACCTACACGTGCCCGGCATGCGAACCGGGTGGGAGGACTTGGGGGATGACAGAGATAATAAATTAGTACATTTATTCAGAAACACATTCACAACTAGCTGTTAATGCTACTTATGATTTATCCAAAAATTAGATAATATAATAAAATTACTTTCAAAAAATGAGGAGCATAAAAATAATCCATTCACAGTTAAATGAAAGAAAGCATTCCTTTATTTGAAAAAATAGGGGCAGTGTGTTTATATGAACTCATGCAGGACAGAGCTGATGTGTAACTACTTGCTTTTAAACTAGTCAGAAGCCATCGCATTTTAGTTGGGTCAATTCGACGTGTATTACACACAGTATTTCTCATTGCACTCAGTTGATACAAGTTTTATTAGTTTTTCTCTCTGCTTATTTATCCTATTTTCGTGTTCTTTAAAGTTGGAATTTTCACCGTCCTTCAGAAGACTGGCTATGTCAAAGGCATATTTTTCTTTGTTGAATTTCTTTACTAATTTCCACGGATGTCTGCATCGAAGACGTAAAGAAGTGAAACTGAATGGAATAACGAACACACCAGCACAATACCACAGAGCTCAGCATTCAAGGAGAAGGCCAACAAGAAAAGAGGAAAGACAGCTCAGAAATCCGGGGCAAATACTACGAGAACCAGCCCGACACGCTCCGGGGCGACACTCGTAACCGCACTGAACACGTGCATTCTCCCTCAGGCTTAATTCCCAGCAGAGATGATCTTTCTTCACTGGAAGAGGCTGAGTCTGACGGGGTCTTCGAGGACGAAGGCATGAGCTGCGGCAGGGTGGGTCCTGGTCCTCCACCACGCAGGGTGCGCAGCTCCCTGTCCCCTGCCCACTCCGACAGGGTCCCTGACTTTAGTGACAGAAAGAACGCCAGCAGGTCAAGGCGCTTCCTGAGCCTCCACCTGATGGCACAAGTCACCTGGCCTAGTGCCTTGGCTTCCCAACATGGCACAAGATGGTCCGACGTGGCGTGGCCCCCGAGACCCAGAGATGGCACTGCTCCCGGGTCACAGAGCAGATGGTATCCAAAGGTCAGATAAAGAAGCTTATTCTCACACGCAGGGGGAAGTTATAAGCATCCCATAGTCCCCGGGTGTGACAGAAAAGCAGTGAGCGGAATCTCCACACTCACCAGCAAGCCACGTCTCCTGGCTAGTTACTGAGTCCGTGTGTACTGACACGGGCGGACGCAGAGACATGAACCAGACAGAGCTGGTTTGAACGAACGAGCCAGAGAAATTAATGGAAACGTGCAGCCTTTTCCACAAGTGCTGCTGGAGGAACCGAACATTCTTGACCTAAGTCTCACAACTTAGAAATTAATTCACACTGTTTTGGGATCAGCAGAGAGCATAGCAGTTATGTCACTGAACTCCCACGTAGTTGACGTTTTTGAGAACCGAACCTGGCAGCTTAAAACTCACACTGGACACATGTATGTGCATGCCCAAAATCCTGAGAGGAGAATGGAGGACAAGGGATTGAAGTGTGATCATACTCCCCCGAGGGGGATTTCTCACTTTCTGTCTCTCTTTCCCTTCTAAAAGCACGAGTCCTATAGCAAACATGTCTCTTAAAAAAAGAAATTCACACTTTTTAGAAAATGTTTATTTCTTCCATGAGCTAGGGAAACAGAGGATCACAGAGAGACAGACAGACAGTGCCTTCAGTAGGATCCATGGCTGTAATCTACCCTCAGCTCAGCCCATCCTTGTGTCATGGACGCATTCATCTTACATTTCACACTCCTCCACCCCCACCAGAATGGTTAAAGATAAAAAAGTTATAAAAAAGGTATTTACTTGAAGTCACACAGGAGTTCATTCCCTCACTCTAGGTTCGCGCCACCCTGGTTCTTCTGAGCTGAAGAATGGAAACCAAGTGCCTCAGGTCTAGCCACCACCTCCAGGGAGAGGTCAGCGCTATGATTTCCACCCTCTTCAGCTTCTCCAGCAGGTAGAATTTATCAGGTTATCGGGAAACCACGAATATATTTTCATGTTTCTTTGATGTATCTCCTATTCAAAGGTACATCTTTTTTTTTTTTTTTTTTTTTTTGAGCTGTTGTTAGGTTCAGTCATTTGTTAAAAATTTTTTTTAAATGAAACATAAACTTTTCTCCCTCCACGATCCCTGCAAAATTGGAAAATATTTGTGAGCATTCTTATTTTGGGGCAGAAAGGTTACTTGCAAAAGTTCAATAATATCTGTTGCCTTGCATCAGATAATTGGAAATACTGGTTCTTGCCAGGGCTTTGACTGGAATGTCCTATCTGAAGATCTGACGGGAAGGCTAAGAACTAAGCTAGATGTCAAGAAAACCAGCAGGAGCTCCTGGAAAGACTGCCTGGCACCGTAAACAAGTCTGCCTGGCAGGTAAGCGAGGACTGTCACTGCCTGATAGGCCCCGAACGTTCAAGTACAGGCACGTAGAGGCCCAGTCAGGTGGTGGGCTCCCGACGAGGCTCAGCCTGGGAGGCTGTTTGAAGCGTCTAACCTGAAGTTCCTTATAACAGGTTCCAGCAGAGCCGATCAATCAAGTAGTATTCATACGGGGCTTTGTGCAAGTGACAGGCCAAAATGAGACTAAACTTAATCTGTGTTTATTTATTGATTTTGCGAATAAGTTAGTTTATGCCTCTCTTTAGTAAAAGCGGAATGGAGAGAGAAAAAAAAATGTGTCAGAAGAAAATTACAATGCACTTGTTGCTAGGTTTTAGCTTTGTCCATATCTGTTTTATTACTTTTTAGTATCTACCTGCTGTTTGAACAGAATTCTAACCTTTTTCTTGGCTTTAAGTCTTAAAACATTTTTAACATTAAAATTTTTGATTTATTTAAGCTAAAACTGTTTTTCTTGAAATAAAAATATACATAAAAAGCAAACGAAAAGAAATAATAAGAAACGTACCTACTGAATGACCACAGTAAGCTATATAGCCTCAGCGAGGTGCTACTTTCTAGTGTGTTCATCCTGCTCACGGGGATTTATGCCAAAAGTCAGACATGTGTTCATAGATATGTTTATATCGACTGCACTTACTACTGAAAGTATTTAATTAAGATCTTTTGTGAGTCAATAAAATGTGAGAAAAAACATGGAAAGCAACTGTGGATGCTGTAGACAGTGTGAGGGGAGTGAGACATGGCAGAGGTGAGAGGGAGTGAAACAAGGGGAGAAAAAGAACAGAAACAAAGTATATAAGAATTAAGAAACGGAAAACTATTTGTTGAAGATAACGTGAATGCAATTTGACTGAGCCAGTATACGGTGTATTCTGGATGGAAAGCTCACTTTGTATGCTGCGATGATGTGCAGTGAATGAAGGTAAGATAAATAAATTTTAAAATTAAAAAACAAATTTCCATAGAGTATGTGTGCATGCCAGAGAAAGAGAGAGAGAGAGAGTGAGCGAGAGAGCGAGAGAGACAGTGAGAAAGCACCTCCCAGGGGTAGAGCCACGCTACAATCCTTTTCCTGCTTTATGCTCTCAGGATTTCGGGGCACACGCAGGCACACACCCAACATGTTGTTCAAGCTACTTGAAGTGAATAGTCAGGAATGTGGGATCCAGACACCTTCACCACCGCATCTTCAGCTGGCCCCCACAAAATACATATCTTAAAACCCCATAGTGGGCCCAGTCCCATGGGCAAGGCAGTGCCGTCAAGTTCTACAGTGCTGGAAGCCGTGTGGGAGACGAGGGTTTGGTCCCCGGTTCAGTCTGTACACATCAGGATTGTGCGTGGTGTCTGTGACCCTGACTGCGAAGGGCTGGGTGAATGGTGGTGCGAGACCCTGTTCAAGGTGCTTCTTTCTCTCACATTAAAGAAAAAAAACTTTTAAAAACCAGAGTAGAAAAAAAGTAGAGATTTATATAAGAGATGGATTGGGTAGATGAAATCTCAACCTTTAAAAAGGTTACCCCCTAAAGCCGAGTTTAAGACTCTTAAAGAATGTTTATGTTTAAATACAAATACATAGATTTGTATGCACATTACTGAGATCTTTCCTGCTTCTTCAGTAAATCTAAACTATAACATAATACAAAAATTTCTATCTTGATTGGAGACCTTGCCAGGAACAAAGAGAAGAAAAAGTGCCCCAGAGGCAGAAAGATCTGAGAGCCCAGCATGGCTCAGTGCCTTACTAGCTATGCCAGGTGAAGTCATGGACAGAGGGGAGTGGGGCAGGGCAGGGGGGAAGGGCGGGGGAGGGGAGGGGAGGAGAGGGGAGGGCAGGGCAGGGGGAAGGGGAGGAGAGGGGAGGGGGGGAGGGGAAGGCAGGGCAGGGGGAAGGGGAGAGAAGGGAGGGCAGGGCAGGGGGAAGGGGGAGAAGGGAGGGCAGGGCAGGGGGAAGGGGAGAGAAGGGAGGGGAGGGCAGGGCAGGGCAGAGGGAAGGGGAGAGAAGGGAGGGCAGGGCAGGGCAGGGGGAAGGGGAGAGAAGGGAGGGGAGGGCAGGGCAGGGCAGGGGGAAGGGGAGAGAAGGGAGGGCAGGGCAGGGCAGGGCAGGGGGAAGGGGAGAGAAGGGAGGGCAGGGCAGGGCAGGGGGAAGGGGAGAGAAGGGAGGGCAGGACAGGGCAGGGCAGGGGGAAGGGGAGAGAAGGGAGGGAGGGCAGGGCAGGGCAGGGGGAAGGTGGGAAGGAAAGGGCCCGAACAGCCATTTCATGGTGTTCTAATTACACAGAACTTCTTTGAAAGCAGTTTCTTATTTTTAAAATTGGGATGAACATTCCCTTTGTTGTAAAGAGTGGGGCTGAGGCAATATTAACAAATTGTTTGAAACACATAAAGGGCTAAATAAATAATAGCTGTTTTATTAGTCAGGTGTACCTCCATACTTACTTCATTGTGCTTTACAAACTGGCATTTAATCCTTGTAGGATTAATTTAAATGCAAATGTTGCCTTCAAATCTTCACAGTTGCACAGGACAAAAAAAAATAAGGTTACAGCTTTGAAATAATGATAAATACTCTATTAACTTTAATTGTTATTTTCTAGGAAGCATGCAAGAGAGTGTGACAAGAACATCACCATAGGCAAAGGTCTATTAGCCAACTAGACCAATAAAAATTATACCTCTTGTCAAAATTGGAAGGGCCAGTAATCATTAACAAGCCTAATAAAGAATTACACTATTAATTAAAAAGTTTATTTTTATTCACTTGTGAACCTTGGGCTCATTCCAGCAGTCACATGAGGGAAGTGGAAACGCTCCTGTGTAATCTTGTTGCCTGCTTCACACGTAATAAGAATGGAGTTGACTCTCTAGTCGAAAAATCAATTATGGAGCCATGCAAACATTATTTTAATTTAGAAGAAACTCGTTTCTAAAAGTTTGTACTGTTGTAGTTAAATTGCTTCTTTCCTCCTCAACAGTTTCCATGGCATGAACCTGGTCTGTGTCTTTCCACCAGTAGCAAGATTTCTACTTACGTAGAGGGGATTTAAGGCACATAACCGAAATAAATAAATAAATAAATACGATTTAAAAAAATTAGCATTTCTATCCTTTTTATTAGATTAGAACTATGCTTGTTCATTGTAAATTTTACTGTTTCACTCAAAGTAATAATTTGGGGCAAAGATAAAACTTGGAACGCAAAGCTAACAGGGTCCGATGGTGCTGCAGCAGTAAGGCACCTGGACACACCCGGGAAGGCCCTGGGTCCGGGCACCAAGGCCTCCCTGAGCACACCAGGTGGCCATGCGTTTGCCGTGACCCGGCCAGCGGACAAGGGGAGAGCCACACAGCACGAGACCCCATTGGGGTCTCTCCCTCTATATCTCTCTATATATTTCTCTCTCTTGTGGGAGAAAACTTAGAAAAGAACTAAAGACTAAAACCTCAGACATATTGCTTGGAAGGTAAAATGAACTCATTAATATAACATAACTAGCAGCTCCCATATAAAGGTAAATTAAAAAAAATAAAACTTAATAAGCTTGCAAACCTCTTTAAAAACGTTTCATGAAAAGTAAAATTAAGTACGAACCATGAAGATTAGCCTTAACCTAATCTACCAATATTAGTCCAGTATTAGACCATAAAGATGGATTTATTGCTCTTCATGTCAAGTTTTCTGCTTGGTTGGTTTTGTTTGGTTTTGCTATAGGGCACACGCACTTGATGGAAATAGAGCAAAGGAGGGAAATGAGAAATCACCCTACAGAGGATGGCCACGCCACAGTCTCTTCTCCTCCATTCTACACTAGAGATTTGGGGCACGCGTGCACATGCACCTGGTGTGTTTTTCAAGTCTCTGGGTTTCCAACTGCATGGTCAGCCAGTGGAGTCCAGCCACCTTCACCTCTGCTCCACCTGCTGGGCTGCTATGACATCACTTAGAGTGGCAGTCACTAAGAGCAGTCACTGAGGTCCAGCCTGCTGGAGCAGGGGAGTGTGACATCACTTAAAACGCCAATTTTTTTTTTTAAACCAAAATCTTCCTTCCTCTATTTCAAATTCTCTGGAGAAGCTACCAGACTTAATGAGCAGAAGCTACCAGACTTAATGAGCTAAAAAGCTGTTTTCTTCTTTAATCTTCCCTTACTAAGCTCTTCCCTCCCTTGCTTCAACTCTTGGGTTAAAAGTTTTTAAAATCTTTCTTTTTCTTTATTTTTAAAAATTACTTATATAATTTTGGTTATTATTCTTTAATCTTTCATAGGGCACATGTGCTCACCAGTGAAAGAGACAGAAAGAAGGAATGTGAGAAAGCAAGTACCTGAGCCACGGCGGGCCAAGTGGGATTCCAGCACCTTAATCAACTTTAATCACCACACCTCCTGCTGGCCCAGGATTTTGAAGCTTTAATGATATAATTAATGGGTTTTTATAGTGATATCAGTAATGGGGATTGACACTCGAAAGGGCAAGCCATCATTTACAAAGTGTATGAACTATTATACAAAACATCTTCAATAGTTCATAGCAAATGCATATTATGAAAAAACTATGCATGAATATCAAATATTTTTGCACCAAAATAAACTCATGCTTTAATTCCGAACTTTTCTCCAAACTTTGTAAAGTCTCCTCATATATATGATTTTCTGTAGATAAACCTCTATATACTAGTAGAGCTGTTTACAGGGTCCCGAGTAACATCTCCCTGTGAGATTGGACACCAACATATGTACCATCTTAATGACATGAATACCTGCCGTTTACTGAGCGCTCGCTGTGCCTCACAGTACCCTAAGCAGTACTCGTTTAAACAGGTCCTTTTACACCCCATTTCCTCATGAAGAAACTGAGAAATGCATAGACTGTAAATGCACCAACTTTCGTGGAGTCAACAAGTGTTACAGCAAGACCCCAAGCACTGGGTTTCCAGAGCTGTGCTCTGAACTGCAGGTGGCATTCGTCATGCTGTGCACACACATGGCCCCCAGCTGTCCCTACTCTCCTGACAACTACAAAAGGACCAGCACGCTCTGCAGATCCAATCTGCTCTTGAAACAGAGAAAGGATCGCAATGTTGTAAGATTTTCCTGGTAAAACCCTTTTGTAACTTAGACATCTGCACATATGTACAGTGATACAGAGTAAATGAAAAGCTGGTTTTTAGTATGGTTATAAATCTCATAAAATATCTAACAATTATTTGCAATTATAATATGGAAGAATTAAAATTTTTAAATGATAAATTTTTTTGTAAAAATAACTTTCAAAATATATTTTTCACAAATCTGGACTCTTAAAATGGTCTTTCTAAAAAGGGATAAATTTAAGTTTCCAAAATCCTGAGTGTGAATTAATCCCTAAGCTGGTGTTCTGTTGTGCCGTTGGCAATGCCGTGTCCGTTGTAAGTCGGGGAGACTTCAGGGTCTACACGCATCGCTGCAAACTCTCATTCTGCCTACTGATGACACAGACCCCTGCCTCAGTACAGAGTTCCTGCAGTCTCCATCTCCAACAAGGAGCTACTACAATCTGCACGTTCTCCAAATCACTTACGTGGGCACAAACAACCAGGAGGACAAGTTTTCACGTCAGCGGTTTCCTTGGGGGTTGGCAGGGACTCACTGAGTTACTCGTAATGAAAGGATTTAATTCTGACTCATGTCCAAAACACACAAAATGTATTTTCTACTTCCTCCATTCAGTAATACCGCAAAATAGCATCATCCTTCACAATATGTTAGGTAGAAATATATATGGCATATATAACATTTAAAATGGAAGACAAGTAAGAAAATGAAAGTGGAAGAAAAATATTTTCTTTCTCTCACTCTCTCTTTTTATATTTAGTTATGATTTGCAATACCTAAACTCCTAGGAAAGGAAACAAGTATTAAATTTCCTGACCAGGTTTGGCTTATTAATAAAAGAAAGGAATGAGCACATTATCTTTCTCCACTCTAAGGAAAGTAATAAAATGAATTCAAAGCATGAGCAAGAACAACCCACATTTCCCTATTCTAGCCCATAGGTTGAAACTTCCTTTGTTGTTTGCTGAATGAAACAAACTTAAAACAAAACAAGGTATAACAATGGCACCTATGGGAGTGGCTGTTGCCGGCCATGGCCTTAGTGTTGTTAGTTAGCTAGTTAGTTCATTCGTTAGTTAGTTAGTATGTATGTATGTATGTATTTAGTATGTATGTATGTATGTATGTATTTAGTATGTATGTATGTATGTATGTATTTAGTATGTATGTATGTATGTATGTATGTATGTATTTAGATACAGGGTCTCATTATGTTGTCCAAGCTGGTCTCAAATTCACGATTCTCATTTCTGCTCAGCCTCCAAGCAATGAGGATCACCAGCAGGACCACCCGGCTCGCCTGGCTTTCTTCTTCTCTTCTGTCAGAAGGCTGCTCCCTTACTTCAAGTGCAAGTAGAAAATTCAACCAAGTCTTTTGTGAGTAGCAGATCAAGAAGCAAGCTGTGCTTCACAACTTACTGTATTATTAAACATTCCAGCATGGTGCAGGATCACTTACTCCAAACAACTTTAGGACCTCTTTTCCTGTGGCAATGTAAGGCAGTCCAACCACGTTCAAGGAAAATCAAAAAGGAAGGCCCCAACACATAAAAGTTACCAAGTGAACATGAGTCAGTCCGCTCTTCAGAACTGTTCGATACCGAGCACAGATAAATGGTGCTGTGTGTCCTACAATGTAACTGTGTGAATTTAGAGATTGTTGTTTATCACAGAGATTGCTTGGAAAAGACTAAGACTAAGTGTAAAAATGGCAATATGAAATCCAATGTCTGGTGAAGCTTGGATGGAAGACGGTGACACCGTTGATGCTTTACAAGAAGATGGAGACGATGCCCCCAAATGTGAGTCGCTTACAAATAGGCAGCTCGTTTTGGAAAGAGATGGGACGATGCCAACCGTGATGTCCTCAGAGGCAGATCACCCACACCATCATGCGGAAAAGATCACCGTGCCCATGCCCTAACTGGACAGCACGGACGATGAGCAGCATTTGGACATCTCGGTCGCTCGGTGTCCACAGCTCTGACCAGGAAATTAAAGGTGACAACATTCCTCCCGACGCGCAGCTGCCGTGCCCACGTCAACTGTAAGCAAGGCGGTTCTCAGCCGACAGCACACGAGTGGGGCCAAGATCCTGAAGCATTTCTTCACAACGAGTTGTACGAGGAGAGGACACATGGCCTTGGCAGAGCGACCCTGAGGACAGAGCACGGTCTTGGCAGGAGCTGCCGGAGGGGCTGGGCCGTCACAGACAGAGCGGACCGCGAGCGCTGTCACCGTCACGGCTTTCTGGGAGGCTCCAGGCCCTGTGCTTGCTGGCTTCCTGGAGGGCACAGAATGACGGCCCCTGCGCATCCTGACGGTGATGGTGGGCTGAGGAGTTAGCTGAGGGCTGCAGGGGAACCCTGGGAGGCCCCACCGCCTGGCCCTGCTGGCTCCCCGTCCAACGAGGGCCTTGTGGAGAGCTTCCCGGAAATCACTGGGCATCTGGTCGCAGTTCTGCTTTGGCTCCTTCTGATTTCTTTCTGTTTCCTAATCTTAAAAAAAATCTTTAGAGACAGTTTTTCTTCAGTTAATGAAGAAAAACAAAAACAAAAACACAACTGCATGGACCTGGTTGAAGTGCCAGGACCCTCAGTTTCTCAGGGATGGACTGAGTGGCTGACATCACCACGCAGGGTCGGGAACTTGATGAGGCTGATGCTGCGAAATAAAGCTCACCTTCTTACCTTTGTGTTTGTTTGTTTTAATGTTTTTGCTATACGGCTTGTGCACTCACTGGAGAGGGAAGGTGAGAAATCACCTCCAGGGTAGGGGGAAGATGGTCAGACTGCAGTCCCTTCTCCTCCATTCTCCTCCTGGGATTTCGGGCACCCACGCGCACACACTTGGCATGATTTTCAGGCTGTCGAGTTGAGGACTCAAACCACTGCTGACTGTGTGGGAGTCCAGCACCTTAATCACCACAGCACCTGCTGGCCCCTATGTTTATGCTTTAAATCCATTTTTCAGGACATGTTTGAAGTCCTTTCATGAGTATTTCATATCATGAGTATGAAAGTAAAATTATTCTGAACTTAAAATAATTTGCAGTTTCGAGTTTTATCTGTTAGTTTCCTTGAAGGTTTAAATTCTTCTTTAAATAGTTTTACTTTTAAAATATTAGTTCTGGATCATATGGCAGATCTATCTGTAGATTTTTGAGGAATCTCCAAATTATTCTCCACAGTGGTTGGACCAATCTACATTCCCACCAGCAGTGTAAAAGAGTTCCCCTTTCACCACACCCCCGCCAACACTTATCATTTTTTGTTTTTTTAATATTAGACAATCTGACTGGGGTTAGGTGGTACCTCATTGTTGTTTTTATCTGCATTTCCCTTACGATGATCCAGAGATCCCACTCCTTGGTATCTACCCAAAGGACAGAAGAATTCTTCATTGGAAAAGTGCTTGCACATCGATGTTTATTGCGGCACTATTCACAATTGCTAAGTCTTGGAACCAACCCAGATGTCCCCGTATGGAGGAATGGATTGAAAAACTGTGGCTCATATACTCTATGGAATACTACTCAGCCATAAAAACCAACAGAGCCCTGGCTTTTGACAGAAAGTGGAAGAATATGGAAGATGTACTGCTGAGTGAGGCAAGCCAGACTATGAAGGAGAGACATTGTATGTCCCCACTTAACATATACCGTTTGTCTGCTTTCTATGTCTGAAACTGATTGACTAACAGTTGAACAAACACAAGAGATGGGTGTGAATGTCAGATGAGGTGTATGTGGAGGAGTGGGGCCCAACGAAAGACATTTAGAGAAGGGATACAGAGGTAGAGCATTGACGGGATGGGGAGGTGTGGTGTTATCTGCTGAAGATATTTCGATCAACGGGTCTGGGGAGAAATGTTCACATATCAAAATGGTCTCATTGTAAGACAAACAATATGATTGAAAGTATATACAAAAATAAATAAAAAAAATAAAAATTAAAAAAAAAAAAAAAAAAAATATTAGTTCTAATGTGGGCCAGCAGGTGGTGTGGTGGTTAAGGCACTGGATCCACAAGGCCACTGGGCAGTTCAGGCGGGATCTGTTGGTTTGAAAATCACACTGGGTACAGGTGCGTCTGTGCCCCAGATCCTGAGAGGAGACTAGAGGAGACGGGATTGCAGAGGGTCATTTCTCACTTTCACGCTCTGTCTCTCTCTGGAGAGTGTATGTGCCTTATAACAAATCTATGTATATACTTGTTCTAATAAGTGGAAAGACTCTATTACCAACAACTACTGTAATGCATGTCTAAATAATATATTTCTGATTCACTAATAGTCATGAAAGCAATACCCAGACACTGCAATTTTGATTGGATTTTCAACTGAGGGTTAGTCATTAACAAGAAAATGAGCATAATTACATTTCAAATTTATAGAATTAGTCGCAAATTCCTAACTTTTAAATTGTCTTGGCCACGTTTTATATTAAGAGAGAAGACTGAACCATAGCAAGGCCAATTTATTCTGGGTGTTTAAGAGAAGTCAAACTGAAATGAGCTAGGTTAGATGTTAAGTTGAAAATGATTAATTGGTCTGTTCTGTTATGGCTTACATATATTATGGACGGAAACAGATGATCTCAGTCTCACTTTCCCTGGAGCGACTTGAACTTTTTGTGAGTATTAGTCAGAATAATAAGACAGCATTTGTTATGAGAGAGATCCAGACACAGCGAATCTTCAGTGCGTCTGGCTCTTAGGACTGCTGGGTCGTCTTCCAGATTCAGCTTCCACCTCCGCTGACACCTGCTGTGGTTTCCATGCTCCTCCTCAGTGACCCGCACTGTTCATGAGGACGACCGGAAAGGCCAGTTAGGTCTCCTTATTGCCAGACTTAACTAAGTAGGAAGAAATGCAATGATGTCCACACATACTGATGCGTGAAAATACTCCCTGATTACGATTTGTGTTACTTGTGGGATTGTGCAGTACTGTGATGAGATTCGTGCATCCCTGCAATGTAACATTTCAACACTTGGACATAACAAATGGCCAAAGCAGACACTAGGTCCTCTAATGCTCTCTTTAGAGTCAGGAAGAGCAAAACAGGTTACTATATGACTTCTCGTTATCCACTTTGTATCGGTCCAGGTCGAAGACCTCACTCATCCAACACAGCTTATCGCCTGTGTCTGTCCTCTGGCACCACTCACGACTCACGTCGGTCTACTCTGCCGTGTGAGGAAGGCTCTCCACCTGCAAGAACAGACCTCACCAGTCCCAGGGTGCTCCATCACATGGCGATGACGTCACCTTCCTCTGAAACCCTGACCAAGATAGACCGGAAAACTCTCAGGCATATCCTTTCGATTTGAACTGTTTCTAAACTTGCCTAAAACCCCAGAAGGAGAAAAAAATGGAGAAAGGATTGTGACATGACTATTCCCCATGAGTAGTGCTCACTCTCACTCTCTCTCTCTCTCTCTCTCTCTTGCTCTTTCACCTCCTCAAGCAAATTACCATAAATACATACATACATACATACATACATACATACAAATATAGAGTGATTATAATAATCCAACATTCATTAACTCAGGGTTGAGTATGTTTCCAGGGTAGTTTTAAGTATACTCTTCACACATTACACCTTTCAATCTGTGAAAATGACATTCTTTTTGAAAAGATCAATTAAAAAGGAAACTTAAATTAGGAAAAGTTAAAGAATTTGCTAAGTCAATTAGTAACTGGCAGTAGCGAGCTTCAACCACACTTCTGTGACAATGTGTTACAGTCATTTACGTGAGATGGACACTAGTAACCTTAACAGAAAATAAATATTCTTTATAATTTGTTAATATAGTAGACAGTTTGTGCACAATTTGGAAATACCCACTGCTATACAAAATGCACTAAATATTTTATGTGTTGTGCATACTTGCAAAACTTCAGTATGCCATGCATTAAAGATACCCAATGCTACATTTTCAATTAGGAAAAAAAAATCACACTGCACTGCAATGGAGCTACTTAAAGGAATGATGGTGATGATTCACTACTGGTATGGAAAAATATTTAGGACACGTTTTGATTATTTTTTAAAAGTCCAGCATGTTGGAAAAAGACAATGACCTAAGTGGGACAGGAAACTAGGAGGTGAGTTGAACATCTGTCTGAGTTAACGGAGTGGAGAGGGTCCCCAAGCCCGGGTGAAGAAACTGAACCCTGTTTTGAGGAGCTAAGATAAGACTGAAAGACAGAGAAGAGACAGTTATATGCAGAGATCCTCAGAAACCTGAAGAGGGGCTCATTAGCATGTGCCCGGGTGACTAAGCATGCACATGCTGAAGGCAGTTAGTGAGGGAACTACCAGAGCCCTGGGCTGGGTGGGAATCCTTCTGAAGAGATGAGAGGGGACACTTCCCAGAGCTCAGAGAGCAGTCGGTGGCACACACTGTGACAATGGGACGATATTGGGACGTCGGAACACACAGACACGTTTTACCACTGTGGTGAGGGGACTTAGCCCAACACACTCCTGTAGTCAACTCACAGACTTAAAAGCAAGACCCAAAAAATTCAAGCTCTTTCTAAATAACTCAACAAAATACAAAATGGAAGCTCTGAAATACTTATAAAAATACTAAAAATCCTTCATACAGTAAAATTCAATGCCCTCAATTGCGAATTAGTAACCAGAACAAGAAGCAATGGGTAAAACCATGATAGGGACAAAGATCGATCGACACTAACCCGAAGATGATGGGGATGGTGTGATTAGTAGGTAACACCATCGGAAAAGCTACTACAGTTACATTCCATACGCTCAAGAAGCCAGAAGACACAACGAACATAGAAAGTGTAGGCATTGGTGATATTTTAACAGACTCAACTGAACGAGAAATAAAAACTAACATGTCTGAGATGAAAACTACAGTGATGGGATTGATACCAGATTAGACATTATAGGAAAAAATAGTGACTTAAAAAATACAATAGAATTATTCAAGGAACTAAGGTTTTTTGTTGTTGTTGTTGTTGTTGTTTTGTTTTATTTTGTTTGTTTGTTTGTTTTCCAAAAATGATCTTAAAAACATGAACACAGGATTAGGGTACGTGGGTAACTTCAGGTAACCTAATATTCACATAAGGAGGAGTCAACGAAGCAGAAGAAAGAGAGGTTGGTGGAAAAATGGTACAAACATTCCTAAATTTAATAAAAACTAGGAACTCACAGATCTAAAGAGGTAACCCTTGAAATAGTGGATATTCTGCAAACTGAGAGAGGGAGACACAGTATGGCCCACACAGGGTTCTTATTAGTTTGAACTTGGAGAATTTGCATAAGGATGGGGCTGGAGACAAAGAGCAGAAGGGTATTTGGGGGATAGTTAGTTAGTTCATCGTCTTTTTCAGATTTTAATTTGCTAGAGGGTGCATGTACTCCCTGAAGAGAGATGAGAGAGACAGAGAGATAGAGAGAGATGAAAACGAGTGGCCATCTCCCCTCCCTCCCTCCTCCCCCTGGAGACGGTCCTGCCACAATCTCTTCTCCACCATTTCTCTCTTGGCGATGGTCTCTCAGGCAGCCGGCTGAGGACTTGAATCATGCAGTTGGCCACGTGAGATCTAGCTGACCCAATAAGTTTATCTTGATCCTGGGGTACAACTTTCTCAGTATACACAAAACCTACCAAATTCTACACTTTAAATATATGCAGGTTACTGTATGTCAAATACATATGTTTAAAATGGTCGAGAAAAATGTATAAAACACAAAATAGTTGCAAAATGTCAACCTCTGCAAAACTAATCTACGAGTAAATAAATCAAAATATTGTGTAGTTTACAAACAAATATAAATATGGTATAGTTTGAAAAGAATGTTGTTCTTCATTTAAAAAAATTCAGCAGAAAGATTATCTGGAAGCTAAAAGGCTTTACCTATGTGTAGGTATGTGTACACATTCCATCTTTCAACTTGTAGTGAGCTGACACACACTGTACACACACGATACATCTGTGCTGCATTATGAAAAAAATTACTGGTAAATAGAGCTCTGGAGAAAACATATACAAACAAGGGAAAAGATACATTTCTGAAAAACTGAATACAAAGGAAAGCATTATTTTTTGAGAAAACTACTAAAGTAACCCAAATGAGAACATGGATTGTTAAACATTAGCATGAGCTGGGCAGAGACCGGGGAGAATACTTTACATCAGTCTTACTGTTACAGTGTGACTACTGGTTACTTAACGTCTGAGAGTTACTGAGGTAGATACACTGTATGAGCAGTCACCGAGCTAACACAGCAATGGCTGCCCTATTATTGGGGTGTGGGAGACAAAAGAATCTGATGGAACTAATGGCATGTCACAAATGGTTGTCAGGGCTATGAGACCTCACAAAAAACAAGGGACTGTCACAGATAAGAAAGACCTGCTTTGCTTCAAACATGACCTCCAAATGTCTTGCTTAGTTAAAATCATAAATGTACAACTTTTCTGTGACTAGAACCTAAATCTGCTTTTTAGATAAATGAAAAAGCTTCATATTTTTCTACCTGGCTTTAATGTACCCTGTGATTTTCATGAGGATATATATACTACTAAATTTGAGGGAAGAACATATTTTATTTCCCTTTAAAGTTTTCTAAGACTCACCTCCCATTTTTGCAGAAACAATATTACCGATGACAAAGCCAAATGTGGTATAGAGGGACTTCAAAAAGTACATAGAAAGGTGGAATTATAGTAGGAACTTATTCTGGTGCCGCCCCCCCCCCAAAAAAAAATCTGAAATCCCTACCTAATTTTCACACTGTGCATGCATGTTCCATGAGCTATTAGCAGACCCTTCGTATTTGGTGCCCTACACATCACAATTGCATTTCATTTCATATGCATTTACAACAGTAGCATTTTAGCATTTACACTAAGTCTCTCACATAGTGCTTGTTAAAAAAGGATAGAGGCTGGAGAAGCTGGAATAAAAAGGCAAAACAGCTTCATTTACCGGTCCTAACGTCCTACTCCACTCACGTGCCCTCGACTACAGTTCCCCAGAAACTGTGACGGTTAAGTGGACGTTGAACAAGTAGGCAAGTCGATAAAATATTATGCGTAAATGTTAGTCCTCATATTAGAACGATTAAATCATCATTCCCTATGCTATGATTTAAAAAGTCTTCTAATCGTGACAGTGATCGCATTGTATTGTTTGTGTTGAATACGATGAATGATGAGTCATAAGCCATGCAGTTTTAGAGAATAATTAATCTTACTTGCTGCATAATACATTATTAGTATGGTGATGGAAGGGAACCCACATAAAGTAATTTCTTCTACTCCATTGGACAATGACACGGTTTCCTGAGGAGCCAATGGGTTGGTGAAATGTTGAAAATCAGCTGGTGTAATGAACTGCCGTGACGTGGGGTTTCATCGTGAGTTGATGGAATCACACTGTGTGGTAATGAAGATTGACTGCTTGCATCTGTAACATCCTCGAGAAAGACAAAGCGGTGGAGAAGTAAGCCCAATGTTTAGGAACGTGATTCAAGAGTTTTCAAAAGTGGAATCTTTAAATGTCACTTGTTGGAAATAAATTGATTTTACTAATGTTGTTATGAATTAGAAGAAATGCTAATTGTTCTTGACAGTGTGGACATTGGCCATTATCAAAAAATTTGTCAATAGTTTTAGCAATTCTTTATGTTATTTGTCAGCACATATATTGAGTCATTAAAAATGATAATACAAATCAGAGAACCTCCATGTCACTATGACAGTAAAACTCATTTCTCTCTACCCAAATTAATCTACATATTTAATGCAATCCCAACCAAAGTACCAGACACATTCTTCACACATCTAGAAAGGACAATCATAAAATGTGTCTGGAATCATAAAATACCTCGTATTGCCAAAGCAATCTTTTACAAAAAGAGTGGAGTGGGCGGCATTTCACTCCCAGACCCAAAAATATACTACAAAGCTGTGATAATCAAAACAACATGGTACTGGCACAGAAACAGACAGGTGGACAAAGAACAAGATAGAGTCCTCAGAAATAAATTCCCAAGCATTCCGTCAACTGATTTTGACAAGGGGTATCAGTCAATCCAGTGGGAAAAGGGAAACCTCTTCAGCAAATGGTGCTGGAAAAACTGGGTATCCACCTGCAGAAAGATGAATCTGAACCCCTACCTCTCACCAGTGACAAAAATCAACTCAAGGTGGATCAAAGATCTAAACCTAAGACCTCAAACTATAAAACTGCTCCTAGAAAACACCGGGGAAACTCTGAGAGACATTAGGGTAGGCAACAACTTCCTAAATAAGACCCCCAAAGCACACTCAATAATCCCCAAAATAGACAAGTGAGATTACATCAGACTAAGAAGTTTTTTGCATGGCAAAAGACACAGTAATTAGTGTGAATCAACAGCCCTTAGAATAGGAAAATGTTTTTGTAAACTATGTGTCAGATAAGAGACTGATAACCAGAATACACAAGGAACTCAAGCAGCTATCCCCCAAAAAGATGATCACCCCTATTAAAAGATGGGAGAATGAGTTGAAAAAATCTCTCTCTAAGGACAACATATGAATAGCCAAAAGGCATATGAAAAAAATGCTCAAAATCCCTCACTGTAAAATAAATGCAGATCAAAACAACAATGAGATACCACCTAACCCCAGTCAGAATGACTAAGATTAAAAAAAAAAAAAAAAAAAAAAAAAAAAAGATAAGTGCTGGTAGGGATGTGGTGAAAGGGGAACTCTCTTACACTGCCGTGGGAATGTAAATTGGTTTAGCCACTGTGGAGAACAATGTGGATATTACTCAAAAATCTACAAGTAGAACTTCCATATGATCCAGTAATCCCACTCCTTGGTATCTACCCAAAGGACAGAAGAATTCTTAATCAGAAAAGCACTTGCACACTGATATTTATTGCGGCATTATTCACAATTGCTAAGACATGGAACCAACTCAAATGCCCAAGAACAGATGAATGGATTGAAAAACTGTGGCACATATACTCAATGGAATACTACTCAGCCATAAAAAAACAAGAAGACCCTGGCTTGTAACAGAAAGTGGAGGACACATATATACCGAGGATATTAATATATACCGAGTGTCCCCGCTCTATGACTGAAACTGAATGACTAAAGTATATAGAAACACGGTAAATGGTTGTCAATACCAGATATAGGGTGGGAAGAGGGAGGGTGAAGGAATTGAGTCTGAGGAAGGACATTGAGGAGAAAAATAGAGAGGCATAGCATTAATGGGACAAAGACATGTGGTATTATCTGTGGAAGATAACTTTATAGTATTATCAACTGGACTGGGGAGAAATGCACAGATGTTGGAATATTCACTTTACAAGCTAAATAATGTGATTGAATGTATAAAAGAAGTTGAAATTAAAAAAATGAAAAAAAAAAACCCTCATTTCTCAAACAAAAACTTTCTTTTTGGTAATGAAACAAGGTTAGTGTAAAATGTTAACATTTGGACTGTAATAGGAGCAGTGTGGTTTTTGAAAGTAAAGTTGTTTTGGGGCTGGCAGGTGATGTGGCGGTTAAGGGCACTGGACTCCCCCGTGGCTTTCTCACTTTCTCTCTCAATCTGTTCCTCTCTGATCAAATTTGAATAAATAAATAAATAAATAAATAAAGTCAAATAATTCTTTAAGAAAAAAGAAAGTTGCTTTAAAATACCTATTTCCTCCAAAAAATGTAATTTTTTGGTCCATTCATTGGAAATAAAATATGACTGAAATATACATTATATTAATATTTTTGGTATGTGTTTCAAGTGAAATGAGCATCTGTAATGCTGAGAAAATAATCTTATTGAAGTAGATGTATTTATCATAGGCCTTATTGAATATCTTAATTTTTAAATTTTTTCTTGTTCTTTGAGGGTTTTTCACTTCCATCTTTCTGACTTTTAGAAAAGATTTAAACATGAGGACTTAAAGATACGTTGCCTCTGCCCCACTCCTGTGGTGTAGAGTCTATGTCCACAGGCCTGGAAGCCATATGGTGACCACGGGTTTGGGCCCCTGGTCGACCAGAAGTCATGATGATGTGTGTGAGGTCACTCAGGACGCTGAGGAGACAGAGGGCTGCAGAAGGTGATTGTAGAGTGATGAGACCCTGCACAGGTGCATCTCTCTCTCTCTATTGCACATGTGTACACAGTCTCTATTTTAAAAATATGTATGCATTGCTCTTGTTGATCCTAGTAAATATATAATGAGTAAATTAAAAGATCTGTCTGACCAGACTGAGCGATTAGTGCATCTGAGCAGCTGCGGGACATGGTCACCAAAACTCAGCATGGACTTAAGCCACAGCGTAGTTTAATCACTTTAATAATGGAAGCTTTTAGATACAGCTAATACTTATGTGCACTTATTTAGAAATAAACTGGATTTCTTTTTATTTCATTTCTAAATACATTATTTTAAAATGGTTTTAGTGCTTATGCAATTATAGAAGAAGGCATTAAAGTGAGAAGCGAATTTGTGACTCACGCTCTGACAGACCCACGCTCTTTCTGGCCCCTTCCTGTTTGAAGGAGGATCTTTCTGGATGGAAGAGTCATTCACTGGCTCTTTTTGAATGGGGATTTTATCCTTGATTCTCTCTGTTGAATGAAATTCTGTTACCTTTATTCTGAAATTTTTAAAATTCTCTACTAATAAAAGATTTCCAAAAAGAGAGAGAGAGAGATCTTTTCTTTGACATCACCAAGGCCCCTTTCATGGGCTGAATTATCGTAATCCCATGTGTTTTGCCGCCATTGCAAACATCTACATTAGTATTACGGGCTATGAGAGTGCATTTTCCTTTTCGTGTTACATGTACCTAGTCGACCTTTCTGATCCCAGGAGACAGACTAGGCGACCCTAAGTGTAGCATAGTCCACCTGCTGGTGGTGGGACCGCCTGTCCATGTGAAATGCCCTGGGCAGTCTCTCTTCCTCGCTGGGCAAAGGCATCCCCATCAAACGGACTCACATCGGGATGGTGGTGCCCGCCCTATGGCAAAAAAAGGACTCACACCAACCAGGAAACAGAATTCCACGAGACAGTTACTGTCAGGAAGCCTGGGCGGCTCCTGATGCAGCACAACGTATTTTTGGAAGCCATGCCTGTTGGTACCTACCAGCTAACGGGCTCAGACCCTGCTTTCTGACTAACTGTATTAGTGTTCATCAAAGCTTTAGCGAGATTGTCTTTTCTCACCTTAACTAATCTATGGCCTTGATTGTGTTCTCCAGTCACCACACGGTCCAATGTCTATACAATATGTCACAGCTACTGTGCCCGTACAAACTCCCGGCTCCAGAAGGGTTGCTGTGGTCTCCTTTTCTCATCAGGTTCTTGAGGAGACTTAAGACAAGAGACTATGAGATTGAGAATCCACTACATGGTGAGATCCACAGTCAGTCACACCCGGGCGACCTTCATGCCTGCTGCTCCTGTCACGTCGCCTCTCTGGAAGTCCACCAGACCTTCCTCCTTTGCCATGCTCTACCACGAGCACAACTGGGCTCTGGAAAATCCCACCAAAACCAGCAACATCACTGCCAGAGAACTGCCGCAACACCAGTGGCTGGTCTTCTAAGATCACCTGACGACAAACACTGCTCCGTTGTGGAGTGAACACTTGGGCAGTGGTTAGAATCGATGACCACAGCTGTGTCCTCTGAAACCTCTCTGAGACCAGGCTGTCCTCCAAATATTTAGACCGTGCACCAGGAAACGTTCCAGCACCCACTGCCATCCTACCCACCTGCTGTGGAGTCCAGGCCTGATGGCTGGAATCTTCTCAACCAGCTCCCTTCCAAACTAAAACATTGGCTTTACTCTCTTTTTCAATCTTTAATTATTTTACTTATTGCTTTCTTTTTAGATCACTAATTCTATATAAAGATATTTTCTAGGTAAATAAGGTGGACTTAATGACTAACCAGTAATTTAACAACCTTCCAGATGCTTTAAGTAGTTTTGAATAGCATTGAACTTGTTTTCTTCCACCAAAAAAAAAAAAAAAAAAATACAGAACAAAAATGGTTTTAATAGTAGTAAATTTGATGCAAGAATCAAAGACAAATACTACTTTTTTAATAAATGAAATTTACTATAAACTAAATGAATGGCTACAAAATTCTCTTCTTGAATTATACTTCTTTAATTAAAAGAAATGTTATATTTACTCACCCTTCTGAAACCATTTCTAACTACCTGCTCCTGAAAATCTCTAAATGGTATTGAATTTTCCATTATTCCGGCTTTGAATGTTTGTGACCTCAGTGAAGCGAAGCGGATTTCCATCTGGGAAATGAACACCACTGATAACTGTGTGCAGGGCTTGCTGCCACCCTGCATGTGCTCCTAAGTCACACTTCTGTTTCCCTACTTTGTGTGTAGAAATTACTGAAATGTGAGATAAGAAAAATATTGGAAATGATTCTATTTCTCTTAAGCCATCTCTAACAGTGAAAATGAATAGTTATTGAATTGTTATTTTCAATAAATGAGGTTCCTATGCTCTAAGGAAACTCAGTGTTGAAAGCAATTTGCCCACAGATTTAGTTTGACCATATACCCATCGAAATCTCCAAAATATGTTATTTGACTGATCTGTTTTGTGACTGGCTTAAGTAGCAGATTTTTGTGAAAGAAGAGACATGTTCAGTGACGTGTTTCTGTTACACCCAGGACACTGTCATTTAGTAAATAACATGTAACCACCCATACACAAGCATGAACTCTGGCGATTAGTCTGCGGATCGTTGCAAACCAAATGTAATATGCCGGCCAGCGGAGACCTGCTGACGTCCCCTGAGATAACTGCAAGTACTGCATTGTTATTGACTGGCTGAATCCCACGTGTTTTCTTTTTTTCTGCACAGGTCATGTGCAGGGCAAGTCCGCCTATACCTCCATACATGATGGCCTTTCCAATAGCACTAGCTCCTTTTTAAATTATCAAAATTAGTTGCTCTAGAGAAAAAAAAAAAAAAACAAATTTTCGATGATAAAATACATACCTTTTTAAAAATGTCATGATTTCTTATTTACAGGTAATAGTTGTACATCTTCATAACATACAATATGGTTTTTCAAAGCATACACGCAGTGCATGATAATCCAACCCAGAATATTGCCATATGCATCATTTTCAACAGAGAACGTGACATTCTGAATCTCTTAAAAGTTTTTTCTCGTACTCCTCCCACACACCCTCTACTATCCCCTCCCGACCCACAGCCTCTGGCGTCTACACTTCTCCTTCCCACTAGTGGATCTTCCACTCTTTCCATATCCACCATAGAGTGCAGATATTCAGTATGTATTGAGTGGGGACATACAATGTTATCTTTTATAAGCTAGCTTATTTCATTTAGTATTAAATCTCTTTTTTTCTTTTCTTTTTATTTATTTATGTTTCAGTTTTGTCAGAAGACATGTGTGCTCTCTGGAGGGAGAGAGATAAAGCACCCTTGATGGGGAATGGCCACAGGGTTACCCTTTCTCCGTTTCCATCTGTTTTGGGATTTGGGGCATGTTCTCATATGTGCCCAGCATGTTTTTCAAGTTGCCAGGTTTGGGACTTAAACCATTGAGTTGGCCATGTGGGATTCAGCCACCTTAACCGCCATGCCACAGGCTGACTCAATACTTCTATTTTTAACATGCTGTTTTTACACAGTAAAAGTGGGATGTACACTCCTCCTCCTCCACAACTTACATATGAGAACACTGAGTTTTATAAATATTCAGTAATTCATGAAATATGATGTATATATTGTTTTTCATTTGTCAGCTTAATAGAAATGATGATGCACTATTTAAAAGTTGATTTTTCCATGCAGTATTTTGATGATGTCTTCACCTGAATTACAGGTTGTGATTCCCATGTGTGAGAATACACCTCCCTGTGTGTGAGGACATGCCTCCCTGTGCCGCATCACCTCACATTACCATAGCAGAAAATGCAGTAAGTTATTTTCGTAATAGATAAATAAATAAATTTCCTATTTGGCCAAATTCTTACCGCGCCTAGTGAAATAATCTCTAGTAAGTCTAATGTTATTTCTAATCATGTATGTGTTATTTTTTCCATATAGTATATGTAATTAATCATAACAAATATGATTTAGATTTAGATTTAGATTTTAGATTTCTTACCTCTTTTACTCAACTTACTGAACTCCAGCCCTGCAGGACAGCACAGGATAGTGAAAGAAATGAGGGCCATGTTTTTTGTTTCTTTCTTTTTTTCCATTAAATCTATATGGAAGGAATCCTATTTTAAACTCGAGTTATATCATGAATTTTAAAAGACATATTTGAGAAAAGAATGTTGTTCTGCTACTAACTTTCTTCTAAATATCTCAAATAGATGTCACTCGGTAATCACAGTGATTGGGATACATTCTCTGTGATTCAGGTTTTTTCATCAGTGCTTACTTGAAATTTTAACTTTTGGAAAATATCTTAAATGTTGAAAAATTGAGAAAAATTTATGTTCTTCAATTTCGACATTAGATCAGTTTTATTATGTGGCATCAAAATACCTCTGTCTTTTTAAATTCATTCTGCTTGCTCATGAATCACTGCTCTATATAATGGTGTTGAATTTGGTCATTTTACCAAGTTTATACCAGGCTAGACGCATATATTCCTTATGAAATGATCTGTTTATCAACTGAACTGATTTATTTCTAGTTTTAATTTTACCCCAATTTTTTTATATTATAATTTAACTACCTTCGCCTTCCTATATGTTTATATAATTATTGAAAATAGCTTGTTCTTTTTTATTGCATGTGTGGTTCCTTAGTTTCTGTACATTTATCCATTTGTTATCTACTTAGACAGCTTGCATGCTAACCGCAGCATGGACCTGCAGTTAATTACTGATACGTATGGTCTTAATACACTGCGTTTCTGCTCTCTTTTCTTTTTGTATTACCTGCTCTGCATTCCTTTCCTCTGCTTTCTTTACTTCTTCACACTGATACTTCTGCATTTATTTTACAGCTTGCATTATTAGCTTAGACATGGTTTTATTCTTCCTTTTTTGCCACGGCTAGTTAAGATAATACAGCACACCTCTCTTACTAAAACGTGCTGGCGCCCTTTCTTCTCACAAAGAAAGGAGTTGAGAGGATGCATTGCTCATAATAACCTGTTCTTGCTATTTCATGTATTATACATGAAGTGTTTGCATGCAGAGGGTACGATTAGTGGTGCTTGGAACAACCGATACTCAGATTCCCAATATTTTCATCTTCTTTACTCTTTGCCCCTTGGTTTTTATCATGAGTCTTTAATCTACAAGTGAGTGTCTTCTGCTTGAACTCGAAGAGCTCCTTCGAATGGCCTTTCACTGGGCCTGCCGGTCCTTTCTTTTAAGCTTTTGGAAAACATCTTCAGTTCACATGAATTCTTGAAGTGCAGTTTTTCTTAGTAGATTGTCAATTATTTATTTATTCAGCATTTTGAAGTCAATCCACTGTCTTCTGACTTTTTCTGATGGGATGTCAGCTTTTTGCATAAATTTTGAGTGAAATCTAACCTCTCTGATCCTCTGTAGCTCCACTTAAGATGTACTTTTCTTCGTGTTTCTTCAGTTTACTGAGATGTGTTTGGTTGTGTATTCTTTATAATTATCATATTCATGATCATTTGAGCTCTTGAAACTGTGAAATGATGACCTTTAACTGTTGTGGAGCATTATTAGCCATAAAATATTCAACTCTCGCTTTTTACCCTATTCCTTTTTTCTTTTGCTCTTGCTCAGTCTCCCATTAAGTATGTTCTAGACTATACCTCTTCCCTTTTCTACTGGTTTACGTGTTCTTCCATCTTATTTTTTCTATTCTTTATCACTTATTTTGATCTAGCTCTCAGGCAATTCATTATGTTTTCAGGTGCGTTTAATCAGCTAAATTCATTTATTGAATAATTAAAATGTCTGTGATGATCAGTTTGTATTTTTAAGTTTACTCATGTAGATCTTCCATTAGAGAGAAAGAGACCCCAGCACAGTCTCGCTGCCAGTATCCACTCAACTCTCAGCCACCAGCATACACCTGGCAGGCACAGGGAGGCCTTGGGATGTGACCCCAGGACCTTCCCCTGTGGCCTCAGCATCACTGAGCATTGCTTTGCCGCAGCATCACCACAGAGGACTGGTTTATACATTTTCTTGACTTTTCTTGGTCTAAATATGATCTGTCATTTCTGAAGGAATAAATCTTTGTGCTAGCTTTCAAATAGTTTGTACAAATAATTTGTTTAAATATCTACCATAATAGATAATACTAATTTTTAAAATTTTTCTAGAGAGCACTTGTGTTTGTCAGACACACACACACACACACACACACACACACACACACACAGAGAGAGAGAGAGAGAGAGAGAGAGAGAGAGAGAGAAAGCAAATATGAAAACATGAAAACTCCCCGTATTAGGGACAGTCATGCCATAATCACTTCTCCATTTCTCACTCCTTTTGGGATTTTTGGGCACACACATGCCAACATGTTTCTCAAGCTGTTGGGTCCATAGTTTAATGTGGAATTTAGCCACCATAACCATCACGCCACTGCCAGCCCTCTGACAGATTACAGTTGAATTAATTTAGCTGTTTACTGTTCTAGTCCATTGTTAATAGAAAATACCTGAGTCTGAATTATTCAAGAGAATAGGGTTTATTCATCTTGTGGGTTGAGGTCCGAGGTCCAGAGGCTAAATCCAGTGAGGCTGTTTTATCATATGGCAGAGGGCAGGATGGCATTCTCTGTGTCCATGTGTGTCTCTGTTCTGGTCTCACTCCTCCTTAAATACCCACAGCAGTCAGTCATGGTGGCCCAACCCTTACAACCTTAATTCTAATCCTTTCCCAAACACCCTGCCTTTCAACATACTTAGATGAAGGTTTTACTCTCTGAATCCCATTACAATAGCTGAGCTCACGAACTGGTGGGCATGGAGGGCCACACTATGCAGCATTCCACACCTGGCCTCCATAATTCATGTATTTCTCACACACAAAATTAATCTAGGAAGTATTTTTAATTTTTTTTTTTTTAAATCAGGACCAGCAGTTGGCATAATGGCTATGTCACTGGACTCTCATGTAGTCGACTGCCGTGCGAGTCCTGGACCTGGTGGCTTAAACTCATGCTGGGCACATGTGTGTATGTGCCCAAGCTCCCTAGAGGGGAATGGAGGAGAAGGGATTGCGACATTATTCACAACTGCAAAAACATGGAACCAATCTAAGTGTACAAAAACTGATGACTGGGCTGGCCATCCCCCCTGGGGGTTGATTTCTCACTTTCTGTCTCTCTGTCTCTCTATGTCTTTCTGGTGAGCATACACACCCTATGGCAAAAATCTCTTCCCCCCAAAAAATTATTGTACTCATTTTTACTATAGAATGTGTGTGTTAACAAGAAGAGACAGTAGAAAAGTCTTAATTGATTCTAGCATAAACTCAAAAGTCCAAAGTCACATCTAAGACTTAAAGACACATGGCCAGACTGCAATTTTCCCCACTTTTTCTTGTCTGTTTTCCTTTTAATTACCAATTTTATCTTTAGGCCATTTTGCTACTTTCATTTTACTAAATGCTTTTAGTAATAAATAGAAAACTTAGATTGCTGGACCAGCCCATCGTGTAGTCATTAAGGCAGCTGGATCCCACATGGCTTACCATGCAATTTGATTCCTAGAACTAGCGGTGTGAAAATCACCCTGTGTGTGTGTGTGTGTGTGTGTGTGTGTGTGTACCCAAAATTCTGACAAGAGAGAGAAATAGAGAAGGGATAGTAGCATGACATCCCCATGAAGAATGCTTTGTCATTTTCTCTTTCTCTCTGTGTCCCTCAGGTAAACACACATGCCCTTGGGAAAAAATTAAACAACAAAATAGTTAGATCACCATTCTTAAGTTCAGCCTTCCACAAAGCCTTAGGGCCTGGAAACAGAGCAGCCAAATTCTCTGCAAAGGTGAACATAGAAGCCTTTTCTCCAATTTCCAGTACGATATTGCACATTTTCTTCTGAACCCTCCTTGGAATGGCCTTTACTGTCCCTATTTCCATCAGTGCTTTAATCACCAGCATTTAACCAGTCTCTAAATTTCCAGTTCAATTTTCAACAATTTTTCTCCTTTGCCTCCACCAGAATCTAGACTTTTGGCCTCTGCTTCTCCAAACTCTTCCAACTTCTGCCCATTGTTCAGTTCCAAAGCTACTCCCACGTTTTTGGATACTTTTTATTAGCAGCAATTACTATCTAATTCTTTTTATAGATATCCTAGAGTTTTGGAGCATTAGTGCATTCACTAACTTGGAGCACTGGTTAATGGAGCATTAATTACCATACACTTAAATTACTACCTTCTGTGCAGTGCCAAACTATGCAAGAACATTACAACAAGATTATGTATGCATCCCTCCAATCTTTTTGGTGATAATAAGAGTATATGTATGTGTGTGGAATTTGTGTGTATGACATTGTTCATTTTTTTCATGCTTTAAACAATAACCTTTTTATATTTACCCACATATGTGCCCCATTCTGATGGGTATTTTCCTGCAGTTGATGTTTTTTCAAGCTAAGACAATTGTTCCTTCAACCTCATGACTCATTTGACTATTTGTAGCATTAAGAGACTGGTGGCAAAATTCTAAACATATTTTGTATAAAACAACTTAATGTTAATTTTAAGAGACTATTTTTCCTTCAAATAGGCTATTATGGTCAGTCTTCTCACACACAAATATTAATATGTAGTCCAGACTTTGAAAACACCATCCTATTGTCTTCTGACTTTCACAGGTTTAATCAAAATGTTGGCTGTCTGTCTTATTGTTTCTCTCAAAGTAATTTCTCTTCTTACTCTTCTGAAAGTTTCTAAAATTTTTCATGGATTTTTGTTTTTGCTGCTTAACGATATGATATGTGAGTTTGGTGCTCTTTATATTTATCCTACTGGGGACTCAGTGAGGTTCTTGGATCTATGAATTAAAAGATTTTGTCAGCTTCAGAAATGTTCAGTTATAGTCTTTTTAAAAAATATTTCCTTTTTACTAAATTCTAGCACCCCACCTACCATTCATGAACTTCAGTTGTCACCATATTAAAGACTTTAACAATATCCAGAATTTTTTTTATACTACTATCCTGGGAGATTTCATTTTTATTCTAATATTTTAGTTTCAGTTGTACATAAAATAATACACAAATGCACACTAATTCATATTTTAAGGAAAAAGCCTTAGGTTATAGAAACCACTTGGGTTTTGTTATCAATTTTTTGAAAATATAATGTTTTGTTAGAATTGAGAATATTTTTTATCTGTCTTTATTAGACTTTTTAGTAGAGTACACTAGTAAATATAAATTTCTTGAAAAGCGTAATAAATATAGAATATATTTTATGTATTGACATCACTGCTTATCTTCATCATTCTTTCCAATTTTTCATCTTTTTTATTCCATCAAATGTTTTGCTTTCATACATTTTGCAAGTCTTCTGTTTTTTAAGCATATGTTAATAGAAATTATACCTGAGAGGATAATGCTACTGAAATGGAATATGAATATGTGTATGTGTATGTGTGTGCACACATGTGTGTGTTCTTTTATTTTTTTGAGAGATTTTCTCTATAGGGCGCGTGTTCTCGCCAGACAGACAGAGAGAGACATAGAGACAGAAAGCGAGAAATCACCCCCCCAGGGGGGATGGTCACGCCACAATCCCTTCTCCTCCATTCTCCTCTCGGGATCTTGGGCATGCACGCACACACGCCCGGCGTGAGTTTTAAGCCACCGGGTCCGGGACGCAAACCACGGTTGACTACGTGGGAGTTCAGCGACACAGCCATTACGCTAACTGCTGGTTCCCACATGTGTGTGTTCTTGATCTCCTGGTTAAACATCAACACTGAGTGGTATGACACAGCATACATAATGAGATGTTAAACTCCACAAAGGTCGACAGGATATTTTATGAATCCTGTCACACTACAAATTCAGAATAAATCTGTACCTTCCTATGTGTATTCTCAATGATTAGTATTAGAATGTGGATACACACTCAGGTTGGCTAATAGCTTCCTTAGGGAATAAAATCTGTTTGTTCACTGACTGTAAAGACCTCAAAATTCCCTCAAGGCACTGGTAAAAAGTTTTCCTCATTATTAGAACAGAGAACTCATTTTGCAGAAAACTTGTTAATTACAAATTCCAATTTTAACTCACAGATAAGAAACTATTGTTCACATATTGTATGATTAATGATCTCCAGTGCAAAGAAAAGAGCCCAATTTCTTATATCTAGTATCAAATTATATTTATATTAGTCCTTGCTAAAAACAAAATGTAATTTAAAAGGGATAGCACATCAACTTTCAAACTAAAAGCACACATTCATTTTCCTTTTCAAGGAAATAAAAAGGGTTTTATTTTATTAGATTCTAAGGATTTGAGGAATTCTTCCAATTACTTTCTATATGTATTATTTATTCTAGGGGTTTTAGAAAATATTTTATTTCTCTAAATCATTAATGAAGATGAAGATCGATGCTCTTTGGGAAGATGAAAAGTCTACATCTGCTGAGATTTCCCCCTTTGAGAGTTTCACAGATTTTAATATTTTTTTTTTACAAAATGGAACTACATCATAGACATAACAAAAAACAAAAACAGGGGCCCCATGGTGGCAGAGTGGTAATGCAGTGGTATTATAAATTAAAACTGCTCAGAACACCCGTGTACAAGATTTTATCCACACCACAGAAATTTTTCTTTAAATGCCTATTTTGCTATTCTAAATTCTAAATATTTTTGTTGATGGTGCTATTGTTCACAGTTGTAGGTATTTTTATCTTTTATTCCAACACAAAACCCTGTAATCATTAAAACATTAATGTAAGCTACTATCTGTCAAGCCAAAATATTTTTTTTTTCTTGAGAGAGAGATTTTTGCTATCGGGTGTGTGCATTTTCTGGAGAGAGAGAAAGAGACAAGGAGACGGAAGTCAAGAAATCACCCTCTGGGGGGATTGCCATGCCACAGTCCCTTCTCCTCCATTCCCATCTCAGGATTTTGAGCATGCACGCACATGCACCTGGTGTGAGTTTTAAGCCATAGGGTCTGGTACTAAAACAGCAGTCATCTAGGTGAGAATCCAGAGATATAACCATTATGCCAACTGTTGGCCCCCAAAATAATAATTTTAAAAAAGATATCAATTGATAAATTAGAACCATTCAGATCTAACTATGCAATTATTAAAAATAATACTGTCTTTGAAGTCCTAGATTAAATATGGTATACATGAAATATATACCAGTGTGTATGGTTGGATATAATACCAAGAAGCTGTTGGTGGTTTTGTTGGTAAAATCTTGTTCTCTAGGACAGGGGGTTACACTGATTTCACTAGCTGCATAGACTTGTACACGTGACAGCACCTTCTGAAACTGGATAGTGTTGATGAAAGCAATCTCTAACCTTTGCACTCACTAGAGCTCAGCAAGATATCTTCACATAGATTACATTTTCTCATTATATTTTCTCCTTTCATGTTGGTCCTCGGAAATAATTATTTTTTAAAAAATAACAAAACCATACCAAGTTTTAGCAAATTCTAAATGTGACTGATATTAACTGAAGCATGTGATTTTTTTTTTCTTTAGAAAATATTAATATGGGGACCAGCAGTTAGCATCATGGCTATATCGCTGAACTCCCATGTAGTCGACCGCAGTTCGAGTACTGGACCTGGTGACTTAAACTCATGCCAGGCACATGTGCGTGCATGCCCAAGATCCCAAGAGGAGAGGAGAAGGGATTGCAGTGTGGCCATCCCCCCTAGGGGGTGATTTCTCTCTTTCTGACTGTCACTCTGTCTTTCTGGTGCACGCATGTGCCCTATAGCAAAAAAAAAAAAAAAAAAAAAAAAAAAAAAAAAAAGTCTCCAAAAAAGAAAATGTTAATATGTTTACTCTAAGATAGGAATATACTTGAAGGTTTTCTTTTTTATTTCCATAGCCACAGATCACAGAATGCTACCTGATATATAGTGGCAACTAAATATAAATTTCTTTTTTAATTATTATTTATTATTTTATTTTATTTTTAATGACTAGACAGAGTGAGAGAGAAAAGTAAGAAAGCAAGCTGCCAGGTTTGGGACTTGAACTGTAGTCAGCCATGCAGGAGTCCAGTGCCTTAACCACCACTCCATTTGCCAACCCCCCATTAATACATATTTCTAATTGAAGAGTACAGCCATCAAAATGTGTGCTGAAAATCTATAGTATCATAGTTGGACGCCCATAGAAACTTGCAATTTGAAACAGGAAGAACATTAAACTCATTGCTCAGTTGCAGAAAGCAATTTTAATCATTGTACTCAGGCGAACCAAATTATTCTGTTTTCCTACTTGGGAGACACTAGACTCTTTCAGTTAAGAAAAAAAGTGTACCATACACCTTTGCTTAAAAATGGGTAATTGTGTAAGTGCGTTCAAGACTTTAATTCCCCAAAAGAAATTAGTTTAAATGTTTCTTATTTATGTATCATAATGCTTCTTTTATGAGGCAAATGGATTACAAATGGAAAGAAAATTAAAAATTAAGTAATAATGGAGTTGAGAGACCTCCACTGCTCCGTGGGCTCACGCTGTATCTCCACCATTTAGTCCTGGTTTACAAGTGCCTGAGCACCGCAGAAACTGAGGTGCAGAGACACCCCACGCTCGACTCCCTGGCGCAGGCCCTGCCTAACCTGCTCCAAGAGCTTCCTGCAGGCGGCGGCCTGCACCCTCCCACTGCCACCGCCGCCTTGTCGTCCCGCACCCTGACGGCGCGGGCCTCTGCTCACGCGCCCTACGGGACATGCTTGCTTCTCTGTTATGTTCTCTCCTGCTGTTTGCAAAAGGTGAAAGATTTATGGATTTTTGTAAAATCAGAATTATCGACTCCTTCACATCCATCAAACATATCCAGAGATGGATTACTCACGCGGAGGAATCAATACGTAAATTGATCACTGCTGACATGATTGTACAAACCGATATGCTATGACTCGCGATTTTTGAACTCCACCAAGAAAGCCATCATCCCGTCGCCCGTTTATCTGGAGCGACTTTGCTAATGTTCTGTAGACTCTCGAGTCGCTTTACTAATAAGCGACGCGCACTGCACGTGTAGGGCAGCGCGTGCGTTTTCCTCGTTAATCTGCTTTGGGGATGCCCCTCCAGACAGGCGCGGGGCAGCTGCAGTGGGGCGTCTCCCTGCCGAACTCGAAGGCTGGTGAAGAGCGTGCAGCAGGGGCTCCGCTGATACCTAGGCTAGAATTGCCGTTCTAAATACACAATAGGGCATTAAAAAGTTCCCCTAGGATTCTAAGAGAACCTTGCTTTCACTGAACGTAAACAGGAGTAATAAAAGCGTCTAATCAGGCATTTTTAAAGAATTAATTAGTAACTGTATGATAGAATACAATAAATATTATTCATGCTCATTGTGATTAATTACTCTTATTATTATTTGGTTTAACTGTAAGAATTTAGCATCACAAAGAACAGGTATTTTGTCTGTTTTGTTCACTGGTTTAATCCTATATACTACCACGGATGGGTACATGGAGGCATTAAATAAAGAGATGAATCGGGCTAACCCGTGTTGTGATGGGTAAGGCGACTGGCCCCCCATGGCCTATTTTGAAGTTCAAGTCCCAGATCCAGTGGCTTGCGAAACATGCTGGGTATGTGTGCGTGCATGCCCTAAAAACCGGAAAGGAGAGACGGAGAAGGGGTTGTGGCGTGACCATCCCCGTGGGGTGCTTTCTCACTCCCTTCACTCTCCGTCCCTCTCTGGTGAGTGCATGTGCCCTCTAGCAAGTTTTTTAAAACAGTGATACATGGACGATAAAGTAATGAAATTAGTGTTTTAGATCACTAGCTCTAAAGCAGAGTACAGCTCGTCCCTGTAACTGTAAATTCTCTTTCTGTGAATTCAACCGACTATGGATCCAAAGAATTAAAAAATAAATAAAAATAAGAAGACAGCCATAAAAAATAATATAAAGAGAAAACCCATAGAGCATAGCAGCGACTTGCACGGCATTTACTTTGCAGTGGGTACTGCGAGTGATCTGAGGGCTGCTCAAAGTCTGCGGGAGGTGTGAGTGGCCGAGTAGGAATGCTGCGACGTTTCACATGAAGAGACGCGGGAATCCAGGACTGGGTCTGTGCAGGGGCTCCTGCGAGGAACGACGGAGTTTCAGGAAGGAACTTCTAGGCTGAGCTGAATTAAAATCACGATCCTGTCACTCTCTGTCTGTTGCCTTGGTAACTATTTAGCCTTCATCCATTACCTGGGAGGAGAGATTCTCTCATACATAGCTCATGTGGTATTTCAGGCACTAAATCTGGAGCTGTGTAGATGGCGTTAGTGATATTTAATAACCTGTACTACATGAAGACTTGCTTTTGAGTAAATAAAATATGTAATAAACATATAAAAGAGACTTTGGTTTGAAACTTTGGTAACTTATAAACCAATTTAGCTCGCGTTTCTTCTGTGATATGAGATACTATTTATATAGTTCTTGCTGTTGTTTTGATTAAATTTGAAGATGTGTAAATGATACTAGTGATATTTAATAGCCTGTACTATTATGAAGACGTGTTTTTGTTTTGGGGGAGATTAAATAAGTAATGAACGCATGAAAGAGATTATAATCTGAAACAAGTTAGAATGACTCTAGAAAAGTACACACTTCTAGAGAAATCAAAAGTAAACACGTGACAGCTGAGTGGACAGGGTTTGAGGAGAAGGCTGCACATTACCACACTTCAGGTGAGCTGTCGAGAAAAGCAAGGATGACATCAAACGTCAAAATGAACAAGAGAATTAACCAGGACTGACGCGCCAACAACACACAATGTGGTTACATAGGGCACAGAATGAAAGACGGAATGAAAACCTTCATGTCTAAACGAAATTGACCACTTTCCCAAGGACAACGTGTGTCTGTGGTGTGCATGTGTCAACAGTGTATGTCTGTCTGGTGTACATGTGTTGAGGGTATGTGTGTCTATGGCATGTGTGTCTGTGGTGTGTGTGTATATATATGTGTTTGTGATGTGTGTGTATCAAGGGTATGTGTGTCTGTAGTGTGTGTGTGTGTGTGTGTGTGCCTATGGAGTGTGTGTGTGTACGTTTGTCTGTGATGTGTGTATGTCAGTGGAGTGTTCATCTGTGGTGTGCTTGTGTCAATGGTAGGTATGTCTGTGGTGTGTGTGTGTGTGTGTGTGTGTCAATGGGGTGTGTGTCAGCTGGTAAGGGGGACGTAGTGGTTTATAAGCCTGTTGGGAATACATCTCAGCGATATTTTTAAAATCAGGGTCAGAACAAGCAGAACAATTTGGGGATTTACCCAAAACTGCAGAGGATATTTCAAATTTCACTTCTCAGTAATCTCATTCTGCTGACAGAAATGGTAGAAGGATTCATTTATGTGTTCTGCGTGGAAATGTTCCCGATAGACAACCGAAAGTTAGTAGCCCTTTGGAAGAAAACATAAACGGAATTAATTGTGATGGAAAGTATGTTTCGATTTTGTCCTGGTCAGGATAACCTGATGGAATAATGATGTTCATTAATACTGTTTTTGTAATTAGGGTAATAATTGAACCAATGATATTTGGACCACTCCCCAATGGACAGGAATATAACACATAAAAAATACACCTTACTTGTTTTGAGGGAAAGCTATTGCTGAAGCAGGAATCCTGACTGAAGGAAGAGTTCCTGAGTAATTAACTTGTGAGCATCCTGTTCAGGTCAACACAGGGAGTACCCGCGTTGGTCACCCTTAGACAGGAAACGGAGCACAGTGCACGGGCCAGCTGTGGGCAGGAGCAGCAGTTACACGGGGTCTGTCAACAACACCCCACTTCCAGCAACAAGAGCCCCGACGGCTGCCAGGACCGCGGTCAGTCACGAAGTCCTGGACGCGCCTGCACCAGTCCCAGCTGCCCAGTAGCCCCCGCCTCAGCCTCCCGAGCAGCTGTGACCACAGGTGCGAGCCACGTGCCTGCTTTCAGAGGCTCTTGCTGTGTTGTCCACACTAGCCACAAACTTGAGATTCTCCTGCCTCAGTTTTTCGAGTACCTGGGCCTCCAGGCACACACCGTGGCACTCAACTTCTAGGGTGGCCGAGAATCCAACCTGGGCCTCCCCCGTGACCTCAGCCTGCCAGGCAGCAGTGTCAACCAGCACGTGCTATCTTGTGACCAAAGCTACCGGTCAGCTTCCCCACCTAGCCCAACCACCCGCACTGGGCCGTCCCCAAGTCCCTCTGGCTGGAGGATGATGCCAAGCTTTGAAGCCCCATGTGGTCAACCTGGGCTAGTCCACCCTTCAGTGCTGAGAAGGCAGCAAGGGGGGCACAGGCTCGGGGAGCATCACGCCTGGTCTTAGACTCTCCGGAAGGCTCACTAGGAAGTGTGGGCACAAACAAATCCTGACTGTAAGGAATGGACACTACCCTTCAATTCAGACGTCACACTTCTACAAGCACCGACACATCAGTAACCCTAACCGGACAGATGTCAGAGCTCTCAGACAAGGAGTTTTAAATAGTTTTAGGGCAGTTCAGAAACCTCAAGATCACAGAGAAAGAATTCAGAAATGTAACACAGAAATTTGACTGAGATTGAAGTAACTTTAAGAAATCAAGCAGAAATGAAATTGAAAAATACAATGAACAAAGTGAAAAAAGTAGTAAAGGTAAACAATGTCAGAATTGATGGAATGGGGGGTGAGGAGAAGAGGACAGAGAAAGATAGAGAACAACAGAGAGGCAGGACGTTAGCGAGAAACAGATAGGGCTTATTACCTGTTCTCAACTGGATTGGTCTGAGAAATATTTCATGATGGGTAAAGTCTTTTTACAAGCAAAATGAGAAATAGTGATTGACTGTTTTAAAAAAATAATTAGAATAATAATAATAATGATTGGAAAAAAACATAGAAAAGATATTGAATGATAAAGTGGGGAGATTAATGTCTCTGTATTGACTGACATGCATGGCATTCCCTTTTGAAAAAGCAATGTAATACACTGTAAAATTATATGTAACCAATGTAATATAAAGAAGATTATGATGATAATAATAAAAAAAGAATTGATGGAACAGAAAACAGAATTAATAAGCAGAAATACATGCACTTTGAAAAGACAGAGTCAGAAGAGAACAAAGAAGAAATAATGAGAAGAAATGAAGAAAGCTTAAGGCAACTATGGAACGGTATCAAAAGAGCGAATATTCAAATGATCAGAGTTCAACAGAGTCGAACAAAAGATAATAATCTTATTCAAAGGAATAATGACATAGGCATTTCCAAACCTGAAGAAAGCTATAAATATTCAATATAAGAAAGTTAAAGGTCATCCAATAGTTTCAACCAAAATTAAAATACTCCAAGGCATATTATAATCATTTACGCTTAAGAGCCAACGACAAAAAATGGATTCTGAAAACATAAGCGAAAAGGAGCAAATGATACACAATGATATTTTTAAAAAGAGTTATTTATTTAGTTTTATTTAGTATTATTATTAATTTGATCAGAGAGAAAAAGAAAGTGAGAAAGCAAGCCACAGGGTCTGGGACTTGAACTGCAGTTGGCCATGTGAGAGTTCAGTTCCCCAACCACCGTGCCACTTGCCAGCCCCTACAGAGTTATTTCAATATACCTGACAGCAGATTGCTCAGCAGAAACACAGCAGCCCAGGAGGGATGGGATGATGCATTTAGAGTGCTGAGGGAGAACAAAAGCGTGCCAAGTCTTTCGTACCCAGCGAAGCTGTCCTTCATGAGTGAAGGAGAGTTAAAGACTTCCCCAGGCCGGCGAAAGCTTAGGGACTTCATCACCACCAAACCTGTCCACAGAGGAAAGCTAAAGGGAGTTACTCAAACCGAAAGAGAAGGATGCTAACGTGTAACAAGGAAATGTCCAAAAATATAAAACTCAGTGCTAAAAGTAAGCATACAACATCTACACTAATACTTTATTACCATAATCATTGTGTATAAATCACTTTAACAAGGAAACAAAACAACAAACTATTAAAGATAAAAGTATAGTAAGTTGAGAGAGAGGCAATATAAACAGACCCCGTCTAGCACGAATAAAACACAGTGGAGAGGGTTCGGCTGCCAGGGCCTCATGGCTAGGTGCCTAGGAGCTGTGCTCCCTGCGCTGGGACCCCCTGGGAGAAAAAGACCATTTCTATTCATCATGCTTCTTCAGTGATCTGAGAATCCTCTTCTGTCACTTTCTCTCCCAGGTTATAGTTTTATTAAAAATATATCATCGAGGGCCAGCCCGTGGTGTAGATGTTAAGGTGCTCGACCCCACACGACCTGCTGACAGTTAGAGCCCCACACCTGGCACGTGGGTGTGCGCGTCCAGAATTCGGAGGCCGGCATGGAGACGATGGGACTGCAGCAGGGCCATGCCCCCGGGACTGACCTCTCCCTCCTCCCTTCCTCTCTCTCTGGTGAGTGCACATGCCCTACAGCACGTGAATAAATACATCGTTGGTGTTCTTGTTTCCTCATTTTCAGTGTCATGAGTAAAAGTGTGTGTCAGAGTGTTTTATTTCAGGTTGGTGGAGTGAGGGTTTGAGGAGGCAAATCAACATGAAATTGTTCTAAATTATTCAAAAATATCAGGAATGATAAGATGTTAGGAAGATAAAGATAATGCGGTCGCTGATGATTTTAACTCAGTAGAGATAAAGAAAAGTAGGCGTGCTGTCTAAATCAAAGACCGAACAGATACGGACCAGCAGGTGGCATAATGGCTATGTCGCTGGACTCCCACGTAGCTGACTGCGGTTTAAGTCCCAGACTCTGTGGCTTAAACCTCACACTGGGCATGTGTGCGTGTGTGTCCAAGATCCCTAGAGGAGAATGGAGGAGGAAAAGGGATTGTGGTGTGGCCAACCCCCCAGGAGGGTGATAAAAAGACTGAACAGATGAAGAAGTAGAAAGTACCAATTTTAAAATAACAGATGAAAATACATTATTTTATCCAATGAAAATATGCCAAGAAAATTATCACTCCAAAATTAGGTGTGCTAAATAGGAAACATAAACTAAAAGGATGAAAATAAGGTCTAGCGATATGGCAATTCCAGTGGTATAAGTAATTATATATATGCATTAAAAGATAAGGAAAATTGTATTTTACATAATCAAAAGTTCTCAAGTTGCAGTGTCTGCATTTAAAGCACTTAAAAAAAGGCATGCAAGGAAGGGCTTTGCAAGAGAGAAAAGAACGAAACAAACAGGCTAGTATAAAACTGAGCCAGAAGCCCCAGTAAAATGTAAGTAAAAATGTCACGGGGCCAGCCGGTGGCGTGGTGGTTAGGACAGCTGGACGCTACATGGAGAAAACAAAACCTCTACCGTATTCATGGGTCCTCCTTTAAGGTAGAAAGGTAGAGGTAGGGCTAGAGAGGAAGAAAACGGTAGGAGAGAGGCACTGTAGAAATAAAAACGCAGGCGGAAATGGAATGAGAGACACCAAGAGACAGGAAGAGACTGAAATCCGCATCTAGAATGGAGCCAAGCATGGAGACATAACATCATAAAGGAAGCCATGACAGAAAGGAGGCCAGAGAAATATGTGTACAACCATCCCCCACGTGGGAGATGTCAAGAAACCCCAGCGAATGTGTCAGGTTTCTCATGGACGCAGAATGGGGGGATCTCGTCGGACGGCATGGAAACATCCTCTGGGAGACGCGAAATATTCAGGCTTTTTTGGAGAGAGGTATTTTGCTACAGGGCATGTGCACTTGCCAGAGGGACAGCAAGAAATCACCCCACAGCAGGGATGGCCATTCAGCAATCCCTTATCCTTCATTCTCCTCTTGGGATTTGGGACATGTGCACACACATGTCCAGTGTGAGTTTCAAGCTCCTGATCTGGGACGCCAACCATGGTTGGCTACATGGACGTCCAGAGCCTTAACCACTGTGCCACCTGCTGGCCCCAATCAGGATTGTTTTATCAAAGACGTGTGTTAGTCTCACAATCATTAAGTCCTTTTTCGAGGATTTATTTCGATCTCTGTCACAGTGTGCTCTGAGTGACAGAATGATCTTCCTGCTGAAGATGACACGCACGTGCATCCCAGGTGATCGTGGGCAAACACATCGCCTCGTAGTACTACATTGGCAAGTGCAATATAATGTTCGCGTGACTTTCTAACCATCTTAACATAATAAAAATTTCTAAATATTGATATAGAATGAGGAAACATGATTACATTTAAATAGGAACACGAAATCCAACTAACCTGTTTACTTCTGTGACTGTCACCCACTCCCTCACTGCCTCCACCAAATGTTAATATAAACGTATCATTTGGACGCAGTGTTTGCAGGTGAAGGAAAAGTAATGAATAATGACATCAATAATGTCTCTCTCTCAACACTTGAACATCGCTTTGTCTTTTTCCTCCTCTGAAATTTCTTTGACACGTATAAATATATACCTTCAACTAATATAATATCCTATCACGTGTAAATGAAATTCAAACCAGGACTGCCTGAAGGGGCACTTGCATTTCTTTCAGTCACATCACCTGATGACATTGTGTTACTAAGGCATTTTTTTCAAAATGACAAGAGATTAAAAAGTAATGGGAAATAAGAAAATATTATTTTTAAGAAGTAACTGAATGTTAGAAAGTGAAGAAATAAAAACATAACTGCTCAAAAATGCCAGTCAGGCAAAGGCAAGGAATGGGCCACAGAAGATGCACCTTCGGAGACGTGAATGTTGGCAGGCACCTGAGGCCAAGTCCAGGTTTGCCAAATGACAATGTGACACGGCCAAGCTCTATATCCTATATCCTATGTCATCGTTATTCACCCACTTAAGAAGCACATGCTCATAAACACATCTAAAGCTCTAATATGATATTTGTATAGTTTTACATTCTTTCCGCCTATTATCTCTTACCATTATGAGTATAAGATGCTTTAGTACAACTAATAGTCAAATCATAAAAAACAAGATAAAATAGGAATTTAAGGGCACAATAATTTGCTCCTGATTATTAGGGGGAAATAATGTATGAGTAAAAGGGAAGAGGGGAGGATATTCCCTGTAAGTTCTTCATTAATTTTCTTTTGTTAAATTATGTTCTTCTATAAGGTACTCCCAAACGCGACTAAATGTAAAACAATTTCACAGAAACGACATTCTTAAGAATTTAAAATAGACCCAGAAAGACCTACACTAACTGTACTGGACCACCTGTAACCTGTAACTGCGCCATCTACGCAGACACCTGCTCCCAAGCCCTTCAACGTAAAGCACCGGCTCGGCGTTGCTGCCCCGCCCTGCCAGTGGGCTATGCACCGTTGGATTATTCTTGGTACATCTTCCCGACCCCCATTCTCAGTCTAACTTGGCCCCACTTAGAGACATCCACTAGCAGGCAGGACTCCAGTCATGCCAGCAGCCCCCTCCACGCTCTGCCCCCAGAGAGGCTGCAGGAAAGGGTTGGCCCAGAGAAACATGTGATGGAATGGCAGAGGCGGGTTCGGCTGTCACTTAACTGGGCCCAGAAAGACACGTGTTCGTCAGTCCACACAGAAGTAAGGGGCTGGACAGTGCTGCAGCCAAAGGCAGGGCAGGCGTGGGCCGGGGCGGCCCTGCAGGAGGTGCTGTCTGTGGACACACAGACCCATGTTATCTGTAACTGCAACAAGTCCACACTCTCACGTGCGGGGGAGCAAGCACCGACCTCCAGGGACGACCTGACTGCTGGCTTCTCGGGACACTCTTCAGATGCCCCTGGTGGCCTCCCTGCATTCACGCACCTGCCCACCCTGGGAGTTTTCCGAGGCTTCGGACTAGAGTTTAGAGTCCGTGAGGGCACTGAGGACTGCCGTGTCCATGTGCGAAGCAGCCAGGTGCTAAAGTACATTCTCTTCTTTGACAGAGAAAATATTCTGATGACATCAGTTAGACAGATGTGCTTCCAAGCTGACTGGAACCCTTAGCAAAAGTAATAATCCTTTCCTAACAATCAGACATTTATTCGGAAGCTAGCCCCAGTCAAAGTCTTAAACTTACCTGAAGGTTTGTAATGCCGCAGAACACCATTTTCACAGGGTGGTCAGCGTGATAATCTATGCTCTGGTGCCTAACTGGCAGAGTACGTAAGTCATACCCACGCTCGCTCGCCAGTGTGTGTCTCGGCACCTCACAGGAGGCCACATTACCGGTGGCAATGCCCCCTCCCCACGAGGCCAGCATTGGAGAACGACGCAGGGACAGGCTTCCTCCCCACTGCTTCGCACAGCTTTAGAGATAGGACTTATAATAGACCCCTAAACGTTGTGCCAAGGATTTGAGAGAATGGATTGTTGGTCCAGATGAATCACTCATCAAGGAGCAAATGGTCTTGTTTAGAATTCAGTAAATACAGATATATGGTACATTTTTTAAATGTAAATTTTGTTCTTAAAAAATGATGCTCCCACCGGAAAACAATGTCAATATCGAAGCAGTGTTTTCAGTGCCAAAAATTACAACCCCTTGCATCTGAACAATGCATGGGTTCTGTTCTGTTTCTTTTCTTGTGTGGGCTGTTTTCTAAATAATGGCAGCTAGGAGTTTAAATGTACATGTCGGGTATATGTACATATATGTATAAATTATATTTGTTTGTATATTATGTTATTTTATATAATATACCATACATAATGTACATAAAATGTGTATGTGATCTAAACCTCTGCAATTTAAAATGTTATTAAATATATATTATATGAAACTATATTATATATAATAAAACTTTATGATCTAAAGTATATATAGTCTAAAAGTTTTATAATATATAAAATACATAATGTATATAATTCAAGCTTTTAAAATATGTGTGTAAATATGTGTGTATATATTATATATGTGTGTATATATGTGTGTATATATTATATATGTGTATATTACATGTGTGTATATATGTATATATACATATATATACATACACATATATACATATATTTCATTTTTCCTGTCAGCATGCTGAACTAGTTAGCTGCCTAAATGTGGATTTTACAATGACAGATTAAATAAACATGGAGATGGAAGGTGTTGTGATAAAGAAGCGGGAAAGTGACAAAAACTTCCAAAAATAATATAAGATGAACAACTCAATACCATTGGCAAGAGAGTAGGGACCAGCAGATGGCATAGTGGTTAAGGTGCTGGATTTACACATTGCTAACTACAGTTCAAGTCCTGGACCTGGTAGCTTGAAAATCATGCTGAGCACGTGTGTGTGTGTGTGTGTGTGTGTGTGTGTGTGTATGTGTGTCCAAAACCCTAGGAGGAGGATGGAGGAGAAGGGATTATAGCATGGCCATCCCCCCAGAAGAAGTGATTTCTCACTTTCCCCTTCACTGTCTCTCTCTCAATGAGTGCATATAACCTTTGACAAAAACTTAAAAAAAAAAAAAAGTAGAAATAAGGAGAGAGAAGTATAAGGAAAAACAATTATGACAGCAAAGCCTAAAGCAAGCCAGATGAGCAGGTGTAGGCATTTGGAGAGGAAAAACTTCAGGGGCGAAAGTGCAGGCAAGGGGAACACTGGCCAGGAGACTAGACATTGAGAACTGTGCTGCCCTAACGTTCTTGAGGAAAACAGTAAGCCTTTGAAATAATTCAGACTTGCCGTTTTTACTTTGTATTAGATTCTGCTTCAGTGTCTGCAAATTCAGACCAGGTCCAGGCCACAGACAGCTCCCTCCTTTGTTAGAGAGGCAGGGGCAGCATTCTGTCAGAGCTGGTCGTCTGTGCAGTGTGTACGACTGCACTTGCATGTCGAAACCAGAGACACCACTGAGCAGCGTATTTACCACTGGAGCTAGCTGCAGAGCCAGTCCTGCACGTGCATGCTAGATATTGTGGAGTAAAAACGATTAGCAAATACCATAAAGGTGCATTGTTAGGATTGTTAAACTATCCTGATAAGACGTGATTCAACTCAAAAGGACAAAGTCAAAATGAAAAAAGGGGCCCGTGGATGGCGTAGCGGTTAATCACGGGACTTCCACGTGGCCAGCCCCAGTCTGAATCCCCACCCAGTGGCTTGGAACTCATGCTGGCCTGTGTGCACGTGTGCCCAAGATCCTGGAGGGAGAATGGAGGAGAAGGGATTGCAGCATGGCCATCCCCACAGGGTGATTCTCACTTTCCTTCTCACTGTCTCAGTCTCTCTCTGGCAAGTACATGCACCATGAGGCAAAAACCTCTTAAAAATAGAAAAGTAAGTGGAACAAAATACATTTTTAAGAAATTAACAACTACATATGAAAACATAACTTATGTATTTATTTAGTAATTTAACCCTGTAAGTGGCATGTATAATCTCTATGCTTTTCAGATGTCTGTTAATACAGTAAGAATAGGTAATCTCTCATAAAATGCAGCAACATTCATGAGCCAAAGTGCTAGGCTTGAAAATAAAACATAACTACTTTGGTGGTAAAGCACTTTGAAACGCACTTATGTTTTTAAAAAATATGAGTAGCAGTAAGTATCCACCTAGCTCTTAAAGTTGCCCAAGGGACGAACTACTGGTGTGAACTGTCTCATAGTGTGTTCACACACCGGCATGAACGGTCTCACGGTGTGTTCACACACCGGCGTGAACTGTCTCACGGTGTGTTCACACACCGGCGTGAACTGTCTCACGGTGTGTTCACACACCGGCGTGAACTGTCTCACCGTGTGTTCACACACCGGCGTGAACTGTCTCACCGTGTGTTCACACACCGGCGTGAACTGTCTCACAGTGTGTTCACACACCGGCGTGAACTGTCTCACAGTGTGTTCACACAGTTACTGCTGATGGGACCGATGGGCTTCACCTGGAAGTGGACGGAAGTTTCAGAAGGAGCGGCGCTGCTTCCCCAGCTTTGAGCTAGTGGGTGTGGGAGGTCATGGCCCAGGAGGCAAGACGGCCAGTATAGTCCAGGCATGATGTGAGCGAAAGCACAAAGAAAGGGGGCGAAGAAAGCAAACGCGACTATGGGATAATTATACCAGCAGGAATAGCCACATGCTGAATAAAAATATTCTTTTTCAAAAACCTTCCATGTATTCCAGAATTGCAAAAGATACCAGTTTTCAGGGGAAAATGAAACTAGAAGGCAAAGAATAACAATAGGGTTAGACTGCAAACATTAAAGAAGACAGTGAATATCACCCATAATCCCTTGTCCCACTCTTGTCCCATTTTTTTTTTTTTATCAAAGATAAAGGCTGAAAATGTTAGATGAGCCCCTGAATGGCCTTTAGCTAATTTCCTGTCAGAGAATAAGGAGATGGTTGTCGGGAACTTTGACCAGAATGCTCTGACCAGACCCCTCCCTTTGTGGCCGCCGACACCCATGGCTAGACCAAGGTCACAGTGGCAAGATCGCTGACCAACGTACCCGCCCTTTTCTGGACCCCCCTCCCCAGACACATCAGGTCTCCGGACACCCTTTCTTCTCAATGAACTTGCCTTCTTCTCTTGAACAATAACAACAAAGGTATTAAAGAGAAAGTTGGGATTGACTTGCCAACATCTTTATTTCTCTAATACAGAAGAATAGACTGTGGAAACCCAGATGGTGTCCCCTGAAGTGAGCCATGAGATACACTGACTTATCTGACATGGGGGCTGAAGAGCCCACTTTAAAGAGGAGAGGAGTGGAATCACAAAGAGATGATAAACTAAACAGGGACAATTCAATGGTTGTATGTGCAGCCTTACACATTTAATTACAAATCCTCTAAGATTATCCCCCAGCACTATAGTCTTAAACTGCAACCTCTCTGAGTGGCCTCGAGTTCCACCAAAAAGCCAGAGGTCCCATTACTCAGAGAAGGAGACGTTTCTCTGGCCAGGGAAATTACTCAGGGTCTTTGTCGCTGCCTTCTGATTCAGGATTCTCCAGTGACCTTGTCTGAGTCTCTCCCCAGCCACCCCATGTCAGACACCACCATCACACTGACCGTGGCCTGCACCATCCACCCTCCGCAGACTCATCACTGACTGCCCAGTCACCGTCAACTGCCTGTCCAGTGACCTTGTCTGAGTCTCTCCCCAGCCACCCCATGTCAGACACCACCGTCACGCTGACCGTGGCCTGCACCATCCGCCCTCCGCAGACTCATCACTGACTGCCCGGTCACCGTCAACTGCCCGACTTGGGTAACGCGAGCAGGCCAGCTCGGTGAGCCCTGGGGCGCCTCCAGTTTCACGCCAGTGTTCGGAACCTGCGCCAAATAACGGGGATGGCTCCGTAAGTAGCTTCTGAGTGAACAAATCAATGAGCTTGGATCCAGTCTAAAATTAGCACCGAAGCTGGATTTATTTATTTATTTGGGGTTAGTTTTTGTTTGCTTATTTGTTTGTTTGGTTTTTCCTAGATTCGTCTTCCTACCGACGTAGGAAAAACAAGAGAGCAAGAGCAAAGCAAATATAAATGTTCCGTACCAAGTGAAAGCCCCATGATACAGCGCCAAAATAAATTCTCCAGTAAAGAGAAAATAATGGGAGAAAAACAACGAATCCAAAGAAAGCTGCCTTCTCCAAGGCGAGAGTTTAGAGTGGAAATCATAGTTTTAATTCTCAGAAATTGTGGTTTTCCTTAAATATTTTAAGAACTTTCAACGCTTCTATTGCAATTTCCTAAAAACTGTAAGGGTAGGCTAGGAAAGCAGACTATTAAAAATGAATGAAACTGTTTTATACTAAGTACGTCAGTGTACTTTTGCTTTATTATTTTGTCTGTGTTTCTACAAACAACGACAAGCCACGGGGCACCTACAGGTTTTGTTACACGCTTCCTCTCGGCAGTGTTTTCGCAGCCAGACGAACCAACAGGAGAGCGAGGATCTTGGGAAGGGATCATCCATCGACTCTCAGGGACTTGGGTATCAAATTTGGATGGGGCTCAGTGAGCCCTCCCATGGAAAACACTTTGCAAATAGCATTGTACATTTTGTGATATGCTGTGTTAGGAGTGCACACACACATACAGACTTTCATTAGTAGAATGTGTACATACATTTTAGGAGTGTATGTTAAACAGTTTAAGTCACTGCATTGGAGACATTGCATAAAACGAAGAAGAGTAGATGTGATATGTATAATGTATAGAGAAGCAGATACCTGTGTGTGTGGAAAGAGAGTAAAAGAAAGTAAGCATCCTCCGACAATAATTAATAAACATTCCACCGCGTTTTCCCCCTCCAGGCCCACAGTGGGAAGACCATCATGACCCAGAGCCCCAGGCACATCCACCCAACTTCACCCATCCTGGTCAGCCTGAGCTCCCCACAGACCCAAGACGCCCCTCGCTGGGCCTGAGTCATTCAGAAAATAATGTTCCTTCCACAAGACCTTCTGCACCCCAGAGTCTTGGAATCGGCCCCGATTAGCTGCCTTTGGCTGGTAGGCAAGAAAAGAGAACATGCATGAACCCAAGTGGAACAGACGTTCTGAGCCAAACTTGCCCTGTGACACAGGAGCAGGACGGGGCACCAAGACACAGCTGTGACTGCGACGGGCTAGCCTCAGCCAGGGAGAAACGGGGACATACGTGCGGACGCTCTGGACCCCTCTGTCATCCATTGCTGGTCTATGCTCCCACTTCTGCTGAGTTAAGTGCTAATCATTGCCTTATATCGGATTGTCTGGAAAGTCATGACACATTTTTGCATAGAAAAACAGAGAAAAATAGGTTATGACTTTCCCCACGATGTATCATTAAAGATTTTACAACCTACATGTATATCCTTTAAGATATTAAGGGACTTCAAAAAGTTTATAAATAAATGGAATTAGAGTACAAGTTTATTTTGGTACAAAAATATTATCAAATCTATGCATGGTTCTTCCTAATACACATTTTCCATGAACATTTTGAAGAGCTCCTTTAGTCAATTAGTTTCAGTCATAGAGTGCAGACACTCGGTATGTATTAAGTGGGGACATACAATGCTTCTCCTTCATAGCCTGGCTTGCTTCACTCAGCAGTAAATCTTTCATATTCATCCACTTCCTGTCAAAAGCCAGGGTTTTGGGAACCAGGAGTTAGCTATGTCGCTGGACTCCCACGTAGTCGACCGCGGTTTGCATCCTGGACCCGGTGGCTTAAAACTCATGCTGGGCACGTGTGCGTGCGTGCTCAAGATCCCAAGAGGAGAATGGAGGAGAAGGGATTGTGGCATGACCATCCCCCCTGGGGGGGGTGATTTCTCGCTTTCTGTCTCTATGTCTCTCTCTGTCTGTCTGGCGAGCGCATGCACCTTATAGTGAAAAACTCTCAAAAAAAAAAAAAAAAAAAAAAAAAAAAAAAGCCAGGGTTTTGTTGTTTGGCTGAATAGTATTCCATTGAGTATATGTGCCACAGTTTTTCTATCCATTCATCTGTTTGTGGGCATTTGGGTTGTTTCCATGACTTAGCAATTGCGAATGGTGCTGCAATAAACATCAATGTGCAAGCACTTTTCTAATGAAGTATTCTTCTGTCCTTTGGGTATATACCAGGGAGTGGGATTGCTGGATCATATGGTAGTTCTATTTGTAGATTTTTGAGGAATCTCCAAATTGTTCTCCACAGTGGCTGGACCAATTTACATCCCCACCAGCAGTGTAAGAGAGTTTCCCTTTCACCACACCCTCGCCAGCACTTACCATTTTTTGTTTTTTTTAATCTTAGTCATTCTGACTGGGGTTAGGTGGTATCTCGTTTTGATCTGCATTTCCCTTACAGTGAGGGATGTTGAGTATTTTCTCATATGCCTTTTAGCAATTCATATGTCATCTTTAGAGAGTGGTTTTTTCAACTCATTCTCCCATCTTTTTTTTTTTTGAGAGGTTTTTGCTATAGGGCGCGTGCGCTCGCCACACAGACAGAGACAGAGAGATAGAAAGCGAGAAATCACCCTCCAGGGGGGATGGCCACATCGCAATCCCTTCTCCTCCATTCTCCTCTCGGGATCTTGGGCACGCACGCACACGCACCCGGCGTGAGTTTTAAGCCACTGGGTCCGGGACGCGAACCGCGGTTGACTACATGGGAGTCCAGCGACATAGCCATTACGCTAACTGCTGGTCCCTCATTCTCCCATCTTTTAATAGGATTGTCTTTTGTCAGAACAGCTGCTTGAGTTCCTTGTATATTCTGATTATCAGTCCCTTATCTGACACATAGTATACAAAAGTATTTCTTCTTTTCTAATAGAGGTAGTTTTCCCAAAATGTTCATGGGAAATGTGTATTATGAAAAATTGCATCAATTCAAAAAAGTTTTTGCACCATAATAAATTCAGTTTAATTCCATTTTTCTTTTTTTCTTTCTTCTTTCTTATTTTTTTTTAATGTTTTTACCATAGGGTGTGTGCACTCACCAGAGAAATACAGAGGGAAGGAAACTGATAAATCATCCAATGGAGAGATAGCCACATTACAATCCCCTCTGCGTTCTCCTTTCAGGATTTTGGGCATGCATGTAAACACACCTGGCATGACTTCCACGTCTCCAGTCTGGAGCTTGAACAATGGTTGTCTGTACAGGAGTTCAGCAGCCTAACCACTGCACCACCTTCTGGCCCCATTAATTCCATTTTTCTAAAAACATTGAAATTTTCTATTACACATTGAGAGCTGTCAGCACTGCATTACTTACATCACAAGACAAGGGATTTGTGCTGCTCGTGTTGTCATTCAACTCGAATTATTACTGAGTTTTGATTGTTTCTTTTTGGTGCCTTGGATATTTTTTAGCTTGCTGCATTATTTGCAAATATTTAAGAATTTTCAGTTTAACTCTGTGGTATTTATTTCTATGCTAATTCTGCTATAATAAACGAATATAATTCTTTGTGTTTGCTGTTTTAACATGAGTTGTGGCTCGTTTTACGTCCAAACATCTGGTCTATTTAATTTCTGATGTACTTGAAGAGAAAGTACCTTCTGCAGCTGGATATAATATTTTATGTATGTCAATTAGGTCAAATTGATTGTGGTTCCAAGTCTTCCAAATCATTACTGACTTCCTTTGTTTCTTATTGTCTGTTTCTCTTATCAGATTCTGAGGAAGGTATGTTAAAATGAATAGTGAACATTGGACATTTTGTCTTTTACTTCGATTAACTTTTGCTTTATGTATTTTAAAAACCATGTTATCTGATATATACGAATTTAAGATTGCGGTATATTTACCTTACAATGACTTTTTTAAATAATGAGTGAAGACTAGAAAAGACATACGTTTGCCTGGGGAGGGGTCGGCATACCCCAAGGCCGTGGAGACAGTGGGAGGAGGTGGCTTTGCTGGGAGTGACTGGGAGCCATGGGGTGTTCAGCCAGAGCGTAACAAGAAGTCATTGACCGTTCAAGTTCCACGTCTTGCCCCTTGTGGAAAATCGACTGTAACACAGGAGGCCATAGTCGGAGAGACCACTGAAGAGCACACTGTTTGAACCTAAGTGGGAGATGAGGAGGGCTTATTAAGGAGAGAAGCAACTGACTTCTTTTTCTTATTAGATTTTTGCCATAGGGCACACTTACTGCAGAGAGACAGAGAGAGAATGTGAGAGCTAGCCCTCAGGAGGAATGACCATGCCACAAGCCCTCTTCCTCTAATCTCCTCTCAGGAGTGTGGCCACGCACGTGCCCCTGGCACATTTTTCAAGCCACAGGACCAGGACTTGAACCATGCAGTTGGCCATGAAGGATCCAACACCTTAACCACTTGCTGGGCCCCTCTACATGTTTTATAAACTAGAAACAAGAAGTTATCTTAATGGCTATGGTTGGGGGGGGGGGGGTTCAGACAGGTCTCAATATTTCTGGCCCATAAATTAGGACTGATGCTGTCATCAGTGTGGAGGAGGATGCCGAGACAGGGCCGTGGGGAAGCCGTGAGCAGGGCTGGGCGGCCAGGCTGCCCGGACGACCACCCAGAGACGTCGGACTTGGACGAACACCGTGCTGAGAGGCATTCTCTCACAAAGCACTTTCCCCGCTCTCTTTATTGTAGTTTACAAACTGTTCGAAAACGAAAGAAAAGGTCCATAACATGGTTTTAAAACATTAGAGATTTGAACTATCATTTTCATTTCGTAAACTAAATACGGTATTTTTCTAATTAGGAAAATAGAAGAGATTGCTTAGCAGATACGGTGGGTGTTCACAGACCAGGTTTCCTGAGTTCACTTGCGCAAGTGTAGACGACGGGATCAGAAAGATGCTTGGCTCGAGTTCTGGCTTTTCTGAGCTCTACTCTGTCCTTTAGAAAGTCTGCTCATCACAGGGTTCATTCCTCTCAGGCCGTCACACTCGGTTAGCTCAATCGAATCCCCTAGATTTAGCATAATGCCACGTGACTGCAAACGACACCTTCCTCTAACTGAGCGAAGACACGTTGGGTTCCACACTGCGTTTTAACAGTGGCTTCTCTCATTCCCGTGAATCCTGGGTGTTATATAATGGACCCTAATTCTGAACACTTCCTTAGGCTACACTGCTCCGTTTCCATCAAGACAAAAGCCTCTCCTGGGTCAGCAACTAATTATCCATTCCTTCGTGTCCAGTCCCAGAAGAAGCTCAGGATCCTCTGAAAATTATTAATATAATTTTCAAAGAAATATACATAATGAAAGGCACTTTACCGCTGATAACAGTGAGAACTTCTGTAATGAGAAAACCCTTCTGTGTAATGAGGGGAACGAGATTTGCTCCCTGCGGTTTTCTCCATTGTCCACTAAAAATGTCCTCTCAGGAAGGAAAAAAGTAAATTAGAAAAGATAAATAAAAGTGGGAATAGTTTGCCGACGTGTGAGGTGAGGTGTGTCACCGTTCACATTCTGTTTCTGCTCTACTGTCTAGAGCTAGTAAAATTGTCCTTACTGAGAGGTGGCACGCTTCTACCGCCAGGACATACACATTCGAGTGAACTGTGTCTTGCTTCTCCTTTTATAGGTTGGTCTACACTCTTTGTGGGTAAATGTCAACTAAAATACGCAGTGTATACCCCTGCTCAACTATGCCGAATATCTGCACTCTCTGGCAGAAATGGAAAGCCCTGACGACTTGCTAGCAGGGAGGAAAACTGCAGATACCAGAGTAGACACCTGTTAGGGAGGGGTGGTGGGAGGGGCACGGGGAGGAAGACACACCAGGCCAAGAGTGTAAGGTGCTCTGCTGAAAATGATGTACACGGTCATATTCTCGATTCGAGTCTCACGTATTACATGCTTACGTTGGAAAAAAAACATACTGTGTGGTAAGAGATGTACAGTGATGGAGTCTAAATTTTAAAAAGATATTAAAATATATGTAGATGTGGCTGTTGAAATTTCTTGACTACAGCTCAATGGTCACTTTCTATCCCCAAATTACCTACTAAACTGCAGAATGTAACCTAAGGAAAGAGTCCCTGGCTCAGCACTCTGCTGCCGGTTCCCAGACAGGCCTTTCTTCCAAATGGCTGCTGTCCTGCTTCGTAACGAGTTTGCCTGGTTCTAAGTCCTGGGACTTGTGTTTGCTCAGTTTTTTATATTCTGTACTTAGCATAGTAATTAAAAATATCACAAATAGAGAAAAATACTGACTTATTTCAGAAATAAAAGTTTTTAAAAAAGTTTTAGTATTTTTTTGAAGAATCATTTCATTTAACTTTTATTTACTTATTTATTTTTAATTTGACCAGAGAAGGACAGATAGAGAAAGTGAGAAAGCAAGCCACCAGGTCTGGGTCTCAAACCAGCTCTGCCATGCGAGAGTCCAGTGCCCTTAACCACCGTACCACCTGCCAGCCCCCAAGTTTTAGTATTTTTAAGTTGAATTGTTTTACTCAAATTTTTGTAATAACATAGGTTTTTTTTTTTTAAGTTCATTTTTAAATCCCTAACATGTACAGTGCATTGTAGTTTCTCAATAAATAGTTTTATATTTGTCTATATTCAATTTGTATAAATGAAAGAGGGAATGAAAACATTTATATTAAGGTAAAAATAGAATATAACGCAGGAGAGTGAAGATATGTAACACAACTCCAGTGCCGTCTGGAACAGCGTGCTGTGCTACGCGTGGTCAGAGGAGCCGCTTCATCGAAATCACTTGGGAGTTTTAGAATAACGCTGGGACAACGTCAGGTGGAAACTGTGGCCAGGCAAACCCGGCTGCCCATTGACTTTTGTAAACACGTGTTACTGAGACGTCACCATGCCCACTCTGAGGTCCTGCCTGGCTCCTTTCCTGGGGGATGACATAGTGACGAGGTTTAACAGAGACCACGCAGGCCTTAGAAGCCTGGGCAATTTACTATCCACCTTAGAGTCTAGAAAGTTTGACAAACTGAGTGAAAAAGCAGGGTTTTTGTTTTCTACAACTATGTTAATTTTGAGTTAAATTTTATAAATTGAAATGAGTTTTTATTGAAGAGGAAAAGTGGAAGATCAATTGCAGTGTAAGGAGATTTTTTAAAAAGTCTTTGTATCATTTCTTTTTTTTAATTTTCTTTTTTTTAAAGAATTATTTAACTTTATTTATTTTAATTTGATCAGAGAGGGAGAGAGAGAGCGAGAGAGAGAGAGAAGGTGAGAAAGCAAGCTGCCAGGTCCAGCCACAGTCGGTCATGTGGGAGTCCAGAGCCTTTAACCAGCACGCCACCTGCCGGCTCCTGTATCACGTTTTCTGTGGGAGAAGAAGAAATAGAGAGACAGGGACAGAGAGAGAGCACTACTCGCAGGTCACACCACCACAATCCCCCCAAACACTGCCGTCTGGGATAAGGGCTGTGTGTGCTGGCACGTGCTGGCGTGTACAAGGAGTCGCCGACATGAGAACCTGGGACCTCTCACGTGGCATCAGCCTCACAGAACACTGATTACCCTGCACATCACAGCTCATGGAGGAGACGTTTCTATGACCTTTCACTGTTGGCATACATTCTTCAAAAGCAACTGCCCCTAGAAACTCAGAAGGTAAGTATTTAGTCTGTTTTTCTGTTGCTTAATAGCTGCTGTCACCAACTGGGTACTTCAGAAGACACAGAAGTTCATTTAGCTAATGGTTTTGGAAGTTCAAGGCCAAGGGGCTGCACCTGGAGAGGGTTTTCGCATTGGTGCAGACCCCAGCAAAGTCCTGAGTTGGCTCGGAGCATGGCATAGCAAGAGAATGAGAGCTTGTGCCAGCGTCCATGTGTCCCGCAGGTGAGCCGGCTCAGCCTCTCTCCCTCCCCCTGTAAAGCCATCAGCTGTGAATCAGTCCCCCGTGAGGACACCACCTAATCCTGCCTCCTCCCAGAGGCTCCACCATTTGTCCCACAGTCAGATTGAATTTCCACGTTCTTAAGATCATTACAACAGCTCACTAGATTTTAGCACATCATATTCTGAGTGACAGAATCCGATCATAGCCATTAGCAAAACTTATTCAACGATGCAAGCCATCAAACCTCACTCTTTAAATGAATAAACTGTATTAATAACTGAGTGGCTCATCTCATAGCAAAGCTTCAAAATATATACTTTTTTTAATTTACCGAAAGAACCCTTAAATTAAAATTAAGTGATATAAATACATAATAAGGTAATAAATATAAAACAACATTATAATGGAACTCATCTAAATGAATAACTATGGGAACAATAAAACAGTTTAAAAGACATATATTTTTGTGTCCTTAACTAGAAAGAAATATTTTCAACATATGACACAAAAACTTAACAAATAAGCTCTTTAATGATGCACAGTCTTCGTCCTAAACTATGAAATACACTCATTTGAACCACAGCAGTTCATTAAAGTAGTAATGTTCTTAAGGTTCCATTTGTCTTCAACAAAATAAAAACACATTCATTTACTGCCTTTCTAAATAATACTATGGAGTATTTCTTTTGTAAAAATACATTGAGTGGATTTACCAAAGCGTGCTTAAATAAATAAATGTTTCAAGAAACAACCAATAAATGTTTAATTTCATTGGTGTTAAATATTTAACAGCTCCTGGAAAAAGCTCTTGCTTATCACTGAAATTGGCTCATGATTCCGACGAAGTCATATCATTAAAAACATGGTAGTAGTTTCAGTGTGCAATAATTTAATTTCATCTTTTTTATATTCACAGGTATAAAGTAAATGACTAGTTTGAGGAATTTTCTCATTCAGAACAGCATTTTTACAAATGAAATCACACTTATCTGGATGGAGTTGTGTTTACATCCGCATGCAGAATTTAATGCATGTTACTCCAGCGACATTAGCTCAGTGTCAGTGCCGAGTAAGTGAAGAGATGGAGAGAGGATTTACACGGGTACAGATGCGTGTGCATGCTCATGTTTGTGTCTGTGTACACACGTGATCACGATGACTTTGTAACCGTATTGTAACTCCTTTGTAATAAGCAGAAATATAGGTGTAATAGTTGACGACATGCATCTCCTACCCTAACACAGCACCTACTTGTTTTTAAGGTTATTTATTTCTCCCATGAATGAGACAGAAAAAGAGAGAGAGCACCCCAATGGGGTCCTGACCCTGCGGCCCACCCCCGACCTCAGGCAGTCCAGGTTTCCAGCGTGTGCCTACCAGATGTAGTCAGGGAGGCCTCGGGATGGGAACCCAGAACCTTCCCACGTGCAAGGGCCTGGCACAGATGGTGCTTTTCCACTACCCCACGTCCAGGCGTATCCACAGCATTCCTTTAAGGCATCATTACTAGGATGTGAAAAGAGGTAGACCATAGTCCAAACTTAGGAAAAGCTCCCTGAACTTCAATATTTTTAAGTAAAAGACATCCCTTGAAACTTAGAAACCCCTATTATAAATGGTAAGATAATTAGCAAGCTATTTCATATATATTTATATATACACGCATGCATGCATGTGTGTGCATATATACACATATATATTCAGCAGTCATTCATGTGCCACACAGCTGGTTGGTCAGTGATGGGCAAATGTACCATGGCGTGCCACCAGGAGCCGGAGGGCTCTGGCACGTAGCCTGGGTGTGTGACAGGCTGCACCCTCTCCGTCGATGTAAGAACTCGCTGATTTCTCCATGATAAAGTCACCAAAGGACACAGTTCTCAGGACACATCTCCATCTTTAAGCAGTGCATGATCATGTTAAATAAAAACAGAATGACAAGGTGTGCATGATCTGTGTGTACTATAAAATATATTTAAAGCATTTTAATTAAATGGGAAGTAAAACTACAATTTTGTTTACATTTAGTCATATATATTCTGGAGAGATATTTTAACATTTCAGTATATATTGCTCCTAAAGTGAAAAAAAGAAATACTTAATTTCATTTTGTGATAAACATTTAGAAGTTATTTGAATGATCTTTTCCTGAAATTTTAATAAAACCCTTAGGTGTAACCAAGAGAAATTCACATTTAAAAAACATGTTTTTTGGAGAGGTTTTTACTATAGGGTGCGTGTGCTTGCCAGAAAGACAGAGAGAGACAGAGAGACAGAAAGTGAGAAATCACCCCCCAGGGGGGATCGCCATGCTGCAATCCCTTCTCCTCCATTCTCCTCTTGGGATCTTGGGCACGCACGCACACATGCCCGGCATGAGTTTAAGCCACCGGGTCTGGGACTTGAGCTGCAGTTGACTACGTGGGAGTCCAGTGACATAGCCATTATGCCACACTGCTGGTCCCATTAAAAATTTTAAATACAGGTTAAGCATCCCTAATTTAAAAATTTGAAATGCTCCCAAATCTGGAAGTTTCTGAGCACCAATGTGACACCATCACGGAGATTTACTGGGAAGGGAGAAATCATGGAAGCGGTGTGGAGAGAAGTCCCCTGACCTTCAAGAGCGTGGCACAGGAGCCCTGCCGGGGTGCCTCCCTCTCTCTTATAGAAGAAATAAATATTAATAAACCAAACTACTGAGAGGTAAGAAAAGAAAATGACAAGTGAAGAGAAGGAAGTTTAGAATTTGGCCCCATAAACAGAAAAGAAGGAAAAGGCCACATCATGGTGCCACCGATACACACCCTGTAGCGGACCGGCTTCCTCCGTGCGAGGCCTGTCAGCGCTCAGGAAAACGCGATGAATTCAAAGCGATATAAAGAGCGGTAACTCTTACAGAGGGGTCCAAGACACGGCGCTTCACTCAGCAGGACTGCTGGCCGCGCATCCGAGTCCAGGTATCTCGGCTCCCGGGGACTCCAACCCCTTACGGTTACCCTGGTCCCACACACGCAGGTCTACACACCCGTCTGTCACCTTGCCAGTGTCATGTCTACCGGCTCAGTTCTGCCAGAAACACTCTTAAAAGAGGTTCGCCTTTCTGGGCAAGGACTGAGCTGTGAACAGCCTCCCATCTCTTTGGGAAATTGGGGAGGGGTTTCGAAGTCGGAGAAAGGTCTTGGCGACCAGCGCATCGTCCGCAGTCACCGGATGCCTTAGTCTACACAATCAGCCCTCCCATCGCGCAGCTCCAACATCCTGCTTGCTCGCTTTTCCTGAAGACGCTTGGAAGTCGCGTGGTGGGAGGAGCGCCCCCGACGGGCTTCTACCCACGGTTCCGGCTGCAGCTGGACCGGCCCCTTCTCCCCCACTCTGCGTCCGCCCCAGTGCGCCCTCCCGCCGGCAGGTGCAGGTGCAGGTGCAGGTGCAGGTGCAGGTGCAGGTGCGGCAGGAAGGGCGAGGGGGGCTCCGGCCTGACTGCGGGGCCTCCAGGCCAACCTCACACCTCGGGCGCCTTGGTTCCACTTCGGCCTTGCACCGAGGACGTGCCCTCTCCGACCGAGCACAGGAGGTGCCGGAGCCGAGCGGAGCGGAGCGAGGTGAGCTGCTCTGAAAGACCGCCCAGCCCCTGGCCCTGCGCCGCCCGAGAGCTGGAAGCAGTGCGGCCCTGCGAGGCTGGCCTGCCCGACCTCTGTTCCCGTCCCTCCCCGTGTCCCCCCTCACGCATTAGGCTCCGTTCTGAGTTCTGGTACTGGCGTCGAGTGCCCTTGCCACCTCCCCTCCATCTCCCACAACCTAATCTCTCCCTCAAAAACCAAACAAAACAAGTTTACGTGTTAAATTTCTTCTTGTTGCTTCTTAGAAAGCTTGAATTAGCACAGTAACCCACCTACTCCTGGGGCGACTCACACACTCCACAGTTAGGACCCTGAGACGGCCCTGACATTCCCTCAAAGCTGCACACGCCAGGATCGCTGAGTATGAAAGGGGGCACGACAGGAGGCCCCACGCGGTCACCTGCTGTCACACGTCCTCCTTCTTGTCCCACTGCTAAGCAGGCGTCCTCCCTCGCAGAGAGGGTGAGGGAGTGACTGTGGTGGGATGTTCACCCCTTTCTCTGCTTGCTCACCTTTGGCATCATCAAGAAGCCGACCGTGACCGGGTGACATGCACACCTTAAATACAATGGGGTCTCGCTGTGTCTCTGTTAGCTGCATGCCCGCCTCTGAGTGGGACAGGGTGAAAGGGTCGTCTGTTTCCTTGCACCCAAATCCTGGCCAACCGGCCTTTAAATCAGCCTCGCCCCATCATGTGCCCGTAAGTGTGAGCTGGGATTTTTTTTACTGTATTTTTTTTTTCCAAGTGATAAGACATAGAAAATGAATTGAATGGTTTAGTCTTTATTTTGGTGGGGAATATTCCTACATATTTCAACTAGACCCACTAACATCCTCCACTGGAAAAAAGCATGAAGCAAAATGTTTAAGGGACACAAAAACGGAAGATTTCCTGTTGATGATGGTATGTATGGGAATACCTTTGACTGAGTCAATGCACGTGCATTCGAGATGGGAACGGTCACGTGGTGTGCTTTAACAATACACAGTGAAAATAAAGACATGAATAAATGATTTTAAAAACCCTTCATGGATCTAGTGGGTCCTCCTAAACTTGCAGAATTGATCATCTCTCCTTACAAATGCGTACATCTTTCTTCAGCGTTTCTGTCACCTGGCACTCACGTGGGTCACTTAACCTGCCCCCAGTGAAGACAGATAATGCAATGTTGTGTGGAATGTAAAATGTCACCGCTCTCTGGCCATGTATTAGCCATAGTCTGACAGTGGCAGGAGAGCCAGTAAGCTCTGGCTCAAATAAAACACATTCTGTTCTTACTGCATGGGCGAGAATGTCCCTGGTATACCTTCCCATGGTCATGGAAGGAAACACATGTCCCACATCGGCGGTCACACGCCACATGCCTGGGATCAGAAAACACATGCCCCACATCAGCAGTCACATGCCACATGCCCGGGATCATGCGTGTGTTCTAGCAAAGGCCACATCTCGTCACAGCTCGGTTGTTCTCAGTAGCACATTGCCATAGGCTGGGGTCTGTCTGACTTGTAATGGACAGATTTTTAAATTAAGGGGGAGGTGACCGGTGCTGACATCCCTGAACCTTAAATTTTAAGAAACGACACAGTTTTCTACCATTTTTTTTAAGAGACCAGATTGCTTTTTCTTTACTATCAGGACTGGATCGAGGTCCAGTTCAACAGCTTCTATTGGACCTTACCAACCCTGGGAAAGCGCTTGACTAATTTCCAGTGTTGGGATTCTAGAAACTACTAACTGCCTATGATAATTATCACTTGAGAGCAAGAAGAAACCACTGCTGAGTAGTGGTCCCTGGGCTCAGTAAACCTGCTACGAACCAGACCGGGCCTACATTCTGTTTCCCAAGCCTCCCACGAACAAGAAGGCTGTAAAACGCTTTGTGTCTCCAAGCGCCAATGTCCGATGGCCTCTGACGAGGAGTCCTTGGACCGTCTTGCTATTTCTCTGCACTCGGCTGCAGCACTAAGAATAAACGGCTGTCCGCCTTCAGGAGAAGGTGGATAGCCAGCATCACTGTGGGATCTTGCTGTGGTGTTGCAGGCTCTTTTCGTACAGAGAACGAGCCTGTTTTTCAGAAATGGACTCTGGATTTTAAAACGGGCACACATCTGAAAACTGGGCAAAGACGTGCTACCTTCACTGTGTCGGCTGTCTGTCTGCAGAGACCTGGAAATACTCCGAGGCTGGCACCCCTTCTGCCCGTAGGGCTGTGTTCGGCTGACACGCTCTGCAACGCTGACTGCCGGGACCCTGGCTTCCACTCCTCTCTCCTCCTGCTCATTTCAATAATGGTGCTCATCTTCTCCCTGGCACTTACGTGCTGCCGTCTTGACTCTATCATTCTGAGATCCTATTACCTCCGTTGCTGTAAGTAACCACGTCGGCCTGGCCTGTGCGGGAGCTGCCGTCATGCCTCGTTACAGCGATGAGCAGGGGCGCCTGTGAGCCTCGAAGGGACCTGCCCTGGGGGTGCATGGCCTCCCGCAGTGCACCCCCACCGCTGTGCTCCCCGAGCTTCCTCACCTCCTCATGCCCCCCATGAACATTAGCGTGCGGGCCATCACTCTATGCAACCTCCCAGAAGCCCTCTAACGAAATGTCAGTCCTTTTCCAGGGTACTGACAGCACTCAAAATAGACATACACAGTTTAATTTCAACCCCAGATATTATGGCATGAGCTAGTCTCAACCAGGAAGTGACTGGCATGCAGACAGACTCCCCGGACCCAAACGCTATTCAGCTGCCCCTGGCCTGCCCTCTGTAGGCCCTGCCCCACACCGTGCTCCCTGACCCGGGGTGTGCGTAGGCCATGTCCTACATCTCTGGGGCATCCTCGCCTCTCTCCCTCAGCACAGTGCTGATTTGCAGAGCTCCCTGGATGGTTTAAATTGGGACCCATTCTTACAAACTGGCCAAGTGGTTGGAGTGGGTTTGTGACACACCTGGGGAATGTGCAAGGCTGCCTCATGAGGCAGAGGTCTCCGAGCCAAGGGGGGACTAGTCTTGAACAAAAGCGATACTTGCAGGCCTGTAGGGTTTAAACCTTACGGTGACTCGGGGTCACAGACCCGGATTTTCCGTCCTGCTTTATCGTCCCATTTCTTCCCAATCGGGGACTTACTCTTGGCGTAATATTTTGGATTGAAAATTTGAATGCACCTATATCCATTACCCTTCTAATTAAGTTACAGGCCTAATCGATAGCCTTTTCTGCATTCTAGATGTGGGATATGTCCGTCTGAAAAACTGGCAGATTATACGTCGTACAGACGTGTACAGATTATACGTCTGTACTGTGTTGTCTTAAAATAGCGATTAATCATGCCACGCCTTGTATTGTTCTTTTAAAAATCCCAACTTATCGGTGACCTGCATCAACACCAATCTTATTTTATTATCCTTACCATTTCTGTCTCTCTTAAATTTCTCAGGTGATTGAGACATGAGCTATCTCGTCAGTCTAAATTGTTTTTCTAGTAGTCCCCATCACGGTACAGTGCCAGAGAAGTTCTAACGAGTACACCACATCTATAAATCGGAGGGTCCGAGGACACCATCCACCACCAGGGATGGGCTGCTTATTATCACCCTTCAGGTACAGAAACTAATTCCAGAGTCTTCTTTTAGGGAAGGTAATTTGTACCAACTGGCATAGATAAGGTTCCCTGGGAGACAGATTCTGTGGCATTTATTTGAATGAAGACAGTCTATCGAGGTGCGTTCGCTGAAACAACGCTCCTCTGGAAGCAGAAAAATCAGACTGGGGAGAGGCCCCTGACATAACTTGCAGATAAGGTTGTCAGATTTAGCAAATAAAAATGCAGGTGCTCAGACACAGAAGAGTAGGGGGAGTAGCAGAGAGGCCCGAGCTGCTCCTCCTGAGCTCAGCAGGGACCCTGGCCAGCCTGCTGTGGGGCGTGGGTCTGCTCTGGGCTGCCTTCAGAAGTGGTCTACCACCTTACACACCACCTGTGAGTGCCTTGCTCGGGCACTCCCAGCTTCCGAGACCATGAAACATCAATTCTGCTCTTTTTTATTTTTAATTTTTATTATTTTTGAGAGGTTTTTGCTATAGGGTGCGTGCGCTCACCAGAGAGACAGAGAGACAGACAGCAAGAAATCACCCCCCAGGGGGGATGGCCCCGCTGCAATCCCTTCTCCTCCATTCTCTCAGGATCTTGGGCATGCACGCACATGTGCCCGGCATGAGTTTAAGCTACTGGGTCCAGGACTCGAACCGCGGTCAACTACATGGGAGTCCAGTGACGTAGCCATTATGCCAACTGCTGGTCCCCATAAATTCTGCTCTTTATGATTTACTCAGCCTCAGGTATTTTGTTCTAGCGGCACAAACAGGCTAAGATCTCACTGTCTTAATACTGTGATTTGAATTCCCAATAATAACTCAGTGACCTGAAGATTCCGAACAGAGGAGTCGGTCAGGGCTATACAGAACTCCAAGCCACCTGTCATCAGTGACCCCACGCATCCGCAGCGTGGATTTCTATTTCTTTGGATTCCAGAAGCAAATAGAATTCTTCTGGAAAAGACACAGCTTAATATGATTTACTTAGTCTTCTCTGTTGGTTTAGATTATGGTCAGGAGTGGACTGGAAGCTATTGTTTTGTTTTTCAAAGTGAAAATCACTTTACAATGTTACTGGAAAACTTCTCTAAAATGACATATTTTACTAGTTAGTTAAGAAAATCTATGACTATGTTCTTGGACATTTGATGAATTATACTCAGAGGCAAAAAGTTCTAGTTTTAGAAATCTTTTGAGGAGCATGGTTTACTCTACAAGTCTATCATGTATTTTTCAGATCAGCTTTGAAAAGAAAGAAAAGTCATTATTCATTCTGTGTCATAAAATGCCTCTCCCCAAGGTTTTCAAATGGTGATGGAAAACAGTGAAATTTACATGCAAACAAGATTTTCTAAAAAAACTATGTGAGTATAAACAAACAAACAAATAGAAAAATCTCACAAAATTTAGAGGTTTCTGCTAAGAATAAATAGAAATAGACCTAGCTTCAGGCTAGAATAAACCTAATTGGGTCTGGTGAAAGAATATCAATTCAAAGAACTATAAAAGACGATGGAACTTAGAGACAGTTCGCAGGGACACAGATCTTCATTCAGAAGGAAATCAGGTTTTTCCAGGGAAAGTAATCAATACAAACTTGCTCACTCTCTCAGAACAGTTCGAATGTTAATAAATGTATTCGAATGAGTCAATAAAACTTTTCTACTAAATGATTCCTCTCCAAAGAAAAAAAAAATCTTACCTATTTTCTACCTAAATAAAAGTATGTATTCCTCAAGATTGTTGTGACTCTAAACAAAACAAAAAAGATCATGCAAACATAATATATGTTTGGATAGTAATATTATCAGATTTGGGGGAAGCAGGTGGTATACTAGTTAAGGTGTTGAACTTCCACATGGCTGACTACAGTTCAAGTCTTGGACCTGGCAGCTTGAAAATTATGCTAGGCGTATGTTCATGCATGCCCCAAATCCCAGGAGATAGGAAGAGACAGGATTTGGCATGGCCATCCCCCCCAGGGAGGGTGATTTCTTAGTTTCCCTTTCATTCTCTCTCTCTCCAGTAAGCACTCACACCCTATGGTAAAAACTTTTTTAAAAAATCAGATTTTATCTTCCATACTAGGGATTTTCAAGAAGCTCATGAAAGATGGATATTATGAAAGAAACTGCACAAATTTTTGCTACAAAATTAACTTGTATTTTAATTCTATCTTTCCACAATTTTTTTTCGAGATTCTTTCATGCATCTTAAAACTTATAGACATGGAAAGACATGAAAACATGTCAAAACCAAAATCAGTGGGGGATAGAGGGCAAAACGTGGTATCAAGTGAAAATAGAAATGCCAAAAACAGAAATCTTTTTGTGGCAGATTTCGAACTGCGGAAAATGGAGCACTGAGAAAGGCTGGGAGCGATGACATCTCAGGAGTGCGGTGACAGCCTGGGTCTCACTGCGAAAACGTCGTCAAGGAAGCAAAGTGTACGCGATGCCTCAACGACGCCACTGCCAAAATTGCATAAAGATTCCAATAGTGAATGTTACCCAGTTCTAAAAAGTGGGAATACCAGTGTCTATAAAATGATGCTACTGAAGGGAGTGTCCTGTCTCACCAGGAAAGCAGTTTCAGGCATCGCTTTACAAAAGGACAAGATTTCATTTTTCACTCTGATCCCTAATTCCCAGTCGGTTAGTTGAAAGAAAACTTTGGTGAGTGTTTTCCCCTTACCCTGGAAGTTTGTCAACAACTCTTTGCCTGGGGGTGGCCCTGCTGCACGGTGGTTGGTTTAGGGCTGAACAAAGGAAGCCAGGAAGCCAGCTGGGGTTGGAGTCCCCAAGCTGCTGCTTCATAACAGGTGCACAGACAGCCCCGGATCCTGACGAGGTGAGATCGGCGGAGGAGGAGAGAGGATTGTGGTGTGGCCAGGCCCTGGGTGGAGTACTTCCTCCTCATCCATGTGCACCTTCTAGTCTCTTGTCTTCCTTTATTAAATGCAAATCAGTAAAATATGCTTAAATATAACACCAATACATCTGTGAATGGAAAAAACCATGAGAAATGTCAGGTGTCTGTGTTTGAAACTCTCCAAGGTGAAATCTGTTAGAGGTTAAGGAAGGACATGTACTTCTGTATATTTTCATGATATTAATGAAACTATAGTATTTTACATAATCCCTGACAACGGCAATCCCTTATAAACACTGACCCCAAACGGAGAGAGAGAAATACTTCACTTGGGGTCCGGATGGTGGCTGGGGCAGAGCACTGTGTCTGTGCAGTCCTGCACGGGAAGCCGCCAGCTGTGCCGGCACCTCCCTGAGTGCCCTGGGCGCAGGTGCGCCGGTCATAGGCTGGCTGAGCTGGCGGTGGAGCGCAAGGTCGGGACCCTGTCAGGTGCTGTCTGTCTTTCCATCTCTTTGTCTCTCTGTCTCTCTCTGTCTGTCTTTGTCACTCATGGAATATATTAATAAACTTAAAAAAATAAAAAGTTCACTCTATAGTTCTCCCACAATGATTCTCATACAGTTTCATAAAAAGGGAGAAAAGCATTCTGCTCGTTGCTCGTTTTCTTATCAGAGAAAATGAAGCATTTGAGCTTCCAACTAAAACACGAATTATAAATAAGTAAATAAATATTTAAAAAATAAAAACTCTAGCTATTATGTGTCTTCAATCAGTACTGTATTGTTATATGAGTAATTTAATTTAGTTTTTATCTTAAGAATGATTCTAAATTACACTTCATAGGGGAAGACATAAATGTGTAATTTAAGATTGGTAATTGAAAAGTACGTATTTGCAGGTTCAACAAACTAAATCTACAAAAAATTCTCCACAGCGTTTCATTTTTTGAAGCACTGTATGTGTTATGCATACAGTCCCTCAATTATAAACGCATACAGTCCATTTAAAAATTTGGCAGACAAAGGAAGTTTTTATGAGTATAATAAAGATAAAATACCACAGGTAGGTTATCAAGATGGTAAAGATATTTTAAAAGGTTATAAAAATAACTTTTGTGTTGATGTATGGAAAGAAGTTACTCTTTGGGAATAGGATAAAGAATCTGTGCTGTTTAAAGAAAATACACGTCTGCCCTGGGACTGCAGAGGTCGACTGTGAGAGGGAAACGCTGGACAACCGGGAGCCGATGTTGTACACTTTTATTTCAGGGAAGTTGGGAGTTCATTTTTAGAGCTGAGAGCTGCTTCAATAATTAAATAACTATGATTTGTCTGTGCATATGGGTTATTCTTTGCAACAGGTGGGTAGAAGAGGCTATTAAATTGCTGTTAATCTACAGTTGTGACAGCATCTGGCTCCTGTCCCACCTCCTTCCTAAACATCTCCCAATGTATAATGAATGAGGAATGAACACTGGTCCTGGCTGAATAACCTTTTTTCATTACAAAGCTCCACAGAAATATTAATGGTCAAGTATCCCATCCAGACAGAATTCAGTACCCGGGTGCTAGAAACTAGAACCCAGCCTACAGTGTTTAACATGTGTTGGGCGCTGTTGAAGGTAGTTTCCAAATAACATCACTCGATTCTCACAATAACACCCTGAGTTTGGTCCCACTGATCTCTCAATTTTGCAAAATTGTTAGGCATCTTTTTTAGAAAAAATATTTTTTGGTTAAGTTTATTTATTTCCTCCATGAGTGAAAGAAACAGAGAGAAAGAGGAAGACAGAGGCAAAAGGATTCTGCTGCCATGACCTAGCCCCACCCGGCCCCAGATCAAGAACTCATGCTTGTCCAACATACTAAGGAGGTCTCTGGGCTTGAACTCAGAACCTCCCCCTGTGAGGCAGCCCCACGGAGTATCACGCTTTACTGCCGTGCCACTGTTCCAGCACTGTATTCAAGTCACCCAGTTCATAGGCGGTGTATTCTGAGCTTGAATGCAGAGACCGGATCAAGAATTTGCTCCCTGCTTCACAGGTAATTCTGACTCCCCAGAAGAATTAAAGTCCAAAACAGTGTCCTTGCCTTGTTAAGATTAAGCTACATTTCTAGAATTCTTGAGTTATATGAAAATCCAAAAACCTCCCCAAATTCTTTTTGTTTTGTCTTGTTTTGGTCAAAGTGATGGTGAGAGGGAAGGGATTAGGAGCACTTAATTTTATACTAGCTAAGATTTGTCAGATTAACTGATTTCTTGACATCTTTCAGAGAAGAATGGGTTAAAAGATGAAAAATATCTGGAATCTATTTAGGGAAATTCATAAGGGAGAATATTCTGTCTATCATCATCTAGTTCTTATTTTGTGTTCAATTTTCACTATATAAGAAACAGGTGTTTGGGTTATTTATTCATAAACAATACTAGCAAGTTATAGTCCTTAAATCCTTAGAAAATCAATCCAAGAAAATGTTCACATTGCATTCACACTATAATTACACTTACAAGTGCATAGAATTTTGAGAGATACTATTTTTTTTGCTTAAGTATAGCTGTCATTGATGATCATTTTTGGTTTATTTATAGTGGATTTTTATTTTATCCTCTATTATTTTTGGATTGCTTTCTTTAACATTTTACAGTATGAATATCTTACCAGAGTACACCTAATAGTGGTTCTCAACTCATGAAGTTTTTCTAAAAATATTGTAAAATTGTAGTATTTCTTTTATACATTTTTGTAAATATTTATTTAATTTGATTTATTATATTTACTCTGTATACTTCTTTGTAAGACCTGTCATATGTAAATTAAAAAGTGGAATGTGGTCCTTGAGAGTTAGCACATGGAGTCTCAGGTTTTTAAAAGAATGACATGAATCCATCTTGGTCAGGACACACCACACATGAAGTCCTTCGCACTGTCCCTTCCTTATGCCTGGAACACTCGGATCCACCCCCTTCCTCCACAGGAAGCATAAGTCTGCCTTACAGGAATGAAACTGTCTTTTCTCCTAGCGCTTAGGATTGCCTTCTTTTTAAAAAATACCTGGTTGATACTCAGTGTACATCAATAAGTGATTGTTGAAAAAGAAACAGGCATGTGTCACTGTATAATCTACATTGTCTCTTGTGTCCAATGTTCACACTCTGTTTGATCTGCTTTTGATGTAAATATCCCAAGGACAGACAACCCTCTCTTTATCTGATGTGGCCCAAATGCCAGATCTCTGGGTGATCCAAAGAAGTACTAAAAAAAAAATAAAAGAAAAACTGAACAAATGAATGATTACTACTATTTTGCCTTATGTAAAATTTGATTAATAATATGAATATCAGTAAATTTGTTTTTTTTTTTTTTTTGGAGAGGTTTTTCGCTATAGGGTGCGTGCGTGCGCTCGCCAGACAGACAGAGAGAGACATAGAGACAGAAAGCGAGAAATCACCCCCCAGGGGGGATGGTCACGCCGCAATCCCTTCTCCTCCATTCTCCTCTCGGGATCTTGGGCACGCACGCACAAGCGCCCGGCGTGAGTTGTAAGCCACCAGGTCCGAGACGCGAACCGCGGTTGACTACATGGGAGTCCAGCGACATAGCCATTACGCTAACTGCTGGTTCCCAATATCAGTAAATTTAAAAAGAATATGTTTTCCTTTTGAAAATTGTTCTCTACAGTTACACTGCAAGGCACAAAGATCAGCCCTTTTCGTTTGGGTAGTCTGTACTCCTTTGTATTTCCCCGATAGCTGCTTTTCTTCAATATTCTCATCAACACTGGTAACTATATCTTTATATGATCTGAAAGACAAAGCATATTTTGTTCACCTATCAATCGATTCTTTTTTTTTTTTTTTTTTTTTTACTTTTACTTATTCCCTCAATAAGCATTCTTTCAACATCAATTGAAAACCGTCCTATCAGTTAGCGTAATGGCTATGTCGCTGGACTCCCACGTAGTCGACCGCGGTTCGCGTCCCGGACCCGATGGCTTAAAACTCACACCGGGTGCGTGTGCGTGTGTGCCCAAGATGCCAAGAGGAGAATGGAGGAGAAGGGATTGTGGTGTGGCCATCCCCCCCGGGGAGTGATTTCTCGCTTTCTGTCTCTCTCTCTCTGTCTGTCTGGCAAGCGCACGCCCCCTATAGCAAAAATCTCTAAAAAAAGAAAAAAGAAAACCCTCCTATCTTCCAAGTGGTGTCATGCACACTAGAGAATTGTATTCTGCCTGCTGAGCAGACATTCTGTTCAGAGGGAGGGGATTAGGAAAAAACAATCAAACAAACTTTATTTATTTATTTATTATTTATTTATTTATTCCCAAAGAACACATACACTTACTAGAGAGAGACAATGAGAGGGAAAATGAGAAATAATCACCCCAAAGCCAGAATGGACACACCACAACCCCTCCTCTATTCTCCTCCTGAGATTTTGGGTATGCACACACAGGCACCCAGAGTGATTTTCAAGTCGCCAGATCTGGGACTTGAACTACTCTCAATCACATGGGAGTCCAGCACCTTAACCACCACATCACCTGCTGGCTCCCAAACCAAACATGTAAAATACACAAAAGTGAAAAGTTATCTATTGATGATAGTGGATATGGGAATGTCTTTGACTTGACGAGTATGTACTGTATTCATGCTGGGAAAAACTGTTGTACACTGTAAAGCTACACAGTGATTAAACATACATTTAAATACATATAATTTTAAAAACGTGTATGTATATAAAATTTTTAAAAAGACTTGATGTCCATACCTTTTTCCAGTAAGAAAGTTAAGAAAAGTCAACCACACGGCATCTGACCTAACTCGAAGTCCCTCAGGATCCGTGACTACGAAGACAGTGGGAGTGTTACAGCTCAGGTGACCGGGCTGGACAAACCCTTTTAAATAAGTTAGTTGAGACCTGAGTGACAAGACGGGGCCACTACTGAAAGATGACAGAGAAGGCAGCGATGAACACCTGGGTGTGAGGGCAGTTAAGCAAAGGCTTTGGGTGGCGGTCGGGTGGCACATCGGGGCAGTTAGATACAAGATAACAACTAGGCGAAGGAGCTCGGGAGCTTTGTGTATGGTGGCTCTAGGAAGGGGAGAAGCACGTGATCTGAAATGCAGATAATTGTTAGAGACTGGGGCAAGGAAGGGAAGAAACAATGTTTTAAAGAGATTTTTCATTTATTCAGTAACTAGATATGCCTAGCCAAAGTGTTCAAATATGTTTATGTGTTTCGAACTATTTACCCAGAACCTTATCAATGTTAGTAAGTAAATGCTGTTACCAATTTCAAATCTAGGTCTGCTACTTTGCTCGTGTTTAAAATGAAGGAAGCTTTCAATTCTGATATCAGGAGACCTTAATACATTATTTAATTTTTTATCGAAGTTTGGGTAACTAGAACTTATAGTTAAATATAACTCATAAGTCATACTGAATGTTCAATTATCGCTGAGTAATCCTAAATGATTAACTTATTTAGATAGCCTTTACAAGGAAATATGTATACACACACACATATACATACATATATATGTATATACATATATAATCACTATATATATATAAAACCACTTTAATACATTCTGTATTCTGCAAATATGTGACATGCTCCAAAAAATCATATAAAATCTTGTTTATGTCTATTTCTTTACTACAATGACAATAGGTGTGTTTAATTCCTAAGGAAAATGGCTCTTGCACAGGTTAGAAAATGTCTGTTTCACTCATTTACTCTACCCCCAAGGAAGGGCTCTGATCAGTGAGCTAAAACAGAAGGTGTTGATGTGTAAAGCAATTATTTAACATCCTCTTTCTAGATGTTATTATGCTTTGACTTATAAAAAGAAACATTTCGTGCTTGGTAGAAATGTAGTAGAGGGAATTTATAGTAAATAGGATCTCAAAAATCAATTAAGGAGTACACTTATACTCTTAGACAAGATTAAAAATAAATGAGGGAGAGAAGTGTGTGTCAGCTAAATGCTAACGTGTAACAACATCAACTAGTTTGACACATACTTTTATAACAAAAATGTATCAATGTGTGTCTATAGGCTCTTTAGGATCGATATAAATCATGTGCACTCACCAGAGAGAGAGAGAAAAAGAGAAAGTGAGAAAGCTCCCCCCAGGGGGATTGGCCACACCACAATCCCTTGTCCATTCTTAGAATTTTGGGCACATACGCACACCCACTCAGTGCGTTTCTCAAGTTGTAGGACCCAAGGCTCAAGCCACACAGTCGGCCATGTGGGATCAGCCTCCTTAACCACCATGCCCCAGGTCAGCCCTCACTGAATTGTTTATTAAAAACAAAACAAAACAAACAAACAAACAAAAACAGAGATTGCTTACTATAGGGTACATGCACTTACAGAAGAGACAGTGATAAACACAGAGACAGAAGCAAGAAGTGCCCTCCCGGGGTATGGCCATGCGCAATCCCTTCTCCTCCATTCTCCCTTCGGGATCTTGGGCACCATGCACATGTGCCCAGGTAAGTGTCAAGCTGCCAGGTCTGGGACTCGAACCTCCATCAACTCTGTGGGAGTCCAGCGACATAACCACATGCCATCTGCTGGTCCCCATCGCAGGAGTTTTAAACACTTTGTAGACTCTTTACACTATCTCTCTGAGTTTTATTTCATATTTTAAAAAAATACAAAGGCTTTGATCAATTTGATGTTCCTGTGCTCTTACACCTGAACGGTAAAGGAAACTCGTGGCGCACATGAGAAGACCAGGACCTCGATTCTCGGCAGTGGTTTGTAATCGCTCTGCCTTCGTCCAATGCACCCACAGACCCGCGGTGTCCAGAGCGGCTGCCATCCCAGCGCTGCGCCTCCCTCAGCGGGAGCCGGCGCTGGCGGCAGACACGGGACACGTTCCCGCCAGAGAGAAGAAGACCCAGTGACGCTGGTAAATTTAACCAGGCTCTTAGCTCTTACAGGGAACGACGAGATTGGAATCTCAGGGTCTTATTCCTAGGAATGAAACTACTAACCAAATATCTGCAAAGTTACTGTGTAGCTACAAACATAATTTCAAAATCCCTGATATTTAACTACTCATAAACAAAAAAGCTGGTTTACATCCATTTTTAACCAAAAAATATGAATGGCATTTGGTTTCCTATGTTTTTAGGTATTTTTTCCTTTTGTTACAGTGTTATAAACTATCAAATGTTCTTTATATCTTTAGAATATGATTTTCTTTATTTGTAAACTATTATGTATAATTCAACCTCATTAATGAAACTAGCTTTGTGATAGTTATCTTTAGGTGAAAGTAATAGTAAATTTTTAAAGCAATAACAAAGAAAAATTACAATGACATAATAAAATACTACGTTTAAAAATTACTTGCTTTTCTTAGAAACTTTACATTTCAAATAGCTACCTATATGTTTCAAGATAGAATTATTTTGCACACTATTCTGACACTACTATTTCAATTCTAGTAATATAATTATTCAATATGGAGAGTAAAATTAGTGATATGGATTAAATAATTTCACAATTTCTTGATTTCAAATTTCAGCTTCTATATTTTAACATATATGTCTGGTTAAAAAAGAAAAGTTTTTATTTTAGCTTGCAATGTATGTTCTGAGGAAGCAAGAATTTATAATTTATATCTAAGGCAAGTAAATGTCATAAAACAGCACTTTTAGTTACACACTTTATCATGTGTTGACTCCAAAACCACTCGGAACTTCAAGGCCGAAATGCCTCATGCCCAAGTTCTAAGTTTATGGAGGCTAAAACGTAAGAAATGGTCTTTCACTTCAGGTTTTAAAAATGACAACCCAAAGATAAAAGCGAGTGATCTCAGTGATGTGCACGGAGTATGTGCTTACAGAGAATTTACGGGGTGCTACCGTGCTGCGGCTGGGGGCGCCTCACTTAGGCCACGGAGTGTGTGCTTACAGAGATCTACGGTGTGGCCACAGGGCTGCAGCTGGGGGCGCCTCGTTAGACCACGGGAGGACTGCAGCTGAGCTGGCTCCGTTTTAGGGCTTCTGTCCTTTATGATGTGCAGAAAATGTCTTGCCTTTCCTTCATAGAAATGATTTTGTTATTTGTGAAGAATTTATGTTAAATAATAGTAATTTTTAAAATTCTCTATTGTATGTCATCTCCTTCACTCTACCGCATAACAAAAATGCAATAAATGGGGCGGCAGATCATCTACCTGGAGGAAATGTCTCACGTTGCTGTCCCGCGTTTCAGTGGTTACTAACGCAGGCCAAGTGCACACCCCAACCTTCAGAGCTCACCCCATAGCATCATAAGGCTGTCTCTGTGAGCACGGAGGCTTCTCAGAGTACACTGATTTAAAATCCAAGCATAAGCACAAATAGCTCGGAAATTAATTATTATTATTATTATTATTATTATTAGTTAGAAATCTTTACTTGCATGCAATGTCAGCCAATTGGTTTATTACGATCGCAGAATCAGCAAGGAACAATGAGAAACAATTTGTAAGCAGGAAGACATAAAGCTTAGGAAAACCATAAAAACAGTGGCTGGCCCAGTCACTCAGGCATAGCAGCAATGCAGGTGCCCTGCAACGCTAGAAACCGCAGAGTCAACTGTGGGTTTGTTTCCTGGGTGCCTGACATGCCAGGCGGCTCCTGGGTGCCCAGGATCCTGAGGAGCTGGAGGTCTGGGGAAGGGGCCCCGGTGTGCTGAGAGCCTGTGCAAGTGCCTGTTTCTCTTTCTCTCTCTCTGTCTCTACTGCCGGGTCGTTGGGAAAGTCATGATGCATTTTTGCATAGAAAAATATGTCATGAATTTCCCAATGAACAAATATATAATAAATAATAATGATGATAATAATACTGGCTAACATTTATTTTACACTTTATGAGCCAGCTACTTAGCTAGATGAACATGTCCTTATATATACAGATAGCTAGCTAGACATATGCTGTTCAGATAAGCCCTCTGAGGTAGTACACCAGTTTCCTTTCACTTCTTCCACACTTGCCTCTTCATCATGGGTGCGATATGCAGGTACTGGGACCCCACCAGGTCCCTAAGGCTATTAATAGTAACGACTCCGTGCAGTCAGGACCTAAGGCGTAGGCACTGGATGGGTGTGGTGCCCTGTTAGCCCTAACGGGAAGTTTTCTACTGTACTTTATCACACATCTGGAAAAGTACATTTTACTTAACAATTGGGTTGTCAGAAAAGTCATGATGCACCAACCCAAGTCCATGAACAAAGGAACGGATTGGAAAAGTGTGGCACATATACTCTATGGAATCCTACTCAGCCATAAAAATACAAGACTGGCATTTGATAGGAAGTGGACAAATATGGAAGATTTACTGCTGAGTGAAGCAAGTCAGGCTGTGAAAGAGACTGACTGCACTCTATGTGGAAACGGAAAGATGAGAGGACATAGAAGCATTGAAAATGGTTACGGGCACTAGAGACACTGTGGGAAGAGGGTAAGGGAAGGCGGAGAGTCAGAGGGAAGGAGTCAATGAGAAAATAGAGGGGAAAGAATTTATGGGACTCAGAAATGGGTGATGATCTATTGATGATAATGTGGACGGTATTTTCAACTGGACTGGTGGGAAGTGTATTCATGTTGGGTAAATTCACATTACAAGCTATAGGGATGTATAGTGACTGAATGTATAAAATAAAATAGGAAAAAATGTCGTGATGTTATTTTTACCCATAAAAAAAAAAAAAAGTCATGACTTTTCCAACAGCTCAATAACAGAAGTAGCCAAGATTTTTTTTTTTTTTTTTTTTTTTTTTTTTTGGTAGAGGTTCAGATAGTAATAAGTTTTAGGTTGTCAGAAAAGTCATGGTGTATTTTTCTATGCTTCTCTATGCAAAAATGAATCATGACTTTTCTGACAACCTAATTTTTAGGCTTTGCAAGCCATTGTCTCCGTACCATCTCTCTTTTTCTTCTCCCCCCACTTTTCTTTTTTTTTTTTTAATAACAACCCTCAACATTTAAACCTAACTCCTTGGGACCAGCAGATAAACAGTTGATTCACTGGACTCTAGTGCAGTTGACTGCAGTTCAAGTCCCAGATCCAGCAACTTAAAATTCATACAAGGCACAAGCACATGTGTGCCCAAAATCCTAAGAGGAGAATGGAAGAGAAGGGACTGTGGTGTGGCCATCCCCTCTGGGGGGTGAGTTCTTGCTTTCTATCTTTTTGTCTTTCTCTTCCTTTCCAGTGAGCACATGTGCCCTATAGCAAAAATCTCTCCAAAAATAAATAAGTAACAAACCCCATCTTGAGACTCATCTAGCCCCGTGGAGCCATTGTTCGCCGATGCCCGAGGTAACGTGTGAGAGGAAGTCCTCCACCAAGTGGGTCCTCAATCTCTCTCTTGGGGAGTCATAGTGCTTTTCTGGGTATTGAGGAACAAGTGCTATTTCAGATTCGGGGACTGATAAGCCCTTAAAAGCTGTGTGTTAGCTTTGCAGTGGCACACACTGAAGGGTGCCCAGAAGCAGCAAACACAGCTGGTCCTGTGGGGCTGTGGCAGGTCCCTCCTTGCCCAGCTGTTCTCAGGCTTCTGGACCTGGAGACAAGGCCCTTCCCACAGGAGATGGTCGGAAATTAGAGAGAGAGGACCCCTGTTCGGGTGGCTCCAACTCGACTTTTCTCATTGGGTACAGACATGGCTAAATCAAATCACAAATTTAAATACTTGCACTTTACTTTGGTGTTGCGGTTTTAGTAATTAATTTATCACAGTCAGCACTCTCTAGGTCAAAAATTCCAACTATCCAACTAGTTCTAAAGACAGCTATAACATAATAGCCAAATGTACTGCTAATAACCCAGTGCCTTTAGCTGGCCTGCTTCCACACTGTTATCTTTCCAAGCTGGGTACTTCCCATGGAACGTCCCATCCTTGAGAGAACAGATACTCCAAGGCAATGAAGGGTCTTTTGGGCCTTTTGATGTTGGAAGCACTGATGTTGAGGAACAGCAAGGAAGGGTTTTGTGGCTTTTTTATGTTTTATTTATCATTTATTTAATTCTACAATTTATTCTATACATTATTAAACCAATATGATAGAGCCCACAAGTTCCTGTCTTGTGAGGTGTCTAAATTACACTATTTACATCAGTGCTCTCACGTCTTTGGGAACATTTTTCAAAAATGCTAATTCCCTCCCTCACTCTCCTTTCTCTCCCCTGCTCTTCTCTTCCTTCATTCCTTTTATCCTTCCATCCTTCCTTCCTAAATATTTTAGCAATATGATCAAAACTCATCATGCCCTTTCTCCTCTGCCCTTCTCCCTCTAACACAGGTTAGAGGTGCCTTGTGAGGGCAGGCCCAGGCCGACAGCAGGTAGTTGTCCATCATGTCATGTGATGGGGTTAGACGCCCATCGTGCGCATGACGGGGTTAGATGCCCACCGTGCCGCGAGATGGGGTTAGACGCCCATCGTGCGCATGACGGGGTTAGATGCCCACCGTGCCACGTGACGGGGTTAGACGCCCACCGTGCCGCGTGATGGGGTTAGACGTCCATCGTGCCGCGTGATGGGGTTAGACGTCCATCGTGCCGCGTGATGGGGTTAGACGTCCATGGTGCCGCGTGATGGGGTTAGACGTCCATGGTGCCGCGTGATGGGGTTAGACGTCCATGGTGCCGCGTGATGGGGTTAGGCGTCCATGGTGCCGCGTGATGGGGTTAGGCGTCCATGGTGCCGCGTGATGGGGTTAGGCGTCCATCGTGCCGCGTGATGGGGTTAGGCGTCCATCGTGCCGCGTGATGGGGTTAGACGTCCATGGTGCCGCGTGATGGGGTTAGACGTCCATGGTGCCGCGTGATGGGGTTAGACGCCCATCGCGCCGCGTGATGGGGTTAGGCGCCCATCGTGCCGCGTGATGGGGTTAGGCGCCCATCGTGCCGCGTGATGGGGTTAGACGTCCATGGTGCCGTGTGATGGGGTTAGGCGCCCATCGTGCCGTGTGATGGGGTTAGGCGCCCATCGTGCCGTGTGATGGGGTTAGGCGTCCATGGTGCCGTGTGATGGGGTTAGGCGTCCATGGTGCTGTGTGATGTGGTTAGACGTCCATGGTGCCGTGTGATGGGGTTAGACGTCCATGGTGCCGTGTGATGGGGTTAGACGTCCATGGTGCTGTGTGATGCGGTTAGGCGCCCATCGCTGTGTGATGTGGTTAGACGTCCATGGTGCTGTGTGATGTGGTTAGGCGCCCATCGCTGTGTGATGGGTTGCAAAGCGTATCTGGCTTCTCTGGTTGGTCCCGAGTTGAAAGGGAGACAAAACACGGAAGGCTGGGTCACTGGCCACACCTGCCTCTGGGGCTGATGGCCACGGGCGATGTGCTTGGCTTCCTGGGCTGACAGCTGCAGTCTCAGAGCAAGTGAGCGGTTTCTAAGGCCAGTTCCTGAAGATGCTATGGGTTAGAGTTTTATTATCATAAAACTCTAAAACATATATATTACGCAATCGGAGGACTGAAAAGTTCATGGAAAGTATATTATGGACAATCTATGTGGGATTTCCAGAAAAACTCCGAAATAAACTCATAATTTCGTTTTTCCACAAACATTTTTGAGGTTCCTTCACACAGACACACACACACACACACACACACACACAACACACATATACACATGCACATTTTCTGTTCACTTGCAGCTCTAAGACTATGGAGAAGATCATAAACCTATGAACCAGTGAATAGAAAAATATGAAACTAAATTGTATAAAATAAGCAAAAAGAATTGTAGAAGTTTTGTATTTTTCTATTTTTGTTTGTTTTGCTATAAGTCACACGCCCTTGCCAGAGAGAGAACGTGATAAAGCACCCTCCCGAGGGGATGAGTGTGCCACGGGCCCTTCTCACTCATTTTCCTCCCAGAATTTTGGGCACACATGCACACTCATTGGCATGCTTTTCAACGCAATGGGTTCATGTGTTCGTAGCTTAATTTTTCAAACTACGCAGTCTGCCACGTGGGATCCAGCAGCCTGAGCCACCACACTACCTGGCTGTCCCAGCATTGAGGAATTTTTAAAGATAAATTTTGAGTTAAGCTGATATGTATCCAGGAAGAAGCAGGTCAGGTCAGGCTTTGATTTAACGTTAAGCCAAACAGAACCTTTAATCTGCTCAAAGGGAGAAAGAGAGAAACAGCTTCCTAGTGTAATAAGGATGCAATAATCAAAGACACCCACACAGCTAAGCAAAACTGCGTCCTGGAAAGTAAAATCAGGGAGATGTGTCCAAGTGCAGAGGCAACAGCAGAGATGGACGGAGAGGCGGCAGCTGGCCTAGGGTCTGGCTAAGGAGCCATGCTCTGCTCTCCACTGAGGCTGCTGGGAGTGGTCATTTAATCTGAATTTTTTTTAAACAAATTGGGGATTTGGGAGCAGGGATTTCACTGGGTCACAACTGTAATCAGAGAAAGCAATTTTTATGTTAGCATAAGAATGCTCGCGTGGTAAGTGCCTTACATATGGTAGTGAGAGGTAAGAGATGAAAGCAGATAAAGAATCAAGAACCCGTTAAGAAGTAAAAGCAGGGATGCCCTGATTCATGGCGGGGAGGAAGAGGGCAGTGAAGCTGCCAGGACAGCCTAGGAAGAGGCGCCGCGGACTCCGATGGGAACTGCAGGGCAGCGGATTCACTGGAAACGGGATAGAATGTTGAATATGTGAACCTTGCCTTTTTTGGGAAAAAGTCCAGAAGATATTTCCAATAATGGTTTGATATAATCACAAATTAAAGGAAGATACGGGGAAAGGTCCTCTGAGCTTACAGAAGGCTGCACCCTCAGAGTTAGCGCGAGCAGGTGAACTGGAAGGTGGCAGGAGGTGTCCCTGCCTAGTTTATATAAAGTGATTTCCCTCCTCCAGATAGCACTTACCACAGCTCTGCGTTTTTAGGAGGTTATTTAGGTGCCTGGTTTATGTACTCCTGTTGGCATTCTGACAGAAGGGCGTTTAATACCGTGTTTACCATTCTAATTTCGGTGCCTAGCACAGCCCCAGTATGTTTTAATAGCTTAATATTTTTAAAACAAATCAATAAAGAGAGGAATGAATAGAAACATAACCTTGAAGCAAGCACAAATTTAAAGGATATAGGGGAAAAGAGAGACACATAAAAGTAACCATGAAAAAATGGATGAGAAAATGAGGAGGCTCGTGGAAGTGTGGCATCGAGGAAGATAATGGAGGGAGAGTTTAAACAGGCGAGCAATCAACTCGGCAGCGCAAATGGAGCGTACACGCTCAGGATGTGAAGACGGAGATCGACTGGCTTTGACAACAGGATCTCTGCAGCTAGCAGCCAGAGTCATTTCCATAGAGTGAAAACGGCAACATCAGAACGGAGGAGACTGGGATGGAGAGGAAATGGGAGAGAAAAGGCACGCAGAGATTTCAGCCGACTCTTTCGGGACCGAGTGGACAAGTGCAGACGTTCTCAGATTGTCGCAGAAGGAAGTGGAATCAAACAGGACTATGATATTTCGATTGCAATTTTGAATCTGGAAAATTTGCACATGCTTTTAGAAGAAGGTGCAAATAGAAAGAAGATGCAGGAGGAAAAAAATAGGGCGAAGAATGACAGCAGAGCCGATGCCTGCTGTAGGAAGTGTCTGAAGTAAGAGAAGCAAAGGAGAGTGCGGAGGGTCTTAGGAGGGGCCTGGGGAGGGCAGCAGACGTGCAGCAGAATCAGCCCTGATAGCTCCCACTATCGTTATGGGCCAGGGTTTGGTCTTGCATCCTCTGGTTTCAAATTCATGTTGACGGTCTCAGCACAGCTATACCCAGGGCTGGGCACTGATGGGCTGGCCCACAGGAGAGGTGGCTGGATCTCCTCAGACTTCCCTTGTGCCCAGCACACAAGTGCCCACGGTCCTGGGCTGGCCGAAGCTGGCATGGACCGTGGCATCAGACCCAGGTGTCTCTGTCTCTGTTTCGAAGAGGAAACCTCCTCACTGCCTCCTCATAAGGGCAAGGTGCCAGGGAGCCCACGGGACAGCTTTCGGAGAGGCACTGATGCCACTCGTGACGGCAGAGCCCTCATCTTAACCACTTCCTGAAGGCCCCAACTCTGAAACTATCACGCTGGGTATAATGTTCCAACACACGGATTTGGGGGGATACAGACATTTGCACTATACACACACACACTTGGGAAATGGGTCAGAATTAGAAAATAAGACAATGTTGGTTTCTGTCAGAGATTAGGCTCCTGAAGTGGGTTGTCTTTTATGAAGGCCACAGTAAGATCTTCTGCCCCCTCTCCTGTGTTCTGGTTCCAATTTGAGAGGTGGGGCTATGCTCGCTGCTCTTGTATCTGTGTGAAAATGGGACGTCACGTGAAGTGGCTTTTGTAGTAGGGCTACCCAAAATGATGTGACCGCTCCATGGTTCTTGGGGATACACATCCTGGGAGCCCAGTTGCCGCTGCGCTCTGGAAAAGCTCCAACCAACCACCACATCCTGGGGTGTGTCTGGCCTGAGTCCCTCCTGAGTGGGCAGGCAGACCCAGGTCATGAGTCTCACGGAAGCACCATCTTGGGAACAGTCCCTTCCTCCAGTCAAGCTGCCGCTGCTGCTCCTGTTATGAAGCAAAATTGAACCTTCCCAAGCCCTGTCTCTGCTGCAGAGGTAGAAGCTAAATATATAGTTATTATTATTTCAACCATTACAACTTAGATGGGTTTGTTTTGCAGCAATACTTACTTAGAACATCAGTAGTGTGTGTGTGTGTGTGTGTGTGTGTGTGCGTGTGTATACATACACACGCACACACACAATTATATAGATATGTATATATGTGTGTGTGTGTGTGTGTGTGTGTGTGTGTATATATATATATATATAATTGATATATTTTATTAGACAATTTTATGTATGGTGAAGCCGAATGAAAAAGTAGAAGCCTAACTTTGACTGTCTTCCTTTTAGGAGATAATTTAGATTTTCTGATCTATGACACAGTAGCTAAAGGACATTATTTATTTTAAAAAGCAATCTATATAAAATTTTATTTAACCTAATAATTTTTCCTGACAATTGTCTTTAACAAGTTAAACAAGATTGCTAAAGGGCGCTCTTGTAGGAGAGAAAGAGACAGCGAGAAAGTGAGAAAACACCCCCATGGGGACTGGTCACACTGCAGTCCCTTCTGCTCAGTCTCTCCCTCCTTTTGGGATATTGGGCACACACACACACATGCACACACATACACATACACACACACACACCACACCACACATCAGACATGATTTTCAAGCCGCTAGTTCTGGAACTCAAAATACACAGTCGGCCATGTGGGATCAAGACACCTTAACCATCACACCCACTGGCCCCTCCTGAAATATTTAAAGACACATAAACCACTTTCTATAAATGGCCTAGGTAGATGCACGTAGTTGGGGTGTACAATTGGGAAAACTCCACTCAGTTCCCACTTACATACACAGAAGAAGCATCTGCCAGGTTTTTTACACATAATAGACAAATAACAGAGGAAAATAAATTCCAATTCTCCTCTGTTATTTACAACTTTTTTTTATTTAGACAACTTGGTAGACGCTACTTGAGATGCAATAGTTAAATTCTTTGAACACTTTGTAACAGATAAAAAAACCTCTTAGAAATATTTCTTGGGCCCAGACATGATTGCACATGCTGCTGAGACTCTGCTCCAGCAACCGGACCACATGGGAGGCCCAGGCTCGAGTCCCAGTCCAGCCCAATGGGTAGGTGTGGTGGTGTGCACTGGGCAGCCCGGAGACCTGGGGAGGCTGAGACTGGAGAGTCATTAGTGTAGGGCGACTGGGCCAAAACAGGAAGGCCTCCTCTAAAAATAAGTGGGCACGTTGGTGCAGGCCTGTAGTCCCAGCTGGGATGCTGAGGCTAATCCAACTTGATGAAATCATCTTAAAAAAAAAAAAAAAAAAAGTTAGGGGCTAGCAGGCAGCACAGTGGTTAAGGTGCTGGACTCCTACATGGCCAGCTGTGGTCTGAGTCTCAGACCCGGCAGTTTGCGTTCTCACTTTCTCTCTCTCTGGTGCTCACACATGTCCTATAGCAAATTCAATATTAATAACAATTTAAAAATTAATAATTTTTTTAAAAATGAAATTGTTGTCATAACAGCAACATGTGTATAGAAGAATATCCTCTGACACCAACCTCATTGCTAGACAATGAATATTTTGTGCTTCTCAATGGTAAGACAGTGTTTGTGAAAATTGCTTAATGCCATATTAAAATTACAATTACTCTTTGATGGTAAAATATTATATGAGAACTAATTTCATCATTACAGGTTAAAAAGAAAAAGAACCGAAAAATTTTGTGTAAAATAACTTCAAAAAAAATAAAATAATGATAATGAGTTGGTGAAACCATCCTTAATAATAATGGCTTTTTTGACCTTTGGATTTTTTTTCCTAACAGATTTTCTCCTGCTAATGTACCTTATGATTTATAAAATAAGTTTGATAAAAAGAGGATAAGATTATATTTCAAGGATTAGTACGAGTGCAGGAGTTATATTTATCTCCAATATCACTGTTTGTAGTTTAGACTCAGAAATTAAAAGATAATATCAATGAGATAATTCAAGATTTTTTATTAAATAAAAACTAAGACATTTGTTAAAGAAAAACAAGCTGCCTTTTTTATTTTTTTAAAGATTTTGCCACAGAGTATGTGAGCTTGCCAGAGAGAAACAGAGACAGTGAAAAGAAATGAGAAATCAACCCCAAGAGGGGATGGCCATGCTGCAATCCCTTCTCCTGGGATCATGGGCATGCACGCATGCACGCTTGGTATGATTTTGAAGCTATCAGGATTGGGACTTGAACTGTAGTTGAATATGTGGGAGTCAAGCAGTGTAATCACTACGCTATCTTCTGGCCCCAAATCTGCCTTATCATGTGTATTTAAAAGGTTTTAGGGACCAGCAGGTGGCATAATGGCTATGTCGCTGGACTCCTACATAGTAGACTGTGGTTTGAGTCCTGGACCTGGTGGCTTAAACTCACGCCAGGCACATGTGCGTGCATGCCCAAGATCCTAAGAGGAGTGTGGAGGAGAAGGGATTGCGGCGTGGCCATCCCCCCAGGGAGTGATTTCTCACTTTCTGTCTCTCTGTCTCTCTCTGTATTTCTGGTGAGCGCATGCATTCTATAGCAAACAAACAAACAAACAAACAAAAAACAAAAACAAAAGCAAAATCTCTAAAAAAATAAAAGTTTTTGAAAACTGAAAAGTATTATAATTTAAGGGTTTTTTTCTTTTTTTTAATGCTTGCACCTATTAGACTTGAAGAAAAAAAAACTATAATAGAACATGAGAAGAAAAGTTTCTTTGTAAGACGAAAGATAAGGAGCAGGAAGAAGCTCTGATTATAACTTAACATGTTCACTGAACAGCAGATGGAGTTATTAGTGGAGGATGGAAGATAAAAGATTAGAAATAAAGAGATGAAGTTTAGTAGGTTAACCATCAGGGAAAACATCAAAGCATCAAAACTGAAAAGAAAGATACGTCTATTCAAAAGTGAGTCTGTTACTCCGCAATTGGTAAGGCCAATACTGTGGGTGTTTTGAAATCAAAGTTTCATTTGAACACATAAAAATGGGGAAGAAAATCATGTGTAAAAATGTGTAGATCTGAGTTGAGCGGAAATATCAGAATTGATATATCAGGCTGTTAGATGTTTAATCAAAAGATTATGGAGTCGGTTTAATACATTCTAAAAAGGTCTTATCATCCACTTTAAATATAAATTATACTTCGCAAATGTGACCTTTTTTTCCAATTTCCTTCAGTTGATGGCTAATTTGTATAGAGAAACTGTAAGAGAAAATATCTGTTTTTTATATATGAGGAGATATTAAAAAGTTATCGAAAAATGGAATTGAAGTACTAGTTTATTTTGGTACAAAAATTTTTCAAAGTCCATGGATAGTTTTTCATAATATGCATTTTCTGTGAAGTCTTTGGAGATGCCTCATAGAGAAAGACTATTAGAGCTTTTCTATATGATACATAAGATGTATAAAACAGTAAGAAGAATTTTACTGTTCAATAGTATACAAATTAAGGTGAATTTAAATAATTAAGTTTAGGAATAAACTAATTTAAAATATCAATACAGTAAAACAGCAAAGCTAACATTATGAATATGATCAAATTATCTTACTATCTGGTAAACATATAAGGACATCTGTAAGTTATTTTTACTATTTATTAGAAGCTATTAGATGGTATATAAGGTGGACCTCTTGAACAAAGTTCAAATGATACCATACCTCACTTAATTGCATGCATTTGCACTTGGCTAGGTGTTAACAGGGAGTTCAAGGAATGCACGACAGTCTGAAAATTGTGGGGTGGGGTAAATGTGCCCCAAGTCGCCGGGGTCCTTAGAGCGATGTCTAGGAGCTGCCCAAACCTAGAAATTAGTGACGATTCAGCCGTTTACTTAAGAACCATAATGAGCAAGGCCAATCTACCTTAATTTCACACACCGCACCCCTTCTTCTTCCACTGTCCACCCAGCCAGGGTTTGGGCATGCGCATGCACGCACGGGCCCAGCGTGTTTTTCAAGCCACTGTGGCTGGGATTCACACGGCGGTCAGCCCGTTGGGATCGGGATTCTGTGCACAGAGCTAGACCAGTGCACTTGGGGCTCATAAGAGGACAAGCTCTTAAACAGTGTATGGGGGCTGTTGGAAACCCAAGAGAAACTCAGTCAGACTAGGGCTAATTCCCAACTGGAAAAATTAGGAGGTTGAAGCTTCTACACAGAAGGAGCAAAGATCATGCCCCTGCATGAGTTTAAGCCACCAGGTCCAGGGTTCGAACTGCAGTCGACTACATGGAAATCCATCAACATAGCCATTATGCCAACTGCTGGTCCCAATTTTCCTTTCATTTTTGATAAGTATTTCCACACATCAGTTAGTTAGGCAATGACCAACCTTTAGTTAACTAAATATATGCTCAACCTGTAATAATAGGAGTGATGACTTTCTGACTCTTTTCATATCAAGCTAAAACCAAGACTCTATACTAAAATTTAAATGCTTTTGTAAAAGATAGTGTTACAGAAAAAGGCACAGATAGCAATGAATAGTCAGTCATAAAAAACGTATTTTTGTTTATGTGCTACTAAATCACCTTCCAACTTTTGTTTTCCTATTAATGTAATTACCAGTTTATTTTAAATTAAAGTCTTTGAGGGCAGGCAGTGGCACAACTGGACGCACGTGGGGAAAACCCTGGAGAGTGTCCCGGGAGCCCGACTGTGCATGTCTGCATGTGACCCGGGCCAGCCAGGGTCGGGTATGGATCACGGTGTAGGAACGCCACTGGGGTGTTTCTCTCTGTGCTTTTCCCTTCTCGGTATGTAAGTGCATTTTGCAGTAAGGAAGTCTTGATAATTCCATAAATAAGCTGTCAAAGGTTTTCAGAAAATACCACCTTATTTATTCCTGTCCTTTGTCTAAAATGCTCTCATTTTATTTTTACAAAGCAGTTACATTTTGAATGGTCACTTACATTACTTAAGGGTTTGCCTTCCTCTTGATTATATCTTTCCAAGAATGACTGTATTTTTTTCTAGAAGAGACATGACATTAAACTCACCATATCCCATTATCATTCCTAAAAAGATGTATAACTCTCCACCAACAAAAGTGTCATAATTCGTATAGTTAGTTGTTTCTTCATAAGAACCACACATCTGTTGGGTAAAACTTGTTGGGATAATACCCCATAATTTTTCAAATAGTAATAAAGATAAAAGAAAGACAAAATCATAGTCATTTGAAAACTGATGGCATTTCTGTTCATTCCTAAGTTTATGGTGACTCAATCCTGCCCCCACATGGTATCTCAAATTGCCAAAAATGAGATTAGAAAATGTGACTGAGAAAGGGGCATCAGAAGCAGCTTACTCTGGGAGAGATTACGGAAAGAATAAAAAGAAACTAAATCAGTTAGGAAAAAAAGAAGAATTAGATAGTCATTGTTCCTTTTTCTGCAAATGTCTTCTCCTTCTTTCAGAAACAATCATGTCACTTCTACGGTGAAGAGAAAAAAAATGTAGAGACCTTCAGGAGATGCAAGAGAAAATAAAAAGTTCAACCTACACAGAAAATACTGTGTATTTTAAACATCGCTTTTTAGTATTCTGTCTATAAACGTAAAGAGATACTGCAATCAGTCGTAAGGAAACAGGGACCTGAATCATACATAGCATTGGGAACTGTCTTCAGCTTTTAAAGACCTGTGGCTGAACAAATTACTTCAGCTGTTATATTCGTTTTACATACTGACAGGTTCATACATACACCATCAGATGTGTGACTGATGTGAATTCAGCGTCGGCCTTCCGCTAAAAAATCAAGAGGAAAACAAAAACTTAAGAAAAATTAAAGTAGGAAGAATAAAGGAAAAAAAGTTACAAAATCCTGAAGATGTCAAGAAAATATAAATAAGACAAAATGCTATTCGTGACAAGCAAGCATTGCACTGGAAGGAGAAGCAAGTAGGCAGCCTTCGCTGAGGCAGTGGGGGGACTGGGACTGTGGCCCGAGTCCCACTGGGACGACGGGTGGAAGAGCTTTTGAAGACTGGGGGAAGGGGATCTGGCTCATCTGGGTTTAACAACTGGCCTCTCTCAAAGGAAAAGTGAACTCTTCGGCTCCTCATCGTGGGGTGGTTGTACAATTGGGCCAGGAGCCCAGGAGGTAGAGGTTAGGGTCCCGCCCTCCCTCAGAGCCCACAGGGTGGGAAAGAGTTACTTTCAAAAGAGCAGAGAAATCATTTGCAATTACAAGATGTTAAGCTCACTGCTCTAAGAAAAGTGAGCAGAGAGACCTCTGCAGTGAAGCCTCTGTGGTGAGAGGGAAATCAGGCGTAGGGGCCGGAAGAAGTCTGTCTAAAATGGAGTCGAGAAAGGGGATTGTCACAGGTGTCTGTATCCTAAAAAGTGGATGACTTATGTAGTACATACCTGTGCTTTTCCAATTTTACTGAGAATACCGTCATAAGATTATACTCACATGTATGTATACACTTTCAAGAAAAATCAAAATAAACTCTCATTATCTAGATCTTGAAGTAAAATGACAAAAAAGACTTGAATATTTGTTATATATTACATACAGCATGGATACACAATGGTGCATGAATTCCAATAACTTATGAATATATTTGAAATTATCTATTAGAGATGACTAAAATAAGTGTAAACCATTATATTGGGTTGTCAGAAAAGTCATGACATTTTATGATTTTCTATGCAAGAATGTGTCATGACTTTTCCGACGACCCAATATATACATATATGTGTATGCATGTATATACATATGTACATATATGTGTAAGTGTGTGTGAATATACATGTATATAAACATATACACACCTAGACATATACTTACAGATTGTAACTTTATTTTTGGAGCATAATCAAATGCAGGGCTTCATTTTGTGAAAACAAAGTTATTAATTCTACAAAAATATAGGACCCTTGGTAAGGTAGTAAGAGATTTCCAATACAAAGCTAGAAACATTTTGAATTATTTTATAGGCTACCTAATAAATAGTAGTGACACGAGTGATTTAGAAAGTATTAAAATGCAAATGGCTAGGTTCTCATTTTAGGTGTAATATGATTCTAATTTGTAAATTTTCTTACATTTCTTCCCTGGAATTTAAACAAGGTAATGTTTTTACCCGTAATATATGTAATAAATATGTTAATTACATCTGTATACTTTCAACAAGGATATAGCCGATATAATTCTCGTCACTTCAGACCCTTGAGAGCTCCTGAAACTTGCACAAAACAGAGCAAAAGACACCCAAAGTACTTGGTTTGGTGTCATGTTTTGTTCATGCATTTTGACCTCTCAAAGGTGAAGAGGCAAAGTAAATAAAATGTCCTGGTGAATATGAAGGTCAGAATGTCCTGATGAATATGAAGGTTGTTTCTAAGGCAACATTGTTACTAATCAATCACATTCTATGCTTATATCACAAGTCAGTATTGCTGTACTACAGATAAAATAATACATGCCTTTCTAAATTATATTCAGCCCAGTCCTTTATATCCTAAACATTTTTCAGTCTCCCTACTTGTTTACAATTTAATTTATTATTTTAACAAAAAATAATAAAAATCTTAATAGCCCCAAATGAGAAAGAAACCAGTACCCCGTCTACTGGGTAAACAGTTGGCGCAGGCCCAGAACAGAGCACCACTCAGCTGCTGAGCATACGCTGCAAAGCTGAGCCCCACGTCACGCTGAGGGGGAGAAGTCACACGTCAAGGAGTGATCACGGCCCATCCATTCATATGAACTGCTTACAAAGGCACAGCTAATCAATCTGCAGGAGTAGATAGAAAAGAGATGCCCGAGTCCGTGACCGAGGGAACAGTCAGCTGGGAAACTTCTTGGAATGAAGGAAATTTTCCATGTCCTGACTGTGGCAGCTCTCAGATCAGTGTTAAATCTAAATATTTTAAAATATTCACTTAAAGTAGCTCATTGGACATCAATTAGACTCCAATAGTGTTAATAATGTGTAATCATTAAAATTACTTAACGATTAGTTTCTTTTTACTTCACTGAGTTGCTATTTTAAATAATTGTCATACTATTACCTTAAAATTTTGGAACTAGTAAAAAATAAACTGGTGATGAAGTGTATGGTACTATCTTTGCCTGGACTAATATACCGTGTATTCAGGTTGGCAAAAATTAAAATTAAATTAACTGACAAAACTTAATTTTTATGACTAATTATTAACATCTGTATAACAGCTATTACAGAGAAAAAAGAAAAACACAAGCAAGCCACAATGGGAATAGCTTAAAAATTCTAAACTAAAATTTGTAAGTGAAAAATGCAAGTAATGAATATGGAATAAATGTCCAGTCTCATTTTCTAGTCTCTCAAATGCCATTTATATTTATTGGAAACTATAGGTTGTGTCCCTTTAATTTCTGGAGTTTTGCTATTTCAATGTTTTTATCTTTATTATGTTTAAATAATAAAATCCATAATACCTCAAGTATGTAGAAACAGATAATTACATATAAAAATGTTGTATGTACTTGCTATGACATGAGTAAAACTTGCCAGTGTTTATTAAAAATGTTACTTGACATTATCCAAAGAATTTATGCAAAAAAAAAAAAACTCAAGCTATTACCTATAAAATGTTGAAAAAAGTTGAAAACAGTAAAAAGTAAACTAAACACCAAAAATACAGGTGTTTCAAATCAAATTAAAGCATCTTTTATATCAGACTTCTAGACAGCCACTCATGGTAAGGTATTGGAGGAGTGTTTTAATTAGTTTACAGTCTGATATCATTTTATAAAATATATGTGTATGTATGTGACTGTATTATATGCATTTATAGAAGAAAGACAATAAATCATGTGGAAAATACATATGCAAATTAGATGCACAAGATTATTTATGGTAACATTGTGAAATTAGAGAAGGGATCTTTTTTCCTCTTGATATTTAAAGTAATAAAAGTAAAGGTTAGTGGAAAATACCAAATAATTATGCATTGACTAACATTAGAAAAATAGTTTTGCTTTATTTCTTGCTCATATAATTTTAGACTGTAGTCACTAATGCACTTATATCTTTTGAAGACAAACAAAACTATCTTCTACTACACTGTGTCTATTCTATTGTACACAGAGTGAAAATTAATCTGATGACTTCGATTTTTATATTGAGTTTTAAGCATGTTTAAATTTCTTCAAAATATAATACACACCTCTATACTTGTCATATTTATCTTTCTCTCTATCTACATTTCCTAGAATTTGCGATTTTGAATATACACATTGTGGGATTAAAAAATATATACTCAATCTCTCTGCCTAATGCTTGAGAAAGATCAAAGCTCAGGAAAGTCGTATACTCAAGGGTGATCCATGTAGACGTTTGTTTCAATAGTTCCTTACAACAGTGTCTTGCAGTCTCTGTTCAAGCGTTTGACAGTGTAACGTCTGTCCTGTTACTTGATTTTCTAAGAGGTTCATTTATTTATTTCTTCCATGAGCAAGAGAAACAGACAGAGGACACAGAGGCAGCACTCCCACAGGCTCTTCACTTCATGCTCACCCACAGCTTCAACCAGTCCTCCCCACGGGCACCCACATGGCCAGCATACTCAGGACAGTCGCTGGGTGGGCACAAGTCTGGAGTCAGCCTCACAGAGCATCACATTGAGCACGATACCATGTACAGTGAGCACACACATTTTCTGGCCAACATTTAAAAATATATAAAAAAGGAAAGATGGGCCTCCTATGTATTAGCAATTGGTGGCAAGCTTCTCTACAAGAGCAATGTCTGTGAGTTAAAACAGTCAACTAATCGAAATTGCATAGCTAAAGAATTAACAAACCCATTTCTGTGTGTCTGACTTTAAATTTCCCGGGATAGCACTCCCTTCAGAACTTTTTAGAGAGTGGTCTGGTGTTGGTAAATTTAACTGGGAAGACTGGACCGCAACAGAAGATAAAGTCCATGAGTTTGAACGGGTGAAATAGAGTTTTAGGACTTTTGACTAAAATATCACTCTCCCTCTATGTTTTGTTATCCAGTGTTAAGGAGTTTTGTCTTCTCTCGAGTTGTGGACAGGTCCATGTACCTACTATTTGAACAGAATCCTAACCTGTTTCCTGGCTTTAAGTATTAAGCAAAGTTCTCTTAACATTTTTTTTGTTTATTAAAGCTAAAACTGCCTTTCTTGGAAAAAAAAAAGAATTAACAAACTCATAAAACCCATAAATCAACATTCTTCATAAGGTTGATGTGGTAAGTTTTGCTTGCATTATAGACTTTTATTCTACATTAAATCTGTATATAAAGAGACTTCAAAAAGTTCATGGAAAGTGGATTAAAGTATGAGCTCAAAGCCAGCAGGTGGCACACTGGTTAAGGTGCTGGACTGCCACATCACTGACTGCAGTTCAAGTCCTAGACCTGATGGCTTGAAAACCACACCAGACATACATTTCCCTGAACCTTTGGAAGATCCCAGATACGTGTACCTGTAATTAAATGAAAATGGAGTATACATAAATAGATACATTAAAGTAGAGTTCTAAACATGCACACACATTTTTATATCTTCTCCCACTGCTAATAATATCTGATGTAACACCAAAATAATCAAGTGTCTAGGAAAGTGAATATTAATGGCTTAGACATAACTGCACTTACAGCAGAAAAATAACCTCTGGATGAGTATTAGCAATTTGGCAAAGTCACCAAAGCTTCAGTCAAAACATGTATAGAAGGAGCTGCTGATGGATAAGTCAAAATTAAGACCAGTGACAGCCTTGTAAGATGCAGATATGACAAAGGTAAGGACGAAAATTGGAGTGGAAAATAGCGACAAATTAGAAATGCCTCAGCAAGATATAAAATAAATGCTCTTATCACCCCCTTGTCACTCGTCAACACAGAACAATGTCAAATATTTACTCTTAAACTTCAGTACACTTACCTCCAGTTTTTTTTTTTTTTTTTTGAGAGGTTTTCGCTATAGGGCACATGTGCTCGCCAGACAGACAGAGACAGACAGAGAGATAGAAAGCGAGAAATCACCCCCCAGGGGGGATGGCCATGCCGCAATCCCTTCTCCTCCATTCTCCTCTCGGGATCTTGGGCACGCACGCACACACGCCCGGCGTGAGTTTTAAGCCACCAGGTCCAAGACGCGAACCGCGGTCGACTACGTGGGAGTCCAGCGACATAGCCATTACGCCAACTGCTGGTTCCCTTACCTCCAGTTTTTAAGAACTGGTAACCTCTACTTGTTCCAGAACATCTAGTTGAATATTAAAACGTAAGACTAAGGTGATTCTGTCCTCCCACTTGGGACGCCCCGTAATGATGACCAGCTTCCTTTCCACAAGTCCCAGCATCACCTTGTAGACAAGAGCCTCTCACGCTTACACAGATACAAAAATAAATATGCTTCTTTTCTTGAGAGAGAGAGCTATTTTTTGGTATAGGGGGCATGCACTCACCAGAGAGACAGAGACAGAAAGCAAGAAATCATACTCAAGGGCAGGTAGCTATGTCTCAATCCCTTCTCCTCCATTCTCCTGTCAGGACTTTGGACATTCACAAACACATGCCCAATATGAATTTTTAAGCCTCTGAGTCTGGGACTTGAACTGTGATCAACTAATGTGGGAGTACAACAACGTAACCATCACACCATCTGCTGGTCCTGATAAATCTGTTTCTTACTGCTTCATTTTCACAATATGAAACAGGATATTGGGGCTCAATTTGAAGTGACACATGCTGCTGAGATGCCACTACTCAGAGGCTGTGGCTGTGGAAGACCTGAGTTCAATCCCTGGCCCAGGTGAAGCAGGCCTGGGACATTAGCAATTCTCCACAACTTAATATTCACAGGATATTGTGCAAAAGTACAGAGGAATACATATGAAAAACCAGGAAAATGAACATTCACCAGAAAACAAAATCAGGGGACCAGCGTTGGAGTCCCACGTAGTCAACTGCGGTTTGAGTCCCAGACCCGGTGGCTTAAACTCACGCCGGGCGTGTGTGCGTGCATGCCCAAGAGCCTGAGAGAAGAATGGAGGAGAAGGGATTGCAGCGTGGCCATCCCCCCTGGGGGGTGATTTCTCGCTTTCTATCTCTCTGTCTCTCTCTGTCTGTCTGGCGAGCACACACGCCCTATAGCAAAAACCTCTCCAAAAAAAAGAAAAAAGAGAAAACAAAATCAAATGTCTGGGTACAAATGACCCACATACAGTCGAGTTGGCAAGTTATTGTTTTAAAATGCCTATTAAAACAGCCTCACAAAGAATGAAAGATGAAAAATTTCAGCTGAGAAATAGAATAAAACCAAAGGAAAACACTAATACTAAAATATTAATATATGAAATGTTTAAAGTATCATTAGATGAACTTAAGCACCAAATATATACAACAAAATAAAGAGTAAGCTTAACAATAGATCAAAATCTAAAGGGATGTGTTAAATAAAGTGAGACATTCCAACTTAGGTGAAATGGTGTCCCAGAAGAGAGAGGGAGTGTGTAGTAAAATAGAAATTAGAAAAGTCTGAAGTTTTCTCAAATCTGGGGGAAAAAAAAGTTTCCATACAAGATGCTCGACAGACACTGTAGGGACGGGGTGAACGGGCCAGGGCGGAGGCAGATGCAGGGACGGGGTGATCGGGCCAGGGCAGAGGCAGACAGCAACTGATAATGAGCCGGTGGAAAGCTGAAGATTAAGAGCAAATCTTAAATGCAGGAGGAGAGAAATAGTGCCTTACATACTAGGACCAGCAATTCCATTAATGGATGAAGTATTATCAAAACTTGGGAAGTGAAAAGAGAGTCTGGCAACATTTTTAAAAGGCTGAAAGACAAATAAATCAACACACAATTCTATCGAGTGGAAACAAGCTCCGACGAAGTACAATAATAACATCTTCAGAAAGAAAGAAATCCAAGAGAATTTATTACCAGTAAGCCTGCAAGAAAAGAAATGCTAAAGGAAGTTTTTCAGGCTAAAGAAAAATAATTCCACTTGGAAACTTTGATCTTCAAAAGAACTGTATATAATTAGGCATGGTAAAGATATGAACAAATAGATACTATTTCTGTTTCATTAGTTTGTGTGTGTCTCTTACATGTTTATAACACTTAGAGAAAGAAAAATACCTTCAATTCTTATGGGCACTTTACAGTCAATATAAATTTAATACATATACAGGGGACCAGCAGGTGGCATGATGGTTAAGGCACTGGACACTCCCACAAAGCTGACCACGGTTCGAGTCCCAGACCTGGTGGCTTGCTTTTTCATTTCCTTCTCTGTGTGTGTGTGTCTCTGTGGTGGTCAAATTAAAGTTGAATGAGTGAACAAATAAAATTAAATAGAATAATTATTTTTCAATTTAATACGCATACAAAGCATCACATGATGAATGGATATGGATATAAGATTGCTACATTTTCTACAAGTGATAAAGTTATACTATAAACTGACTGTAATGAAGTTAAAAATTACATCTTAATTTCTATTACAATCACTACAAATAATATAAAGTATAGGCATAAGGCCCAAATGAAAATGAAAGGGAAACTGGAAAAAGTGAAATAATCTGGCCCAGCTGCGTGGCAGGCAGGCAGCACCATTGCTTGGGAAGCTGAAAGTCACGTGCGAGGCCAGGGCTGGTCATAATGTGTTGGCTGTGGTAGGAAATGCCTGTAATCTTAGCCGACAGGAGACCAAGACAGAAAGAGAAAACCGTGACTCTCTGTCAAATAAAATCTAACTCTCTCTCTTCCCTTCTCTCTCTCTCAAAAAGGAAAAATAAATAAGTAATCAAAGTATCAAACTAATCATAACATGGCATATGTGAGTCAATCACATGAAGAAATTCTATAAATGTTAATTGACTGAAGACCTCAATTTATTTTCTAAAATAATTATTAATTATTGTTATTTTTAAATTTGCTATCAGTCATTTGCACTCATCAGAGAGACACAGAGAGAGAGAGAAAGTGATAAAGCAAGCAGCCAGATCCTGGACTCAAACCATGTTGGGCCATGTGAGAGTCCAATGCCTTAACCACCATGCCACCTACAGGCCCCAAGACTCCAATTTAAAGTTATAGGTTGTCAGAATGAATAAGAAAGTCTATGGGACCAGCAGTTGGTAATGGCTATGTCGCTGGATTCCCATGTAGTTGAGTGTGGTTCCAGTCTCGGACCCAGTGGCTTAAACTCACACCGGGCGTGTGTGCGTGCGTGCCCAAGATCCTGAGAGGAGAATGGAGGAGAAGGGATTGCGGCATGGCCATCTCCCTGGGAAGGTGATTTCTTTCTTTCTGTCTCTCTGTCTCTCTGTGTCTTTCTGGAGAGTGCACGTGCCCTATAGCAAAAACCTCTCCAAAAAATGAAAAAGGAAAGTTCAAACACAACTATATTCTGTCTCTAAGAGACATAATTTAAATATACCTGTCTCAGATGAATTAAAAGTAAATGCCTGGGTGGGGGGGGATGCATCTCGTGCTTGTTTTCTTGTCTTATTCTTCATGCTAAGCTCTCAAGTTTGAAGTTCACTCCTCAGGGCAGCATCGTACCATGACCTTTCTTGTGACACAATTGCTCGAACATAGTGCATCAATTCTAATGGATATGAAGAAACCGTACGTCACTGTTATCAATTTGTTCAAGCCTGTGCATGTTCAGACCAGGATGAAAAAAATTCAAACTTCACTCCCAAACTTAAGCAGGTTTTAAGATAAAAATACAGTATTGCTTCACTGTAGATAGAGTACCTCATGGGACAGGATCTTAACCTGCTTTTTTGCTTGCCCTTGTTTCTCTGTTTCTGGAGAGAGTCAATACACTTGCTGAAACTTCTAAGAAACAGCTCCAGGAATTGGGTGAGTTGGTCCCTTACTGTAAGTCCTTCTTCTCCTTGGAGATGGCTTAAATGTGGCAGGATTTCCAGTTTTTAATAACCAAATTGATCAAAATTTGGTTTATGGATGTGTGTAATTGATGCTAAATATTGCTCTTCTATGATGTAAAAAATGGCTGCTGTTCTCCATATTTATTAATGTGCTAGAAATAGTATGCATTACATAAAGAGTGTACATTTTTCATAAGCCTTTATATTTCAAGCTGCTTATTTAAACATTGTTGGAATATGTGGCATAAACTATGTTTCATTTATTTAACAAACTGAAGTAATGTATAATTAAAAAAATGAAACTGTATTTTTTTAATGTTTGAACACACCTCAGTGGATATTTTATAAGGCACAGAAAATAAAAGAGCCTGTCTTATGCGATGATTGGAAATTTGTTCTTAATTGTTAGTCCTGCTACTCCTCTCAGTAATTTCTGTTCTTTCTCTTTGTTTTCTCTGAACAAAATTCACCAGATCTTCCAGCACATGTAATACTATATAATTGTCAGAATTTGGTATTGTGCAAAACAGTCCTGCTTACAGTAGAGATTTAGTGAATTGAAAACTAAAAAGGGGTCAATCCTGCAGTCCAGATAAAATAACAAATATCCATACATAATAATAAAACTAGTCAACTGAAATGTAAGAATCTTCTAGATAACCATGCAGACTAAGATAAAAGACAGCCTCTTCTGCTTCATTGTTAGACACCACCTTTCAGACACCAATAATTATGCATGGATCTGGAGTATGCATTATTTCCTGGGATTTTAATTAACATGTAAATGAATGTGAATAGCTCTAAGGAGCCATATAAGATTATATGCCTTGTAAAATGTGTAGACACTGTTTTGCAATTATGTGTTGCTTGTTCTTGCTTGAAAGCCGAAGTGTGGGTTATTGTTACAAATGAGGAACAAAACAGTTGATGAGAGTGAATGTGGTATGTCCTGAGGGCTGAGCTCTCCGCCAAAGGGTAATGTTATTATTTTTTTGAGAGATTTTTGCTATAGGGCATGTGTGTTCAGTGGAAAGACAGAGAGAGACAGAAAGCAATAAATCATCTCCCAGGGAGGATAGCCATGCTGCATTCCTTTCTTCTCTAGTCTCCTCTCCAGATTTTGGGCATGCACACAAATGCACCTGGTGTGAGTCTCAAGCCTTTAGGTCTAGGACTGAAACCACGGTTGACCACGTGGGAGCCTTAACCACCATGTGACCAGAGGGTATTATTAATATTTTTAAGATGGTCACTGCTTTTTTTCTGGTCAAGATGTTTGCTGAATTTTTATGCATCAGTCTCTACAATCAGTGGATATAGCAGTTATGTTTTATCTGAGTCAAACCTGCCATGAATTAAAGCCCTTAATAATTCAAAGACAGCATCACAGCTTACCATGTTTTCTTTGGAGTTAGTATAGTATATCACACTGTCATCTACACACAAGGAGAGCTTGGTAGAAGAGGAAAGATGGTGATTTTGCAATCATAGGTCCCACTCAAGGACTTCCTTCAAAATCATGTGTCTTCATTTCATGAAAATGAAGAGTGAACATGGCCCCGAAAAACACTGCAGCAAGGGCACCAGGACCAGGGACTCTTAAAACATAATTCTTACCTGGCATAAGACCAGAAACCACATAAAATCTTGTTTTGTTTTTTATTTTGGGGTTTGGGGGACTGCTTTTTTGTAAAAATTGATTTCTAGAACATTCTCATTTATTGGAGAAAAAGAAAATTCCAACATGATTTACTGATTCATGAATTGCATCTTTGTAATGCTCAGGCTCATGGTATGTGTGTGCCCTTTGTATTCAGGGACGTCTCCAGGCTTGGAGTGGAAACCTTCCCATGCAGAACCGCCTCACAGAGCACTGGCTTTTCCTTCTACACTACCATGTACCCCCTGGAAACTGATTTCTGATTATTTTTGGTACACTACTGTCTCTTTTAATTCAACACAAAACTCAACCTACTATATTTCCATTTAATTATATATGTGCTTTCTAAACCTCCTACTGTTCCACATAGTATTAACATAGCCTGGTAGCCTGGTAAAAAGTATTTGTGGTGCAATTTTTGGTTTTGTTCTTCAGATAATAAATTAATATTAAAAAAATAAGGAATAATGAGTGAAAAGAGTATTTAGAGCAACATCTACATTTGCCAATTATGTGCCCCTTTCTTCACATATTCAACAATGTATGCTGAGTGCCCTGGTGTTATTGGGCATCGTTCTAGACTTGGGACTATAATAGTAACATTAAAATAGATAAATCCTAGCCTGATGGTAGAAAGAGATCATCGATAAACAAAAATGTAAATGGACAGTATATCAGCCTGAAATAAAGACCCTTGATTGGCCTCTATCATGACAAAATGAAAAAGATTTATTTCAGTCAAGAAATACTCATTCTCAAGTCAAACATTTAATCCTAGACTTTGGGTTTCATAAAAATCCCAGAAAATGTAATCTAAAAGTACTATTTATAGAGTTATATGACTTGAACACCAGTAGTGGGATAAAACAGTTTAGGTCAAGGCTACAAAAAATCAGCCAGCTTCTTTCTCTCTTCTTTACATATAAAATTTTTCAAAATGCAGACATGTAAATTCTGAAGGACTTGCAATCCTAATGCTGCAAAAATTGCCCAAAATAGCAAATGAATAACTGAACACGCACAAACAAAAAACAGAGAAATCAATATTCACCTTGCCAAGAACATGTGCCGTCACATGAATTTACCTTAAATGAAGATGTGTTCTAAAAGAAGAACCGCCCACACGATCTTTGATGTTAGTAGTCAGGGAAGGCTGTGGATTTTGTTATTTTTTTCCTCAAATTTCTTTATTTTGGAACATACATTTATTGTATGCTGCATCAATCCACATTGAGTATATGCATTTTACCAAGACTCAATGGTATCTTTCAAAATAAAGCAAATATTTTATCTATTAAAGGAAAAAATGCCATGAGACTTCTCCCTAATCAGATTGTATTTTATTTTTTGTGTCCCTCATCAAAATACAGAACAGAACAAAGAACCTTAGAGCCTGGGATCACTACAAGCACTATGACTTGAACGCTGGTGTGCCTCCAAAATACATGGGACTAGCTCCCATGGCAATGGCACTAAGAGTCAGGGTCTTTGGGAGATAATTTAGGTCCTAAGGGCTCCACCCCCTCGGATGGGATTGTAACCTCTTTCATCATTCTGCCACGTGAGGATCCAACCAAAGGTGCTGTCTCTACCAGAGGCCAGCCTTCGCGAAGCACGGACTGCCACATCTTGATCTTGGACTTTCTAGGCTCCAGCACTGTGAGAAACAAACTCCTACTATTTATAAACTACTCCACCTAAGGTATTTTGTTGTAGAAGCTTTATGCTGTTGAGTCTCAGGGGAAAGGGATGACAAAGATGAAGACATTGTAGGTCCACAAGGAAGTTGATTCAGTTCCTTACCTCCCAGTGGGATGACTGATCTCTCACCTATCAACCTAATCTATTTCTTACAGGTAAACAATATGATTCAAAGAGTTTATTATTTCACATGCATGTTCCTTTCAAAAATATTACATGCATCATTAGACAAGTTCACATCTCACACTGTCCTGATAGTTATGTTTTCTTTAATTACAGTTTTAACTCTGTAACTATGTAGTTAGCCCAGAATTATCATTTACACAAAACAGGTACAAGTAGGTGTTCAGTAAAACCTTACTGATACATTGCCTAACAAATTCAGACATCTAAAATAAACTGTTGTATTATGTATTACTGTATTTAATGCATTTGAGCTTTTTTGAACTCTCAGATGAAAGCTTTTGTCAAAATAGATCATATTTACATAATATGCAGAGATTTGACTTTAAATATATATGTAGCAAAGAGAAGTCCCTAGGTGAATGTAGAGAGAGATAGATGATAAGATATGAATGACAGGGAAGTACAGGTATTTTGGTAGCATAATTTTCAGAAAACAGGAAAGTCAAAGAAATGATTAGAAGAGCAGAAATTGAGTGACAGAACTTTTCCAAATGACAGTGAACAGGCAAGTCAAAAAATAAACAAGAATATTCTCTTTGGGAACAGAGCAGAAAATTGCATTTTATTAAAAAATGGTATGGTAAAAGCATTATTGAACAGACAAAATTGTGTCCAAAATCGACTAAAAATGCTGAACTAGATGAGATGAAATTCTGAGTTTTTAAAACACCATAGCAATTGGAATTTTAAAACATTAAAAACAAAGAAAAGTAACTTTTAATACAGCTAGTTTTAATAGAATTAGTAGCATTTTTTGGAGAGGTTTTTTTGTTATAGGGTGCCTGCGCTCGCCAGAAAGACAGAAAGAAACAGAGAGACAGAAAGCGAAAAATCACCCCCCGAGGGGATGTCCATGCCACAATCCCTTCTCCTCCATTCTTTTGTCAGAATCCTGGGCATGCACGCACATGTGTCTGGCATGAGTTTAAGCCACTGGGTCTGGTACTCAAACTGCGGTCAACTACATGGGAGTCCAGCAACATAGCCATTGCACAACTGCTGGTCCCTAGAATTAGTCATTTTAAAATGCATAATGAAAAACTTCATACACACACACAATGTGCGCACACACACACAATGCACACATACACAATGGACACATGCACATATTTACATGTTTTATTCATTCATGTTAATTTCAAATCACATAGGATCACATAGGTAGAGTGAATAATTCAGTGGAATTTCATTCATTCACAGTAGTTTACAACCACCATCTTTTTCTAGTTTCAAAACTTTTTCATCACATCAGAAAAATATCCTGTGAACAAGTAAATGGTATAATGGTTACATCGTTGAACTCCCACATGGTCGACCACAGTTCAAGTCCTGGACTTGGTGGCTTGAAACTCATGCAGGGCATGTGCGTATGCATACATAAATCCCAAGAGGAGAATGGAGGAGAAGGGATTGCAGCATGGCCTTCTCTCTTGGGGGAGGGGGGAAGATGATTTCTCACTTTGTCTCTCCCTGTCTCTCCTGGCGGGTGCACATGCCCTATAGCAAAACTATCCCTAAAGAAAAAAAGAAGGAAGGAAGGAAGGAAGAAAGGAAGGAAGGAAGGAAGGAGGGAGGGAGGGAGGGAGGGAAGGAAGGAAGGAAGGAAGGAAGGAAGGAAGGAAGGAAGGAAAGAAAGAAAGAAAGAAAGAAAGAAAGAAAGAAAGAAAGAAAAAAGAACAATAATCAATAATATCCTGTATATTAAGTAACTATTCCCAGTTTCCACTCCCACCCCCACCCCCCAGTCCATAGTAAACACTCATCTACTTTTTGCCTCTGTGGATCTGCCTATTCTGGACACATCATATAAAATGAGTCATGTAATACTTTTTGTCTGGCTTTAGAAGATGAAAAATCGTCATTTAAGTCAATGGTCATTTAAATCAATCAAAAAATGTGAAGAAAAAATTTAGAGTTAGGTCTATGGCAAAAATAACCAGGGTAAAATTTTTGGCCTAGCCAACTTCATCAGGTGATTATTTTGATCAATTTTCACTTTTGAATGATCAGTGTGATTTATCAACTGAGAGTAAATTTGTCACAACCATATTTAAATAACTTTCATAGGGATCATCAAGTGGAAAAGAATATGACTTCAGAACAGGGTCGAGTGGGCACTTTCCCGACAGGTTTATGTAGAATTTGGAGGCAACATATTAAATACACCCATCAAACTATTTTCCAAATTATAGTAACTGAAAAGATTAGGATTGTTTTTAGTTGTCTAATGTCTTTTCATCTGGAAACATCAATTTTCCTCTTGTGGAATCACAGGAAGATTATATGTTGCAAATTTATCTTCTTAAGACACAAATACATCCCTAGGAACTATCAAAGGGAATAGCAAAAAAAAAAAAAAACAAAAAAAAAAAACATTTCATCTTAAACTGAGTCAAATTCTCAGTATTTACTTAATAGCAAGAATGACTAGGTAGTAGTGCTGTGTTTGCCTGACTGGGCACATGTGGAAGAGTGTCGGCGTCACTTTTGCAGAGACGACAGGACACCCGGTTCTTCCTCACGCAATCTTTATTCACAGGTTTCCTTTTTCTTCTCCCTTTCTACTTCCCTTTTCCCCCCGTATATATAGGATCCTCCCGATGGCCCCGCCCGCAAGTTCCTTCGCCTGTACGAGGCAAGTCCTGATTGGCTGTCTCTAAAACATGTCCATAGAAGGAGTTGTTTGTAGTACTGGAGACACGCCTCCCTATGCAGCCAGCGGCGCCATCTTGGCTCGGCGGCCAAGGGCAGCGGCCAACAGAAGAGGTTCTGGGTTTGAGTGCCAGACCCACAATCAAGTGCCTGTCATCTTTCCTGGCTGAAACTGGGGTGAGGTCATGACATAAACACCCTGTGACTTTCTCTCTCTATCTCTCTGATCTCCTAGAGAATACAGATAAATGGTTGAATATTTTTGGGAAAAAAAGAATAAATAACATCAAAATTCTGATTCAAAATCCTCAAAATTGCAGTGCTTTTTCTGTGGCCAACCACAAGGAACCACGTTCTTTTTGTGAGTTTTCTGGTATTGTAATGCACTGCAGGCTTAGAAATAATGATCTGAATTACTACCCTGTCCAAAGTGTTGGGGAGACCAACCGTATTTGCTCACCATGCTAGGAAATAAAATTCAGTCATTTATAGTGTCACTGTCAACATATTAAAGAGTGGGTCCACAATTTAAAAACTGGTTCATACACTAATTAATTATAGCTTTCTATCAACTCTGAATCTCATTAAAAGATAAGCATATTCAGGTCAGCTTGTAGTGCAGCAGTCATGTGCTACTCAAGTGATGCTGGACCCACATGGAAGATCCTGGGCTCAGACCCACATGGACCTACACATGCTGGTTTTATGCACGCATAAACCTGGCTGGCTGGGGCTTGTGCAGAGGGGGATCTCAGCACGAGGCCCTGTTGAGGGTTTTTGTCTTTCTCGCTCTTTCTCTCAGTCTCTTACTGTCATGAAGAAAATAATACACTCTTAAAAAAAAAAAGGCAGAGAGTACACAAAAATGTGGAAACTAAACATTGTACTCCTGAATGACTTTGAAACTCCTGAGGAAATTAAAACTGAATTCAAAAGATTCATTGAAACTAATGATAATGAACACACTACTCTCCATAATCTCTGGGATATAGCAAAAGCAGGCATAAGAGGCAAGCTTATAGCCACTGATGCTCAAAGAGGGAAAAAATAGAAAGATGGCAAATAAACAACTTAACATTGCATCTTAAGGAACTGGAAAAGCAACAAAAACAACACAAATAAAATAAAAGAAGGAAGGAAATAGTCAAAAAGTACTGAAGTAAATTAAATTTAGAATAAAAAAATTATACAAAAAAAAGTCAACACAATAGAAAGGTTTTCTTTGAGAGAATAAACAAAATTGATAAACCATTAACTAGGCTAATCAAAAGAAATAGAAAAGAACCAGATAGATAAAATCAGTAACGAAGCTGATAATATTGCAAGTATGTGCTTTGAATCAGAAATACAAAATTTATGACAGAATAGTCTGAGTGACTATATGCTAAAAAACTAGAAAACCTAGATGATATGGATAAATTTCTGGACACATACAAGCTACCTAGGTTGAACCAGAATAAAATAGAAAGCCTGGCTAGATCAATAACAATAACAAGTGATGAGATTGAATCAGTGATAGTCTCCCAAAGTAGAAAAGCCCAGGTCCAAATGGCTTCACTTCTGAATTCTATAAAACTTTTAAAGAAGAGCTAACTCTGATTCTTTTCAAACTGCTTCAAAAGATTCAAAAGGAAGGAATCCTTCCAAACTCCTTTTATGAAGCCTCCATCACTCTGATAAAACATTCTTCAACACAATAAAAGCTATATAAAATAGACCTATTGTATATTATACTGAATGGGGAAAAGCTGAAAACCTTCCTACTAGAAACTGAAATAAGACATGGCTGCCCACTTTCTCCACTCTTTTTCAACAAAGTGATGGAAGTTCTAGTCGATGTCATCAGACAAGAGAGCAAAATAAAGGGCATTCAGATAGGAAAAGAAGCTAAACTGTCCCTAGTTGCAGATTATATGATTATATACATAGAAAATCCAAATAAATCCATACCAAAAACCTCCTAGATATGATAAATGAATTCAATCAAGTAGCAGGATGTAAAGTCAATATACAAAAATCTATAGCATTTTTATAAACCAATGATGAACAGACTGAGACAGAATTGAATCAATTCCATTTACAATAACCAGAAAACAAATAAGACACCTAGAAATAAACCTATCTAAAGAGGTGAAAGACCTTTACAAGGAAAACTATTAAAAAAATAAAACTGAAAAAAAATTGTGTATGATACAAAAAACATGGAAGGATATGTTCTTATATTGAAAATAATCAATATAATCAAAGTGTCAGTCCTACCTAAATTAGTTTACATATTAAATGTAATTACAATCAAATTACCTGCAACCTTCTTCACAGAAATAGAAAAAAATGATAAAATTTGTCTGGAATCATAAGATCCCATACTACCAAGGCAATATTGTGCTAAAAGAATAAAATAAGAGGCATCTCACTGCCCAACTTTAAAAAAATATTACAAAACAGTGATAATCAAAACTGCATGATACAGGCACAAAAACAGATACACAGATCAATAGAACATAACAGAGAATGCTGAAATGAATTCCAACTTACTTATCCAACTGACCTTTGTCAAGGGGTATAAGACAATGAACCAGAGAAAAGAAAGTCTTTTCAGCAAATGGTGCTGGAAGAACTGGATATCAACCTGTAGAAAAATTAAACTGTCTCTCACTATTAACAAGAATCAACTGAAAATGTGTCAAAAATTTAAATATAAAGCCTCAAACTATAAAAACAGTAGTAGAAAACATAGGGAAAACTTTTGAAGGTACTGGAGTAGGGAAAGATTTTAAAAATATGACCGCTGAAGCACCAACAATAGTCCTCAAAATAGGCAAGTGAGACTATATCAAGCTAAAAAGCTTCCTCACAGAAAAGGAAACAATAATTAGAGTGAAAAGACAATCCTTGGAATGTGAGAAAATATTTGCAAATTATTCCTCCAACAAGGGTATACAGAATATATGGAAAATTCAAGCAGTTCACCCATAAAAGAATAACTAATCCAATTTAAAACATGAGTAAGTTAATCAAATAGATGACTCTTGAAAGAAGACTCATGAATGGCCATGAAACATATTTAAAAATTTCAAAGCCTCTTGTTATAGGGGAAATATGAATTAGAACCACAATGAGGTACCATTTAATTCCAGTTAGAATGGCTAGGATCAAAAACATAACAAGTTCTGGTGAAGCAGTGGTGGAAAAGGAACTCTCTTAAATAGTTGGTGGGAATGTAAATTGGTGCAGCCTTTGTAGAAAACAATATAGGGGTTTCTCAGGAATCTATAGAGATTTCATATGGCCCAGTTATCCCACTCCTTGGTTCTTACCTAAACCTGTATAGAAAAACACTCAGTTGGAAAAACATCTGCATATCTATGTTTGTTGCAGCATATTTCACAATTGCTAAAACAAGTAATCAACCTAAGTGTCCAAAACTAATGACTTACTTGAAAAACTGTGACACATATGTACTATGGAATATTACACAGGTGTAAGAAACAATGAGATCCTATCATTTGATTCAAAATGGATACATATAGAAGACAATGTGGAGTGAAGTGAGCCAGACTTTTGAATGACACACATTGTATATCCCCACTCAATTTGCATTGTTTGCTTTCTATGGCACAAGTTAAGAGATCTGAAAATGTAATGGTGGAGAGGATGGGTGTGGATTCTAGAAACTGTAATGGGGGAAAAAGTGATTGGTAGAGAGTGGATAGTGAGGGGCAGGCATGAGGTGCAATGGAAGTAAACATTTGACAGAAAGAAAAATATAAAAATAAAAACAAAAGTGGAGAGAGAGCAGAAACATTGACAGTGTTTGGGAACTCTGTGATTCCGTTTCCCATCTACCAGCTCATCAGGATCTTGGCCCCCCGTGCATGGATGTGTCTAGTGTGCTTCAGGTCACTTAGGTCAGGGACCCAAACCCATGGTGGGCTGTGTGACGCCCAGCACAGCAGCTTAGTACCAGACATTCCCAACTGCAGCACTGCCACCAAGGCTGGCAGGATTTAACTTCCTAGTGAGGGGACAAGGTGATGAGAGTCTGGAAGCTTAGCATGAGTGAACACCACGTCACAAGGAAGCTAGAAAGCAGGGGCCCAATGCTGCCAACAGGGGGAAGGAATCTTGACGAAGAGGGCAAACTAGCATTGAGTTAGACCTCAAATTTAGTTTTTATCTCCAAATGCAAATAAAAAGGCAGTGGCTTTAATAGATGAATTGTGAATATACCTACTAAATTGTACTACTTGTTCAACATCATTGACTTCACATACTGTTTTACTGGTTGTGTCATCTCAGGAAAAAAACATGATTTGATGAAATGATCATGAAGACACTGCTTTTCTCTTGAAGCTAGAAACAAAACTAGCTAAATAAAAATGATGTCAACAGCTAGCTAGCTTCCCAGACCGGTCAAGTGTCCTGGTAATGATCACTCTTCAACACTCCAGACATTAAGTGCCAGCGTCTGTTCTCTAACCACTGAAAGCTTCACAGGAAATGTTCTTATTTCTCCATACACAGTCATCTCTCGGGTCATGATGGAGAGGAGCTAGATACTTTATTGTAGGTTAATTAAATGAGTATTAAGGAATTAGAGGTTAGAACTATTTGCTTTAGTTTGTTTTGTTTTTCTTGTTATTAGTTTTATAAATTAGTCAGTGTGACATTAAAACAATAGGATTAGATCATGCATAATGAATAGGAAATAGAGTTAACTTTGTCTCCCCATGACAAATATGACAAATACATTCAGATTTTTGTCTTTACAACTTTAATATCGGTGTATTAATTTACATATATACATATATATGTATGTGTATATATATGTGTGTGTGTGTACGTGTGTGTGTGTGTGTGTGTGTGTGTATGTATACATATAGAGGGAGAGAAAGAGGTATCTCGTTGGTTAGTCAGTAGCAACAACAACATTCAGTCATTTTTCCCAGTTAGTTTTTAAGAGGCACATTAGAATAACCATGTTTCAATGTTTCAGAAAAGTATGTGCAGGCATAATGGGGATTCACTATCATCCACATAAATGGGCAGAGTTGATTTTGCCAACAATAAATATTTATTGACCAAAAATGATATTTCCTGAAGGAAAAAAAAATAAAGCTTAACAATATTCATCAAAAGAACATCTTGTCATTAAGCAAGCTTCTGTGAATTTAAGAAACTATTTTACTGAATTGGAATAATACATGTTAAGGTTGCAAATAACTATTTCATTTCCACTTTGGTTTTTTTTTTTTTTCCTTTTTTTGTTTTGTTTTATGTCCATGTAACTTATCTTATGGAAAGAATATTCTTCCCTGAAATTTTGTTAAGCAAATTTTGAAATCTTTTAGAAGACAATAACTGCTATTGCATAGTTTGAAAATCTAACCTCTTTAAGACTGAGGGCAAATATTATGTAAATAAATACAAGAATGATAGAGATGGTGATGTACTCCTTCAAAGACCTTTAGTAGTGCTGAGTTAACACTGAAAATCTTTATGAAGCACAGCGTCCCGGTATATTTAATTCACCCTAATAATTCAAGAGGTCAGTTCAAGTGCTGTAGTTGTCCATATAACTACATTAAACTGTCATCTCGATTTTGTAAGTATTTATCTTGATGTCCAGGTCACACGTTAAATTTAGTTTTGATATTTAAACTGAATACTTTTCACACATACACACACACATATATATATCCATTATATATAGAGAGATATGTATATATATTACATATATAATCCCTAGTGATTACAAAGTTAAAGGACAGAAAAAAATTGGAATCAGTAGAGATCATTTAGGAAAAAATACTGCTCAGGTTGGGATACTATACAGGGAACCAGAAGGACCCAAGTTTGTGGACAGAGAACATGGTACTTGAAATTGTCATTGACATTATTTTTGTTATTGCTGATGAAGAGGTAAAAATAAGCATGAAGACAAATAGTTGAAACGGAACAGAAGACAGGACATTTAGAGAAGAGAGATTCAGGAAAAGGAGAAAACAAGCTCTTATCAAAATAGTCATCGAAAACACTAAAATTAATGAAGATTAATAACAGTGTTAGAGAGAGTGAAAGTTATTCCAAAGATAAATGCTTATGAAAACTGTAGAAAAATGTTCTGGTGGTTGGTTGGTAATAGAGACGTGGGGATAAATTTCCAAACCTAGGAAAGCCTGGACAGTAGTTCTCAAAAGTAGCTACACAGAGGAAACACTCCAAGAGCTTAATAACTACGACTGCCTGCATCCTACCAATGGCACTTCTGACTGCATCACCCTGGGGCACATCCTGAGCACTACTTCTCAGGCCCCACAGGTGTTGATCACACGGAATCTGGAGTACTCATCACCACTAAGTTTCAGTGGTAATGAGGAAGGGGAAAGAAAACTATCTACTGCATAGAATGTACAGGGAGTACCATGATCCCAGGGAGAGGCAGGCTTTATGACAGGAAGACATAATGCTTAAGAGACAGGTTGCCCCATGACATCGCTTTCTGAATGTAGATCGTGGGTTTCTAAGGACTGAAAGAAAAGAAGAAAGGAGAAGGCTCAGAAAAGAGACTGAGCTGAGGTATATCTAGAGGAGCATCTTTGGTAGAGGGAATAAAAAATAAATAAAGAGGCTGGAAAGGAAAAATATGGTGGGAGAGACAAGAGAACAAAGAGCAACAGAAGAAAAGCATTGCAACAAGAAAGGAGAAAGGGAAACATCTCTTTCTTTGAAACATGGAACAAACGTTTGCCTTTCTCATGTGAATATGTAACACTACCTTATAGTACTACTGTCTCAGGAAATCAAGTTCCTTGCACAGTGCAATGTAACTATTTCTTTCTAATATACATTAAAACATTAAAAAATACATTTTTCTACATTCCTTGAAAGGTGAAATTTTTGCTTTAGAAGAGTTTTAATTTTTGGATTTTGTGTTAGTTTTAGCACTTTACAACAGTTGACTGTTTATTTTGCATAATATATTTACATTTTAAAATAGTTCTTTTTTTCATTCTATCTTTCTCTTTGTCATCTCTCTTTTTCTTTTGTTTTCTTTAAAATTTAGAGTTAATTTACACATTAATATCCTGTTTTCAACTGAAAGGTTTGGTAGACTCTGATGTTGAACATTACTCTTTTAAAAAATCTTTATTTTACTCATAACCATGGTGAATGACTTGGTGTAGTTTATGGCATCTTGAATCTTATTTACTTATGATATCTTTGTTGTCATTATCATTTGGAAAGCCTCTAACCCATTAATGGAGTATATGTATTATTAAATGGAAACACAGATAGCATTATACTATGATTGCTTTCAAGTCTTGGAGAGAGAGGTTATCTATGTTAGTTTGTTTACCTGTATTATTTTTTGGAAATAGTCTATTTTAACTCAAGTGTATGACAGAGTATTTTGGATTTTTTTAATAACTGGAATAGAAACTGTATAAATTTAAATCAAAGAAAAAAATGCTACAAAATGGGAAGCCATGAAATTTAAAAACAAATAACAGTTTGGAAATAATACTATAAAACATATATAAACAAAATGTTTATTTCTTTTTTTTTAAAAGAGAGATTTTAGCTAAAGACAGAGAGACAGAAAGTGAGAAATCACCCCCCAGGGGGGGGATGGTCACACCACAATCCCTTCTCCCTTCTCCTCCCGGGGATTTTGGGCACACACACACACACACACATGCACCAGTGGTGTAACCATTATACCATCTGCTGGTCCCATAGACAAAATATTTAGATAATTAAAATAATTTTCAAAAGGGTGAAACACATAATAAAAATAATCAAGTCTTGATTTTTTTTTTACTTTTGATCATGAATCAAATTTTTACTTCTATATGTTGCAATATAGAAGTATTCTGTAAAACAAGTTTAAAGATTCTGCTTTGACAGAAATATTTACAGCGAAAGCAAAAGGGCTTTATATATCAATTTTTAGGCTGCATTAAACAGCACGTCTGGTTAAGGGTAATTAGATCTTTTGCATATCTGGTTACAGGATTTTAAAGGCTCTTCCTCAGATGGACATTTTGTTGAATGAATTTCCAAGAAGGCCTATTATGCTCATTAAAACCCATCAGGAAATTGCTTAAACATTATTTCAGGAATGCTAATTTAGTTCCCAGAAGATTACTTAGTAACATTAGACCACAAAGTTAAATCCCATTGCAGAATTGGAACTATTTTGAAGTCTCTTTTATTTTTTAAAATAAATTTTATTGTGCATATTTAATGTATAAAACATGTATAGGATGCATACAGATAGTGAAAGATTACTATAGTGAAGCAAAAGAACATACCCATTGTCTAACATAGATATCCTTTAGTTTTTTAGAGTGAATCCCATATGCAGTACAATTTTACTACTTCTAGTGCTCAGGCTGTCCGTCAGACTTCTAGACTCACTTAGCTGGTATATCTGCTATTGAGTATCCTCTGACCTCCAACTCCCTGTCTCCTCTTCCCATTCCCTGACATTCTGCACTCTCTCTCTCTCTCTCTCTCTCTTTTCTCTCTCTCTATGTATACATACACACACACACACACACACACACACACACACACATTTTTTTTTCTTCGCAATATCACATATAAGTGAGATCTTGTAGTATTTCTCTTTCCGTGTCTGACTTATTTCACTTTATACAGAGTCCTCCAGGTTCATTCATGTATAGCAAATGGCAAAAATCTCATTTTTTGGATGAGTATAAAAATTAATCATATTTCGTCATATATGCACATGCACCACAATTTCTTTGTCCTTTCATTCTTCTACTGACACACAGGTGGTTTCCACCCTTAGCTGTTATGAATAATGCTGTGATGAACATATGAGCACAGATGTTTTTAGGAGGTGGATTTCCTTTATCTTGGGTGTATGCCCAGAGTAAGACAGTTGGGTCATTTAGTCGGTTGTATTATTTTTAATTTCTTTAGAAACATCCCCATTGTTTTCCACAATGGCTATCCCAATCTACATTCCTACTGACAGTGTGGAAGAGTTCCCTTCCCTTACACCCCTGTGATTTGTTAGCATTTGACATTTTGATAGCATACATTCTATAGATTGTAGGGTGGCTCTTGCACCCCTCAGATACTGTGGGTCTCACTCCAGACAACCACATTAAAGCAAATTTCACATTAAAGCAAATCAAATATATTTTTGTTTCCCAGTTCATATGAATTCCATTATGTTTACATAATACCATAGTCCACCAGGTCTACAATAGTATCTAAAAGACAATATATACTTCCACCACATCTGCAGTTCATTTCTCCACTGAAGTCTTGAACCTCTGAAGTCATCCCTGAGGGTTGGAATCAGCTTCTTCCAAACCCCCTCTGGGGTTAATATTTTGACCACCTCTTGTGAATTATCAAAGTTCCGAATGGCATCTCAAGTGGTGAATCCTGTCCAGGATCCATCAGAGAAAGCACTATCTATGACACTCACGGCGTTATAAAATGTATTTCCTGATTACCGAGACAGGAAAGTCAGAACTACTCCTTGATTCACGGGCTGAAGAATGGCTGTTGTGTTGTCAGGCATGAAACAACACTGATCTCGTACATCTCTATCAGAACTCTTGGGTGACCATGTACTTTGTCAATGATCAATAATGTTTTTGAAAGGGATCTTCTTTCTGAACAGTATCTCTCAATGGTGTTCTTGAAATACTCAGTAAACCCTGCAGTAAATAAGAGTGCTTTCATTTAGACTTTATTGCATCCTTCACCGACCACTGGAAAGGTACCCAGAGCATACCTCTTAGGAGTGCTAGGGGTCTGACCTGCGGCCTGGGGGTTAAGGCAGCTGGATCCCAGATGACTGACTGCATGGCTTGAGTCCCAGACCCTGCGTGCCCAAAATCCTGAAAGGAGGGATAAATGGAGGAGAAGGGATCGCAATGTAGTCATTCCCCATGAGGAGTTCTTTCTCACTTTCCCTTTCTCTTTTTCTCTCTCTTTTCAGCAAGTGCACATGCCCTCTGGTGATTTTTTTTTGAGAAAGCTTTTGAGCCTATGGAATGGTAAATGAGAATTGGCTTCAATTTAAAGTCACCGGCTGTGTGAAACCATAAGGAGAGAGTTAATGTGTCCCTTGAAACTTCTAAGCCAGGCAATGTCTTCTCTAGCTACGGAAGTCCTAAATGGCCTTTTCTTCCAATACAAGACAGGAGAGGTGAATAGTCATTTTCATCAACACTAGCTGTGACCAGCTGACCTCCATAAAAGACTATGAACTTTGAGTACCTGGTACATTGACTCCCACTGGATTTAACCATAAACTCTTCCTTGACCAATGAATAAAAGACCTTGGGATAATCACTTGTGCATCATCTTTTTAGTTCATTTTGTCAAACCATGCTAGTTTCTACACCTGTTTATCAGAACTACATATATTTTCCTTTTCTAGCATTCAGGAACTGTTGGCTTTTTCTCTTTAAGGAATATTTGGTAGGTTTCCTCACAATGTATATCACTTGCCTGGAAAGTAATCAGATATACAGTATATAAAGAATGTCTTGAGTCACTAAAAATACAGAAAACAAATAGAAATATTGTCAGAAGAACTATTTAGCTAGGACCAGCAGAGGGCATAATGGCTATGTCTCTGGATTTACATGTAGTCAACTACAGTTCAAGTCCCAAATCGGGTGGCTTAAACTCATGCCAGGCGTGTGTGCCCAAGATCCTAAGAGGAGAAAGAAGGAGAAGGGATTGCAGCATGGCCATCCCCCTGGGGGCTGATTTCTTGCTTTCTGTCTGTCTTTGTCTTTCTGGTGAGCGCATGTGCCCTATAGCAAAAACCTCTCTGAAAAAAAAACAAAAACAAAAACAAAAAACTATTTAAACTGCAATATTTAAAGTACCTATTCATCAAAGTCACCAAAAATGGATAAATTTAGCTTTAAAAGCATCATTACATGTGGTTGAAGATGAAAACTCATGCCTCCATGAGGAGGAGGGACTGAAAAGGAGCTACTTTTCACCGTACTCAATCCAATCCCTGCTGAACTGCCTGGCCCCTCCTTCAAGCCACAGTCACAAAATCTTCACCGCAGCACTATTTGTAGGATCCAAAAATTTACAATAAAAAACAATACAAAATTAATTATTTTATATTGCCTACAAGGAAATAATTACTGTCATAATATTTCTGACTCTTACATAAATAACAATATTTATGGAAAAGGCAGTATTTTGTAAAATGCAGAGAAGCTCTAAATCTCATAATGCCAGTAATGTATATATACTGATAGAATATACTTTTCTTGATATGTCATAGTTAAAAAGCCATTTTACATAATATTTTAGGCCACTGACATTGCCAATTAATGTGTAAGTCTTCTATTTCATCTTGGAGATAATCCAAAGCATGGTTTCTAAAAAGGAACTATCATTAGAAAATTGGATTCAAATTTCTAACGAGAAGAATGGAAGGTTTTATATGCAGCACTCCTCACTTAGTAATGGCCACCAGAGTGGAATTGTCATGTTCGATTTTCTTTTCTGTTACCTCTTTTATGAGGAAGATGCAGGATGAAACATTGTTCCACGCTATTAAAAAGTGTAATTGGACTGAATTGATCCTGAATTTGATTTGCTAATTGTCCCAGATCCTTTCTCATTGCAGTATTATTTTGTTGTTGTTGTCTTTTTTTCCCCCTCCTGGTATAGGAGAAGAGCGCGGGATGAAAATTGCCTGTCACAGTCTATAAAACTTGAGTGTTGCACTGAAAGAGAAGAATTTTCCAGAAATAAAGAGCTTCGTGTAGGTATGTTGAAGATAGCAAAATGACTGAGCCAGAGAACTATCAACATATAAAGTGAATAATTTATCTTTTTATATACACTCTACTATGAAGCAAATATTCAGCAACTAACCCCACTGGAAAGTTTTGACAGTTTTAAACATTTATATGTAATTATCCGTGTATTTGGTGTCTGCCTATATCTCAGGGATGCAGATCATGAAATAACAGCTGCATGATCAGTTGGGCAGTTTCCCCATGAAGTCAGGTTTATCCATGCTGTATCGACTCTGTGAGGCAATATCGGTGAGTGGTGCTAAGTGGCAGGTCCTTGAGACCTGGGGCTGGGCTCCTCATGAATCATCAAGGCTCTATCTAGGGAGGGAGAGAGTCCTCACTAATTATTTCCCAGAATAGGTGGTCCTTATAAAAGCAAGTTGGCTGTCCACAGGTGTCTCCATCTTTGCACTCACCCACCTTCCTCTCCCCACTGGGCGCACAGTGAGGTAGCACAGAAACTAGCCAGACGCAATGCTTTCAGGCTCCCCAGTCACCGGAATCAAGAGCAAAAGACCGGTTTATTAATCCCCCAGTGCCAGGTACTTGTGTGATAACAACAGATGGAGATGTAATCCAATCAACACAGGAAATCTTGAAGATCAGAATTTGACAGAATGGGAAAAAAATCATTAACTTTATGATGTTCATAAGAAACCTACTTTGAATCTAAATACATAAATTGGTCAAAATCAAACAAAGACATGGAACCAACCCAAATACAGAAGAATGGATTGAAAAACTGTGGCATATATACTCTATGGAATACTATTCAGCCATAAAAAACAACAACAAAACCCTGGCTTTTGACAGAAAGTGGAAGAATATGGAAGATTTACTGCTGAGTGAAGCAAGCCAGGCTATGAAGGAGAGACATTGTATGTCCCCACTTAATATATACCGAGTGTCCACACTCTATGACTGAAACTGACTGCCTAAAGGTTGTACAAACACAAGAGATGGGTGTGATTGCCAGATGTGGTGTGTGTGGAGGAGTGGGACCTGGGGAAGGACATTTGGAGGAGGGATATGGAGACAGAGCATTGACGGGATGGGGAGGTAGTGGGGTTATCTGTTGAAGATATTTTGATCAACTAGATTGGGGAGAAACATTCACATATTAAAATGTTCACTTTGTAAATTAAATAATGTGATTGAAGGTATAAAAAATTTAAATTTTTTTTTAAAAATTAAAAAATAATAAAGAAATATTTGTCATGGTAAAACCAAATGCAAAAAGGTTGAAATGGCTATGGTGATACCAGATAATGTGGATCTCTGAAAAAGAAATATTACCAGGCATAAAGAAGGACGTGTTATAATTATAATGTGGTTGATTTACAAAGTAGAAATAAAAATCTTAAATGTGTTTTACAAAATGACAGTGCTCAAGAATATGATCACGTGTTGAGTCATAATACAAGTTTCAATAAATTAAAAATATATAAGTCATGTTCTCTGATCATAATTGAGTTAAATTAGATATCAACAACATAAATTTACCTGGAAAAATTATCTTGTTTTTATACGTTAAAAAAGACACTTCCATGGGACAAAGGACAGTGAGTTTCAGGTTGGTTGAGAATATATATACAACATATAAAAATTTGTGGGCTTAGAGAAAAATTTATAGTTTAAATTATTATATTAGAAAACAAGAAAGACCTATATCAATAATCACTGTATTTACCTTAGAGTTTATGTAAAGAAGAGCAAATTATCTCTGAACACTTGACTGGTTGGTTTATGAAGACATCAGTACAATGCACACATATTTTCTTTGATTTCTAAAGTTAACTATTTCTAAAGTGAACACACAACCAAAACAATAATAGTACTGCTATTATTCATTGAAACACTTTCCCTTCTCTCCCACCCTGACCTTCTCTTCCTCTCCTCTTCTTCCATCCCTTCCTTCCTCCTCCCAGTGCCCTCATTTCCAAGTAATAACTCAAAACTGTTCAGTCCCCAGTCTGTGGCAGACCTTTGGGCTCCTCCTCTTCTGTACCCACGTGTGAAATTTTCCCACTCATGGAAGTGGACCAGGAGCCTCCCCATGCACTCTTACCAGTGCACTAATGTTCTTTTCAATTCCTAATGTCCTTTTTTGCACCAAGCTTTCCTCTTACATGTCACCCACCCTTGAGGAATGGAATCTCTTTTGATGGGTTTTCTGTGAGAGAATTAACTTGATGTTCATGAATAAGAAAAATCATGCAGTGAATTAGTAAATTATCTAACTTTCTTAGAAAGCAGAACATGGGATCTAATCCAGGTCCAAGAACGTCCTGTCCTTGAACATAGGGAAATGTGAGAGAAGACACTAAGAACCCTCAGGCACCAGTAAGCTCCGCACCCTTCAGACAAGTCCCCATGTTCTATTTTTTCATTCCCAATTCTCATGACAGCTCACTGCCGAAGATTGCTAATGCGTTCCATTATTGTATTGGTGACAGAAACATCTAAGACTGAGAAATTTATGAAGAAATACAGGTTTTTTTAAAGAACTCTTTTTATTTAATATTATTAATTTTCTATAGGACATGTGCACTTACCAGAGAGAGAGAAAGGGAGGGAGAGGGAAAGCAAGAAAGCAAGCTGCCTGGTCTGGGACTTGACCCATGGTTGGCCATGCGAGAGTCTAACACCTTCACCACCACACTACCTGCTGGCTAGAAATAGACGTTTATCAACTCACAGTTCTGGTGGCTGGGAAGTCCAAAGCCATCATAAAATGGCAGAAGGCAGAACTCTTAGTGGATCAGAACTTGGTCTGTACCCATGCGTTTCCTTAGGTTCTGGTCTGAATCCATGTGACTTTTTCCTGCCTCATTTCCTCTCCTTATAATAAACACTCAGTCCTGAAAGCCTTGCCTTAATGACTTCATCACACCCAGAGGCCCCACTCTGGGACACCATGAAGGGATTAAATTTTCACTTAACTTCTTACAGTACAATCAAGTCCTAACACATGAGTTTCTAGGGGACATCTAATCACTGCTTACCAAGATTGAATTCCAAAACAGGAACCTTTGGGGGATAAACCATTATCCACACCTTAACATATACATTCCAATGATGAGATTTACTTGGTAAGTTAGGCAAAGTAACAGACTGACAGCAATGACTAACAACAAAATAGAACAATTAATAAAATCTGTCATAAAAGTTATGTGAATATGAGTGCTCTTTCTCTCTCTCAAAATATGTCACTGCGTCTTCAGTCTGTGGATGAACTCTGGTAACTGAAACTGTGGAAATCAAAAAAGTGGGTAAGGGAGAACTAAGGTACATCCATGTGTTCCTGTATGATTAGCTGTCCTTGAACAAAATATTTTACATATGAAGGTGTTTACAACTTCTAAATATGTATTTGTTTTTACCAAATTTCCACTCTAGTTAAAAGCATAAAAACTTATTTTGTGATTTTAAGAGATACAGACTGTAAACACGTGGTACTTTTTCAAACTCTATTCAATTGTTTTTTTCTGGTAACTAACTTAATGCCTGTGTGAAGTGCCATCATGCTCTTAACTCACTATGTTCTCTCTGAAAGCCTTAAATGGTTTATTGAGGAAAAAAAAGCAATGATTTTCTGTTTTCTAAATTATGTAGTTATGTAAAGTGGATGTCTTTTATGTCAGTAGTACACTTCGTACCATATATTCTTTATTTGCCTTTAGTTTTGAAGATCTATGTTGACTTGTTAAAGTAGCATGTTGCAAGGGTGAAATATAAAAATGATCTAGTTACTGTTTAGGGAGTGAAAAGGGACTTCATGTCATTAGGAATGTGGTTCCGGTTGAGATATTCTCTTCATTTTTCAGGTGTTCACTCTGTCTCTGTCCATTAACTTTCCCAAGAGAAGGTTTTTTTCAGATGGAGGAATATCATTGCCCGACGAGTGACACAGAAACAGGCCCTTCCAGGGTAATAACGCTTGATGTAGCTCTCGGCGTCTCAGAAGGGAATGTAAAGCCAGTATAAACTCTAAGCCCATCTCCAAAGTAAATACATAGGGATGAAAAATTTTAAGTCAAAGAGTGCCTTATCATATTTAAATCAGAAACTGCTGACTAGAACCCTAACATAGGTATGACTGCATTTTTTTATAGGCGTGTACACTCGCCACAGAGACAGAGACAGAGACAGGAAGTGAGAATAACCCCCCAGGGGAATGGCCGCACCACAATGCCTTCTCCTTCATTCTCCTCGTGGAATTTTGGGCATACACGCACACATGCCCAGTGTGTTTTAAGTCACTAGGTCCAGGACTCAAACTGCAATTGACTACATGGGAGTCCAGGGACACAACCACTACACCACCAGCTGGCCCCAGTATACCCACTTTTTAAAATGTATGTGACAGTTGTTTGATGTGTCAGCCTAACGAAGCCACAGTCCCCAGTGAGTCGAGCGGACCCTAATCTACGTGTTGGCCCTGGAAGTTGATGTGGTAAAATACATCGTCACTTGACTTTAAGTAACAGACACTGACCTGAGTGAAACAAGATTCTGATTCAAACAGTTGGAATTACTTAAAATCAGAATCCGGTTTTTCTTTAGAAAGAAAATAGGAATGCTTCCTCCTTAAAACAGCCTCAGCTCTTGCCCGAAAGTCCAAACTTACTCTTCCTAATGGCCAGCTCTACGGATTTTTCACACCCCTCATTTGCATCAGTCAAGCCGATGTGAGAAACCTCCAGAAATACATCCCTGCGGGCTCTTCAGGTTAACCTGCAGATTTAACTACTGACTGGTTCTGGGGTAACAGAGTGCTAAGGACAAATTCCTGAATAGGTTGCAGGTATTCTGGAATTGGTTCTATAAAGAGATTATATTTGAAGTTACTAATATCTCTATTTCCAGTGATAAAGCATTAGTAGAACAGAGGAGAAAATATGCCAACAATGTTATACAAAATATTGCTATTGGATACTCCTAATCAAATATATAAATCAATAGTGTGGTCCTGGGTGTGTGCACATTTTCAACTTCAGAACATTAATGTTGTGCTTAAGGAATACAATGAGGTTCTCTCTGCATGTCTAGTTTAGGGTTGTCCTGAGACTTACACCCTCACTGTGGCTCCCGAACCGACGTGCTGTGGTGTTAGCTTCTCATTCTAATAACCCAGGTGCTTTTTCCATAGCTCATGAACACTGCCGCCATGGAATCTTAGACTACAATCACGTGGTACCAATTCCTACAACTATTCTAATTACGATTCTTTTCGCTCTCACTAAATCGTCACACCCCTTAGATGTCTCGTTCTCACTTTACAGCCATGTCTTCATTCTCAGCCTTAAGGGCTCTAGTCTCTGCCCCACTTCACTCAGACTTTGTCAATAAGATTCTAAGTCTACTCACTAGTTCATCAGTTGTCTTACTCTCCCTAAAGGAGCAACTGATCATAATCAGAAAAAGTAAACTTTGACATTTTTATTCTAAGCTGGTAATGTTCAACATTCTTTTTAAATGGTCATTTTCATTTTACATATCATGTCCCGTACTGTTTAAAAACCTATCTCCTACATACTTTATCACTTTGAACACTTAAAGCATTTTAAATTTTGTTTTGTGACTTTCTCTATCAGCTTCAAGTACATCAAGCCTACATCTTTGAGAGAAAAGAAATCTCATTCTCTCATGTAATTATCTCTCCCCATTGCCTCTACTTCATTCTATTCTACCAATACTCTGCTTTTGAATTTTACTACTTATTCAAGATTTACTACGTTAGTGAATCAATAGTACTGATTACACCATCTGCAGTACTGAGGACTAGGATTACAATTTGGGCCATTACAGAAAAACTAATTCAATTTATTAAATACATATGTTAAGATTGTGTTAATTGTATTAATATAATCAAAATAGCAATCCTACACAAATTAATCTACATATTTAATGCAATCCCTATAAAATTGCAAGAGACATTCTTCACAGATCTAGAAAAGAAAATCATAGAATTTGTCTGGAATCATAAAAGACCCTGTATTGCTAATGGCATCCTGCACAAGAAGAGTGGAGTGGGTGACATCTCACTTCCTGACTACAAAATTACAATGCTGTGATAATCAAAACAGCATGGTATTGGCACAAAAACAGACATGAGGACCAATGTGACAGACTAGAGATCCCAGAAATAAACTCCAAAACATACAGCCAACTGATCTTTGACAAAGGGTACCAATCAATCCAGTGGGAAAAGGAAAACCTCTTTAGCAAAATGGTGCTGAAAATCCTGGGTATCCACCTGCAGAAAGATGAATCTGAACTTTTATCTGTCACCATTAACAAAAATCAACTCAAAGTGGATCAAAGATCTAAACCTAAGACCACAAACTATAAAACTACTAGTGGAAAATATTGGGGAAACTCTGGGAGACATTGGGGTAGGCAAAGACTTCTTAAGTAAGACCCTTAAAGCACAGGCAATAATCCCCAAAATAGACAGGTGGGATTACATTATTTTAAGAAGTTTCTGCACAGCAAAGGACACTGTAGTTAGTGTGAATCAACAACCCTTGGAATGGGAGAGAATTTTTGTTAACTGTGCCTCAGATAAGGAACTGATAAACAGAATACACAGGGAACTCAAGTGGCTTACCTGGAAGAAAATGATTAACATAATTAAAAGATGGGAAATGAGCTGAATAAACAACTTTCTAAGGAAGACATACAAACAACCAAAAAGCATATGCAAAAATGTTCAACATCCCTGATCATAAGGTGATGTAGATCAAAACCACAATGAGATACCACCTAACTCCAGTCAGAATGGTGAATATTAAAAAAAAAAAAAAAAGACAAGAGCTGGAGGGGATGTGGTGAAAGGGGAACACTACTACATTGTTGTGGGAACATAAATTGCTCCACCCACTGTGGAGAACAATATGGAGGTTCCTCAAAAACCTTCAAACAGAACTACCATATGATGTAGCAATTCCACTCCTGGGTATCTACCCAAAGGACAGGAGAATGTTCAGTCAGAAAAGCACTTGCACAACTATATTTATTGCAGCATTATAAACTATTGCTAAGACATGGAACCAACCCAAATGTCCACAAACGAATGAATGGATTGAAAAAGTGTGGCACATATACTCCATGATATTATTCAGCCATTAAGAAAACAACAAGAGCCTGGAATTTGATGGAAAGTGGATGAATATGGAAGATTTGTTGGTGAGTGAAGCAAATTAGGCTATGAAAGAGAGACATTGTATGTCTCCACTTAATATATACTGACTGTCTGCAATCTATGGTAGAGACTGAAAGACTGGAGGATATAAAAGCATTAAAATTGTTATAGACACTAGGGACAAAGTGGAAGGAGAATGTGGGAAGGGAAGAATGCAGGAAAGGAAATCTGGGGAAAAATAGAGGTAAGATATTTGTGGGACATAGATATGGTTTATTATCTGTTGATGAGGGTATGTATAGTATTCTTGACCGGACTGAGGTGTATATCATGCTGGGTAGAGTCTCTTTATAATCTAAATGATGTATAGTGATTGAATGTATAAATAATAATAATAATGAGAAAAAATGATTATTCAGAGAATGAATAGAATATATTTTCCAGTCAGATACAAGGTAGTCTCAAAATCTATTCTCACTTATGTGAAAATTACAAAGAGTTAACATTAAAAATTAAACATATCAAATATGTATGTAGGAAATAATGAGTAAAAGGAAAGATGTGCTCCTGTCTTCCATCTCAAATATTAGTATGCATCCCTTTCTCACAGGATTTGCATCTATCAGGTTTTTTGAAAGAAAAAAAAAAAAAGTCTGAGCTAAGCTACAAGGAAGTGCCTATTCTCCAAATGCAGTTTATTATCAACAACTATTTTCTTTCATTCTTCCGAGTATCAGAAACACTACACCCACCAACACATAACAGCTGACTCTATGGTAAGAACTAAAGCAGTCATTTATTTGCTCTTATATAAACTCTGTCTCTGAGGAAGTAGTACTTCTCTGATTGGATATGTGCCTTTATAAGTCCTATTTCTTCTAGGAGTAACTATAAAACTTTTTTTTTCCCTAGAGGGCACAAAGAGACACACAGACAGAGAGACAGAGAGAGAGAGAGGGAGAGAGAGAGAGGAGAAAGAACTCCCAATGGAAAATGGTCATGCCACAGTCTCTTCTATTTTTTTAAATTATTTATTTTACTTTATTCATTATTTTACATTTGCTATAGAGTGTGTGTATGTGAGTGTGTGTGTGGGGGGGGAGAAAGTGAGAAAGCAAGTCATCATGTTCAGTGCAATTGGCCATGGAAGAGTCCAGCACCTTAACCACCTTTCTACCTGTTGGTTCCAGTCCCTTATTCTATGAATACATTCCTCTTCCATCAGGATCTTTGACACTCATGCACATGCTCAGTTGTGCCTTTCTAGCCACCGAGTCTGGGACATGAACCATGGGGTGGGCCATGTGGGATCTGGCTGCCTTAACCACCAGGCCATGGTGCCAGCTCCCCAATTACCTTCTTATCCACGCAGATTGCACAGATCCTGCCTTGTAATAATCCAGTAGACCAGGTGACTAAATTGTCCAGTCTCACCATTACTCCTCTCATTTCTAGCTCCAGGATCCAGGGAACACTCAAGAGTCCTGCACAGGCCACAATCTGAAGACCATGACGGTATAAGGGCAGAGCACAAGCTGAGTAGGATAAATGCATTCCTGAGCCCCCAAATTTGTCTTGAGCAATACATATTTATTATATGAAAACAAGAAAGTCAGTAACATGGTCAAAATGGCATTTGATAAAGTGTGTATGTCACTGAGCGATTCCAAGACATTGCGCTTGTACTTTCCAAACCACTTTTTACCTGGTCGGACTTGAAATATTGCTCCTGTCTGCCTTTATTCCTTTGAGATGACACCTCGAAAGCGATTTCATGTGTGTTGTAGGGGATGGACTAAAAGGAGATCTGATGGACTGTCTGTCTAATTTATACCCACACTGCAGCGTCTGGGGACCACGTGGAAGAAGGCAAAAAGGCAAGAAATAAATAGCGCTCTGGCATTTCAGAGAGCAGGCGAGGTCTGGAAGCTCAGGGACTATATTTTGCTAGCTGTTTGTACCTCAATCTCAAGAACTGGTTGGATGTTAAGTCTCTCTTATGCCTTGCAATTTGCACTGCATCACGAAGTGATTTTGGAAATACTTGCTCTCAAGATTTGGCAGTTCCCTTTCCAGTGTTTCAGAAGTGGAGTCATCTTTAAATACGGTATGGATTTAGAAAACAACATCCAATTTTTTTTTTCCTTTTCACATAATACTATCCTTACAAACCTGCTTGTTTTTTTCTGCTAAGAAGAAAGATCACTGACTTGTCAATGTCCCCAACCTCCTTCAAGGATATGATTCTAAGGCAAGAAAAATAAAAAAAACTAGGGAAGAGTAATGAGTCATGGTTTCTTATAATACAGTTGTCATAAAGCACCATATATACGACTGAAATAATGCAGGTGTGAACTCACTGGATAGCAACTACATATGTTATTAATTGAAATGAAAATATGGTAAGCCTGTGACCTACGCAAGTTAGCAATGCTCACAGTACCGTTCAAAGTGAACTCCATAATATTCTGGGTAATAACTCAATACTATTTGACATATTACATATCCAAGCAGAATTTAAGGACATGTAAAATTAAATGGTATAATAATACAGCCACTTAAAATCTTGAAAAATAATAATTTATACTAATATGTCCAGTAAAAATAATTAAGAAAATAGAGTAATAAACTATTTTAGAAAAACACCAAAAGCTTCTTGGAAAGATATGTTCTTTACAAAAATCAGATATTACATTTTATAATAGGACCCCACCAAATTATTTTGCTATTTTGCTGTAGTCTTGTTTTCTATTTAGGTCATAAAAAATGGCCTGTATGTGGGGAGTGTATTTCTTGGTATTTCCAATTGATTGAGGAATGACATTAGGTCGTAAATCTAGCCTTCCTGTTTGGGTGAGAAATACTTTATGATCTCAGATCCAACTTATGACACCTACACTGGAGCCGTAAAAGGCAGAAGCAGCCTTGGCCGCAGGTAAATGTCATACTTTGTGATCGCACTTTCAGAATGTAATAAAGACGCCACGGAGGAGAGGAACAATGCAAAAAGTGAAGAGATACAGCTATTTAGAGCGCCAGCTAAATACTGGTTTAATATACGCCACATTTTTCTTATCATTGAAATAGCAACTGAAGATCAACACAATCCTTCCATATTCCCTGCAGTATACGTTTTAGAATATTTTATCCTGTTCTCTGGGCTTCACACAGATCCCCAGGACTACACAGGTCATTTGGGGCTTTTTGTTTCTTTGTTTGTTTTGTTTTGTTTCTGAATTTGTTTCAAATTGATTAATTTCCTAAAACTCTTTAAATTCTATACTCCAAGTAGAGCACACAGACAAAAATATTGTACCTGTCAAGACCTCAACTTCAAGCCAGAAGGTGGCATAATAGTTAAGGCACTGGACTCCCACATGGCTGACCACGGTTTGAGTCCCAGATCTGGAGTCTTGAAAATCATGCCAGGCACGTGTGTGTGTGTGTGTGTGTGTGTGTCCAATTTCCCAGGAAGTAAATGGAGGAGAAGGGAGTGCAGTGTGGCTACCCTCCTGAGGGGTGACTTCTCATTTTCCCTCTTTCTGTCTCTAATTCTCTTCAGTGAGCACACACACCCTATGGGAATAAAACTAAAAAACAAAACAAAACAAATCGGCTTCTTTCCTTATTTTCAACCAATGCACAGAGCAAGCAGGACACAGCCAGTCCACCCAGCCCAATCTCTTCGTTAGCTCCTCCTGCCAATGGGTAACTGCCGTCCTGCATTTTACAGCAGAGGTGAATTCTACTTCATGTGGGTGAATTCACCCAGCATGTGTGCCTCAGCCTCTGGCTCCTTTGCTCAACACAATATTTACAAGGTATTCAATTGTCGAGTGGCTGTAGTTAATTCTTTTTTTTTTCTTTTTTTTAGTACAATAAGCAATTCAGTAAAAATATATCGCAATCATTTGCTCATGTAGCTCCTCTGATGAGCACGGAGCAGGGTCCAGAGTTTGTGATTGTAAGCTTTTGAACATCCCAGTCCACGTCTTCATGGAAAAGATGTGCACGTGTCCTGCAGTGCTTCGCTAGGGATGGAGTGGGGGCGCAGGGCATGCACAAATCGATCTGTGGGTTCTACTGTCAAGTGGTTTTCAAAGTCAGTTTGTACTGTGTCACGCTAATCCAGGCTGGATAAAGGTAGTTACCTGTGTTCTTCGAGCGTGCGTATCCAGCCTGGTGCTCCACGATTTGTTCTTTCAGCCACTGAGAATGAGCTGGAGGTGCCCCCACTATTCCTTTAATCATATATTTGTTACATTTTATTTATTATTATTATCAATTTACTATAGGGCATGTGTGCTCACTAGAGAAAGATGAGCGAGAGAAAGTGAGAAAGCAAGCTGCCAGGCCTGGGACTCAAATCATGGTCCGACTATTTGGCAGCCCAGGGCTTTAACCACCATGGCCCTCCCCCCCCACTCTCTTTTCTTTTTTTTTTCCAAAATCGTTTTATTATTTAATTAATTATTTTCCTAATTTAACCATAGAAAGACAGAAAGTGAGAAAGCAAGTCCCCAGGTCCAGGACTTGAACGGTAGTCAATCATGTGGGAGTCCAGTACCTTAACCACCATGCCACCTGCTGCCTCTGCTTCTATCTTTTAAGTTCTTCCAATTTTTACTTTACATGTGCTATGCTTACAGATTTACAATCAGGATTTCTTCATAATGCATTGATTCGTTTTTTAAATAATTATTTTATTTAACTTTATTTATTTATTGTAATTTGACCAGAGAGGGACAGAGCAAGAGAGAGAGAGAGTGATAGTGAGAAAGCAAGCCTCTAGTCCAGGACTCGAACCACGGTTGGTCATGTTGGAGTCCAGCACCCTTACTCCCCACACCACCTGCTGACCCCAAACATTGATTCTTTTATGATTATGATATGCTCTAGAGTGCCTCCCTCCACCAGAGCTCAGCTGAGTTCAAGAGCACTGAGCTGCCAGGTGCAAACAGAGCTGAGCACAAGAAGCCAAAGCGAAAGTCACAGTCAAGACTGGCACCACTCCAGCCACGCAGTGTAGCTGAGCGAGAGCCCCACCAGAGGCAGCACTGACTCCACCCCCCTGGCTCCATTATTCCCACAGAAATCGCAGGTGAATCAGCAGGGACGTGGGCTGTCTCACTGCCCCGGAGCCCCAAAAGCAAGCCTTCCCTGTGGTTTTATGTCTCTTTAGTTTTACGCTCTTTTCTCTCCCTTTGCCTGCCCCTGGATTGATCTGTAATTGTTTTTGTTCCATTTTCATCTCTCCATTAAATGGTAGTTTGTGCAATGTCTTTAATCTTGCTTTACAAAGAGCCCTACAGGGGTCAGCAGGTGGCATGGTGGTTAAGGAGCTGGACTCCCACATGGCCATGGCGGTTTGAATCCTGGACCTGATGGCTTGCTTTCTCTCACTCTCCACCTCTCTTTCTTTTCCCCTATAGCAAATTTAAAAATAATAATAGATAAAATTAAATAATTTTAAATAATAGAAAAAAAGAAAGAGCCCTAGAGATTACAATATGCATCCTTGACACATTTTTCTTTAAAACAGTGACTGTAATGATTAATTGTCCCTTCAATGGGGGGGGTTCCTTTTTCACTGCTGTGATTGTTGATTCATTTAGTCTTCAGCATTCACTACTCTTCTATGATGTGTCTCAGCATAACGTTCTTGTATTGATCCTATGAAGCATTTATTAGGCTTCTTGAATCTGCTTATGTTGTACTCACTTTGAAAAATCCTCATTCATTATTATTTTTAGTATTATTCTTTCACTTTTCATACTCTCTCTTCCTGTGCAGCTCTGATTCTAAGAATGTTTGATCTCATCATTCTGTTGCCTCTCTCCTCGATAGACAGCCCCCGACCTCTGCCCCAGGGCTTTATGTTACATTTCCACTGAACTGTCCTCCAGCTCAGTAGCATATCTTCTGTTGTGTCTAATGGGTTTTTAACTATTGAAGGAATCTTGTATGTAAGTATAATTCTAATTTCTAGAATTTATGTATAATAATTTTGTAGATCCCAATTCTCTATTTTCTTAAATTTGTCTTCTATTTTCTGTATTTTTCTATATATTTTGAATACGTAGTTCCCAATATCCAGTGTTCGTTATGTCCTAATTAGTTAACATACATGTTTGAATGCCTTATGAAATTCCTCACATTTTTATACTCTTGACTTTTAAAAATCAAATACACTGTCTTTTGTCATACCTGGTGATTTTTTATATGGAAATTATTCTGTATAAAAATTATAGAGGCTCAAATGATGGAAAGAAGTCATTTTTCTAGTCAGATAGTATGCTTGAACATCTTAGTTAAATCAGGGATTTGGCTAAGTGAAGTCTAGGCTACCTTCTTTGACAGAACTCAACTATCCTTAAAGATAAACCAGTTCATGTCTTGAGACTCAAATCTTCTATCTAAAACTCTGGTGGTTTCACTGTCTCCTGACTTGCCCATGTATGACAGCTCTTTAGAAATTCAAGGAAAACAGATACTATGGAAGAACTACAGACAGATTTCAATTTTTCCCCACCAAAATAAACTCATACTTAAATTCCATTTCTCTGTGAAATATTTTAAGTCATTTCATAGAGTTTTGTACTCAGACCCTAGACTCCTGCCTTCCTCCAAATAAGCAAATGTGCCCAGGTGAAATGGCTGAGAATGTCACATGCCTCCTGTGGTCCTCCCCTCCAGTTCCAGAGCATCTGGAATCCCCAGTGACTCAGCACTTATGGGTGACCTGACACTGGTATGTTTTCTATTTTATTCTAAAGTATTCCTACTTATTGTTGACTAGAATACAGAAATGTTGTAAGCCATTTCATCTCACTTAGAAATTGTTTCTCATTTAGGAAAATTTTTTTAAAGAATTATGTGTTTAATTTTATCCATATTTAATTTTTTTATTTGATCACAGAGAGACAGAGACAGAGAAAAAGGGAAAGTGAGAAAGCACACCTCCAGGTCCAGGACTTAAACTATGGTTAATCGTGTTGGGACAACAGTGCCTTAACCGCCATGCCACCTGCAGGCCCCTCATTTAGGGAACTTCTGATGTCAAATTTTGGAGCCAGACTTAGCTCCCTGCCTCAACTATGCCCACAGTTTGGATGGCTAGTTTGAAAGAAGACTAAGACTGCTACCTTTTAAAATCATCTCTGTGAATCTTATCATAGATACAGTTGGTTCATAGACTACATTCGACTACCTAAAACCCAGCAGTGTTGAAGCAAACAGCATCAAGTTTAGAGATCCCAAGGATCTTTTGCAGTAAACAAGAGATGGAAGTAGAGTATAATTTCAAACCCCTGTGCCCCAACTTGCCTACCAGATTATAATAAGGAAGAGTTATGAATAAGCACTCCAAAATTCAACTAAAATCTTTGCTCTTTAAAGGGCAATCTCTTCTACCAGATAAAGGTTAATCTCATTATATTTTATTTTCAAGCAATATCACTATGACTTTTAGAGTCTTAACTTCTCAGAAAGTATCAGAACATGAGAGAATCCTTTCTTTCTCAATAATTTTATTACTATTTTTACTTCATTGTTTCTAACTTCTTGTTACATCTACTGTAGTTGTTCATATATTTCTAGTTAAGTAAACTACTACAATTTTCAGCCTAAAAATTAGTAAACAAATTTATATTGGTTGTAAGAGTGGCAAGACCTAACAGTTACCCTTAACTCCAGAGATAATAAAAATGCCTTCCATGCCTTCTCATTGAAATAATCCTGATCAGAGAATACGCTGTAATTCTAGACGATGATACAGCCTGTAAGGACCTTCTCTTGGCCTTTCTGTTTTCAGTTCAAGTTAGGACATTTCTGAAAAACCCTTTGTTCAGGCGCCTAAAGTGTTACTTCCTGCCAACTTCACCGTCCTTCGGTTACCGCCCAGAACGGATACCTGCCTGGTTCCAGCCACTTGCCCAGGTGCCGGAAGTACCCTGCCTTGCCTCCCAGATGAGGCCCCCGCTCTCTGCCGTTCCTTTATACACAGTTCATCACTTCCTAATTAGTTCACAAAACTGCAGATGCAACCTGTGTTTTTCTCCAAATTGTATTAATCAGAAGAAAATGCAGAATAACATGCATGGCCTGGTATCGTGTCTTTTCCAAATGATGTTGAACAACAAAACACGAAATTAATGAAGAATTAAAAAGGCTTCTCAGACCTTCAGACCTTCGTAGGTTAAGTGTGTATATATATTTGAAAGTGGTAAATATTGATTTTTTTCTTAAAATTCTAAAATACTGATATAAAATTATATTTGTATATCTGGTATTTCAATGTCTTGACTTGTTCACTACTTACTTATTTACTTATTCATTTTTTATTTATAATCAAAATTGGAAAAGGTTTTTCTTTTAATAATAGCAAGGAGAATTTTTTAAGACTTATTTGCTAAGTTTTTTTTTTTTTTTGATTATTTATGTAGAGAGTGGGGGAGAGAGAGAGAGACAGAGAGAGACAGGCACATTGAATAGGCTCTCCCTCTGTGACCTGCACCCTATCCTGCAGCCCACCAGGATCGGCGCACCGCCTCAGGCATGCTGGGGGGTTCAGGGAGAGCCAGCACACAGCCCTGCACCTTCTCAGACAGCCTCCATAGCTGGCCCACTTTATTGTATTGTTCCATTTTTTAAACTAATTTTTAATTATATATGACATTGTATGCATATCACATACAACATGATTTTTTTGAGAGGTTTTTGCTATAGGGCGCATGCGCTCGCCAGACAGAGAGAGAGATGGAGAGACAGAAAGCAAGAAATCTCCTCCCAGGGGGGATGGTCACGCCGCAATCCCTTCTCCTCCATTCTCCTCTCGGGATCTTGGGCACGCACGCACATGCGCCCTGCGTGAGTTTAAGCCACTGGGTCCAAGACGCGAACTGCGGTCGACTACATGGGAGTCCAGCGACATAGCCATTACGCTAACTGCTGGTCCCAACATGACATTTTGACATGCATACACATCGTGGAATGGCTTAATCTTGCTAATGAACAAATGGATTGCTGTATGTAATTGTCACTCTTATGATGACAACACGTACCACTCGGTCTCTAGGCACTGTTCAAGAATCAGCACATCATCCTTAACTATGGGTACAATGTTGTGCGAAAGGGCTCTGGAACGTTTTCCTCCTTTCTGCCTATAGACATGCATTCTTCCCTGACCTCTTCTTGCCTTGGCCATCCCAGGCTCTGGTGACCATCATTCACACCTTTGGGAGACCAGTTCCACATATGACTGAAACCATGTGGTTTTCCATGAGGTCATACTGAGTGGTCTGAGATTATGCTGTTTTTCGGACAGTTTTATAAAATCTGAAATTTCTGAAATAGATTTTTGTATAGGGGTTGGCCTCATAGTGCAGTGGGTAAGTACTGTTCGTAAGGAGCTAGACTCCATATGGCTGACTGTGATTCAAATCCTGGCCCGAGGGCACATGTACATGCCTACTCCAATTTCTGATAGGAGAGATAATGAAGAAAAAAGGATTGTGGTTTGACGACACCTCAATAAGGGGTGCTTTCTCTCTTTTTCTCCCCCTCTCTCTAATGAATGCATGCACTCTGTAGCATTTAAAAAAAAGTAATAAAGAAATTTGTGTCTCTCTAGTCTATTCTTTCCCTTGACTCTCATTTGTCAGAGAAAATTACATTTAATTATGGAGATGTCTTGTGTTTCTCTTTCTTCATTCAGAAGAAATCTACAACATGAATCTCTGTACCTAATTGGAAAGGAACATTAGCCAATTGAAGCAAAAGTGATGGGAAAATGGAGATGCTTTTGATACAAATATGAGCATTTCCATCAGCAAGCTATCTCTGGAAAATAGAAACAACAGAATGAGGCGAGAAGACGGCAATGTCCAGGCCTCTGCGGTCTTTGATCGGAATTGCTGTTTTTAATTGGGGTACACCATATCAAATGAACTTCCTGTAACTGTTTCTTCTTCTCTTCATAGGTGGTAGATTTTGCCTGGGCTAATTATTTTCCCTCGTCTGAAATGAACTTTCTGAGGCATTTAGCAAACTCTGATCAGTTCTGAAATGTTGACATGTATTTGATGTGAATTCAAAGTCTTATCTGACTATTTCTTTATAACCCTCCTTGGGGTTCAAAAGCTGCCACAAACATCCAATGTCCTTTGAACACAAAATGATGTGATAATGAGGGAAGACGGGCTTGCAGGAATGCTCAGGATGGGGGAGAGCGTGCCCCCGACCAGCATCGAACAGAGGAGCCAGACGGCAGGCAGAGAGAAGCTGCAGACCGCGGTTCAGCAAAGCACCTTCCTCACGAAGCAAAACATTCAGGGCTTCTCACGGCTGGTCAGTGCATGTTCTTCTGTCATCTCTGGGAACCGTTCAAAAGAGATTTTCTGATTTCTCTAGGTATCCAAGATTGAGGCATTATCTTCTTTTTTTTTTCTCTTAATATAAGTACTTAGACTATGGAGGGATCTGCCAGGCATAAAGCATGTGCAGCTTTTTTAATTCGTCACGTGGACGGTACACCTCACATACACTTCCCCACAGTGAGTTCTGCAGGGTGACAGAAACAACCGCATCCCGTCAGACCCAACAACTAAGTGAACCTTATTATTATATTAATACTGTCATTATTAATAACAATATAATTATATTAATATATAAATAGTATAATATTATAATACTTACATTATAAGTATTATTACTTATAATAATATATTATTATAATATTATTCTTGAAGTTATTTAAGCAGCTTCCCTTTCAAGTCAGGTCTGTCATACACAGAGGATGAAGAAGAAAGAAAAGTTGGTTCGAATTTAGAGGCTTTCTAAAAGTATGTCTTACTAATTATTCTCCTTACCTGAATACCGCCCCAACTTCTGAGTTTTCCTGGGAAATTTTGTTTGCAGCAGTAGCTCTGTTCTGGGTCAGTGAATTGTCATTCTTTGTGTCTTTCCCTTTTCAGTTTTATCTGTCAACTTTATTAAGAATGACTATCATGGGACCAGCAGTTAGCGTAATGGCTATGTCACTGGACTCTCATGTAGTCGACTGTGGTTCGTGTCCCAGACCCGGTGGCTTAAACTCACGCCAGGCGCATGTGCGTGCATGCCCAAGATCCCAGGAGGAGAATGGAGGAGAAGGGATTGCGGCGTGGCCATCCCCCTGGGGTTGATCTCTCGCTTTCTGTCTCTCTGTCTCTCTCTGTCTGTCTGGCGAGCGCACGCACCCTATCGCAAAAACCTCTCAAAAAAAAAAAAAAAAAAAAAAAAGAATGACTATCATAAGAATGTTTTGATGAAAATAACTAAGAAAAATGCTGCACACCTGTTCAGATTATTAGCATTCTACATACCCTTAAATACAGGTGAAGTGTTGTAATATTTGAACATATATAAACTTTGGATTCCCGTTCTTCCAATCTGGTACAGTCACCTGTCCTTGTACTCCAAATAAAATGGCTCCAAGTCCCGCCCCGGGTCCGCTGAGAATCCCACCACCCTCCTCAGTGTCTACGACGCCGCCTGAGTGGTGGGCTGGGTTTGTCTGTGGTTCCCTCCGCTCTTACCTGCCCCCAGGCCTCGTCTCAGCCTCACCTGCCAGAGCTGTCTTTCCTTTCTGCACTATCTCTGTGCATTTTTTTCTTCAAAGAGACAACAGTGCAAGTCTAGAGGGGTTACATGTTAAAGGTTTGGCAATGGCGGGAGGGTGGTGGGAGAGAGCTCAGGCTTTACTCTCAGAACACGCAATGTGAAGACCACCATCAGTACTCCACCAACCTGTTTCTTTCTTTTTCATCTTTGCCAATTTATACTTCCTACCACTCACGATTCTCTCCGAAACCAAGATTTCCACCATTTTCTTGGAGCATCTCTAAATTCCCCAAATTGTCCTTTTTATAGATTTTTGAGAAGATGATTCCAATATTCTTGACTGTATTACATAAAATGACCTAATTCCTAAATTGCTCCACTCCCTTAATTTTAGTTTAACGGACTTTCCCACCTACGTGAATAAAAACAAGCTCAGAGGCAAACAGGGCCACTAGCCATGTTTAAATTCCTTCTTCTATAAGTACACCTACAGATGATGTTTACGAATCACTCCACATTGAAAATGTAGGTCTCTGAATCTTACTCGGAATAGCTGAGAGGTCGACACAGCAATGCTATTAATTAGTTTTCATGGTGATGTTGAAAACCTATTCAGTTATGGTGATGGTTAATTTTATGTGTCAGCTTGCGCCGGCTACAAGGTGCCCAGATTAAACATCATTTCCAGTTGCGCCTGGGAGGGTGTTTCCAGGTGAGATTAGCATTTGAGTCAGCGGTTCAGTAAATTACACTGCTCTTCCAAAGGTAACAATAATCATGCAAAGTGGCATCTTCATTATTTGGTAGAGGATGTCAGAGGATATGTATGCATTATTAATTCCAAAATGTTTATTGTGTTTACTCTGTGAAAACCAGTGTGCTGGGCTTCAGTAGAGAAAACGGCCCTCCTGACACTTGCAGCACTTAGTCCAAGTAAATGTGCATGTGTCCGTGTCTGTGTACATACTTGGATTACATACATACATGTAATATATCAAATCAATGCAATTTGATGATTATAGAAATAGCCTACCATAACAATTTTGTCAAGCCGTCATTTTAGTTGTAAACCACTTAATGCTGCATACCTGGTTAATGAGTGGTTAAGTTTAAAGGGTTTGTATATTAGTAGATAATAATGAAAAAAGTAGTAGAGGTAACAAAAGCTGTGTTTGTGAACAGTTGGTTAGGAAATAAAGAACAGCGTTGGAAGATTGAGGATGTGTAGGAAAGAGTCTAATAAATTAAGAGATTTTAAATATCATTTCACCATATTAATGCCAGAAAGTATTTTACATATAAAATGGATGTATCTAAAGCAGTAAGTTATTAACTGCATTTTTTCTTTTTTGAAGTTTTTGCCTTAGGGCACATGCGCTGACTGGAAAGAAAGAAAGACAGAGAGAGTGAGAAGGAAAGTGAGAAATCACCCCCAGGAAGGACGCTCACGCCACAGTCCCTTCTCCTCCATTCTCCTCCTGGGATCTTGGACACGCACGCATGCACATGTGCCCAGCATGATTTTCAAGCCACCGGGTCTGGGACTTGAGCTGTGGTTGGCCATGTGGGAGTCCAGCAATCACTACACCCCCAATTGGTCCCTTAACTGCATTTTTTAAAACAAGTAAACTTATACAGTAAAGATTTTATTTAATAAGTAAATAAAATGCTGGAGACATAATAGTATGAAAAGGTATTTACTAAATTCAACAACTCCAAGTGTTTTTATAAAATGATTAGATGTTAGGGAACCAGCAGTTAGCGTAATGGCTATGTCGCTGGACTCCCACGTAGTCGACCGCGGTTCGCGTCTCGGACCCGGTGGCTTACAACTCACGCCGGGCACGTGTGCGTGCGTGCCCAATATCCCGAGAGGAGAATGGAGGAGAAGGGATTGCGGTGTGACCATCCCCCCTGGGGGGTGATTTCTCGCTTTCTGTCTCTAATGTCTCTCTCTGTCTGTCTGGCGAGCACACGCGCCCTATAGCGAAAATCTCTCCAAAAAAAAAATGATTAGATGTTAGAAAATAAATATTTAAGGCATGTAGAATTTTAAGAGTAAGTTATAGATAAAATGTTGTGAATTCTAAATTCTACAATTGTTCTTCTGAGAAGAAATGTCTCAGAGTGATAGCTATAACTCAAAACATTCAAAAAAGCTGCTTTTCAATTAAAAAGAATAACAAATGTATAATTAGCTGTACTGACTTACCAGAGTAGCTACCACCTTCTGTAATTCCAGGAGTGTTTACCAATATTTGTGATTTGTAAGAAACTAATTAATCATAGAAACAAACTATAATCTCTAGCATCTTTGTCATGACACTTTTTTAATAGGGCGTGTATGCTTGCCGGAGACACAGAGAGAGACAGAAAGACAGAAAGTGAAGAATCACCTCGCAGGGGGTTGGCCATGCCACAATCCCTTCTCCATCTCCTCTCGGGATTTGGGGCACGCAGGCACATGCACCCGGCATGAGTTTCAAGATGCCGGCTCCAGGACTCCAGCTGCGGTCAGCCATGTGGGAGTCCAGTGCCTTAGCCACTGTGCCACCTGCTAGTCCCCTTGCAGGTCTTACTACATGGTTCTGTGAGTGAGGTACAGCTGACTTGGTCCTCCCCGGAGGTAAGAAACAGAATAAAAAAGACATGATTGCCAGCCTTAGATCGTCTCTGAAAAACATCAGCAAAATTGAGTGTTTTCTGAGCACTGTCACCAAATGTAGCATTCAGGATGCTGGAACTGAGGAACTGAGTCAGAGGCTCGAGGACACTGATAGGGACGCATCAGCTGATTGCACGGGGCTTCCCAGCAACGCAGACTAAGTGGCTGATATCTATCGTGATGAGATGAAGGCTCGTACGGAAATATCAAAGAAAGCATCTCTATTGGGAAAGGCTGCACTGAAAAGAAATTTTGGTTCCCTGTCCTATTATTACGGATACAGAAGAAGAGACCCTGGGAATTCTTTAAAGCATAGGTCCTGGAGGGCTTGTGTTATACATAATTGGACAGTGAAGACTGAACACCCACAGCTCCACTGGAATCAGATATTCTTGCACAACACGGAGCAATTCTTAACCAGAGTTTTGTTTTTCTTAAAGCATTATAAAAACAAGATTGAGCTGAGTGTAGTGATTTATCAAAAATTAGTGATGATTATTATTAGGTTAGCTAACATAAAGCAGTAGAAGTTTGGGAAGAAAAATATTCTGATAATGTGTTAACTATTAATGTGATACCACTGGAGAAAAAATAAGCTTAAACTATTAGGTGGATCTCTTTTTAGCTGTTCCTTTCTTGCAAGAGACAGAGAGAGAGAGGCACTCCCTACAGGGTGATTCACTCCCAATCATCGCCAGCAGGTGTCACGGACACAGCTCTAAGGAGCTTTGAGAAAAATAACGGAAAACATCATTGCCTTAAGGGTCCCACCTGCTGACTCTTCAAGGTAGCGTGTTCCATGTTCCTGTCCAATGCGACACGTGTGCAGTTCCAGGTAATAACACAGGAGCCGGCACTTGAAGCAAAGGTAGAAAAGTCAGACATGCAAATGCATTACATTTTTAGGGAGCTCTCAGCAGAAGACAGATTTACAGAGATAGGAAGATATGGAATAAATTGCTGTATTTTGCAGTAGTTGGAGGGTAAAATGAGGAAGTTGGAGATCAAATTAAAGGGATAAAATTCAAAATTGGGGATCAATTTGGTGCTAGGATCTAATTGATCCAAGATTTTGTTTCTATTGATAATAGATTTTGTTTTTATGCATCAAGATAACTTTGGATTGTTTTTAAAGCATCAAGAAGTAAGTAGATTTCTAGAAGATTAGAACTGAAATAAGGAATCCTACAAATTAAAAAGAGTGGTAAGGCCAGCCACAGTGGAATACTGATAATGTGACACTTTGTGATGCCAAAGGCACACAGAAGGCCCAAGATTCACTCTAGAAGCTTCCCCTGTATATGCTGGGCATCCCACACATGCCCGTCATACTGACCAGCTAAGACCGGGTGTGGGTCACACCATAAAGACCCTGATGGGTGGACCAGCAGTTAGCATAATGGCTATGTCGCTGGACTCCCATGCAGTCGACCGTGGTTCGCGTCCCGGACCCGGTGGCTTAAAACTCACGCCAGGCGCGTGTGCGTGCTTGCCCAAGATCCTGAGAGGAGAATGGAGGAGAAAGGATTGCGGCGTGGCCATCCCCCCTGGGGGCTGATTTCTCACTTTCTGTCTCTCTGTCTCTCTCTGTCTGTCTGGAGAGCGCACGTGCCTTATAGCAAAAACCTCTCCAAAAAAAAAAAAAAGACCCTGATTGGGGTGTCAGTCTTTCTCTTTCTCAAAAGAAATGAACTTTTATTTTTTTAAAAGAGCAGCTAAAAAGAGATTATCCAGGTTATAGCTAAAGATGCACTGAGTGAAAGCCATAATACTATAAATAGAAATAAGCATACATTTATGAGCCAGTTGGGATTTTTAAAAACAAATTGGCAATATATTAAAGGTTAAAGAGACAATTGTTGTAATGTTTCAAATGTGTATGACTTTGTAGTAATGTTATTTAAAAAATAAATGTAAATTACTTTTGGAAGGGACCATCAGATGACAATGGTTGCATTGCTGGACTCTCACATAATTGACCATGGTTCAAGTCCCAGACCTGGCAGCTTCAAACTCATGCCAGGTGCGTGTGTGTGCGTGCTCAAGATCCTGAGAGGAGAAAGGAGAAGGGATTGCAGCATGGTTATCCCCCCAGGGGGGCGATTTCTCACTTTCTGACTCTTTTTCTCTCTGTCTCTCTGGCAAGCACACATGCCCTATAGCAAAAAAACTCTCTAAAAAAAATTTGGAAAAGAGCCATGTCAGTTATGAAAAGGTTTATGTTACCAGTGGAAATAGGAGACCTGTTTAAAGAAAGGCAAATAGAATTAAATTAAAAGTAAGATTAAAAATCTCCATGAATTCTCCTTTATAAAATTTATATTTAACTACTATACACCTTTACAAAATGTTTTTTTCCAATGTGACTACAGTGTATATTAGAGTGTGTCAAGTCATAGATAGCACCAGGTACGTTGTCAACAGATAACTTTTCTTTTTTATTTCTGTTAAATGTTTTTTGCCCTGATCCTCTCCTTCCCTCTCCACGCCACACCCAGTCTTATACTATTTGTAGAATCTTCAGTCGCCTCCCTGCTATTTTACCTTCCAGTCTTTCTGTTTCTGTCACAGGGTGCAGACATTGGGTATAAAGTAAGTGGGGACATACAATGCCTCTTCTTCATAACCTGTCTTGCTTCAGTTAACATTAAACCTCCCATATTCTTCTACTTTGTATCATCTTTAGTTTTCTTCCATTATTTAGGTATTAGTGGAGAGACAAGTATTATAACTATGTGATAAAAACCACTAAAGAAATGTAAATATGTCTTAAGTGAACATACTTTACATACCGAGATTCAGTCATGTCCTGCTCCACGCCTTGCATGTCTATTTTCATTTTTGATACTTCTGTCAAATGAAGTGTTGCCACTTTATTTAAAAATTAGTTTTAATGTAGTTTGTTAATATTTTTATCAATATTTATGATAGATATTGGTCTATGGTTTTCTTTTATTAAAATGCTTCTGCCCAACTTTGATATTAGGGTAATGCCAGCCTTAAAGAATGTTTTAGGAATTGTTCCTTCAGTTTCTACTTTCCAGAATAAATTACAGATACCGGGTCTAATTTCTTCATTCAGTGTTTGGGAGAATTCAACGGTTAACCCATTTGAACCAGTTTTGTTGTTGTTTTTCTATTAGGTTACTAATCATTAATTCAATATCTTGAATAAACATAGGCCTATTCATATGATCTATTTCTTCACAGATGAGTTTGAGTATATTGAATTTTTTCACAGAATTGGTCCATTTTATCTAGAGTATCAAGTAAGTTGGCTTATAGTTGTTCATAAAATTTATTTATTATCCTGTTAACATCTGAGTTCTGTAGTGAAGTCTCTGCTTTCATTTTTGATATTTGTAATTTGTACGTTCTTTTCTTTTAGTCTGGGTAGAGTTTTATCAGTTTTATTGATCTTTTCAAAGAATCATCTTTCAGTTTTATTGATTTTCTCTAGTGATTTTCTGTTTTTATTTTTATTTATTTATTTTTTTATAAAAGATTTTCTTTCATAGAACCAGCAGATGACGTAATAGTTGCATCACTGGACTCCCACATAGTCCATCATGGTTTGAGTCCCCCCTCGCTGGGGGGGGGGTGCCGGCAGATAGCAAGGTGGTTAGGTGCACTGGATTCCCACACGGCCAACCACGGTTCAAGTCCTGGATCTGGTAGCTTGCATTCTCACTTGTCTCTCTCTCACTCTGCCCCTCTCTGGTCAATAAATGAACAAACAAAGTAATAAATAAATCTAAATAAAATAATAAAAAAATACAACTTCACACTAGGCATGTGAGGTGAGTGCCCAGAACCCCTAGAGGAAGATGGAAGGGAAGGGATTGCAGCATGGCCATCTCACAGGGGTGGATTTCTCACTTTCTCTCTCTCTCTCTGGCAAATGCATGCATCCTATACCAAAATTCTTTCTTAATATTTTTTTTGCTTTTGCTTACTTTCTGTTTTTTATATTGTCTTTCATTTTGTATTCTTTAATCACATTTTTCAAAATTTACAACCCATCATCATGTATATAACACGCAACATGGTTTTTCAAAGTATACGTGTAGTACATGACAGTCAAATCAAGGATATCATCATGTACTTCACTTCAACGGAGAACTTTACATTCTTTTTTCTTTTTTTAAAGGTTTTTGCCATAGGGCACATGAATTTGCTAGAGAGAGACAGAGAGAGACAGTGAGAGGTTAAGTGAGAAGTCACCTCCCTCCCGGGAGGGATGGCCACACCACAATCCCTTTCCTCCATTTTCCTCCGGAAATTTTGAGCAAGCATGGACGTGTACCTGGTGTGAGTTTCAAGCCTCCAGGTCCAGGGCTTCAATTGTGGTCTGCCATGTGAGAGTCCAGTGCCGTAACCGCGATGCCACCTGCTGGTCCCCAGAGAAATTTACATTCTTCTGTCTATTACATGTTTCTTCCTAGGGTTTTTCCCTCCTTGGAAAAGTAATTAAACATTCACATATTTTGGTAAAATTCATTTTATGATAAGACCGTGAAAATCCAATGTAAAGTGAAGGAAGACTCAACTTCCTACTGACCTCAGAAAACCATAACAAAAATCATTTCTTCATTTAATAATTAGAAAATCATATTATAACCTAAAACCTATTAAAATGTAAGGTAAATAGTTTTTCTATAGTTTTTATTTCCACAGGTAAATTTCCATAAAAAGTTTTGTTATAAATATTATATTCATTTAATTAGTTTATTTATCCCAAATCGTCTTTTATTTTTTTGGAGAGATTTTTGCTATAGGGCGCATGCACTCGCCAGAAAGACAGAGACAGACAGAGAGACAGAATGCAAGAAATCACCCCCTAAGGGGAATGGCCATCCCGCAATCCTTTCTCCTCTATTCTCCTCTCGGGATCTTGGGCACGCACGCACACGTGCCCAGCGTGAGTTTAAGCCACCTGGTCCGGAACTCGAACCATGGTCAACTACATGGGAGTCCAGCGACATAGCCATTATGCTAACTGCTGGTCCCTATCCCAATAGTCTTTCAAAGTTATAATAAGTTTTCAATAACAGAATGTCCTTTATACAATTTTAAATGTACCTTATGCATCTTTCAAGACACCTATACAATATTTGAACCTATTCATAAAGTAGTTAAAAATATAGGTCTATTTAGGATATGATCTGAACTAATTTATAAGAAGATTAATACCTTAAGTGATATTTTCATTTCATCTATGTATATAAGCTGCCATTTGTAAATTCATGTATTTTTTAAATTATTTATTTCTAATTAATTAATTAATTTATTTATTTATTTAAATTTTACCAAAGAGGGACAGAGGGAGGGAGGGGTGGAGAGAGAGAGAGAGAGACAGAGAGAGAGAGAGAAAGTGAGAAGAGTGAGAAAGCAAGGTGCCAGGTCTGGGACTCAAACCTCGGTCAGCCATGTGGGAGTCCAGTGCCCTGAGTCACCATGCCGCCTACTGGCCCCATGTAAATTCATGTACTTCTTTAAATGCATGTATTTTTTTCTCAATATTATTTTTATGTCAGCTATTTTGAAAATCGCAAAGGCTAGCCTGGGACAGTGCTGAGCAGTCGTGTAAATCACGTATTTATGAATAATCCGAAGCCACGTCCAGGCACAGTTGTCTCTTTGTGAAACTGTTGGATAAGAACTACATAGTGTGACTCACAATTTACCAAGTACATAATCTCATTAATTATTTTTCTGCTCACAAATGCATAATAACTGATTTCTCTCTATGTTATATAAATAATTTCTCTGTAAAGATGAAACAAAAATGTCATAAATATTGCTAATAAGTTTTTCAATGTTGCTAGGTCTAAATACCTAACAGAGTATTCACCAGTCAAAAAAGTTAACTTTATTACTCTTACAATTTCCTTTTGGCATCCATACCATTTCTTAACAATTTTCTAAAAAGTTTGTGTGCTCACTAGAGAGAGAGGAGGAGCGAGGGAAGCCGCTCCCCTGGGCATGGCCATTCACGCCCCTTCTCCCTCAGGGTGTGACCACTCACGCCCCTTCTCCATCTCTCCTCCCTGCTGGGCTTTGGGACCCAGACTCACGGGGGTCTGGTGGTTTCAAGCTGCTGGGGCTGGGATTCAAACTACCTACTTGGCCATGAGGCTCTTGCTCCCTTACCCACTAGGCCACGGAACCAGCCCAGCCCATATCATTCTGAATGAAACTAAGGATGCCATCTATTTATTCCAAGAACAATTATTATGTTTTGCAGAATGCAGAAATAAAAATTTTAAAGTAACCAATGAAATTGCGGCATATCATCCTTTATAACTGTGTGTTGGGTTTACAGATGTTATTATGTGAAAGAGTGAATCCTAAAATTGTTAATTGCATTCTTATTGTGTTCTTGTAGTAGAATAACAAATGATGATACAAGAAAATTAATATATACCCAAAACTTTAGATAAATATTTGGTTAATTTGTCTAACAGTATGTTATAATAATCTTCATGAATTCATATAAACATCTTCACATTTACCAAAAAGGAGATTATTTTAAAAAATAACATTCGAATTTTGATAACGCTCTTGGTAACTGCTTTATAAACAGGAGAAATTTTGTATGTAATGTATGCTTCATATTTAATCAGGGTTTAAAGAACATGGAATTAGTCATTTAGTAGTACTAATGTATGTAGTATGTATGTAGTACCTGTATGTAGTAGTACTAATGTATGTAGTATGTAGTAGTACCTGTATGTAGTATGTATGCTAAATGGAAAAATCTCGTATTTTCATCCTGATACTTGGCTTGACTAAGTTTAATAACTGATTTATACATTTGGTCTTACACCCTGTTGAGAGAATGATACCAACTACTTTTTCTTATCTTACTTCCAATTTAATGAAGCATTTCTCAAAAAACGGAACATTTTTAAATAATTCTTTTTTATTCTAATTATTATAGGCATAGAATTCTTTTGAAGTCAACAGCAAAAGATTGTATTTCTGATGTTATTTTCAGTCTGGCAATTACTGAATCATTGAATAAATCTAGTTATAACTATTTGAGGAGAGAAAATGGAAATATAATGAGAAAACAGAACAAAAATAACGTTTGATCATCTCTCTGCATGTCAGTGAGATCATTATTTACTCAAGACCCTTTCTTGACATCTGTGTGCAATTAATATGTATTATAGGGATAAAAACACACCAGAGTTTACATTTGAGCCAGTTCCATGGAAAAGAGAAATAACAGTGTTTGCCTTCACCCAGACCCGTTTTCACAGTCCTCGATAAATCCGTCACCTAGGAAGCTAACCCAATTAGCGCTCTTGGGTTAACTGTTTAAATCAATACACTTCTTCCCTCTGACAGGAGAGTGAAGAAAGCCAGAGCATGTGGAATGTGAACTTTACTTAGAGCTATTTTTTTTTCAAACACAAGCTCCCAATGTATAAAACCCAATAAAAATCCCCCTAAATTACCCAGTGGAATAAAAGTTCCATGGACGAGAGAGCTGTCAGAATTCGCCAGTGGAACTAACATCACTTCAAATTTATCCAGTGGGATAGAATATATCAAAAATATTAAAATGGATTCATTTATATTTATTTATATTTATATATTGCCAACTACCACGGCCCCTGAAAACAGTAAGCCTGCTGGAAAGTAAGACAGACAGACAGATGGGCAGCTAGATAAGCAACACACAAACTATCATCAAACTGTCACAAAATAATCATAATAGGGACCAGCAGATGGTGTAATAGTCGTGTTGCTGGACACCCACATGTCTGACTGTGGTTCGAGTCCCGGACCCGGAGGTTTGAAACTCACACCAGGTGCATGTGCATGCATGCCGAAAATCTCGGAAGGAGAAGGGATTGTGATGCGGCCATCGCCTCTGGGGGTGATTTCTCGCTTTCTGTCTCTCTGTCTCTCTAGCAAGTGCATGTGCCCTGGCAAAAATATCTCAAAAATAAGTAAGTAAGTAAGTAATCTATCCAGGCAGTTAGTGGGTTCTAAGCCCATCCATTGAAATAGTGTCAGGACAGGAAGGGAAAGCAGTGACATCTGTCATGAGCGTCGGAAGAGCTGGCCGCAGCCAGGCAGTGCAGAGAGGGCAGAGCTAACGTTGCTCCGACAGAAGACTGTGTCCCACTGTCACAGGTAGACGTTTACCGTGGGCCAGAGAAAGAGTTTAGTATACGGGGAGAGAGATTTTAACTTCAGTTCACATGCTGCTATAGAATAAATACCTATAAGAAAATTCAAAACCTTGACTTTGTTTAAAGATAGTAAAAGACGTTTTAGTCACCAGGAGCTTAGTCCAGTAAGCCCAGCGGGAGGAAGACACTAAGAGAACGCTGGCCTGGCCTGCTCGAGCTTCCTAAAACCGACTCCGGGCGAGAGGCAGAGCCGACCTCTGTGTGACAGCTAGCCTGCCTTTCTGTTTTGGCAAATAGTGTAAGACCTTTGTCTCCGGTTATCTGTCAACCATAGGCTGCCTGGTGAATTATTTAAACACACACGTACACAATTTCTGCCTAAATTATGGATTTTTATTTATCTATCATTATCTATTTTCCATAATAGCCATGTATACTTTTTCTTTTTCTTTTTTAAGAGAGATTTTTTGCTATAGGGCATGTGTGCTCGCCGGAGAGACAGAGACAGAAGGCCCCAGGAGGGATGGCCACTCTGCAATTCCTTCTCCTTTCTCCTCTCAGGATTTGGGGCGTCCACACAGACACAGTGTTATCCCACTCTCCACCAATCCTGTGCTACTGCCTTTCCCAACAGCGAAGGGCACGCCTGCCCACCCGAGGCCTTGCATTCACAGAACGCTGGCAACCCCGGCCACCACGCAGATGAGACTCCCACCGTCTTGAATTCATACGAAGTCATGCTACTCAGCATACAAAGGGGCAGCTGCTCACACACCACAGGGTGACTTTCATTTTTCTCTCTGTGAGAAAGAAAATGCCTTTCACGACACGGCACAGAACTCTGGCTGCCTGAGTCGGGGCGGGCTGTGGAGTGAGATGTGTCACCGGGGCAAGCTTCCAAGTAGATAAATGCACTGAGTTTTCAGAGGGTGGGGGCTGAGTTTTCAGAACGATTCGGTCCCCGAGGTTCCAGAGCGCAGGCCCCTGCCTATGCGACCCACGTGGTAAAGGCAGGCACTGGGACTGGAGGTGGGGGTTATTCTGACCCACAGGCCCACAGGCCTCCATGAGCAGGGGGCTGGAGGGGAGGGCGCGGGTGGGGGTGAGGACAGAAGGTGAGGACAGAAGCAGAAGGAAGCAGAGGAGAGGACCTGGGAGGTCCCCAGCTGGCTTTAAGATGGAGCAGGCCACAATCCCCAGGGTGCCAAAACCGACCCTCCCAACCTCGCCTCCTGTAGGGAAGGAGTGTGGCCTGAACCCGCTCTACATGTCTCACCTGAGTACTGACAGGGGCCTGGGGGCGGGGGTCCACACAGTATTCACTCTTCTTTCTTTTATTTTGGAGAGGTTTTCGCTATAGGGCGCGTGCGCTCGCCCGACAGACAGAGAGAGACAGAGAGACAGAAAGCGAGAAATCAGCCCCCAGGAGGGATGGCCACGCCGCAATCCCTTCTCCTCCATTCTCCTCTTGGGATCTTGGGCACGCACGCACACACGCCCAGCGTGAGTTTAAGCCGCCGGGTCCAGGACGTGAACCGCGGTCGACTACGTGGGATTCCAGTGACATAGCCATCACGCTAACTGCTGGTCCCTTTACTCTTCATTTTAAAGTGGGGAGCAAACGTCAGTAACAGAAGGAAACTGAGTCCATGAGGCTGCAGATATCCGTTAACAAGGGACTCCCTAAAAGTTCGCCCAGGTAAAAACGCGGGGCTAAGATGCAGAGTGCTGATCTGATGAGGAGATCAAACAACTTTGTTTCCAGTTTTGCTGATTTTTAAAAATATCCCCAAGGCACTGTTAAATTGTCTTGCAAAATAGTAAATGAAATCCCCAAATATTTTCCTTATATTGAATGCCTTAGGAATACCTGCGAGATCAGCGTGAAGTTGAGATTACCTATGTCCAAGTGATCAGAACGGCAGTCTAAAGAGATCTCTGCCACACTCACTGTATCAACCAGCTGGCAACACAGATGAGCAGAATTTAGTGCCAGGACGCGGGCAAAGAGGAGATTACACAGCAATTTAAAAAGAGGATTAAGTGGACCCGCAGGTGGCATGTAGGTTAAAGGGACAGGGACGAGGCTGAGTAGACAGTGCAAGTCTCAGACCTGCAGGCTGAACATCCCCCCAGGTCCCAGGTGTGGCCCAGACTCCTGGGAGGAGGAGGAAGGGACTGTGGTGTGGTCACCCCCCTGGGGAGTGCTTCCTGCTTTCCCTCTCTGGCAAGTATGCGAACCCTTTAGCAAACAAACCAAGAAGAGGATTTGACAACAGATTTACATATAAATAAATAAATAAATAAATATATAAATATGTAAAATATATATATATAGTAGTATTTTTTTTTAATCATAGATATTCTGTCCATGCCTTTTTTGGATACTGTTGAACACTCTTTTCATAAATTTCTACAGGAGAAAACTATGTATTTATTTTAAGCCACCTAAAACTTAATTGTATTTATGATATTATAATTCATCAGTGTTAGATGTTCTTTGGCCACGTGTAAAGAACACATCATTTTTTACAGTTTTATGTTGACTACAATTAATTGTTTTCTGACACCACAGCTGCCCTCCTAACCTGTCCAGTCTGTCACATAAAAACATTCACTACCCACGGTGCCACTCCTTCACTGTCAGACACAAAGCAGTCACAAATTTTCAAGATATAAACAGATTCAGGATATAGCTTTTTAAAAAATTTATTGCTTAAGGTTTTGGCAGAAAGGCCATTACACATAAAATTGAAATAATGATGAAAGGCATCCCAATTCATCAAGTCTATGTGTGTATGTGTGTGTGTGCATATGTGTGTTTTCCATAAAATAAAACCAAACAGAAAAGTGACTAGATTGATTGGAAGAACTTGATTTTTCTATATTTTCACATGAGAAATGTAAAACAAATGATTTAAAATCAATAGTTGAGAGTAGACACACATTCTAATTAATGTTAATACAGATCCGAAATGCATTGCAGATAGACAGATGACTGCTGGTCACTCTTACATGAGAGTCCGGTAAGTGGACAGATGACTGACAGTTGCATGTGACAGTCAGAGAACGCGTTTCTGTGTGGAATGATACCGCTATATACCACAAGTCGCACCTTCAGTGGTGATACCCTGTAAGTCTGGTGCGATGTGAGGTGCCGGGGGTGTCCCAGGAAAGCGGTCCCAGCCCCACCCCCACGAGCCGTGTCAATACTCTGACATCTTGGAGCTTCCAAAAGCCTTTGTTTCGTTTCTTGTTAAAAGCTGCTGCTGCGTCAGTTCACCTCCCAAGGATAAAATTCAATGAGTCCATTATTATTTAAACAATACTGCATCACATCAAGTTTGGAAACGATGTGAAAACAGAGTGGAGCCAGCAGGTAGTGTGGTGGTTAAGGCACTGGACTCCCAGGGCCAACTGTGGTTCAAGTTCTGGCAGCTTGAAAATCACACTGGGCACGTGTGCATGTGTGCCCAAGATCCCGAGAGAAGAATGGAGGAGGAATTTGCAGCATGGCTATCCCCCATGTGGTTTCTCACTTTCTCTTTCTCTGTCTGTCTCTCTCGGGAGCACACACACGCACACACACACACACACACACACACACTATGGCAAAAACCTAAAAATAAAAACAACCAAAAAAATAAAAGAGAGAGGGCGGTTATGTCTGCAGGAGTCTAACAGGGTTATCGGCACCACGTATGTGAAAAGCATGCATGGCCTGCACCCCGCTTCAGACAGCACCACTGGAGCAGCCGAGTCAACCATCAGCCCATCGTGATATTTCTGTACTGAACTTTAATTCACATATGGGCCCTTTTTATTTCTGCCTGAAAATAGCTACTACATCTAAAAGAAGAAGCATTACCTCTTCAGTATTTTATGCAAATATAATAGTTTATAACTATTTAAATTTTTTAAAGAATTGTTTCATTTAACTTTATTTATTTATTTTTAATTTGACCAGAGATGGAGAATGAGAGAGAGAGAGAAAGTGAGAAAGCAAGCTGCCAGGTCTGGGAATCGAACCGCGGTCAGCCATGTGGAATCTAGACCTTAACCACCACACCACTGCCAGCCCCAACAATTTCTATTTTTAAAGTTTATTTCTTTCACATGAGAGAGAGAAAGAGGCAGACAGATGTACCCCAATGGGGTCCAGAAGCCACAATCCACCTCTGGCCTGAGCCAGCGCCAGATCACAGGCACACGCATGTCCAGCGTACTCGTGGTGTCTCCAGACATGAATCCCGGACCCACCCACGTGGGTCAACTTCAACCTGTGCTTCAGCACCCAGCAACATGCCCACCCAAACACGGTACCGGAAACGTGGAGCTTTCATACATCCGTTATCAGCCTTCAGGTAAATAACAATGGACATTCCAACCAACATGACGGTTTAAAATTGAACTTCAGTATTTTGATAAAGACTAATGTTTAAAATAACTCTCCTAGAGAACACAGCCTCTTGCCTGGGCAGGAATCTGGCTGATTCTGATGAAGGAGTTAGACATCCCCCCTCCCTGTGCACGTCTGTGCTCGTTCTTGGTGGAGGTGACTTGTCTGACCCAGGGCAAGAGTTTTTGTTACGTCTGTCATTGTCCTTCCTGTCTGATGAGGCACTGGATAAATGTGTGGAAGGCTAAAGTCACGTGAGAAGTTGAGGCCACCTGGCTCTGCTCCAGCTACGTCTAAGTCCGGTCCTCACGCGAACACACGAGAACCAAACTTGGAGGCGGCGCTGTCCCTGGAAGGCTGAGTGGAAGCAGAGCTACTGCTGGTCCCGTAAGGCTGGCTGTCTCCTCTTGCTACGGACAAGAAGGCTGGGATGAAGTAAGCCCTAGCTGGGGCTCGATCTCTGGAGCAGGCCCAGTGCTGAGCCTCCATGGCTACTGAAACTTCACTTTCCTTTATGGACAGCATGAAGAAGGACCAAACTACTCCCCAGCTTCATACCCACATGGTCACTGCGAAGGCCTCGGTAAACGAATGCTGGTCTTGTCTATCCAATTTCCCCGGTTGTTTTTGCAGAACCAGGATCTGTTATCCCTGCTTCTCCCAGAGCAGAGGTCATGGTCTACACTACGACTGTCTGAATAACCTATGACACTATCTCACATTCTGGGCAATCACTGAAAAGGGGAACGAGAGGCCAGCGGATGGAGGAATGATTATGTCACTGGCCTCCCACACGGTTGAATGTGGTTCAAGTCCTAACCTGGCCCCTTAAAATTCATACCAGGCACATATGCATATGTGTGCCCAAAACGCTGAGAGGAGAACGAAGGAGAGGGGACTGTGGCGTGGCCGTTCCCCTTGAGGGATGTTTCTCATTTTCTGTCTGTCTCTGAATTTCTGGTGAGCACATGGGCCCTATAGCAAAAATCTCTCTCAGAAAGAGGAGGGGGTGATGAATGAGAAAAAAATAATTCAGCCTATTAATTAATGATGTAACATAACCAATACTGGAAGATAAGAAAGGCCTTGTTTGAAGTAGGGCATTTACTGGTACTAAAGCAGAGAAGTCAAAATAATGAAACAGGAATTTTAAATATGAAAGTAAAGAAATGATGGTTTTATAAAGTAAGGTGACCTTAACCCAGTGCACAAGGCATGCTTACCTGCAAAAGACACCACTTTTGAAACTTGTGAATTCCCGAAAATGTATTATTATCAAAGAAGGCATAGCACAGCTTGCCTGATGCTCTAATGTGGATGACTGGTTCTTAAGCTCTGTTTTCTTTGTGGATAAATGCTTGGTCGAAGGATTCACAAGTCCACTAAATAAAATAATAATAGCAAACAACAGATAGGATAATACATCCACACCACTGATCGATAGGTGAAACTACAAAGATTACAAACACACAGCGAGGTTTAAATCTGTCCTTTCAATTGACTACTGGTGCTGGTATTTCTCTTATAATAAGGGCATCTTTATTTTGTCCTACAGTTTTTTATTTATTCTTTAGCAACGTGGTTGGTCATGTTAATTTAGTTAATGCACATTTAACAAAGGCAAACAGTACAAAATTGTCGCAATTTTTCTCATGCTGTATTCTGTTTGCAAAAATATTTCAGTTTAAGTGATTTCTTGTAAGTAAATATATGAACATGATTTTTATCAGTACTTTATACAGACTTGTCAAAGAATGAGGGAAAAGAAAAATACAGTTATGTAATGTTATGTATGTTAGTGTATTATAGAAAAACTAAATTAATTGACATTTACCAATATCATGCATATTTATATATTTTTTATTGCTCCACTCAGATAGCTAGTTTCTATGTCCCCCCAAAATTCACATGTTGGAATTTGGTTGTATTGAAAGGTAGTAAGTGAAAACTTAATTCCTTCATGGTGTCCCAGAGTGGGGACTTTGAGTGTGATGAGGTCATTAGTGCAGGGCCCAACGACTGAGTCCTGAGTTCTGTGAGCAGAGGGAATGACAGCAGAACAGGAGTGGAAGCTCATGTGGACACAGAACACGCTTTCTGCGTGTGCCCACCCTCCTCTCTGCCTCCATCAGCCACGTTGTGATGTTGTCATGCCTTTGGACGGTCTAGTCACCAAAATCTTGAAGCAAATAAACCTCTACTACTTGGATAATCATCAACCACTGGTATTTGTAGGCAATAACCAACTAATACATTTAAGATTCCTCTCGATGTTGTTAATGCTCAGAAGACGTACAGTCATATGCAAATATAGTTTAAGCAAGTATTAAATATGTAAATAATTTACATGCAAAAAAGCACAAAAGCCAGATTTATGTGTAAACTCAGTAAGATTCCTGACTGCCCACTGATATTGAGGCACTGTGTTCAGTAACGAGACCGCAGGAGGTCGCCCTCTGTCTCCTGGCGCAGTGCTTTGCGGCCTTGCCTCTGCTGCATGGCTGCTCACGGAGCTGTGAACGCAGACAGAACCCTACCTCTGGAAACTGCAATTCACAACCTCTCAGGTAGGCGCTACGTTTTTCTATTCAGACTCTGTCATTTGAGCTGGTTTTTGAAAAACCAACTTCTATGACTGACTACTGAGGTTGATGTCATTAAAATAATCCTGAGAAAACAACTGTGGACACCTGAGAGATAGTGTGGGAGGAGGGTGAGAAATGGCAGAGGGTGAGAAATAGGGAGAAAATACACACACACACACACACACACATATATATATGAAACTATAAATGGAAAATTATTGATGATAACATGTATGATTAAGCCACTATGCAGTATATTCTGGATGACAAATCACATTTTGTATGCTGTGACAACGCTCAGTGAAAGAGTGTGAATTAATTACTTAATTAACCATTTTTTAAAAATCTTAAGAACACCACAGAAATAGGCACTGCAGTGACAGTGACCATGGATGATATGTGTCTAGCCCACTGAGTTTTTCCTAAAACTTATTTTGTAAGTATTTGATTGTTGCGTTTGAGTTCTGTTGTTTGGTAAAAATATAACTTTTTGCAAAGCATTGGTTATAACATAGGAGAGTTCAGAGAGGCAAACATAGGAAGTGTGATGGGCCTTGTGGGGTCCTCTTTGAAGGCAACAGGGCCTCAGTGAGGAATTTTGAGCCAAGAGTGACATCTGTAGTCTAGGAAGTAAACATGTGCTGCAGAGTTAACATGAAGAGTCTCAGTTCTCGCAGAAATTCTATAGAAGGAAAAGGTAAGCATGGGACTGTCACCCTAATGTCAGGGAGCGATAAACGTGGACAGAGAGAAATTCTGAGAGGTTCACAGACAGAACGTTATGAATTCCTGGGTTTGGGGACTACAAGAGAAGAAGCAGAGCCGAATCCATCCTTCAAAGCCAACCTTACATCATGTCCCGAGAGTCCTTCCTCAGTCTCTCATGCATGTCATTTTTCTCTACACTCTCTTAGTATGACATATTCTTCTCTCATCGAATGTATTAAAATTTACAACCGTATATTATTTCTACATTTGCCAACATGGATTATCCCACCAAAGCATATGCTCTTAGAAGATGAGAATCATGTTTATTTCTCATCACACTACTTCCAGTGATGAAAGAGGAGTGAATTACAACTCGGTGTTAAAGACTGGGAATGAAAAGGTGACCTCAGCACGTCCATAGTATCTGGCTGCTCTCTGTGGCTGGCTGTTTCTAGCGACTCAGAGCTGTTATTTCCGGCCACATGACCTGTTTACGGCCACACACCCATTCCTTGTGCGCTTACTCTAAGCCCCTGCTATTCCTTGGGCTTGCAGGTCCTTTTCTATCCTATGCAGGTACCCATAATGTCAATTTTTTTTTTTTAATTAGGAGTCCTGGCTTACATATTTTGATGTAGATCTTTATGGTGCAGTATGGTTTTTAAAGTATGCATACAATAAAAAGTGATTAAATCAAGGCTACACACAGGTTCATCTTCTCAGCATTGAACATCGCATTGTGTTTTGCACATTTGATAATAGCTGTACTAGGCATGTTCTTGAAAAATGTCTCGCATCATTTATTCTGTGTGCTCTTCTGTGGGACACCCTGTAACATGTCCCCTGCCTACACACACTCCTGTTCATTTAAGACTTTCTCATAAACATCCCTCGGCTGCTTCTGGCATCTCCCGTCAACATCTCTACAGCTAAGCTTTTGAGTCCTTCAGTTTCCGCCATGGAGTGCAGACATTCAACGTGGACATCATACCTATTCATAAAGATTTTGTTTTTAAGTCTCTTCCTGTGTTACGTGGGGAAGAACTAGAAGCAGGGAGTGCACAGAACCTACTTAGAGGATCACACGAGAGATGTGTAAGCAGGACAGTGCAATGTGACTTTCTCCCTGGGAGTTCTGGGGAAGGGCCCACGGTCATTCCTGGGAAGACTGGTAGGCATGGCGTAGAGCTCCAAAACCAAGAGAGCAGCTGTGACAGGGACCACCATGAAACCTGATGCAGCAACTTCCATTCCAGTCAGAATGGAGTAAGTGGACACAGACAGTGCCCCTCAACTCCTAGTGCCCCTCAACTCCTAGTGCCCCTCATCTCCTGGTGTCCCTCATCTCCTAGTGCCCCTCAACTCCTAGTGCCCCTCAACTCCTAGTGCCCCTCATCTCCTGGTGCCCCTCAACTCCTAGTGCCCCTCATCTCCTGGTGCCCCTCATCTCCTGGTGCCCCTCATCTCCTAGTGCCCCTCATCTCCTGGTGCCCCTCATCTCCTAGTGCCCCTCAACTCCTAGTGCCCCTCAACTCCTAGTGCCCCTCATCTCCTAGTGCCCCTCATCTCCTGGTGCCCCTCAACTCCTGGTGCCCCTCATCTCCTAGTGCCCCTCATCTCCTAGTGCCCCTCATCTCCTAGTGCCCCTCAACTCCTGGTGCCCCTCATCTCCTAGTGCCCCTCATCTCCTGGTGCCCCTCATCTCCTAGTGCCCCTCATCTCCTAGTGCCCCTCATCTCCTAGTGCCCCTCAACTCCTAGTGCCCCTCATCTCCTAGTGCCCCTCATCTCCTAGTGCCCCTCATCTCCTAGTGCCCCTCATCTCCTGGTGCCCCTCATCTCCTGGTGCCCCTCATCTCCTAGTGCCCCTCATCTCCTAGTGCCCCTCATCTCCGGGTGCCCCTCATCTCCTGGTGCCCCTCAACTCCTGGTGCCCCTCATCTCCTGGTGCCCCTCATCTCCTAGTGCCCCTCATCTCCTAGTGCCCCTCATGTCCTGGTGCCCCTCATCTCCTGGTGCCCCTCATCTCCTGGTGCCCCTCATCTCCTGGTGCCCCTCAACTCCTAGTGCCCCTCATCTCCTGGTGCCCCTCAACTCCTAGTGCCCCTCATCTCCTGGTGCCCCTCAACTCCTGGTGCCCCTCAACTCCTAGTGCCCCTCATCTCCTGGTGCCCCTCATCTCCTGGTGCCCCTCATCTCCTGGTGCCCCTCAACTCCTAGTGCCCCTCATCTCCTGGTGCCCCTCATCTCCTAGTGCCCCTCATCTCCTGGTGCCCCTCATCTCCTGGTGCCCCTCATCTCCTGGTGCCCCTCATCTCCTAGTGCCCCTCATCTCCTGGTGCCCCTCATCTCCTGGTGCCCCTCATCTCCTGGTGCCCCTCATCTCCTGGTGCCCCTCATCTCCTAGTGCCCCTCAACTCCTGGTGCCCCTCATCTCCTAGTGCCCCTCATCTCCTAGTACCCCTCAACTCCTAGTGCCCCTCATCTCCTGGTGCCCCTCATCTCCTGGTGCCCCTCATCTCCTGGTACCCCTCAACTCCTAGTGCCCCTCATCTCCTAGTGCCCCTCATCTCCTAGTGCCCCTCATCTCCTAGTGCCCCTCATCTCCTAGTGCCCCTCATCTCCTGGTGCCCCTCATCTCCTAGTGCCCCTCAACTCCTAGTGCCCCTCAACTCCTAGCGCCCCTCATCTCCTGGTCCCCCTCATCTCCTGGTGCCCCTCATCTCCTGGTGCCCCTCATCTCCTGGTGCCCCTCATCTCCTGGTGCCCCTCATCTCCTAGTGCCCCTCATCTCCTGGTGTCCCTCATCTCCTGGTGCCCCTCATCTCCTAGTGCCCCTCAACTCCTGGTGCCCCTCAACTCCTCCCCTACACACACATGGAAACTGAACACGATGCTCAGGACAGTTATTTTGGAACAACACAAATTACTCAGCATAGGCTATAATCTCTGAGAGAAGGAAACAGACAAGGTGATTATTAGAACGGCCTTAGTTTTCTTCGTGGAAGTCATCTCTGGCCTGAAGTGGGAGGCACACTCATAAATTGCCCTACAGTCTTCGAGAATTGGATAGAAACAGGAATTGGATCTTAGAGAGGCCAAAGGGCTCTCTGTGAAGGCAGAACACAAAGCAGGAGGGAATTATGCTCCGGTGGGGTGCTAATCGGTGCATACGCTGAATGAAAGCCCAAAAGGCCCAGCAAAGGACAACTTCCAGCGAACGCGAAGGTGGTGACCACTTCCAAGAACTCACAGGGCTGGGAGGTGATTCAGAGTTCCCACCAGCGAGGATGGAGAACCGCAGCCTACACAGAGCATCCAGGACAGACGCTTGACTAGCGTCCCTTACCACTAACAGACTAGTCCAAAACATAAAGCAAATCCAGTCTCACTCCAACTAAGTTTATGAGCAAATACTGAAAGAATTAGGCTCATTGAGAGGACACATACCTACTGGCTAAAATATATTGCCACATTCTTAAAACAACTGAAGAAAAATGCAATGGATCCTTGACGATATTGCACAAACAATAAAAAATACTAAGCATGCAAAGATGCTGTCAAATGTGAACTGTTTTGAAATAAAATGTAGTCAGAAACAACATATTCAAGAATGGAAAAGGTAACATAATTAGTAAATCAGGGCTTGAAAACAGCTTCTATAATATGTACAAGAATTTAAAGTAACACATGAATATCATGAGGAATAGCATGGAAGATATTTTAAAAACAAGACTTTTCAAATTTGGACACAGTACATGAAAAATTTAAAAATCACTGGAAGAACCCAAGAGAATAAAATTGCAAAAGAAAATATGAGTGAACTTGAAGACATGATTATAGAAATTACCCAAACTGAAGTAGAGCGAGAAGACAGAACAAAAATAAATAAATGAACAAGGCTTCACCAACCTTGAAATGATATAAAATGGTCTCATATTCATGAAAGTATAAAAAGTATGAAAGTCTGGAAGGAGAAGAGAGAAAATATGTGAATTTTATAAGCCACTGCAGACAGTCTGGGTGGGGAGCAGAGAGGTGACATGCAGCAGTTCCCATGGAAACCCATGCAGACATGCACCTGCCATTTGTGAAGTTGGGGCAAATGGATCTTATGGCCACAGTGGGAATTAAAATTTATTAATTAAGGGACCAACAGATGGTGTAATGGTTAGGTTACTGGACTCTCATGTAGTCAACTGTGGTTCGAGTCCTGGACCTGGTGGCTTAAAACTCATGCCAGGTATGTGTGGGTGTGCACCCAAAATCCTGAGAGAAGAATGGAAAAGAAGGGATTTTTTGGCATGGCCCTTCCCCCCAGGGGGTGATATCTCAATTTCTGTTTCTCTGGAGAGTGTGCATGCCCCATAGCAAAAATCTCTCTTAAAAAATAATTCATTCATATGAAAGCTGTTATTAAATACTTTCTGGTCACAAGCTGGTCTAGGAACTGGGTAGGGGCTATGCTGAACTCTTAAAAGTACATTCTAGACTAAGTTTTAGAGTGGCTTATATCAGAAAAAGGATGAGGACAGGAGAAGTCTTTAGGGGATGTGCACTATTATCTAGCGATGGGAGACAATGAGGTCCTAAATTTTTAGCACTGGCAAGCTACACAACAATGTGGACTTAACAGCTTCGGTCAGGTAAAACTGAACTTTGGCCACTGATAGAATGATGAGGAGGAGTAATTCAATATTTTGAGACATTAGAGAAACAAAAACTTTTATAGAGAAAGAAATGTTTTAATGCAAATAAGTAACTAAATCAAAGTAGTAACAAAAACATTAGAAAATCTAAATACACTGTTGGTCTAAACCTTGTGAGGTCAGTTTTATAAATATAGATTTGAGAGTGACTTTAAACATCTTTATTTTCTCCCCTAATGGCTAAACTGTAGTAGGAACTTAGTAAGTTTCCATAAAAAGGATTCATGTAAAATTGATCAATTGATAGAGAACGATGTGTGTGAATATGAAAGAGAAATAAAAAAGAGAGCACGAACTAAGAGAGAAGCACCTTTACAGGTCTCGTCACGCCACGATCCCTCTCCCCAGCCCTCCAGGGCCTCGGGTACCGGGCCCCTGTGCTGTGCCCAGGTGTTTTCGGGCTGACCCAGGGACCTGCACTGTGGTCGGCCCTGTGGGTTCCAGCTTTGCAGGACAGGTAGACACTCCACCACAACTGATTGTAAAATTCCACATAGAAATGTCTGGAGAATCCTGCAGTGTTTTCCATGTTGTGATAGACGAGAAGCTTCAGATACTTGAAAGACATACAGCATTTATTTAGAAGACTGAACCATAAACTTAAAAAAAAAAAAAAAAAAGAAAGGAAGAAAAAGAAAAGGCAACAGACAACACTGCAAGACTGGCTATAGGACAGAATTTTATAAAATGTGCTTTATAAAAAAATGAAAGGCTCATGGGCAGAATTTTTGTTACTGAGGCTGAACATGTGAAATTGATCTAATGAAGACAAAATAAATCAGTTGTTTACTAAGCAAACAGGGAGATGCTGCATGTTCAACCAGGTTACAAAACAATGAGAATAAAACTGATCTGAGGTAGTTTCTAACCACAAACCTAAAAACATGAATATTTTCTAATGCTAATGCTTTTAGAGAGGAATATATTTAGCAGAACATAGCCATAAAGCATGCAGTGCCAGACACGGCCCCGTCGTGTAACAGTCAAAGCACTGACTAGGGGAGTGAGCAGTTGCAGCAAGTACACGGACCGTTAAGATTTCAACGTGTGAGGTAGCACAGTGAGAGTTCTAATACCCGGCCGCGAGCAGCATTGCCACTGCAGACGTGTGCTGTGCGTGACCTGCACACGGCTCCTAGCTGCGGCCAGCAAGCACTCATTTGCATCAGTCCAGGGTATTCAGAGGTTGTTTCTAGTCTATGGTGAAAATGGTACCAGGAAAACCAACAGGGTTTTCTCTCAGTAACATCAAAGATATTTTACATTAGTGTTACAGTACTTTCACACTCTTAGCTTGTCTTATTTCAATATCCAGAAATAAGCACTTTTTTTAAGAGAGACTTTTGCTATAGGGCACATGCACTCAGCGGAGAGACAGAAAGTGAGAAATCACCCTCCAGGGGGAACGGCCCCACCAGGATTTGGGGCATGCGTGCATACATGGCCATCATGAGTTTCAAGGCACCATGACTTTGGTGGCACCTGCCTTTCCAGGACTCAAACCGCACTCGACTACGTGGTAGTCCAGCGATGTAACCACTATGCCACCTGCTGGTCCCTCAATAAGCATTTTTAAGTATTGATCTGATTGTCTCCCCTGAAAGACTCATAATATTCTCATTGTTTCTTGTAATGGCAAAACAATCATACCAGTGATTATTCTATTCATTTTTCCTGGTGATTGTACACACACACACAGTGTGTTTCACATATATGGTTACAATTTATACTATATGGCCAACCATGTGGTTCGAGTTCTGGACCCAATTGCCTGAAAGACACTCTGGGTGCGTGTGTGTGCTTGCCCAAATTGCAAGAGGAGGTTGGAGGAGAGGGTACTGTGGGATGCTTTCTCACTTTCCCTCCCCCTCTCTCTGTGTCCCTCTCCAGCAAGTACAAGTACACGTACTTTATAGTAAATAAACAAAGAAGTCACCAAAGGCAAAAAAAAAAAAGAATCTACCAGTTCACATTGACAATGCGTGTAGGTAGAATGTTCACCTGTTTTAAACACATGCCCAGGAACTGCAGCACATTCCACCCTGGCAGAAGAGAAGAGAGAAAAGCAAAGGATGAGACGCACCCACCCAGCCCTGCGGGAAGTGCCCGTCCACGGTAGACACCTAGGTCTCTCCTGGCACGTTAGAACCTGGGGGCACTATAGCCTCCGCATCAGTTTAATGAATTCAAAACCAAGAAGAAAACAACAGCAGTGCCTACTTTTTTTCTTACTTCTACTCTTGCCTTTCCTTATATTCATTCATTTATGTACGTATTATGATAGAGAGCAAAGTATGTGATTATGAGCAAAAGAAAAGAGAAAGAGAATAAGAACGACAAAGAAGCACGTTGCACAGGTCTCAGCGCACCACGATTCCCTCCCCAGCCCTCCGGCGACTCGGGATCCTGGGCCCCTGTGCCTGTGCCCAGATGCTTTTGAACTGACCCAGGGATCCGCACCTGAGGTGGCCTGTGGCTTCCAGCCTTGAAGGGCAGGGACTCCCTCCACCACTGAGCCACAGCCGCCGGGCCCCTTCTTTTCCTTTTTTGTTGACATGATTAAAATGTCTTTGAGAACAATCATTGGGTAGTATACCTACAATAATTGACAAGATTCTGATTATGAAAGCCATATGTTTAGACAACAAATATGACCCAAATGTTAAAAAAGGGGGCAAAAAAACTATTGGGTAAATCAGGTAGCAAAATGGGTTTGAATGCTGTCTGTCAGATCAGGGTACCGTAACTGCTTGACTGCTTCAGAGACTTCAAATGCTGGAATAAGTTGACTAGAATTAATAAAGCTCATTACCTGAGCGAGTAGGTGGTGTAGTAGTTAAAGCACTGGACTCCCACAGGGCCGACTACAGTTTGAGTCCTGGACCCGGTGGCTTGAAAATCACACTGTACGTGTGCACATGCATGTCCAAAGTCTCTAGAGGAGAATGGAGGAGAAGAGATTGTAGTGAAGCCATTCTCCTGGGGGTGATTTCTCACTTTCTCTCTGTCTCTCTGGCCAGTGCAAGTGCCCTATAGCAAAAGTCTCTAGTCTAGAATAATGCTAGACTACATTGTGAAAGGTTGCCTTAAAGCCGAGATACCATCAACAATTACACAACATATTCCAGTCTTTAAGGGAAGGGTCTCGTCCAAACCCTAAAACTGTTTATTTGTCTTGGGCTATTTGATTAGTTGGCTTACATTCACAATTCTATTATGCAAAGAAATAATTTTTGGTTTTTGTTTAATCAAAAAAATTAAACTAGTTGACTAGCAATTTTGGTTTTGTTCCATGGCATTTTCTAATCCAGGAGACTTCCTGGATGGGAGCTAAAACATCCAAGCGCGTGTCCCCCGGAGGTCTCGACAGTTTGCGTTTGCATTTATCCATCTGTCCACACCGAACTACCCTCAGATGGAGGATAGACCCACATTTGATGATTTTTAATGCTTACAAAATACAAGTTTAAAATACAAAATAGACACAAATACCGCAAGAGTCTAGTTTCCTGGCAATATTCCTTGCATATACAATAAACAATCTTCTTCCACTTTTACTTAGAAAGAACAAAGTCTAAAAGAGTAAGTGACCACTGGCAAAATCGAATGTCCAACTGTTATTACTGTTTAATACATGAGGAAGTTATATATGTTAACTGACTCACTCTGGATGAGAAAAGCCATTCATAAACATCTCGTTATTACACTGTAAGGCACTGGCATTATAAACGTTGATAGTGTGGAGATGCCAGCCTCTCAGGGAATTTTTTAAAAATTACATTCTTCTCACCTTCAAGTTTCTTGTAGCACGAGAGACTACACAATGTCAATAAAACAGGACAATTAGACGATTGTGATAGATGGCACCATTTAAATACGGGCTGGATTAACAAGGAAGTGAAATCGCATAGAAATATGGAGAGAGTTTATTATAGAGATGTTGCCGCACGGGAAGCGGCGGGACACCTGCGCCTGGGATTCTAACTAACCTCTCCCCCATTTCCTCAAGCCCCGTGAGCTGTTCTGTCCTAGGACTCCAAGAATGAGTATCAATCCTTTGATTCTCAATAGAATCAATTAAAATAAAGTTGTTTGGTGAAGTAGATTTTATCACAGTGTAAAATCTACCAAAGAGAGATTTCAGATCACGGTTTTCTACGAAATAAATGAATGCAAACACAGTTTTCAATTTTGCGTCTCTGCTCCGATTTCTTCTCACGCATTCTCTGTGCAGTGGCAGCCTTGGTAACACCTTCTATGGTTTCTCCCGGGTCTCCCAGAGACACCCTGACTCCTCCCTGGTTCTTGTGCAGAAGCTCTCGCCTGAGCCCGAAGCTGCCTGGAAGTCTGCGTGTTCCAGCCAGAACGCGAGGGCCTCCACTGTGGACGATCTCGTCTCCACCCAGGGCAGAGAACCCACCTGTAAGCCCGTGAGCGTATTCGTGACTTCGATCTGGATCGGGCTAGTTCCTTACACACAATCACATTTTCACGAGTGAATAAAAAAAAATGAATGTCTGGGTAAGATGAAACAAAACACAGGATGAAAAATGAAAATCGGGTTGTGTGGGGTGAAGCAGGAAGACAGACTGGGAACAGAGTACTAGGTCACCCAGGCACTGCATCGCCCGGGCTCGAACGTGCCCCAGGGTGGCCAGGGTGAGGGGACACTTTCCCTCAGACCCAGCGGCCCAGAGAAGCCCGCCTTTGTGAAGGCCTCCAGGTATGCTCTTCCCTTTCCTCCCGCAGCACTGGAAGGTGGCGCTCGGAGGCCCCACACCGCTCACGATGCACCGGATGCCCGTCTGTCCCCAGGAGCCTGCGACGGTGGCGTTCGCGGCCTCGGCCTCCTCTTTACGCCCCTAGGAGCCCAGTCACCGTGGGCCACAGACCACACACACCATCGGAACCAGCCCCCGCGACCTCTCACATCCTACACATCCATTCATCTGATGGAATGCCTCACACGGATCAGCCTCCGAAGCCATACCTCAGTGTCTGTGACCAGAAAGATCCACAATCAGCGAATTTCTCCAAATTCCAACCACTGGTCCACAGCCCCTCTACCTCTTAGTGACAGAATCGCGCTGTTTCCTGCCAAGGCTGCTCTCACCACCGCCCTCTCACGTGGAGATGTGTCCTGGTTTCGTTTCGTTACAACTTAAATTAGGACTCTACAGGTGGAAAAAAAGGAACTTTCTGAACACGATTTTCTAGCTTTTCGATCTTTTCTACCAGCATACTGACTCTATTGAAAATAGCAATTCATTTTTTTTCTGTGAACTACATTTTCCCCAAGCCACATCTTCATTAAGTGTAGCTTCAATAATCCATGACTGTAACATCCCTCAAACACTTTGAACCCCCTCTCTTTCTCCATCGGTCCTCCTTAACTAGTGAAGTGTGACACCTAACGAACTTTGGGTGTTCTGCCTTTGTGAGACAGCACACATAAGAACTGACTTTCCCAGCTTCAACTTAAAACTACAAATGTCGATAGTCCTTCCCTCTCCCCAGAAATCTGACTCCGGCTATATTTATATCTTATAAAAAATGTCTACCTCAGTCTCTATTGCTCACTTTTTTTTTTTTTGGAGAGGTTTTTGCTATAGGGCACGTGTGCTCGCCAGACAGACAGAGAGAGACAGAGAGACAGAAAGCGAGAAATCACCCCCCAGGGGGGATGGCCACGCCACAATCCCTTCTCCTCCATTCTCCTCTCGGGATCTTGGGCACGCACGCACATGCGCCCGGCGTGAGTTTTAAGCCACCGGGTCCAGGACGCGAACCGCAGTCAACCACGTGGGAGTCCAGTGACATAGCCATTACGCTAACTGCTGGTCCCTCTATTGCTCACTTTTATGGTCTATCCCGGTGTCTTTTCTCTCTTCTGTCCTTTTCAACCAACTTATGGCTTTGGCTCATGTTTCAGTGAGAAGACAGGAACAGTCTGAGGGGACGCCGACACAGGCACGTGTGTCTCTGCCTCCCGTCCCTGCTGTGGAGGGGAGCTGCCCACACTCACCACCCACACACGGCGTCCCTGCGGGTGCTCTGGACCGCTGCTCATTTTCTCGAGAAGTTCTTTCTGCTCCCTTCTACAGAGTAAGTGTCTTCGTTTCAGCTGACTCATGCACAGTCACACCAACTGCTCTACCTTGGTGGGCCCTAAGCTTACACCTGACATCTCTGAACCTCGGACTTCTTAATCATGCACTTGGAGATTTCTTACAGGGGTCTCACATTTGATGTATCTGTCTAAAAATCAAGTCCTGTCCAACACTCCCATCTCATTTCCTTTCCATCTCTCCACCTCAGTAAAGATCACCACTTCCAATCAGTTGCTCAAGTCAAAAACTGAGGTGTTAACTTTGAGTGTTACCTTCCCTTCCACCTCAATATCCAATGCGTGAGTAAGTCTTGATAGTTTCTGTCCTTAAACTATTCTAGTATCTAATATCCCTACTTTGTACTAGTCTTACTATCATCATGCTGCCACCATCAGTTTTTCCTTGAATTATTCATTGATTTAATGGTCAGAAGCAGGGAACGTGCCCCCAATGGGGCATGGTTACGATGCAGTCCCCTTCCTTACATTTTCCATCCTGTCAGATTTGAGACATGCACCCATACACATTCAGCTTGTTTTTCAAGCAGCCAGGGTTGGGATTCGAACTCTGCTGGCCATGTAGAATTCAATTTCAAATGCCTGGCACTTAACCACTGCACTACAAAAGCCAGCCTTCTTTTTACCTTATTTACCCAGCCACATACATGTCCTTCCTTCTCTCACATGTAACCCTCACACACTAGTCTCCATATGGTTATAAAACTCTTCAACGAAGATCCTCCTGGCACTGGTGTAGACTCTGAGCTCCCCCTTCTAGGTACAATAGTTCTCCGCTATTCACCTTCTGAGCCGGCCTGACGGCTGACGTGGCCCTCACCATTCTTGGCCTCCATGCTGTGATCCAATCACACTGTCTCGCTTTCAGTTTTTGAAAGGCATGGAAGACATTCCACGTGAAAGTCTTTGCTTGGAATACCATTCCACTTGATGTTCCCACGAGTGCTTCTAATTTGAAGCTGGTGTTACTCCAAACCGTCAACCTAATGGATGGAGACCAGTGTCCTCGCGCCGTATCACCCTGGTTTATGTTTTATATCTTATGTGACACTTGAACATGGGCCTCATTTCCTACACAGGTATTGATGTACTTACTTATTATGGGCTGTCTCCCCAGTGGTAAGTGAATTTTCAGTTCAATGCCACAGTCTCATTCCTAGAACAGGGCTTCATCCCCCGTAGGGTCTTAGTCGTCATTGAAAGGATAATTCTGACACATGAGTTGATTCTGATGTTGTGAAGTGGCATCAAGAACTCGCAGCAGAATCACCGAGATCTGCTGGATTCCCATTCAAGATGACACACAGAGGAAACTGAGCATAAATCTTACTTTCGAATCTCATGACTAATGCTACCGGTCTTAAAAGTACTTTGTAGCGGGGACCAGCAGTTAGCGTAATGGCTATGTCGCTGGACTCCCACGTAGTCGACCGCGGTTCGAGTCCCGGACCCGGCGGCTTAAACTCACGCCGGGCGCGTGTGCGTGCGTGCCCAAGATCCCAAGAGGAGAATGGAGGAGAAGGGATTGTGGCGTGGCCATCCCCCCTGGGGGATGATTTCCTGCTTTCTATCTCTCTGTCTCTCTCTGTCTGTCTGGCGAGTGCACGCGCCCTATAGCAAAAACCTCTCCAAAAAAAGAAAAAAAAAAAAAAAAAGGTACTTTGCAGGGCTATCCGGTGGCACAGTGCTGAAGGCGACTGGATCCCTCATGGCTGACTGCATGATTCAAGTCCTGACCTGGACCAAAATTTCCAAAGGAGAAAGAGATGGAGAAAGAATTTCAGCGTGACCGTGCCCCACTGGAGGGACTTTCTCACTCCTCCTGTCTCTCTCCAGGAAGCGCATGTACCCTCTGGCAAATCAAAAAAAAAAAAAAGAACTTGGTCACCTCAGAGTGAAGAGACACTTCCAGTACATATTTAATATTCTGACATTAGTGCAAAGGCTGCCTTCATTCAGCAATATCTACAATAGGTGAATGTCATTAATAACAACTCAGTAATCTTTGTACTTTCCGAAGTGTAGGGAGAGAGAAATAGAATTCTAGGCAGTGTGAAATATGGGGGAAGGGGACAGGATAAGTGTACAGACACAACTTTGCTTATTTCTAGCCTAAGACCAACGTTGTATAATATATGGACAACTGTGTCTCCATCCTTCATCTGTGTCTGAACGGGTTAGTGCAAAATCATGACCTCCCATCACGATAGCTTACATAATTGTTACATATGACCCACTGTGTTTACTGCTAAAACACAATGAGTTTCCAATGTAACTTCTCCTTTGTTTCCTGAGACCTCTGGGACAGAATATAGAAGGTCTACTCCAGCAGGCGTGGGTGAGAGGAAGCAGGAAACATTCACCCTCCAGATAAAGCCGAGGCCAAGACAAAGCAGGCAGGAGATCTTGGCGCTCGTAGTGTTTTTGACATTTTTTTAAAAAGGATCATTTAGGAAATATTAGAAGATGGAAGTGATTTAAAAAAAATTCCCTTTGACAGGGAGTACAGCAATGAAGAAAGATAGGCTTGGTCAGCTAATCCCATTCGCCCCAGATCAGTCCTGGGGCCTCCTCCTTCCCGGAGGTCCAGGTGGCAACTCCCCCACGGAAGTGAAAACGTGCGACCCTCGAGCTCGCCCGGCAGCTTGTCACCGCAGCACGTGGCGCCGGCTCTGGCCGCAGCCCCCTGCCATCTCCCCAGCGCTAGCTCTTCCACGGGCGTTTCTTCTCTCCTGCGTCTGTAATGGCTGCTGTGGGCTTGCTATTCTCCTCCTCAGCTACATTCCCCCGTGCGCCGGCCGATGCCAACAACCGAGATCTGTGCAAACGAGCAAAGCTGCTCCGAAAGCCAAGACACACTCCACAATCGTCAGTGTGCCACGTGGGAGTCCAAACGAAAAGGGACTGAGAAAGATCCTTTTCTCAAAACAAACTAGATGTGAATTTCTTCATGGACTAGCACAGACTAGTTGATTTGAAACAAACAAACAAAAACACTATTTTAGCTCTCAGTTCATTGTCTGTGTTTTTACAAAAGATGAGAGACTTACTAAACCCAAGGCCCATCACATGAGCAATGTAAATCTAGCTTATTTTAAATAAAATCAAATTATTTTCATTTAAAATTTTCCTCAGTTTTGTTAGTATATGCTGTGACCTTGAACTTAATTAGTTAACAACAACAACAATACAAGCCTTCTACCTCTTCATTGCAAAAGGATTTCTTTTCCGGTATTACAAATAGTTCTTCACCTTTGTTAAATCAAACAGAGACATTTAAAAAATCTCATGGTAGCTATAAGGTTGTAAAGTACTCTTATTAGTTATTAGTACTTTTAGAAAGGACATGGTTCACCTCTCTTTAAAAAGGCCAAGTCTAACAAAATAATTAGCATTATGTAAAATACGAGAGTTACATGAACTACTCACGACAGGACTTCTGAGAAAGATCACTGGCTGGGACCTCGGTCTAAGGTAGACTTGGACAGCCATCACTGTCAGCCCCAGAGCGACCCCAACCCCGTGGTCTCCCTCGCCTAGGCTTTTTCATTTGCAGAAGTGCAAACAATGCTACTCTGAGAGAAAGCACAGGGAGTCCCACGTCGCTGAGTCAGAGAAGAGATGCAGGAGGCAGCGAGATGGAAGACGCTAGGCCTAGGGATGGCTGGGGCCCCCCGAACACTGTGGACGCGTTATCACCCTGAGCAATGGGGCTGCAGAAAGAGGAGTTACAAACCTCAGAGGCTTCTTACTTAGCTGGAAGGATGTTACCTCCCACCCCACGCTGGAGGCTGAATGACTGGCCTTCCAAAGCAGCCCCTCCCGAGACACAGCCAGTACGCAGGGCAGCGTTTACTCCGGCCCTCAGAGGCATTTGATCCTTAACTTCTCTGACTTTGCTTCTTAGATGAGCAAAAGTGGAACAAAGTAAAGGTAATTTTAATCAAGTTATATCCTTATCTGTTAGACTTTCATTTAGCAAAGAACTTACATTTATTCTCAAATATCAGACATAAACAAAAACCACATCTCAAACCACTTTCAACATAGTTGTTGTCAGTTGTGTTCATTTTCAAGTTCAATTTTGTGTGATTGAAAGGAAAAAAAGAATGTCAGTCTTCACCACAAGGTACAAAACATTTTGAGGTAATTTTTGCTCCTGGTGAGACAGGCCTCCCAGGATCAAAAGTGAAGTACTTTCTCATCTCTTTGTGCAGGGTGAACCCAAATAGTAACTACAGGCATGACCACTGCACGAACATGAGCCAGCCAGGGCCTGTGGAGTCAAGACAGAGGACCCCAACATGGACCTAAAATTAGGAGGCTTTATTCCCCCCTGAAACCATGCCCTGGGGTGGAGATTTAAGCAGCTAGGGACTGGCAGGTAGCGTGGAGGTTGAGGGAGCTGGACTCCCACATGGCAGCCCGCAGTTCAAGTCCCTGTCCTGGCAGCTTGCTGTCTCTCTCTCTCTCTCTCACTCACTCTGTCCCTCTCTGGTCAAATTAAAATAAATAAATAAATTTAAACTGCTAATGAAGCATGCATTGTGCAAAGACACGTGTACAGACACTGTGCGTGTGCTGAGAAAACCCTCCTGTGCACGCTATGCCCTCCCAGTTTCCTGCACCCACCCTGGTAAAAACCCAAGACTCTGAGCTTTCAAGGAGACCGCTGGCTCTCCCCTGCCAGCTCCCTGTCCAAGCAAGAGTCCAGTTAGCCTGGCTGGGTGTCCCCACCTGTGGTCCGGAGTCCCTGTCTCTAGCGATGCTAACATGGTGTTAAATATGACCAGCAATTATACAAAAATCCATCTCCTATTTTTGCAAGATTTAGAAATATTCCAATTCCATTTCTTCAGAAAACCTCTTTTGTTTTGCTAGCTTCCATTTAGCACTAACTTTAATATATATAAATGCATATAAATGCATATATAATTATGCATATAAATATATAAAAGGGAATATATACATATATATAAAAGTATATACGTAAGTACATATATACGTGTATATATATATAGTTATAAATGCATAATGTAGCCTTTGGGTCATCTCAGTGCTACACTTAGAAGCTATCAGATCTATTAACAGACTGATCAGTATTTTTTTTTTCAAGCACCAAAAACAAGAATAAAGACATACAAAACCCACTCGGGTTTGTGGATTATTCAGAATTTAAATAGGCAAGAAGTGGACTGAAAATGAACACAGATAAATGGAATAAGAAGTAAATTCCTTTTTTTTTTTTTTTTTGGAGAGGTTTTCGCTATAGGGCGCGTGCGCTCGCCAGACAGACAGAGAGAGACATAGAGACAGAAAGCAAGAAATCACCCCCCAGGGGGGATGGTCATGGTCACGCTGCAATCCCTTCTCCTCCATTCTCCTCTCGGGATCTTGGGCACACACGCACACACGCCCGGCGTGAGCTTTAAGCCACCGGGTCCGGGACGCGAACCGCGGTCGACTATGTGGGAGTCCAGCGACATAGCCATTACGCTAACTGCTGGTTCCCAAGAGGTAAATTCTTAAAACTAAATCAAAATCATTGTGGATCTCAGACCCAGGAGAACTGCCCCGGATCGAGGGTGCCGACCCTTCCTATCGGCATAGCCTGACTGGAGGGAAGAGGAGCACACAGCATGTTCGAGACTGAACCGGGGCATGGCTGGCAAACATGAGGATTCAGGTGTCATGTGAGCTTCTTGGAGCAAACTATCCATGATATATCCACAAAAGGAATTAACTACAACTTTCGTTCGGTGTATAGCTTTTTTCAGAGTATGTTTTTTTCTGTGCACTTTTTGAAGACCTTTTGGATATGTGTTCATATGAGTCTGGGTGCACATGTGTGTGTGTGTGTGTGTGTGTGTGTGTGTGTGTGTAGGAGCTATACATACATGTACATATATATTATATACATATATAGAGAGACAGACAGACAGAGAGAGAGAGACAGAGAGAAATCTGAGCTCCTTCCTAGGCTGCTAGCTCTGCCTTCTCTTACCTTGAAGTCGCATTCTCTTCCCACCTAGTCCCCACCATGGAGCAGCTCCTGCCCCTGGCTTTGTGCCCTTTCCTGCCCCCTCTCTACCTCACTAACCTTCCAGCCCTCAGTGCCATCATCACACCAGGGAAAATTTATGCAAACCAGATCAAACTCTATATTGCGGCCTGCAGAAATAAACGTACTGATCTATTACTTTTTTTGGAGAGATTTTTGCAATAGGGTGCATGAGCTCAGCAGAGACAGAGAAAGTGCTAAATCCCCCCACCCAGGCAGGGACGGCCGTGCCGTCATCCCTTCTCTCTCAGGATTTTGGGCATGCACACACGTTTCTGGCGTGAGTTTTAAACTACTGGGTCCAGGACTCAAACAGGGGTCGACTACGAGGAAGTCCATTACACCATCTGTTGGCCCTGGTACTAATGTATTTTTAAGCATATAATTGCCAACCTAAAAACCAAACAAACAAACAAATAAACAAACAAAAAGCTGAAGCATACTAAGTGCAAGGAAAGCGGCCCCCGTAAACCAGGCCTTACAGAAAGCTGGTTTATAAAGCAAGCAGAGGGCTCGGTCCCACGTAGCTGACTGACTGAACAGGTGGAGTCCCAGACCTTTTGGCTAGGAAAACGCGCCAGGCATGCGTGTGTGTGCGTGCGTGCATGTGTGTCCAAAATCCTGAGAGGAGAAAGGGGGCGAAAGGATTGCAGCATAATCATTCCCTTAGGGGTGCTTTCTCATTTTCTCTCTTTTTCTCTTTTTCCCCAGCACATACATGTGCCTATAGGAAAAACAAAAAGTCTAACAAAGACATTCTTTAGGGGTATTCACTGGCTGCGTTCCTAAACTAAGTAATCTCACAAGAAGTGCCCGTGCCCATGCCTGTCACCAGAGAGCAGCATTCAGGATGCCCCCTTGGGCCACAACAGCAGGCCAGCCAGAAGGCAAACCAAGGCGTGTCTACACACACAGGCGAGTGCGCCTGCAAAAGGGCGTTTCTGGAGTCCCACTAAATATCTCTGCAAAATCAGAGAATAGATTCCAAATTCAGAAACTACGTCCCAGAGGCTATTGTGTTGTCATGGTACAGATTTTTTTAAGCCACTCTAAAACAGTATCTTAAAACAAACCCACACACTGTTTAACTACAAAAAATGATCAGCAATTATTTTGACCACTAATACTTCACGATGTGATTAGCTGCACACGCGGGCTTCGGTTAAACACTGCAATAGCCATTTGGCTTAAGCTCGTCGCAGGCGCAGAGTGGCACGGCTGCTCCTGGCCACGCGCTCTGTTCTGTTCCGCGAGAGTAACTGTGGCTGTGCCACTTAGGCCTCTGTTTGGGCAAGACATTCATCTTCCCTCACTTTAATCTGTCCTAATTACCTCGGTTCCCTTACCACCATCACTCAGAGAGCGCCTAATTGCTTTCTCGGACATGCCAGCCCTACTTGAAATGGCCAATATGCTTTGTCACCGAGGGAGACACGCACATCTGTGCCCACACCCTCCACCCCCCGTCTTCTCATGAAAAGGCTGCAGCTGCCTTTCGTAAGATTTCTCGTTTTGCGTGGGGGGTTATGGAACAGCTGATGTTGATCTTTCTGCGAGATGATCCACTGCAGGAGGCTGGGTTTTTAAGATTCCCAAATATTCGAACCACGTAGCACATTTTTTTATTTTTGTTAGTTCGGTTTCTTTCTTTCATGAGAAAGAGACACACGAACACTTGGGGATCTCGTCCTACTGCGATTCCCACACACGGTCCATATAGGTGTCCACCAGAGACGAGCCTTGGCAGAAGAGGACTAGCTCCAGCATCCCAGAGGACATAGCCTTCGGCTGACATCTTCGAGAAAGAGCCCCGTGGGGGAAGCCCCGGTGTCCCTGAAAAGATCCAGGATTGCCCTTCTCTGTGAGCCGGACCTTACTGGAAAACTGGAATGCTGTGGGGATCGTTGACTGCGGAGTGTCAGGGCAAGCAGTGGCACTCGGCTGTCAAGGAGGAGGTCACTGACCACAGGGGACCGTGGAGAAGAGCCGTGGCCTATGGCATGGTCCAGGCCATCATGGCCCTCCCAGACGTGGGGCAGGAAGCGAAATCATTTCATCTGCATACTCAGAAAACGTCCAATCAAGTGAACTATAAAAACAGAGAATCACAGCCCCTCACAAAATCCCCAAATTCCAGCCTGTTTACAAACCCAGAAGCCCTTGAGTGAAGGAGGGCTGGATTCCCTTGAGGGAACCCAGTTCAGCACGGGAAATGCCAGTCTTCCTCCCATCCTCCCTCAGAGAGACCTGTGGCCGTTCATCAGGATAACAGTTCATGGGAACAAGAAAGGAGCAGACTTTTCAGGAAATACTGGACACTGACCTTGAACTAATTTGAGTTCAGGAGGCTGAAACACCACTGTGACCCTCCAGGTAGGAGAGGTCTCACGGAGGTCGGAGGACTAAAGGTGTAGCTCAGGTCCAACGCACGTGCGTCCGGCGGGCCCTCAGACCCCTCCTTGGCTGACCTCCCGCCCAGGTGCACACTTGGAACAGACATACCAGCTGCTGGCAGAGGCCCCGTGCTGGTTGCCTAGCCGGTGCAGTGAAGGCCAATACGCTGGGAAGGGCCAGTGAGGGCCACCGAGCAGTGTCTGCTCCAAGAAGAGGACATCAGAGGCAATGCCACATGCCGGGGGGACTGCAGACATGTGTGCCACCATCAGGGTTCGACCGGCAGACACCGTGATTCCAGCCAGACCCTCATTCAGCTCTCCTGTCCGGTCCACACAGAAGACAGACGGTGCTGGCGAATGGTGGTGGATTACTGCTACCTTCACCAGGTGACCGTGAGTTACGTCGTCAACTTCCACCTGTGAGGCCTTCAGACTTGGACTGAGCAGCTTGGCCACCACCCCAGGAACTCCGGCTTACAGATGGCCTGCTGTGGGCTTTGTCAGCCGCCATGATTGTGAGAGCAGATTCCGCCAGTAACGCTCCTCATACATCCGTACATACCCTATCGGACCTGCCTCTGGAGAGAACTGACCGATATACTCCTCAGTCCTCTGAAATGCAATCTATCGAATCTATCTGCTAAGTCTGCTCAGCATGGAGGTCGAATTCTAAATTGCTATAATTTTATTTATTAAACACTTCCATGAGGATTTCAGGAGACCTGAACCGTCAGCCTGGCCCTCCAGATAACGCAGCGGCTTACGGAGGCTTACTCTATATCTGTTATTATTCTAAGAACTTCACAAACATTATTTGTAAGAGAGTATAGACAGGAAATGAGGTCTGTGGGAAAGATTCATTCACAAACATTTTTAGTCTGTGTCCAGAATTCATTGCTGCATTTAGTATTTTGAACACGACTCCTCCACGATTCTCTTCTTTTAAGATGTTCTAGAGCTGTATAGCGGGGTAGGATAATTTTAGTGAACAATAATGTATTGTGTATCTCAGAGCAGCTGAAAGGGAGGATTTTGTCTGTCGCTTCTGCACAGTGAAGGTCTGAGATAATGGATCAGTTAACACTGCTTTGATCAGTACATGTTGTCTTCATGTGTTGAAAAACAGGTGCCCATACACAATGACTACGTATGAACTAAAATGCTTGTCTCCTCGTTACTGTGAGTGAACTCCCTCTTTGATTTTTTTTTTTTAGTTTTGTTTTGCTTTGTTTCCTATAAGGCATGTGTACTTGCCAGAGAGACACAGAGAGGGAAACTGAGAAATCTCCCCCAGTGCAGAGGGCCACACCATATTGTCCTCTCCAGTCTCCTCTCAGGATTTTGAGCATGCACACACACACACCTGGGGTGATTGTCAAGCCGCGGGGTTTGGGACTTGAACTGCACAGTTGGCCATATGGGGTCCAGCACCATAACCTCCATACCACCTGCTGGCCCCTGATTATTTATTTATTTATTTTTAATTAAAGTAGTTCTTACGAGAGAGAGAATTCGAGCAGGCAACCCCAACAAGATCCTCATGCCGCGATCCACACTCAGGCGTAGCGGGAGTGCTCCGGAGGTCCCAGGAGGCAGCCCCGGCTCCCCCAGGTGTGGCCCCTCTGTGGGTCCCCATCACTCAGCTAGCCTTCTCTTCCTCAGTGCCTTTCGTGGGCTCTTTTTCAAACCTTGGTACCTTCCGTCCCATGTCTGTCTTTCTCTATGTACTTTCCATGGAAGGCTGCCACGCATTTCAACTCCAATTTGCTTTCCTTGGCATCAATTTCTTTTTTTTTTTCTTTCCCTTTTTTTTCTTTTCTGTTGACATTTTTCCATTTGTCCACAGCTCTCCCAAGCTAAGAATTATGAAATGAAAGGCAGTTACTTTAACACTCATCTCCCCAAACTTGCCCATTTTCAGCGAATCACTCACTACCGATCTCTGCAAAACCAAGCAGGAGTCCCATGAATCAGTCCAGGTATTTTACGCTACTCTTTCCCTGCATCGGAAACCTGGGTAGGGACTCAGCTCTGTGTACACAACACGACTGCTCATTTCTCCCCATCACTGTGAGAAAAGAAAATTATCAGGCAGCATGAACTGGGTACCTATCCCACAACCTGAATGTTTTTATGAAGCTTTCTTAACATTTAAAGCTACATGTTTGTGTTGTTGCTGTTGGTTACCATCAGGGGCACGTACTTGCCAGAGACAGAGAGAGGGAGAGTGAAAAATCGCCCACCAGGAAGGTTAGCCGCGCCACAATCTCTTCCCCTCTCCTGTGCTCTCTGGATTTGGGGCACACATGCATGCACACCCGGCAAGATTTTCAGCCACAGTCGGCACCTTACCCACACCACCTGCTGGCCCCGCTAGTTCCTCTTTCTACGTCACACAGATTTAGATTTAGAACCTACTTAATGACTAATACTGTTTCATCATCAAGTAATGGAAGGAAAAAAGAAGACTGAAGCCCAATCTACAAGGGGAAATTCACTCGTGTTATACAGTGGTCATTTTAATTATATCCCCATTTGGTTAAACAGTTCATCGAAAATGTCAATTATTTCCTTTGAACCATTATATATCCAGCAGTCTACAATATAGATCATAAAAAATTGCTCTTCAATTTGAAACAATATTAAGCTAAATCATTTAGAATATTGAAAATATTCTTAGGGTAGTCATTAAAGAATCATTAGACATGTTTTCTAAGAGAGTCCTAATTTTAATATACGTCATTACCATGTTCCTACTGACTAGAAACAGGAACACTAAATATCTTCCCTGGAAATCAGTTTCTCTATCAGGTGAATTGGACAGGGTGATTTTCTTACAAAAGAATGTATTTTTAAAATAATATGAAGAACCAGATAGTCATTCCTCAGAATATCTCCACAAAGAGTATTTTAGATGCTTCAAATGACCAAAAATATATGGTCATTTTATGAAAGATGAACAAAATTAGGGGTCATATGAGATGAATCAGGGGTCATATGAGATGAATCAATCATCCTATTTTATAAAAAACATATTAATTATAAATAAAATATTTAATCACACTAAAAATTTCAAACTTTACAGAGAGCAAAAGGAAACTGCAGAAGGCTCTTGCCTCTATGTATTCTCATTAGCAATTTTTAGAGAAAATAATTTCTGGCTCTAAATTTGCAATCATTAATTTTATTATAGTCATATCATCTTTATTATTTGAATAGGATCATACTATTGGGTTATAGGGAAAGTCATGACACATTTTTGCATAGAAAACATAAAATATGTCATGACTTCCCAATGACCTAATAGATATCCTATTCTAAATACGCATATATTGGGACCAGCAGATGGTGTAATGGTTACATCGCTGAACTGCCATGGCCGGGACCACGGGGCAGCCCCAGACCCGACCACTTAAAATTCACTCTAGGTGCGTGTGTCTACACGTCTGCACAAAATCCTGAGAGGAGAATGGGGAAGGGGTTGCAGCATGGCCATCCCCCCGGGGGATGATTTCTCACTTTCTGTCTCTCCAGCGAGTGCATACACCCTATAACGAAGATCTCTCAAAAATAGAATAAATAAATATGTGTCTATTTAAAGAGCTTCTCATGTTACTGTACATCATCAATTGTATTCATTTATTTTGTGAGAATGAGAGACAGAGAAAGAGAGTGAGAGAGACACAGATCAGCAGTCTCAACAGGGTTTCTTGTCGTGGCCCCTCCAAGCCCTTGCTGCTGGCCAGACCAGGGCTGCACATGCCTGGTATTTGCAAGTCCACTGGGAACCAAGTCCATGACCACCTTTAGGGATCCACCATTACCTGAGTCTCTCACGCCTCTGCACCACTGAGCCGGCCCTTTTACACCAGGGTGTCCTACGGTTTCTCCAGTAATACCATATTATGGATATGTACTTCATTTTGGGTTATGCTTCACGCTATTAGCAAGAATCCTACAAAGGATCTCTATATGTATATCTGCCTGCTCTTTGCTGTAATCCTATATATGCATCCCGAGGAAACACCATACTGCTCAGCCTGTGATGATCCCACACCCACCACACGTCAAGTTGCTTTGTCTCCTCTTCTACGTACATAGTCAAAGAGCATTTTCAAACTAAAAATGTATTTAACAGGGCTGGCCCCTAGAGCAGTGAAGTGTTAGGCAGTGGGCTCTGAATCCCAAATGGCCAGTTGTGGTTCAAGTCCCAGCCCCACCAGCGTGAGGAACATGCTCAGCATGTGTGCACGTGTGCCCAGGATCCTGAGGGCATGGGAAAAGAAGGACAATGGAGTGCAGTGTGACAGCGCCCCACTGGGCAGAGCTCGCTCGCTCGCTCACTCTCGCTCTGCTTTGTCAGTCGCTCTGTCATGAGCACATGCACCCTCCAGCAATGAAAAAATAAATCACACACTTAAAATAAATGAATATATATATATATATATATATATATATATATATATATACACACAATTGAAATTGAAGTCCTTCACCAACTTCTCCTCCCCTAGTCTGCTACATTTAATGCTATCCATCTAAACTATCTCTAGGCTTCTAAATTAGTGCCAGGATCTTGTAGCTGAAATTCATGACAACTACAGAGAATTTTATAAACAGAGAAGTTGTCATATTTATTTCTTGTTCTGCTTGTCCTCTTTTTATTATTAACATTACAGAAAGTACGCTGCGTACGTAGACTCACGTGCAGTACACAAACTCACATGTAAGTAATGAGATGTCAAGCCAGAGCTTAGTGACAAAAGAAACAGGGTATCTGCTTCTCCCCCAATATTAGCTGAATTTGTTCCGGAGACCTTGCTCATTTAATGGAAATCAGCTGACCGAATATATTAAGGATCTGCATTAAAACTATAGCTGTGTTTCATGGCACACTCATACACAGTTTAATTATGGCGAGTGGAATACTCTTCGCACCGCCATTTAGTGACGGAGGCCGGCGCCCGGGAATGCAGCAGCGTGCAAGTCCGCGGAAGGGTGTGTGGCAGTGCCGTCTCCCTGTTGTTGCTTTCTGGCCAGGCAGGCTTTCTTCAGTTGCAGGAGACATTACTAGCAATCTTCAGAGCCATTACATTTGCAATCATGCGCCAACTTAAAGCTGATGGAAAAGCAAATCTTGAGGTGGGACCACCTCCCTTTCTTCCTTATATCAATTAAGGAATGACATGGGTTTTCTTTTTCTAGGCCCATCTGCTCTCTCTATCTTCTGCTTATTTTCAAGCTTTTGCACTATTGCTGCATTCTGATGAGGACGCAGTGTCCAATCCAATCTGCTCAGCCTTCAGGTAATTACTCTGTGTACTTAAACTCTCACTCTGTCGGAATAAGATAAATAAAATGCCAAGATGCACAGTGGCCGCGTAGCAGCAAGCAGAGGTAACTGTCAGTCTTAACCTTTGCTAACCCAGCTGATGCTGTTTGATAATGCAGGTCTCAAGGACATTCTCCCACGGCACTCTTGCCCAGAGAGGCATTGTGTTTTTAAGGTGGTGACTCGTAACATTATAAAATGCTTTCTTTACTTTTTAATTCTGAGTGACACAGAGTCCCAGCTGCAGAGTAAGTAAGATTAGACAGATAATGGTAAGGGTTGCATATGGCCTTCCAAAATTCATGGGTTAAAATGTGGTTGTACTGTGATGGTATCAAGAGGAGACTTAATCTGAGTATGGGGTTGAGCCGTGGGGTGTTTGAGGAGTGGCTGAGCATCAGGACAGGTCCCCAAGTTCGCACCCTGGTGGCTCTGTAGGAGAAGGAGTGAGACAGAGATGTTCTCGGCTCTGTCTGCCTCCTCCCCTCCACCGTAGTGTGACATGGGGCACTTTCAGGACTCCCCACAAGCAAGAAGGCCCTCTCCAGATGTGGCCCTCCAAATTCTGGGCTGAATAAACCTCTGTTGTCACCAGTTGCCCAGTTCCAAGTCTTTTCTGTTATCAGCAACCAGACTAGGTCAGACACGAGACATTTTAGATGAGCTAGAAATGCCTAAAATAATCCAGTGGTGATTTCAAAGACCAATTTATTATACAAATGCTGCAAAAAAATAATTAAAAGTGAAAGGATATGAAATAAGAAAATGGATAGCCAGATAGAAAGAATGAGATTACAGAATTATTTATTTTGATTAACTTACAAACTCAGCAGATAGAGAGCCACACACACACAAAGGGTGTTTTCTCTCTGTTTCTTCTCTTGCTATCTAGAACAATGCAGAAAGTAAATTGTTTCTTTTTTTTTTTTTTTTTTTTTTGGAGAGGTTTTTTGCTGTAGGGTGCATGCACTCGCCAGAAAGCCAGAGAGAGACAGAGAGCGAGAAATCACCCCCCGGGGGAATGGCCATGCTGCAATCACTTCTCCTCCATTCTCCTCTCGGGATCTTGGGCACGCATGCACACGCGCCCAGCGTGAGTTTAAGCCACTGGGTCTGGGACTTGAACCGCAGTAGCTACATGGGAGCTCAGTAACATAGCCACTCCACTAACTGCTGGTCCCAGAAAGTAAATTGTTTCTAAATGTGTCTCTGAAAAATTAATCATGGAGATGGCCCAGACAAGTTGTTAGCACAAAAATGAAACCTTACTCTTGATGTCATGCATGTTGTCTTCACTCGGAGGTGTGACTCCCAGTCCCGGCAGTTAATTGATTCTGTCACAATGAGATCCGTTTCCTTCATTCCAGAGAGAATTTCAACACCGAATCTCCCATCCATAAGAGTTAACAGTGTCTATCTGCTCTGTCCAGTGGCCAGTCAATGAGACGGGACTTGTGCTCAAACTATCTGTGGGGCCAGCAGGTGGCATAGCAGTTAAGGTGCTGGACTCCCACACGGCTGACCGCAGTCTGAGTCTCAGACCTGGAGGCTTGAAACTCATACCAGGCACATGTGCGTGTGTGCCCAAAATCCTGAGAGGAGAATGGAGAAGAAGGGGTTGCAGCATGGGCATCCCTTCTTAGGGGTGATTTTTCACTTTCTCTCTGTCTCTCTCTGCCTCTCCAGTGAGTACACATTCCCTACAGAAAAAATCTATCTAAAAACATGAAAGATAAAATGTTAGACAGTGATGTACAATGTGCATTTATGTGTACCTTCTCACTTAATTAATGATCTGGCAGTCTCTAAAATCATCCACCTGTTGGAAATAAAGAAATTAAGACTATAAAACATAGCTGCCCAGCGTCACATTACTATCTCGCAAGTGGCCTTGGGCTTTGGGTTTCTCTGCTGTGCAGGAGCGCCCTGGATTTGAGCTGTCTAGAATGCCATCCTTCCAGCAACCGTGAACAATGCACAGAGGACCTGCTGTTAGCGATGTGGCTTGAGTGTACATATACTATCAGGGTTTCTTCTCTTACAACTCCCAGGCTCATGCTTCACTCGATAACCTGAGACTAGATTCATAAATGGACTACAGACCAAAGTCCAACATTTACATATAAACTAGAGGGATCTTCTAATAATTTATCATCCAAAATCACCCCTCTGAGGATTTTTTTATTAGTCTTATGGTGAGTTCATCTTTGTACAAAGTCAAGTAAAATTAAAAATTAAAAAAAAGAGTAGGTCTTGATTCAATTTTCATAATCGCTCCCTTGAGAAATTTGTCCTAGTATCTCCAGGTCCTGAGAGTGAGGGAAATACACTCTCTTAGTCACCTTCACTCTGTCGGTGCCCTCTGCACTCCTGGTTTCATCAGTGTGATTTTACTCTCTCATCTTAGCATCTCCAAAATGTAATAATAGTAGTGTGTCTTTAATTTCTCCTTCTTTTACACAATATAAGAAGGTAGCATGCAGCCCACTACATACCTGAGAAAATTCCAGTGCTTTGCTGCTTACTGCCTGGGGGCCTTGGACGAGAGAGACTCTGAGCTTTAGTTTCTCTGCAGACGGGGCTGGCAGAAGTACCCTCTCCCACAGCTCTTGTATTCCCTCTTCTATCTCCAGCATCTCCAGCAGGGTCTGGCTCATACTGCGTGACACCTGGGACTCAGCAATCCCGTCCAAGTGCACGTGACCCTCGGAAACCTCGTCCCCAGATTCTACCACGCCTGGCCACTGCTCCCCTTTCACTACTTCCCAACTGCCAGTCTGACCTGGCCAGAGCTTTTTGTTTTTGTTTTTGCTATAGGGTGCATGTGCTTGCCAACACACACACACACACACACACACACACACACACACACTTAGAAATCATTCCCTAGGAGGAATGACCATACTGCAATCCCTTCTCCAGTCTCCTCTTGGGATTTTGCACACACATACATATGTTCACAGAATGATTTTCAAGCCACTGGGTTTAGGACTTGAACCACACAGCCAGCCATGTTGGATCCAGCACCTTAACCTTGTCACCTACTGATCCTCACCACTGTTTTCTAAATGATGTCATCACCAATCAATGCCACATCTTTTTCTATTCTTCATTTATGATGTCCTGTTCTTCAGAATGGTTAAAATTTCAGGTTCTAGTACCCAGACACTTTAATAATATAGATCAAACTTTCTATCTTTTCAGAAGTAGTTTGAGCCATTTCACTACAAGAAATATCTGTAAACTCTTGAATCATAGGACTTATTCCATAACTTATAAAAAGTTTTGAGGATAAAATGGTATGAAGAGCTGATCCTGGCAAGCAGTAAGAATGCGAAGATGTCAAATAGCATACATAAATACATATGCAGTCATGCATCACTTACCTGATGGAGACACATTCAGATAAACGGGCTAGTGCGTGATTCTTGTCACTGTGTCACAATCGTGGAGTGCACTTACACAAACCTGGACGGAACAGCTACTTGCCAACGCCATGTGGTGTAGTCTATTATTCCTGGGCTAGGAGCCCAGCAGCATGTTACCATACTGAAAGCTGTGGGCATTTGCAATACACTGGTAAGTATTTGCATTTCTAACCAGTGTTTCTAAGCATAGGAAAGGTACAGCAAAATATGGAAGAAAAGATAGAAAGTGATTCCCCTACGCAGGGCACTCACCACGAGTCTGGGGCACGTGTCACGATGGAGTCTGCGGGATTGGGAATTGCTCTGTGGGTCAGTGAGTGGTGAGCAAATGTGAAGTCAGGACAGTACTGCACGCTGCTGCAGATGGTATAGACACTGGACACAGATTGCCGAAGTTTATAAAAACATATCTGTCTTCAACCATAACTTAACCTTCGCTCACTGTAACCTTTTAATTCTATTTTTAATGTAAAAACGCAACTTAAAACTATATTGTACAATTGTACAAAAATATTTTTTCTTTATGTCTTTTTTATCTGATGGTTTAAGAGCTATACCTGTCTATAGGTGCAGTGTGATCTTCCAGTACATGCTCAACACACAATGATTAAAATGGTTCAATAAACATACCCTTATTTTATAAGGTTCTTCCTGTATTGAGAAATTATTTTTTTTTAGTGTTTTACATTTTAAACTTCTTTGTTAAAAACTCAGTCACAAGCACATATACTAGCCCAGGCCTGCGCAGGGCCAGCATCAGCAATGTCACTGTCTTCCAACTCTGCAATTTTTTCCTCCGGGAAGAGCCATTAAGGACAAAGGGACATGAAATTAAATCAAACACAAGATAAAATGATTTGATCAAGAGGTGAGGTGGCCAGAAATAGAGCATACTGCTACACTGTAAACCTTTCTATTTTAAAACAAAAGGCATCTACTTTAAAACAACAATGAAAAAATTGTATAATAAATCCATACACCAGTAACATAGCTGTTTATCATTATCAAGTATCCTGCAGTGTACGTAAGTGTATGTAATAAGTAATCTGTAGATTACTTTGATGACTATTATAACTTCATTATTTTTCAAATACATGCCAAATTATGATAAAATGCCATAATGACACCTTTCCCCTTAGAAAGCACTTTAAAATGTAGTGTGCACTTCATGTCCTTCCTTTACACAACTGGCAGCTCAGCAGGTGTGTTTACACAGAAGTCACTACAAACGTGCGTAACAGCAATGGCTATCATGTCACTAAAAGCTAGAAAATTTTCAGATCCATTATAATCTATGGGATTGCCATCAAATACGTCATCAAATGTTCTATGTTTTCAAGAGGAGTTTGAGTCCTTTCATTACAGAAAAATCTCTCTACACTCTTGAATCATAGGACTCATTCCTTAACTAATTAAGTTTGAAATTTACCAAAAACTTAAACAACTCATGATTATAAATATGACCTACATTATTATTTTTTTTGAATTGTGAGGTTCCCCCCATAGGGCATATGTGCTTGGCAGAGAGAGACAGAGACAGAGAGAGACAGAGAGAGAGAGAGAGACAGAGAGGAAGTGAGAAATCCCTCCCCAGTGAGGATGGGCTCATGGCAATAGCTTCTCGCCCACTCTCCCCTCAGGATTTCGGGCACGCAAGCAAATGCACTTGACATGATTTTCGAACTGCCAGGTCCAGGACTCAAACCTCAATAGGCCACGTGGGAGTCCAGAGCCTTTACCACCATGTACCTGGTGGCCCCAAATTATGAACACTATTACCTCATCTGCCATGTATTGTATTCTGACAATTTCCATTTGCCTGTATTGTCTTTTTTTAAAATAAGCAATGAATATATGACTCTAGTATCCATTTTCATATTGTTCTTCCAATCGGTAGATGATTTTGATGGCTACTGTGGCTTCATTATTTTTCAGATATGTGCCAAATGATGATAAAATGCCATAATGACACCTTTCCCCTTAGAAAGCACTTTAAAATATGGTGTGCGCTTCATGCCCTAAATGTAAAACCATGGAGTTTCAAACACAATATTAAAGCAACAGAATTCTGTAGGAGAAGCTTTGCTAGCGAAAATGAGCAGCCTTTGGATTTCTAAGACAAAAATGGAAGAATTATCATTCGAAGCATGTCTGCCGCATGCTCATTATTCCTGACCCGTGACTCAGGACGACAGTGTGATTGGAGTTTAGCTGCTGGAATGTGACCAGATTTATTCTGGTGGCCTTAGAACCATGAATTCTTGAGTAGTACATGATTGACCTCGGTTCTCTTCTCAGTCAGATCAGCTGTATGACAAAGAATATCAAGACGAGTTAAAAATCATCAGTAAAATATTTAGGGAGCAAAATTATTAGATGGCGCCGTGGCTACCTCAACGTAGGTGTGTCTGCGCTGCGTGTGTCTGCGCCAGCTCACAGATCGGGAAGGACACACAAAAGGTTGGCCTCATAGGAGAAGCCCGTCAGCCCAGAGAGGGTGCTTCATCCTCCCAGGAGAATTTCTAGATAGCAGACACATGTGAATTCTCAGAATGGTAAGCTCTCCCTTTCTTTTTTTTTAATCCTTGATGTTTAGAAAGCTTTTCTTCATAGACGGATATGTAAAAAAGACACTGTTTTCAAGGGCTTCTCTCTCCTCATCTCTGGATGGTGGCGATGTGTCTAGCTCTCGAGAAAATACACAGCCACTTGCCGCCACCTCTCCCTTTACCTGACAGTTTTAATGAGGAGCCCTTAAGAAAGCAGGCCTATACTGCACCAATGAACACACCCACGCATAGTTTGTTTTACTGTTGTCTTTAAAGCATTCGTTAATTTTTAATATTTGCATTCTCTCACAGAGCAAAAGAATTAAATCAGCTTTTATTGGCAATGACTCATTTGTAAAAATTTATTGAGAAGTTTTTACTATAGAGTATGTGCGCTCGCCAGAAAGAGACAGAGAGACAGAGAGACAGAAAGCGAGAAATCACCCCTGGGGGGGATGCCACACTGCAAGCCCTTCCCCTCCATTCTCCTCTCGGGATCTTGGGCACGTACACACACTTGCCTGGTGTGAGTTTAAGCCCACCGGGTCCAGGACTCGAACTGTGGTTGACTACATGGGAGTCCAGCGACATAGCCATTATGCCAACTGCTGGTCCCGGCAATGATTCTTTCACATCATTTCCTGCCCTGAGATCACCTTCATCTTTCCTCATCCCTCCTTCCACACGTAACAGATGACTCTCAGGCACGGAGCAATCATGGTGTCAATGTGTGTTTGTTTCCTAGCTTCTCTAGAGTTAGTCACCACATGGAATAAGTGATGCTCCAAGTGAAGGAGCAGTGGGTTTGTAAAACCTGATGCATGTTCCATATTAGTTAGACTCAGTGGTGATATAATAGGAAAAGACTCACCGCGAAGAACCCTGTACGGAAGAGCCAGATGGGCATGAAGAACACTTACTGCCCCCGTGTGAAATATCACTACGACACTACGTCAGAGTCAGAGGACAGAGACACACGGGTGAAATTATAGAGAAGGCAAATTCAATTCCCTCTGGCTTATTTGAAGTGATGAAGAAGGGCAGAGACAGGACTCAAGTTGAAAAGTTAATAACAGTGAAACAAAACATCACGAATCATTGCATTTGAGTTTGAAATACACACAAAGGTTTTTAAAATATAAGCATTTATCATTGTACTTTGCTTGCCCATATTAACTTGATATATGGATAGCTTACAGCAACCTGGAAATATCTTGGAGAGGAGAAAAGCTGAACATGAGACACATTTCTTATTAAATGTCTGCAGATAACTCAGATTCACACTGTGCAAAATTTAGGAAAAAGCCAAAATGTTAAAGGTCACAGGACAACAAGTATTTTACATATTTGAGATAAAGATAAGCTTCAAAGTATTTAATCTGAGGAAATAAAAAAAATGAGATCAACATTCTCTGGGGAAAAACCGTTTCCAATGAACTGTACGTTGAATATCTGAGTATCCCCAGTAAGTTTTCTATTGAGTATACCTGCACGTGACCAGCTACCCTTCGTTACAAATGAGCTACCATGAACCTAGGTAAAGGGGCCTACATTCATCACCACATTTCTCACATGGGCCAAGATCAAATTTGGCATTCTTAGCTATTCTAAGACAAGACGGGTCATGACATCACGCCAACATCAGGTCTGGGGGTCATCTACTAAGCTTCACTGTCCTCGAGGCCTACACGAAGGAGCAATCTAAAGACAAATATTCTTTTATCTGGGAAAGGGTGGCTTCTGTAGGCTGGGAGGCTGTAAAATCGTCGACCTTGAGCCTTGAATGTGTTGTTAAAGTATGTCCACGTTTTACTGAAATGATGGGGATACCTCTGGGCTGAACCTTCAGTGCTGAAGGACAGACTACGCCTTTGTCCTTTCTGTACCCCCTCAATCTGGCAGGAGCCCTCTTACTTAAGGGTAATTTAATAAATCCTTGTTGAATACACCCCTTAATCACTTGTCTTTATTGCAGAATTAAAGCACTTTTTTAAAGTTTTGCTTTGTTTTGCCATAGGATATGTGCATTCATTGGAGAGACAGACAGACAGACAGACAGACAAAGTGAGAAATTATCCTTCCCAGGGGAGACGGCCACATGAAATCCCTTCTCCTCCACTCTACTCAGGATTTGGGGCATGCACACACACGCACCCGGGAGGATTTTCTCATGCTTCCAGGTCCTGGACTCAAACCACAGTGCGCCATGTGGGATCCAGCACCTCAGCCACCACACTGCCTGCTGACCCCAGTACTTATTTTTTTTAATGCACTTTAACATTCTCATGAAATAAAATCAAGTTCAAATTGTGGCTCTTCTTAGAATCAGAGTAATGTGTCGAGGGCCTAAGTTCTCTGAGTGATGCCCATCACCTCACACTTCACCCACCTTTTCTTCTTCTTTCTTAATTAAGAGTATATTCAATCACAGTCCACTCTACAGAAGTGCTTAGCCCAACAGTTATTTAATGTGGAAGCCTGTATATTCTTAAAACTAGAACTTGGCATGGGTGCGGTGTGAGCAGATGTTTATTAGAGTTTCAGGGTAGGATAGACACTTAAAGATATTGAGTGATTCAGTGCATTGCTTCTGCAAGCTGCTGTCAGAAAGCTGAACAGCTCCACGGCCTTTTTGTGTGTTGCTGTTTTCAGCAATAAAATTTGCATTTTAATCTGCAGGGATGATCACATCTTTCTGCCAGTGAGTATCAGTATCCTGTCCAGAATCATCAAACTAGAAGCATGCTGGCCTTGACAAATATTTTCATTTCACTTAGCAAATATTTCTTCCCTCACTGAAAAGTTAACGCCTCCATCGCCAGAACTCACATTACTTTACGACTTCGGAGGGGCCTAAAACTTCATTTAAACAAACAAAAGTGATTTTATAAGGAATTATATTGCCATGACAAATCAACAGTCTGAATAAGGGAATAGTCAAAGGAGTCGCCGCAGCATCTGGAGTGCGCAGCATTCAAAGTGCACAGAGGAAGAGCCCTGCCCTTAGTGAGGGTGCTCACTTCAGCGGAAATTACACATGCACATCAGAGCAGAGGCAGCTCCTGCTCCACTTCCTGAAAGTTCTAATTAGCGAGAGCCACACAATGCTCATCCAATTATACCTATGGACTTGCTGAAGCCGTTATGCAAGCAGGAAAACAAATTAACACGGGGCGCCCAAAAAGAAATACGAAAATATATCACAACAGTGAATTAAAAATAAATAGACTGGCTATGAAGTCACTAATACTTTGCTCCTGAAGAGCTACTTAAAAAGAGATTAGAAGGAGAACAAACCACGTTCTCTGCTTCACTTTCTCCAAAAAAAATGAAGAGAATGGTTTCCCAACAGAATCTCCAAAGCTGTTTGGTAAACTATCCCCTAAAAAGCTATTCTAAATTGATGAAAGTGTTGAAGGTGTCCTTTTACTTTTTACTATTTAAGAAAAGGTAAGGCCGACTCACATGAAATGCAAACGTGGAACTCTGTAGCACAGTACCTGTCTCATAAACCCAAGAGCACCCTTTTGCCCCTCATCACAGGCCCGTCCCGTTGCGTTCCCTGCTCTGCGGAGCTTCCCCACTTATTTTCTCCTTTTTCCTCTCATCCATCGTCCGGCATGTTGGTGACACGGGACCGTGGCAGAGGGGAGTCGTGCACTGTTTCAGAGGCAGGCTTTGGAGTCAGAGCCGAGGGTTACTAACACTGGCCAGCCTGTGATTATCTGCAATGGTGACTCAGAGGGGTGTGCTCACGGCCTGGTGGGAGCCGAGGGGGAGTTGGCGGCAAAGTGAAATCAGTATTGCCATGCAGCTCTGGCGGCCCTTCCCCTTCCTGCAGCTGCTGCGGGTCACTGCCAGACACCCTCTCATGGCGGCGCCAGGACCGTCACTTCTCCAGCTGACCCTCAGAGGTCCTCGGCAGGTGACAAGGCTGCCGGGCACGCTCTGCTGTTACGATTTGTACAAATACTCCATTTCCTCTGCTTTATTTCTGTACACTTTGTTTTATGAAAATATTGACAAAATGTATTTATTTCTATGCTCTATGACCCCTGAGTTACAATAGAGCATTTTATCATCTTGACCCCAGAAAACAGCTTAATGTCCTCCGGGCAAGAGTGTTCGCTGAACTTTTTGTTTTGACCAGAGGACCCATGACCTTGATGAAGAGAGACAGAGACAGAGGGAAATGCTGAAAGGCACCCCCTCCATGGGGAATGGCCATGCCACAATCCATCTCCTCCACCTCTCCCTTCCTTCAGGAATCTGGGCATGCACTGGGGTGTTTCTCAGGTCACCAGTTCTGGCACTTGAACTATGTGGCTGGCCATGTGGGATCGAGCTGCTTTAGCCACCACACCACAGGCTCGCCTAGTCCCTGAATTTTACTGAATTCAAGAAAATATAAAATTAGATACCGGAATGTCCTGTTTCATCATGTACTCACAAGTAGAAACACTTAGACTATACATTGCATACGCTTTTCTGTATTAAAATGTGTCTAGACATTCACACAGCTTGGGGTGATGACAGGAATACTATGTTCATATGTTTTTAAGGTAATATTAAAATGGTCTGATTTTAATTTGTGACTAATTGCTCAGAAGACAATACGCGACATGTAAGGAGTATCTAGTCTTGCTTCTGTTGAGCAGTTCTTCAGCACTGTAAAATAGTAGTGTGGTAAGCCATATTCGGAATATTTTTGTGCTGAATCTTCTACCTAGAGCATTTACAGCAGCTATTATTTCTATAGAGTGGGTTCAATGAGGAGTAATCAGTTCTGGAGCTGACCTGGCCCTTTCCGAAATGATGGCGAATCTGCCTCCCCCGCCTCCCCCGACTCACGTCTTCCCGAAGCCTTGGCTAAAGGCTAAGTCCGCATTGCTGACTACACTGACTTCCACCGTGTCGTGACAGGCCAGTGCCGGGCTGTCCTGTCAACATAAGGATTTCATTTGTTCTAACTTCTCCTCCTTCTGCTTACAGTCACATGCCTGGTCCTTTCACACATTGTTTTTCTCCTTTTTTTCTTTTTTGAGGTTTTAGCCATGGGGCACATGCACTCTTAGGGGAGAGAGAGAAAAAGACAGAGAGAAAGCGAGAAATCACCCCCAGAGAGTACGGCCACGTCACAATTCTTTCTCCTCCATTTTCATGGGAATTTTTTTTTTAAGAGAGATTTTTATTAAACGGTGCATACGCTCACTAGAGGGACAGAGAAACAGAAAGCAAGAAATTACCCCCAGGAGGAGATGACCGGGCCACAATCCCTTCTCCTCCATTTTCCTCTTGGGATTTTAGGCACACATGCACACCCACTCAGTGTGAGTTTAAGCCACCAGATCTGGGACTCAAACTGCAGTCAACTATGTGAGAGTCCAGTGACATAACCCCATTTTTTCTCCTCTGAAAAACAGAAACAATTTCTTTTCTTTTTTTTTTTTTTTTTTTGGCTATAGGGCATGTGCACTGGCCAGAAAGACAGAGAGACAGAGAGACAGAAAGTGAAAATCACCCCCCCAAGGGGATGACCACGCCACAATCCCTTCTCCTCCATTCTCCTCTTGGGATCTTTGGCATGCACACACACACGCCTGGCGTGAGTTTAAGCCACCGGGTCCGGGACTCGAACCGCAGTGAACTATGTGGGAGACCAGATGTCTCAATATGTCAGAGTCCTGACTACACCTACCCTGTACTCCCTCTCTGCTCCATGTGCCTTTAAAATAAATAAAGAAAGAAAGAAGGTCTGCTTGTTGTAAAACTCCAAGAAGTGTCTCTCAGGTCCTAACAAAGAGACAGCTTTGTCCGTGGTAATGATGTCCCATACCCCAGAGCTTCATTTCCTCGGGCCCTAGAAAGTCCTGCATTTAACAACCGGAGAGAAGAGTCCCTCGTGAGTCAACACTGGGCCTCCTTCGGGACCCTGATTCTCACAGACGTTGTCCATAACTTCTGGAGCTTCATGGCAACCAAGGGACCCCGGGGGAACGGGTCATTCGTCCCTCTCTGCCTTCGTCAACTCAGACACAAAGACTAGGTCTGAAGAAACATTTCTGGATACAGTGCCCTTCACAGCAACCACATTATTTTTTAAGAGTAAAGTTAATGTTCTAAAGATCCAGCGTAGAAGACCGATGAGAGACTCTATATTCTCCATGTGTCCTTCCACATAATGGCACTGAATTCTCCCATCATTCCCTGAAAACGTATTATGATGAGAATGCCACAGCCCAGTTATTTGATAACTTTTGGAATAAGATAATCCTTAAAATAACTGTGCACACAGTTAATCTATTCAAATTGCATTTTCTTCTTCCCACAAGTCACTGGATCTGTTACTGCAATCTGGTGATGAAGATCAATTGGTAGAACGTTTTTCTTGTCTAGGACATCAGGTAAAATATATTCTGCACTAAGATTTTCATTTTATTTTACATTGAATTGTTTAAGTGTTGAGCCTCTCTGCTCACTTACCGTAGTATGTGTCGCTTTATTTAGGTTCTTCCGTAAAACATGCATGTACAGATTTTATGTGTAAGACAGTAACAAAGCTACTACATGGCTAACTTTAGATGGAAAATACCAATACACCAAAACTCTCTTTATGTTTGAAAATTATAAAGTTGTTTTTTGGTTTTTTTTTTTTTTTTTTTTTTTTTTTTTTTTTTTTTTTTTTTTTTATATATATAAGCAGGTGGTGGATTGAATGTGATTCCCAAAGATGAAGTGGCCAAGATGCCCTTCGGTTCTGTTCACTTTTCAGGGCATTCGGTTCTGTTCGCTTTTCAGGGCATTGAGTGCTAATTCTGGGAGAAATGCCTCTGCTTGGTGAAACTCTGCACCTGGCGGGAGTCACGGTCAGACAGTTTCCTGGCTGTCATCTTGGGAAGATTAGATCATGGTGAAGGCAGCTGGATCCCACATGGCTGACTATATGATTCAGTCTCCGATCTGAAGGACCTGGAAAACATACCTGGTGTGTATGCATGTGTCCCCAAAACCCCAAGAGGAGGATGGAGGAGAAGGGGTTGCAGCCAGACTGTCCCCCCAGGAGGTGATTTTTCACTTTCCCTCTCTCTGGTGAGCACATGTACCCCAGACCAAATTAAGACAAAACATAACAAAGACTGAAGTCGAGGGTGTATCTATCCAAAACTCCACTCACGTTAAAATATTAGAAGGATATGTAACACAATAATATATCATGCTCTCTTCTGTGTACCTCATAATTTTTAGATAAACTGAGTAATATCTTTAGCACTATATATTTCCTTGTAAAAATTATAAGAATAGCAATGAAAATAAATGAATACTAAGCAAACGAGGATTCCTTGGAATGGAAAGGTGTATTAATTCTCTTCCCGAAGTATCGTTCTGAATCGTTTCTGTCTATGACCCCTTTCCTGCTGTCACAGAGGATCCGGACAGCACTCGCAGCCGATGGCCAGATGGGCTGTGGGAAGACCAGGGCAGTCAGTCCGGCGTGGGAAAGATTTTGAAAATGATAACAGCGAGTTGCAGATGGTTACTTCTGATACATAAATGGAATTTGTGTGGCAGCTGTGATGGTGGTAAACACATAGCCCACTTCCTGCAAACACTTATGGCAATAAAGATGGCACATTCCTTCATGAAAGAGCTAATAATTTGTTACTGATAAAACACCACGCCATGGGACGTGTTGTTTCTGACACTGTAAGTGTCTGTGAAGCCACTGCGGGCCATTGAAAGCAGAGTGTCCTATCATTTATGTCAGTGTTAAGCCACAAATGGTGTTTCTTTTCATATATTTTATCTTCGTCACTGTGTTACAGATACAACTTATCAATGTGTATTTTATTATAGAAATTAACTATCACTAAAATATTTTACTACATAAATATTTTAAGATATCTTGTTGCAAAAGATGTTTTATTTATTTTGCTGAATGATCTCAACTTGCCTGTAGATGGTAATTAGAAATTCAATGATTTGTAATAAGAACAAAATACTGACATTGGGTTATATCAGACACACTGGGAATTAATTGCAGAGTAGTAGGAATTCAGTGTATTATTAACTAATTGGACTCTAATACTCTTATTATAATTCTGGCAATTATCTTAATGAATTTTTGTGTATAAATTGAATGTGATATCTGAAGAATATGAAAACTCTTTGGTCACCTTTGAAAATTGGATTACTAAAAAAAAATTGGATTACCTAGGTTACTAAAAAATTAACACCCTTATTGAAAAGAATATTAATTGAAGATCAACACAGCTATAAACTTCGGTTCAGTATTATTTTCTACATTAATGCAATCTAACAAGAATATAATGTGAGGCAGAAATGAAAACGCTGTATGTAATTTTAAAATTTCTGTGTCTACCATCTCTGAATTCATATCATTGTAGTGATATATACTCTCTGGGAAACAAAAATCTTGACAGTCCTTAGAGTCAGTTTGTATTGTCATATTAGTCAGGGGATGTCTGACACTCTCTCACAGAAGAAATAGATAAACTTTAAAATAAGTATAAAAAGCACATATCCATTTGTAGTGGCTGTGTTTTGAGTGTCTCGATAACACCTTTGTACCAAGAACTGCAGGGCTGGACAGCAGGGCTTTGTATCTCAGACCCCTCCGTGAATAAAGCACCTCGCGTTCAGATACAGATGTTTCCATAGCGATCCATCCACAGATGCGCTCAGATTTTCCCTCCAAACCCACCGGAGGTCTGTAGGGATAATCCTTGACCCAGGCATTCTTGTTGAAGTCTTTGAACTATTTGCTTTACAGTTGTCAAAAATATTAACCAGGGGTCAGCAGATACTGCAAGGCCATGTGGTGGACGTCACTGTGAGCGTGAAGAAGGGGCACTGTTATTTATCGGTTGAGACAGGACGGAAGAGGCATGTGAAGTACACGGGAGAAGGGGCTCCAGCACTGAATCCAGAATGTAACATAAACACGAAGAGGAAAGGTCCAGGCGAGGAGGAATGAGGACTGCGACGGATCATCGCTTATAAAGAATTCTTATTCGAAAAGTTTAACATTTCAGTAGCTTTGGTCTAAGTCTCTCTTCTCATCTAACCCCAGACTCCTGAGCAGACCTGGAGAGGTCACGTGACACTGGATGTGGGACCAGTTCACGGCAAGTCAGTGTCTACAACTTCAAATAGATTCTCCATGATGCAGGGACTCCACGGATCTGCAACTAACACTCTTGCCCACGTCGTCTTTCACACCTTCAACTTTCCTAACCTCCCACCCTTCTCTTCACCCTTCCCGGGGAACACAGCTTCCCTCCTCAGAGAGAGCAGAGAGCGACAACGACATGGGATTAATGGCCAGGTGTCAGGGGTGCGCCTCACACAATTAAGTGTGGCTCTAAGTTTCATTTGGAACCCAGAAGAAATTCCTGCCCTCTGGAACCCAAAGAAATTAAAGCCCAAATCAAGATGTGTTCTCCTTGATCTAAAGCTTAAGAATGCAAGCGCAGCTGGGCCTTCTCAGTCCCATTTCCACTGGGGCTCAGCCCAGGCTCTTAGCGGATCCTGCTGGTCCACGGAGCTGCTCCAGCACCTGCCCCGTCCTTTCTGGAATGGATCTGGTTGTGCGAAGACGGGCAAGTTGCATCAGTTCAGCAGAAAGACTTCCAAAAAAGAAAAAAGCAGTCCAAAGCGCCAAGACCTGAAAGACTGTCACGGAACTGGTCACGGCCACCACATTTAGAAACACGAGTAAAACCGCAGCTTTTAGAGAAGTCATCCCAGGCCACCTTTTGTCCATGCGACCTGGTGTTATATCCAGTTTTCCATGTGCCAGGACAAAACTAAATGTTTGTAATAAACAGTTGTTTCTGGAAGGGGCATGTTGGTGAAGACCTTGCGGTAGCTCCACGGGGACAAGACCGTCATCTCCTCATTCCCTGTGTCCATTTCCCTGTCTGGCCTTTTTATTCTGAACCAAGTTAGGTTTCACCGTCTGCCTCTCCTTCACTCTGAGCGGTTAGGGGCCCGTGCGGAATCCACACTGGACCGGTAGCTCCCCCTCCGTCTTCAGGGCGTCCTCCCTCCAGGGACTCCTCCCAGCTCCACCTGCCAAACCCGTCTTCACGGCCCATGCTCGAGCTGACCTCTCCCGGTGTCAAACTATGTGTTTCCACCGTATCCGAGCATGCAATTTCAATTACATTTTGTGAGCCAAGCACAGAAAAAGAAATCCAGAAAAGAATTCATATGTTTTCTCGTTTTTTTTTGAGAAAAAATATTTGACTGGCTCGAACTTTGCTTGGAACTTCTTTCTTTCTTTTTTTTTTAGAGGTTTTTCACTATAGGGCGCGTGCGCTCGCCAGACAGACAGAGAGAGACAGAGAGACAGAAAGCGAGAAATCACCCCCCAGGGGGGATGGCCACACCGCAATCCTTCTCCTCCATTCTCCTCTCGGGATCTTGGGCACTCACGTACACACGCCCGGCGTAAGTTTTAAGCCACCAGGTCCGGGACGCGAACCGCAGTCGACTATGTGGGAGTTCAGCGACATAGCCATTATGCTAATTGCTGGTTCCCTTATTTCTTTAAATACCATAAAATTGATTAAAAAAAAAACCTTAGGGATTATGAATTATGTAAGCATCTCTTCTTAAATATTAACCATTAGAACCATAAATATTCAAAACCATTTTACTGGTCAAAGTATGCATGTATAACATTTCACTTATACTAACGTTTACTTGCACTTTAATCTCATTTGGTAATTTCACTAATATTTAACCAGCATTGTTGTTTTAGCTAAATAGTTTTAGTATAATTGCCTTTGTTTAAATCTGTATCATTTTCCCCTATTCTTACTCTGTATTTCTGCTCCAGAGCACACAAGCACGCGCGCACGTGCACACACACACACACACACACACTCTGCTTCATGAGGTCTAGTTACTGAAGAACAGCGTAATAAAAAGGCAGCCGTATCTGCTCTACCACCAGGATGACTGGTGGACTAGAAGTCTGCTCAGACCAGTTGGTTTAGACACTGTGAATCTGAGCCGAACCTCTGAGTCTAAAACAACTGGGATCAATACCCGTCACACCGCTGCGGTAGACGTGTATCCATCTGTCAGGAAGCTTACAAAGGACCAGCAACAACATCCAGGTAACAACACGGCCCGGCCACAGCCTCCTCAGGGAAGCAGAAGCAGGACGCTCCATTACCGTCTGTACTTGCTCAGGTGTCTGCAGCCGGAGCAGCTCCACCGGGACTCGCGGTAAGTCTATCTCAGAGTCAGCTACCAAGGGACACGCTGACACTCACCCAGAGGCTGCCTCTTGCTAACGCTTCCTTCTTGTCTAGAAGCCCACAGAAATCCTAAGTATTTTTCTGGAGTCTTCCACTGAAAAATAATCCTCTATGCCCAAGACTTAGATTCTTACATCTAAACGAGATCAAGAAAGGAGATGAGAAAATGTCTACTGCCTTCTTAATGGAGACTTCGTCTACCTTCTGCAAACACTTTCCTAAATCTTAGTATTGTACTTTCTTCTTCTTTATAGAACAGAGATATTCTAATAAAGTTCTTCAGCTTCCATATTTCTCATCAATGTTTTCTGACAGTATTTGAACGCTGTAAGATATAGGGCCTAACATTATTGCGTATGTCTGTCGTTTTCTTTGTATAATTGAGGGATATGATGGAGTGTTTTCAGCTACTTCGAGGATGTCCAAAATAAGGCCTGTCTGTACCTTAAAACTATTCTGAACCTACACAACAGATATTCATTGCACTGAGTTGATTTTGTCAATGAACTATTTTGTGAAAGAAAAGCATCCACTTAATTTGCAAAGATTGTCTTATTGTGAGAGATGTCAACGCAAATATTTAACATTATTCTTGAGTTATATTTATACTTATCAAGTCTTCTTATGTGTGTGGTATGTGTTATGATGCTGCTTTCATCAATATATAAGGAAAAACTCAAGAATCATGATATTTAAGCTGAAGAGCACTGAGAGATTATGGTAAATTCACTTTCCAGCTCAGGAATCTAAAACGAGGAAAGATAAGGAGCGAGTTCATCTGTCCCGAAATTCAGTTTCCTGAGATTGCCAAATTCCCTTTCCGGGAGGTACTGTTACTGTGTAACGCTTTGTCATTTCCCTGTTCCAGAACTGGAATTTGGAACATTTAGCAAAACCACATTAGTATGTGTGCATACAATCAAAGCAACATCTCATTGAGAAATTCAGCATATTTTGTTGTGAGGGGTCATGCTTGAGATCTGAAATGGCCTTCCATTCTACTAGTGAAGTATTCATTTAGCATTTAATCACGTTCGATATTTATTGTTCTCTCAAGTCGCCCACAAATGCGCTGTCAGGTGAGCGTGAAGCACCCAATCCAGTGCTTAGACTCGCTGTCAGAGACTGGCAGTGTTAGTGCCACTTTCGGGCTCGACTGTGGGCCATCCTGTCTTTAGAGGCAGCCAGTCTCCGTGTTGCCTGGTGTTGTTTTGGCCTGCATGGCTTCACCAGGGGCCCCTCACGGCTTGCAGGTAGGTTAAGCGCATCTATTTTCCCTCCTCCCAGAGGCTGCTTCTGTACCCTGGCGGGGCACGGGAGTACCTGCTATCGACTGCAGGTGGGGGTTTCGGGCCCAATGTGGCTGAGTTAAAATGACCAAAGCACGATCATGTTTGACCTCCTTCTTGGTGGCCCTCTCTCCCACCCAGTGTGGACTAGAGACACCTCTCCTCTGAGGGTCCAGGAAAGGGCTTTTGATCCCCAATTGCCCTAAACCAACTCTGCCCCGTGAGTGTCACTTGGCTCCTAGGTGTCTGTAAGATGGGGACCTGAACACTTACTAAGGAGTTCCAAAACCACAGTTGGCTCAGAGCGGAGGAAGAAACATTTAGCAAAAACACATTAGGCAAAAAAGAAAAAGAAAAAAAGGCTGTCTTCGATGTAATGGGTCGTCTGCTATTTCCCAATACCCTAGCTCCGTTTGGGAATTTGGGTTTTGTTCTTTTAACGTTTCTTTTCCGTCTACTTTTCCTTATTCATGATAAAGTGCATGTGTGTACACGTGAGAGTGAGAATGAGACTGGGGGAGAGAGGAGCATCTCCCCGGCACCCGTTCCAGCACGGCGTGCTCTCTCCAGGCCTCTAGCCCGTGGGTCTCAGGACTGTGCAGTGCACTATGCACTTTGGGTCAGCGGGTCAGGTTCACCTGCAGTCTCCACGCGGGACCGGCTTCTCCTGAGCACGGCATTACCCCTGTGACAGAGCCAACCGCTATAACTTTCCAACCAGTGTTCCACAGATATCGTGCTGAACCACTGAAGAAGGTTCATGAATAGGGTCAAATTACATCACTATCTAAGAATCTATGGCGTCTGGGAGGGTTTTCCTGGAGAAAGCTCACTCCGAATCTGAAGGTTAGTTAGCACTGCAGGAGTCTATAACAGTGCCCACGGGCATGATGGGAACTGCTTTACAGGACCGAATCACCAACGTGAAATAGTTCTCCACTGAACGCGTACGTGACATACTGACAGCGATATGTCTTTGTTCTCTCCCTTTGAGATATGCAACAGCAGCTCCAGAGGCTTCCCCGACACAGTGCCGGAATACCAGTGACCTCTGTGCCCACACACCAGTGCTTGTCGACTCACACGGCACCAGTCTACGTAGAGGCTGGCATCGAGACAGACAGTAAGTAAGAACCTCAAGGATAACGTCTGAAAAGCTGGTGAAATATCTACTCGGGAAAATGATTGATAAAGTAATACATTACTTATGTAGACTGGAAAGTTGTGCTGTAAGCATCAATTTCTATCAAACGCATTGGCAGAGTTTTAAGATCGAAGAGAAATAGTAAGCATTAAATTAGAAATATGGAAAATAAAACACAATGTTTGTGATTTATTTGGTTGATGTTCAAACAACTCCATCTAACCTGACACGAATGTCCCGCATGGGAATGCGAGAGCCCGGGGCACTGCCGTGAAGTTGTCTTTCTGTTAGAAGCATGTGGCTATCACTAAGCTGGTTTTGCATTTTTAATATTTAGGAAACATTATCATATAAAAATGCTCATCTTCAAGAAAGAGATCTCGATTAGGGAGAGAGAAGAAGATATAAATAGAGAGTGACAGGAAGAGGAAGATTTGAAGATATAAACAGATTTACCAATAGCATTTGCTTGATTAAAAATATATTTCTTCTCAAGTGAGGAAAGTATTTTTTAGAGAATAGAAATACAAGTAGGTAAAAAAAAAATGGTGTCTCAAATACACTTAAGAATTTGAAAGGTTGGTTTGCATTTTTAGGTTTCTGAATAATATAAGTAAAACAATCCGTAATAGAAACTTAGATAAAAAATAAATCATTATACGCAGTTCATAGCTACAAAATTCCACAACTTGTTAAATAAAAAGAAAAGTTAAAAAAAAAAAAAAAAAAAAAAGGCAAACTATCACTTTGAACATAAAGAGGCATCAACACTTAAGGTATTAAAAATGCTATCAATTTCATTATTCTTAGAAACAAAGTGCATGTAACAGTGTTTAATTTCCCATCTCTTGGAGTTGTCAACATCTGAGATTCAGCTAAACTCTGATATTTAGTGGACACATAACTTTGGGCAATTATTTAACTACCCACATCATAGTTTTCTTATCTGTAAAATGAAGTTAATAAGGGACTATTAAAGTTGCAGAGAGTGCCAATGATTTAATACCTACATGTCAATTATTCTTACAACTGTTACTATTGTCAACAGAAGAAAGAAAACAGTCCAAAGTTGTAAATATGTTTTCTTAATATGCAAGCGTAGAATGGGTTCGATGTATATAAGACAAAATTAGTTAACAAACTCGTTTGATGTATCTTTCTACATATGAATTCACTATCTGTTGGTATATTAAAAATTAATTTTGTAAAAAGTAATATTAAAGAACTCCAATATATATGAAAAGGAACATATTACCATAATAAACTTTCTAAACATTTGAAATTTTACCATAAGATATACTTTGAGATTGTGTTTTTATTAATATTTTATTATATTTATAAAACTATGGGGTTTTATTTGTAGAAAGTATTCTCTGGCATTTTCTTATGCCAAAAATATACTGTACAATAATGCAGCACCAAAAAAGTTTATCTTATGCATAATAAAACTAAAATGTGCATATAAAATCAGTGTATATTTTTAAGTTATTTGTCATATATTATAAATGCATATACTTTTTATTAAAGTGCCCTAATTTTTGTAAACCCATTATCAAAAGATACATCCGTAGTTATTTATATGTTTACTTGACAAAAAATCACTCCTTTGGCTAACACATCACTAACATTCACAGTGAATTGATTCAGAAGCTTACCACATGCATAAACTTCCTAGTGTCATATATATCACATGTAATACATTTAGACTCCTTGAATCAAACAACTGGAAGCCATAAAAGCAGTGCTCTCCACAAATGCAGTATTTCTAAGGATATTATCGTTCAACATACTTATGTTCTCCTGTGTTAGGTACATCAGTATGAGAACAATAAGCAAATTTGTCCGTTGCTGTTCGTCATACATGAGGCACCGAAGTTCACGCTTTGCAAAGAACCACGAGTCAGCTGTAGCTACAGAAGGCGGTGGCTGTAACCAACAAAGAATAAGCAAGAGGCCGTGATTCCAAGAGGCCATTACGAAGATTCTGCCTCTGTCCTGTAGAGAAGGTAGAGGATTTACGTAAAATTCTTGAACTTTCTGCAATGTGATACTCAGTGGATTAGGACAGTCTCTGAATCGGTAAGACACGGTCTTTCAGCCAGCTGCACCGGTCACCGCAATCTCCTCTCTGTGCTGGGCCGGGCCTCAGTGCCGAGAGGAGTCTGGATGGACTAACAGGGACAGAGCCTGAGACCACTGGGTCAGAGACAGCCGGGGGCCGCAAAGTCAGAGGTGCTCAGGCAATGAGGTATGAGCACACGCCAAGAGTAGGTTTCAATCACCACACATGTTTGTGTTGATGGACGTGGCGACAGGTGAGAAATAAGAGGGCCCCGGTAGGGAAGCAATGCGTTTGATTCTCAGACACTGAGCAATTTCAGAGACCCCCACACTAGGAGTATAGCAGTAGGAGGGGGAGACTGATCAGTAAATTAATCAGCCAAATAGATATAAAAATGCCCTTTCCTGGACATTTGTTCTGTGACTTTTTAAAGGAAAATATTCAATATGTATGTCGATATTTCTTACTAGAGGAATAAAAAATTACCAAAAAAAGAGCTCAAATTGTTATATTCTAAAACTTAAGTATTCATAGTAAAAAAAAAAAAACCGACTATCTACTGTTGTCAAATTTAATAAATATAATATAGAACTTTTGAAAAAAATAGATCTAATTGCAAAATTTTAATAATTGAATGAAAAAAGCTGAATTGGACACATGTCGAGAATCCTGACAGTGCTGTTCCTATAATACCCGTGTGAACGCGAAGCTGTGTTGTAGTAAACAGAAATAAAGCACTCTAGAAAACTTGCTGATCCCCAAGGAATCATGAAATAGTCTTGTCACCAATTGTTATCTCTGCATTTTCATTGTATTTTACATTTTGAGTAGGATAAATGGAAGGAATATGGCCAAAATAAAAATAAATAAATCAATGAGAGGACACACAGGATGGATGTAGTCCAAGTGATTCTGATTATACGAATTATAAAACCAAAAATAGAGTTGGCTTTAAATCGAGGCTGTGGGAAAGTTAGGCTGCAAGACAAATAGATCTGACATTACTTGTTTGCTAAGCCATCCTGCATGTCAGAATTCCTGTGGCAAAAGCAGAAAAGTTGAGGCGGACTTGGGACCACAGAAGAACATAAAGCGTGCCTTCGGCATTTACAGTAAGTGAAAAGCAGACACTGCGTCTACCCTTGGTCCACACTTGGGAAATAAGGCTGAGGGCCCTTTATACTCGAGGTGCAGAGCGCGTCCATTGAGGGAGCTCGCCAGGAGGTACGCCTGTCTTAAAGGTCATGCTAACATTGTCCATAAAGGTTAAGAAACACCCTGGCCAGTGGCAGGAGGAACGGGGGGATGCATTATTAGGGAATGTGAAACACTGGCACAAAAGCTATAGAACGCTCATTGTTGAGAGCGATGGACGGCCACGCGAGACCACGCACACGCCATGTAAGAGAGCAGTTCATTTCACACGCACGTCGCTCTCAGTAAGGAAAGGCAGTTGTGACATTGCTGCTTAAGAGCTGGAAGGCCCACCACGTGGACACGTGCCACCATCCCACTCGTATTTACAGGGTAGCACAACTGTCTATAAACACACGTTCCTAAGATAACCCACGTCCACAGCAGAAAAGTTTGAAAACGAGAGCGCGTACAGGGACAGAAATAAATGTTACATTCAAAATGGCTTCAATGGCTGCACCGTACTTTTTCACATAATCTAGTTTTATGATTTTTAGAAAGTTAATGATTATAAATTACACTGTAATTATTTGACCTTAATTAAATACTTATGATCCCCAGAGCTTTCCACGTAGTACTAACAATAGCCCCACACATCCACACCGTTAGTAGCCTCTGCATCTCTGTGGAGGGAGAAGCCAGGTTGAGAGGTTAACCCCAGGTGGCTGACTTCGTGTCCATGCTGTACATCCCCAGTGCCCGGCCGAGGCTTAGTGTCGGGCAGCTGATTCCAAAGCATGAAGAACTGTGGGACTCACGGCATTTTCCCCAGTAGCCCTCCGGAGATGCTACACCAGTTTAGTCTCTTACTAAGTCTATGGCAGTCTATGAGGGTTCCTTTTTCAATAGGAATTAAAATGAAAAAAAATAGAATTTTGTCCAAAAAAGCCACAAAAACAGTTTATTACTGGATATTTTTCTTTTGTTTGTTTTGAGAGATTTCTGCCTTAGGGTGCGTGCACTCACTGGAGAGGCAGAGAGACAGAAAGCAAGAAATTACCCCATGGGGGGACGGTCATGCTGCAATCCCTTCTCCTCCATTCTCCTCTTGAGATTTTGGGCATGCAGGCACATACACCCAGCATGAGTTTCAAACCACCAGGTCTGGGACTAGAACCATGGTCGACTACATGGAAGTCCAGCACCTTAACCACTATACCAACTGCTGGCCCCACTGAGTGTTTTCATTTCTGATCAGTAACTTGGTTAGTCATGTTTTATGTATAATTGCCATCATATCCAGATCTAGACACAGATATATGCATAATTACACACACGTCTGTCTGCCCCTGCGGCTGGAACAGGACTTGAAAGAGCTGTTGAACACGGAAATGGCGTCTGCGTTATGTCTGACATAACACATGACCATATAAGGCGAAAAGGAAGCCAGGGTGGTACTGAAACCCCATGAGAAAGGCCGGAAGTCAAAGTGTCTTGACCCAGTAGAGGAGGTCGTGAACTCAGTGGTGTTTGCATAATCCTGGATTTTGTCTTTCCAGAGGGACCAGACGATGAGCATCCCCTCGAGCTGCACCAGCCTCACCTTCCAGACAGGAAAGAGGTCATGCCCATCACGTGGGACACGCCAACTCTGTGTCATTCGTCAGGATAAATACCCGTGTGGAAGCAGAATCTCAACAACGATGGAAGATAGGTGACGGGTATGTGAGAGCTCCCTGCTAACTCTAACTTCTACGGGATTCTAATTCATTATAGAACGCAGCGTTTATTGTTTAGAAAAAGCTACTTACGGTTGACTATTGTGTTAAAAGCTTCAGCCTTGGGACCAGCACTGGAGCAATGGTTACATCGCTGGACTCCAACGTAGTTGTCCCAGACCCAGTGCCTTGAAACTCACTCGGGCATATGTGGGTGCCCCAAATCCCGAGATGAGAATGTAAGCGAAGGGACTGTGGCATGGCCATACCCCTGGGGGTGATGATTTTCTCACTTTCTGACTCTCTGCCTCGGTCTCCCCAGAGAGCGCATGTGCCCTATAGTAAAAATCTCTCTTAAAAAAATTAAAAAAAAAAAAAGTTTTAGCCTTGAGGTCTGCTGGAGTTTTGCTCTTAAATGGAGTCATGTTATTCTTTATTAGAAAAAAGAAATCTCACCAATCTGTCAGCAGCTTCTGTAAAACTGAGTCGTGACTGGAACAAAAACTAGGAAACAGTGAGATTTTTCTAAGACCCTGGTCGAGGCCTTTTAAAGTGACCTGAGAAGCCGAACGCAGCCGGTGCCCACTCGCCGAGTGTGGGTGGGAACGGGGTTGGCGGTAGCCGGAGCACTCTCTGCTGGGAAGTTGTAGCCACCTGGGAAGCGTTCTGTGTTGTTGGCGTCCACTTTCAACACTCAGCACTTGGTTTTCTCAAGTTAATTTAAGCCATGCTTTGGTATTATTCGATACTTATCTTCCATTGCTTCATTCGGATTTAGCACAAAAGTTACTCATTAATCAGCACATTTAAAGACACATAGATAAGAGGCCAGCAGGTGGCCTGGTGGTTAAGGCGCTGGACTCCCACATAGCCAAGTGCGGTTCAAGTCCCGGACCTGGAGGCAGGCTTTCCTTCTCTCTCCCTCTCTCTCTCCCTCTCTCTCCCTCTCTCTCTCCCTCTCTCTCTACCTCACTCTCACTCTCTCACTCTCATTCTGTCTGTCTCTGATCAAATTAAATACAATAAAGTTAAAAATAAAATAATTTTTAAAAAGACACATTCATAAGAGAAAGAAGGGAACTAAATCAGTTATAACTATGGGCTCAGGCAGATCTGAGGGAAAAGTCAGTGGCAGACATAGATTGAAACTATTAGTTAAAAAGAAATTTAGAGAATGACAATGATTTAATTTTATGTAGTTGGAATTTCTGCATCACATTAGAATGGAAAAATTGAGGGTAGACTCCTTAACCACAATGCTAAATACATTTTACTAAATAGTGAGTTTCCAGGCTAGCGTCTCCTCTCTGTAGCTCCATGGAAAGTAAGAACGGAAGCATTACAGGAGAGCCATACACAACGAGCACCACAAAGCTGGGGGCTAACTGCGGCTCCCCGGCTTCCCGGAAGTGTGGGTGTCAAGGGATTTTCTGGGTAAGCAGCCAGCTGAATTATTTGCAGGAGAAAAGAGCAGACTGTTAAAATCAGTTACTTTTTCTAAAGTAAATAACGTACGAGTTTCTATACATTGAATGATAGTAACTTAGATCCAGAATAATCTACAAATTAAAAAATATATTTTCCCAGATAGAATGACATGTTGTTTATCCAGGGAAATGTGTAAGTGATGCTTAATGAGCTGATGGTTGCAAATCGTCCTCAACCCGACAACGGAAAGGAGCGCTTTGCGCATGACTGGCCGTGACGAGGGCCTGAGCGATCTCTGATGTTAAATGAGGCTCCCTGATTTTCTGAGAGAACACTGGACACACCTATGCCACAAACACTGCGAAAGGAGGGGAACGTGTGTCAGCATCAGTTCCATTATCTCCTCGGAAACTGCAAGGTGCGCTCCGTCAGTGGCAGAAGGACATCATTAATTGAGTTACTCGTACTCAGTGGAGATGGAGTTCGAGACTGCAAGGTGCGCTGCGTCAGTGGCAGAAGGACATCATTAATTGAGTTACTCGTACTCAGTGGAGATGGAGTTCGAGACTGCAAGGTGCGCTCCATCAGTGGCAGAAGGATATCATTAATTGAGTTTCTCGTACTCAGTGGAGATGGAGTTCAAGACTGGCGGCTTAATGTCGACCTGAGTCAGTTGTCACAGGGTGTCATAGGAAGATGCTATCATTATCCTGAAATAGCTGAAGATCGTTCCGGGTGGGGTTTATTACACATAATTGCACATGCCAGGAAGAGCAGGCCTTTCTGCCCTCGCTGCAGACTGGCACGCCAATTACGGGATTGACAGCTTGGATGGTGATCCAAGCAAAATGACTCAGTATTAGCATTCTAGAGCACAAAGTTTTGGCTATTTTATGTCTTCAGTGATAACAATACAAGTGAATTCTGGCCTTAACTGTCTTACTTATTTTCCTGTTTGTGAAATGGTTGCTGCATTAGCCCCTTTAAAAGCATTGGCATACATTAACTCGTTTCTATCAAGACTGAGGATCATCTTATTGCAAGGATTTTGTAGGATAGTCTCATAAAATAACCATTATTTTCTGGATTCTGCATTAAAAATGGACAAAAATTGCAGGGGCACAAGTGCTTCCAAGTAGAAAGAGATGGAAGGCTCCACGTGTGAGAGATTAAATACTTCCAAACACGCTTGGGAGAACTCCCAGACAGCGATACTTAGAAGGTGTATTCTCTGATGTGCGTCAGGTTCTTTCGGACTGTGGCAGGTCTGGACTTCAAGGACACCTCGCATGTGCATGTCTTCCCAAGTCCGATAAATAGCAAAGGCCGTTTCCAAACTCCAAATCTAGGTATGAAAGCAGGGTCTGCTCCCGGAGTGGTCAGACAGGTCCCGTCGGACTAGATGACGTATGGACTAGCATGGGCATAATCCGCACTGCAGCCAGGCCAGCTGCGGCTCGCCTGCAGCCAAATCTGAGTCCAGCCACCCGTCTCTCGATGGCCACTCCTTTAGAGATGTGACGTGGAGACCAGGAGCAGCTTCATTCGGGAACTAATGACCTGGGAGGATGACGACTATGTTCAAGGTCCATTTCCAAAGTCTCAGGCTGAAATGAGGGTTGTGTTTTTTTGTTTTGTTTTGTTTTGTTTTTGAGAGGTTTTTGCTATAGGGTGTATGTACTTGCCAGAAAGACAGAGAAAGATAGAGAGACAAAGCAAGAAATCACCCCACCAGGGGGGATGGCCACGCCGCAATCCCTTCTCCTCTTGGGATCTTGGGCACGCACACACACGTTCCCAGTGTGAGTTTAAGCCACCAGATCTGGGACTTGAACGGCAGTTGACTACATGGGAGTCCAGCGACGTAGCCATTACGCCATCTGCTGGTTACAAGGGTTGCGTTTTTTAGAACAATGTTTATCTTTAATGAAGGAAAACGAGGTGTTAATTTTCTCTAGAAGGCATGAATGAGCTGAGTTAGTAAATATCAGGAAGAGTGCGGGGTCAAGGAAACCTTGAAAAGAAACAGCGCACCAGGAATGGAGGCAGGTCTTCAGGAGGCTTCATTAATCCTTGGGCACACCCGGAGGGAGCTGAGAGGGTCACCAGAACCCTGCCTGGGGGACCCTGGCACTTAGAGAATGCCGCACTGGTCAAGGCGGCTCGGACGTGCTCGGGGAGCGCCTGCCACCTGCTCTGACGCCCGGTTCTGCCTCTCGCTGCGGTGGGACTGGGGTTTTATTTCACACTTCACCCCCAGCACCCCCTTCTACAAATGAGATCACTACAGCACTCTGGAGGAATCGAGGCTGTAAGAGCCAGTACAGTCTGCTAAAAACGGCACTGAGCGCGTCACGGTCCTCAACAGAATTAGCTGGTATTTGTTTTGTCACTGTTTGCCAGTTTTCGTGCCAACCCCTCTGGTAATGACACTATGCTGCAACCAAGAGCCAACAGCCGAGACCATGTGGCTTTCAGGGTCTCCCGCGTGCCCAGATTAGCAGCTGGCAGGCCAAGGCTACGTATTCATGACCTTTTGCAACAGAAGTTCTAGATAAAGAGTAGATGCATCCATTTAACACAAAAGAATAAGACTCGAAATGACGTAGCGTACAGCACGGCGGGGCTGTGTGTGCACTGGCACTGACGGAGAGGACACACGTACCGCGCGTCCCCACACACACTGTGGCACTGTGACGTGATGGGTGTGCCAATCATCTTGATCTAATCCTCTCACAACATGTGCATATATCGAACGTCTCACTGGACACCATGAATATATACAATTTTGGGGGGCCGGCAGGTGGCGTGGTGGTCAAGGGAGCTGGACACCCACATTGCCGACCGCGGTGCGAGTCCTGGACCTGGCGGCTTGCTTTCTTGTTTTCTCACTTTGTCTCTCTCTCCCCCTCCCTCCCTCCTGTCAAATTAAAATAAATAAAGTGAAATAAATCATTTTTGGGTTCCGTATAGCTCAATAAAGCTGGGGGGCAAAGGCAAAATGAGGAGCGATCCCTGCACGTGAGACTGGGAGCCATCGGCCCCGACCACCCAGTACATTTTTAAGGTTACACACTGTGAAGAAGGCCCAGGTCAAGGGAAGGCCTCCCCGCTGGTCCGGCTAAGTGCCCGCCTCACACCGGAGCCACGGTCCCCGACGCGGACCCCGCTGCTGGCTCCTGTTCTACTGTTCATAAGGCAGACATTCGCTTGTTCCAGTCCAGCCTCTTAGCTGAGGACATCAGTGTGGAGTGGAATTAGAACAAACCTGTCCCAAGAGTTGGACGTGGTCACTGTCCCCACGCAGCTCGCATCCCGCAGTTCTAACGCGCGCTGAGTTAATTAGGGGTACTTATCGATGTGCGCAGCCCCTAGACGGCACTGCTCCTTGGAGAAGCCACAGTTGGAGATGACCGGGATCTCCCGAGAGACAGACTCTCCGAATGTTCTCCACGTGTGCAGTAACACAGTCGAAGGAGAGCCCCAAAGCCAACCAGAAGACAGGTTCTTCGGGAAGCGACAGTCGCCGGGAAGCAGCTGAGCACGAGCGCGTTTTGTGGGCAGTTTTCAACGGCTGCTGCTGACCCATCCACCATCAGTTAGGCGGTGAGGGGCTCCCGGTGCCAAGTCCTGGGCGGGCTGCATGTCCAAGCCCACTGCAATGAGCAGTGACGCAGGAGACAGCCCAAAGGAGCCCCTGGAAAGACCTCCATGCGCTGGTCTCCTCGTCCCACAGCCTGGATCCCCGTCGTGGGACGTTACTAAGCTTCCCAGTGATGGATGGCCATGTGTGTGGTCTGAAACTGCAGCGAGAGGGCTAAAAACCCAGGGCCACAGGCCATAATTCGTGCTTCTCGCCTCCTCCTTACACTTGGCAGAGAGAGAAAGTCCTGTCCCTTGCAGGTGAAGGGGCCAGTCTGACGGAGGTGCTGGCCAAGTAGGGGCTAATCTCCGAGGCAGGAAGCTCCAGGGCTCCAGGCAGTCTGCCCTGCCACGCTCAGCACAGGGCCGGCCTTGGTAAGAGGGAGCTCGTGGTGGGGGCTCGTGCACACGCTGCATGCCTGACCCACGGCAGGTCTACACACAGGACCATCGTGTCAGGACAGTGGGGGCAGGGGTGGGGACGGAGTAACATCCACAAAGGGCCTCTCCACAGTCAGTCTCTCTCTCTTTCATGTACATATACTCTATGAATACTATATATACATATGTGTGTGTGTGTGTGTATATATATATAAAAGGGAAATGCATATATTATAAAAGAACGATGGGATTCCAAAAAAGAAATTGCAGCAGGATCAACATGCGCTTTCATTCCACTGTCTGTGAGACGCTGCAGCCGTCTGGTGTGCACACAGTTCAGCGTCTCTGCAGAGCTGAGGGGAGCGGCGATGCCCTGTGCTGCATGTGGATGCCCACCTGGCTGCGAGCCTCGTGCAGGCCTGCCTCGTGACGGCCACTGCAGTGCTGCCCCCCGAGGCGCAGTCCAGGCGGCCCGGCCCTTCACACCAGGCCTGAGTCTGAGCACGGCCTCACCTCCGGCCGCCTCTTTCCCTGCACAGGGTGGATAACCGGTTCTGCCTGAAAACCGGTACGATGAGGGAATTTTGAAAGGTTTGTGGAAAACTGGACTTAAAGTACACATTTATTTTGTTGCACAAAATCTTAAAACTCATGTAGTTATTTTCCTAACTGCATATTCCATAAGCTTTTTGAAGCCCTTCCTAACCTCCGTGTTCCCGAGGGGACCGTCACTGGCAGCATCCAGTAACCCACTGACCTGGCTGAACCTCGACCCTGGCCTGACTCTCTTCTTCCTTTTGGTGAAGAAGACCAAGTGAGGCTGTAGCTGGAAGCTGAGGGGGGATACTGTCTCCAGAGAGGGCGCTGACACGGGATCTGTGACACCGTGCATGTACGTGTGCCAGCGGAACCTGGCACTTAACATGTCATCGATGTTACCATGACCTCATTTCTGCCTCTCACCTTCTGCCCTCTCCCACCTATGGCTTTACCTCAAAATATTAGAAAGTAATACTTTCAAAAAATACAAGAAAGAAAATTATTCTGTTGTTGGAAAGGTCGTGAGGCATTTTATGCATAGAAAAAATACGCAAGGACTCTGACAGCCCAACAGAAGACATTGCCTTATCTAAGTCTCAGCACCTCCAGGTGACTTCTGTGACACTGAAATTACGTCCCCGCTCCTGACGAGGGCGCAGAGTATGCCGCTTCTGGCTCCTGCCTCTGCACCGCTCCCCCTCCCGTCCCAGCCGGACTGCGGTCCAGACCACAGAGTCACTGCTGTTCTCCGAAGCTCTGAGACATCTGGGGGAAGATGTGTGTGTGTTTGTTTATTGGATTAGCAATGTGCAGTAAAGCTCAATTTGAACCTGACTAGTCTAGCCCTGTAAACTTTAGAGGCTATTTTATGCCTAATTTCACAAAGACAGTTTTGAAAGTAGGGTGTGAACACTTTTTAAAAATCACAGCTGGAAATGAAGAACACATGTGGCATGCACATAAGCACACACAAGCACACCGTGGTGGAGAAGTACGCACGTGCTGGTGTGAGTGTTCCCCAGCGTAACCAACTCTTCACACTTGCAAACCTCAGTGCTTTAACACACATGTCCAATCAGGGAATTATTTTTCTTCCTGAAAGACTTTGATATCTCAGGACAGTGCCCCACGATTTTATATCACTTAGTGTCATACGTCCACTTAGAATAGATACTGTGCCATGTGGAGCCAATAAATACTGACTAGCAAATGCGAAGAACTCAGAAACTAATTTAAAGCTCCCAGATCGGTGTTAATTCAATCAGCTGCTGCGTGGTCAGCCTGATATATTATAAAGGGAATAAACATACGATGACTGTGAAGCCTCGCAAATATAAACAGGATTTCTAGAACCTTAGCCTAAAAAGGGTATGATTATAAATAGTTTATTTTAAATTTTAGTACTGAAATAATTTTAAAGCAACATTTGTAGACCTAAAGACTTATGGTCTGCCAAGTCTTCTAGGAAAAGAAGCAATTTGCTCTTTTTTTTTTTTTTTTTTTTTTGCATCTTGGGAGCCTGAGACAGTTGGGATAGTTAAGAAGAACTCTCAAATTCAAAAAACTCATTTTTGAATTAACATATCTCTGACACTAATATATTATTTTCAGTGTTTCACTGCATAATAATAGCAAATTATAGTAAAATCTAATGAAAATAATGTCTTACAAGAGAAGAAATCACTTTTTTCAGCAGAAGGTCCAGATGTTTTTTGAAAATATCTTGTACTTCTATGAGAAGGAATGGTGGGTAAAAGATGTTTCATCAAATAAATTAGTGAAGAATTCTTTTCAGCAATATTACAGCAGATGTGGGTTTGAGTTTTGATGGTGGCTACCAGCTGTGCTTCTCAGTCATCCACCAGAAATCATCTTCATGTATCATCTAGGAGTGAAGGAACTGGCAGAGAGGCCTCTAATGGGGACAAGGGGTCTTCAAAAGGTTTGTGAAAAACACGCATTATGAAAAAGCTGTGCATGGATTTTGAAAGATTTTTTGCACCAAAATAAATTCACATTTTAATCCCATTATTTGAAAATACTTTCTGAAATCCCCTCAGGTTATAGGAAGATTCCCCTCTTTCTTTTTCTTGGAAGACCCTAGACCCCAGCTAAAGTGCGGACATTTTTTACATAAACATAATTTTAGTGATCTTGAGAGCATGAAGGAGATTGAGTTTTTATCCATCCGTTTTCACACTGCACATCGCATGTACAAGGCGGAGTGGTTTTCAGTATGTTTTGGAGTTGTTTCTGAGATGACTAAACTTACCCTATGCACCAAAATGAAGGTTACGGCGGGGTCTCGGTGCCTCTCCAGGGGAGGGCAATCGAATTCTCATTTCATCATCAATCTTAGGGTTACAAAACCACTGGTGAATAGTTCACAGCTCTCCTATAAACCCTTTCCAGCAGACTCCCTGCTGTTCACCATCTCCCACTAGTGCGGTCCTTCGTTTCAGCCAATGTACCGACATCGATAAATTGTCACTAAAATCAATCACTTACTTTGGGGCTCACTTGTGGTGCTATGTGACTCTGCCAGTTCCGACCAGTGAAATCTGGCGTGTGTGCAGCACCATGGCGCCGCAGTGTAGACCCGCCATGCAGAAGGTTCTCTGTCACTGGCCCTCTCTCTGTACCATTTGTCTTTTCGAGAACGCCAGGGCTGCAGTCGTGCACTTTGCCACTTTCAGCTTGACATTAAAGTTCTTCCACTTGGCATTCGAGTCCCTGTGTTCTTTCATGATAGTTCATTGGTGGTTTTTGCCAAGTAATACTCTGTGAATACCAAGATTTGTTTTTGTGTTCACCTTTTTTTCAGGGGAGACAGAGACAAGCACCCTCGGTTGTGTCTCCTCTAGGGATTCTCCACCCCTCCCAGCTCTCCCACCAACCAGGACCACAGAAGCTCCACCTCGGACTCGAAGCCTTCTCCTCCTCGGTGGACGTTCATTGGTATTTATCTTACTTGTTCCCTGAGCGTCCCAGATCTGGGGCTTAGAGTTTGCCGTTAATTTGGGGAAACTCATGAGCCATTTTCACTGCAGTATTCCTTCTACTTACTCTTCTCTTCTCGGGGTGTCCTGATGATGTGTACGTCACATATCTGGCCACTGCCCTGCAGCTCTTGGGTATCTGGCTACCGTTGTTCATTCTCTTCATTTTCGCTTTGGGCATTTCACTGACATACTTTTAATCCCACTGTATCTTTCCTCCATTATATCCATAATACCAATGAGTCAATCAAAGGAGTTCCTGTGGGGTTTTGATGAATTTTTTCCCCCCTCTAGCCCTCCCTTTTGGTTCTTTCACAGATTTATCCACCTTTCTGCTTAAATTATCCACCTTTTCTAGCATCATCCACTTTTTTCGTGACAACCCTAAGCATAATATTAATCATAATTGCTTTACATCCCTAATATGACAATGTCAAAATCCGTGCATATCCGATTCAGCTCTGAGGCTTCTTCTATCCCATCAGGCTGTGGGTTTATTGTTTTCTGACCTTGTAATATGTTTTATACTTTCTTTTTTTTTTCCTTTTCTCATCTGGGAACAATGTTCTGGACAAGAGGGACTGACATAAATAGTCCTTTAGCATGAGGTTTCGGAGGTATCTGCTGCCAGCAGGGCTGTCTGTCATCTTTGCTGTAGCTCTAGGCAACAGAGCTTCATTTCTTTCTCATGTTCTTTATCTTCAACCCTTTTATTTTTTAGATTTCCCTACAGATTTCTTACGTAGAGTCTGTGTCTTTCAGCTCTCCACACTGTACACCACTGTTACTACCCCGGACCCTGCTGCAGCAGTGGTAAGTATGGCGGCCGAGAGCGTTCTGTGCACTGATGATAATATCTCACTCATTCGTTCGTTTTAACAGGCTGTGACTTTCCAAATATGTCCACTATGTGTGGCAGAAGACCAGAGGCAGCTACAGTTAGGTAATTACCCTTCTCCAGGTCCAGTAGGTAAAATTAGTCTCCCTTGAAGGCTAGCCGTGGCTTCAGAGAGCACAGTGACAAACCAAGTCCTCTGGATGCATTCCAACATGGCTACTCTTACCTCTCCCGCTGGAAACCTAACGCGATGTTCTCGCATCTTTACAACATAAACCTGGCGGGTTCCCTGCAGGTAAAACTCACGAAGGTGTGGCAGTCCCGTAAGAGAGAGCCCCCCAATTTTTCATCTCTCGCGTCAGTTCGCTCTGAACTGCAGCACTGTATTCATGACAGCTTAAATGTTCCCACGTTACCAAGGTCACGGCTGAGTCTCTGTGCTCACCTTCTCCCCAGCGTGAGGGCGGCTGTTCACTCTGTGGCCTCAGTTCTCTGAGGGATCTTAGAAGAGCTGTCAGCTTTCGCTTCCAAGGATTTTATAGGTCAGAGAAGAAACTGGAAGTCACTTATGCTTTTTTTTTTCTTTTTCAGAAAGTAAAGTATATCATTTTAAAATTTTTTGTTTAAATAATTTGCTTTAGGCAATTTGAAACAAAATTATTAAGCTTTTTATTTAAAACTATTTTTGTCATATAAAGACCTACAGGGCTAAGTTGTATTCAATAAAATTCTATTCCTGAATACTGAATAAATTACAAAATAATCTAAATATGAAACTAATATAAAAAAATAAGTAATATGGCCTAATGATTATCAAAAGAAGCTAATTTCTTATGTGAACACTTGATAAACATATTCATGGTACTTGGTAGAGTTTTTAACTTTTCCATTTAGTGAGTTCAATATCCAACATTTTAGAGATATTTCCTATTTTTGTATAGAATATTTCTCAGTACGTTTTCCTAACGAGTGTCTCAAGAGAAGTACTGAGAACGTTGTATTCTCACATTGGTTTCTCGTGATTCTCTTGGGCTTTTCAGGTATACATCATTTGATCTGTTTATCTGATCTGAAAAGAACCTGTTCTGCTCCATTTAATAAAACATCGTGTGCATTTACACTGCATATTTATATACCGCACCACCGTACGCTAATTCCAGCTGAATGCATTTGCTCCTGGCCAGCGCACGGCCACAGGAACACAGAGACGCCTGAGCAGGCTCCTCCCGCCGGAGCGGCCAGTGCCCCTCGGAGAGGTTACGGTCACGAGGCCTGACCGTCCCCCTCTCCCCTCCTCTCCCCCAGTCCGGTAGTCAGCTAGCTGCTTTCACGTTGGGAATCGCTCATATTTATTAGAATGAATTTAAGAATATTATCTTCCTCTTTCATCAAGAAAAATAAGAAATCAGAAATATTCATGTCGACTTACTTATAAAATGATCACTATTTTTAGATGGTGTTGTAATTCACTTTGATAGAAAAGCGCATTTCTCACACATGGCTATAAAGCCATCTTTGTCTACTCAGGAAAGCTAAGGATCAGGAAACTTAAAACCCAGGTGGAAAAAGGAAGCGCCAGCCCGCTCTCTAATGAGCTGAGACAGACGAGTAGCTCTCAGATTGACTGCGGCCCATTATAAGTGGCAGAGTGCCTGGACTGTATTTGTCTCTCACTCATTACAAGGAATAGGAATGATACTTCCCCTGGATTATTTCATTACTGAGCCTGTCTTCACTCACTGAAAATAAAAACTTTACTGTTGAGGTTTTATTAGCTTAAAAAGTTTTCACTGTTTTGTTTGAGAAAGTTTTTAATAGTCGTCTGGGGATGAGGGTGATAGGACAAACGCTGGTTAGTACAACACGTACGCTCTATGGTTGGCTTACTTTGGAAATGAAATCACTTGTCTTCCCCCTCCTCTTTGCTCTAAGCAAAAGCTAACATAACTCCTAACAATATTTGTGAGTTTTGGAATGGCTGTGATACTGTCTCTTCCTTTATCAAAGCTGAAAACGAAGCAATAAACATGACTTTGACACTTTGTGAGCCTACAAGTCCTTGGGTCGGTTTGCACTCCCCACCCTAGACGGAAGAATGAGTTTGCCGCAGGACCTGCCCCTGCCTTGCCGAGTCCCCAGTGCTCCGTGAGTCACCGCGCACACGTCCACGGCCTGGAACAGCCTTTAGAAACTGACCTTTACAAAACCAAACCTGGCCCATTCACCATCTGCGTGCCAGACTGGCACACTAACTAAATTGTGTCTTTCCTCTCTCCACCTGGACTTTCATGACAATCTTACATTTATTTTGACCCAAACAGAACATGCTCTCCAGTGCCCCAACCTGCAGCAGCTGATTCTCCTGCATCAGTACAGCTCTGGCCCTGGCACCCTGGCCCTCAGAGGACAGCCCTGTCCTTACCTTTAGGCTCCTGCTGCCCAGCCTGTGGCCGGGACCTCCAGAACTGCTACCCATGCAAAGTCTGGGCCAGGCGAGGCACAGCGGAGGCGCACTTACACGGCCTTGTGAAGGTACGCACACTCGTGCTGTCCCTGTCATATCAATTTGAATTCCTTCCGAGTCTCCATACTCAAGGGAGCACCATCACCCAACGGGCGACCAGCACACCATGTCGCCGAGGCCCTGTGGCTGCTGTGGAGTGATCGGGCCCACACAGCTGCCATCGGCGTCCTGCTTGGACACCATGCTCAGAGCCCCCTTGTTCCAGGGCCAGGTGCTGACATCTCGGGGACGGGCAGGATCACTCCCTCCACCCGCGTCACCAGTGTGATGGCCGATCCCTGCACCCTCCCACGGATGCGATACTGGGCTCTATTCCTGCATTTCGGCCACGAGGAGGGAGGTGGCCTTGAAGGCGTCCATTCCGCCCCCCCCAGTACCACAGTCCTGGGCTAAGCAGCCAAGTGGTGCCGCCCGACTCAGACTTGTCCTTGTGTACAGGGCCAGGAAGGGTGCACGTGACCCCGCACCTGGCACATGGTCCCTGCCTGGTCCTGAAGGCCTCAGCCCCCTCGTCCTGTCACTATCCAGGACCAGCTCTGTGCCCACCTGTGGGTGTCTGCGGCAGCCAGACCCATGCTGCCTCTCTCGCTCACTCGCTCATGGAGATAAGCTTTAAAAACATACTTGGGGCTCGTAAATATTTATTGCATCTGTATTACTGGTACCCTTAATTCTGTTTCTATTGGTAATGTCATTAATTTTACCTCTTAATCTTTGTTCTTGGGCAACATTGGCAAACATTATTTATTAGAATATTCAAAGAACCAGGTTATAGCTTTGTACACAATTGTCATCGCGTCTTTCTATTTTGTTAATTTTTTGCTCCTATGTTTACCTTGATCATAATTTTTTTATCTGGCTTTTTAAAAATTTGTTTTGTAAATTCTGAATTAGAATTACCAATCTTTAGTCTTTCTTCTTTCCATTAATTTATAATATGTACATTTTTATATATAAATATATATTATATATAAATATAAATATAGATACAAATATATATACTATGTAACATATGTAGCAAATATATTTTGTATGTATATAAAAAATATATAAGTGTTATGAGTGTGAGCGACAGAGGGACAGACAGAGACAGAGACACCGAGAGAACACACAGACGGGATTCCCAAGTCTCGCTGCGGCAGCCGCCCCAGCTTCAGCCAGCGCCAGAGCACAGGTGAACATGCGCCTGGCAAAGTTCTCCAGGCACAGACCTGGAACCGCCCACGTGGGTCATCATTTTTTTTTTTTTTTTGGAGAGGTTTTTTTGCTATAGGGCGCGTGCGCTCGCCAGACAGACAGAGAGAGACATAGAGACAGAAAGCGAGAAATCACCCCCCAGGGGGGATGGTCACACCGCAATCCCTTCTCCTCCATTCTCCTCTCGGGATCTTGGGCACGCACGCACACGCGCCCGGCGTGAGTTGTAAGCCACCGGGTCCGAGACGCGAACCGCAGTCGACTACGTGGGAGTCCAGCGACATAGCCATTACGCTAACTGCTGGTTCCCATGGGTCATCATTTTATCACTGTGCCGCCGTGAGGCGAACGTGCTGATTAATCATCGAACTTGTTGACTTCATATGTATTTCACTGAGTTCAAAGGAAATATTTGTTAAGTCCTGCTATATGGCCGATGTTTTAAAATTACATGTATGCTTGAGAAGAATATGTAACTTCGCAGTGATGGGTTGATGGATACATTTCTAGGCACTGAGTTCAGAAATTGCATTTTTCAAGCAACTGCACACGTATAAACTTTCATTCGATGTGAGAGGTGCCCCAATGTGGTCTTCCTGCCACAGTCCACCCAGCCCCAGCAGGCCTGGGTCCTGGACACATGAGCCCTCTGTGTAGAAGCAGGTCCCGGGATGAGAACCGGGAACCTCCTCAGGGCCCAGCGTCGTAGAATACTGTGCTACCAGGGCACCATCTGGCTCCGACGCCACTCTATAGATAGTGGTTTTATCTATTTCCATTTGTCATTTGTCAGGATTACAGGTAGACACGCAGGGTTCTTCTCAATGCCCTATGTATTGCTTACATTTTATCTTGAATTTTATTCTGCATATTTATCCTTGCATCTTATGTATCTTTATTTTTTTGACTTTCAAAATATTTAGATTTTGTTTTCTTTTTCAATTTTTCCCTTTACCGATGTACAAACGTCCTTTAGAAGTTCCTTAGTATAGGATTCACGGTAGTAACACGGCTTTTGTATATTGGAGAATTTTCTTCATTTGATTTTGTTTTCTAAAGACACTTTTGCTGACCACGCACTGTAACTGGCCATACGTCCTCTCAGGATCCTGTCACAGGACATGACACCCCACCTCCAGGCTCGAATTACGGAGAACTCCGCCCTCAGCCTTCCTGTGGCTCCCCGTCTGTGCTGGGAGCAGCTCCGCAGCAGAGTCAGGCTGTGCTCAGGATCTATCCGGCCGCGGGGTGCGCGTCTGCGTCCACCTCTGCACTCCAACTGCGCTTCCGTGAATCTGGGTCGCACGATTCCGGTCACTGCGTCTGCAAACATTTTAGTTCCACCAGTCTCTTCATTCTCCACTTCAGGACACTTGAGTAGACTCCTATGTTCAACTCTCTCCCTCCTTCTTCCCAGCTCCTCAGTCCACTGCTGTCTTTCACTATCTCCCTGTCTATGCAGCAATTACCCAAAGCCACGTTAATCAGGGTCCTGAGGTAATGTAATGGTCTCTGGCTTTATTCCATACTTCTTTGGTTAAAAAGTAAATTTTGGTTTAAATGGAAATAGTAAACACTGAATTCTTCACTGCTGGCCAAAACGGTGCCCCCCTGGCTGTGGCACTAATCTCAGAGCAGCCCTTGGAGCGGCCGCTGGGACAGGGGCTCCCCAGTCTCCCCTCGCCCTGCTCGCCATCCGCCCTGGGACAGGGGCTCCCTGGTCCCCCTCGCCCTGCTCACCATCCGCCCTGGGACAGGGGCTCCCTGGTCCCCCTCGCCCTGCTCACCATCCGCCCTGGGACAGGGCCTCCCCCGTCTCCCCTCGCCCTGCTCACCATCGGCCCTGGGACAGGGGCTCCCTGGTCCCCCTCGTCCTGCTCACCATAGGTCCTGGGACGATAGCTCCCAGCACACTCACTGCCCCGCTGCCTCTGCCAGGCCGTTTGCGTCTAGTGCTTCCATGTAAACCCAAATTTAGTTTTTATAGGTTTACGGCGACGCAGTGTTTATACCACAATATCCCCCACTGCAAGCATTCAGTCTAAGCACTTGAACAAGGTTAGAGAGCTGTGCTGACATCACAGCCCGAAAGGCTCTTTTTGGTGGGAGGACACTGCGCTGGCTCTACCTGCCAGGCCCTCCTCCCCCAGCTCTGCCAGAAAAGGCTTCTGCTTCCCTTCCATAAAGCCCAGGCTATTCTCCGGGAAGATCTCATTTTACTTGAGATAACACCTTGCCCTGCTTTCTAAAGGGATTGTTTTTATTGTCTTTTTTGATTTCAGTACTGCCCAGGACAATTACCTGTAAACACACTCATTAAACTTCTTAGCTGAGTGCCACCGAGTAGCGGAGGTCCAGAATCCACTTCCTGCCTCGGGTGGGTACAAAGTTATAAGGAAGACAGTCAGTCGCTTTTCCAAGGTGTTTTCTTCACCTCTTGATAAGAGCCCCCTGGTCTGTCTGTGTGTGCGTGGTCACTAAGACTGTCAGGGTTTCCGTTACCTGCTTTGCATTTTTACACCCTTCACAAGCCCTGGACCCTGCATGGAGTCAAAGGGGGCGGGGGGGGGCTTCTTAAATGTAAAAATGCCTCCTGTCCACCAGATAAGGCTTCCAGGAGCCTTGTGTCGAGCGCCCTGTGTCTCCTGGCTTGTTCGCCTTTTCTTTATTGCTTCTAATTGTTAGTTTTGTAAAGGGAAAATTCAGAAACTCAGATTGTTCTTATCCTACTGCCTGGACATTTTAATTGAGTACTTTTGAAATTTCATGTACTGAAGTAGAGGTACTGTCATCTCCAGGAAATAATGTATTTATAAATAATTACAGTCTTTCAAGTAATCTTTGGATCAGAAGATATTTAGTTTATATTTATTACATCAAAAGATTTTATTAAAATCCTCCTACCTCAGTTATCCTAAATAAAAACATATAGGTAAGTAGAGAATCTTAGAACCAGGCCTTCTCGGTGCTCATAGGAGAGCCACGTGGCTTCTTCCTGGGGTCCTGGCGTGTCCTTAAACTGCAGTCTTTGGCAGCCCAGGCACTGCAGTATGTGCATATAGTACATGCTTAGTAAAGACTTCTTATTGGATGGATTGATATTATTTTTTAAAGTTATATTTTTTTAAGAATTTTATGTGTTATTATTATTTTTAATTTGACCAGGGAGAGAGAGAGATAGAGAGAGAAGGAAAGGGACAAGCCAGCCACCCGGTCCAGGCCTTGAACTGTGGTCAGCCATGTGAGAGCCCAGTGCCTTAACCACCATGCCACCTGCTGGCCCCTAAAAGTTATACTTCTAATATTGTACACTTTCTGAAATTACAGACATACCCAGAAAACAGGCAGGTAATTCCTAGGAAATAAAGACTAAGATTTCATCTGTACGTAATAAAAATGCCAGTTCTGTGCGATTCGTGGATCATCTCTGACGAGAAGGTTGTGTTTGTCTGTCACGAGGAGAGAGGCCGATGCCTGGAAACCTCGCCCAGGGCCCACGCATCGCACGGCAGACCACGCCCACTGGGACACCGACAGAGGAGCGAGGCACAGAGAGCATGTGAGGAGACTTGAAAGTTCGTGACAAAATGGAATTAATGGGTGAATTTATTTTGGTGCAAGAACTTCCAAGCCCATGTGTAGTTGTTCTCATCTGCGTGTTGGTCGCACTACGCATTTCCCACGAGCATCCTCACGGGCCCAGGTGGAGCCACGTAAATAAGCTCCTCCTGGGTGCCCGAGAATAAGCACTTGAAGACAGTCTTACTATTACCACACCTGTACAATAATCTGTAGATTTTTCAATATATTTGGCATTGGGGCCGGCATGTAGTGTGGTGGTTAAGGCGGCTGAGCTCCCACATGGCTGACTGCGGTTCAAGTCCCAAACCTGGCAGTTTGCTTTCTTACTTTCCTTCTCTCTCTCTCTCTCTCTGATCAACTTCAAAAAGATAAAAAATAACTGTATAAATAAAAATAATAATCATAAATAAATTATATATATTATATATGTATGTATGTGTGTATATAGATAGATAGATAGATATGTCTACTGATTAATCCATGAGGGTTGTGCTATTCATAGTACATAATTTCAGGATTTATAAAGCCCAGGTATTAGCAAGGCCTTGAGGAAGAGATATCAAAAATGAGTTCCTCTTTTTTTTTAATTTTTTTAGAGATTTTTTGCTATGGGGACACTCACTTATGAGAGAGGGAGAGAAAGCAAGAAGTCACCCCCAGGGCAGAGGGCCACGCCATAATCCTTCTGCTCTAGGGATTTGCGGCATGCATGCACACGTGATCGGTGTGAGTGCCACACTGCCGTCCCAGGACTTGAACTGGGAGTGTACAGGCCACCTTCACACAGCCCTTGTCAACCTCCTCATGCCTGTCTCGTTTCTCCCACTGCCACTGAGTGGGGGGCCACCACCCTCAGCAGAGGCTCCACAGGCGGAGGCTGAAGACTGGAGTTCTTGAACCCTGACACAGGGAAACGCCCGATGCCACACTCCCAGCGTATGAGCCAAAAAGCAGTGTCCTGGCTCTGAGCTGCTCCCCTGTGTCCCGCCACCCGCTACGCGAGCACGGCTCTATTCCTGACCCCGACAGTCCCAGCAGAGGGGCGGCGAGTCACCGCGTCACTCACACATCTGAAGGACACCCACGACGTGGGGTGTATTACCCACACAAAAGGCCCTTTCTGGTCTCCCTTTCCTACCACGGATCTCCAGTGAATGAAGCGTTACTGTGTCCACTTGTGTATTCCACACAGCTGTAAGACAGAGAAATATACATGGAAAACACCGGAAGGAGCAGAGCCTCTCATCAAAGGCTTCCTGTGCTCAATGTGGGCCGGAAAACGCCGCCATCGCTTCTTCCACGGTGAGCTCGCTCAGGAGAGTGGGACGTGCAGACACCTAGCTGCTGGGTTCTGTGAAACATTTTCCCCAGATAAGAGATGTCTCCTCCAATACTGAAACGCATCCTAGGGCGTTAGTGAATCGGCCAGCGGGTTAAATTCTCAGGCCAACGACCTTTTGCTCAGCAGAGGGATGGAAAGTTCTTTCTCTGTAGCGCTTTTCCAGTCTTTCTATAATAAAAACGTGTGTGGGAACTGGGGAGGGGAGATGGTGACAATCGGCATTGTCACTAAATAGTTTTGATACACCGGTGCAACTGCGCTCCCTGGAGGGCCGCCAGGAGCGGGCGGCGGAAGCTATCATCATTAAGGTGTTAAGTTCTGGTCGTTAAAAGTAGCAGAGGATTCCAGTTCTATCAGGAGAGCTGGCCACTGTGTTCTCAGCAGTTCTCTTCTGTTAAAGAGGAACATGCAAAATGACATGTGTGCACCTTGACAACGTGTCCCCGGGAGCGTCATTAAAAGCATTTACCACGAACTATCTCAGTAACGGTCGTTTGCTGGAGAAGGTGGCTGAATTGTCAGACTCTGGTTTCTTTGCAGCCCGTAACGAGCTGCTGCCCTGGCCTTGGTGTTCCCACGAAAGCTGGGTTTCCACGAGTCTTTACGAACGGACACCTGCCTTTGTCCAACGTGCACGTAATGTGGGAACGTCCTGCATGTGTGTAGTGGCTCTGTCTGAGCTCTGTGAGCTGCTCTTCCTCAGCGCTCCGCCTGGTAAGAAGCAGACCCCTCCAGGAGACAAGCAGGCCCTTCCAGAAACGCGTGGACCCCGGCTGTGGTTCCCCTCCAGCTGGTGACTCCGCCATGAGTCCTGCTTCCTGGTACTACAGCATTTGAGCTTAAACTGCCCCATTTTCTTCGGAATCACCAGTTTCTTTATACTTTCATTGTGCTTATTCTTATATATTTGCAACTAACACCCCATCCTCCCAGAAGTCGATTTAAAAAAGAAGAAAAATCTTCTATCTTAATTCTTAGGCTATGACAGTTGGTATAAACTTAAAATGGAACAAGCATTTTAAACTATTTATATGTCCTCTGAGTCACATATGTATTTTACTTACGATAAGAAAAGTTTAGAAATACATGTATTCTTATACTTTTGGTTGTGAAACCCAAATTTTGGATTTTCAATGCTAAAGTGTCACCAGGCAGGAATTATTTTTATACTATAAATAATTTTTCTATTTCTTCCCCTTTTATCTGGGTCATTTCCTTAAAATAGGCCTTCTCTGGTGCCCCTGGCTTTCTCAGGTGACATCCCTGGAGCTCAGTCACCCCGAGGGGCTCAGCTCTAAGGCTACCTGGCATGGCCTCGACCTGGCCTGCTGCCTGTTCTCCAGCCTCAAACCTGGCTGGTCCCACTAACCTCCACGCCCTGGTTATAGGAATCCATGGCTGCCCGTTGTTACCACTCCCTGGAACAGCCTCGGTGGCCAACACCATCCACTGTGTCCATCAAACTGCCTGGAGTACCCCAACCTGGGAGCCCTCCATCGGCTCTCTGCTTGGAGAAAAGTGTCCAACCCTACAGACAGGACAAACTTGAAGTCGTGGTCAGGGCCTCAGAGAGCCATTCGTGTAGCTTGGGAACCCTCAGGACCCCCAGGCCACTAACTCCTCCTCTTCAAGATGAAGATGTTGATCCATCTTCTCTCTCCTTCAGATAAATGCAACGAAGCCACTAATCCTGCCCCCCTCGTAGCTTTCTCCCACGTTACCGAGAAAATAAAACCAATCACAGAAAAGGAAGGCTAGGGGTCTCCAGCGTCCCCTCCCTGCTCCCCCCGTGCTCTGATGCTTGTGCTCACTCTGCTCACAATGAGGGCCACTGCCCCACGTGGCCACGAGGCCCAGCCTTGTCTCTGCTGGGGATTCAATCCCAGGAGCCAAGTCCCCTCTCGTGGCCGCACATCACTCATGTCCCCACCTGCTGGACCTCTGCAAGAGCACGCCATCTCCGTCCCCCCAGGGATTTGCTGAACTCATTAAGTTTTACTCCTATTAACAACAACAATCCTCACTTGTATCTATGTCACTAAATTCGACGGGCACTTTTCACGTGTTATGTGATCCATCAGTGGGACTTAACGTGACAGCCTTTAAACACCTTCTACTTGTGGGTGGTAGACAAGTTCTTCTAGTGGGACTACCCACCCAGAGGTCTGATCTTACCAGTCAGTTACTTGCCATCTTCTCTTGAATGCATTCAGATTTGTAAGTGCGAAGTTTATGCCTGATTTCTAACTTAAAACCTACCACCCTTGGGGCGCGACAACACACAGCAGTAATGTGACTGGACTCAGGTGGGAAGGTCCCTGTTTGCATCCCAAGGTCACTCTGCATGTTCTAGGCACATGCATGTCCATGACCTGGGCTGGCAGTGAACTGTGGGGTGCAGACCCTGCTGGGGGTGCCCCACCCCTCACTCCCAGAAGAAATAAATGAATTAATTGAAAAAATAAAATAAATTTAAAAATCTTATCTCTCCCATAGTCCTCTACATCTTAGAAAACAATTTCTCCAGTTGCTCAGGCAACATGAATCTGAAATTATTTTAGATTCACTTTTTATATGTCATATTCAAACCATCATTAAACCTTTCCTCTAATCTAAAACACATTCAATCCATTCCCAGACAAAACAGAACTTACTGGTGACAACCAGCCAGCCACATGTCTCCCTCCTACCCCTAGGTCACTGTTGTCACCACCCGCCCGGCCTCACATGTGTCCTCTTCCTCCCCTCGCACAAAGGCAGAGGGGACGGTGCAGCCAAAGCCCTGTTCTCGGCTGTGATTTATGTATTTATTTATTTAGTCACAGCGTGTTTGCTCACCAGAGAGAGACAGACAGACAGTGAGAGGGAAAGTGAGAAATCTGCCCTGGGGCAGGGTGGCCACACTGCAATCCCTCCTCCTCTCTGCTCCTCCTGGGATTTTGGGCATGCACACACATGCACCTGGCATGATTTTCAAGCTACCAGGTTCAGGATTCGAACCACAGTTGACCACGTGGGAGTCCAACACCATAACCACTACATCACCTGCTACCCCCTTGCCATGGATTTTTCTCTCTCTTGAAGTCAACTTGACCTATAAAGTCCCAGGAAGCCTGGGACGACTGCCAGTCCATGCAGCAGTGCCTGGCTCAGGTGTGCACTGGGCTGGCCACACGGGCACTCTGCTCCTACCACGTTAAGCTCACGTGCTCTTTGCCCACGTTGCTGCTACCTGCTTTCACTGTTTAAGGTTAATTCATTGATTTCTTCCACAAGTGAGAGAGATGGAGAGAGCGACTCCCACAGTGTCCTCGGTCTCGGCCGCCCCATCCCAGCCAGCCCAGGTCACGGCGTGCCCGTGCGTCAGCCGGCCCAGGTCACGGCGTGCCCGTGCGTCAGCCGGCCCAGGTCACGGCGTGCCCGTGCGTCAGCCGGTCCAGGTCACGGTGTGCCCATGTGCCTGGCACGTGCTCGCTGCTCATGTCTCGCTCGAGGCCTTCTGTGCCCGCCCTACATGCAGCAGAAACTGCACTTTTCTTTCGGCTTTTCCTCCTTCCCTGCTGTTCTCTTTTCATATCGCTCATCGGCACATCACAGTGCACGTCGTACTTCTCACTGTGTGTCTTCCCTGACCAGAACCTAAGTTCCCCGAGGGCAGCCTCTTCACTGCGTTCTCAGCTCCCGCGATATCACCCAACACAGCAGACGCTCAGTAAGTGTCTGTGGACGGAGTGAGTGAGTGTGTTTTCTTACATGTGCTGCATAACAAGCATGCCCTCGGCTAGTGTGTGGGCACGTGTCCTCACTGCCACCGACCCCCCAGCAGTGGGGCAGAAGTCGTGCCCTCAGTGACGAGAGCTCAGACGGACATTAGGATGGACAGGTGTCAGCATTTGGCTTCACTTTACACCCTCACTTTGCCCAGATAAATGTAAGTGTGTCCTATGTCACGGCCTTTCCCCATTTTTAGGACCAGAACTGTGTGCTATACACTGACTCTGTTTTTTGGGAGAAAGTTTTTGCTACAGGGTGTGTGCACTCGCCAGGAAGACAGAGAGAGAAAGAGAGACAGAAAGTGAGAAATCACCCCCCAGGGGTGATGGCCACGCCGCAATCCCTTCTCCTCCATTCTCCTCTTGGGATCTTGGGCACGCACGCACACGCGCCCGGCGTGAGTTTAAGCCACCGGGTCCGGGACTAGAACCATGGTCAACTACGTGGGAGTCCAGCGACATAGCCCTTACACAACTGCTAGTCCCACACACTGACTCTTTTCAGATCTTCTTTGTCCTTATTCTACTTTCTGATGCAAGACAGGACTCATGGATGGGAGTACATCCAGATTGAACCCAGAGCTGACCTGCCAGTTCGTGATTTCACTTTAACAGCTTTCATTTATATTTACTTGATAAATAAAATTCAGCAAAGTATGATTAAGGACCACAGTGCCCGCATTGTTTATTAGCTTTGATATAAAATTACCTATTTTATTACCTGGAATTATTATTCCTCACACCTTTCTATATGGATCATATTTGTCTACTTTTATCTTATATTAGTTTCAACTTAGGATATTTTAAATTCTACTGTTTATCTTTAAATTTATAAAATGTAAATATGACATCCGATTTCTCTAATGCTAAAACATGGAAGGGTATTTTCTGATGTTTAATAAGGGATATTTGTCAACATAGTTTTCTTTCTTCCAGTTTTGATGATCACTAATTTGTTCCTGGAGGTTTAGTTATTCTGTTTTTTTTTCTTTACTACATATAAAAGCTGTTAAAATTGTGTAACTTGATGTCATACGTTGAGGAATAGCAATGAGCTGATGATATGTAAACATGAATCTGAACGTGCTGACGCATTCTGGGTTCATGGATGGCACGCACGAGTGGAGAGATCTTTTTATAATCAGTCAGTATTCACTTGAAGCCTACATTTTTTAAATTTCGACACAGGTTAAAATGCATGTTATGAGTAAGGTAGAGCTGTTGCGCTCTTCCGAGTTAGGGTGTGGGTTCTCTGTGTGCCTACAGGAATCAGTCAGGAAGTAGATGTCCCCTATCAGGACACAGACGTAGACAGCACGCGTTGTTGGAGGGCCAGTCTGCTGTGAAGGGAGACACGGAGTTGCCCTAGGTGGGGTGGGCGTCCTCCAGGCCCCTGCAGCCTTCCATGGAGAGGACCCCAGGCGAGTCCACACAGTGACGTTCACAGCCCAGAGGGTGACCGTGGTCATTAAAAGTGCGTTTCGTACTAGTGGACCTGCGACCCTAGGCGGAGCGAAGACTCGATGGCCTTCTTCATCCACAACATTTGATAAACAGTCCAAATCCCCTCGAGTTGAAACCTCAGAAAAGTCCTGACACATTTTCTCATAGAAAAACCTCGGATGATGCATCATGACTTTTCTGACACCCCAACGAACAAGCAGTTAAATTACACTAGGGCATGACTGGTTTAATCGGGACGAGCTTCACTTCTTTGTCTGACTTGGAAGAAGCACACATCACGCACCTTTGCAATTCGCCATGACTTCTGTGACACACGTATATTCACGCTGTTTGTTCACCGCCAACATTTTTATTCACTTTTTAGAAATTTGCCAGAGGACACTTGCCTTCTCGCCAGAGAGATACAGAGAGAGAGTGAGGAAGAGCCCCCCACGGCGGATGGTCTCCCTGCAATCCCGTCCCCTCCATCTCTCCTTGTGGGACTTCGGGCACACCAATCCATGCATGCACGTGTTTTTCAAGCTGCCAGGTCAGGGCTCAAAGCACAGAGTTGGCCAGGCGGGATCCAGTCTCCTTAGCCACCCCGCCACTGTCTGAACAAATTCTTTACATTTTCTATGCCTTATTTACTGATCTTGCTCTTCCCAGAACTGCCTGGAATCTGCCCACGTTGCCCGTGTGTCCAGTCCTTGCTGAGTGAAATCGCCATGTCCCGTGCACGCCACTTCTCTCCTGCGATGGCCTCCCACCGTCACCCTCTATTTCTGATCCATCACGTCTTAAAAGGTGCGGCCTCTGGGGCTGCCTCTTCTCACAGAAGTCGAAGAAGTCAGGTGCCACCGCCAAGCACAGCATGAGGCCAGGCCTGCAGCCGGGGACACGCTCCCGGTGCACGTGCGGGCAAGGCCCGAACCCTGACGGGATGCGGAAATGAAGGGAAAAGGACAGGTGTGACCACAGCCCCTGGTGCTGCACTCTCTCCACTTCCTCTCTCACGAGTCCACTCACCCTCTGTTAGCTAAAAAGAAAGAAAAGTAACAGCCTCTGAACACGTGGAAATGGAAGCCGAGAAAGCTCAGGACGCTGGCTCTGCGACACACCTGCTGGCAGCGCTCTGTTTTAGGGCTGTCTTGATGACATGCTAAACCACACATGACGTATTCTGTTATGTGTACAAAACATTGAAAATATGGAAATAAGCCGACTCTGACCTGGTTTCTTTCACACTCTCACTAAAAATAACACAGAACGCTTCTGTCAAAGCTGGGGGCGGGTCTCAAACTCCGAGTAAACATCAGCTCTGCAGTGGACAGCAGGGTGTGTCCCTGACCTCGCTCGCGCCGGACCCCATACACCCGGACGTGGCGCTGGGCCCCGGAGGCTGAGAGCTCAGCCCCAGGACTCCGACCTATGCCCCCAAATGCAGATGCCAGTCGCAAGCCCTGGGTGGTTTATCTGTGCGACTGAACACTGTTAGTCGGGGTTCCAGAACGCTCTTGGCTCCTTGGGCTTGATAAACCTGCTGCGTGTCTCCCAGGACTCAGGGGAGCGCCCGGCAGTTACCAGGTCGTGGGAGAGGCTGTTACCGAGGAGACAGCTGAAGAGACAGCAGGGTAAGGTTGTGGGGGGAGGGGTGTGGGGCTTCCATGTCCTCTCTGGGGGGGAACCTCCAGGAGAGACCATGGGCGTAAGTGGCCTGGAGCTCCCCAAATCTCTGGGGTTCTGCGGGGCTCAATCACCATGGCAGCTGTGTAGGACCGTGACTGACACCCGGGTGTGGACAAGGCTGACGCAGCGCATCGAGGCAGCCACTGGGCCCCTGGGCCTCTCTGGGCAGGGATCCCCCCTCCAGGGCATGCGCATGGCCTCTCTCAAAGGAGGGTCTGCACTTCCACATGGCCAGTTCATCGGGACAAACCAAGGACAAAAGGCCACACAGCTCAGAGCCACGGATGAGACCAAGAACAAAATCACAGTCTCGCCCCAGCTCTGCCCGGGAGGATGGCACCTCCCTTCATGCAGTCCTTTGAACACGCAAGGTCGTGTCTTCACGCCTTAGAGAAGAGGTTCATGATGACAGGCACAAGCAGATAAACTTCGAGTCTAATATCGAAACGACACTGGAAAAATACAACAAAGGCTAGCTGGTCGGCGCCCTGCTCCCAGGTGCAGCGGTGGCTCCTCAAGGAGTCCTTGAAGGAAAAGGACCTGACTCGCCGGCGTCCCCCGAACCACAGTCGAGCTCACGGAGAAACCAGCAGGCCAGGCAGCGTCTGCAGCACAGCCCTGCGGTGCGAGGCTGGCCACGTGGGACGGTCCTGCGTCTGGGCCAGACTGCCTGAGCGCAGGGGTGCCCCTGCCACGAGGGGGCTGGCTGGGCCGGCCGTGGGCTGGGGCGGCATCTCTCTCTATCCTTCTGAAAAACCACATGGCAAGAAGGTCAAGGGCCCTGCTTTCACCAGCTGTGCCACCTCCCCAGCTCTGCAGACTCCACCAGGACCCCGATGGCGGCCTCACCGTCGGCCTCCGCACCTGTGAGTCCTTAAGCCAGCCACGTGCATGCACACAGGTTTTCGTCTCCTAGACTCTAACTCGACGCTAAATTCACTACGCGCCACTTGTGGGTGTACCCTGCTGTCAACGTCGTCAATCTGTGACAGCCGTAAGCGCCCCCTGGGAGTACCCACAGTTGTTGACCTGACCCGGTGTTCTATATTTAAGCAGGTTCACCGTTGGCTCCCACTTGTTTGTTTGGTTTTTAATTTCATAGGTATTTTTAAAAATGTCACGAAATATTTAAAACAAAAGTTAGATGAGCCAATATAGTGAACAGGCATATTCACCATAATCACATCGCTTAAAAAACAGGTATGGGGAACCAGCAGTTAGCGTAATGGCTACGTCGCTGGACTCCCACGTAGTCGGCCGCGGTTCACGTCCTGGACCCGGTGGCTTAAAACTCACGCCAGGCGCGTGTGCGTGCGTGCCCAAGATCCCAGGAGGAGAATGGAGGAGAAGGGATTGCGGCGTGACCATCCCCCCTGGGGGGTAATTTCTCGCTTTCTGTCTCTATGTCTCTCTCTCTCTGTCTGTCCAGCGAGCGCACGCGCCCTATAGTGAAAAAAAAAAAAAAAAAAAAAAAAAAAAACAGGTATGAAGGGCCAGCAGGTGGTCTGGTGTGAAGGCACGGGGCTCCCACGTGGCTGACCACGGTCTGAGTTCTGGACCTGGCAGCTTTCTCTCTCTTTCTCTATCTTTGCTGGATGGACTTGTCCTATAGCAAATTAAAAATAATAAAATTAAGTAAATAATTTTTAAAAATAGGTATTAATACAATATGCCTTCTCTCTGTATGAAGTTATTACTATCCCCCCTTTTTCTCTTTTTTTACTTTCTTTCTTTTTTTCACAAGCAAGAGAGGCCAAATGGTGGGGCAGCCACTGTCAGGACGAGACACTGGTCCCTCCTGGGAGGACTCGGGTTTGCCGTGAGCCAGGCTAGCTAAGGTGGTGGGCGGCCATGCCATGAAGATCCTGTAGGAGTGCCCCCCTCTCTCTGTGTGTGTGTGTGTGTGTGTGTGTGTGTGCCGACCACTCTCTTTCACTCTCATGGAGGGAATAAATAAATACAACTGAAAAACAAAATGAGAGAGAGAAACAGAGAAATGAGCGCCCAGCCAGGTGCTCATGCCGCGGTCCGCCCCAGCCCAGCCAGCCCGAGCACGGGCACACACAGGCACGCTCACCAGAAGCAGAGAGCTCCGGGCTGCAAAGCCAGGCCCCCACATCACCACTGCAGCACCTGGCCCTGTCCACAGTGAGGGGAAGAGCCAGGTACGTCTCGGTACTTTAGTGACCCATGCACGTGGGGACCAGCAGGTAGCATGGATGTTAGCGCACTGTTCCCACATGGCCAGCTGCAGCTCAGTCCCAGACCTGGTGGCTTGCTTTCTCACTTTCCCTGTCTCTCTTTCATGAGTGCTAAAACCTTATAGCAAATTTTAAAAGAATAATGGTAATAAAATTTAAATCATTCTTTTTTAAAAAACAACATACGAGGACCAGCAGATGGTATAATGGTTACATTGCTAGACTCCCACATGGCTAACTGCAGTTCGAGTCTTGGACCTGGTGGCTTGAAACTTACACCGGGCATGCATGCATGCCCCAAATCCTCAGAGAAGAATGAAGGAGAAAGGATTGAGGCATGGCCATCCCCCAGGGAATAACTTCTTGCTTTCTGTTTCTCTATCTTTCTGTCTCTCTAGTGAATGCACATGCCCTATAGCAAAATTCTATCTAAAAAAATTTTAAAATTTTAAAACAACATATGTAACCTTACGTTGCACATTTTAACAACATGTGTGAAAGTAACTGTATGGCCTAGTCACGGGCGTGCACTACTGAAACGTGTGTTCTTCAAGCAGGACCACGTGGGAGGCTGAGACTGGGTTCTCGCTTCATCCCAAAGCCCAGGCAGGTGGTGTGCACCTGCGGTCCCAGTGATTCTGGGAGGCTGCAGCAAGAGGGTCGTGGCGGCATGACGACACACTCTACAGAAGAAGTAAGTAGACCTAGACGACGCTATTATTCATACGCAGTTTAGGAAGGTGTCTGACGTCGTAATGAAAATACATTTCACGTCTCTTCACTTATTTCCCCCAAGTGTGCTGTGAAAGTTAATTCAGCAGCCTTAGACTTCATCTGAACTATGCTGTAAAAATTCTCTCATGTCGCTAACCTGATGAAGTCATGGGACATGCCAATTAACAGTACCAGCTTGTCAAAACTGTTTATTGACAACAGTAAGACAGATAGTGGTAATGCAGAGACCGTACCACGAATCTGGTTCCATCTCAGGAGTAAGCCTGTGTGATCAGCGTGGTGTCCGAAACCCTGGCTGAGTGTCCATGAACTCCTGGGCTCGGAGTTTGTGTGTGCCTGGGTGGTTCTGATCCAATGGCAACAGACAGAAACCCATTCACACATTGCCTCCTTGTTGAGAGAATAAAATAGGGGCTGGAGCCTGGCATCTCTAGACCCCGTGCTGGCAGGCAGCTTGGGCTGTGATATAAACCCTTCCAGCTTAATTATGGTTGCAGTATTGTATCCTTCCCTGCAGTAAACTAGAGATTTGCGGGCATTGTCAACAGGGACTCCGTACATCTTCTTCAGCAGTTGAACCCTGGCTGCCTACCACTGTGCTCCAAGCAGCCTTGGATTTGTGAAGCCAATTCCCGATGATGGTGACAGCACTAATTACTTCATATTTCCTGCTGCCCGAGAATTTCCACTGTGAGGAAATACTACCGTTTAGTTTCCTATTATCTTATTGATAGATAAGTAGGTGGTACTTTATATTAAAAACAATTCCTGAATTAGCATAAGTCTCCTCCTGTGTACCTGTAAGAACTGAGCTATGGGGACCGAGGACCGACGTCAGCTCACAGCTCTGCTGGACAGCCACGCTCTTACATCATGAACCCAGAACTGGTAAACTGAGGCCCTCAGCTCCACAACCTTATAAAAATTGTTGCATTTTCAGAGTTTCATACGCTGGCCAGGCTGTGAACTGGTCATGGGATTAGTACTGTGACTTTCTCAATTGTCAGTAAGCATTGTTTCACGTGTTTATTGGCCATAAGCATCTTCTATTTTGTGACTTAGTCTTTCATACCTTTTGTTTGTTTGTTTTCCTATATGGATGATTTCTGTTTCATATCGATTTGTGAAATTTGATCACACACTCTATCAAACAACTTTATTATTTGTACATACAGTAAATACCTTCAGTAAGATATTTGAGGTCTGCATTTTCTTCTCTCTCTCTTTTTTTTTTTTCCGAGAGTTTTTTTTTTTTTTTTTTTTTTTTTTTTTTTTTTTTTTTTTGCTACAGGGCATATGTACTTGCCAGAGAGGCAGAGAGACAGAAAGCGAGAAATCACCTCCCAGGGCAGATGGCCACGCCACAATCCCTTCTCCTCCATTCTCCTCTCCGGATTTTAGGCACGCACGCACACGTGCTAGCGTGAGCTTTAAGCTGCCAGCTCTGGGACCCAAACCAAACTATTTGGGAGTCTAGCAACAAACCATTATGCCATCTGCTGGTCTCACGTTTTCATTTTTTATTCTCTTTCAGGAATTTTTAAAATATGATCTGTTTTAAGTGGGGATATATAATGCTTCTCTTCTATAGTCTAGCTTGCTTCACTTAGCTTTAAACCTTCCATGATCATCAACTTTCTATCAAATCCCAGGTTCTCAATGATTGCTTTTTTATGGCTGAGTAGTATTCCACAGTGTATATGTGCTGCCCGTTTCAATCCGTTCATCTGCTCTTGGACATTTGGGTTGCTTTCTGCACTCCACGGCAGAACTGAATTGCTGGAAGGTACAAAAGCATGAAGAACAGCTGCACAACCGTGGGTGCCAGAGGCCACCGTGGGAGGACGGTGCGCAATGGGGGAGAGGGGCGGAAGGGGAAGAGGCAGAACATTTCATGGACACAAAAGTGGGAAATTATCTGCTAACGATGACGTGTATGGTAATGTCTTTGGCTGGACTGTTCATGCTGGGAAGATTCATCTTGCACGCTGTGGAATGCAGTGATTAAATGGAAAGGAAAAAGGGGGAAAGCGGCCTGCTTTTATCAAGTACGCAGTTGTTCCTGTTCCTGTGTCTTATTTAAGAAATCTCTGAGTATCCTGAGATCACAGGAATATTCTCCTGTACTTTCTTTTAAATTTGAAAATGTTAGAGTTTCACACTTGTATTTTAAACCATCTACAGTTAAGTTCAGGGATGGCATGAAGTAGGGCTGTTTTCCACATGAACTTGATCAAATATTTTTATTGGTTTCTCCCTGAAATGTGTAAATTACATTAATAAACTTTCTTACAATATTTTTGCATTCCTGAAATTAAACCCAATTGTAGGATGATTTTTCCTTATATTTTAATTTGAGGTTTTCAATATTTAAATTTTGGATCATTGAAATTATCCTATAATTTTATATTTTTTGTACTTGAAGTTTGGGTATCATAGTTTAATAGTTCATGAAAGAAATTAATAAATAATCTTTTAGAACTCTGGAAAATTTGAATAACTTGAATTTTTCTCTTATTTGAATGTTGATAGGACTAATTCGTATAACTCTCTGGAATAGGCGTTTTTGTTGTAGGAAAAGTCTTAAACATTCAACTCATTTCATAATTCTTGGACTATTTTAGATTTTCTATTTAATCTGATTTAGGAGATTGTTTATTTATCTTGGTTTTTGAATGTGCGGCACCAAATTTTTCAGATTATTTTGCTGGCTTCAACTACTTTACCCAAGCCAGAATATGTATCTTCGGACATATGCCCTAGATTTCCACTTCTCCAGACTCTTGTTCAAGTCCCGATTGGTACAGTATAAGAAGTTATTGAGAAAGGCAGCCCAAAGGTCAACAGAACTGTTTCCAGCTACAACAGAAACAAAAAGAAAGGAGAGAGAAAAATCCGGCTCTAAGCTTTTAATTAGGGACACATTTAAACTATAAGATGGTAGAGTACAAGAAAGTCAGAAAAATGAGAGGACATTACCAGTGGAAAACCATGAAAACTATAGTCATGCCGCTCATGGTTTACTATAAAAAATAGCAGGAAACTGAACATACTTGAGATCTCTATTAATCAAAGGAAAACCCCCATAACTATGTAAGGTATCAGTTAAACTATTTAGCATCACCATGGGAATGAAAAAAATTACAAACATAAAATTTTTCTTACATGCAATTAGTAACAATTCAAAATCTTTTGATTACATAATTTTGATTTAAAAAGAAAAAGCAAATACATAGAGATATGCCATTATTAAAAATCACTCTCTGACCTACCAATGACTTGAACAAACCATGTCCTTTCACCTATAAGATGTACATAGCAGAGTTATTTATTTGCCCCATATTTTAAATAATATGCTAATCGTGTATAGAGGCTTGATTAAATTCAGAATCTTTTAGGGGGCAAAACTCCACAGAGCTATTATCGTGCTGTTAGATGAAGCGTCCTGTCCTTCCTCCAATCACGCTAAGGCCAATCAAGTTTGAAGCCAGCGCGAGTCCCGGTGGCTGACGCAACTGGGTCCCACGTGGCCAAATACACAATCGTAGTCCCAGACTTTGTGGTTGGAGAAACACACGGGGCATGTGTGCGTGTGTTCCCAGAATCCCTGGGAGGGGGAAATGGAGGAGAAGGGACTGTGGCACGGCCATTCCCCACGGGGGGGTGCTTTCTCACCTTCCCTCTCTCTATGTCTCTCTCCTGCCAACACACGTACCATCTAGCAAACTGAAAATACTAACAACATTTTTTTAAATGAGCAAATCTGTAGCCTGATCTACTTAAGATAAAGCTAATCATAAACCTTCTACCTGTGTCGTCATCATTGATGATCATGGTTTTACAACATCAAATGTAGCAAAACGATGACTTTAGTATGTTGCAGTTATTCTATAGTTGTTAACTAAAATTATTCCACATCAGTCTCTCCATTTTCCAACACAGTCTTCTTTGCTTTTATTACGTATATGTGAAATAATTTTGTATATCAGCAGATTTCTTAGGGAAGAAAACGCAAGCTAAATTGAGTCAAGAAAAAGGACAAAGAGAAAAAGTACTGCCTCCTGGAAACAATATGAGAGGACATTTCAGCGTCAACTTGACTCAGTGTTCCCCAGGGCCTGTCTCTCGGCTGGATCTCTGTGTCAGTTCCATTTCCAGCTGCACTGTGGGATCTCAGTGTAGCCAGGTTAACACCTCCCCTTCATCTCTGCACTGAGAGAAGCTGCTTCACCAATGGATCAGGAAGTCCTAAATAACAACTCGTGGCTGTGGTTGGGATCGTTTGGACCAAGGACTTACCCTGAAATAACAGGGCTGGTGTATCAGGGACCGCCTGCACGGTCCAGGTTAGTTGTCAGTGTGCTCGTGTCCAGGAGCAATGGGATGAGCAGCCGGACGCCCGGTGCATGGCTACACCTGGCCAGAGCCCAGGGCTCCTTTCTCAGCCTGACCTAAGAGGCCTGGCTTGGGGACCGCTGACTGGGGCCTGGGTTGGTGAACTGTGACGTGCCAAGACTCTGCCAAAATAGCTTTGTCTGTCTCTGTTATCTGTCATTGAAAATGAAAAGAAAAGGGGGGAAATCAGTATACTCAGTAAAACACAGATTACTGGACCTCTGTCCCAAAGTCTTGATTCAATAGTATGAGGTAAGGCCCAAGACTCTGCATTTCTTTTGTTTTTTTTTTAAAGGCTTAGGGTCCAGCTGGTCCACCCTTCCTTAATTCACTAGAAGGCACGTGTGCTCACTGGAGAGCAACATTGAAACAGGCGAGGTGCGAAAGCACCCCAGGGGCTTGACCATGCAGTCTCTCTTCCTCCATTTCCCCATCCTGTCAGGATTTGGGACACACACACACACACACACACACTCTCTCACACTCACACACACATTCACACTCACACACACTCTCTCTCACACACACACACACACACTCTCACACACACACACACTCGCACTCACACACACATTCACACTCACACACACACTCTCACACTCACACACATTCACACTCACACACACACACACACACACTCGCACTCACACACATTTGGCCTATTTTTCAAGACTGCACTCTATGACTGAAACTAATTGTCTAAAGGATATAGAAACGCAGTATATAGATGTAAATACCAGATGTAGTGTGTGTGAAAGAGGAGGGTCTGAGGACGGACATTTGGGGAGGGACAGGGAGGAAAAGCATTAACGGCACAAAGAGGTGTGGTATTCTCTGTTGGAGTTATTTCGTAGTTTTATCAACAATACTAGGGAGAAATATTCACCTATTGAAATATCCATTTTGTAAGACAAATAATAATGTGATTGAATGTATGGAAGGAAATGAAATGAAAAAAAATTTTTAAAAATTAAAAAAAAGACACCATCCATGACTGGAACTGCACAGTCAGTCACGTGGCATCGGCCACCTCAGCCACCACCGTGGCGGGCCCACGTCTGCATTTCTACCAGGACCTCGAGAACCAAACTTGGAGAACGGCATGCCGCACGTTCACGCTGTCCTCTGGCCCCCGAACGTGGACTCTGCTTCCTGCTGAGCCTGTGGGCTCCCCTCACTCATCGGCCTCAGATCCTCACCCAAGTGCCACCTTCGGGGGTCTGTATTATCACCTCGTTAAAACCGCAATGCACTCCCGCCACTCTAACAATGTCCGTCATCACTCCTGTTCTCCTCACATGGAGCTTGTGGGCTTCCTTTTTTTTTTTTTTTTTTAGAGAGAGAGAGAGATTTTTGCTATCGTGTGTGTGTGCTCACCTGAGAGACAGAGAGAGAGAAAGCGAGAAATCACCCCGGGGGTGGGGGGATGGCCATGCTGCAATCCCTTCTCCTTCATTCTTCTCTCAGGGTTGTGAGCATGCCCGCACACATGCCCTGCATGAGTCTTAAGCCACCAGGTCCAGGACCTGAACTGCAATCAACTACGTGGGAGTCCAGCGACGTAACCATCATGCCATCTGCTGATCCCAGGAACTTACGACCTTCTCATAACCTATACGACTTTCACACACGTGGGTCCTGGTTGTCTTCTGTTATACCCTCCAACTCATCAGGATTAGGGTCAGAGCTCCCTGTGGTGGGAGTCTGTGTTCAGAGCTCCCAGGCCCCCAAGAGTGCTCCCAGCACTTGGGACATACCGTGCCTGTCACACTGCACCTGTCACATGGCTGAACGAGTGGCCTGACCTGGTGCAGTGGTCCCTCCAGAGCACAATCAGAGAGTGATCCCCACGAGTGGGAATAGGACAATCACAACTTCCTTACAACACACATACACTACATGTGAATTCCAACTTAAGTTTATTTATTTATCTCTTGCACGCACATTCACCCGGCATGAGAGGGCAGTGCCAGACGCAGACCGGGGCCCTTCCTCCATGGTCCCCTGGCAGCACCATGGGGTCACGACCTGGCCCGTCAGCTCCTTCTAAACCTCAGCAAGTCACAGGGACAGGGCAGCGTCTTCCTGCGTCTAGCGTTACTAATTTAAAATATAAAATGAGTGCAGTGGTCTATGTCATGTCTGAATATTTTATACTGTCCTTATTTTTTAAAATCAACAGCATCAATGTTTTATCCGCTCTGTGCCCGCTGTCTGCCTTCCGCAGCTCAGTCTCCTCTCTGAGCAGGTGCACCCTCCGAAGTCTCCCCTCTGGGCGGTCTCACAGCCTGTGCTCAGTGTCATCGACTCAGGCTTCACACGTGCTTATTCTAGTTCTTATTGTTCATTTGGTAACTCTGTTCTTTTGCTATGTTTTATTTTTGTTTATTGGTTTTCGGGCATTTCTTTCCCTAAATCTTCTCATCATTTTTGGTTGCCCTCTGGCCCGCCTTTCTTTTCTTTTATTAGTGTCTCTTTTGTCCTATTTCCAACTATTTTGTAGACTTTAAAACTCATTTAACTTAAAAACTTCATGTTTAGAATTGTTTTCCCGTTTTTTAGAATAGTAATACCCTAGCATGTATTTGGTACATGATTTGAACAACAACGCGGGGAATTAAGAACAGAAACTCAGCAATGATGGGCCCATGGGGGAACTGGGCCCACCCGGCCAACGAGGCCGTTCAACTCCTAGCAGCTCGGGAAACACGCCGGGCACGTGTGCGTGCATGCCCAAAGTCCCAGCATGGAAAACACACCAGGCACGTGTGCGTGCATGCCCAAAGTCCCAGCATGGAAAACACGCCAGGCACGTGTGCACGCATGCCAAAGTCCCAGCATGGAAAACACGCCGGGCACGTGTGCACGCATGCCAAAGTCCCAGCATGGAAAACACACCGGGCACATGTGCGTGCATGCCCAAAGTCCCAGCATGGAAAACACGCTGGGCACGTGTGCACGCATGCCCAAGTCCCAGCATGGAAAACACGCCGGGCACGTGTGCACGCATGCCCGAAGTCCCAGCATGGAAAACACGCCGGGCACGTGTGCACGCATGCCCAAGTCCCAGCAGGAGGGGGAAAAGAAGAAGGTGACGCACGCCATGGCCAAGCCTCTTAGCTTTCCCCTCTCTCCGGCGAGCACAGGCACGTGACTCAGAATACCGAGCACCTTTTACGTGGCATCTGCTCTCACCAAACCTCCGAAATCGTCCCCAGCCAAGCGCCCTCTGCCCCCGCTCAGGTCACCTGAGAAAGCGAAGCACCTGATGCCCCAGTTGCAGCGCCATGGATCGTGGATGTTTTTATGTGGTGTGTAATTAGTGTCTACTTACCCCTTACAATCATGTTCCTTTACTTTTTATTCCTGTACTTGAAGTAACTGCCTTGTTTTTCTGGATCTTTTGTGTGTTACACAGACGTGTGACATAACCACGCCGTCTCGCTCACCATGAATAGCCCCTGTGGTTTCCTCATCGCTCACGCCCAGGGCCTCCCTGAGTATACTGGGTCCGTGCAGTTGAAACATTCTCTACAACATACTTAAAAATAGTATTAATTTATAGAAGTAACGCCACACAAATTACTATTAAAATCATTAGAAACTTGGGGCCAGAAGGTGCTGTGGATCTTTAAGGTGGTGAACTCCCACATGGCAGACTGCAGTTCGAGTCCCAGACCTGGCAGCTTGCTTTCTCACTTTCTCTCTCTCTCTCTCTCACTCTATCCCTCTCTGGTCAAATTAGAATGAATAAATAAGCGAATGAATAGTTATTCTTTTAAAAAAACTAATTAGAAGCTGAACACAGCATAAATTACTTACGATACAAATATAGTCAAAACCCTTGTTATTTCAAACCAAACTGAGTAACTGCTACATTAGGTCATTGGGAAAGTCATGCTGCAATTACTGCACAGCAAAACAAAGCAAGCCCTGACTTCCCAGTGACCTAGAAGTCCCTTTGTAGGTTTCGATAGGAAATGAGATTTATGTGCAGATACGTCTGACTTCCTCAGAAAGCGTTTACTATAGATTGTGTTGGGGATTTACGTTAGAATTAATGATTGCCTATTTCAGCAATTTCGCTCTTAGAAATGCACCAACAAATAAACCGCATCAGAATCACCCCCTTCCTCTTGCCGTGTCCCGCTGTAGACGCACACCCACATCAAGAAACACAGCTCGTACGTGGCCGGCTCTGCAGGAGATGGTGCGACAGCGCCGGCGCCGCAGCGGCTAACAGCGCGGAGACGGCCCGCAGCCCAGGTGGCTCAGGTGGTCTGCACACGAGCGCCCAGTGCCGCAGCTCCCGGCCAGCCCGGAGGGGAGCCGAGCCGCGGCAGAGTCTTCCCCAAAGGCGCCCTCTGGCCCTTCAGAGCTCGCGCCCTCTGGTTGCCACGCACGGTGTGCTGTCACAGCAGGAGAAAACCTGGGGAGCTTCCCTGTCATGACTGGGGGCCTGAACTGACGGCGCATTCTCCAGAGCGATGTCGTTGATGCTCCAATAAACACGTCTTTTCTTACTCTAAAGGCTAGAGACCGACAAGCACTCGGAGAAATCACGTTTGCTAACGCTCGTGCGTTTGCTCGGGAGGAGTGGCCCATTTTGTGGAGCAAGATACATTAAAATTCTCACGTAGTTTGGAGTAAAACGTCATATATAGGTTATCCATCATTTTTAAATATTCATCGTTGGGCATGATCATCTGCAGAGGTGGTTTTAAAGAACACAGGCCGTCACCTACCAAAGCCCTGGGCAGGAGAGGCGGCGGGCGTGTCGGGAGGCGGTCACCGGCCGAGGCCTAGGTGACAGGCAGCAGGGGTCCCGTGCTCAGCTCCAGTCCCTGCGGGGAAACTGGGGGACCCTCATACAGGATAAAACTGACAGGCGATGAAGAATGGCCGGGTAATAGGCAAGTGAAATGCAGAGAAATGCGCTCAGAGAACCAGGACGAGGTGGCCAACGGCCTGGTCTTTAAGCTGGTCTCCCGGGCCGTCCCTGGGGACACTATGAGGGACAGCTTCCCAGGACCCTCCCAAACCTGCTGAACCCCAGCTCTGCATGAGCCTGGGAGCCGTGCTCTCCTGGGAGGAGGATGAGAAGGGACTGCGGCATGGCCATCTCCCCTGAGGGGTGACTTCTCACCTTCCCTCTCACTGTCCCTGTCTCTCTCTCCAGCAGAGCACACATGTCCTAAGACAAATGCCTCTAAGAAAAATGGCTCAGGAGAGGTGGTGCTGGCTGACATCCCAGCCCCGCGGCCGGACAACCACTCAGACCCCGCGTCGCGTCCACAGTTAGGAACGCTGACCTCCCCGCAGAATCGCACCCTCGGATGTGGCACCTGCGCCTGTGTCCTCCGTCTCTGTCCGTCAAACCCTGAGCGAGCCTCGGTCGACTCACGGCGGTGGATACGGCTAAGGACCCGCCCGCGGTGCGAGGGTCAGCCTCCTGGAAACCCGTAGCTTCCCCGTGGGGCGTCCGTGCCTCTCCCTGCGCTGTCCCGCCTCCCCTCCTTCCACACACCCCAAGCTCCGCCCTGTTCTTGTTCCGGATAACCGCGCTCGCTACCTCGCTGGGGAAGCACGCTGACATTTCAGCAGGACCACCCTCCCTCCTCCATTCTCCTCTCAGGGTTTGGGCAGGCAAGCCGCAGGTCCGGGTCCGGGACTCGAGCTCCAGTTGGCCATGCGGGAGTGCAGCACCACAAGCACCGGGCCACCTGGTTTGTCACTTCACTGCTCATTGCCGCTCCCCGGGAAGAACTGGCCTGTACATCAAGGGTAAGTGGCTCCGACTTGGGACGTGCTCTCCCTGCGTGCAAACCAAGACCAGGCTGCGTGATCACCACCCGCTCAACTGGAGGACAGAAAGGTGCCATCGGGAAATGCCCGGCACTTCCTCGGGGACAGGGGGAGAGGACGAGGGAAACGGGCGCCCGGCAGTGGGCAGTGCCCACACACCACGGTTGGAATCACAGAGGCCTCAGGGCAGGCCAGGGAGCGCCCCGGGGTGTCCCCTCGCACACTGCTGTGCCACGCTGCAGCTGGCCGACCGGGGCACACGGAAGCGCTAGCACCCGCTCTGAGCACTCTCTGAAAATGGGACATCCACACTCTTGAGCTGAAGCATTCATTTGTGGAATAAAAATTTTACATTTACGTGTCAGCTCTGCAGCGACAGTGACGCCGTGCATTTACCAGGCTGGTGGCGTCCCCAGGCCTGGCTGGGCACTCGTGGGCCAGCCTTATCGTTGTAATCACTTCCAGGACCAAAGCGGGGAGACGTCTGGGAAACGAGGACCCCCTTCTGCGCTGACTTGGTGCAGGACACCCCAGGCCCCGGGGGCAGCCTCTCTGCCTCTTCCCACTTCCGAAGACGGACACTAGTTAATTCCACTTCCATTTAACATGACAGTTATGGCTTATACGACCTGGACATGCTAGCCGACTCCCTCGACAAGCAAATGAAGTGCCACGTTTCATTCACTCATCTTTAACGGAGGTTGAGTCTTCACGTACCGTCCAAAGCCCGTCGTAGCTTTAAATCACGACCTCTAACGTGAACCACAGTTAAGACACCATCTCTCAGCCCATGGAGACATGGGAGGAGAGAACGTGACTATGCACTCCGTGCACGGGTGTTCTGACGCAAAACAGAGAGCCGAGGTGACTGCCGCCTTCCTCTCCTCTTCGGCTGTCCGTGCTCCCCCTGGTGCTCACGGGGCTGCCCTGCCTCCTCCTCTGCCCGTGCCCTCTCCCACCGCCCTCAGCACACAGCTGGCCTGTTCATGGTTTCGTGGCCCGCAGGGTGTCGGCCCTGGAGGTTCCGTCACCACCATCCTGCCTGCTCTGAGGCAGTTTCCCACCAACGTTTATCACAGAACACACGACTCCTAGGAGGCTTCTCCCAGGCGGTCCCTCCTCCCAGCACCCCAGCTGCCAGTCGACAGAGGGGACTGGCTGTCGTCAGCTCAGGTTCTGTGACGGACACCGCAGACACGAAGTTCGGTCATTTATTCTCACAGCCTAAACTACAGTAACTTATCTCTGTCGATTCTGGAGGCTGGGAAGTCCAGCCACGACTTTCTCTTTATCAGGGCCTTACCCCATTCACGAGGTTCCACTCACGGCCTACTCATCTCCCAAAGGCCTCACCTCCTAATACTGTCACCTTGAGGCATAGGATTGCAACATATGAACTTCGTGGGGACACAGAGAGTTAATAACAGGCCTGGTCTCCTGGAACGAGGAGTCTGGAGAGGTTAAAGGGCGCTCTCCCTCGTGCTTAACGGAATGCTGCACGTCCTTTGCAGGATCGTTCTCTGCCTTGAAACCAGGACGTGGATGTCTGCGGAGACCAGCTGTGGAGCTGCAAAGTAAATATTGGCAACCTTATAGGGGAGCTTACGAGAGAGTCTGCTCCACTGCATCCCCGGGCCATGGACCTGTTAGCACTAACAGTGGGATGAAGAGCACTAAACACAGGCTGTTCGCTTAGAATGAATAGATACACACACGACACACACACACATGACATATATATGAATAGATACACACACAGCACATATGCGACACATATATATAAATGTATGACACATACACACATGACATATATATGAATAGATACACACACAGCATATATGAGACACATATATATAAATGTATGACACATACACACACGACATATATATGAATACACACATGGCATATATATGAGCTGCATATATATGATAAATGCATGACACACACTACATATATATGAGACATATATATAAATGTATGACACACACATATGACACATATATACAAGAGCTATATATGATACCCACATATATATATGACATACATAAGACATATATATGAGATATACGTATATATGACACACATATAAGGCATATATATGAGATATACATATATATGACACACACATGTATGTACATATGTTCATGTTACATAATCCCTGTCCTACACCATCTTGCCACCAGCTAGCACTGTATGTTCAGTTTCCAAAAGGCCATTTGCTTTTCTTACCCCTCAGCTTTATTGAAGTCTGATTCACAAATGAAACTGTACACATTCGAGATGTGCAATGTACTGATTTCATACATGTACGTTTTGTGAAATGTTTACCACAGTGAAGTTAACATGCCACCACTCACTTTGTGGGAGTGTGTACAAGAGCATTTCAGATCTCTGATGAAGAGTTACTATCCAAAATGCTCAGCCACCTTGCAGTACCCTCAGGGATTCATTCCAGGACTCCTGCGGACACCAAAACCATGATTGTTCAAGTGCAATGTCTTTCAAAGGCAGTTTCATGTAAACATTCCTACACAGTGAATAATTGCCTTTTTAAAAATAGGTTTTTCCCATAGGGTGCATGCACTCACCAGAGAGAGACAGAGTGAGATTGTCCACCCCAGAAAGGATGGCCATGCTGCAATCCCTCGTCCTCCATCCTCCTCTTGAACACACACAGGTTCACTTATCTGGTATGATTTTCGAGCTGCTGGATCTGGGACTTGAACCATCTAACTGTGTGAGAATCCAGCACCTTAACCACCACTCCACCTGCTGGTCTCAATAAATGTGTCTTCTTAATGAAAAGACATTCGAATGTTACTTAAGCCTTGAGGCCTGTTCTTAATGTATCTCTTAATGGCAACATGATGGGTAAGCCTAGTGTGCTCTAGGCTCTGGCTTCCCTATACTCATAATGTATCTCCTAAATGGCAACATAATGGGTAAGCGTACTGTGCTCTGGCTTTGGCTTCCCTGCTCCCTATACTCATACAAGTTGTTACAAGTTCTGCAATATTTACTAGCCCTCATTGGTTAGGTTCCAGCTTACTTTTAAGTTCTAAATATCTGTTTAGAAGATACTTTCTATCTAGAGAAACCTCTGTAAGTCGGCCTGGTGGTTTAAATATGTGTTACCGGCCTCTTTGTATTTCAGATCTTCCAATTAGCACAGTGATATACCAACAAACAATATAGCTTAAGTCATTACTCTTTGAATCTATGCCCAATTAGAAATGGGAATCATCTTCTTTTAACACTTCTATATAAAAAGAAAAACAAAAAGAAAATCTCCAATACCTTTATTTCTTGGTGGTTCTTTAATAGAAATTTTAGTAAGTTCCCAAGAATAAGTTCCAATATTCTTCTATTTCAGATGCTTTTTTTACAGATTCTTTTTTTATTTTAATTTGCCATAAGGTGTGTGTGCTCACTGGAGAGAGACAGAGAGAGACACATACACACACACACACACACACACATATATGTATACATACATACATATATATATATACACACACATAGAGAGAGAGAGAGAGAGAGAGTGCGCGCGAGAGCATGCAAGAGCGTGTGAGAATGTGTACACGAGCACACTCCACATGGGGATGGCCACGCCTGCCCATGCTGGGATTTTGGGCATGTACACACAGCTGGAGTGTGATGAAAGCCATGTGGCCACCTCTCTCTTTAATATGCTTTTTATCTTTCAAAATTTAGCTCATATACTTCTCCATCATATATTTTTAAAGTTTTTATTGTCATTGTCACTTTCCCATGTGAGCACAAATATTGGCTTGTATTTCTAGCATAGTGACTTATATTTATGCCGGTTCAAATTACTCGACATGTTTGAATGACTGCCTTTTTGTATTGAAGTTAAATTTATATAATATGAAATCAACTCTTGGGCTTTTTTTTTTTTAAAGAGAGATTTTTGCTATAGGGCACCTGTGCTCGCTGGAGAGACAGAGAGAGAAAGAAAGAATCCGAAAGATAGAAATAGAGAAATCACCAGTCAGGAGGGATGGCCATGCTGCCATTCTCCATTTTTCTCCATTCTCCTCTCAGAATTTTGGGCACTCACACCCATGTGCCCGGCATGAGTTTCAAGCCACTGGGTCCAGGACTCGAACCACAGTCGGCCATGTGGGAGTCCAGCATTGTAACCTCTGTGCCATCTGCTGGTCCCAACTGTGGCATTTTAAGCATGCAATTCAGTGGCATTAGTACATTCACAGTGATGAGCCATCATAGTTTCTATCTAATCCTGAGACACTGTAGTCACCCCAAAAGAAACCCCACGCCCATTAGACATTAATTTCTCATTCCCTGTCTCTGGCAAAATCTGCTTTCTGTTCCCATGAACTCACTCTGGGTGTATCGCTAAATGACACACTATGAGATGCAACCTCCATCCACGGCTCATTTCCCTTTTCCGTTAGTGTTAAAACCATGGACTGCCGCATCTGTGTTTATTCCCGTGGGAAAACGCCTGCCACGCTCCGGCTCCACCCCTGGGGATCAGCATGAATGTCCTCTGCAGGCCTGGGGAGGACGGGCCGCCCGACAGCAGTGGCCAGGGTCGGTGAGGTGAGGCGGGCACCAGCCAGCCGCTGTGTAAGTCAGGGAGGCTTGCTAGTTGCCCATCCCCTCCTGAAAGCCCATTCAGTTCGCTGCTGCTCAGAGCTGACTACGCCTCGTGTCTCTGAATTCACATCTCCCACGCAAGCTTTCTGCATCTTTCTGGAAAATGACTTGTGTAGGTATTTTGATTATAAGTGTCAATCTGTATAAAAATAAGAGGAATAAAAATAAAAGGAATAAAAATGCCTGTATCTTTTTAAGGATTCAGCATTCTAGACAAAGCAGTGTACGGCATCACCCCGTTGTACACTGTTTGTGTACACTTTAACCCCTAACAGACTGGGAGTTCATGCGTGTACACTGTGCTCTCTAAGCAGCCGGGCAGAAAAGGGTCCAGAGTTCTGAGAGTATACAAGATGCATATGCAAGTAGTCTAAAAGCAAGTAGAACAAAAGAGAACAGGGGTCACAAAACAAGCCAGACAAAAATGAAACAAATAATAACATTGTAGATCTAAATGTTCCCCTACCTACTATTATGCTAACTGTTGCCATTCTAGAAGTCCAATTTAATGTCGAAAACAAAATGGGCAAAAAAGAAAGCCCCTACATTGTATTGCCTGTGAAGGCACAGTTAGGGGTCGGACTATCGTGTCCTGGCAGAGCGTGATGGTCTGCAAGGCCGACCACGTGGAGGTTCTGGGTTCACATTCAGAGACCTCTCCAAGTTCTCCTGGCACTCCATGCCCACCATCCAGGGGCCGGCTGGCAGTGAGAGTGAGTCAAAACTCCGTGGGGGTTGTGTGTGTGTGCACATGAGTGCACGTGTGTGTGCGTGTGCATATGCGTGCGTGTGTGTGCACATGCACCTTGATCATAGAAGAAATATTAATAAACTTTAAATAAAGATACACTTAAAAATCAAGGCAAACATAAGTTGAAAGTGAACATATGAAATATAATTGATCTATTTTTAGTAGTGACTTTGTAAGTATATAATTGTTGGAATTATACTGATTATAATTAACTTTCAAAAATCCTCTTTTTGTTTTCAGTTTATCGATTTGCAACATGTGAAAATGTGGAACAAAACAGAACTAAAATGAAAGCCTCGTGTAGCCATGACAGAAAGCGAAGGGTAAAAGAAAGGCCATTACACCTTCCCCTCGCCTGAGGCGGGGAGAGATGGTCTAGTTATTTCTTGGTATCAGGAAAAACATGATTATTTTTAGAACGTATTTTTATTGTATATATTTAAGGTATACAATGTGGTGTTTTGATATATACATATAAAATAGAAAAATGATTACTATATTACTACGATCATGAAAATACCTAGCACCTTCCTCAGATACGTGTGTGTGTTAAGAGCACTTAAAATGCACTCTCTCAAATTTTTAATATAAAATGTACTATTATTAACTATAGCCTCAGGCTACCACAGATCTCCAGACTCACCCGCCCTGGGTACCTACGAGGAGTCCGCACCCTCCGCTATACACCCCCGACTCCTCCCTTCCACCTCTGGTAAACACCCTCCCACTCCTGTATTCGGCTGCATTTAAATTCACACGTAAGATCATGCAGTGTGTTTACAATTCTTTTTCTGTCTGTGTTTTTTTCACGTAGCATAATGTCCTTCGTCACTTGTTATTTAAAACAGCAATTTTACATTTTGATGGGGATATGTAAAAATTTACCTTCCAAAATTGTCTTGTCACAATCTCTAAGTCACAATCTCTAATTTAAAGCATAAAGAATAACATCATGTTGTAAAATTTCAGGACAAATTAAATGAATTAAGTATAAACTCTAAAATAATTTTCACAGTACAGAAAACAGTAGCATTAATCCAGCTAAGATGATCGAACCACTAAGTAGGAATGTCCTACCTGAGATTATGAAATCACCCATCTGGTGACTTCCAATGTGATGTTCATACTCTACTGCACCTACATATTTGTAGCATATCATATTGATATTTACAAATATACTTAACTACTTATATATTTAATTAATTACAAATGCAAAATAAATAAAAAAGAAAGATATTAAAATATCTGCATTAAAAAGACACAGTTAGGGTTTGAACGAAGGCAAAGTGGTGAAGTGTGATCCTGCGAGGCGGGCCCGCAGGGGAAGTTTCTAAGTTCATATCCAGAGACCTCCCTGAATACAATCACCCTAAGTAGTTAAGTAGAAGTGAATGGAAATGTCTAAATCTCCTATTTGGGAACAGAACAACTGACTACATGAAATCACTATTCTCAGGGCTTTATGAAAATGTAAATAGCAATCACCAAAACTGTTCTGAAGCACATAAGCGATTCCTGTTTTCCGGAAGCTATTTAGTGAGAAGCATAATTAAATCAGCCATACAAAGCACCTTACACGTTCCTTCTAGACTAGATGTGCTGTCACCTTGGAATGCGAAGCTGCAGCGCTGATGGGAAGTTATCGATGCCGTCGGCTAGAGCTCTGGACACACGCACCTCAGGCTGACAAAGGACACCTGACCTTGAGACGCACCTTATGAAATGACAGAGCTGGAAGATGTGCTATAAATTTTTTAGCAGTCACACCAGGGTAAATAAACGGAGAGGACGATGTGAAGCTGGAGATTTTCTTTAAAGTTGGTCAGTTACATTGGAAGCAGAGATGAGAGGGGTTTGGTCATTTTAATGGTCATTAGTCTCAGTATTTATAACAGTAATTACTCCAAATTATTTTATTTGAAAATCATTCTATTAATATTTATGGCTGATTTTTAAAGCGGCTAGGAATTTTCAACAAGATGTAAAATTTTGTCTTTGGCTGTTACCTTTGACGTGGGATTGATCGGAAAAAGCAAAAGACGCAGTGGGGCCAGCTCTGGAGCTCGCGTGTCTGTGAGCGGGCTCGATCCAGTGAGGCCGGACTAAGTCTCAGGAAGACCATTACCGGCATGAGCCAGTGATTTCTTCCTAAGGTCAGCACTGGAATAGAGGGATGAGCTTTAGAGATCGTTCTAAGACTACAGAGTTAAAAGTAAGCTAACAAAGATGTGAGGAAAAGAACACTAAAGAATTAAAATGTTTAAAATTCGAGCGAAGGAGAGAAGTGGAAACTGAAGGCTACCTGTCCACGATGCTGGGGAGTAACCAGAGCCGGTGGGGACTCGGAAACTCCAGCGTAGGGGGAGCTTAAAGCCGTGTTCCAATGTCTCCTTCCAGTGTCTCCTAAAGTGACATCACAGCTTGGACTGCAGCATAGCGGTTAGTCCGGTCTGCGGTTGAGCCACGTGGGCAATTTCTGCTTTGCTCCAAACACCTCCCTGAGTACGCCAGCCGGATGTGCGTCCAGATCGGGCTGGCTGAAGCAACAGGTGGATCATGGTATCAAAACCATGTCAGGGGTGCTGTCTGTCGGTCCTCACTCACAGGAGAAATAAATGATCCTCCTCTGGGCGCGCACACACACACGCACACACACACGTACCCAGCATGAGTCCAGGACTTGAACTGTGGTCAACCATGTGGGAGTGCAGCACCTTAATCGCACCACCTGGATAATATTTTTCTTAATGAAATTGTTACAATAACCATGAGAAGAGTTGAGATGGTAACAGCCTCGTAAAGAAATGGCTTCTAGCTGGAGAAAGCACCATCTTGCATGTCTCTGGAGAACAGGACAAGCCAACGGAGAGACGTTTGTTCAAGAGAACCCTGAATCTCTGAGAACCGCACGAGTGTGGGTGCTTGAACCTGAATCTTCGATTGGTGGGATCTCCTATCCAGGCGTGACTTTAGAAAGCAGAGCGTGCTTTTTCACTGGCGTTCAATACTTGGGACTGTCTCACTGGGCGTCTGTGCTCTGGGACCGACCTGGAAGCTTCTGAACTCGGGAGGTTCCCGTGGGTGTGACTCTCGTAGTGGGAAGAAGCATCCGCTGCTTGGCTTTGGGATCTGAATCACGGAGACAAGTCCTCGGTTTCTACTTTTGGTCATTCTTCTGTCACTCAGCAGGGATTAATGAGCATTACTGGGTTCCTGTATCTCAAGGTCATCACTTCTGAGTCTGATAACTGGATTAAAATTTAGGAAAACGGAATTCCACCATGAATTTCGTAAAGCCTTTCATTACTGTCAAAGGTTTGAGCCAACCATGGAGCAGAGGGCCGGTCTCCTTGTCCATAAAAGAGTCCGCAGGTGAACTGACCTCTGTTTAACCTCTTGAATTTAAAATTTAAGAAAAGTATCATTGACCATCTATTTTCATGGTAAATCTGTTGTTAAAAAGTATTCAAGTTTCTGCAAAAGTAAAATTGAGCTTTTACTTCAGTATTCTCAAACACACTTAGTTCAAGCATTCTAGGCTGCATGGTTCCACTCATATTTCCCTGAAATTCCCACTCTAATCAATGATTTAACATATTTCAAGCCTAACTTCATGTGCTAGAGGGCAACAAATCATCCTAATTAGCGTGTAAGTCAAGATGGTTGTACTGTTTTTATTATTTTTGTTTACAGCTTAGCTTTGGAACACTGACATCTTTTATACGGGTCCTTATTTTTACTCGTCCCATACTTCTAACACGAGCAAAACTGTTATAAAGACTTATTTTTCATGCTAATGAGCAGCTCCAATGAGTGAATCCACACGGAAAATCTTGCCAATTTGACATCTAATTTGGTAATTCTAAATTCTCTTTTATTGAACAATGTCACAAATTTTGTTGCTTTTTTTTTTAAGAGTCTGCATTAAATTCTTTTTTACTGCATTTGTTACTTTTCTGGAATCTTCGTTTTGATATGAATATTTAAAGGCCAGGCAATCATTTGTTGTTGACTGTCTGGCTTATCTGGAATACGTGGCCACTCACCCTCCTTCCGAGAAGAAAGGGGCAGGGCTGTCAGGGAGGAAGAGTATCTTCATGCAGGTATGAAGTTATGGATCATATTTTGCAGATCAAATATGAAATAGGAACGTTATCTATTTGTTGCCATCTTTACTAATATTCCCCACCACATAAAGTCAGGCGGCATGGAAGGCTGGGGCTTTTCTTGCCACTGCTCATTTTCAATGATACGCATTTCTATGATCCATTCACCACAGACTTGAGCAGAATCAATCCATTTTCTGAGATAAAAGTGTATCCATAGAGAGCATCAATTCACATACATTTAGGAATTTTCCCCTTTGAAGCCTAGAGATCAATTATTAAAGTCAAATAAACAAACAAACAAACCACTGAAGGCCTAGTAGATTGAAGACGGAAACACGGCAGAAAGTCTGTATGTTGGATTTGGTTTCCAATTTCAATGCACTTTTAAACTGCGCTTCTGAACTTTAAAAAATCAACATGAAGTATATTGCTTTCTCGGTAAGGAAAATAAACCGAATAGCAGCTATCGTCTGGATTTAAGGAATTACAGGACCTCAAGTCGCACTGAGAATCACCCACACGCGAAATGATCAGATGCACCGAAACATTCTGTCACAGTTTTCAATCTTTGTGATGAATTCTGTCCTCTCACTCTGTCAGTATTTTAGATCCCTTCCATTACCGCGAGTTCTTCTTTTTATTATTAAGAAACACAACGAACTGAGCTCTAACTTTAAAGCTGATATTTAAAGAGGAAAGCTATTTGGACCAAAGCCAGTACAGAGGGTGACGAACTGGGCAAAATCAGCTCTCCGTCGCACGAGGAGTCCCCGTGTAGGGGACAAGGACTCCGTAGGCCAGCCTCTCGAGAAGCTGGTCACCACACAGTTCCTGGGCTGATGTCATCGAGGTTGTCCACGGGGTGACACCTGCCTTCCTTCGACTGATTCAGGTCTAATAGTTTCCCATCATGCAATTCTACCACAAAACCAGAATCCTAGCCCTTCAGTTAAAAACAGCGGGAACCAGCAGTTAGCGTAATGGCTATGTCGCTGGACTCCCATGTAGTCGACCGTGGTTCACATCCCGGACCTGGTGGCTTAAAACTCATGCCGGGCGCGTGTGCGTGCGTGCCCAAGATCCCAAGAGGAGAATGGAGGAGAAGGGACTGCGGCGTGGCCATCCCCCCGGGGGGTGATTTCTCGCTTTCTGTCTCTATGTCTCTCTCTCTCTGTTTGGCGAGCACACGTGCCCTATAGCAAAAACCTCTCCCAAAAAAAAAAAAAAAACAAAGAAAACCAGCAACATATTCCTTCTTTCAGGAAAGCACGTGTCCTTGAAAACAGGCAATCTAAAATAATTTAAAGCTATTTGACCAGTGCTTCAGACAATTATCTAAAATAAATGACTATTAGGTTACTTAAATTTCCTTTTTTTTTGTAGTAGAGGAAAATTTCAGAATCTCCAATGACTTTGTGACTTTATGCTAAATCACAAAGAGCGGACTTCGGAGTGGTGTTCTAGGCTCTCCCCCAGTAACGCCTCTCACTCTCACACCCTCATCACCTCTGTTAAAAATGACCATCGACGTGTGGTGCTTAGGGTCCATTTAACAAGTGGTTATAATTCTCCAGAGCTGGCTGCACTTTTAATAGGTAATGAACAAAACACCCTCTGGTCTCCCCAAATTCTAAAGCGAATGAAAGACAATTAAGAGTCAGGAAGACGGAGAGGGAAAGGTTACTGACTTGTTTCCTGGGCGAGAGCTGCTTTAGAGCACAGCCTGGCTGGACCGCACAGGTGGGCCTGAGGCCCTTGCCATCAGAGCCACACTTTCACAGCCAGCCCCAGCCAGCCCCAGCCAGTCCCAGCCAGCCCCAGCCAGCCCCAGCCAGTCCCAAGGGGCACCCACCTCTGAAGGGCTTTCCCCAGAGGGTAGGGGCCTGCTACCGCTGAGCGAAAGGGAAGTCCAGCCCTCCGCAAACAAACGGGTCCCCTACAACGCACCGCAGTGGCTGTGGCACGCGTGTCTCCTCACTAACGAGGTATATCACAACCTGTAGAGCCAAGGAGAGTCCAGGAATCTCGTCCCCAATATCTGGAAGCAAGCGCGGGAAGTGAGAAGTAAGGATCCCTTTAGAAGTCCTAGCTTTTTGTTTGTTTTTCCCCTAAACTCGTGCTGACTGTTGAGGCTGTGTCCAATGGGGATGACTTGGTCTGTTGCAACAGGGAAGGAAGAGACCTCAAACTAAGCTTTGCCCTTTTATAGATGCTTTTGGAAAATGTGAAGACCTGCAGTGGGTTAAAATACGCGCGGGCTAAGTTAGCTGTAAAGCCATCCTGTACCCATTCTGGGAGTCCGCCTTGTTCTCTACCCCATCCTCGTTCCTGAGCCCCGCTGTCCAACGGAGTCCATCGGGCACCTTTCTACAAGATCAGACGGCTTCGCGAAGATACTCTGATTCAACAGACCAGACTTTTATCCCAACTTGGAATGCACTACCTTCCAATACCAAAGTCTCATGGAGGACTCTAAGCTACATACTGAATTCTCTTGGGAAATAAAGCCCAAATAAATATAAATCCAAAGTCAAATTCTCTGTACATACTGATTTGAAGTCAGGAGAACAAAGTCCAAAATGTAGCCTGCTAATTTATTAATACATTCTGTGCCATCTAGATTCTCAGTGCTTGGGTAGGCTTGTCATTCTCGCTGTGGAGCTGCTCCTGAACTCTCCAACCACCTGCACCTGACACTTGGCAATCAGGGCAGAGCCAGTGGTATTGGAAGTAAGGCAAACAGACACAGGAGGCTGTGATGGTAGCACGGTCAGGGCTATCAGTCTGCTGTACTTATCCAGGGTACATGTCCGTGGCTGTGTGTGTGTGTGCATGTGCATGTAAGTGTGTGACTCGGTGGAACTACACACAGCACACAGAGCATGCACTCGAGACATCGTGCTTCCTTTAAGTCCGGAAGTTCAATAGGAAGACAGTTCTCGTCTCTGGGTCTTAATTAAAGCAACTTTCACTTTCCTTTGTATACCTGTGAAGTTCTGAACCTGCACTTTCTGAACCCAGCATTTCTGGCGCTCAGGTGTTCTGCAATCCCAACATTTGTTTTAGCTTAAGAATTATCCTCACAGGTTTCCTAAACCGAATCCCTGCTGGTGCCCCTGCAGGTCACGTCCCGGAATCTTAAGGAGAACCACCACCCTGGTCATGCGCCCCTTCGCGCTGTTTAATTTGGGTTTGAAACTCCAAAGCCATGTGCACAAGACATATAACAAGTCGATGCAAAACCCCATTGGTCACGAGCCCTTGGGGTCAGTCTTGACCTATGAACAAGCCACAGAAGCCCGCAGTGTCACCATCTGCAGTGTCCGCTCTTGTCCCCAAGTGCAGATCTCAGCGTGGCCCTGCCACCTGACTGCACCCTGCGACCTGGGATTGGTGGTGGGCATTCAGAGGCTCTCCCTGTCAGTGGCTCTGGCAGAATCAGGCACCGTGATGGCCAACATCCTCACCCCAGAGACAGGGTAACAATACAGGAGGACTGCAGAGGGATATTTTCCATTTTGTCCCAATGTGCAATAAACAAATTATACTCCAAACTCACCCTCGCCGACAAAGTACTCCAGACTGCACTTGCTCAACTTCAGGCCAGGCTGTCGCGGCCTGCAGCATGAGGCCCACGGCCTGTTTCTGAACCTCCTGCCATTTGACTCTGTCTTAGCGTGTTCTTCTTTCTAAATGAACACTGGCTTACAAGAAACGTCATAAGGGGTTTGTAACTGCCAACATCAAGACCCTACGTGCCCACCGGCTGAAAGTCTAAAGTTAAAAAGAATGAGGCAGGTCAGCTACATGCTCCGAGGAGACGCTATGCCCCAAAGGTTGGCCCACACAGGGGCCCAGGTTCGACTCCTGGTCACGGTGTCCTGCACCTGTAGCAACTCAGAGGCTGAGGAAGGAGGGTTGTGAGCTCGGGTCTGTCCTGGGTAACGCAGTGAGATCTTGCCTAACAGAGCCAGGCCCACGTGGTGGTGCGCACGTTTCACAGCTGAGATGCTGAGGCAGAAGGGTCTTGACTGTAAGGCCGTTATCTAAGACAACAAAGAGAACAAAAAAGCCCACAGCAACTGGACGGCGCTGGAGGCACAACACAGACTGCTGTGACCTTCCGGGCACAGCAGCGGCTCGGCGAACTGCTCCCAGCCACGAACCCGCTGCTCGGTGACACTAACGCTGAACGTCCCCTCTCCAGCATTACATGAGCCTCGATCATGCCCAAGTGCTTTGTTCCCTGCAAGTCTCCCCGTAGTTTCTAAGTTCCTTGATCGATCCGCAAGTTGCTCATACTTCACCTCTGGTTTGTGCTTGTCTTCCCCATACTACAGAAACGCCCTGCTGAGGATCGTCCCCATAACACCTAACGAGCTGAAGGACGTGACAAAGGCAAGACCAGAACAGCACGTTAGTACTGGCTGCGTTCGAGACAGTTACGGGCTTCTAAGAGTGAGCCGCAGAATTAGGCAGACAACCCGTGCAGACACAGCCCTGCCGAGCCCCAGGCAGCTCCCAATTACACGGAGCCTGGACTTCCACGCCTCTTGGTTGAGAGAATCAGAGACCTGCTCTCTGCAGGCAGGCAGCTTCACAGAGTGGAAGTGAGGTGCCCGGCTCGCTGTACCAGATTCCAAATGACACCGTAATCATTCCACTTCCCGGGGGGCAGAGCGAGTGAGGAGTGAGGCGGTAGAGCCATGGGAGAGAATTCTAGAATCGGGAATAGGGCTTTCCTCCAATGCGACCAATGGGGAGATGTCACGGGTCGGATTTCAGACGAGGACTACAATGCCCACAGAGGAGAGGTCGTTTCATACAGCCTAGAATTCATGGGGTGACTGTAACTCACACACAGTCCCAACCAATTAAGCATCAAGTCCCGGGTAAGCCCTCAGATCCCTGTCCCCGATCTTACAACAGCGCATGGTTGGGACCTGAAGGCCCAGATGAACCCTGCTGTGGTGTAGCTGATGGTCTGACGCCCAGAGGTTCATGATTGGGAATTTGGCCCCAGGGTAACGGCACTGCAGGTGGTGAGACCTGTAAGAGGAGACCTGGGGGGCGATGTTCGCATCGCGGAGACGTCACCAAGATGAGTGGATTAAGGCTGTCTTGTGAGACAGAGTGAGTTCTCGCTCTCACGAGGAGTTAGCTCCTAGAAGGGAGATGGCCACCCCGGTCTCCCTTTCCTCACTGACCCCCCACACTTTGCTCTTCCATGTTGTATAGGGTGGCCTGAAGCTGGCTCCACACCTTCAAAATTTTCAGCCACAAGAATTGTAAGCCAAATAAACTTCTGTTCTTCGTAAGTCACCCAAGTGTCTGGTATTTCCATTAACTGATAGTCTGATAAGACAAATACTAAACGGTCTTTCATTTCTAAGAGCTCACGGCAAAATAAACACTGACAGACACACTGAGCCAGATGATGTGCCGGATGACCACGCTGCCTGAGGCTGGTCCACTCCGGACGGCGCCAAGTTTGCCTATGACCAAGACGGCGCCGAGTTTGCCTATGACCAAGACTCGGGAAGGCTAGGGTGGAGCATGGCATGTTTTATGTTCACGCCAAGACTGACGCTATAATATACATCCCAGTTATTCCCTCCAGGGCACTTAAAACATGCCTAGTGTTGCTGGGACCAGATGGTGTGGAGGTTACGTCACCGGACTTCTACATGGCCCACCACTGTTCAAGTGCCAGACCTGGTGCTTCAAAATCATGCCAGACGTGTGTGTGTGCGTGCCCAAGATCCCGGGAGGAGAATGGAGAAGGGACTGCAGCATGGCCATGCTGCCCGGGGATGATTTCTCACTTTCTCTCTCTCTGTCTCTTTGGCGGGCACACACGCTTTATAGCAAAAAATCTCTCTTAAGAAAATAAAAAAGTATTCCTAGTGTCACAAAAGTAATACGCGGTTTTGGAGTTCCCATGCAGGAATTGCACTGATGAGTCGTATCCCCAATTCCATGGTTGAGAACTAGAGACCACTGTCACTACATAGCCAAGCCTCATCTTCCAACACAGTCAATAATAGATAAAGAGAAATATCTGAGTTAGATTCCTAACAAGAACAATATACCGGAAAGTTCGAGGCATAAGCAAGATGAGCAAATGTAATAATCTGGGTAGATTTTACTGCTTCCTGAAAGATGACCAGTACTAAAGTCACACGGTAAATATGCTGTTACACATTTGTCTGTGTAAATATGCTTAAAGTATTTTATAATAAATCATACGTTCTGTGGTGTGGACTTTTATAATTCTTAAAAGCTTCTTTGGTAACCCTATAAAATTAAGTAATAGAAAAATACAATAGTGCTTCTAATATGCTGAATAGAAGTTATAACAGAGATCCATTTTTTATAACCTAGAAAGAATAATTCTTCTCATGGTTAACATGTGAAAATCTATTCAACCTTTAATAAAAGAATTACACTTTGAACATTTTTCTGAGTGGGAAAAAAATCAGAGGCTATTACTAGAAAAAAGTGCAAGAGAAATAAAAAGCGATCTCTAAACCTACAGCCCACTCTCCTGGAAGGGAACTGACAGGACTCTTCTTTCTCACCCATTGATTCTCTTTTTCTCCCGATAACCAGGACATCTTAGAGATACGGGAAAAATCAATACTGACATCAATCATTTAACAATGTTTGTGAACAAGTGGATACAAAACACACATGACAACCTCCTCGCTCCCAGGATGCTTTAGCCTCATGACACAGTGGGGAGAAGAGCCACACCGAATTCCAGCGGGAGCAGCTGGGAATGGTAAGACGGCACGCTTTGGAAGCCAGGCAGCTCACAGAGCCAGAGGCTGGGTGACTTCCCCATGCCCTGAGAGGCAGCTCTCTGCAATGCCAGGCTCTGAGGGAGGGTCCAAGGTTCACGTCCCGGGGTGGCCTCTACACACCCGGCGCCCATGCGCCCATGACCCAGGCTGGCTGAGCTCGGGGTGGATGGCAGCGTGCAGGCCCAGCCGGGGTGTCTCTGTCCTCCTCTCCCCGCCCCAGCTCTCTCTACAAATGGATATAAGCCTTTTACAAAGTGTGAAGGAACCAGATGTCAGAGAACGATGAAGGTAGGGCGTGTGATAAATGGGAGCGTGAGCCCACGCTGAATTAGTAACTTCCATTCTCTAACACGGCCTTGGCGGAGCAGCTACGTTGCAGGGCCTCTGGCAAGATGTTTCCAAGCTCCCAGGAGCCGGAGACAAAGCTGTGGCCAGTGCTGGGACAGGGCAGCATGCACCCCGGGCCAGCTGAGTGCCTCGGCTCGGCTTCTCTCTGCAGAGAGACAGAAGACTGACAAAAACCCGCCCATAGAAAGTGTATGTCTAATCAGAATTTCCAAGTAACAGCCAAAAGAAGGAAGTCTGAACAGCCGATGTGCCAGGGTGCCTCGCTGAGAGCCTGCCCCGTTCCAGACCCAACGCGCAGCGGGCCAGGTGCCGACCCGTGGACCGTGAACTTCCATCTCTCTAAACCCCGACTGCAGAGAGTGAGAGCGCACCGACGTGACTGGCCATTCGACCTGCTGGCACCGGACATGATCCAGAACGAAAAGGCCTAGCAGCTGCTTAAATCTGTGAGAAAAAGACTTTTTATATATGACTTTCTTTCTAGGCTCTCTTCAGACTAAGGAGAGGATCTGAAGGAACATTACTCCAATGAGTTTTTGAATTAGTAAGTGCTAAGAAATATTTTATCACTTCCGTTCCACTCAGAGTAGAGTGCTTGAATTAAACATCCAATTCTAACCTGGAGTCTAATGTGCAGAATTTTTGTCATGGTACACTGGTAAATTACAACACGAAGGTGCAGCTTCTATTGCTGAGAGAACTGGTGCCTTAGATGTCACACCGTGTGTGTGTGTGTGTGTGTGTATGTGTACACATATGTACATATAGCTTTTTTTTTTTTTTTTTGGAGAGGTTTTCGCTATAGGGCGCATGCACTCGCCAGCCAGACAGAGAGAGACAGAGAGACAGAAAGCGAGAAATCACCTCCCAGGGGGGATGGCCACGCTGCAATCCTTTCTCCTCCATTCTCCTCTTGGGATCTTGGGCACGCATGCACACGCGTCCGGTGGGAGTTTAAGCCACCGGGTCCGGGACTCGAACCGCGGTGGACTACGTGGGAGTCCAGCGACATAGCCATTACGCTAACTGCTGGTCCCCCATACATATAGCTTTTTCCCCAGAGTATCTTTTCTTGCCCTTTTGTTTTTGAATAGCATTTTGGAACAAAGATAGCAGATCTCACATGCAAAATGCTGGAAAAATAAATGACAAGTGTATAGTAAATAATGCCATGATTTTAAAGTACATCAAAATAATATAGGTTGTTTCTTTTTTCTATTTGTTTATTTATTTATTTATTTATTTTTGAGAGGTTTTTGCTATAGGGTGCGTGTGCTCACCAGACAGACAGAGAGAGACAGAAAGACAGAAAGCGAGAAATCACCCCCCAGGGGGTATGGCCATGCTGCAATCCCTTCTCCTCCATTCTCCTCTCGGGATCTTGGGCACGCACACACACGCGCCCAGCGTGCGTTTAAGCCACCGGGTCCGGGATGCGAACCGCGGTTGACTACATGGGAGTCCAGCGACATAGCCATTACGCTAACTGCTGGTCCCTTATTTATTTTTTTTTTTAGAGGTTTTTGCTATAGGGCGCGTGCGCTCGCCAGAAAGACAGAGAGAGACAGAAAGCAAGAAATCACCCCTGGGGAGGATGGCCATGCTGCAATCCCTTCTCCTCCATTCTCCTCTTGGGATCTTAGGCACACATGCACACGTGCCCGGCGTGAGTTTAAGTCACTCAGTCTGGGACTCGAACTGCAGTAGACTACATGGGAACCCAGCGATATAGCCATTATGCTAACTGCTGGTCCCTCCTTTCTTTTTTATTTAAGAGAGATTTTTGTTATATGGTGTGTGCATTTACCAGAGAGACAAAAAGTGAGAAATCATCCCTCAGGGGAGATGGCCACACCACAATTCCTTCTTCTACATTCTCCTCTCAGGATTTTGGGCATGCACACCCATATGTCCAGCGTGAGTTTTAAGCCACCAGGTCTGGGACTTGAACCACAGTCATCAACTATGTGGAAATCCAGCAACATAACTATTAGGCCATCTGCTGATCCCTAGCTTTTTCTTGTTTAAAGTTTATTCATTTAGTTATTTCTTCCAAGATTTTGTGTGTGTGTGTCTGTGTCTGTGTTCGTATGTGTGTCTGTGTTTGTGTGTGTGTGTGTCTGTGTCTGTGTTCGTGTGTGTGTCTGTGTTTGTGTGTGTGTGTCTGTGTCTGTGTTCGTGTGTGTGTCTGTGTTTGTGTGTGTGTCTGTGTTCGTGTGTGTCTGTGTGTGTGTGTGTGTCTATGTGTGTGTGTGTGTGTGTGTCTGTGTTTGTGTGTGTGTCTGTGTTCGTATGTGTGTCTGTGTTTGTGTGTGTGGCTGACTTCTACAAGAACAATTTCAATTAAGATGTCATTTTATATTCAATTATACTGGCCAAAGAAACAAAAGAGAGCAATATTGGTTAACAATTGCTTTAAATCTGGATATTTTCTTCAAGGAGCCTGACTTCACGTGCACTAGCAAAGTAAGACGCAGCCCTCATCCTGTAGCCCAAGGCAAGCCGAGCTCACCTGAGTGATCTTAAGATTAAATCAGTGTATCTGCTTTCAAGCAGCACTGTCAGAACATTGATCTGATAATAAATAATGTAGCTTGGACTGGAAGGCCATGGAAGTTTCCGTTTGCAACATCTTACAAGTACAATTTTCTCAGTCCCCTGGGGAATTTGATGAGCAAATTGCCCCAGTGAAGAAACGCTGAGTTAAAATGGAGGTAAGAGAGAACAGGTACTTCACATGATAAGTCTGTGTTTCTACCATTTAAGACCAGGAATGCTTATGTGATGTCTGTCATTAGCAGTCTTTCCAAATGATAAACATTCTAGAAGATAGGCTACCTCAAATGCACGAGCACATTGTGTACTTAACAACTGAAACAAGGGGATAACAACAGAGCTCTCTTCTTGCTCACCCGTGGCTTGTAAGGTACAGGAAAAGGCTTCATATAGAAGAGCTGTTTTCATTCTCACGTGGTAGGCAGCATTCGAAAAGAACCCCCGGGGACCCCTGCCCTCACAGACTCCCTCCCTGGAGTGCCAATGAGGTCTATGAGTACGACGGGTACACTCCCGTGATTATATCGAGTTCTATGGTAAAGGCATTTGGGCGATGTAATTAAGGTCCCTAATCAGGTGGCTTTGGGCTCATCAGAAGGCAGACCATTCTGGTGGTCCTGACCTATTCATGGGAGTCCTTATGAGACCAAATGCAGGTGTGCACTCCCTCCTGCTGGGCTGGGAAAAGCAAACAGCCGGGGGTGAGTTCTCTATGAAGTGGGTCGGTGCTAGAACCGGAGGCGGGACGCCGAGCGTGAACCCAGCTGAGAGCCAGCCAGAAGAGAGACGACTGGGTCCTGTAACCACCAGACACTGTCAGTAAGGTCTGCCAGAAGCCTGAGTGAGCAGAGGTGCGGAGAAGAGCCGCAGCGCCGGCCAGCACCGTGAGCTCAGCTCTGAGAGGAACGCTTGGGAAACCTGTCACGTCATGGAAACCAGGATGATGAACTCATGTTGTCTTACGATTAAAGTTCTGAGCAATTTCTCACACAGCAATAAAAATCTAAAACAAGCCTCCCCCAAAAACAAAATCCATGCAGTGTAGCTATTATTATCTTGATTTTAGGATTGTAAGTGAGAGGAAGATCTAAAATAAGAAAGAGCAAGATTGGCACAAAGCTTGGTTTGACCTACACACGTGCTTACACACATACATACATATGCACAAGTACATGTGTACCTCTCCCCGCAATCACATTATTGTTTAATTAGCTCGTAAACTTCTATTTCACTAATAATGGGAATTATCATGTTACCATAATTCTGCAAGTTACGAGAGAAAGAGAACCAGAAAGCCCCTTCCTTACAAAGAACAGGACTAACTCTACTCAGGACTTGAAAGTGGGATTGCCTATTTCTGCTTCTCATTTATTTTGATGTTACGTCTTTCGGCCACCACTCAGTGTTCACTGACTCGACGCCACCGTGTTGCCAAACACTGCTGCCAGCATTACTGCATTTGATACTCGCCGTGCTATGCGGGGCTGCGACCTCTGCCTGTCAGATACAGAACCTGGGCACAAAGAGCCGAAGCCCAGCTTTGAGGCATTCAAGCGAGCAGCAACACTTCGATGTGAAACGAGGCGCTCTGGTCCTACACCTTGCACTTATCGTGAATACTCTGAGACCCCAGTTCTCTTCCTCCTCTGCCTTGTCCTCCATCCCAACATCGTTCTCCCTCTTTTTCAGCTCACGTTTCTCGCCCATTAGACCCTGACCTACGTGGTACAAGTAATTACTGCCCGCTACACAGGCGTGCGTTGGTGACACTGATGGTTAAATGAGTAAGGTAAGGCGTTTGCCTTCCATGAGTTTCCACCTGAGACAAGCGTAAATAATAAGAGATAAGTGAGTAAATACATAGTATGTCAGTTAGTGAGAACAGAGCATACGGAATAAAAGAGTCTCTTACACAGTATAAGAAATGTTCTGTGTAAAGTGATACATGAACGGAGAAATAAAGTGAAACAAGATGATCTTCTGATGTGCAGGTGCAAGTAGGTGGGGACAAGCTTGTGACACTCATGGGAATTCAGTCCTGGGCCTGGCGGCTTAAAGCTCACACCAGGGTCGTGTGCATGCATGCCCAAAATCCTGAGAGGAGAATGGAGGAGAAGGGACTGCGGCATGCCCATCTCCCTGGGGGAGATTTCTAACCTTCTGTCTCTCTGTCTCTCTCCAGTGAGTGCACACACCCTAAAGCAAAAATCTCTCTTTAAAACACACACACACACACACACACACACAAAAAGTCAGAGATCAACTTTGCCGTGAATGCTGATAATCTGAGATGACTGACCGTTTATGAGCAGATTTATCTGCAAGTGTGAGCTTGACAAGAGCGGAGATGGGGCAGAGGACAGCCTGAATAGGAGAGCTCAATAAAAAGGGGTTGGAGAGCTAGAGACCAACTCAGACAACCCTTCCGAGGACGTCAGTTGTTACGGAAGTAGAACTGCGGGTTAGTACTAGGAAGGATGCAATGTATAGAGTGGGTCTTATTGTTTTTTCTAGGAAAAATACCAGAATATTTGCATGCTAATGGGATATGCTTCGGCCATGCAGAGACAGGTTCCGGAAAGAATACCCATTTAATCAGGATTAAGACTCTGCCAAGCAAGAACGTGGCCTGACACTTGGTGTAGGACTGAAAAGTTCATGGTACTTCACTGTTGGCAGACGGTGCAGTGCAGACAAGGATGCTAGAGCGATTTTGAGAACTGGAAAGCAGAGGTCACGGGGTCACAGGAGGGCATGTGTGGAACCCTGTAGACATGACTCAGGAGTTCTTGGGCTTTCTGTCCAGGCTGATAAATAAGAATGAAAACCTGGTGGCCCTGACAGCGGCCTGTGAAGTTCTGGTGGTGATTCTGCGAGTTGGTGGGGAGAGGGCTGCCGAGGGACCTTTGAAGGGCCGTGTAGAGCTCTGGGCAACCTTCCGTGTTCTTGCTGCTGCGAGCAGAGAGAGTGCGGGGAGCTCTGCACACTCTGTCCTTGCAGACAGATACATGGCATCTGAGGGGAGAGGCAGCGTTTTGGGGTTTTTACATTTTTTCATGCCAGAGATCATGTGTTTACGCATGAGAGAGAGAGAGGAAGCAAGATCCTCGACAGGGTCGGGTCACACTGCAGTCCCCTTCTCCCACCCTCCCACCTCTTCGGATCCTGCATCAGCACACATGCCCGGTGTTTTTAGATCAGCCCTGGGGTCCAAACCTCAGTATGTCCTTACGGCTTCCAGCCTCACAGGGCCTTGCCTCACTGCTGCTCCGTGGCCGCTGGACCGGGCAGGGCCGAGTACGGCGCGGCGACGTGCACGTCCGAGACTTCACTCGTCACAAAGCTTGGAAAGAGGGGTTAAAGACTGATTGGCACATGATCTTAGTCAATTTTTAAAGGCTTGCTTGATCCATAGACATCCTTTATTCAAATGTACGTGTTCAAATGTAAAGATTATCTACAAGTTACACATATTTTACACCTCTCAGAATAGTGGTGCGAACCTCAGAGAGTAAGCAGAAAGTGAGAAAGGAGGCCAAGTAAGCGGCCTGGATTTTCTTACAAAGGGACCCCTCTGTGCCGTGCACGCCAAAGGCCCTATTCACAGATGTTGATGAACTGCTTCCAGTTCCGGGGTTCCACTGGTCCCACCTGACTTCCATGTGATGACGTTCCAGTCCGGCACTGTTTTGTTCTATTTACCAATCTTATTGGAATGACAAGATATTGAAATTTACATTGATTCTTTTTGATGGATTATCTGAGAAAGAACGAAGGTTATGTCCAAGTCTAAATAATAAGCTCTTCTCACCCTGCACTTTTCATTTGACCACTAATCTTTCCAAATGAAGTATACGTGTATATATAACTATATATACACATATATACATAGTTGCTCAAAACACCTGAATTAAACTGCACAACATACTTTACATCTGTACTGTACTCAAATACATATTTATGTAGCTTTTGAACAAAATACGTGAACTCAAATATTAAACACTTGTAAAAGGTTAAGTTTGCTAAAGCAATCATCCCTTCACATCTTCCTATGAGGCAGAAGACTCACTTTTAAAATAGGGTTGTTATCTTTTAACATGGAGAAAAGAGAATGTATTTTAATACAATATTGATCTGGGAATTAGAAATTCAGAACGAGCATTAAACATGCAGGAAGTTTATGATATAATCCTGAATAATGCACTTAACCTGTAATTTCAAAAGAACTCTGAGCAAAGGCAGCCACCACGTGTCACGTCGTTGCCAAGGCCTGGAGTCACGCGCTCCGTGTGTGTGAACACGGCATCGGCATCTGATATCTTACATCTGTGACACTTCGCAAATACAGTCTATGGATTAAAAGCGCGAATCTGAGGCACTGTGTGAGCTCACATAGTTATAAATAGAAAAGCACATAAAACAGATCCCCACAAGTGTGCAAATGTGAGGCGCGGAGGCGTAAACTCAGGCGCCGTGACGGCGTGCCATGTGTTCGGGAAAGGCTCGGCCCTTCGCGATGCGCTGCTCACTTTGAAGTGCTCGTCCTCGTGTGTTCGCTGAGTGGAGCCCGTCAGGTGCTCCGGCTCCGTGCAGCTCCCGTCGGACACGGCCTCTGCTGCACCAGGTCAAACATCCTGCTCAAGAGCTCGTCCTCCATCACCGGCCACGGCTCCTCGGCGGTGGTCAGCAGCCCTGCCTAGGAAGCGCTTCAAACTAAATAAGGCAGCTGTGGTCACGGGCACTTTCAAACACACGTAAAATAAATCAAGTAGTGTGATGCAACCTCGCCTGCACAGCACCGAGCCTCAACCGCTCTGGACTCTCGGTTTTGACTCCCCAGTATCTACCCCCATGCCAAGCTCCCTCTCACTATCGCTATTTAATAACTTTAATAAAAATATGTTTATTTATTCCATGAGAGAAAGACAGCGCCCCAGCTGAGCATCCATGCTGCAATGCCCCCGTCCCCACAGCCACAGCCAGCCCTGGCTCATGGGCCCTGCAGGCCCAGAGCTTCCCCATGGGCCCGGAGCTTCCCCGCAGGCCCAGAGCTTCCCCGTGGGCCAGAGCTTCCCCACGCAGCCTTGCAGAGGGTTGTGCTGCTTCTCTGAGCTCATCTCCCCCCACCCCCTCCCAAGGTTCAGTTTTGAGCTGAAATTAATGCACACATACACTCAGCCCAGAGCCCAGCACGCTCTGGAACAGCCCTCCCTCTAGAACACGTCTCCTGGGGCCCTCCCTGGTTCATCCTGCCTGAGACAGGCAATCCCCTTGCTGTTTTCCCCAGGGATTAGTCGGACAGTCTAGACTGCTAAGAGGAATTGGGGCGCAGGCTCCTTCACGCTCTGTTCCATCCCTCACCATCACACGTTGCTGACTACACCCTGCACGGACCGCGCTCAGGCCCTCCCCGGCAGAAGTCGCGTGAAGCTTTGCCCTATTACAAGGAAAACGCCAGTGAACCCTCTTGCAAGACCTTGCTGTAAAAATAGGATTTGAGTCCTCTGGGTTAAAACACCTACAGTAGAACTGCTTGCTCAGATGGCAAGTTGACATTTAAAGTGAAATGTCCAAAGCTTTTCCAAAGTAGTCTCGTCATTTTTACATTTTTATCAGCAAAACACAAGATTCCTGCTTGTGCCATACCTCAGTCAACATCGTGTGTTTGTCAGTTTTATATTTAAATTGCTTTACCAAGATACAGTATATGTGTCAGAAAGTTCACCCATTTAAATTGTATAATTCAACGGTATCTGGTGTATTCCCAGAGTTGCGTGCAGGGAAAGGAATGCCATTTTTGGATGTTTACCTGAGTCTCCCCACCCCACCCCTCCTCCTCCCCACCCCTTTGGTCCCTTCTTAGGGAAAGCAGAGAAGAAACCCCTTACCTGACTCCCTGGGCGCTGGTTCAAACCCTGCCCATCCATGTGTGTAATAAAGGGCTCCCACTCCGTCCACCTGCTGTGTGCGACCTGTTCTCATTTCTTTTGGGTTCTCTTAAGAGAACACTGTTCTGGGACCAGCAGTTAGTGTAATGGCTATGTCGCTGGACTCCCACGTAGTCAACCACAGTTGGCGTCCCGGACCCAGTGGCTTAAAACTCACGCCGGGCGCGTGTGCGTGTGTGCCCAAGATCCCGAGAGGAGAACGGAGGAGAAGAGATTGTGGCGTGGCCATCCCCCCTGGGGGGTGATTTCTCGCTTTCTGTGTCTCTGTCTGTCTCTGTCTGGCAAGTGCACGCGCCCTATAGCAAAAACCTCTCCCCCGACCAAAAAAAAAAAAAAAAAGAGAGAACACTGTTCTCACAGGACAATGTTAGGTTTAACGTTTCAAGGGATTTCCACTCCCAATAGCAAGTAATAAGGGTTTTAATTTAGCTGCATCTTTGCAATACTCATTATTGCCTGTCTTTATTATTTATCATCGTTTTATTTCTTGTTTCTTAGATTTTCAAAAAGCTATCTATAAAACACATTTGATGTGTTTTTATATGATTTCTTTCTTTTATGGCAGGAGAAAATACAGAAGCAGAACATTTAGTCAAATCAGTAGATTTCATTAAACCACATATAGTTTGGCATCCTGTGCTAGTTACTTGCAGAGCTAATGGTTAATGACAAGAAAACACCAAAATAATAATAATAATAATAATACACACACACACACACACACACACACACAGGGTCACTGGAAAAGTTATGGTGTATTTTTCTATGCAAAAATGCCCCATGCACAACTTTTCTAATGACTCAATGCCTAGATGGGAATAAAAAATGAATTGGCAACAAGGGATTAAGAATGATTTTTAAATCATGGCGAAAAGTTTAAAGGCAGTAATAGAAGTCAAATGAAAAAATGACAATAACGGGAGACATCTCAGTCCTCCTTACATCACTGTCATTTTCCAGTTAATAGTATTAAACCCACTCTGAATTACAATGTTTTAATAGACAAAGGAGGAAAAGATAACTCCAATCTTAAATAGCATGTCAGAGAAGTCATGAGGCATTTTTGCATAGAAAAATATAGAAAAACAGGTCATGACTCTTTTAATGGCCCCATTCATCCATCCATCCACCCATCCATCCATCCATCCAACATTTCCAGTCCTGTGTTGTTTAGTCAGGGGGATGTGTTCTGAGAAGTGTGTCTCTAGGCAATTTTGTAACTGTGAGGACATCATGGCAAACCTAGACGGTAGCGCCTCTCCGCACCTGAGCTGTGTGTTCCAGGAGGCCGCACAGGTGTGCACCATGGGACTGCACTGAACACCCTGGGCAACTGTAACATGGCAGTAAGTTTCTGTGTAGCCAAACGTAGTGAAGCATGGAACAGGCACAGGACAACAGGAACGAAAGAGAACCGTGGTACATTGTGTAGAACCTTGAAGTGCACGGCGCTTCCAGGACTGGAAGTGGTCTGAGTGAGTCCGGAGTGCATGGGGAATGACCATGAGTGCAAGGACAGTTCTGTACACTACCATAGACCACAGAGACCCTGGACAACTAGGCTACGATACATCTGGTTTTAAAAAGTTTCTTTCTTCAATAATAAATTAACACAGCTTACTGTAACTTTTTTGGTATGTAAACTTTTTAATATTCTTAACATTTTGACTCTTGCAATAACATTTAGCTTAAAAAATTTTTTCCAACTGTACAAAATGTTTTCTTACCTATATAAGCATTTTTATATTTAAAAATTGTTTTAGAAGAGGCAGAAGAGGCCAGGCCTTCAGAAGAAGGTTCCACATGGCTCCAGCGAACTAGACAGATCTAAGAGACTGTAGCTAAACATCCAAATACTAATAGGGTTAAAATATTCCTCAATATCTACTGCATCTGCTGCACCTGCGCTCACAACAGAATAGCAAAGAGATTCTAGATCACCTCTGTCTCCTTGCTCCTGAACATTCAGCCTAAACTTCAAGAATTTGAAAGAAACACACCCTCCATCAGATGACAAGAAATCACCGCCGGATCACAAGAAATATGGGAAAACAAGAAAATACCTCTCCTCCAAGGGAAAAGAGTAACTCTTCTTCATCCACAAGTAGTTCAGTGAAAATCATGGAAATGTCTGATAAGGAATTTAGAGCATTCATAATGTCGAAGCTAACAGAGATGGAAGAGAAGAGAGACAATGAACTACTAAAGAGAAAGGAGAAAGAAGTTGACGAGTTCCAGGAGATGAGGAAATTCTTGCAAGATCTAAAAGAGGAATTACACACTTTTCAAAAGACTCAAACGGAGCTGTTAGAGATGAAGTCTATAATTCAGGAAGTCAAAATCTCCCTTGAAAGTATTAAAAGTAGACTAGATCATTCAGAAAATAGAATCTCAGGTGTAGAAGAGAAAATGGCTGGCCTAGAAAAATCCACCACGAAAACTGAGAAAATGGCCCAAAAATTTGAGAATAATATACGAGAAGTACTAGATACCATCAAACGTCCAAATATCCGGATAATTGGCATTCCAGAAGGTGAAGAGACCCATAAGGGCATTGATAATCTATTCCATGAAATTCTGCAAGAAAACTTTCCAAACCTAGAGAGGCACTCAAAAATCCAGTCCCAAGAAATACAAAGGACCCCCAGATAGAATCAACCCAAGAAGATCTTCTCCAAGACACATTATAGCCAGGCTGACCAAAACCACAGACAAAGACAAGATACTAAGATTGGCAAGATAAAAATATCAAGTTACCTACAAAGGACATCCCATCAGGCTAACAGCATATCTCTCATTGGAAACAATGCGAGCGAGGAGAGAATGGGAAAATATATTCAAAGTGTTAAGAGAGAAGCAATTTCAGCCAAGAATACTGTACCCGGCAAGATTATCTTTCAGGTGGGAAGAAAAGACAAGAACATTCTCAGATAAACAAAACCTGAAAGAATTCACCAGCACCAGACCAGATTTCCAAGAAGTTCTCAAGGATGTGTTATGTCAGGAAAATTAAATTCATACACATGGAAATAAGAGCTCAAAAACTAAGAAAGTGGCCAACTTAATCATAGGGACAAGTCTGGAGTTGAATATTATATCCCAGAATTTAATCAGGAAAATTGAACCAGAACAGAAGATAAAAGTACATGAGACTGATAGGTTCATGCACCCACCATTTGAACAGAATCCTAACCTGTTTCCTGGCTTTAAACAAAATTCCTTGGCGTTTGATTTAAGTTAAAACTGGTTTTCTTAAGAGTAATGAGTGAGCTCACCATTGAAAGTAGTGAGATTATGTAAGAAATTGTGTGATCAATACAATGTGGGTGAGAAAGGAATGGAAGACAATTGTAGACACCAGAGATAGTGTGAGAAGAGGGTGGGAAAGGACAGAGGGTCAGAAAGAGGGGTAAAAATAATTCTAGGAACTAGAAATGGAAATTTTTTTATTAAGTCACTACGCAGTATATACTGGATGGGAAATCACATTTTGTATGCTGTGATGATGCTTAGGGAAAGAATGTAAATTAAGTTACAAAAAAAAAAGTAAGGAGTCATTGCAGCTCACATTGTAAGGCCCGTGCCTGCGGTAGGAAGGAGCAGCGGCACCTCTTCGTCAGTGGTCTGAAGACAGTACTGCAGCACGTGCCAGAGCCTGAGCTTCCCGTGGACTCTGTCCTTCCCTATACGTACACACCGAGCTCTAACCGGTGGAGTCACTGCAGGACGAAAATATGACGAAGGGCTGGGGCTTCCCTTTGACAAGTCAGGTGGAGTTTCTGGCCACGAGGTCACCTAGAGTTTTTCCTGTTACAGAGCTCAAGCAACATTTCAGTGAGCTGCCTGTCTGTATTGTTTTTAGGGATCCTTTATGGAATGAACCACCAGCAAGAACCCCAGAAGATCAAACCATTTTTTTTTTTTTTTGAGAGGTTTTCGCTATAGGGCGCGTGCGCTCGCCAGAGAGACAGAGAGACAGAAAGTGAGAAATCACCCCCCAGGGGGGATGGTCACGCCGCAATCCCTTCTCCTCCATTCTCCTCTCGGGATCTTGGGCACGCACGCACACGCGCCCGGCGTGAGTTTTAAGCCACCGGGTCTGGAACGCGAACCGCGGTTGACTACGTGGGAGTCCAGCGACATAGTCATTATGCTAACTGCTGGTTCCCAAGATCAAACCATTTTGATGCACCTGTGATCCGGGTGCCCATTAGGAAGTGTGATAGCCTTTCTGTGATTGAATCCTACCACTCGACCTTCCCTGCTCTAAGATCATAATACCCCATTAAATCTGCCAAGTCATCTTACCAGCAGCGTTCCCCATTGTCATCCCAGCCCAGTCACAGCTACCATGGAGATGTCGAGTGTGCTGTGTCCTCTTCACTAATGTATTTATCAATGTCGTGGCGAATGGAGTGTCTCCCAGCCCTATTAGGGAGGTAATGGGGGATAGTATGCAGGTCACACATGATAAATGCCCTGCAATGATTCTTTTTTCTCAAGCCGTTCTTACAGCATTTTAGTCATTGGAACTCCAAGTTTAAATGGATTAAATGAGGAAAGTGTGAGAAGCAATTCTAGGTAGCTGAGCTCACGTGTCACGGCCAGGGTCCACTAGGAGCTTCATACCAAGACACGAGGGCCTTCAAAACGTTCATGGGAATGCACGTTATGGAAAAACTACGCATGAATTAAAAATATCTGCATCCAAAGGAATCATACAATAACTCAACTTTTCTATGAACATTTTACATCCCCTCAAAATTGGAAACCGGAAATTAAAACCAGCGGCTGCTGGGAGGGAAAGACCCATCACTAAGGTGGCACTTCCGTCCACTCCTGCCCCGCGCCTCCCTCGTGCAGGCTTTTCGGGCAGACTCAGCACGAAGTCAGCTGCTCAGAGACGCGCCACGGTGGCTCAGACTCTGCAGCAGAAATAGGGTTAAAAGGAGGACAGGGAGGTGACACCCAACAGCTAACAACGGCACACCTCCTCAAATAATTGTGAGCTATTACCTACTGCTTTACACATTATCAAGCTGACCTGGAAACCATCTTCGTCTTAAATATACTTAGTTTTGTGTTACTGCGACTTAGAAATACTAACCACGTCATAGGCTGCAACGTAACCGGCCCACCCACGCCTCGATTCGGCCTGGAAACGCGCCTGAACTGCTGCCTCTCTCACAGCGGGTCTGAGGTGCTATCAGCCGTGGAAAAGGTTATCCTAAAATGCCTATCGTTATAACACACTGCAGTCAGTTTTAAAAAGTGTGCTTAATATACAGTTGTAATTTTAGTTTTAAATTCTTTATATCTCAATGTGAGCTAATAAATACGAATATGAATGAGAGAACGTGGAAAGTGTTATGGAATTAAAGTGGTTTAATAATGAAGGATGCTTTCTGAGCAAACACTAACACCTCTTGACAGTCTCATTTATTTTTATTTATTTATTTAAAATAATTATTTATTTTTAATTTTACTTATTCATTTACTTATTTTATTTTGATCAGAGAGAGACACAGAGAGAGAAAGTGAGAAAGCAAGCAACCAGGTCCAGGGCTTGAACTATGGTCAGCTATGTGGGAATGTCCAGCACCTTAACCACCACACCACCTGCCAATCCCGACAGTCTCATTTATTTAGTTCCTGAGATATGTTTATGTTCTGGGGCACAGAACCACAGTGCGATCTGGGATGAGGGAGGAACCTGACTCCCGGGTTAGACCCTAGTCCCATCTATGAAAGAACAGTGCAGCCCTGTCGTATCCACGTAGGTCTTCATAGGGAGTTGGCCTGTCTGCCCGTCCCAGGCTCGGGTGTGTCTGCTTTGGCCAGTGAAATATGATGGCGGCAGCAAGACCACAGGCACACGGGGAGACAGTGTGATCCCCTCCTGTCTGGCCATGTCCCAGATCGGCTGCTGCTCTAGCTTGGACCTGCGAAGTGAGAAGGTGCCTCAAGGAGGTTTGAAGCTGCTTTTAGCCTGGAGCTGAGCCACAGCAGCCGATGCGCATGCGAGGGTCAAGTTAACTTCGGTTGTAAGGCACTCAGATTCAGAAGTTGGTTTTTGTGTTTTGAGTTTATATTTTTTTCCTATGGCATAAATTAGCAAAAATCAAATTAACATTCCTGTTTTTGTTTTCCAATTCACTACTTACTCCAATCTTCTATATTCACAGGTTTACTAAAACAGTTATTGTCAGGGTTATAAATAACCTCCTGTTTGGAGATGGTAGGAGAGAGGACATTTTGAACTCCAAAAACATTCTGAAGCAGTTTCCAAAATAAATATGTATGGAAGTTAATCATGTGGAAATTACTTTTCTCAAAATTAGCTGGCTTAGGAAAACTTTACTCATGCCCAGGAATACATGAGGAGACTTCAAAGTTCATGGACAGATAGAGTGAGGGTAAAAATTAATGATGCAAAGATTTCTGAAAACCATACATACTTTTTTCATAACTGAACATTTGGAAGACCCCCACCCCCGATGTATTTTTCTGTTTTTCTATGCAAAAATGAGTCATGACTTTTCTGACAACCTAAAATTTTATTTTGGGGACCAGTAAATGGCATAGCAGTTATGGCGCTGGACTCCCACATGGCTGACCATGGTTTGAGTCCCAGACCCAGTGGTTTCAAACTCACGCCGGGCGCGTGTGTGTGCGTGCCCAAGATCTTGGGAGGAGAATGGAGGAGAAGGGATTGCAGCTTGGCCATCCCCTCTGAAGGGTGATTTCTCACTTTCAGTCTGTCTCTCTGGCAAGCACACGTGCTCTATAGCAAAAATCTCTCTAATTTTCTTTTTCTTTTTTTTTGAAAGACTCCTTGACTAAATAGTATGAATTAAAAAATAGCTTGAATCAAATGAACCATGTCACCCATCCCCACCAAAGAAAAAGACTGCATCTTCTTAAGAACTTTAAAATTCATGTTGCAGGCAATATGTAATTCATTATAAAACTTAGAAAACAAGCTTCTAATAGAGCAAAGAAACAGTGAGTCGCCAACCAATAACCGACTATTTAAAACTGTGGGTTTTGATTTAAATGAGAATGTCTCCATAGGAATGGTCAAGGTAGTCTTGAATTTCAAAAAGGTTATGTAATTGGAAACTTGGTATTCCATAAACAAATTATTTTTTCACATGTTTGTCCAGGAAAAAAAAAACAGTCAAAAGTTTATAGATCATTACTTCATTCCTTATTTTGCAGCTGTCATTTTAGGCTATGGAGACTATTCAAAAATATCCCACAAGATAATCCCACTTCCGTCGCTCACTTACTGGTTTACGCCTAGCAGACATTAGGCACATGCCTTTTCCCACGCAGCACTGTCAGCAGCAACTGAAGCAGGTGTCCACTTAGCCTTTTCTTATTTAAAAAAATAATGAACTACTTCCTCTTCTTTAATTTTTTTTGTGTGTGTTCATAATACATATTGAAGTGAAAGATTGTGCAGGCATGATTTTGAAGTAGCTCTGATTTTTAAAAAATGTTAATCTTTTGTATTACTGGGTTTGTTTGTTTTTAGGTTTTTGCCATAGAGCATATGCACTAATCAGAGAGACAGAGAGAGAGAAAGAGAGAGGGAGGGAGGGAGGGGAAGTGAGAAATCACCCCTGGGGGAATGACACATCACAACCCATTCTCCTTCATTCTCCCTTCGGGATCCTGGGTTTGCACGCACACATGCCCAGCATGAGTTTCAAGTCACCAGGTCTGGGATTCAAACTGAGGTCAGCCATGTAGGAGTCCAGCATCTTAACCACCACATCACCTACTGGCCCTATCTTTTGTATTACTGCAACTAAACTGTAGCTACAGACCATTCCTGTTAGCACTGAAGCACTCACTGAGCCAGTTTCACAGCTGAAGACATGTACAGATTACTTCAGACCAGCACTGTTTTGCTAGAGCAGTCTCCATAAGTCAAGGTCTAATGGACAATTAAATTGACCACAGAAGATCTCTGATGCTCTGACAATATTAATTTTTATCCACATTCTTATTGTATTTTTTTAATCACAGCTCCTTCAACATGTTCTTTAAAAAAAATAAAATTATACTGTAGAAGTCCTGGCATGTTAGGACCATGTTTTATTTATCTTCATATAAATCTATTTTTTTAGATAGATTTTTGCTATACATGTGCTTACTGGAGAAACAGAGAGACAGAGAGACAGAAAGTAAGAAATCTCCCATCCACCCACCCCGGGGGATGGCTATGCCACGATTCCTTTTCCTCTGTTCTCTTGGGATTTGGGGCATGCACACCCATTCTCATTGTGAGGAGACCCCAACTGCAGTCAACTACGTGGGAGTCCAGCGATGTAACCATTACGCCATCTGCTGGTCCCACATGAATCTAATTTTAATACTCCTCTTACAGAGAGTAAGGAACTTCAAAAATGTTCACATAATCTTCCATCTCTACCTACACTCTCTTGAAACGAGACTTGGAAGCTCTTCTCATTAACATTTAGAAACTATGTCTTATTTATTCTGGCCTTCCTTTACGGCATTTCTCCCCAACTAAAACGTGCTAGAAGTGGCCTTTGCCAGTTTACCTCAGATCTCAATATTCTTAGCATTTGTAAATCTTGACACACACCACCTTGTGGATAAACACAGGCTAGCATGCTCAAAATATACCTTACAAAGCTAGAGTGATCAAAACTCTTAGTACTGGCATAAAAACAAGCATAGAGATCAATAGAATGCGATGGAAAGCCCAGAAATAAACCCACACACCTACTGTCAATTGATTTTGTTCACAAGGATGTCAAAAACACACCATAGGAAAAGGAAGTCTCTTCAGTACACGGTTCTGGGAAAACGGCCTGTTCGAACGCCGGAGACACGGAACTGGACCATTAACTCCTTACATTTAAGTATTTAAGCCATTTTGAGTTGATTTTTGTCTGTAGCGAAAGATAAGGGTCTGGTTTTGTCCTTCTGTGTATGGATATCTATTTTTTCCAGCACTGTTTATCGACTGTTGTCCTCGAAGGTGTCAGGAGATTATGCTATTGTAGAGCATAGAAGTGGCAAAGAAGTAGGGGGAAAAACACACTTGGAATAGTTTAAAAGAATAAAGCGATCACGGAGAAATGAAGACCTGTATGACAGAAGTCTCCGGTGTGAGCCATTGATTATAACAATACTTAATAAAAGGGTGAAGAGTGGAGGAAACAGGTGTGGACAGGATGGATACGGAGACACTTTGACGATAAGAAGACAGTATTAAACTGAAATGAAGAAACGCACACATGCACGTCCTGTTTTACTGCACAGATGGTGTAATTCCCTCTGTCAGAGCAGAAGAATGTAACCCTGTGCTCGACTGAGACACACGCAGGCACACTGCACACGGAGGCTCAGCTTCTGGGCTGCCTCTTGATAAATCCACTCTGCGTCAAACTATCACAAGCTGAAACGTACTTAATACCCTGGTAAACCCGCTGCAGAGTTGAAGATTGAAGTCCCACCAACTGGAGACAAACAAGAGGGGAGAGAGGAGAGAGAGAGAGAGAGACGGGCACCCCGCAGGGCGTCTGCCTGGGAGTCACTCCCGGCCCCGGCCGGCCTGGGTTGTGGGCTTGGGCAGGAGCCAGGTGTGCCCAGGAGGTCCCAGGACGTGACCCAGAGCTTCTGCCTGATCACTGTGCTCTCACCTGGCTCCTACTGAGTTCACTGATTTTGTTTTATCTTTTAAAATGGTGCCCTCCAATCATTTCCTTAGGCTATAAAGAACTATCTGAAAACGGAAACTCTCTGTGAAAAAGATAGATTTCTTGGGTGTTAAATGGCCTTGATATAAGAGAAATCCAACTCACATTGGAGAAAACACTGCTTTGTTTTGAGTATTTAAAGAATAAGGAGAAAAAACTGCATGTTAATCTTTTTTATTCCCTTCCACGTTTAAAGCATTCGTTGATTCAGCATACCTGCATTATGATGTGTATTTTGAAGAAGATAGCAAATTCAAAATGTAATGGAAAAAAAACATTAGCAAAAGAATTCACACATAAAAACCTGACAATTAATTGAATCCATAACATGTACAGTATAAAAATATAAATATGAAATTACACTCCATTAAACTACATTATGTGCAAATATAATTAAAAATATGAAAAGACTGGGCTGGCAGGTGGCATGGTGGTTAGGGGCACCGGATTCCCACATGGCCGACCGTGGTTCGAGTCCCAGACCTGGTGGCTTCCTTTCTCACGTTCCCTCTCTCTCGCTCTTTCTCACTTGTCCCTCTCTGATCAACTTAAAATAAATAAAGTTAAATAAAATAATTCTTTAAAAAAATATATGAAAAGACTAAAAATAAGATAAGCCATATATATTTAACACTAGACCTAGATTTTGTCCAGAAAAGGTACTAGCTTAAAAAATGCTTGTCTAGATCATTTTAACCCAGAAATAACATTTGTTTCTTGATAAAAAGGAATTATAGAAAATATATCAAAGTACCACTTTCGAAGCTCATTATATTTTGAAAAATGTAAATTACTAAGTGCATTTTATTCTTCTCCAGATAAGACGATTTAAGCACTCTAAGTCATGCAACGCTTGCGAACAACTCTGCTTCTTACCCCCTAACCTGACCAGTCTCGAGTCGGGAGATCACACCCGTGAAGTTTTACTCTACGCTCAGCAAGACGGAGAGGCCTGGGCAAGGGCACCCAGGGCAGACAGGACGGCTGTCTGTCGAAGCTCTTTGCTGCATTTCAATGTCTTATAATTAGACAGGTGTCATGTTCGTGCTAAAGAGACCTATCAAAACACCCCGCATTTGTTTCCTGATTTTTTCATTTTCTTCTTGACTTGACAGAATTGACTGAAAGGAAATTTGAATAAAGGGATACACTTTTTTTTTTAGCTTAAGCTACTGACGAAATAGGAAAGCAGAGGCGGCAGCGAGGCCGAGTGTGGGACGTAACCGCGGGCCGCACGGCACTGACCTGGCAGCCTCCTCTGCACACCAGTCGTGCCCAAGGCCGAGGAAAGGCGGTCCTCACTCTAGCCACACATGGAAGTGCTTAGCAAGCACTGTGGGATCCTTTCTTTTCTTCTTTTTTTAATTATTTATTTTATCTATTCATTCATTTATTTTCTAATTTGACCAGAGAGAGAGAGACAGAGGGTGAGAGTAAAAGAGAGAGGAAGTGAGAAGCAAGCCACCAGATTCAGGACTCAAACCCTGGTCAGCCATGTGGGAGTGTCCAGTGCCTTAACCACCATGCCACCTGCTGGTGCCCACTGTGGGATCCTTTCTAAGATCAGTCACACGAGCTTAGGTAGACGAATGAGACATTCTTTGTAGAGTCAACAAGGTGTAAGCAGTTAAAGAGAAATGTGTGTGAAGGCTGTGAGGACCTTTCATACGGCACTGTCCTTAAACCCTTTCCAATCCTGCTCTCAAGCCACACCCTACAATGAGGTTAACTGTCCAGCCACGGGACGTGCACAGGAAACATCTACAAAAGACATGTCTTCTTCCTGGGAAGTGGCCACGACCCTGAGTTTGCCCTTCATAGTTTCTCTTACGATAAGTTTTACCAAAGGCATCAGGAACTAGAGATAAGCTAACTGCACCAGGTGACCAAGTGCTGGAACTCAGAGAACGCAGTGCGTTCCTAAGTGGTGATAGTGGTGTACACACACGCACACACACAGCTCACACACACAGCGCGTGTACACACAGTGCATGCACATACACACACACACAGCACACACACAGCTCACACAACACTGCGTGCACACACACACACAACACAGACACACACACCACATGCACATACAGCACACACACACAGCTCACACACACAGCGCGTGTACACACAGTGCACGCACATACACACACACACAGCACACACACAGCACGCACACACACCGCGTGCACACACACACAGCACACACACACCACATGCACACACAGCACGCACACACAGCACACACACAGCACGTGTACACACAGTGTGTGCACGCACATACACACAGCACACACACAGCACGTGTACACACAGTGTGTGCACACACATACACACACACAGCACGCACACAGCTCACACACAGCGTGTGTACACAGAGTGCATGCACACAGTGCGTGCACACACATACACACACACGCACACACACAGCTCACACACAGCACACACACACACCGCGTGCACACACACAGCAGACACACACACCACATGCACACACAGCACACACACATAGCACACACACAGCACGTGTACACACAGTGCATGCACGCACATACACACACACAGCACGCACACAGCTCACACACACAGCGTGTGTACACACAGTGCACGCACATAGTGCGTGCACACACATACACACACAGCTCACACACACAGTGCATGTACACACAGTGCACGCACACAGTGCGTGCACACACATACACACACGCACACACACAGCTCACACACACAGTGCGTGTACACACAGTGCACACACACAGTGCGTGCACACATACACAGCATGCACACACACCGCGTGCACACACACACACACCACATGCACACACAGCACACATACACAGCACACACAGTGCACGCACACTAGCAATATGTCTTCCTCTTTGGTTCCTTTTATTTTAAAAATTGGAATGACTAAAACCTTTTTGAGTTATAAGGTGTGTAATAATTGTACCTCTAAATATTTATTGAAAAATGCACTCACTCATTCCAAAAACATAGATGCTGTAATAGATTTTTGTTTGCTTCCTTTAATAGAAAAGTGTATTGGACAGAGAAATCCCAGTACCTGGTATTCTACAGGGAGCAAATATGTAGTAAGATATGTTCTTCTGATTAGTGATCTCTGACATTACATAGAAAATAAACATGGAAAACAAATCAGGTCATGCCGACCGGAAACGTTCTTCAGTGAGATGGTCGGAGAGCACATTCTACAGCGAAGGTAGTATTGGGAGGATCCTCGCCGTGGAGAAGTCCTTGGGGACAGCACTGAGGACAGGTGTGAGAACACTCCCAGAGGCTTGTCACAGCACGAATTACCGTGCAAAGCCACACAAGTCAGGAGAACTCCAAAATACGCAAAAAATCATCCCGTCTCCCCATCGCTCTCCTCCAAGCTAACTGACTCCTTGTAACAAATTCCTCATTCCTAAGCAGGAAGCATGAAATTCCTTTGGTGGCCGTACTCCGTGTCATATCTCATATACTTGATGTCAGAAAGGCATGACTTTTCTAACACCCCACCCACCTTTACTACACAATGACTTTCGGTCATAATCCTAAGACAAAACTAATGATAAAAACGGTCAGACACAGAGCAGTGAGAATTCTGTCTTACTGCGTCACACATAATCACTACTAATAAAACTTAAGCAATAATCATGGAAATAAAACCATTCAAACTCTGGTTCTTCATTTTTGAAATCACTGTGCCCTCTTCGCTTATCGCACATAGGGCTTTCAGACCGAAATAGCTAATGCCTTCGAGGTTTGGAACACGAGCTTCCTAAAGCCACCTCAGAGGGACCTGAACTCTTATAAAGTGACCCTCGAAATGAACTGGTGGAGCTGAGGCCATGTGTAATGGGAGACGATGTTAGAACTGGGAGGTCTCTGAATTGCCATCCCTGCAGACACAGCGTTTATTAAAGAAAAAGTCATTAAAATATGCTAATTTAGGGAACCAGCAGTTGGCGTAATGGCTATGTCGCTGGACTCCCACGTAGTCGACCGCGGTTCGTGTCCCGGACCCGGTGGCTTAAAACTCACGCCGGGCGCGTGTGCGTGTGTGCCCAAGATCCCGAGAGGAGAATGGAGAAGAAGGAATTGCGGCGTGACCATCCCCCCTGGGGGGTGATTTCTCGCTTTCTGTCTCTATGTCTCTCTCTGTCTGTCTGGCGAGCGCACACGCCCTATAGCGAAAAACCTCTCCAAAAAAAAAATATGCTAATTTAAAGACTGCACATATATATATATATATATATATATATATATATATATATACACATACACATATGTGTACACATATATGTATATATACACATATATGTACACATATATGTATATGTACACATATATTGTATATATATGCATAAAACTCATCAGTAATGATAGCAATTATTTAGTACAGAAATAACTTTTTCTTAAAAGCACAGTGCTTTGTCCCTGACATGACTGGAAGCAGACACATTTGCATTTAGTTGTATTACCATGTTCAGATTCCCTGCAAACGCGCCCGGCCACCGCTGCGGTGACGTGCAGTGCAGAGCACCCAAACGGCCTCGTTGTGCTGCTACGGCTGGCTCTCCAAGGGCAACCTACCCCACTAATTCCTGGATCTAAATCAGCTATCCCTTACACATTTTGTGTGTGTGTGTGTGTGTTTGTTTGTTTGCTTTTTTTTTTGAGAGGTTTTTGCTATAGGGCGCATGTGCCTGCCAGAAAGAGACAGACACAGAAAGTGAGAAATCACCCCCAGGGGGGATGGCCATGCTACAATCCCTTCTCCTCCATTCTCCTCTCGGGATCTTGGGCACACACGCACATGCACCCGGCATGAGTTTAACCTCCGGGTTTGAGACTCAAACTGTGGTCGACTATGTGGGAATCCAGCTACATAGCCATTATGCCAACTGCTGGTCCCCCTTTACACATTTTTTAAAACAAAAATAAATGCCTTAATGAAAAATAATTTCTTTCAGTTGGATTCTTACAGATGGAATTTCTGTTGAAATAATAAAATTAATATCTAGGTCTCTGACATGCAAAATTCTTACAATCTTGAAAACTCTCTTTTTTAAAAAATGATAATATAGCTATCCTGATTAGTAGAAACCACTTTTGCAATTATATTTTTAAGGAAAGTACATTTTCCCACCCAGTGACACCAGTTAGTTTAGAACATTTAAAAATAAACCTAATTATCCAGAAGACGACCCCAAGCCAGAGAGTTAGCGAGAACTCTGAGTCCTCAGCTCTTACCCTGAAGCTAATGCTTACACGCTCAGAACTAATTTCACTCCAGTGAACGAGCTCACGCTCACCAAAGCCAGTAGTAGACTCTAGTAGTCTCTGGCATGGTACAGTGGTCCCCAAAGCTTGAGAGTCAGTATCTTTCCAAAAGTCTAAGCTGTTACCTGGAAGGTCACAGAGCAAGGGAAAAGAAAAAGAAGTGATGGCGGCAGAAGAGCTAAGTGCTAGGAGTCAGGCCAACTCCCCACTCCTCGACGCTGCTCTCCATCCATGCGTCCTTCCTTCCAGAAACCAGGGACGCTACACAAAAGCCCATCTGAGTTAGAACAAGGACTTGGGCGTTTACCCTTCGGAGGGAAGAATTGCCAAGAATAACCAGTTGTCTGTAAAACAAAGACCAGCAGACTGCCCGAGGTGGACAGTTTCAGGGCCATCCACTTTGTTCAGCTTTCTTAGTCTTCATCTGAGGACTACAAGCCAGTGGGCTGGTTAATCCGATCAGTCTGTGATGTCTGTCTCCTGGACCCCAGTTCAGGACTTGTTCATGGGTCTGTTTCCTGGACCCCAGTTCAGGACTTGTCCATGGGTCTGTTTCCTGGACCCCAGTTCAGGACTTGCTCATGGGTCTGTCTGCTGGATCCCAGTTCAGGACTTGTTCATGGTCATCAGCGATTTTTTTTTTTTTTTAAGAGAGAGGTTTTTGCTACAGAGCATGTGCGCTCGCTGGAGAGAGAGGGAGGGAGGGAGGGGGAGAGAAACAGACAGACAGAAAGTGAGAAATCACCCCCTACTGTAATCCCTTCTCCATTCTCCTCTCGGGATTTTGGGCCCCCACGTACACACGCCCCTCTGAGTTTAAGCCAGCAGGTCCGGGACTCGCACCGCAGGGTTCTGCAAATCTGTACGTGCTCAGGACCATCTCGGCCATGCAGGGTCCAGACTGGGGGTGCAAATCTGTAACTAGATTTTCACTTATTCCACAAATGACTGATGAGCAGCCTGGTCCGCAAACGTCACCTCGGGTGTGATGCCCTCCTGCTTCTCCACTGTGTCAGATCACTCGGAGCCACCAGGGATGCTACAAAGGAACCAGTGGACTGAGCTCTGTGGAAGGCAGGAACTGAGGGGCGACTTCTCTGCTTTATGTAGACGTAGATGATTAGGGTACCCCTTCCAGCTCCGGGACCTAGGAGAGAATGATCCCCCCCAGCAGAGGACGGTTTCATTATGAAAGAGCCTTTAGCCATGGAAACTTTGACTCATTACTGTCAGTAACAGCTTAGCAGCAGCTGAGTGCAGACAGCACCCAAACGTTCAGCAAACCGTGTCCAAGCCTTCCCTAACATAAGGCAGCCTCACCCGGGGGTCGGCTAACATAACGCAGCCTCACCCGGGGGTCAACTGAGTGGTGACCAAATCATCATTCGTTCTTCAGGGACCACAGCAGCATCTACTGGGGCCGCACTGGCCGGCTGCTGGCTCTCACCCTACAGTGTGTTATCCCGTAGGAAAGCCAGTATTGCTTACATTCAAAACCGCAAAGAAGGCTTATCTTCTAAGCATTTAATATGAAAATATACTTTCTACATAAAAAATCACTCATTCATTGTCATTCATTGTTTTGTACATTGTGATACCGTTGGCAGTGATTTTTGTATTCTGAGTAAAAAAAATTGTAACTTTCATATCTAAGTTAGATACACAAGTGAATGAACACTGTGTGTATACACACACACACACACACATATATAGCCTTGACTAAATATGCATATATATATATATATATATATATACACACACATATATATATATATATATATATATATATATATTTAAACAAATTAATTTCATTTCCTTCCTGTGCACGAGAGAAAGAGGGAGGCCGAGAGACCACTCTGGTGGCAGGGCCTAGCCCCACGACCCACACCCAGCCCCGGATCTTGGCACATGAGCACTCAGCAAATTCAGGGAGGCCTCCAATGCACCCCTGGCCCCTCCCTGTGCGTGCCCGCCCCCCAGGGCATGCTCACTGTGCCACTGGCCTGAACACACTGCAGCTGGAGTAATGTGTGCTGGCTTGAGTCACTCCAACACTTACCAGCCGTGCCAGGCTGGCCAGGGAGTGCGTGCCTCTTGCTCAGTCCCCATCAGTGAGAGAGCAACATACTCGGAAGACCGTCGTGGCGAGGGCGAGGGGCCAGCTGAGTGGCTGCAACACCCAGGGCTGACCCTCCCTGCTCCCCTCTCTTCCTCCTCACCCTCACCTCCTAAACCCACGCCAGCACGTCACTGCCAAGCCCGGCGCCTGGGAGTAACAGCCCCCGTGCTCGCCGTTCCTCGGTGCTCTGTAGTGTGGCCGTCCTGTTTGACTCTGTTTATTAACGTTGACATTCCCGCCTACCCAGGGCTCCGTTTCCATGAATTTGATTTATAGAGTTCCGATAGGTTTGTGCAGCCGTCTTTATCGCTAGGAAAATGTTCTGCTTTATTTTGCAGTAGTTTTAGTTCTGACATTTGGTGACATTTTCCCTTACTGTTGACAGTGTTGTTTTTTTTTTTTTTCTTTAGTGAGCCAGAATGGCATGGTGTTTCGTTTGTTTTCCCAAGTCTATTTTATACCTCAGAAGGCCTGCAGAGCTCTCTTCTCACGACGCATTCTGTTTTGGCCTTCACTGGTACTCGTTTCTGCTTTACCTTGAATTACTTGGCTGTTTACTGGGATGAGGGAAGTTGATTCGTCTTCTCCCAAGACATCAGGCAAAATCACTTCTCTGCCCTGCTCCACCCCACGAGATAGCGTTCCCTGCACTAGTCACACGCTGTCTGAAATTACTGATGTTTTAAGGCATTTTACCATAACATGTTCTAATTCGACCAAAACCTAATTTTGTTATTATTTTTGCAACTTGTTTTGTTTACCATATTGGGCAAGCGTTGGTCAAAATTTGTTAGAAAACGTTCTTGTCTCTCAGCAAACCTCTACCTCGATCTAGTACTGGCCGTAAACATGCCTATCCACAATTAAGTGAGCAAAAATGGCAGCATTTACAAAGCACAAGAGACGCAGTCTCACCAACGTTTAATGAGCTCCGTGGAGGGGCCCTTCCCGGCTCGGGGTGGGAACTCCTGACGGTAGCGGGCCAGCATCTCCCACTGACGGCTGCCTCGCGACAGCACACAGTGGGGGCGCACTTCCTCCCGTCCTGCCCGGTCCTGACAAAGTCCCAGTGTGCACCATCTCCCGAGGTCTCAGTGGTTAAGGCACTTAGTTATTTCTTTATTCTCATGTCAAACGGCCTTATTGCTGCCTCAAACTTCACGTTTTAGATGCCTCCTGCTGTTTAACCCACGGCCGCCACACTTGGTTGACTTCCACGCTTGTACATTGCTGGGCTGGGTCAGCCGCACTGGCCTGATAGCTAGACCTCGAGTACGCATGCACATACACATACGCACACTTCCACTGCCGACCTTGCCTTCTTGTTTTTTCAGTTCCTTCGGGACATGTGTGCTTGCAGGAGAGACAGAGAGGAAATGAGAACTACTCTGGGGGGGGAATGAGAAATACTTTGCGGGGGTGGCCTTGCCGCAATCTTTCTATTGTCCTCTTAGGATGCTGGGCACGTGTGCACACACATGCGCCATATATTTCAAACCACTGGGTCCAGGACTTGAACCGCACAGTTGGCCATGTGGAGTCCAGCCATCCTAACCTGCAGGCCACCTGGCTGGACCAACCAACGTTATCTTTTAGGAGGCCCATACAAATCTGAATAACGTTACAGACATAATTTGCTGCTGTGAAGTAGAGACAAATCACTGTTCTATTTATATCTGAGAGAAACACAGTAAGGAAAGACGGAGCATGTTAGCAGGACAGCCGACTCTGCACGGAACGTGCTCAAACATGAGGTCAGAGACGTAAAGGAGAGACGGCTGAACGACAGCTCTATGTCCGTGGCTCCCTGTTGGAAGTTTGTCTCCAAGGAAAGGCGAGAGCACCCCGGAAGGGTGAGCAGTCAGCACTGATTTCCTTTAAGAGCAGAGAGACACAAGCCCACCCTCCCCCAGTCTTCAGAACACTGGGCTGCACCGGCCAGCTCTAGGGAGCCCTGACGACATTAACTTCGCCCTCCTCCTGCCGTTTTTAATTACTTCCATTTGCCGATTTCTTGCTCATTTCTGACATAAATTGTAATTTTTGTGTATTTAAAAAAAATGAATATCAAAAGCCATTTTAGGGCCTCTCTGCTCTCCCACCTCACACACACCCTTTAACAACATTACTGACATTCCCTCAACAACGTTTTAAGTCGCATACCCATTTCATCTCCCCTGTCCTACTGATCCCAGCCTGGATGACCATGCCTTCCACATCCCTGTCTGAGGGAGCCGAGTCGGGCCAGGAGGAGTCTCAGCACCCAGTGGAGTGGCACCCCCACAATGGCTCCTCAGGTGCTCCCAGAAACATGCTATGTCCCCGCCAACTTCCTGTCCATGTATCTTCATCACGACTGGAAGCCCTGACTTCCCTAAACGCCCCCTCTAACCTCAGACCACTCTAATGAGGAGGAACAGGCTGCCTTGCCAAAGGTCTCCAACGATCACACGCACGTCGGCCAACGTGCATTCTCTGACCGCCCTGCTCACGGCCACTGGGGACCATGGCCTTCGTCTGTTTGCTTTGGAGAGTTTTTGCCAAAGGGCATGTGCACTCACTGAAAGAGGCAAAGAGAGGGAAAGTGAGGAACTGTCCCCCAAGGGGATGACCGTGCCACAACCCCTTCTCTTCTCTTGTCAGGATTTGGGGAATGCTCACACAAGCCCACAGCATGATTTTCAAGCCACGGGGCCTAGGATTCAAACCACAGAGTCAGCCATGTGAGCTCCAGAGCCTGCACCACCATGCCACCTGCTGGCCATGAGAGCTCACTTTTTTTTTTTTCTTTTTTAGGAGTTTTGCCATAGGGTGTGTGCGCTTGCCGGAGAGAGAGAGAGAGAGACAAAAAGAGGGAAGGTGAGAAACCACCCCACAGGAGATGGTCTGCTGTAATCCCTTCTCCACTGTCCTTTCTGTATTTCAGGCATGCACGCACATGAGCCCAGCGTGATTTTCAGGCCACCGGGTCTGGAGCTCAAACTGTGGTCACCCACATGGGAGTCCAGCGCCTTAACCTCTGTACCACCGCTGGCCCCAGTGGCTCACGCTTTATAAATGGCCCAGTCCTGTCACTTTGCCTTTATCACAACCCTTTCTCCCTCACAGTCTCCTGCATGAGGTCTTCAAAATGTCTGGGAAAATGTGTGTGTATGGATTTCAATCCTGTTTACACCAAAACAAGCTCACGCTTGAACTCCGCTTCCACGAGCACCCCACGGTCCTGGGCGTTGCCGCTGGCCTTGGATGCACTCCGGCCGCCGGCGCGGTACTCTCCTTTCACTCTTCTCCCACCCTGAACTCTCCCTCACACTCCCCACAGGGTGTGTGTGTGTGTGTGTGTGTGTGTGTGTAATCCCTTGACTGCTCACCTCCAGCTCTCATTAATTTTACAATTTAATTTTTTATGAACTTTCTTATGCGCTTGCTGTCTCTATTCCTTATTTCCAACTCACTGCTCAATTCAATTTAATCTGGCTTCTGACTGTCATCCCAGGGACACTGTTCTGTCCAAGGTCACCAAGACACAGTGTGGGACACCACCTCTTGGAATTCTCAGCAGCATATCAAATACTCTGCCCAGCACTGAACTTACCCTTCTTCCCACTGCACCATCCACCCTGTCGTTTCCTAGCTGTGCCTCTGACACGCACTCCTCACGCCAGAAGACGGACAGCAGTCTTGACTCATTCTTCAGCCTTTAACCCGATTAATAAAATGTTACAGATCGTCCCATTGGCAGACTCCCAGGAAGCACAGGTCATTGTTAATATCAGAGGTAGTTATAGCAGCAATGGTCACATTTGGCACCCATTAACAATAGGTATAAATTTATGTTTTACAGGGGGACCAGCAGTTAGCGTAATGGCTATGTCACTGGACTCCCACGTAGTTGACCGCAGTTAGAGTCCCAGACCCAGTGGCTTAAACTCACGTCAGGCGCGTGTGTGTGTGTGCCCAAGATCCCAAGAGGAGAATGGAGGAGAAGGGATTGCGGCGTGGCCATCCCCCCCGGGAGGTGATTTCTCGCTTTCTGTCTGTCTCTGTCTGTCTGGTGAGCGCACGTGCCCTATAGCAAAAAACCTCTCCAAAAAGAGAAAAAAAAATTTATGTTTTACATGTGTTTTGTTCATAAAGCCTGAAGTTCTTTCAGGAAAAAAGCCTTTTTTATACTTATTCCCAAGTTCCCAATTCACATCACAATAGCTTTAGAAAGATTTTCCGTCCCAATTTTCCTGTGGAAAAATAATTTCCTGCTGTATTTCCACCTTACAAGATAGTAAAACAAATGGTGGATGAATAAAAGAGATAAATATATATAATAAAAATGATGCATATTTAATAATCTTCAGTATGAGTACTTTGTCATGAAAGAGTTACACACACATATGAAGGAACTTCAAAAAGTATATGGAAAATGGAATTAAACTATGAGTTTATTTTGGTGCAAAAAAGTTGAAATCCATGCATAGTTCTTTCATAACATTTTCCATAATTCTTCAAAGACCCTTCATACAGATTTCACTTCTTATAAAGTTAAAATCAGTGTTAACGCAAAAATAATTCTGAAGTAAATCAGAAAGCAAATTTGAAATCATTAACATATTGCAATAAATTAGTTCTCCCAAACGATCTTTGGCAAGCGTGTTCACCTTACTGCTGAAGACTGTGCACGTGCAGGGAGAGTCTGAAAGCTACCCCGCACAGGCCTCACACACTGGCCTCACCGGGCCCAGCGCTGGAGTTCAGGCGTTTCTCAGCCTCTGCTGGGATTTGAACTCCCCAGTGCCACCTGCACGGTGGAAGCACATCAGGGACCGTGGAGAAACAAGCGCACCTTCACGTAAAGAAGGTGAAACTAGTGGGGAAGTTGGTGAGCCACTGACAGCCAGGCCCTGCTGAAGACACGGGGAGGGGTTGGTCAGAACACGTGGCCTTGAGGAGGGAGCTCTTGAGGAGGCCTTGCGCCCGGGCTGAATTTTGACAACGTGGTGCAGAGGGAAAGGCCACTCATCCCGCTTCTGCATCACACACAGAACTTCCGAGCTCCTCAGCATCTGCTCACAGCAGGAGCCCTCCTGGGACAAGCGGGGTGGAAACCGGAAGCAGTGCCAGGGGCCAGCAGCCAGCGCCCGGAGGGACGACGGGTCCGGCCCTGACAGAGGAACACAGCAGGGTTCCGTGGGGAGATGCCCGGGAGAACGCCAGAAGGACCGGTGTGGACCTGTGACTGGCCACGAGGGAGACATTCCTGAAGATGTCTTGGGATAACGCAGGAAATGGAGGAGACCTGGGATTCAGCAGCAGCAGAGGACAACGGACCAGTAACGGTTGTGTCGCTCGGCTTTCCACTGTGCCCACAGCCTGGTGGACACGGAGGACGCTCCCACGCACACGAGCACACGTCTGCAAACACAGCGGTCTCCAACAGCCTCTCGGACATGAGTGCTGGCCGGGTCCCAACAGCTATGTGCACCAAAAGAGACTGGACTTGCATTCGTTTCCCATCACTGCACACAATCACAGGGAAAATGAATATGAAGGGCCAGCATGTGGCATAGCTTAAGGTGCTGGACTCTCACGTGGGCAAACACAGTTCGAGTCCTGGACCCAGTGGCCTGAAACTCACACCGGGTGGATGTGCGTGTGTGCCCGAGATCCCGGGAGGAGACCGGAGGAAAAAGAAGTGTGGTATGGCCATCCTCCCTCGGGGGTGACCTCTAGCTTCTGTCTCTCCAGCCAGCACCCTATAGTAAAAATCCCTCAAAAAAAAGATGAATACAATAAATGGATAACCATGGTTAATTATGATGAAATGCTATGCCAGTCTGATAGTCGTTTATATATTTTTAGTAGTTTTTAGTATTTCTGCCAAGAATACGTGTGAGCACAGGCAATATGGACGTAATCTTAGCAATAAACAAGAAAATGCTTTTCATTATGGAAAACGAAGACAAGGACAAGCTGATGCGTGTGCGCGTGTTTATGTTCTGAGTTTCACTTGTCCTACTACGCTCAACGCTGTGCCACCGATGTATCCGCATCGCTCCTCTTTAAGTCTAAGTGGCCCCTTTACACCAGGAGTGCTCTATTCGCATCGCGTTAGTGGCTGTGGAAACCGAGGGAGCACTTCGGAGCAGTGGATGGCGAGGCCGTCTGCTCTCTCCTCGCCGAGAGGCTGTGGCTGGCCGCACAGGGAGGACGGTGGGCCCCGTGTGCATGCAACGCACTGCCTTCTCGCGGTAAGCCAGCCGACGGCTCACACAGCCTGGGTCTCCAGCCGCTGTGCCCCACGGCGGCTCCGCCTGAGCTCTCTCCCCCTTGGTCCAGCAGGGTGCCTTAGCCGGCTGCTCTGGGCTCCTTCCTGGCTGCGTCCCGGAGGGGGAGGTGTGCAGTACAGGGAAGCCCTGAAACAGGCTGCTACCTGGGGAGCTTCCGCAACCAAATAAAAGCCCATAACCATCCGTTGTAGCCAACAAATGCAACGGTCAACGGTGGGGAGAGGGTGCAATGCTATGCCCCCTTGCGCTCAGTCGGCCATGGGGCAAGGAAGAGCAGAAATGCACGCATCGGAACATTTCCCTAAGCGCACGTGCTGGAGAGACGGCTGTCTTAAATGTTAACAGAATTTTCAGACATTCAAAACCACACTTTTTACATTTCAAACTTCAACTAGAAATCAAACCATTGGGGTAGCTAAATAGAGAACATTTGCTTGGGTTGTGAAGGCTGTTAAATAAAATACCACAAAATACACTGAAACACTGTCCTCAGAGAACACCCACGATGGTCCCTATAGGACGGGACACACGTTTCTCGTCTGAGATATAAATAAAGGCCAGGACTTGATAAAGAAATGTGTGACAAGTTAGCTTCCAGAACTAAAATGAACCTTCTCAAAAAAAAAAAAAAAAAAAAAAAAAAAAAAAAAAAAAAAAACTTTTTCTAAAGTAAAATACTTTATTCACAGACAAGAATTTTATAAGTAGGTACTCAAAGTGTTGATAAATGTTTGTATCACATATAGAAATACAGTTTGTATTTAAAAATTAGCATCCTAAGGTCAGTTTTGTGAATTGGATATGTATTTATTTTTGACTAAAGCTGAACCCAATATGTAACTTTTAGAATAAATTATCTAACCAGCACAAACCTCATATAGGTTTCGAGGCCCACGAGCAGAATACCAGTGTATTTTTTTCCATGATGACTTTAGAAGGGAACCTTGGCCAACAAACAAAAATCAACAGTATGGAATCCTCTGTGCTCGGGAGGAGCTGAGGAAGTAGAGGGTATTTCCGCGAAGCCTTGATCTTGTCCTTCCCCAAGCCTAACCTAACTTCCTCACCCTCACACTGGACTGCACCTGCCTCAATCCGGGTCTCCCTAACTGTGGGCGAGAGGGACCTTCGCTCTCCCCGCGCTGTCCACGCTGTTTGAGGAGCGCTCCATTTCTAGCACTGTGTACTCAGCGGACCCAGGAACTGCAGGGGTTCTAGACGTGAACAGGCTCCAGCTAATGGCTTTTCTAAACATCTTCTGCAGGCACCCTGGCCTGCAGAGGGAGAGGTGGCAAAGAGGACAGGAAGGGACAGTACTGGGTTGTTGGAAAAGTCATGATGCAGTTTTGCATAGAAAAATACGTCACGACTTTCCCAACGATCTAGTATCTCAGCCAGTGCCTGCAGGGATCAGGTCAGCTTTCCAAGCGTCCACATGAGGGACAGCCGGCGGTGTTTCTCTGTCTGTGCCTGACTCCTCCAGGTCCAGCCATATAGCTACAAACGAGATTTTATTCCTCCCTGGGGCGGAACGGTATTCTGCTCTCCTTCCCCATGCATCTGTCGGTGGGCACGTAAGGGGTGCCACAGCGTTGCCAGAGGCTGGAAGGGTAATGGGGAGAGTCCGTTACTACCTACGGAATGACGGATACGGAAACGCACGCTACTGCTCCGGGACACTGAGGGTGACTGCACTTTACAACAACTTCTTGTGTATTTCAAAGTAGCGAGGACGTCGTACCCGGCCCCATACAAAGAAGCAGTCTCCGCGTGAGGTGAAGGAGACGTGACACACCCTGACCAATCGTCACACAACGTATGTGTGCATGAAAACCCCTCCCTGTACCTCGGAGACACGGAGAATGATGTGACAGTTGAAAATAAAACATAACTTGAAAATAGTTGGACTCTAATTGCTTCCATATTTTGGTAGCTTGAATTAAAATGTATCTCAAAGAATAAAACATTGCCTTGTCTGGATTTGGAGTTTATTGTTTATATCTTTCACGCTCTAAATGTGGATGACATACACCACGTGTATAGATTCTGAAATATACAGTTCATTCATTCCGATCCTAACCCCTATGAATAACACTGAATTTTCTAAATCAAAATTGAATAAGAGAATCAATTTCCTTAAGTTTTCATATAGCGTTCTACATAAAACATATCATGGAGTTATGACATTAGGTTAAAGTATCTATTTCTTTTCCGTTTAGACTTCTCAAGAGGAGAATTTAACTATCTATAGAGTCACATTACCTATGGAAGTTTGTTACATATTTGCAGAGCAGGAAATACTAACTGAATTGACAGACTGGTTTTTCAGATTTGAGTAAAGGATAAATCAAGACTTAACAAACAGCGAAATAATGCAGTTTAGATAATAAAACTACACTTTTTTATAAAGAAATATTTTTCACACCTGATTTTGCTATATTTTAATGTGTTTGGCATATTAAGGGGTTTACTAATCTCTTTTTAAAAGTCTGTTCCTTTCATGTGTAACTGAAAGCAGCAACATTTAATATTTGTTCTCCATGCACACATGTGAAATAAGGTTCTGATTCAAGCTGAAGCTTCTAAGATAGGTAGTCCTGCATGCATCGGAATTGATGTAAACCAGGCTTCCACTGCCTTCGAAGCTGCTGACTTGTAAATCAACGGGTTTAGTATAATTTAGTTAGCATCATCTGACTGAGAATGTGGGTCTCTAACTGTTCAACAGCAATCAACGGTCTAGCATTAAAGTAGTAACAGAATAGTTTGCTTCGAAGCCACCATCAAGCTTAAAGTAGCTGGCCATGTTCGAAGTACAGAAATGACGTCCTTGCGAGTTATAAGGAACTACTGCATTACCTTACACACCGCATTACGGGAGTGCCCTTCCCTCCACAGTCCCTTTACACACTGTGCCCTCCAGGACATGCTCACAGGCGTTTCCGTAACACGCTCACTGCCCAGCAGCTCACGGCTCCCTCCTGTACTGAAGACTCACATTTCAGCAGGATTTACTCCCCCCGGAGGCCTGGCTTTCACCCTCCTCCTCTGTCTTCTCTTCATCACCTCTGCCCTTGTCATGTATCCTGTGGGGCCAGCTTCAACACTGGCTTCTAAGTATTACTACATTTCCAAACAATCTCCTGTGACCCAGAGAGTCCCGTCGTCCAGGGACTGGGGCTCTAAAACTGTCACTCTGAAAGCTTTATCGGCTCTCGCCAGGCTTCTCGCGGTTTCCGAGGAGTGAGGAGCCGGGAGCACTCACTCCACACGGCAGCACACAAGCGCACCCCATTTCCGGTGCCCTGTGCGGCCCAGCAGAGCCGCAGGCCCACTCTCCTCTCCCAGTGCAGCTACTGCCACGCTGAATCTCAGCCGGAAATGAAGCAAGTCCCCAACCAGAAAAACACTCAACTTGTCAAGTTTTATTTGACCTACCTACTTGGACTCTAAAAAATGTGAAAGCCTTCTCTTCCCTGAGAGTCGAGCTCTCCCTCTGAGCACTTGGAACTAGAAGACTAATTTCCGATTTCTTTTCTTCCCCACCCCCCCCCCCAGATGTTTTTGCCATAGGGTGCATATCCTCACCAGACAGACAGAGACAGAAAGCGAGAAATCACCCCCTGGGGGGATGGCCACGCCGCAATCCCTTCTCCTCCATTCTCTAGGGATCTTGGGCACGTACGCACACGCACCCAGTGTGAGTTTAAGCCACCGGGTCTGGCTCTTGAACCATGGTCAACTACATGAGAGTCCAGCAACATAGCCATCCGCCAACTGCTGGTCCCAGACTAATTCCAACCTCTAATGTGTCTAAGAAAATAAGGGCACTTATTTGAGAAGCACACACCTCTCAGGCCCTTCTGGGACAGGTGGTTCTGCCTGGGCTGGGACTGAGCCCGCCGCACAATTGAATTCCCGGTGACGTGGACACAGGGGACTGCTGAACTGTTTCAGACTCTCAACTTCCTTCACACTCACTTCACCTCTCATATCTGTACTGATCCAGTCCATGTCTCAGAACTGGGATCGAAATCTAATACGTGCACACACACACACACACTCACACACTCACACACACACAGCTTTTCACCTGAAAATTATAAGACTTAGGAATTAATTATTTAGAACAAATTAACAGGAAGAGAAAAAGGACAGGAACTGGAATAAGACCTTCTGATTCAAATACATAACTAATTTCTCTCATAATGACTCTGATATACCTGACTTCATGATTTTGTTTGCTATAAAACAAAGAACAGGGGCAGCAGGTGGCGTGGCAGTGGCTAAGGTGCTGGACTCCCAGTGGCCACCCCAGTCCAAGTCCCGGACCTGGCAGCTTGAAAACTGTGACAGGTGTGTGTGCGCACACACCCAGTATCCCAAGAGGAGAAAGGGAGAGAAGGGATTGTGGGTGGCCATCCCCCTTGGGAGTGGTGACTTTTCTCTTTCTCTCTCTTTCTCCCTCTCTCTCCAGTGAGCTCATGTGCCCTGTGGCAAAATCCTAAAAAAAAAGATAATGCTTGCTTGTCTATTACACACACACACACACACACACACACACACGAGGGAACTTCAGAAAATCTATGGAAAAATGGAATTAAAGTGTATGTTTATTTTGGTGCAAAAATTTTTGAAATTCATATGTAGCTTTTTCATATTATTCACTTTACACGAACTTTTTAAAGACCCTCGTTCATGTTTATGTGTATGTGCCATGTGCATATTTAACTGCTAGAAGTTTATACATTTAAACTTTGCCATTCAAAGTTAATGTTACTAAAATTCTGCTTTAGGTGAAAAAGATTACAAACTATGAGCTTCCATGAAATGAGAGCAGCATGTAGATTTCCTGAGATAAAGTGTAAAGTAAGCCCATAGTCTGAGTTCAGTGTTTAAGTATTTACTCAGTTTTTGAATTGCTTAAAAATGTATTAGATTCCTATAATTATCCAACATTTTTATATACCACATCCTGAGTGTGTTTTAAAAAATGACTAAAATTTACGCGCTTTGCCAGGAGGTTACCTTTGTAATTAAGTTCTTATTTCTTATAGAATCCCATAAATCTGTGCCATCTATTTGAATTATTTAAATGTTAATACTCAGGAGTTTGTAAGTAAGTTCCTGAAAAGCCGTAACACTGTGAATTTTAATGAGATAAATAATGGAGACCTCCTCTAGTCCCTTGAGAAATGAAGACCCCAGTCACAACAGACACCACGTTTTAATGAAATTGCATAGGTTCTGTTTAAGCACTTGAATTTGCACTAGGTGATTGATAATTTCATAACTTAAAAAAATTATTAAAAAGTAGTATACTCTAGCATTAAAAAAGGATTAAAAATTAAAACTTGACATATTTATTGCCACTGCATTAAGAAGGCAGCAATAAAATTGCAATCTGAACAACACGTTCTTTAAATACTAATAAGAATATGAACGGTGACCTAGCCCAGCGGCTGACGCAGTGGAAGGCTACTGTGTGGTACAGGAACCCAGTGGACGGCCCAGGCCTGGATCCCAGGCTGATCCGAACATGCCAGCCCATGCATCCTGGACTCCGTGAGACTCTGCAAGGGTACTTGTCTCCCTTTCTTACTCATGGAAAAAAATATATATCTCACATCCCTTGGATGATCATCAAATAAACACGTACAATTCAAATGTCGATCTAGGTTTTCTATAACATACACCAATTTCCAAACACATTCAAAATTCAGAACCTCCAATCTGTCATGAAATGCAGCACACTGTCTCATTCACTCAGCACAGATCGTCAGAAATTCAGCTTCCATTGTCTTAACAAGATTTGTGTCCCGTATCCCTATAAACTAGAAATGTTTCCCAAACTGACTTCATAAAAGGCATTATTTAATAACATGAATCATATAAAACCAGAAATTGAAAAAAAATGGCTGGCATTTTCGAATGTTTGTAAACAAAGACACTGAATGTCACTGTGTTTTCGACAGCTTCTGTGCTCTTTTTTCCTCACTAACTTATTGTGCATAGAAAAGGACCGCATCAACGCAGCTGGTTAAAAATCAGCTCTACTTTGTTGGCGCAACCACGAGCTGAAAAATCAGATACCATTTTTAAGATCGTCTCCTCTGACTTTGGTTTCTGAAAGTGCTTCTCGGTGCAGCTTTGCTCGGGCCCGGTCCCCATTTCTGCAGCTCTGAGCTGCTCCTCCTGCTCCCCACTCACCAAACACAGCGTCTGAGGAAGGTCGGCGTGGCAGGGTAATTAGTACTTATAGTCTGCAGTGAACTTCGGTTCCAAGCCATTTACATTTATGTGCTGAAACTAAATGATTAATGTGGATTTCTACACATTTTTAGATTTAATTTTTCAGAGTAATGAAACTATAAATTTCAAGCTCTCGAAATCGTCTTATCTCTTATTTAATTCAGTATGTAATTGGGAACAAGCTTCTAATAAAGGCAGGCGGACTTTTCAAATGCAAATTGATTAGCTGTGGAGTCACTAGTATATTTGAAGCAGAAGATTTGATTGGTGTTTAAAACATAAAAAGAAATTTAAAAACTAAAATTCAAGAATTCTCAACATTAATTTACTTCCCTAAAATATCAAGTTGCCAGAAAAGTCAGGATGGATTTTTGCATAGAAAAATAGAAAAAAAAAAAAAAAAAAACACATCCTGACTTTTCGGACAATCCCATGGTTTACAGTATTTTACCCCTCTGAAGTGCTTTGTATAGCTATTTCAATCAAAGCAATACTTCTCAGGAAAGTTTTATTCAATGCCTCACAGATACCTTACGAATGGGACTAAAGTGTCTATACCCTTACTCAGTTGGCTCTAGGGAAATGTAAGATTCCTTGATCTTAACTAGAATGGGAACAGTAGACTAATTCTTTCCAGAAATTGGAAAAACCATAGATTTATCACAATCATTATTTAAACTTCCAACTCTTATTCAACTGATAGAATGTTTACAATTATCAAATAATTATTATATTAAATGTATTAATTATTAATATAGTTCTACCAAGCTTTATATCAGCAACTTAAATTTGCACTAGGTGATTGATCATTTTGGATCACACATGGAAAACAACTTTAATTTCTTCAAAAAATAGATCTTTTCAGTCCAGTTTAATGTTCAGAGTGAAGTTAAGCAGAAAGTAAAGCTCGTGCATCGCCTGCCCCGACCACACGCACAAACCCCACTGACAGCTGCCCCAGAGCGGCTCACGTCTCCCAGCTATGGGTCTGCACTGGTACATCGTCACAGGAACTTCATAGCTTATGTCAGGACTTACGCTTGGCAGGGCACGTTCTGTGGGTTTGACAAATGAGTAATACTTTCCCTCACCTTTCTGGTGTCATACTAACCTAACCCTACGGCTCCGAGATCTCTGTTTCTCACTCCCTCTCCTAGCCTCTGGAACCACTGGTATTTTAACTATCTCCCTAGATGTACTTTTTACAAAATGTTACATAGTTGGAAGCCACGAGGTAGCATTTTTTTGTCTTTGTGTTGTTGCTGTTGTTGAAAGTTTTGCTACAGGGTACATGTGCTTGCTGGAGAGGAACCAGGTGGGGGCAAGTGTCTGTGTGAGAAATCACCCCCTGCCCCCCATCCCCTGGGAGATGACCATGTGTCAGTCTCCTCTCTTCCGTTCTCCTCTCAGGATTTTAGGCATGCACAAACACGTGCCTGGCATGTTTTTTTCTAGCCACTGAGTCCAGGATTTAAACCACACAATTGGCCACGTGGGACCCAGCCACCTTAAGCTCCACCTGCTGGCCCCGTAAGTAGACTGCTTAGATTGGATCATCTTATTTAATAATACATTCTTAAGATTCTTCCAAGTCTTTTTAATGTCTTGATCGCTCATTTGTTTTTAGTACTGAATGTTTTATGGTCTGAATATACCATGTTTTATTCATTCATTCACCTACTGAAGGACATGTTAGTTGCTTCCAAGTTTTGGCAACTATGAATAAAGCTAGAATAATCCTGTGTATGCAGAATTTTTTTGCAGACATAAGTATTTAACCCCTGAGTTGAAAAAAAGTATGTGGATGCTGCATAATAGGGTGAAAGTATGTATAGTTTTCTAAGAAACTAACCTGCCAAACTGCCTTCCGAAGTGGCTCCACCATTGCACCCCCAGCAGGAAGGAAGGAGAGCTCTTGTTCCCCATCCTTGCCAGACTTTGTTGTTGTATTTTGCCATCCTGCCTTTCCAGCAGATGTGTGGTGGTGTCTCACTGTCGTCTTTATCATTTCCCCATGGCATGTGATGTCCGACAGATTCTCATGTATCTGTTTGCCACTGAGGCACCTTCTTTGGTGAGGTGCTTAGGTCTTAAGCCCATATTTTAACTGGGCTGTTTGTGTTCTTGTTGACTTTTATGAACCTTTGTCTATTTTGGATAATAGTCCTTTATCAAATATATCTTTTGAAAATATTTCCTTCCAGGCTATGCTTTGTTCTCTCGTTCTCTTGATATTATTAATTCTTTATGACATCTAAAATACAGCATTTACACTTTCTCTAAAATGTTAAATATAAAATTTCCTTGGTTTTAACATAGCTATTTCTAAACCATTTCTAAAAATGCATATAGAAAGAAATACATATTTCAGAATTGGTTGTCTTTTTTATAACTTTTGCTTAGAAATAATTTTAAACTTACAAAAAAGATTACAATGAGAATACTAAGAACATGTATATACTCTGTCCAGATCAGTCTCCTAATAGTCCATATTCTTTATCATTTGTGTGAATGCATTCTCTCTTTCTATACACACACACACACTTTTTTTCTAAAAGATTTGAGGGCATGTTATTTATGTCATGATTCTTTAAACTCAGTATTTCCTGTGAATACAGACATTCTTTTTACATGACCATGCACAGTTACCAGCCTCAGTAAGTTTAGCATTAACACTAAGTCTCATCTAGTTACTGTCCATTTATGTAATTCCACGCTTCGCAGCGTTGTTTCCCTGCAGTAGAGGATCCGTCTAGCAGCAGCAATGATCTGCATCGGGAAGCTCACGTCTGTGGGAGTACCGCCCGCAACGCACCAACATCAGCACTTCTGGGTCCCTTCACTTTGTTCCTGCTTCATCTCACTTCAGTTATACATTTCACTTTGTGCTGTTTTAGATTCATGTGCAGTTGTAAAAAAATAGAGGGTTTTTTGTTGTTGTTTATTCTTTTTTTTGTTTTTGTTTTTGTTTTGTTTTGTTTGTTTGTTTTTGCTATAGGACGCATCTGCTTGCCAGGTGGCGGCAGAGAGATAGAAAGTATGAAATTACCCCCTAGAGGGGATGGCCTCTCAACAATCCCTTCTCCTCTGGGAATCATGGAAGCATGTGCCCAGCATGAGTTTTAAGCTGCCAGGCCCAGGACTCGGATTGTGATCGACTATGTGGGAGTCCAGCGATGTAACCATTACACCACCTGCTGGTCCCCATAGTTGTCAGCAATAACAAAGAGAAGTCCCTCTAGTCACATCTGCAGAACTATAACTGAATATGACAATGACTATGTTGACATTGTGTACAATGGAAAAAAAAAATACTGTGCGACTATAAATAACATTCATGAAATAGAAAAATAAGAATTATAGAAGTGGAGAATAGAAGAATGGGCCCCAGGTGCTGGGGACAGGGAGGCAGAAGAAAGGATTTTTGTAAGGATGACACACAAGAAGGGAATTTTCAAAGGTATGTTTTTCCAGAGAAAACTGGTAGGTCTGTTACCCTCAAATGCCACAAGCCTCAAGGAGATTCTGAAGGACAGGGAAGCTTTTGCATATGAAATCGAGTTGTCAGATTTACCCAGAAGTTTCCATGTTTTTTAGTTTTTGAAAACAAATGATCCAAATTGAGTGAAATGAACAAGAAGCTGTAACCTACTACAGTAGAAAGACAGCATCAAGAAACAGCATGTATACTTAATGCTTTCCAATGTATGCAAATGAGCCACAGGCCATTAGTTTTTGGTTTTTTGTTTTTTTCCCACTGCAGGGTATCAGTGCTTTCTAGAGACAGAGAGAAAGTGAGGAGAAGGCACCCTCTTACTGGGCATAGCCCTGCCACAATCCCTTCTCATCACTCTCCTTCCACGATTCTGGGCACGCAGAAGCAGCCGGTATGCTTCTCAAGGCCTAGCCACTCAAAGGGCAAGGTCAGACACATGGGGTCAGGGCCTCCAGCACCAGGCCATAGAGCTGGTCCTCCATAATTTAAAAAAAATATGAACAATCTCAGGGTCAGCAGGTGGCGTGGTGGTTAAGGGTGCTGGACTCCCACATGGCCCACCGCAGTTTGAGTCCAGGGTCTGGCAGCTTGTTTTCTCACTTTCCCTCTCTCATTCTTTCCCTCTCTGGTCAAATTAAAAAATAAATAAGTAAATAAATAAAGTTAAATAATTCTTTAAAAAAATATTAACAGTCTTGAGACTCTCCCCCCCACCCCCACCCCCCCCCCCACACACACACACACTGCAAATACAATCGACACTGAAGGATTCCGAAAAGCTGACTCATTTTGTAGTGGTAGCACCTTATACAAACATATTCTTCTCTTACATAGAATGAATTTATGAGTATAAAATACTTAGAATAGCGCCTGGCACCTTATAAAGACTCACTAGGTGCTGTTATTTTAATCTGGAGGTACCATGGTGGCCCCTCTGAAGGTCACTGTTGCCCTACTTCAGGGAAGTAGCTCCCCAGATGTGTTACTATAGCACTGACTGTACTTTCCCAAACCTTTTATTTAATAATCACTGTCATTAAGCAAAGCTAAGACAAATCTCAATTTCATATATGCTATAAAAAAATGTCAGTAGTGATTAGAGAAATAGAAATTAAAACCAGGGTGAAATATTGCAATGTACCTGTCAGTGTGTCCAAACTGACAGAGTCTATCCCACGTAGGAGCCAGACACAGGCCCCTCCGCCTCACACTCATGGTCCCTGTTCTTAGGAAAAGCGATGCTTACGGTTCATTTACCCTTAGACTGGCAGCTTCCATCTTTCCAACAGAAATTTTATCTATTTTTATCTGTTTAACTTTTATGGCATTTTTTCATCCTCTTTAACCCACTTCATTCTTCATTATTTGGTAAATTCACTGCATTTTTCTTCCCTGTCTATAAATGACTTCTAGTACAATCTATTGTGATTAGAAACATACTCTGCATATTTTTCAGTGATGTAAAAATTATTCAGGATTATTTTATAGACCAGTATTTGCATTATCTTAGTGAATATTTAATGTGAAATTAATGTCACTCAAATCTTCCATTTGCTCACATTAATTTTTTTTGCCTACTCATTCTGTCAATTACTGAGAGATTAGTGTTTAAATCTCAAAATGTAATTTTTGGATTTGTCTATTTCTCAATTTAGTTCTCTTAGGATATGATTCATATTTACTTTGACACTCTAGTAATACAGATATTTACATATACACATTTATAATCTCTATATGGATTTACTGAATTAACCTAATTAGCATTTTAAACGACTGTCTATTTTTTTATAGTTCTTGATCCAGGGCTTGTTTTGTTATGAACATTTATTGCTATATTTTTTCATGATAAATTTCTTCCATTTTTTTCCCAACCTATTTGTAATTACACAGATATATGTATGTGTGTGTGTGTATGTGAGTGTGCATACACACTTTTTTTTTGTTTGCTTTAGGGCACATGCACTCAGAGAGACAGAGAGAAAGTGAGAAATCATACCCCAGAGGGACAGCCATGCGGCAATCCCTTTTTCTCCATCCTCCTCCGGGATTATGGGCACACACGCACAGACACCCAGAGGGATTTTCAAGCTTCTGGGTCTAGAACTCGAACCACACAGTTGGTTTCATGGGATACTGCTGCCTTGAACTCCACACCACCTGCAGGTCCTATTATTTTATATTTTAAAGGGACATCTTTGATTCAAAAAATAGTTGAGAATTGCTTTTAGAAATCCATCCTGACTAGACAATCTCTGTCATTTAATTAATGTGTTTACACCAGTACTGTCCAACACACAATGATGAAAATCTTTAATACCGAGTACTTGAAATACAACTAGCTTAGCTAAGAAATTAACTTATTTTTAATTAATTTAAATGGAAACAGCTACATGTACATTCTATTGGGAACTCAGATTTGTATCATTTACATTTAGTGTGTTTGTGATGACATTTGGTTTCGCTGTGCCATTATGCTATTTGCTTTTCATTTGTCCACTCTGTTCATTTCCCTTTTTCCTCTTTTCCTAGCATGTGTTGGATACACTCTGTTTTTATCTTCACCATTGGCCTTTCAGCTTTAACATTTGTTTCATTCTTGGTTTAAGCAGTGTACCTTTACCATCACAAATTTTCTTTCTTTTTCTTTTTTAATTTGCAAGAAGGCATGTGTGTTCACCAGAGAGAGCGAGTGAGAGGACAAGTGGGAAAGCAGCATCCTCTTCCCCAAATCAGGCAAGCATTATCCTCCATTTCTCCCTCCTTTTGGGATCTTGGGCACAAATGCACACACACACGTCCAACGTGTCTCTCAAGTCACTAAGTCTGGGGTTTTTACGTGCGCAGTCAGCCATCTGGGAGCCTACTGCCTTAACCACACCACCAGCTGGCCCCAAATATTTCTTTATATATAGTATATATAGTACTTTATATATAGTATATCTATAATGTAAAAAATAGGAAAAAAAATTATAGTACTATTCTTTGGTATTCTTTCTTCCAAATTTTGTACAATCACTGGCAATTTTCTCAACACGTTGTAAGCTTCACATTATTCTTCTCCTACACAGTATCTTAAATTGTTTTATTTAACAGAAAAATGTTGGTTCTATATTTGCCTTCATATCTATGTGGCAATAATCCAGCTGAAAATATGCAAAAGGAGAAGAATTAAAGAGCACCCAATGGTAAGAATGAGTAAATATCCAATATCGACGATGCCCAAAAAGTCCTAATGTCTTTCCTACAAGGAGCTAAAGTGCACAGCAGCCAAAACGCGCAGCAGAGGGTCCAACAGGCCTCGTTTCTAAGGGCTAGGCAAGCTCGACTAGCCATACAACACTGTGAGTCAGACTACACTAACCACTACATACATACACTCAGTGCATACACTGAGTCCAAAGTGTAAAACCAACAAGTTAACAATGGGAAATAACCAAATATTTTTAAAATGCATACAAGACAAGAATAGAAAGGGGCGTACAATATCTGTCATATAGAAAATGGGGTATAAAGTAGAAGACAGAAACTGAGCTACAATATTATATGTTATACAGAAAATATTAGTACTTGATACCAAAGCAAACGCAACTATCTCATGTTTACAAGATACACATTTTCAATATATGAAAACATTCTGGTAGTAAAAGAATGGAAAGAAAATACTCCACGAAAACACAAATCCAATGAAAGCACAATAACTATATTCACCTCAGATAAAGTAAGGCAAAAATATTAGTAAAGAAAATTCATAACGATAAAAGTTATCTTTTCTCAGGGACCAGCAGTTAGCATAATGGCCATGTTGCTGAATTCCCATGGAGTCGACCGAGGTTGGAGTCCCGGACCTGGTAGCTGAAACTCACGCCAGGCATGTGTGTGTGCATGCCCAAGATCCCAAGAGAGAATGGAGGTGCCCCAAATCCTGACAGAGAAGGGTGTGGCCATCTCCCCTGGGGGGTGATTTCTTACTTTCTGTCTCTCTGTCTCTCTTTCTGGTGAGCGCACATGCCCTATAGCAAAAACCTCTCAAAAAAAAAAAAGTTATCTTGTCACAAACCAGCAAACAACCCATTACCTGGGATGAGTTTAGGTTAGCCAATCTACTTAATCTTTACTTCTGCACCGTACTAATTTGACAAGTTTAACACCCTAATGGAAGGGATGTCCTTATACTCTAAGTTTTATTATAGATTTTAGCTAAGTTGCATATTAAATACAAATTTTCATCTCCTTTAAGAAGATAAAATCAGCTGCTATCGTTATTGAATAAACCAAAAAAAACAGCACTGACCCTGTCTGGCTTTATGTACTTTCTGTTGTTTATACTTTGTATTCACCTTCTTTCTGTTTCCATGGAGCTTTATACAGGGGATTTCAAACATTCATGAAAAATGCCTACTAGGAAAAATCTATGCATGGATTTCAACATATTTTGCATCCAAAAAAACCCTTCCTACTTCAGTTCTTCCTCCCAGGAACTATGTGAAGGACCCTCGTACTCAGAGATTTGGATTCTCACGAGTTGTAGAGATGCTTCAACTCAGACTCTTCCCCAGGCCTGAGTCATTCATAGGTGAGGAGGGGTCCCAAGAGAAGGAGGTGCCACTGGGGCACTGGATGAAGGAACTGGGTGGGAGCCACGCTGCTTACCCCCGGGGCAGCACACTCCTTCCTTGCCTGCCCTGGTCAGGAACCGGATCCAGAGGTCTGAACATCGAGAGCCCGGAAGTCCCTCCAAGAAGTATCGATGGAGAACAAGCAGGGCTTCCTCATCATAGCAAGTTCCCTGACTCTAGATATTCTTCAATGTCCTTTTTTTAATGTTTGGTTCCATTTTCTTAACTTTTTTTTTAGACGCATAATGAACTGAGCTCCAAAGGAGCTCTGCTGTGAGTGACTTCAAGGCCCCGTCTTTCCCAACAAAGGACTTAAACCACAGTGACACAGTGGGAGTCAGCCAAACACCGCCTCTGCTTCCCCGGACCGATTCTGCTCATGTTTACTCGGGGCAGGTACTGTGTCTTTGTGAGCGAAGTAAAAGCTACAGTGTGTAGCTCTGGGGTAGTTTTATTCCTTTTGACTCATGAAAACGATGTACTTTGGACAAGAATACTGATTTTTACCAGTGTTCTCAGCATCTAAATAAATATATGCCAAAGTGAATAGTGGTATGTGGATTAATAATATTTAGACCATTCAGACTGTGCGTAAGCCATCCCTGTGCAGAGGTGAGGACAAGAACGGGGTGAAAGATGAGATGGGTGGAGATTCTGACTCTAAGGCCCGACAGAGACAAATCTCAACAGAAGCATGGTCACAGGATTTGCTAAATAAAAAGATCACAGAAATCCCAGCTGCACTTTGGATATTTTAGTGGCTTTCTTTTTTCTTATGAAATAATGTATATTTGCTGCAAAAAAAACCCTGTATGTTTGTTGGAAAAGTCATGGTACATTTTTTCTACGTAAAGATGTATCATGACTTTTCTGACAATCCAATACATGTAAGCACAAAGAACTTAGAATCTAATTTGTCATAGTTAACCAGTGGTGATATTTTTGTATCTTATTTATCTTTTTTCTAACCATGTTTATGCAAGTGTTCTTCATCAAACAGGGGTCTTACTGTACATATTGTTTTGTAGGTTTTCTCCACTGAAAATATAAATAAGTACTGATTTGTATGTTAATTTTTAATAACTTCTGAACATGGTGATTTAGTACTGTCAAACTGAATAAACTCCCTATGGTTAAGCATTTAAATTGTTTCAACTTTTAACTATTACATAGAAATGTCGGCTAACGCCATTAGAGCTAAAGGTTTTTAAGCTAAATGTTTTAAACTAATTTTTAAAAAGTGGAATGTCAAGGTAGATGATAATCTAATTCTCTGAGGTGCTGATTTTACTTTCCCCCGAAATAGTGAGGCTCAGGAGTCACAGCTGCTTTGACGAGTGTCCCCCTCCAGTCGCTGCTCCAGCTACGAATGCGGTCTCGCCATCACTCGGAGACGGACAGTCTTGGAAATGCTCACGTTCACATTCCCTTGGGCGACCTGTGAGCACTGTGCTTTCCTAGGCTAGCCCCCGTAGACCATCTACTTCTCAACATTTCTTTGGTGCCAGATTAGAAACAAAATCCAGAGTCATCTGGAAAACATTCAGTCTTCCTGAAAGAGGGTTTTCCTCTGAAAGTGCGAATTTATAGAACCTAAAGTCACTGGGGGCCACCGCGGCTCTGAGCTGAAGGCGGTGTTGAAGGTTGTACGAGAAGGACCAGGAGACTGCAACGGGGGAGGAGGTCTTTGGAAGGGAACTTCCTCGGTCTTCCTGCCGTTCTGCCGGTGTGAAACCTCATTTTAATTTCTTATTCAAACCAGACTCTGCCTTTTTGGCATGATCTCATGTATTCTGTTAACAGTATCCTAGTAATGGTTACAAAATATTTCCCCAAATTACTCTTCAGAAGGCCTAAAATTGCATTTTCCTTGCAGCATGGCAGCGGAGTGGTCTTCTTCACAAAATGCTTGCCAACACTGGGTTTCACATCTCAAAATCTATCCAATGGAGAGCTCTCTTACATGTTTCCACTTCTAGGAAATTTACCAAAATAAAAAAACTACATTATATAAATAAATGCAGACTTTGTGGACAGGGGACAAATGTTGCTACAGATTCCAGTCTGTATGAGGTTTCCCTCCTGGTCTGCTTGTTGAAATGTAATTACCGACAAGCAGAGCAGATAGAGCTCACTGCCGGCTCTGATCTGTGCTCCCGTGCAGACAGCCCCGAGGGAGAAGCCAGCACAGGCCCGGATACCAGCCGTGCACGCTGACAAGAGCAGACGGCAGGTGGGAGAGAGGAGGTCGAGCTCAGGAGAACTGAAGCCCGTCCTCCCAGCTCAGCATCATTGCAGCTTTCAGGTAGTTTCCTCATAAATGACTCTAATTGGGAGTTGCTCAGCCTAAGGAAATATCTTTAGAGAAATAAATGAAAAGGTGAAAAAAGGCAGATTGTTTTATTTGACAATACAGAAATCAATAATTTCTGACAGTGTACAGCCATGATGACAAAAATACCTAAAATGACTGATGTATGAATGTTTCCTGCCCAAGTGCTGTAGTCTAACAGAAAGATGTGCCGAAGGTTGGTGTTCACTACAGCAGCACTTCTAGCATCAGAAAATGAAGACTACAAACCAGAGCACCCAGCTATAGACTACTGCCTGGAGCACATTGTGCTCACTGCATAAAACAATACAGATATAACCACTGAAATACGGATACAGATCTTCATTAAACTATGAATGTGGAATATACCAATGACCACCATTGCTGTCCAGGATATAATTAACTAATAGGTGATATCATTCAAACAGAAATACAGATACAGTTGTATAGACATAAGACCAGAAGAACATATCCCAACTATAAAGCATAAACATTACCACGTTATAGACTTTTTTCTCTTTTTTATTTTTCTAAGTTATCAAAATGTTCAAACACAAATTTAACTTTCTATCCATCACTAGGAAACTGTTAACAGAATATTTGAGATAATGCCAAAAAGACAGAGTCTGGTTTGAATTTTGGACATTTTCCTAAGAAATTAAAATGATGGCTCATAATGGCAGAACAAATTTTGAAAGAAAACACACACGTTTTAAACAACAGCAATAGGAACAAAATCTACCTGTGAGCTATTAGGCATTTTGTTTTTACAACTGGAATTTATTTTGACAAACTTTAATATGAAGTGCCAAAAATATGAGGATATTCAAAATACACCCTCTCTTGAGAATCTGATCATGTTCTCTTCATCTGCTCTGAGAAGGACTGTTGTGATGCGTTCCTCAAGTAGAACTGCACTCCAGGCCCAGCGGGGGCAGCCCTGGAGCTGCACCTGCCTGTACGCAGGACTGCCAGCGCGAGGCCACTGCCATCTGCCTCCGTGCACTGACCATGGTCCGTACACATCAGCTACGTGAGGCCCAGTCTTTCCAGGGGACTCTCCGTTTACTCACAATCTTCCTAGCAATGGCAGACTCAGTGCAATATTGTATTTGGTCCTTGCTTTTAAGTGTAATTCTTAAAATGTGAAATAAAAATCAGGGGGAAAACGAGTTGAGAAAAAAATCACATTTAGAGAATATGTTTTGCTCCACCTATGAATATAAATTTACTTGGAAAGGTCTGGTACAGAGGACACACAGTAACCCCTTGAGCACCTTCCTTCTCAATGAGATACTCTCATACTTTGCTTCTAAATCCAACAGTCCGTATTACTGAAAACCAGATGTAGGGCTGTATACTAGAGTTAGGCATGCAATACCAGGACTAACTACATGTAACTGGCAGGTCACCATCATGATGGTTCTTAGTCTTCTGCACATAAAAGTCACCTGCAGGGCCAGCGCCGTAGCCCAGTGATGAAGCACTGAAAAGGGGGCCGGACACATCCTGACTGACCGTGCGGGCTGGCTCCTGCCCTGGTGCGTCAGGCGGTGGCACTACCCAGACACCCGACTGGCAGAGACACAGAGGGAAAAGGACTGCAGCATGACCAGGCCCTGTTTAGGTTCTTTCTCATCTCTCTCTGGTGCTCACATACATTCTTTGCTATAAAAAAAAAAAAAAAAAAAAAAAATCATGGAAACGCAAATGTTCAAGCTCCACTCCAGAAATACTGATCCAGTAAGTCTGGAAATAGCCCAGATAGCTGAATTTTTAAAAAGCTCTCAGGTGTTTTAGGTAAAGTTTAGATTTGATTTTGACAAAAGTCAACTTAGATTGCCTTTATAGATTTGTAGAAGTATTGGAAATAAATGTTTTACACAAAAGTAGATATGTTGTTCTCCATAGCCTTCACACATATGGAGCAAACAGGAAAATAAGCCAGATCTGTGTTAATTTTTATTCTGATAGTCATGCTTGCCTGTCTCCCAAACAAAATATCATGATGCTAATAACCTTTTAGTCGGACATGCATGCCTTAAAAAAAGAGATAACCACAAAGATGAACATGGATTATATGTAAACCCGAAATCATAACTTAAAGTTCTGGGCCCAGAAGCAAAAGAAAGGATGCAAAATTTTTGGCTGCTAAAGAATTTGTTCATTAAATGGATGATTGTAGGTTATTAAACTGCTATAATATTTAGACATCCTAGGACTATGTAATAATTGTTTTCATTTACATTTGCTGGAAAAAGAGAGAAAATATAAAGCAACTATTAACTTAATAGATCAACGTGTCAACACAGGCACATTCTGTGGAGCATGCAGACTTACTCACGCCTTCTGATCACGCAGGAGACGAGAGGCGGTCAGTAAGTGAACACAGACCCCGACAGCCGGCACGGCCCCTCCACACGGAAACTCTCCATCCACGGCAGTTTCCCTCTGCAGGCCACGGTGCGTCTCCACTGCTCTGGGACAACTGGAGCTCACAGGGTAGCACCTGCGCCATCTCTCCTGCTCAGCGTGCCTGCTCCCTGGGAGGCGCCGTGTCCCTCACTGCTAACCAAGGAGGCAGCCAATCACAGGAGAAAGATCTCCCTGAATCACCTACTTAATCCAGGCTGGAATTTAGCTGGACTACTGTTTTGTTTCTCTGTTTTTCTATGCAAAGATGCGTCATCACTTTTCTGGCAACCCAATGCTTGGTCTTCCTGGAACCGATCACAACTACCCACGGGCATGAAGCGCGGCCACCCTCCTGTCGTCAGTCAAAAGCGAGTAAAGCAACTCGTTCCTACTTCCTCACACGCTAATGCTATCTCAGCACGGACTCGCGTGTCTTTTCCTATTTTAACTAATTTCAAAAGTGAAAGGGGGGGGGCAGGTGGCGTGTTCGAGTGGACCGCAGTTCGAGTCCTAGACCCAGTGGCTTGCTTGCTCACTCTCTTTTTGTCCCTCTCTAGTCAAATTAAAATAAATATGTAACTAAATAAATAAATAAAGTTAAATAAAAAATACATTCTAAATATTAAGTCCCAGACGCAGCAGTTTGCATCGCTGGCTACGGCGGCAGAGGTCACTCGTTTTCTCCGTCTCCATGTCACCGTTTCCTCCCTACGTTCTGCAGTCAGGAAGCGTACTCTCTGCATTTGAAATATACGAGCTAAAATGGCAGTAGCTACTGTTGCAAGAGTTGAGGATAGAAATTCATGTGATGACAGTAATTAATGGGGACAATATCTGGACTTAAAGAACTGTAAATTTATAAAGTGTTTGAAAACGTGTGTGGCGGGGCCGGCCCTGGCGGTGCAGCAGCGACACAGTCACCTGCCGTGCCAAGACCACGTGGACAGGCTCTGGGGTCCCACCCTGGTGTCTCCCCTACAACCAGGACCTGACAGGCAGAAACTGGCTTGGGACCACAGCCTCAAGATCCACCAGAGGTGCTGTCTGTCTCTCTCTTTTGGAAGATATAAATGAAAATAAACTTTAAAAAATCGTTTGGAGAGGGGCCAGCAGGTGGTACGGTGGTTAGGGTGCTGGATTCCCACATGGCTGACCACGGTTTGAGCCCCGGACATAGCAGCTTGAAAAATCACACCAGGCACGTGTGTGTGTCAAAAATTCTATGAAGAGAATGGAGAAGGGACTGTGGCATGACCATCCCCCCAGGAGGTGATTTCTCGTTCTCTCTCTCTCTCTGATAAGCACACACAACCTACGGCAAAAGCCTTAAAATAACTGTTTGGGGGGAAATATGGTTCAATTCAGTATGAATTCCACAATAAATATTTTGTGCATGTGGTAGTTAATGAAAATATAAACAAACATTTATTAAGAAGAGGCTGAGTCCCTGGCAGTAGATAATAACCTGAAGCCTCTGGCCAGCCTGGCTCCAGGTCTGAAGCAGACAGCACCTGACAGCAGGTGGCAACCGAAACACCGACCTGTGACGTGGGTACAGCAGGGCTGGCTCTGAGGGTGGGGTATGCTCAGGACATAAAGGTTCAAAAGATTTTTTTTAAGAGACTTTTAAAAAAGTGGTTGCCTAAGAGACAGAAACCCAGAAATCGCCCCCAGGGCGGTTGGCCACACTGCAATCCCTTCTCCTCCATTCTCCTCTTGGGATTTTGGGCACACATGCACATGTACCCAGCGTGAATTTTAAGCTGCTGGGTCTAGGACTTGAACCAGTCGACTACGTGGGAGTCCAGCAACAAATCCATTCTGCTATCTGCTCATCCCAAGTTTCAAAAGAATGGAGCCTTTGCCCCGCTCTTGGGCTTACGGAGCAGCAGACTTACCAAAGGGTGGGCATAAAGGAGTCCGGGCTGCGGGGCTCGGCCTGTTTTCTGAAGTCCCGGCATCTCCACCCGCCCAAGGAGAATGTTTAGTGCGGTTCAGAGCTGCCCGACGGGGAGGGCGCGTCAGCGGGCACGAGGCCTGGAGGTCAGTGCTTTACATCCTACACACTGTGACAGGGTGTGGGGGGCCGTGATGCAGTTGGGGACACGGGGTCCCTATGTCTGCTGAAGAGGCCGCCCTGCCCTTGTGCGAGCTGCCACGCTTCTCCCAAGGCCGCTGCAGGGGAGACGGTGCGCGTTCTCCTTAGGACTCTCCCCACCAGCCCTCCTGGCTTCTAGACCAAGACTGGGCTCGAGTCCCAGAGGTCCTAAAGTTGGGGTGCCCTGGGCAGCTGGTGAGAAGGTGTGCTCGCTCCTAAACTACTGGGGCCGTCTAAGACGTACAGACGCAAATGTGGGGAACTTGGTGGAACTCAGCATTGAGATCACCGGGGAGGAACAGAAAGATCAAGATCGGGTTTAATTAGCATGTGCTCGCTAAGGAGAATCTGCAGTTAACCCTGCAGCCAGAGGACGGGAAGGCCTGGCTAGCTGTCTGGCTGAGACCCAGAGTGAGTTAGAGCTGCTACAACTGCAGTGCTTGAATGTGGAAGAGAGGGCTCAGAGGCTTAGGGGACTGCATTTTCAGAGGGAATTTGTCATTGAAGGCCCGCTCGCCCACGCGGGACAGCTCAGAAGACGAACCCTACCAATACCGTAAGAGACGAACGTGTGAGGAGAGCTTTGCCCCCCGAGAGAGCTGTGTAACTGCGCTTCTCTGCAGGCTACACCTCACAGCGGGCAGCGGTCTCTGACCTGGGAACCCGGTGCAATGGCAGCCGCTGGACCCCAGGGAGGCAGATGTTACGTGGCAGGACTCGAGCACCAAGTGCAAGGGGAACATGGTGACCATGAGGGACAGCAGGGTCAAAGCAGCAGCAGCACAGCCTGGGGCACACCGAGCGCGGGCATCGGCTCGCCGATCTGACCTGAGACGTGAAAGAGGTAAGACGCCTACTAAGTGTCACCCGCTCTGATGAGCGGAGCAGCTCTAGGCCACGTGAGCAAGAATTTGAGCTGAACCCTGAAAACAGCCATGGCCCCTTGCTATGGCTGCACGTTGGTCCCCTCAAAGCTCCTGGAATGGAACCACCACTGCCATGGTGCTGGAGGGGGCTGCTGAGAAGGGCTCAGGTCACGAGGCTCCGCCCTCCTGACTGGACTAGTGTCATGACCGTGGCAGGGGTTACTGTGACAGTGGCTTTGTGTCACAGCAGCGACTTGGCACCCGCTGGCTTTCCTTTCTTTCCTGTTCCTTCCATCATGCGACGCCTTCCACCATGTTCAACGCAGATGCTGGCTCCTCGGTCTGGGACTCCCACCGGAACTGTGGCCCGGACACCTCTGTTCACGGTAGGTTACGCCTGTGTGCCTGTCTGCTACGGAAGCACAAACCAGGCGAGGAGACCCCAGCCTCCACTGAGCCCTTCAAATAAGACGCACACCAGTTTATGGCTCCAGACTCTTTTGACTAAAGGTCTATAAATTTTTAGGTTAAGTATATTCTGGGGCTAAGCAATTTTAGTTTCAGCAAACACTATGATTAAGACTTAAAAATAAATTTATAGTCAGACAAGCAAGGTATTAAATATGTAAGTTTTATTAAAAAGGTTATTTCTTCTACTTTTTTTCAGTTTCGTTCAATTCCCGTGAGGTATAAAATATTCTAGGTCAGGATTCATGTGATTCTAAGTTATACGTAAGTAAAATTTTAATAATATTTCATAATCATCCTTTGTAAAGCAATGTTAAAATACTTTTTTTTCTCATAACAGATTCCTAAGACACTTGCATTATTTATTTCTAAGTAGCATTACAACATTGGAGAAATATATTACAAATAAAACCTATTTGAGCACTATTTAAATTATCTTTATGATCAGTCAATTCTTGCATTTAAATTAGTTTAAGAGGCCTATTTCTTTGACAGAAAAAAATCACATTCATAAAACCTTTCTCCAATTTAATGAGGTTTTGGTAAGATTTAGTTTTGATTTTTAGAGAAAAACAAACTCAAGTAGCTGTGGGTAATATGGCAAGAAGGGGTGTGGGCACCGGTTTGTGCGATCACATGGCCAGGCCCGGGCTATGGTGAGGCTGTCGCTCCCCCTGCAGGGAGGCAGCGGTCTGCAGTCTGACAGCAGGGGGAGCCGTCGAGTCCACCGGCCATGCTGTCCTCCATCCACTTCTCACTAGTGGAGGGGCCCTCCTGCCAACGAGCACTGGTTACGGCCCCTGCGTGTGGGCTTTTGCAGACAGCCTCCTCTCTTTTCCTAGGCTCTGCTCCCATGTATGGCTCTCATTATCTCTGTCTGGGTTTAAGGTCCTCAGGAGAGAATAACGTACTGGGCCCAACTTTCAGGAAGAAGCAGTCTTTCCAGACGGAACTGCTGGACCAGATGTCTTCAAAGAGCTGCGTAGGCGGAGTGCCAATTTCTGCTCCCGTCACCACGGTCGTCACAGCTGCATCACGTGAACCCCTCCGAGGGGGCAGCCGGGACGAGCATGGGGCCTTGGGCTTCGTGCAAACTGCCACGTGGTGACGAGCACTTGCAGGCTTCCCCAGCGCAGGCACGTGCTTGATCTCCAGGGCTCCGGCTTTTCTTCACATGTTGGTGAGACCCCTTGGTGTCCCATCCATTCAGAGAAGGAAATCTGAGAATCGGGGAACAGCAACTGGCCACAGAAGCCTCAGTAAAAGTAATGGCAGAACGGCCAGGCTTGGTGGTGCCGTTGACAGCAAACGGGAAGGCAGTGCGGGAACCACGTGGCCCACTGCGGGTTCAGATCCCGGACTGGGCTGAGAAACGGGCGTGCACATGTGTGTGCCCGGCCCCTGACAAGCTGGGTGGCTGTGGGGTAACAAGACCCTATTGAAGGTGTCCTCGCTCCCTCAGGCACATCCACATACTTTCTATTATTAAAAATAAGCAATTAATAGAAGAAGGCTTTGGAAAGTTATGCAAGTTCAGGAAATATATATTTAAAACAGATATATATGCACATAAATATGTTTGTTTGCCTACAAGAATCCTAGTAGGAAGAAATGAGCCCTCACCAGGAATACATGACTCTCTGTAAATTCTTCTGGGATAATCACCCAAAAGACAAACAAAAAAAAATAGCAACCTGATAAGGCAGAACAGGGAGTCGGGTCAGAACCTTCATTCTTGCTACTGTCCAGACCCTGGCCTTCTCCTTCTCTATCCAGGAGCAATGCTAGGCCAAGGGGAGGGGCCGCAGCTAGTAAGGGCTGGGTATGGAGAGGTAATAAAGCTCACAGCGGCCGAGGGGCTCCAGGGGAGGCTGGGGGGGACGGGCAGCCAGGCAGGATCAGGGAGAGCCCGTCAAGCAGGCCTTGCCCGAGTGTCAGGCCCCGTCCTCCTGCCCCACTAGTGAGTGAGCTCGTCACCCGACTGTGTGGCTTCGAAACATTCAATGCAGGTATCCACAGACCACAGATCTCTCATACACTCTCAAATGTCTCATGAAACTGAGACAACATATGTCACTTACGGAGCCATGACACACCCTAATGATATTAAATACGGCAGAGTTACAGACAGACACGGGAGGGAAGCACTTCTCTCTTCGTCCCCACTGGCACGGAGAACATGTTACGATGTGTGCACACACTAAGCACAGCTAGAGGAAGGAGAGGAGGGATGGCAGTGAAGTCCTCCCTTCCCCCAATCTGATGACCTCACAGGGAACTGCACCGACTGTCCAGGTGACTTGTCCCCGTGCGCAGGAGGAAGGGGCAGGACTGCCGATCAAAAGCAAGCCTGCTGCAGAAAGCCCGGCCTTCCAGCGTTCCCTTGTGAAATGCAGTGCTTCTCTGCTGTCCTGTTTCACTGCACTGGGGTTGTGAACCTTGCCGTAGCCACACTGATGCGTCCTAACCTTACACACAAACCAACTTCCCACTGGGAGGTCCTGAATTCTGCCGATTGCATCACAGTTGGAGTGTGGAGCTCACCCACTGTCTGAAGCGATTCGAGGCATGGAATTCCAGCTGACACTCCGTCATATGTTCTTGGTGACAGAGAGAAGAAGGAGAGCAAGAGCAAGACGAGAGACCGAGATGGGCATTTTGACAGGTTCTCGCTGTGCGGTCATCCCATCCCAGTCTCCGATTGGCTCAGGTTAGGGGTGCACAGTCTGCACCTGCCTGCTCAGGTTGGCTCAAGAAACAAACCTGGGCTTCCCACACAACTTCTGGTCACCCAAGCACTGCCCTGCCCTGCCCACGTGGCTGGATCCCATCAAATAGGTTTTCAAGTCTTTCCTGCACTCATTAAACAAATGGTTGGCTTATTTAGGACTTAATGTTGGAAAACTATGTTTCCTGACGGTATCCTTCAAAGCAAACAGCACCATGGGTGGCCCACAGCATGTGAGACCCCAGCACAGAGGTCCCTGTATACTGTGTGTTGAAGGCATGACGCAGCATCTTTGGGTAATGGATACACTTTATGAATTAAACTGTTAATATTAACGAAGGAAAAGTCTCATATGGAGATAGAAAGGGAACCTACAGCGTCATGTTGTGGGTAGTGGATTAGAATACACGGAAGTCACATGTAGTGTCTGCACAGAATTATGTGGCACACGCACCCTAACGCGTTCGACCCTGAGCTGTGTGAGGCAGAGACCAAGCAAGGCCATTGCTGGGCAGTCTGTGACGACAGTAAAGCTGGCACACCTTAAAAGCTCAAGCTGGAACGTGTTCATCGCCCAGCCTCCCAGGCTGCTGTGACTTAGAAGATGATCGCTAACCCAGTGATCACGACGTGAAACCCAGAGCCAGAGAGAAATGTCAGTGCTCAAATCTGGCTTGGTTCTGAGCGGAGGCACCATTCTTCAAGACTGGGTCATTTTCTCTGTGGGGAAAAATAGCAGAAAAAAAAAATGTCTTTGAGGCCACAAATGCTGGGCCTGGCAGTGAAAACCCTTCAGTTTCCCCACACTGCACAGTGGTTATGGCAGGGCAGCCCTGCGCGCGTGTGTGAGGTGGACTGCGCCCCTCCACTCGGGGTCAGCTCTGAGGGCCGGCCCCGGTGCAGCCTCCAGGATTTTCCTCTGCTCTAACAAAACCCCTCTGCTGAGCTTTAGATGGGAAGTCACAGTCAGGTCTTTTCAGCCCCCCCCCCCCCTTCTGTGTAAGAACACTGATTTAAAGACAATGTCTCCATAAAATAGGCATACCTCAAAGACAAAACAGAGCTGTAAACCTTTTGAAAAGAAAAAAAATGCAGTGGATGAAGCAGATTATTACTACAGCCTTTTAGTTCTGGGAGGCGTTTGAGAAGAACGTACTTCACCTCTGGGGCTCTCACACCCTAATGCTATTAAACGTGAAGCCTCAGTCTATTCATGGCCTTGTTAGTGTGGAAATCGTTTATCCGTGCACAGCCTGGAACTGGTGTGCAAAGCTCCCTGGACAAAGGTAACACACACCTCAGTCCCCAAGAAGCACAGAGCACAGACCCCAGGACACGGCGGGGCCCAGGTCTCTCCACACCGCTGACGTGAGGCGGCATGGGGGCTGTCTGGGTGCCGAGAAATGCCTCTTTCACCAGGAATAGGTGGGGTGGGAACAAACTGTGCTGGCATGCAAAAGATGCCTGCTTTGTCTCACCTGTGCACACAGCACCGATGGCCTACCCTCGATGAGCCGCCTCCCCACCTTTATAAAGCAATGTTCTCCGCATTCAAAATAATGCCTTTTCTTCTGGTGTGTGCCTTTTTCAATAATCATGATTATGCACTACAAGAAAAGGGCACACGACTGTGAATCTCGCACCTCTGACGCTACTGCCCTGCTCCTTGTCCCGCATCTTAGATCTTAGACGGGAAGGCCTATGAAACGCTGGCCTTCCTTGCCTTGGGTAGGAGACCGTCCTCGGGGTCCCAGTTCCCCCAGCACACTCCCAGGCATGTCTTCCATATTGCCACGGTGGACTTCTACCCAACAAGAACGGCGAAAGCAAGAACTAGCCTCTGCTCACCCAGGCGATGTGTCAGGCACATGGTCTGGAAAAAGGCTTAGCCCGTCATGTCCGACTTCCAGAGTTCAAACCATCTAGAATGTTCTGCTGGAGGAGAGAGGAATAATGATGCCAGGCATATATTTCTGAAAGAAGTATTTACATTTCCCAGAAACACATGGCAGAAAAGTTAAGTATTTTGTTTGACAGAAAACAGAACTTTGGGCAGCTACCAGTGTCTACTCCTTGCAACATCCAAACCACTCAACTGAGAGCTGCTTTTATTTTCCCCAGCCAACAGTAATGTGGGCTTGATATTTCTGCATGGAATTCTGAGGAGAAAGTTCTGGCATTTTTCTTGTAATACACAAATTTTTCTTCTACCACACACACAAGTAGATTTCCATCATTCTGTGATGGCTCTCTAGTAGGAGATGAAAGCGACTTTTGCCTTAAGAGAACAAAAATTTAACATGAAATTCCATTTTATCCTTTCCTCTACCTGCGCTAGCAAAGCACATACACGATGTAATAACCTCAGACATACAATTTTCATTACACAAAATTTGCACTAGACACTGTTCTGAATCTCACTCAGTTCGAGGGAATATCTTGTGAATGGAGAGGGAAAACAGGCTTGGAAAGCTTTGTGGAAAATTTGGCAGGGAATGGAAAGTGTTTAGGACTTAAGAGTACCCACCTCCACGCGTGTTATTTTGCCTTCAGAATGAAAGCTGTGTTGTATGCAGGTTTTTCCTCATTATAAAAGGAAATAGTCTATCTTTTACCACCCGGAACCTGTGACTAGACTGTCAGCAGCAAGCTAGGTCAACCTGCTTCTGCTCACAGTGACAGGAGTGACGGAGGCAGGACGTGAAGGGCGTCCCCTTCTGCCCCTAGCTGCAGGGAGATGGGCAGCACCATCGACGGGTCTCGAGCAGCTCAGCCGATTTCAGCACAGGCCCCGTCAAACCACTCCTCACTACAGCCAGCGCCAGCTGCTTCCCCGAGGCACTGCCTGTTCCTCTCAGTGACACTCCTGGTCTCTCACCTGACGGTTCCTCAGGCAGAACTCCCCAACCCAGACTCGTCGGAAGCCTTTCTTAACTCCAGAATGGCTGCGGCCCTGCTGAGCCTCGAGCTGGCCGCCTTCGGGCTCTACTGCCCAACGCACCCACTGCGGTCATATTTTATCGCAAGAAAGCGCAAAGGCTTCCCCCCAGTCACTTCTCGTTTTTAAAGAACGACGGGGTTATGAGCTTCGGTATTTTCAGAACATAGAACAATCATCCTTTGACTCTCAGGTACCCAGACAGTAGCATCAATAAGTCAGGAATTAACTGTTTTCTCATTCCTATATCGATTCGTCTACTCAGGAGCTCGGAAAACATTAGGAAACCAATCACCAGTGGGGTATGTTCTCTGGAGTGGATGGAAGCCAAGTTACCCGTTGTCTAATCTTCCTCAGCACTTGTCTCTACTTGAGAAGATGTATTTTCATGAGAACGAGAAGGATTAATTGCCCTACAAGACTCACCTTGATGTGTTGCTGGGCTGCAAGCCCCCACCATGGTACCAGAGCACACCTGGAGATTTTCACCCCCGTTGGGTATACACCTGCGAGGTCTCTGCATGCCATGGGCAAGTTCCACAGCCCCGGCCCAGAGCTCAGTCTCAGGAGAGACACAGACCGAGAAATCTGAACTGAGGCATCACTTTCCCAAGCCAGCTCAGGCTTACAGAGCAGGAGAGACACAGACCGAGAAATCTGAACTGAGGCATCACTTTCCCAAGCCAGCTCAGGCTTACAGAGCAGGATAATTGTCAAGAGACCGGGTTTTGCAGGTGTCTTGGTGTTCACTGGCGTCTGAATCGAGTGGGCATGGTGCCACTCTGGTGTGACGCACCAACAGCTTGATTTCCCAGTGTCAGTTTTATCTGGGGAGGGGATTCTTAAAAAAAAAAATGAGTTTTTTTGGTACAGGGTGCATGTGCTCACCAGAGCATCAGAAAGCAAGAAATCACCCCCAGGGGGATGGCCATGCCACAATCCCTTCTCCTCCATCCTCCTCTCAGGATCTTGGGCATGCTTGCATACACACCCAGCATGAATTAGAAGCTACCAGGTCTAGGACTTGAACCGCAGTCAACTACCCGGAAATCCAGTGATGTGACCATTACACCATCTGCTGGTCCCTATCTGGGGATTCTTAGCACTCAGCAAGTCTCAGGAAACTCAAAGACGCCACCCGGGTAGCCTCAGGTGTGCACAGTTTCCACACGTGCTTTCCAGAGGTGTGCGGCCGAGCTCTCCAGCAGTGCCTGTCACCAGGCCTGCTACAGGAGGAACACCCACCTGCTCCACGGCCTTCCCAGCTCAGTCCAGGCAGAGCTGACGCGCTGGCTCTATTCCGGCTGTGAGAATGTTCACAGTCCCCCTCTTGACCAAGACCTCTGTGTATCAGCACATCGGTTGTTTATCCTGTGGTCACACTTCAGCTACCCCTCAGCACACGGGACCTGTCAGCTTGGTGTGGCTGTCCCATGCGGGACAATGCCCGGAGACCACGAGCCCGTGTCCACACTCCCCCTCACCTTTTCGTCTGTATTTGAGCCGTGAGGGAGGTCTGGAGGGAGTGGCCTCAGGCCAAGTTCACCTGAACTACGTTGATAGCAAGGTTGTCAAGAACCTGCGTTCAGGAGCACTTGTTAGAGTCCCTTCCATTTACTTGTAAAATAATTATTTAATGCTCGTTATTATTTCTAAAAAATTTGCTCTAAGGCATGTGCACTCCCCAGAGAGCAAGAGAGAGGGAGAGAAATAGGGAAAGCGAGAACTCAAGCTGTCAGGACCAGGCCTTGAACCGTGGCTTGCCAGGTGGGAGTCCAATGCCTTAACTACCATGCCCTACTGGCCCTGCTGCACGTGTAATATTCTAGGGCCCTGGGAGTACTGAGGTGGGGCCGTCTTCCATGGAAATCAGTTTTGGAAAGTACAGATGACGAAAACTTAAAATAGGCATGATTAAGAGCTTGATTCCAGTTTATTACAAAAAGGTATCATTGACAGGCTCTAAACGCCCGGAAGGACGGCGAGCCCGGGTCCCGGCCTGCAGACCTCCCGGCTCCTACTCCCTGAGGGCCTGGGGGTGGCCCTGACAGGCGCCCCCTCAGGGATCGTCACCAGCAACCTGCGGCTCTTCCGACCCTGTCTTCCCGCCTTCGAAGGTCCCCCACCCCGGCTCCTGCCCGGACACGAGGCCACCAGGCGGCCGTCCCCCCCAGGCCGAGCGAAGCCAGACCCGCGGCCAGAACCCGGGGAGCGGCCCCTGCCGAGCAGCGCCCACGACGCTGCAGGGCCCCGACGGCCGGGACTCGCCGGGAACCACGTCGAGCTGCGGCCCAAGGCCTTTCCTGCAGCACCAACGTCTCACCCACCGAAAGGCCAGAGTTCAAAGCCGCAGTCCGGACGCAAACAAGCCTGGCTTCCTTCCCACGGCGCCCGAACGGTTCCTCCTCCCGAAGGTCAGAACAAACCCGCAAAAGACCGGACCACCTGCGTCACCGACTACGGGAGGCCAGAGTTCAGGGCCGCACTCCGGATCCAAACGACCCAGCTTCCCTGCCCACGGCGCCCGAACGGTTCCTCCTCCGGAACACAGAGCGGGAAAGCGGTTAGACCCGGCCCAGATCCGGCCTCACTCACCAGTTGTCGAGCGGCTCCGGCTCCGTGCTCCGTGCTCGGTCCTCACCAGCTCACGCCCAGGGCCTCCGGCTCCATCCTCCGTCCTCACAGCTCACGCCCAGGGCCTCCGCTCCGTCCTCACCAGCTCACGCCCAGGGCCTCCGCTCCGTCCTCACCAGCTCACGCCCAGGGCCTCCGGCTCCGTCCTCACCAGCTCACGCCCAGGGCCTCCGCTCCGTCCTCACCAGCTCACGCCCTGGGCCTCCGGCTCCGTCCTCACCAGCTCACGCCCAGGGCCTCCGGCTCCGTCCTCACCAGCTCACGCCCAGGGCCTCCGCTCCGTCCTCACCAGCTCACGCCCAGGGCCTCCGCTCCGTCCTCACCAGCTCACGCCCAGGGCCTCCGCTCCGTCCTCACCAGCTGCGGCCCTGGCAGGTCTGGGTGCAGGACCCGGGACGTCCGCAGGACGAGCCGGTTGTGGCGGCCGCGGGGAGTCTCCGGAAACACTGTCCGCATTGTCTGGGTCACAGAGCCCGTGTACACCGCCAGCCACGTCCGCGCTTCTCAGTCCGGAGGGCCAAGGTGGGTGAGAGTCCGCAGCCAGCACCCGGGGCAGTCCCTGAAGCGCCGCGTTCTCAGCGCGTGTAGACACTGGTGCGCGCACGTGCAGACCGCCCCGCCCCCTCATCCCGACTCCTCCCTGCAGATCCGCACTGCGGGGCCTCAGCTGCCCCTGCTCACTCGGCTGTCCCTGCTCACACACGGCTGCCCCTGCTCACACGGCTGCCCCTGCTCACACACGGCTGCCCCTGCTCACACGGCTGTTCCCGCTCACACACGGCTGCCCCCGCTCACACGGCTGCCCCTGCTCACACACGGCTGCCCCTGCTCACACACGGCTGCCCCCGCTCACACACGGCTGTCCCTGCTCACACGGCTGTCCCCGCTCACACGGCTGTCCCTGCTCACACGGCTGCCCCTGCTCACACCACGGCTGCCCCCGCTCACACACGGCTGCCCCTGCTCACACGGCTGTCCCTGCTCACACACGGCTGCCCCTGCTCACACACGGCTGTCCCTGCTCACACACGGCTGCCCCTGCTCACACACGGCTGTCCCCGCTCACACGGCTGTCCCCGCTCACACGGCTGTCCCTGCTCACACGGCTGCCCCTGCTCACACGGCTGCCCCTGCTCACACACGGCTGTCCCTGCTCACACACGGCTGCCCCTGCTCACACACGGCTGCCCCTGCTCACACACGGCTGCCCCCGCTCACACACGGCTGCCCCCGCTCACACACGGCTGCCCCCGCTCACACGGCTGCCCCCGCTCACACACGGCTGTCCCCGCTCACACACGGCTGTCCCCGCTCACACGGCTGTCCCCGCTCACACACGGCTGTCCCCGCTCACACACGGCTGCCCCTGCTCACACGGCTGTCCCTGCTCACACACGGCTGTCCCTGCTCACACACGGCTGTCCCTGCTCACACGGCTGTCCCCGCTCACACACGGCTGTCCCCGCTCACACGGCTGTCCCCGCTCACACACGGCTGCCCCCGCTCACACACGGCTGCCCCTGCTCACACGGCTGTCCCTGCTCACACACGGCTGCCCCTGCTCACACACGGCTGTCCCTGCTCACACACGGCTGCCCCTGCTCACACACGGCTGTCCCCGCTCACACGGCTGTCCCCGCTCACACGGCTGTCCCTGCTCACACGGCTGCCCCTGCTCACACGGCTGCCCCTGCTCACACACGGCTGTCCCTGCTCACACACGGCTGCCCCTGCTCACACACGGCTGCCCCTGCTCACACACGGCTGCCCCCGCTCACACACGGCTGCCCCCGCTCACACACGGCTGCCCCCGCTCACACGGCTGCCCCCGCTCACACACGGCTGTCCCCGCTCACACACGGCTGTCCCCGCTCACACGGCTGTCCCCGCTCACACACGGCTGTCCCCGCTCACACACGGCTGCCCCTGCTCACACGGCTGTCCCTGCTCACACACGGCTGTCCCTGCTCACACACGGCTGTCCCTGCTCACACGGCTGTCCCCGCTCACACACGGCTGTCCCCGCTCACACGGCTGTCCCCGCTCACACACGGCTGCCCCCGCTCACACACGGCTGTCCCCGCTCACACACGGCTGTCCCCGCTCACACGGCTGTCCCCGCTCACACGGCTGCCCCTGCTCACACACGGCTGCCCCTGCTCACACACGGCTGCCCCTGCTCACACACGGCTGCCCCTGCTCACACGGCTGTCCCTGCTCACACACGGCTGTCCCTGCTCACACGGCTGCCCCCTGCTCACACACGGCTGTCCCTGCTCACACACGGCTGTCCCTGCTCACACACGGCGGCCCCTGCTCACACACGGCGGCCCCTGCTCACACACGGCGGCCCCTGCTCACACACGGCTGCCCCTGCTCACACGGCTGCCCCTGCTCACACACGGCTGCCCCTGCTCACACACGGCTGCCCCTGCTCACACGGCTGCCCCTGCTCACACGGCTGCCCCTGCTCACACGGCTGCCCCTGCTCACACACGGCTGCCCCCTGCTCACACACGGCTGCCCCTGCTCACACGGCTGTCCCTGCTCACACACGGCTGCCCCTGCTCACACGGCTGTCCCTGCTCACACATGGCTGTCCCTGCTCACACGGCTGTCCCTGCTCACACACGGCTGTCCCTGCTCACACACGGCTGCCCCTGCTCACACGGCTGTCCCTGCTCACACACGGCTGTCCCTGCTTACACGGCTGTCCCTGCTCACACACAGCTGCCCCTGCTCACACACGGCTGCCCCTGCTCACACGGCTGTCCCTGCTCACACACGGCTGTCCCTGCTCACACACGGCTGTCCCTGCTCGCACACGGCTGTCCCTGCTCACACGGCTGTCCCTGCTCACACACAGCTGCCCCTTCCCCACACGGCTGCCCCTGCTCCCACGGCTGCCCCTTCCCCACACGGCTGACCCTGCTCACATGGCTGACCTCGTTCACACCAAGTCACGTGGTTCGCATTCTCTGCGGTTGTTAATTTCAGAATGGCTGGGTCCTGCGCCCCCAGGCTGGCCCGCCCAGAAGGATCAGGGTTAAGGGCCCTGGTCAGGGTCCACAGCCTTTGCAGGGACCCTCCGTGTGCTGCCCGTGGAGGCCACCTGGGCGGGGTCCCACAGAGTGTCTGTGCGGGTCACTGAGCCGGGGACCTTGAGCTGGATCTTCAGACCACTACAAGCACAGCTTCAAAATCTTAGCCCAGGGCCAGCAGATGGCATGCGGGTACGTCCCTGGGTCCCACATGGCCGACAGTGGTTCAAACTCACCTGGGCATGTGTGCATGTGCGCCTATGATCCCAGGAGGAGAATGGAAGAGAAGGGACTGCGGAGTGGCCATACCTATCCCGCGGAGGATGAATTTTCGCTGTCTCTATTAGAGGCAGAGGCCAGAGAAGAAGGGAGTTTGTTTCTGCAACCAGGGCACAGGGAGGCAGTCAACAATCACCACCAAACCGTGCCCCAAAGATCCACGGGTTCTGGTATCCATAGGTACGAGACTGAGCAAATCACTCAGCAGGTCGTTCAGAGGCTGTGGCTCTGCCCCAGTCACTGTCCCGCTTCCTTCGAATACCCACTCCTGGTTTCTCATCTGACCTCCCCGAACTCAGCACGTGCTCAGGTGGGGCTCAGAAGCTTTCCTTGATTTCAAAAGGGCTGCCGCTCTGCTACCCCTCAAGCTGTCCTGCTTCAAGACCACTCGGGGCCCTTTGTGCCACAGAGCCTGACTGTGTGCACCCCAAGAGGAGGCTCAGAGAGCAGAGTCAGCCATCGGGAAGGGGGCATGGAGGTTAAATAGGAAGTTTTGGCAATTAGTCCAGGCATGCCATTAGAAATTAGAAATAACCTTGACCTTATCTTCCTGGAAAGTCCTCACATGCTAAATTGTGTGGCCTATTTACCCAGGAACCTCAATTTGTGTAGTTTTGTCTTAAATGTCTTAAAGCACAAGGAAGAGCATAAAAAAAGAAAATATCACATATAAAATATTTGCTCAGCACACATTTGTGGGACGAAAATTGCCTTAGATTCATGTAAATTAGGTAAAAAATATGAAATATGGTAAGTTTCAATGTATATAAGTCCTAAGGCAACCATTCCAAAACATGGCATAAAAACATGGCTACAGCAGAGCTGGGCGAGGGCCGAGTGCTAAGAACGTACCGTGTACGTCTCTCCCGCTCCTCTCTCCCGCCTCATAATCACCCTCCGTTCTGTGCTCCCGAGACCAAGTTTTTGTATTCCACCTGTAAGAGAGTGTGCAGTATTTGTCTCTCTATGCCTGGCCTAATTCACTTTGCATAAAGTTCTCCAGGTCTATCAATATTTTCAAGTTAACAAAAGATTATTGGGTTTTTTTAAGGCTACAAGCTATCTCTATTTTACACACGGTATACTTTTATATAGAAAATGTTAAGGAATTCTATAAAAACTCTATATAACTAATCAGTTTGTAGGACATATGAACAATATACAAAATCGAATATTTCTTTACACTTGTACAACAATTTGGAAATGAAATTTAAAAAATTGCAAGTCTCAAAAAGATACTTAGAAATAAATATAACAAAAAAAAGGCAAAACCCGTAATCTAAAGACTAGAAAACATTGTTAATGGAAATTAGAGAAGCTCTCAATAAGTGGAGAAGTATTCCATGTTCATAGATTGGAATATATAGTATTGTTAAGATGGCAATACGTCTTAGATTTTATCTACAAATTCAATTCAACCTTTATCAGGATCTCTGCTGGTTTCTTTACAGAAACCGACAAACTGACCCTCAAGTCCATATGCAAATGTGCTAGACTCGGGATAGCCCATGATCTTGAGAAAGAACAAAGCAGGAGGACTCAAATTTTAAAACTTACTACAAAGTAAAAGGAATGAGGTCACCGTGGTACTGGCGTATAGATAGACATAGGTCAACAGAAGGAATTCAAGTGCTGAACTAAGCCTACTGGCCGAGGGTGCACTGACTTTACCAATGGTGCCAAGGTGATTCAACAGGCAAAGCAAAATCTTCTCAGTAAACGGTCCTGGGGTGACTAGAGAGCACATTAGCACATGCTGTGACTGGAACTGGAGTGTCTCACGCTGCATGCACTGCTTACACAAATTCTCAATCAGAGACGCAAATTCGATGGCTGAACCAATACAATTCTTAGAAAAAACTTAGGGGTAAATGTGCATGACTTCAGATTTGGCAATGGATTTTTAAAATATAACACTAAAAGTATGAGCAGCGACTATAACCCCAAAAAAGTTTGGGCTTCATCAAAATTAAAAGCATCTGTGCTTTAAAGGACACTACGAAGAATGTGAAAAAAAATTGCTAAATGGGAAAAAATATTTTTAAATTATATATCTAAGTTGGGTCTTGTATCTAAAAATATATAAAGTCTCTTCAAATTCTTAAAAAAAAGGCAAGTAACCCAATTAAAAATGGGCAAAATATGTGTACAGGCATTTCTGCAAAGAAAATATACAAATGGACAGGAAGTTCCAGGAAAGATGCTTGGCAGGATTAGGCATGTGTCAGGCAATTTAATTATGAGGTGACTTGAAACACGTCAGATCTTTTAAGACCTGTAAGTTCATAATGATACTCAAAAAACAGCTATTAGTGACTGTGAGACCACTGAAGAGACACCTCGAGGCCGGCCCCATGGCCCAGTGGTGAAGGGGCTGGATCCCACAGGGCCGAAGCATTCTTTGAACCCTGGCTCTGGCATGCACGTGCTCCTGTGACCCGATCCGACAGGGTGGAGATACGGAGACGGGATTACGGCGTGACCGTGCCCCACGGCCGGTACGGTCTTCCTCTCCCTCCCTGTCCGCCTCCCTTCGTGAGCACATATGCTCTGTGGCAAATTAAAAAAAGAAAGAAAACGCTGAACGAGAAACATCGTGGTGACTGTATGACTATAACATTTTTTAATGAAAGAGACAAATTATAGAAAGACATAAATTCATTTAACTATATATGGCACCTTTAGATTTTAATTTAAACAAAACAAACTGAAAATCTGCCCACAATTGGAATTCTGGATAACAATTGCTGATACTGAGATGTTTTAAGGTGCAGATGTGGGCGTACTTTAACACTTGCTCTCTCTTAGAAATGCGTCCCTGCACATTTACAGAAGAATCACCACCCAGCTGAGCGTGGAGGTGTGGAGGAGGTGAGCAGGATAAAGAAGCAGGATTGGCCGTGTAGCCACCTGTAGAAATACCTGGGGAGAAAATGTCGCCGTCGCTGTCAGCCTTTCCTGGACGGACTTGCGGGATGGTGCCCTGCACGTTTGCAGCTTTGAGCCCTCGGAAGTCTTTCTTCTGCTCAGCCTCGAGCCTTTCCCCCACACAGGGAGAGTGTGCTGGCCCTCTAGTGAATAACCCAGAATAGAATGGAATTAATCCTTTTGAGAACAATCCTCAGTTAAACCAATGAAAGATGAGAGTAAATGAAGAAATGCCACAGCCTTCCCAAATACTGGGCTGGCAGAAAAGTCACAATGCTTTTTTACATAGGAAAAAAAAAAAAAAGAAAAGAAAAAGAAATAATATGTCATGAGTTTTCCGATCACCCAACACCCAATATATTTCTCAGAAAGTCCCAGTGGGGAGCCAGCAGAGTAGCCTTTTCTTTTTTAATTCTTTACCAGTGTTGGTCCCTCCTTGATACTTCCTAAATCCCTCTTTTGTGCTTCTTGGCATCATTATCCAAACAAAGCACCTGAGCTAGGGCCTCCAGCGAGGGCCTGCTCTGTAGTTCGGGTGGAACCTCAGCAGCAGACTCTCCAGCTCCGAGCTGGACGTAGATCAGGCGGCGGCCGAGCCCACAGCAGCTTGTGTGTGGCAGCTGGCGATAACTGGGAAGGAGACCGCCTGCCAGGTTCCGGCACCAACTCTGCTGAGAAGCGTCCTCGGTCATGGCGTGAGATGCAGGTGAAGTGGGAAGTACCAGCCTGTGAAGCTCCGCCAGCACCGGAACGATACGAGGGCACAAAGCAATTATAACGACGTGGCAGTGCTCGAGCAGTTTGGAAGGAAAACCAAAGGCTTGGATCGTAAAATGCCACACTCGCGAACATCGTGCAAGCAGCATTTCCAGAGATCTCTGCTGTGCAGAGATTCGGCCCTGGAACTTTACCTGAAACACAGCAAAGTTCCAAGGGAGGGTGAGGGTCAAGACCAGAAGGTCTTTGGTACGAATGTTAGGTCCCAGATAGAGAAGAAACAGGAAGCTGGGACTTGAAGTGGGACCACTGGGTCACCGATCTTGAAGCTCTTGTCAGAGAAGGGACAGCTTCCTCTAGCTGGAGAATGTGCAAACCCCCCGCCCCCCGCCATGGATGGCTCAGGTGACAGTGCGCCTCCTCACCTGCTGTGACGTCACCTGGGCCAGTAACCAAGGCCGAGACTCACATGGACCATGCAGGGCCATGTGGTACCGGTTGCAGAAGGAAATAACTTATTTACCAAGATAACCGCAGGTCCCAGGCAATATAAACCGCCAGAAACTCAGAGGACGTATTTCAGAGTAAATCTTGAGGGTGCTGAGCTCCAGGACTGGGACGTGAAATGAAATGACTGGACAGGGGAGGGTTTCCTGGTGAGGTGACCTCTTCCCTGATTCAGGCTCTCGTGCCCTGACCGGGACACCTGGGGCTTAGTGCACCATCCCACTGGGCGGTTCCCAGAACCTTAGTGAGGCTCGGCTCACAGTACCTGGGTAGCCACGCCCAGGTGGCCTTCACGCGGTGTGGGGCGGATCGGTGGGGTTACGGAGCTGGGTGTGTTAGAGAGGGCTCGCTGAGGGAAACCAGCGGCCACCAGAACACCACACTCCCCAGACGGCCCAGAGGCAGCCCGTTTGCTAAGACAAGAGAGTCACTACCAAGAGATGCTTGGATCGGAAGCGTCCTGGTCGTCTCCCTGAGTCCAGGGTGGAAGACGGGCCATGCCTTGGGCGGAGGCATCTCCCCTGCAGTGGCGTGAAGGCTGGGGCGTAGCAGAGCCAGAAGGTGGCCATTAACTAACACGACCAATTGTCCATGATTGTCTAGATGGGAAGACGGGGGAGAGAGCAAAGAGACTCTGGCCATCAGCACGTGCACGTTAAATCCACCACAGCTTTCCTAAGAGCGAAACAAGGACGGGCAAAAATCATTCCGGCTGCACACAGGTAAGAGCGGAAGCCCAAGTCCCACGGCAGGCACTGCGATGGGAAACTCGTTCTCCTTTGTCCAGTCTAGAGCTGAGCCGGTCCTGACACGGAATGTCCACACGGCTTTAGGGGCCTTTGCTGGGGGCCCTTGACTCAACATGAAAATGTATCAGTTCACTCAGTTTTTCCCATAATGGGATCTTTGGCCACTTTCTCCAAATGTGGCTTGCATTTTTAGTCTCTTGAGGTATCTAAAAATCATACATTTAGAAACAACGGATATCATGGTATGCTTTAAGTACAAAGAAAATGTTATCTTTTAATTTAATTTCAATTCTGTAAAAACATTTTTAAACAAAAATATATATAAAATCTAGATAAAGAGGTGTTGATATTTATAGTTTATTTTATAAGTTTGTTTTAATTGCAATAACTTTGACAAAGGTTGTGTATTTTTTTTTTTTTGATATGTAATTGGCAAGTGTTAAAACACAAATATACCTCTGCTACACTGGAATGTGGAAAACAGTGCCTCAGAGCTATTCTCAGGTTTGAAAATGAACGCTGAAAACATGCTCAATGAGGAGCGCTGATACCAAGGGCTGACAGAGCAGAGCCCGCCCGGTTCCTTAGGAAGCAACGGGCCTGTCTCCTGCCCCCGTCTCTGGCCTCAGCGTCGTAGAGTAAGAGCAAACTGCAGTCCAACCTGCAGTCAAGGCCTGCAAAGTCCTTTCTTTACACTTGGAGGAAAACGTTAACTGAAATGTGTCCTTCCTGGGTGCGGAAAGGAGGGTGGACACAACGTAGCCAAGTCGGTCATCCCAAGGAGAGAACTAGAACAGTTCAAGCCCTAGCACATGCTGCTCTGCACAGTGTGTCCCTCCTAATGCAGTGCCGGACACAGGTTAGGCTGCGATGCCAGTAGGCAAGCTTGACTCACAGGCAACCACCCCCGTGTGAGCACACACACCCAGGTATACAGTTACCGGCACGCGGAGGGCTAAATAGAATAAGCTCGTGAGCAATGCGGATTACGGAAAAAGCTATGCATATAGTTCAGATTCTTTTAAACCAAAATAAACTTGTACTTTAATTCGATTTTCTACACACTTTTCAAGTTCCCTTATCGGTATACATGCACGTACACACACACACACACTCTTAACCAACAAAAAAAGTCAAATGATGAGCTGACTGGGACAGTGAGCATTATGCATGTTGAATGAGTCAAATAACAGCATCTGCAGCTAACGTACATATTAGTCATTAGCTATACGTTTATCTTCTGAATCCAAAGAACTGTACTGTGGATTTTTCTGGTAAGAAAGAGCCACGTGATAAAGATCTGTACCCGGTCAGTGCTGAAGGCAGAAAGCTAGGAAATGCTAGGTAACAAAAGAACCCAGCTATAAAGAAGGTAATAGAAGAGTTTCCCTGGGCGTTCCCGATTTTCTTTCTTTTGTTAAATGAGGAATGCAATTTAAGATATTCCTAGCCTCAGAAGTTTACAGGAATTCCGAGCACAGGTTGTGGATAAGATTGGGGTGCGTGTGCGTGAGTCCGTGGGTGATGACATGCAGACATGCAGGAGTCACACTGACGTCCCACTTGTCCCGGACACGCTGCCTCTCTTCCTGGACAGTCCGGCCTAATGAAATCTGGACGTTATAGGAGAGCCATGGCTAAGCAGGCTTTCCCGTGACCTTCCAGTACACCAGGTGCGGGCACGGGCTGTGGTCAGGGGGAATCCACAGTCACGCACAGAACATTCTAGATGAGCACTACGGCAGGCACAGACCCTCCATTCTGTCTGGCTGATGGTGTAACAGCAGACACTGAAGGGGGTGGAGGGACCTACGATTCCAGTATGAGGCGTTGCTAAGAAACTCCTTGGTCTTACTTAAAATTTTAAAATATGTGATACAATCAAAGAGAGACTTGTGGCCAGCTGAAATACATAAGGGTTGTAATTTTGGGTCCAACATCTATTGCTATATCGACGTACCCTCCAAAGACCCCGGCGTGATTCAGTGTCTGTGCACATTCAAAGTCTCATCAGTAGGCTGGACTAAGAGGCAATCCTGGCTATCATGCAATTAGGCAGGGCAGAGAGAATCTGGGGGTGGATCCTCTCTTCAGATCTAAAAGATCCGAAATAAATAATTAGATCAATCCTTAAACTAGTTCACTACCCTCATCAGTTGCCTGGTGCAGAGTAAATGTGTAAGCATTTGCTCTTACTATTAAAAACAATGGAAGATTCTAGCAAAGGAAGGAGTGGATAGGGAAAAACTGGAGAGTCAGACCATGAACACGAGGTATGAACCTTCCCAAGTCAGATGCATTTCCACGGCAGGGCTGGAGGCTGCTGCCAGTGCCCTGCGGGTGTGGACCCTCACGCCTATGGACAAGGAGAGTGTGGCCCTTGCTCTGGCCCAGCTGCAGAGCCCCTTGGTGACTGGTCACACGTGAGGAGCCTTGGGGTGTGCGATCGGCTATTCTGGAAAACGAATCAATGTGTTTAACTTACTTTGACATACTGGCAAGTGAGCAAAACACGACGAAACAGGGAAAAACCGAGCTGGACACTAAGGTGAGCAGCCATCAAAGAGCGTCCAGAAAATACTCCACGTAAGATGTATAACTTGAAAAAGGTGGAAGACGTGAAAACCAAGCTGGAGAATGGAATGCCTTTGGAGGAAGCAGTAGATAAGGCGTGTGATCGCGGTCACGTAACAAGTCCTGCACAGTCCAGGCCATCGCCCGCGGAAACGGCGACACACCAAGGCGGACCTGGCGCGGCAGCGACGCGGAGCGCCACAAGGTCCAGTCCGTACTCCCCGAGAACGGCCCGGGGCACCTTGCCGCACTGCGACCCACCAAGTCTGGCAAGTCTGGTGCTTCTGTTCACGGCCAATAGAACGGGGGGGGGGGGGGGGGGGGGGGGGCAGAGGCTGGGGAAGAAGGGAGGTTATTTCTGCAACCAGGTGACGGGAGACCTTCAGCAAGGACCAGAGCACAGCATGCTCTCCCGGTCTATGGGACCAGTACAGGAGCAGGTGCAGCTCACCCCTCACCACGACCGACTAGTCGCTCGCTCTCCCCTGAGTAATCACCCCGCTCCCTCCAAACACCCACTCCCGCTTCCCCATCTGACCATTCTCACACACACCACCCCAGGACTCGGCATGTGGTCACACTGCCCTCCTCGGAGACCTTTCGGGCTTTCAGGATGACTGCAGTCCTGCTGAGCTCAGCTGGCCCAATTCAGCATGCCTCTGTCTCTGTCTCTCCGACTCACGAAAGAAAAAAAGAAAGAAGGAAAGAGAAAGAAGCAAAAACTAAAATAAAAAATAAAAAAAAACCTCTCTGCAGTATGATTTATGTAAGTGGTCTAGGTATAATTTAAAACTTGAAGAATTTTAAGTTTACAGTCTAGAAAGACAGGCTAAAGAGTACACACCATGAATTTACAATCCTGTCATTAATTACTGTGTGATTTGCTGAGCCCCCTCGTGCCGTCTGAGTCTCAGTTTCCACACTAATGAATTAGGAGTTTCCTCTGAGGCTGAACATCTATGTGGTTTCGTGAGAATGAAGTCCGTTCAGCTTTGCGCCTGCATCAGTGGAAAAGAGCCTGGGAACAAATGACGAGGACGAGTGGAAATAACACACGCCCGCGCACGGAGTCAGGACCCCTTGACTGGCACTCAGTGGGCAAAGGTACATCACGACACAACGTGTTGAGTGACAGCGGACAGCGGGTTAGCTTTGGGTAACAGATAAGGGTTCAAGCACTTGTACCGTGTACAGCAGAGCGTGCGGATCCCCGGACAATGGGAATGGCTTGTGCACAATGTATGGAAGCTCTGGCCTTCAACCATGGAGAAATTATTTCTACCTTTCTCAATCAGTGAATCACTTTAAAATCTCAGATAAAACATTTTTCTAATACTTGGCATTTACTCACTTACTGTATAAAGCTGAATTATCTACTTCATCTATCTCCGATTTCCATTTCCAAAAAGTTAATAATTACAAAATAACAATAAAATATGTTGAAATGACCCTCGCGAAAACGGCCATAAGAATGCGAAGATCCAGTTCTACATGAACATATTGTCACGTCGTGCTGAAACCCACCCGTTGCATGTTGTCGATTTCTTGTTACAACCCACACAGATTGCTGTGAAGGGGGATGCAACGAATTAAAATTCAAAACGGTTGAAAAACTCTCCAGAACTTCGCAAAACTGTCATCATTTAAGCAGTTTGGGGAAAACTGTGCTTTAAAAAAAACAGCCAGTGCACATAAAAGAGGATTAGGCTGGTGCGGAGCGCTTCATCTGAATGCCAAGGGAGAGCGGGCACTAAACAAGTCAGATTAATGCAGAGCAATGGGTTGTTTTCCCAGACTCACTCCGTAATCAGGTAATGTATCACGTTATCCCATCAGCCCTGACAGGAAGGCTACTTCATCCTACCTTGAGTAAGAAGAGCAGTGCAAACGGTATCACCTGAAATTATAGCTTTTAAAATTGAATTATATTATTTTACATCAACCCTGTCAGAGCTTTTACAAATTGTTAATCTCCTGGTAAACATTCTCACATCTGAAACACAATTATTATTTATCAGCAAAGTGATGTGTTAGGAGAATGTAACAAACAGTTATTCTGTGTAAATTCCCTGCTGTCCCTCAGGACTAGAAAATTAGACAGTGCATCTCTTGAGGCCTTCCTAAAAGAAATGTTGGTAAGTAAATAGAATAATGAGCATTTGGTGAAAGGCCATTTCCATGAATCATGTCGTTCATACGTTCAGGAGGCAGCGCCTTCTAGAAAGTATAAAAACTGGAGAAAGGGTATGAACACATTCTGAAAGTGAACTGAGAAAGGACTGACCTCTAACACTGAGCATTCGCACTTAGACACGAATAATAGAGCAAGCCAGTGGCACGGAGGCCAAGGCCTCTGGGTCCCACGGGGCCGACTGCATGGTTCGAGTCTCAGACCTGGAGGCTAGAAGACAAGCCAGGCGTGTCTGCACGCACGCCCCGATTCCTGAGAGAACAGAGGAGGGGCGACTGTGCCGTGGCCACTCTCCTGGCGGTGCTTTCTCACCGCCCTCCGTGTGTCTCCCTGGCAAGTATACACCCGACAGCAAATTTCAATAAAATACAAGAAGACATGAAAAATAGTATTTTTTTCTTCATATGTGAAGGGACTTCAAAAAGTTCATAGACAAATGGAGTTAAAGTACAAGTTTACTGTGGTGCCCCAAATTCAATCTACACATAGTTTGTTTTTAGAACATGCATTTCCCATGACCTTTCTGAAGACCCCCTCATATAGCAAACTGTCGAGTTCTCATTAGATGGGCATCGATATCATAAAACACAGCACTGAACTCTCCTTGATCAAAAGTGGACATGAAAAAAACCCAAGCGAGGCCAGGCCGTGGCTCGGCAGGACACGACAGGCCCCCACCTCTGTCCTGGGATCGCCCTGGGGGCACGCAGCTGGGACCCAGGCCAGCGGGGACAGAGCGAGCACAGCTCGGCCCCGTGGGGTGCCTGTCTCTGTCTTTCTGTCTCTCTCAGGAAAGAAAAGCAAACAAGCGAAAACTCCAGAGCTCTCGTGAGCTGGTATCAGACCCTGCAAAGGCACCTGGGAGCCCCCGGCTGCGCCCGATGTGAACAACGTATGCGAATACACACAAAATCCACAGGGTTTACCAGGACACGAATAAAGCACACTCAGAATGTCTTCGATCAAAATTTAATCATCATAGTTCTTATGTAAAGGTGTATTCTTTTTCTTATTTTTAATTATATATGAGTGTTTTATCACCTAGGTATTTTTAAAAGAGATGATTTTATATATTTGAAAAGTTTATGAGTTTGGGGTGCCAGCTTGTCGGTTATGTGAGCTGGACCCAAATGCCCAGTTGCACGCGTGAAGTCCCAGACTTGGTGGCCTGAGAAACACGCCAGACACGTGTCCCCAAATCCCGAATGGAGGGAGAGAGGGAGGGGGGTGGCAGCATGCCTGACCCCACGGGGATGCTGTCTCACTTTCTCTCTCTCTACAAGCGTGTTTGTGAATTTTCTTGGGCATATAAACTCATTTTTATTATCCCATTTTTCTTTCTTTTTGAGAGGTTTTTGCTACAGGGCACATGTGCTCACCAGAAAGACAGAGAGGGACAGAGAGACAGAAAGCAAGAAATCACCCCCCCCCCGGGGGGGATGGCCATACTGCAATTCCTTCTCCTTCATTCTTCTCTCGGTCTCTTGAGCACACACACACACACACACACATACACACATGCATGAGTTTTTGTTTTTTTTGTTGTTGTTGTTTTTTGTTTTTTGTTTTTTGTTTTTTTCTTTTTTTTTTTTTGGAGAGGTTTTTGCTATAGGGCGCGTACGCTCGCCAGACAGACAGAGAGAGACAGAGAGATAGAAAGCAGGAAATCACCCCCCAGGGGGGATGGCCACGCCGCAATCCCTTCTCCTCCATTCTCCTCTTGGGATCTTGGGCACGCACGCACACGCACCCGGCGTGAGTTTAAGCCGCCGGGTCCGGGACTCGAACCGCGGTCGACTACGTGGGAGTCCAGCGACATAGCCATTACGCTAACTGCTGGTCCCCATGCATGAGTTTAAACCACTGGGTCCGGGACTCGAACCGCTGTTGACTACATGGGAGTACAGTGACATAGCCATTACACCATCTGCTGGTCCCTATTATCCTATTTTTCTATTAACTTTAATAAAGTGCTTAACAATGTTCTTGCACAATTTTTAAAGAATTCGGTACCTCACCTTGGAAAGTATGTCACCTAAGTGTACAAGAAAAGCGTTTGACTACCTCCTACAGTGCCACAGAAGTGCCGGAGACAGGGCTGTTATTTTTGTATTTCTGACACTGAATGGAAATCTTTTTTTTTTTTTCTTTCTTTTTTTTTTTGGCCATAGGGCACCTGAGCTCACTGGAGAGAGACAGAGAGAGGGAGGGAAAATGAGAAGTCACCCCTCTGGGAGGAATGGCCACACAGCAATCCATTCTCTTCCATTCTTCTCTTGGGATTTGGGGCACTCACACATACACACACATATGTACACACATGTGCCTGGCATGATTTTCAAGCCACCAGGCCTGGGGCTCCAACTGTGGTTGGCCATGTGGGACTCCAGCGCCTTCACCACACCGCTGCAGGCCACCTGAACTGCAATCTTAAATGTACCTTTGGCGAGAGCTATTGAGCTCGGTAAGGCAGGTGTTATTTTCAGTTCTCCATCCGCTCAGTATACATTGTATCAGACCCTGAGCAACCTGGGACCTAAGAAATGTAGGTTGTAGCTTTTCTGTTGGGATTCAAAAATTTTCAATAACTGTTGCAAGCATTTTATTGGTTTTAAGTCATAGAGAAACATAGTATTCTAATAAAAAGATTCCTCAATAAATATATTTGGAGTGAACTGTATTGTAATAGGATATTTTCACTCTCTATAATAGGTTTTATTAATTTTTATTAATAAATTCATTCAGTCAACAAATATTTAGTGACCTTCATCTACCAAGCACTTAACTCAACATCAGAGCCGCAGAAATAAGAATTATTTATCCTTTCAAAGAACTCGCAAGAGGGGCCGGCAGGCGATACGGTTACCTTGCTGGATCCCACGTGGTGGACCGCGCTTCTAGTCCTGGACTCATGGTTTGAAAATCATGGTGGGTGCAGACACACGCGTGCCCAAAACCTCAAAAGGAGAATGGAGGAGAAGGGATTGAGCTGTGGCCATCTCCCCTGGCCACATTTCTCACTTTCTTACTTTCCCTCTCTCTGTCTCCCTCCAGCAGGTGCAGGCGCCCAATAGCAAAAACTTAAGAAGAAAAGAATTCACAAGAATAGTTTGTCTCTAACGTTACAAATTACCCATCCCGAAGCATGACGTGCCTCAGCGAGCAGCCACTGAATTGCCAGGGTTCCCTCCACCTCCCCTGAGCCTCCTAGTCCAGTCAATGACAGTCACCGTCCTCCCTCCGAGGACAGGCGGCCAGCTGGACTCTTCAGCCTCCTGCTCCGTCACTTCCCTGCTTCATATGTACCTACTCCCTTCGGCCTCACCGAATCTTCTGAAACTGGGAACTATGAACGGCCATCCGGTTAACTCCACGCGGCTCTCATCATGCTGGTATGGGGTGGAGACCAGGAGCGAAGAACCCCTGCTCCTGACAGCACCTTGGAGAGCTTCCCGCCTCCCCCACCAAGACAATTTGGCCAGGCAGTCGGAATGCTAGGCAAGGTTTGTGGCAAGTGAAGGGTCGCCCTCCCAGAGCAAAGCTCGGGAACTCCTCTGGGCTCTGGGCTCTGGGCAGGGAGAAGGCGCCTTCCCTCTTGACTGGGCAGCCGTTGGGCCCATCGGAGCTTAGAAGGGTGAGGGAGGGGATCTTACTGCAGACCGCCCATTCCCGGCTGGCTTGGGCCTGCCTGCAACAGCGCCTTCCCATGCTTATGATGCAGGCCCGGTGGAATAAAAGCATTTCCAGACCCGCAGAAGGCCTAGTGGTTACCTCGCCGGACTCCCACATAGTCAGCCTCAGTTTGAGTCCCAGACTCAGCGGCTTAAAACTCACACCAGGTGTATGTGTGCACATGCCCCAAATCCCGAGAGGAGAATGGAGGAGAAGGGATTGCAGCATGGCCATCCCTACTGGGGAGTGATTTCTCGCTTTCTGTCTCTTTCTGTCTTTCTGGTGAACACAAATGCCTTATAGCAAAAGACCTCTCAAAAAATATTTTTTTCATTTCTATGAAACATCACTATACCATAACAAAAATGCTCTCCTTCGACGCCATGCCAATGCTCACATTTCTTGGAGTTTCTCAATTTGACAAGACTCTTACTTTATCCTTTTTTGGAATTGTCCCTAATATATACATATTAGGGGAACTTTTTCTTTTTAGAGAGATTTCTGCTATAGGGCGTGTGTGGTTGCTGGAGAGACAGAGAGACAGAAAGTGAGAAATCACCCCTCTGGGGGATGCAACACCACAATCCCCTCTCCCCTCTTCTCCTCTTGGGGTTCTGAGCATGCACACACACGTACTGGGCATGAGTTTTAAGCTGCCAGGTCCGGGACTGGAACTGCACCTGACTACGTGGGAGTCCAGCAACGTGACCATCGCGCCATCGGCTGGTCCTTGACTGATATTTTTAAAAGATTTCTTTTCATCAGCTAGAACAGGACCTCGAATAATATTCCATTTCCGCTTATAAAATCTAAAGGGTCCAAAAATAGAATCCAATTTGAAATGTCTTTGAGATAAACATTTTCTTGTAAGCAGAGCCATCCCTTCAGGGACAGTTCTGGAACGGGGAGCGTATGAAACCCCGGGGTTAATGGAACTATTTCAGATTCCATTTGTTTAGGAAGGGCCAGAAGGCTATTTATGTACTAACAGGCCTATTAATAAAACTGAAAAACCAATAACCTCACCTGTGTAGTGATCAGTGAAGCCAGAGATAATGGAGAACCAGTGTTATATAAAAGGACATTGTAAGACTCTCACGACTATTTTTGATATTTTTGATAGTGATTTCATTTAATGGGCCTCTTTTTTTTTTCTGTTGGCCTGTCTCTCTACATTTTATTTTAAACTAGATGAAAATATTTATTTTATTTGTGTGATGTTATCACACATAAGTAGCCTCTTACAGAGTAATGAAACTCGGGCACACTGGGGCTGCTCCTCACAACCCTCTCATGCTGCAAACTGGGCGACGGCACTGAGCCACGTCGTGGTGTCCTCAGCCGTGTCTGCGGTGACCGTGATAACCAGCCCCTTCAAAGTGAGCTGTCATGTTCGTGGAAGGTCTCCAAGAAACGTGAGCTGGGTATTTCTAGCACTGTCTCTATGGCGGGGCCATAGAAGTTAGGATGTTAGGGAGGAGAAATTTGGGGGATCAATGATCCTGTGTGTGCTAAAATGAAAAGATGAATTCTGCAGTTATGTTTACACGCACAAGGCCAACATCATGAAAAACTCTTCTTTAAACTAATCCTTAATATTCAATTTACTGTCTATAGAAGTTCTATCACCTACTGAAAATAGTGTTTTATCAAATGATTATTCCTGTTGGATAGGAAATGTAACAGCTTACTATTGGCCTGTTAAAATTAAATATAGTTGCCCTCGGTGTTCGTGGAGGTTAGTTCCAGAATCATCTCCCATTCCAAAACCCATGCAGGTCCAAGCCCTCATATAAAACTGGGTCCACACGCCCTTCTGTAAGGGCCATCTCTACATTAGAGTGCCTAAGACGTTGGAAATGCTATGTCCACAGTGCTTACAGAATATTTTTACTACTGTTAGTTTTCCTCCTGTGCTTATTATTTATATACCGGCTCACTAGAAAAGTCATGATGTATTCTTCTATGCAAAAATGACTCGTGACGTTTCCAATGATTGTGTGTGTGTGTGTGTGTGTGTGTGTGTGTGTATAGGCCAGAACCCATGTTCTGTCCACTGTTAGGACAGACGCATCCAAGTGAGGCTCCCCCCGCCTTGTCTGATCATCTCACCTGACTGCATTTTAACCAGTTAACGGGGTCAGACTGCTGGTGAGTTTCCTGAAGTGATTTGCTCATTGTTAATCGAGTGACTCCATGTACAAGGAGCCTTGGGTACAATAGCAGCTAAAAGCAAATAGAATACTGGATACTTAGATTTAAAATGAAGGAAGAGAAATACATTTTTAAAGAACTTTCCAGGGAACCAGCAGTTAGCGTAATGGCTATGTCGCTGGACTCCCACGAACTCGACCGCGGTTCGCGTCCCGGACCTGGTGGGTTAAAACTCACGCCGGGCGCGTGTGCATGTGTGCCCAAGATCCCAAGAGGAGAATGGAGGAGACGGGATCGCGGCGTGACCATCCCCCCGGGGGATGATTTCTCCTTTCTGTCTCTATGTCTCTCTCTGTCTGTCTGGCGAGCGCATGCACCCTATAGCGAAAATATCTAAAAAAAAAAAAAAAAAAAAAACAAACAAACAAAAAAAAACTTTCCAGAGGCACATGCACTTGCCAGAGAAACAGAGAAAGGGAGAGATCGGAGAGTGACAAAGCGCCCACTCGCCCATGGGGAAGGGTCAAAATGCATCCCTTCTCCACTTCTCCCCGACAGGATTTCAGGCACGCACATCCACGCACCCAGTGTGTGCTGCAGGCTCCGGGGCTGGAGCTGCAACTGCAGGTGGCCACGTGCGATCTAGTGCCTTAACCGCCACACTCGGGCTGGCCCAAGAAAAGCATTTCGAGGCATTTAATTTTGATAAAATTCAGACATAGTACGATTAGCAAAGGGGATGTGGGGATGCCAGGAGCCCAGCGATCAAGAAGACGGGACTGAGCAGGAATGTGGACGGGGACCAGGGCCGCGGGAAGTCGGCCTCGTAAACGGCGGTGGAAGCACGAGGCAGAAAGGCTCCGTCAGAAGAAAGGCAAGAACGAAGCTGTGAAGACGGCCACACCACGGCAGGCTCTCGGCGACCAGTGTTAGAGTATGAAATGAGAGCTCACAGTCAAACCCGGAATTCACGCAGCCAGTCAACGAGATACCGAGATACTTAGTACATTTGTCATGGAATGATGTATTAAAGTATAAAATAAAGAACAAATTTGGCTCATTAAAAGATGCTATGAATGCATAGCAAATACTTTATAAATAGACCTAAAAGAGTATTTGTACTTTAATGAATATCAAAGGAATGCAATGTGGATCTTTAAAGCAAGGTGAAACAGTTATGAAGAGTGGTAAAATACATAAATTTACTTTCTACAGAAAATAGATGTTGGTCTTAGACTCAATTATTTTTTAGAGGTTTTTGCTTTACGGCATGTGCACTCACCAGAGAGAGAGAGTGAGAGATAGAGACAGTGAAAGGGAAAGTGAGCAATCACCCCCCATGGGGCATGGCCATACTGCAACCCCTTCTCCTCCATTCTCTTCCTGGGATCTTGGGCCTACACTCCCACACGCCCAGCGTGAGTTTCAAGTTATTGGGTCTGGGACTCAAACCACGGTCGACCATGTGGAAGTCCAGCAATGTAACCACTATGCCATAGCCTGGCCTCAATGCATTTTTATTTTTAAGCCACTGAAAATGTCAGGAAAAAAATTAAAATAAATAAAAAATATTTCACGTTCCTGTCACTCACAAGGAAATGTCTGAGCCTCTAGGAGATACTGGATTCCTTTATGAAGAATCTTTAGATTTAATGTGCAAGCTTGAGGGTGAAAATTATCACCCCTTTAAGGAGTATTGGAGTGTTTTTCTTGACATCTGTTGCAGATCTGATTCCCCACGATGCTGTGAACCAAGAAACTTTAAAAATGTGGAAGTGCAAGTACAGTGGCTTTTGCTGAGTTTGCTCCATTTTTGAAATGGTTCGTTCTTAGTTCCCAGTGGTTTCAACCCTTTTGGGAGAGACAGACGGCATTCCTAAATCTGATACAAGTATTCAGCCTTTCCCCAGAAGATCCTCTTACTCATTTCTCAGAAGATTTTGCAAATAAATATGGGAGTGCTCGTGAGTCCTCGGAGCTCAGTTACTGACACTGATGTAAACTTCACCCCAGGAGCAGGCTGAGGACAAACGCCCTTAGCTTTTCAGGAGGCCCGTACAGACCTCCCAGGCATCTGGGGGGCTGCATTGAGTCTACACAGCAAAGAAAGTGGGAGACTTAAGAAATGAGAAATGTTTTAGGGCAGTTTATAGAATGATCCTATAGAATTCACTTGGCAATATTTATTAACCTGTCTCTGAGGCTTTCAATGTATTTCTCCAGAACTGTAAAAATTAATCAAACAAAAAAGAACCACAAATGGTCATTTTCTAGATTCTTAATCTGTACATTAGTATCCAGACAATTGAGCTAATATATTTTAAAGCTTATATTTCAGAGAATCAATTAAAATGCCTATTGTGTTACAAGATATCAACAATTAAAAAGAGAATACTTGCCAACTGTACCACTGTGCATTACCAAATTACAAGGAAATTCAGGTATATCCCTGAGACAAGTTTTACCCACATAATCGAGGTTTCTTTTTCAGCATAATTTTACTTTATGTCCCCCAGGTAATACTTATAATTATATCGAACACAAAAATGACTATACTTCTACTCAGTTCAAAAATAATTAGTAAAAACTATGGATAAATAGTGATAAACTGGTATATCTTTTTAGTAACATGGCAATGTTTTTGTAAAGACTACTTTTCCTATTCTGAGTTGCATGGTGAAAATTATATGTCTTCAACTGAACCTATAATAAATTGATGATATTTCAATTCCATCCAATATGTCTATAATAATACTTCATTGTCTTAGAGATTGCACAGCTAAACACAGTGAATACTTTAAAATTTGAAGAGTCTGTAAGTTCTAACAGGTTGAAAAGTAGTTTTCTTTTAGGCTTTCATACTGTATTTTTTTTCCTAAGACTAAAAGCACTCGTTCAATTGCACACTTTCAAATATACCCTTTCAAATAATTAAAAGATGCTTGGACAAACTGCATTTGATTTAAGACGCTCCAGCGTCCCGGAAGGAGCACAGGACTGCTGCTTCACTTAGCATTCTTTTTCATTTTGCAGTTTCTATGGCCCTGGTATTACCATTACAGAGAAGAAGGTGGGAAACGGTTTGGACGCTCTGGCATTTTAAAGCAGTAAATGCAATTAAGCTCAGATAAATAGATCACTCTTCAAATGCTTGGCAACCTTTTTAAGGAAATGCCGAGTACTGAAAAGTACTTAGAGAAGCTTTCTCCAGGACCACGTGGGAAGGCTGGGGAATGGAATACTTCAACAAATAATTGAGAAGAAAGTCCTCACTGCAAATCAGGGCGTTCACTGTGTTTTCTTACCAAAAATACTTTGTTACAAACTACTTTGTAGAGTACAATAACTTTATTTTTCTTGACAAAATCACTTTTCCCCAAAAAAGTCATTTTTCAAAAAATAAAAAACAACAACATATAATGAGTTTAATTTACATACCCGTGTGGCGGAGATGATAACGTGTCACATGTGAAATCCACCGCGCGTGGTAACCTGACATACGAGGGGGTTTCCTGAACGTACTGATGCTGACTCCGTCTAAACCAGCGCGGATTACGGAGCAGCTCATCCAGGTGGACCGCTCCCTTGGCCTCTGTGGATTCAGTGGGAATCTTCATTTCCTCTAGTGTCCTTAGTATCAGATACACTCCGGGAAGACCAGCTTCGCCTGTTTTTATTTAGGGACCGTTAATACAGCGGAGACGTGAGCAGGTGCATTATGGAACCGATCGGTAAAGCTGCAGCAGGGTAAGTCAGGTCATGACTGTTCCATGACTCACCGTTTCAGCCCTGAGAAGCAGGTGTGAGGTCACCCGGAACCACTCAGGGCAGTGGGAAGTGTCCCTTTGAACACTGTGACTGTGCCCTGCAGTGTGTGCTTGTCCTCCCTCTGGTGACTGTTAGGACCAGGGGACACAGAGATGACAGCTAGCAGAGGTTGACAGCTACTCAGTAACACGTGTCCAGCAACCGTGTGATGTGCCTAATTCGCCAATATGGAGTTTATATTCTAGTGGATAAAACACAGAGTAGGGAAGTGAATATTTTTTTTTAAGAGAAAGTTTTGCTATAGGGTGCATATGATCCCAGGAAAGTCAGAGAGTCAGAAGGCAAGAAATCAGCCCCAAGGGAGGATGGCCACGCCACAATCACTTCTCCATCTTCTCGGAATTTGGGGCATGCACGCATACCTGACTGGTGTAAGTTTCAAGCCACCAGATCCAGGACTCAAACCTCTGTTGGCCACACAGGAGTCGAACACCTTAACCACTACACCACCTGCTTCCAGTAAGTGGACAAAATTAATCAGTTGACCTCCTGGAAGTGCAACGTGACTCAGCATGGCGGCAGTATGGAGAATAGCAGGCATTAACTTAGCAACTTTGAATAGGAGGGCAGAGAAATGCCTATCTCAAAAGTAACCATAAGATGTTTTCCAGAGCTGGGAAGGATCTAGACACAGGAGGGCTTCAGGAAGTTTATGAAAAATGTGTTATAAAATATTGGGTCGTTGGAAAAGTCACAGCACATCTTTACATAGAAAAACATAGAAAGTCCATCATGACTTCCCCAGTGACCTCATAACTATGCCTGAATCTCAAACTTTTTGGCACCAAAATGAACTCATGTTTTCATTTTGTTTTTGCAAAAATGCTTTGAAGCCCCTCACCCTGTAATCAAAGATGGAGAAGAGGGTTTCTGCACAAACGCAGTCATCCACAGAACAGGTAGAACCCAGCACACAGAGCTGCGCTGGGCACCACGCGAGGGCCGTGCGGGACACGTGTTCATCACACTCTGCTCGGGCTCTGCATTATCCTACACAGCAAGTCAAAATGACATGTTAGATCAAAACGAGTCTGTCCTCACAGTTTTGTACAGGATTTTTTCTGCTATTCAGGCCACAGATTTCATATTCTTACCCTCATAGACTATCAATTAAAACTGGGTCTGCAACTACAGAGGTCTTAGGGAGGTCACATCGATGTCCCCGTCAGGTTTGGTGATGCCTGCTGTGCTTCTCTGCACTCTGGGGCATTGTGACGGCGCTGGAGTCTCAGATCACTAATGACTTTGATCTGAAATTACTATGCCACACAAATGACAATGATATTAGAATCAGAATGTTATGCTCTGTCAAAAAATAGAATTCACACCAATATATATTTTGTTGCATTTACAATGGAGTCACTTTCTATGCCAGATTTTAAAAAAGAAGTATATCCTTTATCTTAACAGCTAAATGAGAATATGCTTCAGGATTAGAAAGTCTCTCCTTCTACCATTCAGTTAAGTTATTTATTCTTTCTTGAACCGTGTGCTTAGATAGGATGAGCGTGGTGTGATGGTTACTAAGCAGAGGAGGCTCTGACACCGGTTCCTCTACTGAGCCTCCCTGTCATGTGTACCCTGTTTCAAACCTCGCTCAACTTAGACGTCAGACTTTTGAGGAAGAAATCCTTGTCGTGTCCCCGCAGGTGGCGTGCACTCATGCTTTGGTCATGAACACCCCAATTAGGGTCGTTCTCTTCCTATCATACTCACACGAGGGAGATGAGCAAAGGCATCTAAGAGCTTGAGTCAGTTTTGAATTCTGCTTTTTCACTTACTATTTTAATCTTAGGTGAGACAGTTAATATCCCTGAGTCTCTTTGCAAATCTATAAAATGGAAGTAATGACACTTCATTTTAAGATCATTATCTAGGTTAAGGAAATTGACATATGTGATATACTTAATATGGTGCTGGCTCAAGGTAAAAAATTGAAGGTTCTTACTAATTACCATCATTGTGGATTGAAAGTAAAATTATGTTTTGTATAAAGTTTTCTCATATTTTTCAGCCCTTACTATATATACTGCGATCATGCAAATCCTGTACTTCATTTAGAACTCCTCAAATTATAAACTTGACCAATAACTTGAGTCATCATATTGTATTTCAATTTGAAGTGTGGGAGAGCTGGGATTAATGACTTAGAGGAGATTAATCACAAGGTTCACACTAACAAAAAAAATTCAGAAAGTGACAATTGGCAATGCTTTAGCATTTTTTTTTTTTTTTTTTGAAGAAGAAGGTATTAGGAAAAAATATTCTCAAAGTTCTATTTACTCTATAGGGCGCGTGCACTCGCCAGACAGAGAGAGACATAGAGACAGAAAGCGAGAAATCACCCCCCAGGGATGGTCACGCCTCAATCCCTTCTCCTCCATTCTCCTCTTGGGATCTTGGGCACGCACACACATGTGCCCGGGATGAGTTTTAAGCCACCGGGCCCAGGACGTGAACCGCGGTTGACTATGTGGGAGTCCAGCGACATAGCCATTACGCTAACTGCTGGTTCCCCATAGGAAATTCTAATATAACACATTACATAATTAAAGCAAGAAAACAAATGGGGCCCATGTAGGAAATATTTCCTAAAGAAGTTAAACATTGAGCTATTGTCAAAAAAGTTGAATGTGCGTTTCATATGGCATGGAACGGTTTTAAAACATGGAATCTATTACTAAACAGAACTGCACATTTTTATTTACCTTTATTAGATAAAGGTAAATAAAGCTTACTTTTGCCACAGTGTCCTTCTCAGGAAGACTTCTGCTTTTCCTGAGTCATTCCCACCAGAGCTGCCCGAGTCCTCAGAGCTCAGCATTACCATCACCCCTTCAGAGAAGCTTTCTCAGCACAGCCCTTTAAAGAAAGCAACATAACCAACACAGGGGACCAGGAGGTCCTACCCCAATGCCCCAGCAAAACCAATTAGCTTAACAGCTACCCGCAGATGAGAGCAGTTCTGGAGTATGACTAAGAAATAGCAGCCTCATGGAACACAGGCAGAACTGGCCACACAGAATTAGCTAAGCAGCATTGATTTGTGTCACCACATTCCCCAGAATGGCACGACTGAGCATCAAGACATCATCTCAGATGTGACTCCTCTCCCCTCAAAGGAAAGAGAGCAGCAGAACGCTCACAGCCTTTGCTGCTGAGAGCCCCCACTCTGACCCCCAGTCTTCTCAAACACAGATGTCAGCTGAGGGAGCAGTCGGGGCTCACCCTTTGGTACCGCTCCCAGAACCAAAGATCCAGGACCCATTGCATGCACACTTTCATCCCTGGCACCCCTGCATCTCCCAGACGCGGAGCATATTGAACATCACACTGAATACATGATCAAGGGGAAATTACTTCTGGGATGCAGGCGTGGTTTAACACGTGCAAATCAATCAATCAATGAGCTAGACCACATTGATAGAATGAAAGGACAAAACCACATTATTGACTCAATCAATGCAGAAAAAGCATTTGACAAAATTCAGTATCAATTTACAATAAAAACTCTCAACAAAATAGGTGTAGAAGGCACTTACCTCAACAAAATATAGAACATATACTAAGAGCCCAGAGCTGTCATAATCAATAGAATAAGACTGAACTCTTTTCCTCTAATATCTGCTAAAAGCCAAGGATGCCCACTCTCTCATTTCTATCCAACACAGAACTGGAAGTTCCAGCCAGAGCAATTACATAAGAAAAATAAATAAAAGGCACCTATATCAAGAAGCAAGAAATGCAGTGATCTCTGTTTGCAGATGACATGACCAAATATGTTTAAATACACCACCAAGAAACTATAAGAACTACTAAAATAATTATGTAAAGCTGTGGGGTACAAAATCAACATACAAAAACACAAGGTCTTTCAAAATGCACACACACACGCACACGCACACACACACACACAACAAACTGTCTGAACAGGAAATTAAGAAAACAATCTCATTTAAAATAGCATCATACATAATAAAATACTTAAGAAATGTAATCAAAGAGATTAAAGACTTTTACACTTAAAATTATAAAGCACTGATAAAAGAACTTGAGAATACTGAGAAATGGAAAGATGATCTGTATGTATTTATTGGAAGATTTGCTTTTGTTAAAATGTCTGTAATATCTAAACTGATCTACAGATTCAGTGTAATCTCTATTAAAAATTTCAATGCCATTTTTTAAATAGGAAAAAAAAAAAACACCTTAAAATTTGTATGGACCCATAAAAGACCCAAATACCTAAAGCAATCTTGAGCAAAAAGAATGTTAGTATCATGGCATTTCCTGATTTCAAAATACATTACGAAGCTAAAGCAATGAAGGCTGTATGTTACTGGCAGAAAATCTGACACATAGACTAATGAAAAAACACAGCGAGCTCAGAACTAAATCCACTAATTTACAGTGAATTGATCTTTGACAAGTTGCCAAGAACATGCACACTGGAAATGCAGCAAATGATGCTGGGCAAGCAGAATATCCAAATACACAGTAATAAAACTAGAACCTTATCACACACCTTGTAGAAAAATCAACTCAAAAGGGATTAAAAATCTGAAACCACAAAATCAGTAGGCAAACAAACAAACAAACAAACCAGGGAAAAACTTCTTGATATTATTCTGGGTAATGATTTTCTAGACATAACACCAAAATCATCGGCATGACAACAAAAATAAACAAATAGGACTGAATCAAACTATAAAGCTTTTCCACTGCAAAGATAGTATGGACAAAGCAAAAAGACAACCTATGAAATGGGAGAAACTATTGGCAAACCTATACGGTCAATAAATGGCTAGTGCACAAAACAGATAAGAAACTCAATATGAAAAAACTTAAAAATAGGCAAAAGATCTGAATAGACGTTTCTTAACACAATATATACAAATGACCAACAGGTGTATGAAAACATGCTCCACATCACTATTAATCAAGGAAATGCAAATTAAAACCACAATGAGATATGCCTCACATTTGCTATATGGCTATTATCAAAAAAGATGAAAGCGAGCAAGTCATATATTTTTACCAAGATTAAAATCTTAATTACATCTTTTCATCCAGATTTCTCAAGCATTCTGTCTGTATTTATAAAGGTCTATAATATCACAGATCTGTTCAAGGCATTTAGGCAGAGGAGGAGATAAGATAAAAGCATTGTCCTCTTGTAAATTAAATCCTAATAGACGAGGAATTTTATATTATATATACTAGAAGTTATAACCTTAAAAATAAACTAGGCATATTACTCAATTCATAGAAGGTTAGTGTGCATAAGTATATGGGAATATACTTTAGGCCCAGAATTTTCAGAACTGGTATTAAAATATCATATTGTGATCAAATTAGAGCAAAAGAAATTGGTAAAAATAACTCATACAAACTTCACTGTTTCACCTCACATAGTCGCATGATGAAAATCTCTGTAGAATTATGTATACCTTTTAATTTTAAGACAAAAACAAATAGAAAATATCTATGTAATAAATTTCAAAAAGTAATCATTATTGTTTAAAGTTTCCATAATCTTTCATTGCCACATGCTGATTTGACAGAATGTTGGAACCATGTGTTATAGGAAACCGATTTCAGTTTGTAATTTATCTGGGCAGGCACCTGAATTATATTTGCAATTACAAATTGTGTAGCACACATTTCCATCACTAGCCATGGCATTCTGTGTCTGAGGAACCTCTTTTGTCTCCTCCTGAGGGAACCATATAATATAAAAGAATCTCACTGAAAATGTGTACCAAAAATTGTTTCTTGATTACAGTGTCATGCATCATGGTGCTGCGGTTTCAAGTCTTTGTGCTTCTCTTCAAAACACTGTTTTTTGTGTATTTCTATATCAGCAACTCAGGATGTAATGTCCTGAAATCTGGCAGTTGAATTGTAAACTGAGATGAATACTTCTTTGTAAGAATTAGTGCAAGGCAGTCAAGCCGTTTCGTTTTTTCTTAAATGTAGTTTCTAGGGCTTTTCTAGTCATCCGCAAATAAAACATGTCTCAGTACTTTTAAAGATTAATAGTTCAGCAATATGTTGTGCAACAGCAAGATAAAAATTAAATAAAGGCTGATGCCAGGAGAACTTACTTTTTTATTCTGGGATATAAAGAACAAGAAAGACTGAACATTGGTCTCGAGCGCCTTTCAGGTGGCAATGGGACAGAAGCTATTCTCAACATATTAAACACAAATCAAATTTAGACTCTCTACCTCAGATCCTCAAGTTATTTGGGTTTTATTGTACTGAGTGCATTAAAGCCTATACACACAAACAGACCTGACCTGAAGGTTTAGGGTGTTGAGTTCTTGTGTGTTTTGAGTTCTTGAATGTGACTACAACTATTGGCACCAAAAATATAAAAAAAAAAAAAAAAACCCTAGATAAATGGAAATTTTTGGAATTTATCATATGCTTACAAATCCAATCTAACTTTAAAATAAAGACAGAAAATTTTCATCAGCACCTCTCCCTGCTAAGTTAGATTACCATCCTTTCTATACTTTTCTGTAATATGAAGAAACTACAAATTGTTGGAAAAATAGAATAAAAGAATCAATTTATTTGGGTTGAAAAAATTTGAAATTCATGCTTTTTTATAATATGCATTTTCCATAAACTTTTTGAGACTCCTCACATGTTCCATATACAAAATTATTTTATTGGTTCTACTCTGTGGTATCATCCCAAAATAGGCCATCATTTTCCAAGTAGGAGAGCTTTCTCAGACACCACTATTTAGGCTTATCACTCAGCACACGCTCTCCATGGGGACTAGACCTGCAGAAGGAAGATGAACCAAGTGATGGATGTACATTGTCTTCCTCAGAGACTGTACGTCTGATCAGAATGAGTGATTTCAGAAAACCATCGAGCAGATCACATGCTATTCATATCTGGGCTACTGGCCTTTAGCACCGTGACTTTACTAGGTTTCTACTCTATCCCATGGTCCTCCACATAGTTGGTTTGCATCATTATTTTAATGGCATGGTAGTAGTCCAGTTTTTGTTTTTCATTAGAAAACACTACATACTGGCATTCTCAAATTAAAAAATTACTTATAAATCATGTAAGTAAGCATAAATTGTAAAAATGTCAACTTTAAATGACCCCATGTGATCCCAGAAAAAAAAATAAATCTCTGAGTTCCCCAGATCTTAGGAACGTACCTTACTCTCGTCCTCCCCTTTCCATGGGTGCTAACACTCTATTCTCTAATGTTACCATTTTACAGTTGGGGCCAGCAGGTGGTACAGTGAGTGGTTCAGGCTCTAGACTCCCACGTGGCCAACTGCAGTTCGAGTCCCGGATACGGCAGCTTGAAAATCATGCCAGGCGCGTGTGTGTGTGTGCCCAAAATCCCAGGAGAAGAACGGAGGTGAGGGGACTGCAGGGTGGGCATCCCTACTGGGTGAGGGTGTGAGTTCTCACTTTCCCGCTCACTGGATCTCTCTGTCTCTCTGGTGAGAGCCTGCACCCTATAGCAAAAATAAATAAATAAATAAATTTATAGTTTACTCGCTCTGTGTAAATAGCTTACAGAGATGGAATTTTAATCTGGGCCACATAAAGTGTTTGTTTTTAACCAACTAATCCCTCCACAAATACTTTTCAAAGATTTTATTAAAATTGAGTGTCATGTAACCCCCCGAAACGTTATTAAATAATGACCACAACATGCAGCTCCAAATGCTTTAGGCTCTGACACATGGTGGACACCAGAGCACACAGAACGCGATGCCGTCTACACGGTCCCGATACGGAACATGCGAGGGGTCCTCCAGAAGTTGAGGCATTTCTGGTTATGACAGAAATATTCAGAGACGTCTTCAGTCCCACTGCCAGGCTTGCCCAGGGACTACCCAAGTTTTACACTGAAAGGCCCGTGTCCTGGGAAACCCTCCAGCCCGTCAAACCAAGGTGACAGTCATCACAGCACAGCCCGGCCAACGCAGAATTCGCCCACAAAGATGTGGAGAAGGCGCCACGGAGAATTACACGCGATGCTCCCAGCAGCACTGGGCATACTGGGAGGAGAAGCCACCCAGAGGCCACTAAGAGACAAACGGTTAAAAAACACGGGGTACGCACAGGAGCCCTCGAGATGGCCACGGAAACATGCAATAAAGGAAGAGTTATTTTGGTGCAAATTTTTTGAAACCCATGCATAGGTTTTTGTAATACAGACTTTTTTCAGAATCTTTCTGAAGTTCTCATATAGTAAAATATTACCCAACCATGAAAAGAAATAAAGTATGAATATGCTACAATATGAGTGAACCTCAAAAGCATGCTACCATATGAATGAAGCCAGTTGCAAAGGGCCACACGTTGAAGGAGTCCACTTACTTGAAACACGGAGTAGGAGGGCAGGAAGCACATTACTGCTTCTCAGGAGCGAAGCAGGGGGCAGGTAGGGGTACGACGGCTTCAGGAATACGGGGTCTTCTTCCAGGAGGGTGTACGGATTTTAGACAGGGGGGTGGTTGTTCAGCTTTGGGATGTGTAAGTTGAGTAACGGCGCACTTCAAAATAGTTCACTTTATATTACATGAATTTCACCTCAATTTTTAAAAAAGTAACACTTAAAATTGTACAGAGCAAACAGTATGATTTTAGACACCCACTACTGCACAGTACTTTATAAAAAGGTAAAGAACGAGTCTTAGGAGGTACAAAATTATTATTAACTAGGGTAACTTATCAGAATTAAAGGATAAAATGATACTAATACTTTACTATAACAAATGCTAGCATTGGTGGTGGTGGTTGTTTTTAATTTTGCTTTAGTTTTTATAAAAAGAAAACAAGCAGTTTTTCTTAATTTTACTTCAATGGCAGGTTCGTGAGCTACCCAGAAGTCTGACCTGCTGCCCGGTGACTCTGTGACCTCCCTGCTGTGTCCCACGTCAAGAGAAGCAAGATTAATTGGTGGTAGTCACATTGCTTAAAATAAAGTACAGGGCAAGCCGTCCACCCAAACCAACTGACTCGCTAAATGCCACGTGCTGATAGTAGTTTAGGAATTCCCTTTAGGAAAGTAATTCCGCCCTTTTAGTTTTAGGATTCAGTGAGCAAAAGAATGTGTGCCTCCCATAATTTGCATCAACTGAAGCGTCCCGTTTCCTGATTCGCTTGTGCACGGGAGCGCGTGAACTCAGATGTAATATTCCCACCCAGCGCCTTACTGCGTTTTAGACGTTCTTAGCCATTCAGCCGATGGAAACTGAAAATTAACCTTAGTGCTTAATCTCCGCGGCTCTAAATCTTGCCTTTCAGTTTACGAACTTCTTTTTATTTTTCTTTTCAGTTGAAATGCAGTTTCCAAATGCATCATTATTTTTTCTTACAACGTATCAACTCATCTGTACATGAACTAGCAGGCTAATGAGACCTCGCTCTAAAACTGGATTTGGTTCTCTCGGCTTCGCGGCTCGTGTCCCAGAGCCGAATCTTCGCCGCCAAAACACCTGACTGCAAAAGTCAAGCACGTAGTGATTAGAAATCATTACACCAAATTGCTTTTGTCTTTACTTTGAGATATTGTGGGGGTTTATTACTGTCAACTATTCATCTTTTTTATTATTGTTATTACAGAACGTTCGGTATTTTTTTGTCAGTATGTCCTACTACGCAGGGTGTTCTCCTCCAGCTACAGTTCCCGAATTAAACACATGTACATGCCAGAGCACTCGGGGCACGAGAAAGGCCAGCAGACGGTGCAGAACCGTAACCAGCCTCCTGGGTCCGCACAGCCCACAGCTCTGGCGCCAAGTCTGTCCTCGAGTGGACAAACTGGGTCCTCATCTCTGCCAAAGTCCATGGTTTTCCTTGGTCACTTTAACTTCTCATGGCTTTATCTGCATAATCATTCAGTGTTCATCTCAAGGGGAGAAGTAAAACCGTGACTGAGCCCATCTTCGGCAGGAAACCGGCAAGCTCAGGGACTTACCTTAGAGGTGGCGCGTTCTGTTCAGTATGCACGCAGGCCTTCGGGAGGGAGGGCACCGCTGGTGGGGAAGGGGCGGCGAGCAGGAACTGCAGGTGCGCAGCGAGCTCGGAGTCAGGGCCGGTGGAGGCCTCTGTGCCAAACGGACAAGCAGCACAGGCTGCGGAGAGCACGGCCGTCAGTGCAGGAGGAGCCAGGCCGTGCAAGGTAAGGCCTCCATGAGTCTTAAACGTTTCTCATCAGCGAAGGTGTCAAAGTTTGCAATTTGGTCTGTAGGCGGAGTCTGCGCTCAGTCCACCCTCCCCTCGAACCTGAGAAGCACAAACACAGACGGCGTAAACATGGTGAAAGCCCCACCGGTCGCTGGACTGGAAGGCTATTAATAGCTGAAGCATTTCTGCAGGTGAGGTCATGGGACCTCAGTGTGGCCCGAGCAAAGCATGAGGGAAATGAAAAAGTTCTGCACTTTGCAAGAGACGAAGTGAAAATGCCTAGTGCATTAAACACCACGGTTCTTACAGCGACGCGGTTCTGAGCGGCATAGGACTGAGAGCAGGCTTTGGTGGGGACGAGAAAGCATTCGACCGGGGTGACCGCGCGGCTGCTTTTTCTGGGCCAGTCCCTGTGTACATCTCTGCCAGGTAGTTATTAATGAGCCATAATCAAATGTTTTTACTTTCAAAAATGCAATGGTTTGGCTGATAAATTACATGGGAAGCCTACTTATACTTAACAAATAACACCCCAAGTGAGCCGTATTCAGAAGAACCAGGAAAAATTAGAAGAGAGATTAAGGTCAGAAAGGATGACGGAGACTTGCTTATCCAGAAGGGCCTTTGCCTGTGGGACAGACCCACTCGCTGAACAAGAGGGTGGGAAAGCAGAGGTTAAACTGCTCGTGCAGCGCGGGAAGAACAGGAGCGTCCGTGCTTAGGGGGTGGCAGTCACCGAGCAAAGACGCGGGAGGACCGAGCAGCAGAAGCAGGGTCCTGGGCAGACGCGGGAGGACCGGGCAGCAGAAGCAGGGTCTTGGGCAGACGCGGGAGGACCGGGCAGCAGAAGCAGGGTCCTGGCAGGACAGTGGAGATGCCACGGAGGCGGCAGACAGGGAGCGCTCACTAATTCACGGCCGACAGCCCGCACACGAGTGGGGCAGGACACGGGCTGTATTTTATCCGGCCTAGTGTCTGCCATCACGTTCAGTCAAAGGAACTAAGAAGCAAATCAATTTGCTCCCAAGAAGTGGATATTTCTCCTGGCCCCTTCCTACCGATGTGTCGCCATGCTGTCCCATACACCACGTCCACAGCGTGCGGCTCCGGAGGAGCTTTGCTGGGGAGGGGACACCTCTTATGCTGGCCATGTGAGGACACGTGTTGGGGGACAGTGTCTTTTCCTTAACGTGGCAAGGACGGAATCCATAGTTTACGCTATTACTGAATGATGGGCAAGGGTGGGTTGGAAGCAGCAATTTTATGCTTTGAATTCAATTTGATTCTTGAAGGTTAAAAAGACCTATGCCTGCTTGAATAAAGGACGGAGGAGACAAAAATTGACAGGAAACGAGAGAAACTGGACTAAAGAAATGCCTGAGGAGGGAAGGGCTGGGTCCGAAGGCTCGGGGGAGAGTTAACAGGGAGGGACGTGCCGAACTCCATCTCCAAAACGAGAAAAATGGGAGTGGCACATCTGTAGGAAGGGAGGCGAGGAGATGAGGATGAGAAGCTCATGCTTGGGCTAGCCAGGAGGTTGTGGGGGCTGGATCCCACTCGGCCCAGCCCACCACTGCAGTCCTGGGCCCAGCAGTGACAACCCGCTGGGTGCGTGGGCATGCCCAAGTCCTGAAAGCAGAATGGAGGGAGGATGGTGGCCACCCTCCTGGGGTGATTCACTCTCTCTTTCTCTCTTTCTCTCCCTCTCTCCCTCTCTACCTGGTGAGCACACACTTCATGGCAAAATTAAAAAAAAAAAAAATAGAGAAAAAGAAAAGATTCATACTTAACAAACTTGTGGTGTTTCAATTAAATTTAACAGACATTTTGAGAACAAGAAGCTGCGTGTTATTAACAACGAAAGAAAACGCAAAATCCAGCTCCAGTTAATGCTTGCCATAATAACTTACACATCTCTGACGCCACAGCATACCTTCCTGTGGGAAGGGGGAACGCATTCTCTCCTCACCTCTTCACGGTTCCTGTGCCAGAGACTCAGCTCAGGTTCCAGGTGTTTCCCCACGTCTGTCTTGACCACGCAGCCCCCATAAGCTCTCCACGCCAGCCCCTATAGCCTCTCCATGCCTGCCCCAGGAACCTCTCCACACCAGCCCCCATAGCCTCCCCATGCTGGCCGCTGTAATCTCTCCATACCTCCCCCTGTAATCTCTTTGCTTGTATTTTTTATTTTCTTGGAGAGGTTTTTGGTATAGGGCGTGTGCTCTTGCCAAAAAGATGGAGACAGAAAGCGAGAAATCACTCCCTGGGGGGATGGCCACGCCACAATCCCTTCTCCTCCATTCTCCTCTCGGAGTCTTGGGCACGCATGCACACATGCGTGGTGTTGAGTTTAAGCCGCCGGGTCCAGGACTCGAACTGCAGTCGAGTGGGCCTATCACGTGTAAAGACTTTCCAAATGCTCACGATCTCATATGGCTGAGTGACTTTATGTTGGTAATTTTTTTTTCACACCGTGGTTGTTCCTCTCATTCTTTGTATGCAAATTAAATAGAAAACCAATATAAACCAGCATACCACTAACTGGAACACTGAAAGAAGAAAAGGCTTTCAGCTGAACCAGTACTGTTAGCTAACGTGAAATAAAATTAAAAATGCATTTGTATCACTTCACAGCAAGACATAACTAAGACATCCACAAAAATTATAGCTGTTTTGTTCATACCTTGAGAGTTTTTAAAGCACTGACAATAACATTGTATTGTACATAGGCATTAAGAAAGCTTTCACAGGGGGCCAGCAGGTGGTCTGGTGGTTAAGGCAGATGGATTCCTACATGGCTGACTGTGGTTCAAGTCCCAGACCTGGTGACTTGAAAATCACACCAGGTGCATGTGCATCCATGCCCAAAATCTCAGGAAAAAAATGGAGGAGAAGGGGTTTCAGTATGGCCAATGCCCCTGGGGGGTGATTTCTCACTTTCCTTCTCCATCTCTCTCCTCTCTGGCAAGCACACGTGCCCTACAGCAACAAAAGGAAAGAAGGAAGGAAAAGCAAAGGAAAGGAGAAACAAAGCTTTCATAAAAGAACATTTAACCATATCAGATAATATTTGAGACATTGCTTTTGAAAGAAAATCATACTTTATAATTGTTTTGGAGTAGACAATGATGTATGCACAAGAATGACTAGAAATACACACCGCAGAGACTACTTAGGATCTCAGGGTACCAGGATTGCAGCTGCCTTCTGGGGCCCTGCATGCAAATACCCTTGATGGTTTCTCATGTGAGTTCCGAATTATAAAACTAAAATATTCACATTGTTTAAGGCATTTGGTCTTTATCTCATAGAACAAACAAAATTCACCAAGTAAATACAATCTCGGGCCGTATCCGCGCAGATAACGTGTACTAAAGAACACTGCGGTTGTGGGGGACACAGGCAGTGCTGCAGCGTGTAGCCCACACCTTTACCTGAGAGCCAGCCGGGCGTGTGCTGCTGAGGGCGGCTGGATGTACACGGCCAACCCGCAGTTCAAGTCCTGGACCTACTGGCTTTCGAAACACATTGGGTGTGTGTGCATGTGTGCCCAAAGTCCCCAAAGGAGCATGGAGGGCAGGGGACTGAAGTGTGACCATTTCCCGGAGCGGGTGTTTTCTCATTTTCCCTCTCTCCCTCGCTGTCTCTGGTGAATACATACACCATCTAGCAAATTTAAAAAAGAAAAAAAAAAGGTCTACATTGTTATAATGCAGCTAATAACATGGGAATTTGTTTCCAAATATATATGGCAGGCTCTGATACAGCACTTGGGGACCCATGGGCTACTTTTGGTTTTCTTTATGGTTTATTTCATGAGCAAGAAAGAGACAAGAGACAGAGAGATATAGAGTTTCTGGGGACGTTTATATCAAAGCATGAATTCAGGGCAGTAATGGACACTATTGATTAAATGGGGGTGGGGGGGACAAATGACCTTGGAAAACGCGAAAACATCCTAATTGTCCAGGACACTTTGTGGGCAAAGACATGGTCTAGGTGTGTCCTGGAGGGCCAGAAATCAACAGGAGCTATTGAAGCAGAATAATCTGAAAATGCCCATGTTTGGGTAAGGAAGATGGAATGCGAGATCTTGAAGCTGCAGTAGGGGAGAGCAGCCGGGATGCCGGGCATCTGGGTAGAGGCAAAACCAGCATCTACTGGCGTAAATCTGCTCCTACAGCCCCGTGGAGACGCACTTCGACCAGCAGAAATCACTTTCTCGGGCCTAACGCAAAGAATGTTCAACTCTCAAGCTAGTGTCTTGCTGCAACATTTTCTCTGTCATGCAAATTGTGAAATCATTTTCACATGATTTACTTATGCAAATAGTTTGTATAGTCAGACAACCCTCCCTGACATTCCCCATAAGGTTTTCATTCTGAAGCCAAATGAATTTACAAAATCTTTTTGTTTTGCTCATCCAACACTATATCTTCCTTATAATAACCTTTTCTGTGGTCTGTCACTAAACAAATTTCGTGCAATTGAAACACAGGCACACAATGGTCACAGAAAAATGTAACCTTGGTGTTACACAGCTATGTAAACCAAATGTGCTAATAAAAAAAGTCAGTGGAAAAGGACTCATTAACAAAGTTTCTACTAAGTAGACAATTAAAATTCTTTTCAGTTTTTCAAAATTTTTCATTTCTGGTTTCCACATGATCGATGTCTATCTTTGTAGCCTACATATAAATTTTTAAGGTGTGTGTACAGTATACAGGATACACCGATATCCACCTTCAACACTGAGCCTTACCTTATGAGGGGCACATTTGTTAGCAGTTCTGCTAGTTTTTCTTAATGTATTAAATTGTGCATATCTTTTACTCTGCTATCATGCATCATCTCTTAGCCTCTTCTCTTGGTTTAGATTCATTCTTGTGTCCATTAAAAATGGTTATAACTTGGGGCACTTCTCTAAAAATTGTATCAAGTCCAGGCAGTGAAGATCCTTTCTAACATCAACTAGCATATTTTGTTTCAGAATTGAATCTTTCCATGTAAGGTGCATTGTCTTTTGAGTATTATTTAATTGGCGTAAATTATTTTTTTCAAACTTCCATGCTATTTGATGTTGCTACATTTTAACAAACGACTGGTCAGCTTATCCCTGAAGTCGGGCATCTGTACCACACTGGCCAGCAGGCAAGATCGGGGAGTTACTCCGAGTTGGCAACCGGATGCTTGCTTGGAAAAGCACGGTTTTTGTGGTCCATGTTAATTGTTTCTTAGTTTGCTGCCTCAGCCGTAGGTACCCCAGCTGTGCTATCTCTTTTACAGAACATGTCCTCGCAAGATTGACTGCCAAAGCAAACTTAGTGGCAGAATAGTTCTCCGACTAAATGTAGTCCTCAGTGAGGGATCTGGAATCTTGAACCTGTTATCATCCTGTTTTTCTCTTCTTTACAATTTTTTGGTGAAAGAGTCATTGAGTTTGTTGTCCTGCTGACACGTTCAAAGTACTTTGTTTTCTCCACCTGCTAGGAGCACGACTTGCTGGGCTTGGGAGTAATGATGCATTTTTGCATAGAAAAACAGAAACATTCGTCATGACTTTCCCAATGACCTAGTATGAGCTATGATTGCTTTTGCAGCATGCTTGTGTTTAGAACAGTACTTCGTGCCCAGGAAGCCCCAGTGCTCAGGTCACCCGCGGACTCCTGGATCCAGCGTGGTGGTTGCAGTGTGGAGAGGCTGTCGGAATGGACACTTTCATACCAGCACAGGGTGGGAATTCCCTCCTCTGCCGTCTCCTGACATTGCTCTGAGCAGTTGGTCAGACGCACTCTTCATCGGGCAGTTTAGTGCCTGTTCCTCTGGGGCTGGTTCCTGGGTTTGCGTGGTCCTCGGCTGTGCCTTTCCCTCGTTCATGTTCCTCACAGCTCAGCACCGATGTCTGCAAATCTGGAGAGTCCAGTTCAGACTCCGTCTGGCAGGAAGGGGCCTTCCCCCATCTGACCACCAAGGGACCGGGAGCCCCTCCAGTGTTTCCTGTGGGGGTGAGTGCCCCCTTCCTCACCTTTCTTCCCAAGGGCTGTGCCTGGAGCAGTTCCCGCTGCCCGGTGACTGCTCCCGGCTGCCCGGTTCACGACTCCCGGCTCCCAGCTCCCGGCTCCCAGCTTATGGTTCCCAGCTGTCCCGGCACTCTAGCCATGCTGGTTCCCGCGGTGCCAGCATGGGAAGGCCACAGCAGTCGCATGCACGCCCCTCTCTCTTTCCTGCTGGGGGAGAAGCTGCCCTGGGCGTCTCCCTCGGGCCTGAGCTGCGCTGGCTTGTGCAATGGGCTGATACGGGCAAAGAGATGGCCCTCGTTGCCACTCCAGGGCTACTGTCAGGTCTGTGCTCATTCTGGGCATTGCACTGTTCTTGGATTCTGGACTTTCACGCTTAGAAGTGCTTCCTGGGCCAGCCGGGATTGTGGTGGTGAAGGAGGCTGGATTCCGCCCAGCCAACTGCATGGTTCGAGTCCCAGACCCAGACACTTGAAAAACATGCTAGGCGCATGTGTATACGTGCCCCAAACCCTGAGAGGGGGAGGGATGAGAAAGGGCTGCGGCGTGGCCGACCCCCTGGGTGGGTGCTCTCACCTTCCCTCTCCCTCACTCTGCCCCTTCTCAGTGAGTGAACATGCCCATAACACATTCTTCAAGTCCCAGGCCCATACACTAGCACGGCAGTGAAATGTGCCGTCCTGCAAGGCTGCCCCTCAGGAGGGCTCCAGGTTTGCATGTGAGGACCTCCCTGAGGACGTGGGCACGCGTGCACCTGACCCAGAGCTGGGGGCTGTGGGTGGGTGACTGCGTCAGGACCCCGAGGGGTGCTGTCTCTGTCTCTGTCTCTGTCTCTCTCTCTTGCTTACTCGTGGAGAAATAGACTTTTTGCTTAAGAAAGTAGGAGGAAGAAGAAGAGAGAAGAAAGCAAGAAAGGATGAGAGGGTGAGGAACGAAAGAAGTGAGAAAAAGGAAAAAAGACCTGTTTAAGGTTTCCCATCACGGATTCGTCCATAGCAGGCAGAGGAGAAGAGTATAACTCGGGCACAGCCCACGAGCGGTGAGTCAGCACTGGAGGGTGCAGCAATGCTCTTCTACCCATGCGGCAACAGGAATGGGTCCCAAGATCTAGTCCAGGGACAGGAGCCAGAAACAAACGCAACGCCGTGAGATTCCATTTACATGAAGTCCCACAACAGCCAGGGAGGGGTGCCGGAGACGGGGTTCGCGGTCCCCTCCTGTGGCAATCGGGATGGACTGAGAACCTGGGGAGTGCTAGAAATCCACCCTGTCCGTGGTGGTTATGCCGGAACATTTGTTAGGCACAACTCATTGAACTGAATTAAAACGAACAAACAAACAAAAACTATGGATCTTCTTGCATATAAATTATGCTTAAATGTTGACAGACAGTAATTAACCCACGATGTCGAGTCTGGAGGTCGAGGAGAACGACACAGTAACGCACAAAAGAGAGCTGACGCTGGAGAAGGTCCCAGCGGCCTCAGGCCCAGGGTCGTGCCTGGCATTCAGAATGATGGGGCGACACGGGGCTCGCCCTCCAGGCCCGGTGGACAGCCCAGTGCTGGCCGGGCTGCTGCTCACGTTACAGGTGCCACCCGAACTTCGACACAGCGTTCTCCCAGGAAGGAGGTGTGTGTTTGCGTTCTTCCCTCCGATAACAAAAACTCATTAGTTCTTTATATCTTATTCCCCCAAACTACAAAGAGAGGGCCGCGTGTTGTAAAATTCACTATCTGGGTGCTTCGAACACTGCCTGCTGCAGGTTCTCGCGGCAGACTTCGGCGTGCTAATGCAATGTGTTCTAATTTCCTAGAGAAAAGGCAAAATGCGCGTCAGTACCAGCCCTGGCACCAAACACCGCTCATCTCCGCACGCCCTGCGGTTTCTGCAAAGAAGCCCGCCGGGTGGTTCGGGCAGCCCAGGCAGGGCTGCGCTGGCGGGTTAAGTGCTGAGAAGGCAGACAAGGAGGCCAGTGCGTCCTTTAAGGAGGGACCTGCTTTGGGCCGGACAGCGGGGCAACGGTGACGGGTGCACCGTGTGAAGGGTGTACCGTGTGACGGGTGCACCGTGTGACGGGTGCACCATGTGATGGGTGTACCGTGTGGCAGGTGCACCGTGTGATGGGTGCACCGTGTGACGGGTGCACCATGTGACGGGTGTGACGAGTGTGATGGGTGCACCGTGTGGCGGCTGAACCGTGTGATGGGTGCACCGTGAGACCGGCCCGTGGGGAGGCTCTGGGTGTGAGCCGGGCAGAGGCCCCAGACACGAGCTTGCTGGCCATCCCTCCGTGAAACAGTTGGTCTCTTCTGAAGGTCCTTAATGTTTTTCTGCAGAGAGAAGTGTGAATTCAATATTAATTTCCTATGAGCTCCATGAAACCTGAAGACATCAGATTCCCCAAATGGCTTCCTCCTCTGAGAAACAGGTTGATCAATCGAATGCCACAGACTGGCCTCCCGCTAGTGGAAACTGGGTACAGGCAGCGCCTGGTACGGTGAGCAATCTTCCTCAAATGGCGAATCTTTCTTTCTCTTCCACATGAAACAGGTGCAGGAAGCAGACGTGTCCCCGCTTACTCTGGGGCCCTCGTGTGAAGTGCACACTCACCTTTGTGACGGGGCAGGAATGGTTCACACTCCTCAGCTCTTAGCATCACAACGGACTGAACTCACTTCGATGTGCGAACCCACGACAGGACATTTTCTGTTTAGCATGAATGCGGCTTAAATGAGGTTTAATTTTAGAACACGGTCACGAGGCACCTTCTGTTTAGAAATCCTGCTGTTTGGCTGTGATTTTATTTCAGAAAATCTGCAGTACAAGTTCCATTTTCTTCAGAATGCCGCCGTGTGAATGCGGCTTTGAGCAGGATGCTTGGGGTGACCAGCCACCCCCATTCTCGGACCAGCTTCCAAAGGAGCTCTCAATGAGGAAACCGCGGTAAGTTCATTTTAAAATCCAAAGTCCCTGATTCCAGTCCTCGGCTTTGAATGATCAGGCTATGTCAGAACCTAGTCCCCACTGTTCTTGCTGTTGGGAATTATACAAACAGGAAAAAAAAATAGAAGGAAAGAACATTGTGTACAAGGAGAGACTTTTAAATTACCCAGCTTTTAGAAATTGCGTGCCAAGTGGACAGATGGTACAGTCAATGCGAACAGGTCAGGCATCTTTGGAAACCTAATCACAATACCCAGCTCCCACGTAAATAATCCTATCTGTGAGCACTTGCAGCAGTATTGAAAGAAGAAATGACACAAAGCAGTGTAAATCTGTCTTGCAGTCACTCAGAATGCAGAGAAGGTGTTCTGGAAAAGTCGGCAGATGAAAGAAAGAATAAAAGGCAATAAGGAAGTGTCACAGAGTATCACCCTTCCATTCTCACGATTGCCGAGTTCCGGGGTTTACAGCATAGAAATTGACGCCACTTCCAATTTGCTGTAATTCCTTCTTCATCTAGTTCAAATAAGCCCCGTTGCAGAAAAATCTCTGGTAATCATCGTATTGACACTTCATCTAGACCGAGCGCTAATGAGCCTCGATTTCTCTGCCATAATTTTTACCCAAGAGCTCACACTGTCACAGCCCATCACAGAAACAGTGCCAGTTTTCAATCTGAAAACACTTTCCTCTCTCAGAAGCTCTGGCTTTCAAGTGTAGGGGTTATTTGTTCCTAAATATCTTTTTCCCTACTCTATTTCAATGGACTACATGACTTGTAATGAAATGAGGCAAGAATAAAAATGTTCCCTTCACCATCAATTTGTGCCTTTCTTTTTCATTTCCAAAATCTGGTTATTTTCCTTTAGATCAACCCCTGTAGAATAATTTTCCAATTGCAGCCATGTATAGTTCTGATCTTAAAATAAGCTACCGGAACTTTTTAGGTAGCAGAGAAAAAAAAAGTGATAAAAAAGGAGACAAAGAAATTCTAGTTCAAAAAATAAAAACTCAACTTTCCTGAGATACTGAGCCACTGTATTTCATATTAATGGTACTCTATTAGCTGTATCTTCCTAAGGTCTTCTTCTTTTCCCTGGCTTTATTAAAACCATTGCTGTCATGCCATTTTTCTTTCTCTGTTTTCGGTAGTCTATTTCAAGCTCTGAAGATGACTTCTAATCCAGCAGAGGTAGCCAGGCCACACTGTTACGACAAAGGCGCCTACCAGTCTAATTTAAGGTATTTGTACTGCTTAAACCTGCTGTGATAGGGCAGCCCATGCCTGGGGCTAAGGGAGCCAGATCCTCATGGCTAGCCATGGTCTGAATCCCTGTCCCACTGGCTTGGAAAACACTCCAGGCGTGTGTGAGTGTGTGGGTACAAAAGCCTGCCGGGATGGAGAGGTGGAGGGGAGGGATTCCGGCCTGACCACGCTTCCTTGCGAGGTGCTTTCTCCTCCCTCCCCTCTCTGTGACTCTCCCTAGAGAGCGCACACATGCTCTGACGATAAAAATAAATAAATAAGAACAAAACCGTTTGAAATATGACATGAGATAAATGTAAATAGACGATTACTAAGCTGTGTCCCGGCTGCTCCCTGTCCTTTCAGGATCAAACATGTTCATAAAGAGCGATCATGCACACACGATGCATGCATGCACTCACACATGTGTACGCACATGGGGACACACACACGTGCCTTGAATGTCACTGTCGGTGACTGGAGCAGCACCCTTAAGCACCAGGTCAGCGTGTCCTCAGGCTCGGACGGTGTCTCTCTCCTCCCTGTCTCTCCGGGTCACCCAGCTCCAATCACGGTTATGTGGGGCATTTTGAGCAGAGACCCAATTTATTTTCCTGAGTTCCAGCTACGTGGGATTAAAAGGGATCAAGAAGACCGTGTTCTGCCGAGCTCTGTGCCGGCTGGATCAGGACACGACTGCAGTTCCGCTAGAGAATCTCAACTCCAGAAATAGAGCTGTCTCAGTGTGCTTTATGTTATTCTTTTACTCTCGTAGTAAAAATTCCTGTCGAACTATTTCACTGTTGGACTGTGTAGAAATGGGGCATTCTTTATCAGTCCGGGTCATTTAGGAAGCAAAGACGTGGGGACTGCTGTGTTCAAGAGACGTGCCCCGACGTGAAAATCCCAGAGAGGCCGACGGTGGCACTAGAACAGGTGGAAACAGGAGGTCGGAGGTGGGAATAAAAGCCGGACTTTGTCCCGAAGCCCAGAGCAGCAATGCACCCGTGCGGAACCTCGCCCGCGGTGGGAGCTGGGCGTCTCGCTGGCCGCGTGTGTCCCCGGCACTGACTCAGGACCCTGCCCGTAAAGGCTGCTGTGCCCTGGGCAGTACGTCCGAGCGGCTGCTGCATGCGCTGCTCCCCCACAGGCCTGTCCTCCTGGTCTAAACGGCTCCATCTCGCCACGCACAGCCTGTCCTTGTGAAGGTCCCATTGCAGATCCCATCGCCAAGTCCCTGAGTCCCCGCAGCAGCAGCGTCTGCCTTGGGGGACCACTTCCTCGGCCCCCAGATACGTCTGTACTTCCCTGCAGGAGAAGCACACCGTCCTCCCCCATCAACACGTGTCCTCCAGGCTTTGCTGCGTGACTGTATCCACTCAACCTGTCAATTCTGAAATGACCCCAGGGTCAGGACTTGGACGGCTTCTCAGGACACTGGACACCACGGCCTCGCTTTCAACGCCATCACTTACTGAGGGCTCTGGTTTCTGACCTCTCCCCAGACCGCTCCCGAGTTCCAGACGGCCACTGGCTCTTCCCGTCTGCACGTGACAGGGATGTCGCTGAGATGACGTGGCGCCTGGCAGCGATGGAGCTTTTCCCCAGTTACGGGAGCTGATGAGAGCGAGGGCTCAGCCTTGCACGACTCCCCCGCGTCCCGCCCCGGCTGCACTCCCGGCAGACCCATGTCCCTGCCTGGTGACGGGGTATAGACAGTGCTCTGGGCTTCTGTGCCCAGCTGGGGTGGTGCAGGGTGTGGAAGCACTGGGGGAGACAGGTGACCAGGAGCCATAGGAGGGAACAGCCATGGACAGAGGCAGCCGGGCTCTCCGTCAGCCTTCCAGGACGGGTATCCGGAAGCACTGCCCACTGTAGGCATTTCCATGGGACTGCCTGTGAGTGAGAAGGAGTCTCTACTGTACTAAGTCATGAGAGGCTGAGAAACGTGTCATGGCAGTAAAATAATGCCCTGACCGTCGGGGTAAGGCCAGCCCCCAAAGCAAGTAAGTTCCTGACGACGTGCTCATCCTGTCCCCGGGAAAGCAAGTGTTCTGATCACCTGTCCGCTGCTCAGGCTAAAGCCTGTGGCCATCCTGGACTCCTCCGACTCACACGGCACCTCAGTTCACCTGCAAATCCTACTGCAGCACCTTCACGCTCCACACGAGCTCTGAGAGTCTCACCACACCACCTTCACGAGAGTCTCATCACACCACCTTCACACTCCACGCGTGCCCTGAGAGTCTCACTACACCACCTTCACACTCCACGTGTGCCCTGAGAGTCTCACCACACCACCTTCACACTCCACGCGTGCCCTGAGAGTCTCACCACACCACCTTCACACTCCACGCGTGCCCTGAGAGTCTCACCACACCACCTTCACGAGAGACTCTACACCACCTTCACACTCCACGCGTGCCCTGAGAGTCTCACCACACCACCTTCACGAGAGACTCTACACCACCTTCACACTCCACGCGTGCCCTGAGAGTCTCACCACACCACCTTCACACTCCACACGTGCCCTGAGAGTCTCACCACACCACCTTCACGAGAGACTCTACACCACCTTCACACTCCACGCGTGCCCTGAGAGTCTCACCACACCACCTTCACGAGAGACTCTACACCACCTTCACACTCCACGCGTGCCCTGAGAGTCTCACCACACCACCTTCACACTCCACGCGTGCCCTGAGTCTCACCACACCACCTTCACACTCCACTCGTGCCCTGAGAGTCTCACTACACCACCTTCACACTTGCGCGTGCCCTGAGAGTCTCCCCGTGGCACCCTCGAACTCGCGCGTGCTCTCAGCGTCTCACTGCATACATGGACCTACTCACCGCCGTATCCGTCTGGACCGCTGCGGCATTTTCCTGTGTGCCTTTGTTGCTCCCACACTTATCTGCATGTGAAATTCTTTACAGTTAGGGACGTTTTTCATTAACAGGTGAGACGTTGCTGGACTGATTTCTGGAGAGCAGACTCCTCTGCAGAGGTGAGTGTGGAGAGGATTGTGAGGGGTGGCCGGGGCTGATCCCCTGTGCCAGAGGAGCATGCAGCCTCAGGCAGGAGAGGGCAGCTGCCAGGCAGTCCTAGGACGGCCTCGGGTGACCCCACAGAGCCCTGAAGCTGGCTGGCCTGGCAGTTGTTCCAAGCTGGGCAGAAAGACCAAGGCTTCGTACTTCACATCAACCAGTCCTGCTGCGCCTGCCCCTGGCAGCACACGGCCTCAGGGAAGGCTGCTCTCTCCAGGACAGGCAGTTCTGGGGGGGGCCCTGGTGGCTGAGGGTGTTCAGCTGCCAGCACTTCCCTCCCCTGAGGAAGACCTTTATTCCTGAAGGGGCACCCGGGAGGCAGATCCCAGGGTCCAGGATGATGCATGTTGCTCCCATGCTGGAAGCATTACAGTGACTTCCCTTCTGACTCGAAACCCAGTTCAAGTCCTCCTCAGGGTGGTCAAGGCCCCTGGGTCACCGGGCTCCTGCCTGGCTGCACACCACCTCCTCACGGTACCAGCCGCACTTGTGTGCTTCAGCCACACTGGGCTGGTGCCCTTCCTGGGGCCTGTCGGGCTTTGCTCATGCTGTCGCGCTCCCCGGAAGGTAGTGACCCACGTGTCACCTGCACTGGCTCTTGGTTCCGTGCAGCCATTGGCAACTGTTCTTCTACAAAGCACCAGACGGTAAATATCTAGGGCGGTAGGCTGGATGGTCTTGGTCACAACTACTCAGCTCTGCTACTATAGCACCAGAACAGCAAAAGGTACATGACGGGGGCCGGACGGGTGCAGTGGTGAGAATAAGACACTCAGTGAGGCCGGCCCGCGAGGGAAGGCTCGCAGGTTTGCATCCTGGGATTTCTCTGAGCGTGTGCCAAAGTCCGGGATCGCCATTCTGTTCATTTTTCATTTCACTTTTTTTTTTTTTCAATACTCCTTATGTGATTTTCTTCCCAAAATCAGACCATGAAATTGAAGAAAGCAGTCTCTTCTCACATTCCCACAATCCTCACAGAAGACAGGGATGATATCCCAGGAACATTGGAAACTCAGTGAACATTTGCTGAACAATTGATTCGCAGGTGGAAAGTGAATGTGTCTTAGGGATGCATACATTTCCCACAGCAAGTGACTCTGTAGGTTGCTGATATTTTATTGTTTTTCTATCCTATAGAGTATGGGTACAAGTTTTTATTAATGTGTGTTCTAACATTTGGCTTCAAGAAGCAGTCACTTCTAGATAGGAAGGACTATTTAGCTCTAATGTCCCTAAGAAAATTATTACTACAAGTGAGTATTTTCAGGAGCTCTGAGACATCAACACTGTTGAGCCAAAATAAAGGTTTTTGGGAAAGAAATGATTACTTCAGAGCAGTCTTTCCCCATCCTTTCTAGAAACTCTTCAGCAACATAGAATTATATTTATTATGGTCACCTGAGAGGTCACCTTCTGCTTGTCTTCAGAAGAAAAAGAAAGGGCAAATTGCATCATTGTTACTGTAACATTGTATGGACAAGACAAGGTGGAGTAACATATTTATCTGTACAAGAGTTGAGGGACTCTTCGGGGAAGCATTAAATCAAACTACTTCTGCATGCAGCCACAGTGGTCCAGGTGGCAGGCGCCACGGTGCAGTACTGGAGCACACGATAAGCTCAGATGCTGAGTCCACGTGGAAAGGCCAGTTGTACCCAAGAGCACACCCATGATCCTGGCCATCTGGCAGATGCGAGGCAGGGGAGAGTGTGGCCCGGCAGGACACTGCCTAGGCCATGAGACAAACAAATAAATAAAATTCAAAAACATGCATTTGATATTTTAGTGATAGAAATGAGAAAGTTCTAGGCTCCCCAGATCAAGCTTTCTATCAGATTTAGAATTCTATCTAAATAAATGAAGGTAGATAGTTGTTTACCATATTCGTAATAATTTGTAAAAGTGAAGATTTTGCCTTTGTAGTTTCAATTGTAAAGTATCTGAGCTACTGCTTTTAAATAGACAGAAATTCTCCTGCCTTTTTACTACTGAACTGTCAGGGAGAGAGAGAGTCAGTGGCCTCAACATAAAACTGCTGCAACTTCAGGCTCATCCTAGTTTCAGAATGATTGGGTCAAGTACAAACAGAGTGACAAGCACAAATTGGTACTGTGTTACAGTTCAAGTGACAGAATGACTCTAGTAATTAACCCTATGAGAGCTAGCAGATGGATTGAAACTATTCACAGACCATTAAAAATTTTACCCACCCGGGACCAGCAGTTGGCGTAGTGGCTATGACACTGGACTCCCATGCAGTAGACCATGGTTTGAGTCCCGGACCCAGTGGCTTAAACTCACACCAGGCGCCTGCGCATGTGTGCCCAAGATCCCGAGAGGAGAATGGAGGAGAAGGGATTGCGGTGTGGCCATCTTCCCCGGGGGGTGATTTCTTGCTTTCTGTCTCTCTGTCTCTCTCTGTCTTTCTGGTGAGTACACATGCCCTATAGCAAAAACCTCTCAAAAAAATTTTACCCACCAAACTGCCAAGATTGGTTTAGATGATCTATTTTTAAACATTAAAATAACTGAAAAATATACTCTAGATTTTAAACCATTGGCACTATTTCTCTAAATTGGGATATATTCTCTTTTTCCTAAGGAAAAAAAATGAACATTTCCTAAAGCATGAAGAGAATTTTGGAAATTCATGGGGGAAAATGGAACTAAACTATGAGTTTATTTGGTACAAAAAAATTTGAAGTCCATGCATGATTTTTTTCATGGTATACATTGACCACAAACCAAAATCTACTCAAAAGCACAAGTGAAAATCTGAAACTGAACATGTAACCTGCCACTTCTAATGTTATGTTCTGGCCAGAATATAAACCTAAGTTATTTATCTAAGTCTCTCCAGGCCCTGAAGAAGAAAGGTTTCTTTTTAATAATCTCTTCATTTCTACACTTTACTCATGTTTAGTAAAAATTTCCAGCAATCTTTGGAATAAGCACAAACCGTGTGTCACTGACATGGAGACTCTAAGCATACCAGAAATGCTATGAAATATGTTTTTCCTTTAAGTGGGTCTTACACGCTGTGAGATATATTTTCCTTGCCTTTTTCTTCTTTCCTTCTTCTACTCTTCACCCCTCCATTTCATTCTTGTTCTTTTTTCTTTGGCCTTGTCCCTTTTTTTGGTTTATTAATTTTATTGTAACTACATCTAAACAACTTACCCTTTTCAGGTGCAACATATAATAAGCTCAAGGTTTAAGCTCTTCAAAGAACAGTTAGTTTTTTGCTTATTAATACTTAACATTTTGTAATTTATTATCAGTTTATAAATATATTATTGGGTTGTCAGGGAAGTCATGATGCATTTTTTGCATAAAAAAGCAGAAAAATACATCATGACTTTCCTGACAACCTAATATTTCCTAGCTTATTACTGTTTTGGAAACAAATGCAATTTTACCCCTTCTATGTACTATTTAAACAAATGATATACTTAGCATATATGTACACACTAGAAATGTTAGAATCATGTCCTCGCTACTATGACAAACAGCCCCTGAACATGCATATGTTTTTCGTACAAAGAGATTATCTGCCATGAGTCAGTGTTAACGTTCATAAATTAGCAGGCTCATTGAATTAAATGATACTGTGAATATCAAGTGAAAGTTCTGTCCTTAAGAGACTTGGGAAAATGGGCTAGTTTACTTTGGTGCCAAAGTTGTTTTGGGTTAATTTATTCCACTTGTAAGGAACGCGTGTGCAGGTGCACATACTCGTGTGACAGGGAAGCAGCCTCAGCAGGGTCTGGTCACTCTGCGACCCCCATTCCCAGCCCCCCAGGGCATCGAGACCTTGAGCACATCCCCCTGTGGCCGGCGTGTTTCAGGTTCACCAGGCCAGAGATGGAGCTCACAGTAAGCCACGCGGTTTTCAGCCTGCAGTTCAGGATGTTACATACAGAGCCATGGAGGCTGAGCCTGAAGCAAAAAGTCTTTGAAATCCATACAGCATTTTTTTTTTTTTTTGGTAATACACATTTTCCATGAACTTTTTGAAGGCCCCATGTATAGATAAGTTTTTAGTGAGGGTTGGTGGTAGAAAATTCTACAAAACTTTCAAAGAAGAGTTAACCCCCATTCTGCTCAAGTTATTTCTAATGATCCAAAAGGGTGAATCTCTCCCTAATTCATTCTATGAAGCTTTTATCACCCTTATCCTTAAAACAGGTAAGGATAGGATGAGGAAGGACAACTATAGACCAATATCTCTGATGAATATAGACGCAAAGATTCTCAACAAGATACTAGAAAATCATATCCAACAACTTACAAAAAAGATTATATATTATGATCAGGTAGGCTTTATTCCAGGAATGCAAGGTTGGTTCAACATATGCAAAACCGTAAATATAGTACACCATATTAACAGGAAAAAAGATAAAAATCACCTGATCATATCAATTGATGTAGAAAAAACATTTGCTAAGATACAACATCCCTTCATGATCAAGACTGACTGTCAGCAAAATCGGCATAGAAGGGTAATTTCTCAACAAAAATAAAAGATACCTATAAAAAAAACAAACAAACAAACAAAAAAACATAGTGAACATTATCCTGAATGGAGAAAAGCCGAAAGCTTTTCCACTAAAAATGGGTACAAGACAAGGATGTCGGGACCAACAGTTAGCGTAATGGCTATGTCGTTGGACTCCCATGGAGTTGACCACGGTTCGAGTCCCGGACCTGGTGGCTTAAACTCATGCCGGGCACATGTGCATGTGTGCCCAAGATCCCAAGAGGAGAATGGAGGAGAAGGGATTGCAGCGTGGCCATCCCCCCTGGGGGGTGATTTCTCACTTTCTGTCTCTCTGTCTCTCTCTGTCTGCCTGATGAGCGCACGTGCCCTATAGCAAAAAACTCTCCAAAAAAAAAAAAATAATAATAAAAGACAAGGATGCCCACTTTCTCCACTCCTTTTCAATATAGTACTTGAAGTCCTTGCCAACACAATCAGAAAAGAGAAAAAAATAAAAGGCATTCAAATAGGAAAAGAAGAAGTGAAACTCTCTCTATTTGCAGATGACATGACACAGAATTCCCAATGGTTTCCATGAAAAAATACCTGGAAGTAATACATGAATACAGCAAAGTTGCAGGATACAAAATCAACATAAAGAAATCTATAGCATTTCTATATACAAACAACAGGCAGACTGACATAGAACTGGAAAAATTTATTCCATTTACCATAGCCACAAAAAGTATAAGATACTTAGGAATAAATATAACCAAAGAAGTTAAAGACCTTCACAAGGAAAACTATGAGAAGCTAAAAAAAGAAATAGAAAATGACACAAAAAAGTGGAAGGACATCCCAGGGTCCTGGATTGGAAGAATTAATATAATCAAAATGGCAATTCTACCCAAATTAATCTACATATTTAATGCAATCCCAATCAAAGTACCAGACACACTCTTCACAGATCTGGAAAAGACAATCGTAAAATTTGTCTGGAATCATAAAAGACCCCATAATCCCATATTGCCAAAGCAGTCCTGCACAAGAAGAGTGGAGTGGGCAGCATCTCACTGCCAGACCCAAAAATATACTACAAAGCTGTGGAAATCAAAACAGCATGGTACTGGCACAGAAACAGACAGGTGGACCAATGGAACAGAATAGAGTCCCCAGAAGTAAATTCCCAAACATACAGTCAATTGATTTTTGACAAGCGGTAGCAGTCAATCCAGTGGGAAAAGGGAAACCTCTTCAACAAATGGTGCTAGAAAAACTGGATTTCCACCTGCAGAAAGATGAATCTGAACTCCTATCTATCACCATTGATAAAAATCAACTCAAGGTGGATAAAAGATCTAATCCTGGGATCAGCAGTTAGCATAATGGCTATGTCATTCGATTCCCATGTAGTTAACCATGGTTTGAGTCCTGGATCCGGTGGTTTAAACTCATGCCTGGTGCATGTGCATGCGTGCTCAAGATCCCAAGAGGAGAATGAAGGAGAAGGGATTGCAGCATGGCCATCCACCCGGGAGGTGATTTCTCACTTTCTTTCTCTCTGTCTCTCTTTCTGATGAGTGCGCGCACCCTATAGCAAAAAAAAAAAAAAAAAAAAAAAAAAATCCTCCCCCCCCCCCCCCCCAAAAAAAAAAAATCTAAACCTAAGACCTCACACTATAAAACTGCTCCTGGAAAACACTGGGTAAACTCTGGGAGACACTGGGTGGGGTAGGCAAAGACTTCTTAAATAAGACCCGCAAAGCACAGTTGATGATCCCCAAAATAGACAAGTGGGATTATATCAGACTAAGAAGTTTCTGCATGGCAAAAGACACAGTAATTAGTGTGAATCGACAGCCCTCAGAATGGGAAAATATTTTTGTAGACCATGTGTCAGATAAGGGACTGATAACCAGAATACACAAGGAACTCAAGCAGCTGTTCCCAAAAAAGATGATCAACCCTATTAAAAGATGGGAGAATGAATTGAAGAAACCACTCTCTAAGGATGACATTCGAATAGCCAAAAGGCATATGAAAAAATGCTCAACATCCCTCATTGTAAGGGAAATGTAGATCAAAACAACAATGAGATACCACCAATTCCAGTCAGAATGACTAAGATTCAAAAAAACACAAAAACGAAAAAACGATAAGTGCTGGCCTGGCTGTGGTGAAAGGGGAACTCTCTTACACTGCTGGTGGGAATGTAAATTAGTCCAGCCACTGTGGAGAACAATGTGGAGATTCCTGAAAAATCTACAAATAGAACTACCATATGATCCAGCAATCCTACTCCTTGGTATTTACCCAAAGGACAGAAGAATTCTTAATCGGAAAAGTGCTTGCACATTGATGTTTATTGCAGCACTATTCACGATTGCTAAGACATAGAACCAACCCAAATGCCCACGAACAGATGAATGGATTGAAAAACTGTGGCATGTATACTTTATGGAATACTATTCAGCCATAGAAAACAACAAGACCCTGGTTTTTGACAGAAAGTGGATGAATATGGAAGATTTACTGCTGAGTGAAGCAAGTGAAGCTATGAAGGTGAGTTATTGTATGTCCCCACTTAATATATATCGAGTGTCTGGACTCTATGACTGAAACCAACTGACTAAAGGATATAGAAACACAGTAAATGGTTTTGAATATCAGATATAGTGTTGGTGAAAGAGTAGAGTCTGAGGAAGGACATTTAGAAGAAAAAAAGAGAGGCAAAGCATTAATGGGACAAAATATGTGGTATTAGCTGTTGAAGATAATTTTATAGTATTATCAACTGGACTATGGAGAAATGTACACGTGTTGGAATATTCACTTTGTAATCTAAATAATGTGATTGAATGTATAAAAGAACAAGAAATAAAAAATAAATTAATTAAAAAAAAAAAGAAAATGGCAAGTTTAAATCTAGGAAAAAAAATCTCAGCCAGTGTCGCTTTCTTACAACACACACACATACACACGCACACGCACGCACACAGTAACTGCATGAATACGAACATCCCTCGGTGGCTAATAAACACGCAGCACCTCCTAGAGTAGCCTCTGTGCACAGGATCGGCCATTAGTTAGTTCTGGGCAGTACATCTGAGCTGCCTGGTATGTGTGGCAGTCAGCGTATCTGGACTGAAGCTTGTCACTCTGCCCGGGCTGTAACTGTTTCAAGAGCAAGCCTCAAACACAGCTGATCAGGGTGTGCTGAGTGGCCAGTTTCTCTGGAACGGTCAATTATCTGAAGTGTCCTTCTGTCTGAACCTTTGAGTCCCAATGTACAAGCACTGTTCTTTCACCATGAAAATCCGGCCTTGCTTCTGTCTCCCAGGCCAGCCTCCCACCCTGCCCTGGCTCTCTCTCCCTGGCTCTCTCTCCCACCCTGCCCTGGCTCTCTCTCCCTGGCTCTCCCTCCCACCCTGCCCTGGCTCTCTCTCCCAGCCTGCCCCTGGCTCTCTCTCCCTGGCTCTCTCTCCCAGCCTGCCCCTGGCTCTCTCTCCCACCCTGCCCCTGGCTCTCTCTCCCTGGCTCTCTCTCCCACCCTGCCCTGGCTCTCTCTCCCTGGCTCTCCCTCCCACCCTGCCCTGGCTCTCTCTCCCAGCCTGCCCCTGGCTATCTGCAGCGCCCCAGTGATCACAGCGCATGTTAAATAGAACTCCAGGAACCCCCTGTTGGGACTGAACCTCTGTACTAGGCCCAACAGACCAGATGAAAAATCAAAATAGAGTCACTCCTCTCTCCACGTCACCAAGCCAAAGCTCTGTTGTTAACTGAGCTACTGAGAATTCAGGAGAGCTAACGGCCTCTCCCAAACAGGTCAGTTGCAATGTCTGTATGTGATATTCCCTGCTTTAATCCTTACACAAAATTATTAACTGAAGGTAGTTTCTAACTGCTCTGCCTCTCTGTCCTCACCTCACAAGGAAGCAGCTTTGAAACAGCCAGTCATTCTCTGCTCTTTGTTTATAAACCAACCTCCTGTGTTCATGAGGTTCTTTGGAACAGTCCTTTTATGGAATTCTAGAATCGCACACAAAGTCAATGAAGCCTTTAAGCTAGAGTGCTGTCATCGTATTGACGGACGGCAGAAACTGGCTCTCCCCGTTGACCGGGGACCCGTCCTTCTGTGCTGACCCACAGACCCCGACTCACAGTGCAGTCCCCGTGGCCCTGCTGTCTCCATCCACCGACCCGTGCAGAGGCAGGTGGGAGGCCCTGTGAGCAGCAGGTGTGCATCGTGAGAAAGTTTACTGTCCTTCATGCCATTTACCTCCTTCCAGCATCCAAAAGTGAGAATTAGAAGAAAGAATAAATGCATAGGAAATTTCATTAGCCCAAGAATAAAGTAACTTAGCACTATTGAGAGTCCCGCAATCACGTTTTTAACCACTCTGCTGCATTTCGGGTTAGTCAGGAGTACTCTCAGTGAGAACGTGGTTTACAAACCTTTGAAAATCAACCCGAGTAAGTTGTTTAATACTGAACATTATAAGGAAATTATAAACATTTCAAGACTTTAGATCACATAAAAAATGTATAAAACATTTGCAAGAATTACAGTTTACTCCCACCGTTTTGCAGGAATAATGGCTAATTTCAAAATAGGTTAAGAAATTGGGACCAGCAGTTAGTGTAATGGCTATGTTGCTGGACTCCCATGTAGTCGACTACAGTTCAAGTCCCAGACCCGGTGGTTTAAACTCACACCAGGTGCGTGTGCGTGCGTGCCCAAGATCCTGAGAGGAGAATGGAGGAGAAGGGATTGTGGCGTGGCCACCCCCCCTGGGGGGTGATTTCTCGCTTACTGTCTGTCTTTCTGGCGATGCATGTGCCCTATAGCAAAAAAAAAAAAAAAGAAAAAAAAAAAAAAAGGTTAAGAAATTATGAATTAGTTGGGACCGGAGATGGCACAATGGTTACATAGCTGGACTCCCACATAGCTGACCACAGTTTGAGCCCTGGACCCAGTGGCTTAAAAATAATGCCAGGTGAGTTTGCGTGCATGCCCAAGATCTTGAGAGGAGAATGGAGGAGAAGGGATTGTGGCATAGCCATCCCCCTGGGGGATGGTTGTTTGCTTTCTGTCTCTCTGTCTCTCTCTGTCTCTCTGGTGAACACACATGCCTATAGCAAAAATCTCTCTTAAAAAATGACATTACAAATTAGAACTCATAGAAATTAAAATATGTAATGTATGATACCACATAATTATGAAAAATATACTCATAATATTTATCAAGAAGAGAACTTAGTATATTTGTGTTTTTAATTGAACTGTCATTTTATTATTTTTTTTTATTTATTTTTTGGAGAGGTTTTTGCTATAGGGCACATGTGCTCACCAGAAAGACAGAGAGAGAGACAGAAAGACAGAAACGAGAAATCACCCCCCAGGGGGGATGGCCACGCCGCAGTCCCCTCTGCTCCAGTCTCCTCTCGGGATCTTGGGAACACACGCACACGTGTCTGGCATTGAGTTTAAGACACTGGGTTCAGGACTCAAACCACCGTTGACTACATGGGAGTCCAGCAACACAGCCATTATGCCAACTGCTGGTCCCTGTCATTTTATTTTTATTGCTATTTAGTATTATTTTGAATATCTAATTAACTCATATTGGTAAAAAAACACATTTTTTGTTCTAAAATTTCATTTTCAGTAAATACAAATGTCTATTTCATATAAAATTTTAGTAAAGTAAGAATTTAGTAAACAATTCAGTTGTCCATGCTTTTACAAATACCTATGAATCGATAGATTCCAATTATCTGTGTGCTAACAGGAATAAATGTGAGTAACAATTTAACAATTACATTAAAGCAAGCGCACAACATGTCCTTCCAGATTTTGATTTAGCTAATTATACACAGGGTACCAGAAGAGTATCCGGCAGTCCAGGGAAGGCTTGGCTTTAGAAGCCAAACCATGTTGATATGCAGACAGGCGGCGGAGCAGTAATTTCACGGCAGACTTTATGAGTCTCTTGCTTAAATTGGGTATTGATGGGTTCGGTCCCCATTGCCGAACGGATAAAGAAATCTTTGCTCAGAGCAATTAAAAGGGCTGAAGGGATGATAAATAGTGAGGTGTCTATGAGAAAGGAAAGCAGTGTCCAACAGGCCTGCCACCTGACTCTGCTCCCCAGCAGTCCTCCCAGCCGATCTGTTTATGTCGTTATGCAACAAGGACAACCCCGAAGGAATGGACGCACCCCTGTCTCGCGAGCAGTGAGGCACCTGAGCACTGTAGATGTCGGGGCACACACCCGTCCACGGAAACCCGAGAAGGCCCACGGGCGTTCCGGGCAGCCCTGAACCGCTGTGCCTGCGGTTCCCTCTTTTCCCTTGGTCTCTGTTTACATCCGAGCTGGCGAAGTCCGTTTAACAGTACTTAGAGGGTTCTGATTGTACATCTTTTTTTTTTTTTTCCAGTTTCCCTGTCTATGTAGAAATAGGTCTAGCTTCCAATTTCAGAAAATAGATGTGACCTGATTTCCCTGTAGGGCAACAAGGATGAAGAATGTGACCCTCAGGAGCGGGAGTCCCTCCTGCCCCAAGATTATGCTCTTGGTGCTGCAATCCGCCCAGCAGAGCCATCGGTCCGGAGCCCTCCCCGCGGCGTGCCCAGGAGGACTGGCCTTACATCACCTGCTATGTGTCCTCCAGGAGGCCCAACGTGCCATCCAATCAGTCTTTCAACTCCCTGAGAAAAAATTACGGACCTGCAAATTGAGGCAGCCCATATACAGCAGTAGCTCAATTCCAAGCTCTGCTAGTCGCAGAAAAACTACTTCCTCGCATCGTGAGGTGGGAGGTGGTGTTTTTCTCAGCCAAAGCAGCAGGGAAGCACATATTTCGTGTGCCCCTGAAGAACTTCAGCAGGCCGTCCTGTGCACACCCATCTCTCTCCAGCTCACCTAAACTAGCTTGGCCATCTGGTTGTCATCTGCCCTCCCGACAACCGCAGTGCAGCAAAGTTGACTTTTCAAGATGAAACCTTCCCCTGAGAAGAACTCAGTATTTGACAGAAATGCCTAATTGGACGGCACTGCCTCTCAAATCTTCGCAGTATTAAACAGATGTCTAAGCTGCTTGTCGTTTGTTGAGTCAGTGGTGGCCTGTCACATGAGCTCGATTGTCCACAAGCCCATTGGAAGTTCAGGGTCTGGCCAGCTACCCTGGTTTTATCACAGAATCACTCCTAGTCTGGAGAGTGGAAAAGCCCTTCCAAGATTTCCCAGTGCTCTTTGGTTGGTCTATGGGAAATCCTACTGGTTGGAGATGGTCTCAGAAAAAACGTGGGCCAGTCGTAGTAGGGCAATGCTCTGCAATGCTGAAGCCACGTGGGGAGGTCACCGGTTCAAGTCTCAAGGCCTCCCTGCACATGCTGGGCACACGTATGCATGCCCATGATCTTGGCCGACCGAGGCTGGGGTTGGATCATGGCATGATGCCTGCTAAGAGTGCTTCTCTCTGTCTTTCTCTCCCTGTTTTTCTCTCTCATGGAAGAAATAAATAAGTAAACTTTAAGAAAAAAACTGTAAAGTGTCCTAGGGAACAAACTGGAGCTAAAGAGAGCTGCAGGAGTCATGCCACACCCACTTTGGGACCAGGAACGAGTCTCTCTGAGGCCGGTCCAGTGTCGCTGTTAGCGCCACAACCAACAAGTTCCATGGTGTTCCATGGGCGAGTAGACCCAGGATATGCTCTAAGATAAACTCATAATCTTGATTATTTTTGAGTGTTTGGAGTAGTGTCAGAAACGCAGGTAACCAGTAAATACTTGTGTAGAATATACCAATAATAATAGATAACATTCACCACACAGACCAGCTGTAAGACTTGCAGATGTAATAATGTACAAGCGTTTTGTCAAGATACCCATTGTTTCGTAGAAGAGACTAATGTGGGACAAATGCACATAAGGCCAGTAATATAACAAAACTAATATTAAAAAGCTGCTAAGTGGACATTTACAGAGAGATTGCTGTATGCCAGGGGGCACATTTTTAAGTGTTTTACACAAATAAGCTTCTTCAAACTTCTCATCTACCAAGGAAAGATGCAATCACCATCATCTCTATTTACAGGGTGGAAACCGAGCACAGAGAAGGGGAGTGACAGGACTCGTCCGTGTCCCCACCCTGGTGTGGGCAGACAGGATTCCAGCTGGGTACCGGGACTGGCTGTGCAGGAACACGGAACGTGTCCTCTTAGGGGCTGGTTCATCCTGTGCAGGGCCCCACGAGAAGAGGGGACAAACCCAAAGATGCTTTCTTTATAAGAGGTGACAACTCAGGAGAATTCAAACGCTATTCAGCAAAATGTCCTACCTTCTCACCTTACCCCCATCGTAAGCTCTCTCAGTGAGCAGACCTGCTTTTGCAGAATTCTCCTTCAACCTTCTCTTACCCTCTCTTCTAAGGCTCTCGGCCTACTAGGCCCGCGTCTGTGGGCATACACCCCGACTCCTCTCCCTCCCTGGATTCAAAAGTCAGACCTAGACATGAAGATGGTCAAGTTGAGAATTGGAAGGCTTACAATAACCTTACTTCCTGCAGAAGACTTGCTCCAAATTAAGCTTCCAGTTGTCTTTTTTTGTCAACACAGGGAAATCACCTTTTCATGCAAATGTTTCCTGCATACCAAAGTTAAGGCAAAATGGTACCCTCATGTCGTGGCATCAGTGTGATCGTTCCCCGCACAGGGAGAGAATAGAGTTCCTGTTCTTCATGTCTGTGATACACACGCTCTTCTAACTCTGATGTTAAGTAATCTGAACTTTAAGCTTATGTGTGTTTTTTTAGTTTTATAAATCATATTTCAATAGCCATCTATCTGATCACTATTGAGATATTTCACTAAATGCTGCATTTATTAAATTCCACCAGCCTCCAGCCACATTCCAAATTTCTTTTTCATATACAATTTTCTTGAGGATTCAAAGAACTGTTTTTGCTGGAGTTTTAAAAATGTTATTTTGTGCGATATAACCTCATATGGAGGACTATAGAATTGAAAACACAGAATATGCATTTCCTAAATGACTATAATTAAGGCAGTAATATCGGTACTTGGATTTTCTTATCTTTCAAATGGTAGCACTTAACGTTTATGTCAATTGCTATTCAGGGGAGGAAAAGTAACCAAAAAAATTAGAAGTTTTGAAAAAATGATGGAAAAGTGAAAGCAAGTCGTAGTAGGATGCTTGAGAAATTAAAATCATTCATTCTGATCTTCACTCATAACAGAAAATTCAAATAAAAAATAAACACTTCATTGTTTGGTATCATTATACAACTACGCACAAATTCATGTGGTTTTATACTGAGTCTTAATTTTCAATAGAGAATATATTATTGGGTTATTGGAAAGGTCATGACACATTTTTTGAGTTGAAAAACTTACAAAGTACATCATGACTTTTCCAACAAACCTATACAGTTAAACAAAACAATTCAGTGAATTTAACCATCTTCTAGGCATTAGATTTCCCTGAAGATACAGAAGCAGACTCTCATCTCTCTGTACACAACAGCGTTGGCATTTTAGAATATACCTTTAGACAGAGTATCTTCCCAACGTTATAGTTTAAATGTCCTCCAAAATATAAGTGGAAATCCGATTGCCCTTATGATGGGATTGAGCCGAGGGCCCTTTCAGAGGTGACCGGGTCAGGAGGGCTTCCACAAATGGACTAAGCCATTTTGTGCGAATGGCTCCTGTCGTGGAACGACACCACGTCATGTACAGTCTTAGACCTCCCAGCCTGCAGAACTGTGAGTCAACTAAACTGGAATTTATAAATTACCCAGTGTCAGGGATTGTGTTATAACACTAAGACCACAAAGTAGCATAATAAACTATCATAGTACCACACAGAGCCGGGGGGATGTCCTCCACCGAGGTCTGGTTATGTACTGAGACTGATGACGCCAACCACGAGTTTATGAAAAGTTCAAGGACGCCGACCATGAGTTTATGAAATTCGATGATGCCGGCTGTGAGTTTGTGAAAAGTTCGATGATGCCAACCATGAGTTTATGAAAAGTTTGATGACACTGACCATGAGTTTATGAAAAGTTTGATGACACTGACCATGAGTTTATGAAAATTTTGATTATGCAGTAGTGAAGCTTTCTGGGCAGAATGGCTCATGAGCACTTGCAAAAGAGAAGGGAAGGAAATAGAAAGGAGTCTGGGGTTTTTATGGTGTTTGGGTAGGCAGGTGTGAAGAGTCCCTCACCAGAGCAGTGTGGGCCTCCCTCTGGCACTAAGACTGGGTTACGCTGGCCATAGTCAGCTTGCTCAGATGTAGGGCAGAAAGGAAAGAGGAAGCAGTGAGGTCGAAAAGCTTAAAAATATCCAAACATCAACAATCAGAGTGAGACTCCCTAGCACACATGTAAGTCCCTCTGAAAGTGAGACTAGAAGACTGGCTGGATGTGACGTCTGCAGAGGCAGGTCATGAAGACCTCTGGAGGCCAACGGACAGTCTGGAATTACCAGTGGCTGGAACAAAAAGACATGATGTGGCTTTAAGCACAGAAATGACATAGTGTGATTTACATTTTTAAAATGATGCCTTCAACTGCATGGAAGAGAATGGTACAACCAGAGTGGCCAGTTAGGATGGTGGGAGTAATTGGGTAGGAAGGGAGAGTGACTGCATCAGATTGCTGACATCACAGGCAGGGAGGCGACCAGGTACGTATGTGCCGTCAGCACCTACAGACTTGTGGAAGCATGAGGCAGGGGGACAGGGAGGCAGGAGAGTCTTCCGTTTATTATAGTCCTACAGTGTACAGAGATGAGCTTTCAGAGGGGTAACTACTCTGCAGAATCAGAGAAGAAATGAATTTCTACTGTTGTTAAAGTTTATTTCTCTTATGATAGAGAGAGACACCCCTACGAAGTCTTCATTAGTAGCCCACCCCAGACTCAGCTAGCCATGATCACAGGCACACGTGTGTGCCCAGCACATGCAGGGAGTCTCCAGGGTGCAAACCCAGGACCTTGCCCTGTGGCTACAGCATCCTGGAACATTGTATAACTTGTGAAAATGAAAAGGGAAACTGCCTATCTATACCAACAGAAATTCTCTAAATATCACTACTGACATTTACGCATTGGTTAATGAACAGAACTTAGAAATCTGCAAGTCAGTGAGATGGGTTTTTAGAGATATTTAAGTTTTCTTCATAAAATGCAGCATACTTCATTGTTTCCTAACACTTCCCCCAATCATCTCATCTTGTTGTGATTGACTGCTTCCTGAGTCCTTTCTACTCAAACTGTGTCACTCTGACTCTAAGTGGGCAGAAAGTGGCCATAAAGCACATGTGTTGCCAAGTTAGAAGGGGAGTGTTACGTTCGAGAATGATGGATGGGTCCGAAATTCTTTCCTGAGCCTTGGTTATTTAGGTCTTTGATGTTTCTGCATTGTCAGCTAAGAAGAAAATTCTCTTTTTTACAAACAGTTGGCTAATGATAACAAATGGTCAGATTCAACTTGGCTAGACCCCTTTTCTCAGAGTGTTCTTCCTGGAGATTGATGACACTTAATACCTCCCTGTGTCCACACGGTCCACAAAGCTACAACGACGTGAAAGTTGATGAGTGAAAATGAATAGGAATGCCATGTCCTAAGTAAATTTCTTTTCCCTGAGGTTACCCACTCTCCAAAGGCCATGGCAGTCTGCATTCCAGTTCAGCTGATTGGACTGCCCTGTACATAAGGAAATCGCAGAGAATATTACCAAAGGGACTTGAGAAGCCAAACAGCTCGACCTTACATGGTGCTGCCGACCTCCGAGCCAGCTTGTCTCCTATTTGTCCTTTAATCTTGCATGAGTAATAAATAAAACCGTATCACCAGAGGTCTCCACAGGTGCTGTGTAAGCCGAAGATTGTAACAGCACAGCAGAGTTTGGGTCTGAAAGCTAATAAATCAAAAAACAGTCTACGTGTAGAGCTGCAGCCCTGGCATGGCTGTCTGATAGCGTGACAGCCACGCGGCGTGGGATCAGAACCAGTTCTGCCCCCTGTTCTATTCCTGCTAAATCCAATAGAAGCAGAAATACACGTGTTTACCATTCTTTTAGCAAAATAGACTTTTCAGAAGATGGATGTGCCCACCTGTACGATACATACGACATACATCACGTCCACAAGCCCTGGTTTCTCTCATGGCTAGAAGTTATGTGATTTAAAACCTATTCCCTAAATTCAGCAGTTAAGGTAGGTGAATCATTTTTCTGCCAAAACATAGAAAAATAGAAGTTGTTTTATTGATGCATTCATTGAGAAAGCCCATGATGCCTCATTAACTAAAAGAGCCATATAAAACTGCAACAATCTGCACACGATTATGTCAGACTCAGTAGAGGTTAAGAAAAAGTATTGCAAATCAGCTCCTGAGGATCGCTAGAAGGGAATCAGGTAAGGGCTTGCGGGACGATGCTCACAACAATGCGTTTACGTATAATTGATATCGGCCTCAGTGCTTCTCTCCACGCCACAGCTCACCGAAACCTAACACTTGCAACCGATCCAGGTTTCTGAGAGAGCACACTTTTATAACAAGTTTAGAAATGTGAACCAAAATACAGACCAGTACAAATTTTATTAGTCCTCAATATAGACAATAAGTAAATTCTTTTGTAAAATTTAACTAAACAAAATATGTTAACCTTTTTTTTTTTAATGATAGAGGGCATTTGAATTTGCAGAGAAAGAGAGACAGAGAAGCACCCCAGCCGGGTCTGTTCATGGTGATCCCCCCAGCTCTCCAGCTCCTTGGGGCCTGGGACACATGTATGCACATGCACACACATGCACGCACACGCACACACGCCCTGCACGTTTCCCGTCCACCAGACGTCGGATCTGGACTACACTCGGTACTCGGCTCCCAGCACTGCAGTCTGGCCCACTACGATGGCCACACGGAGGCTGGCCAAAACATGCTATTTTAAAACATTGTATTTAAAGAACTCTTATCAAAACGTAAATAACATAAATACTTATCAGCATTTTTTCTGACAACTTTCAAAATTTATTATAATTGCTTTCTGTAATTCTGCAAGCTGCTATTAAATCTGGAGCAGTGTAATACTCGGGCACGACCGGATTACGGCATGGCCGAGTGTCCTGCGCACGCTGCCTGACGCCCGCAGGCCCAGGAGGCGCGTCTCGAAGCGGGGTTTACTGCTGAGCCTGCCTCCCGAGACCGTGGGAACGAGTTCATAGAGCAGCACGCGTGAGGTGTCTATAGCGGTGGCTGGCATATCCTAAACAGTGACAAAACAAGGGCTATCTCCACGTGCCCCATCAGGGTTCCACTTTCTATGTGCCAGCAATGCCTCTGAAATGAAATGTTTCTCAAAATCATGATTTTTTTTAAAAAAAGCTTCAAATTAAATAAATTTGACTACAAAGGAAGCTGATGACAAGAAGACGTCAGAAAGAAACATCATGGAAAACAACATTGGAGTATGTATTTTTTTGGGTGCAAAATAATTTTCTTTCTTTCTTTTTTTTTGGAGAGGTTTTTGCTATAGGGCGTGTGCACTCCCCAGAAAGACAGAGAGAGAGACAGAGAGACAGAAAGCGAGAAATCACCCCCCCAGGGGGGATGGCCATGCCGCAATCCCTTCTCCATTCTCCTCTCGGGATCTTGGGCACACACACACACGCGCCCAGCCTGAGTTTAAGCCACCAGGTCTGGGACTCAAACCGCAGTCGATTACATGGGAGTCCAGCAACACAGCCATTACACTAACAGCTGGCCCCCGTGCAAAATAATTTTGAAATCCCTGCAAAGTGTTTTTCCTAATGTGCACTTTCCATGAACTTTTTAAAGCCCCTCCTACATAGGGGGATACATCTCAACTCACCCATGCCTGGGCCCGTGGGCACAGGAAGGCCCACGTGGCCCTGCTCGCCCACGTCCGTGGCTGCAGCTGTCCTGTCACCCACTCCTCCCTCACACGGCGCCACCTGCCATTGACTGTGCTGGTGTGTAATTTTGCTGTTGGTGTAGACAGGCCCAGAAATTTTTATTCTTTTATTCTAATTTTATTCTAAAAAATGCAGACTATCACACACATATATGAATGTGTGTGTGTGTGTGTATGTGTGTAATTTTGCTACAGAACATGTGCACTTGCCAGAAAGAGACAGAGCGATAACACGGGAGGGAAGAGGAAGCATCCCTCATCCCCTCATGGGTGGTACAGCCACAGTCCTTCCCTCCCTCTCACCCCTCTCTTAGGGTTTTGGACATGCATGCGTGAATTTCTGGCATGTTTCTCAAGCCACCGGTTCCGGGACTTGAGCTGCAGTCAGCCTGGTAGGACCTAGCCACACCAACCACCATGGGCTGGCCCATATATATCTTTTCAAAGATTTCCCAACATCTGTGCATATAAGATAAATCCATATTACATTAAATATTCCAAAATAGACCATTTCTAAGTCAAGTTATGTAAAGCTCTTGGAAAGATTTAAATGTCCTCGCTATTTTAGAATAATCAGGAAAGCTATTGAGTTGCAATACCTTAAATGTCTAGAACAAAAAAAGATGACATGAACAGTAACATTAAATATATATCGAGAAATAAATGGTTTTCAAGCATACACACCGATGGGAAGCAGCTGCTTATACAAGTCCTACGCAAATAGGATGAAGGTGCCCTAAATTCCTGTGACCAGATACAGAGACGTACACTTACGGACGCCAATCACAGGCCACACGCAGGGGAGAAAGTATGAGAACATGTGCACAGACTAGGTTCGTGGGGCTTTTGAAAAAGACGACTAAACAAATCTTACTAAAACTGCATTGCTAAGCCCTGCAAAACCTCAGTAAGGCTTTTCAGTACGTTCTCTGTACAACGGGTGCAAAATCAGTCCATGCTTAACATTTAGCTTTTGTGTGATAATCCTGTTTAAAAGTTCTAGTGGTGGGAGGCTGGCAGGTGGCATGGTGGTTAAGGGCACTAGATTCCCACATGGCCAACTATGATTCGAGTCCTGGACCTGGTGGTTTGCTTTCTCACTTTCCCTCTCTCTCTCTCACTCTGTCCCTATCTGGTCAAATTTAAATAAATAAATAAGTAAATAAATAAATAAAGTTCAATAAAATAATTCTTAAAAAAAGTTCTAGTGGTGGAATTAGTTTCCCATGTCAATTATAAAATTTATAAAATATTTAAGGAAATATATTTCTAACTTTACAGATAAATGGATTGATAAGGGAGAAATATGATTTGAACTAGTGTTGAGATTCTTAATACATTAGTGAACATGCTTTAAAAATAAGGTGCCAAGTGATTCCAGACAGATTGATCTGCCTGGAAAGAGCGATGGTTTGGCATTGCTATGTCGCTGGATTCCCACGTCGTCGACCGCGGTTCAAGTCCCGGACCTGGTAGCTTAAACTCATGCCAGGCACATGTGCATGCGTGCCCAAGATCCCGAGAGGAGAATGGAGGAGAAGGGATTGTGGCGTGGCCATCCCCCCTGGGGGGTGATTTCTCGCTTTCTATCTCTGTCTTTCTGGTGAGCGCACGTGCCCTATAGCAAAAAAAAAAAAAAGAAAGAAAGAAAGAAAGAAAAGTTGATTAGTAGATCACTTCTAGCTGTTGTCAATTTCTCTTTGGATTCTATTTGGACCAGGTCAACCAAACTGCTAAGACCTTATAATCCGCACAGAAAAGTCCGTTTCAAACTCCCTCACATTACGCAGCGCAGGATGAACTGGAGTCCGCAGAAAGTCCGGAAGGCGGGGCAGTCAGGGGGCTCTAATCTACAGAGGCGCGCATCCAAGTGCGAATGGCCGCGCCGTGCCGGGATTCACACGCACAGGCACGCACAGGCATGCACAGGCACGCACAGGCACGCACCTGGCTGTCTCAAAAGGACTCAGGAGTCGAGGAGCTTTTAAAATCTCGTGCATGATACACTATCTCCCATAGAAAAACACCCGCATGTCCGAGCATTTAGCGAAACTGTGTACGCACAGACACCTTTGCACTTAGCTTTAGGTTGCTTGTGGAAGGACCCAGGGACTTTCAGTTTTCAGCTTTAAGTTTAGGTTTAACGGTCAACCTGTTCTAAACTGAGAAACTTTGCTTCTCCAAGAACAAGTATAATTAAGCAAGAGATCAGCTCCCAAAACGATAAATACTATGACATTTCCCCCCAGTACAGCCAACATAAGAATATACAATTAGCCAAGTAGGTATTAAAAACACTAAAATACGGATCAGCAGATGGTGTAACGGTTACGTCATTGACTCTCACGTAGTCAACAGCAGTTCGAGACCCGGACTTAGTAGCTTAAAACTCACACCAGGTGTGTGCGCACGTGTGCCCAAAATCCCAAGAGGAGAATGAAGGAGAAGGGATTGTGGCATGGCCATCCGCTCCGGGGAGTGAGTTCTTGCTTTCTGTCTGTCTGTTTCTCTCTGTCTCTCTGGTGAGAGAACATGCCCTAGAGCAAAAATCTCTCTACAAAGTAAATAAAATAAAATAAAACAACTGGGACTGCTCCATGGCACAGTGGCTAAGTGCTGTGGAGGGATCCAGATTCCCCAGGCCTGACCATGGATCGCATTCCACGCCCAGGACCTTGGAGGGATGGAGAGGGAAGGTGGCTGCACCACGTCCCGTGGAGGGCCACCTTTTCTCCCCCTCTCTGGGATGTGCCCTCTGGCATATTTGAAACACACATAGTAAACTCACACACTCACTCACAAGCAATTCGTGTGCACACATACAAACAGTAGATCCGTATCTGAGTGGTCTGAAATCTCCATCCCATTCAACATTAAACAAAAAGAAAAGCCACCCCTGCTCATCACCACCACTACTGCTTCTGCCCTCTTCGCCGTACGTAAGACAGATCATCACAGAGACACACACTGATCAGTCCGGCTTGGTCCTGATCCCGCCATACCAAGGCATGCAAGGCAGAGGTGACCACGGGGTCTGTCTGTGTTCAGGCCACTCCGACAGAAGGCGCTATCACACCAGTCCTGTAACGCCAGCTCTCAGTACCGATAAGAGAGTACACACAAAGTGAAGGGAAAAGTTTGTATTCTGTCACCATTATAGATCATTTCTAATTTGGCTAGATGTATTAAGCATAAGAAAACAGACTACAAAGGAAAATACATACATTTACACCGTTTCATGTGCAACATGTAGTAAACATCCGTGCCTCTTCCTCATACTGACCTTTGTATTTATACCCGGCATTAAAACTGAAAACTGATTATGGCAAACCTTTTTAAATGTCAGGGGAGAATGCAGCCAGGCCTCGAAGCACAGCGAATAGATGAAATATCTCATAATAAGTTCTATGGAAGGGATGTGTACAAGGAGCAGTTGGGAGCCCTGAGGAAGGAATAATGGATTCTGCCCAAGATAGAGAAGTGGGACCGGGTAACGGAAATGTTTCGGGGAGAAGGTACAACCTCAGCGGTGCCTTGAGGGGTGGGTGAATTCCGCTGGGCAGAGGAAGGCAATAAAATTGCAGACAAAGAGGAAAGCTGAAGCCGGGCCCCGAGGAGCCGGGGCACACAGCATACTCGTTACCCGGGTGGAGTTCTTGGAGTCTAGCCACAAAGCTCCTGCAGTGGACCAGGGAGAATGGGAGCCCAGTGTAAAGGGGAGACTGGAGCTCGAATAGTTCACTAGAAGACTGGCCTTTAGCACATAAACAAGGGGAAGCAGTAAAGCTTTACATAAACATAAATGTGAATTTCTCTCTGCACAAAATAACGACCAGCATAATTGAGAAGATTATGAGGATAAAACTATTTTGGTAGTTTAGCTGAGAAGGAGGGATAGAGGAGGACTATCAGGGATCAATGATTCAAACAGGAAGGACAACGGGGCTTCCACTGGGCTCTGATGAAGCCAGACTGCGGCAGTTTCCTCCTGATACGTATGTGCAGAGAAGCAATGGATAAAGAGACAAACTGTGGTTATCTAGAGAACCCAATTAAATACCTTCTAGACACATTCAAACAGTCCTCCTAGTTCACTGTAATAGAACGGTATCGAAGGACTGTCTGAAACACCACCGGCATGATGCCGCTGGAAGAGAGAAGACCCCGCTTGTAATATTTCACCTCTTCTAAAACACAGCATACGAAAAGAAAACCCATTTTGAGTCAATTTATCAAACTGATTATACAAATATAAGTGATTCCTTTGCTACCAATCAGAAACTCAAAACACTCTTTTTTTTTTTTTTTTTTTTTTCTTTAACCCCAAAGTGACATTGTGGCAGGCCACCTTCATTTCTGACTCGCGCGGTACTACTGGCCTTGGTAACGGTGACCTGCAATGATCTGGCCCTAAATTATCACAAGTCTACCCTATAAATAATACAGACGATCGTCGAGTATAAAATGCAAGTGACTCTATAATTACATGATTCGTTTTTCCATACTTTGCTTTGGATACTAAATTCTGAATAAAAAGTTTTCTTCTAATAAACGTTCGATTAAATTTTAGGTAGCTGACTGCCAACTTCTACAGCTTGTCTTTTTTGTAAACTATTTAAGCGTACACGACCTTGCAATACTTAGCACAAGATACCCGTATGCCATTTATCCCTGACGACTTTGTGTTGATGAGGTGTGTCACAAAGAGCCAATAAGGAACAGCGGTGGTACAGAGCCGGAGAGTGAACGAGACTGAGTGCTGTTCGGACAGACTGGGGACCACGTAGCAACACCTACTGGGATTTTTATGGCTGGTCCAAGGGTCTGATGATCTAATATTAATGGAACCTCATCAGAATTAAAATTTTAAAAGGTCCATACTTTTTAAAGTTTTTCATGGATCATTGTATTACCTAAAGCTGACAAGATATTTCTGAAGTAATTGTGATAAGAAGAAAACTTCACCTGGGATTAAGCACAGTTTTTATTATCCACTTTCAAAATACTTAGAAAAAACTTTTTCTAGTCAGAAATTTGGGGAATGTTTTCAATAGATACGTATATGGAGAATGAGGGGGGAAAGTGTATAGATTAAATGTCCTGACAGGATATGGTATCCCAATCATATATTTTTAAGGGTAAAGTTTGTTTAAAAACTCAAGCTATGAAAAATTGTTTTACTGAAAATCATAATGTGGTAGTTATCAGTTTTGAACCTTTGTGTTAATTTGTGTTCATTCAAATATCATTTTAAATAACATTTAAGCATTTTTGAAGGTTTTTGCCATGGAGCATGTGTGCGCTCACCAGAGAAAGACAGAAAGGGAAAGTGAGAAAGCCCCCCACAGCAGGGAAGGCCAACCACAATCCTTTCTCCTCCATGCTCCTCTCAGGATTTGGGGCATGCACGCACATGCGCCCGGTATGATTTTAAAGTCACGTGAACCATGGCTAGCCATGCAGGAGTTCAGCACTTTAACTACCACATCACCTGCAGCCCCTAAAATATTATTTTAAAAGACTTGCCGAAAACTCTACAGCAGCGGTACTTACCACCTGTTAAATGGAGGTGATATGATCCTTCCCAACCATCTTCGCTGCTGCCCAGGGTTGACCAGATCTCTGCAAAAACAAACACAACATCTAATGAAATTGATACCTTTATACTTAGTGGATTTTTCCCCCAAGACCCCTGAAATAATTTCCATAATTTCATGAGCAACTTTCTTATTTCTCTCCAGGTATTTCTTAAAGGCTTTCCACCGAGGGGCCAGCAGGTGAGGTGGTGTGGCGGTGACAACACAGGGCTGACTGTGCTTCCAGTGCAGACCAAGCAGTTCGAGAAGCATGCTGGGTGCGTGTGCATGTGTGCCCCAAACCCTGAGAGGAGAACGGCAGAGAAGGGACTGTGGCGTGGACATCCCCCAGTGGGTGATTTCTCACTCGCCCTCTTTCTGTCTCTCCCCAGTAAACGCACGTGCCTTATGACAAAGAACTTTCCGCTGAAATAAACTTTATCGAATGAGAAAACACAAGACCACAGAAGGTTTATGGTTTGTTTTGTTTTAAAAAACATAAATTACAAAACTAGTACCAGAATTTTACAAGTACCATTTTTTAGTCTTATTTATTTCATGAGAGCAAGAGACAACACAGGGACACGGGGAGACAAGCACTCCCCGGGTCGGACCCCTCTCTGCTGCTCCCAGTTCTTCCATCCAGACAAGGTCACGGCCGCTCCCCTCTGACAGTCAGGGCCACCAGAGAACCCACCTGACCCGCCGCCTTCCTGCGGGTCTGCACTGGCTGAGCTGCGTGTTCCTGCCAAGCCCTGGCCTGGCCCAGTGCCATGTGCGTGGGCGCTGGCCAGCCCCGGGCCCCCTGGTGGTTAGCTGCCCCCGAGCAGATGGGTAAATACCGGAAGGAGCACGTGGGAGCAAAAGCCTAATAACGAAGGACGAGGATGAGCGATCGGAAAAGAAATACTTTTTACACTTAATCATTTTTGTTCAGGCTGGAGAGCACGCGCGTGTGCACTGTGAGCACGCGCGTGTACAACAGAAGCGCTGTGGACAGGGTCTGGGCACTCTGGGGCCCCCTCCCCAGGCCCCCAGCTAGTGAGGATTTGGGGCACACGTGTGTGAGCCCAGAGTGTCTTCAAGCCAATCCACGGGTCCCCGCGTTGTCAGCGTGGTCTTCCAGCTCTGCGGCTCGGCTCACTGCTGACTGCTACCAGGGGCCGAGGAGTACTTAGTGGTCAGGGAACAGCCATCTGTTGAATTGTTTGGTTGAGTCGAATCCAAATATTTTTAAAATAAATATAAGTTGAATCCTAAAATATGTGCATTTGAATTTGATTTAGAAAAAAGTCACAAATATTTTAGTTGTACATACAGACTTCATCTATTGGTGAAATGCAAAGGAAAAAGCAGCCATGACCTGAAATGTGTATTGTGGAAGCTGCGATTTCACTATCACGAGTCAGCTAAAGCATACACAGGTATGTACACACACGACATACAGGACATACGTGTATGAGAGCACCGTCCGTCATTACTTTGAAACAGGCATCTGGTTCTACTCCGCTCACCTCACAGGTGGCCGATCTGGTTGACACCGAGGGCCTGTGTCCCTCTGCTGAGGCTCCACCCACTTCCCACACTCAAAGCCCAGATGGCAGCCCTGCGCCTTCACTATGTCCCCACAGCGGGATTCTAGAGATGCTGTGGTGGAAGACGCAGAAAGAATGCAGCCGGGTCGGGCCCTCATGGTCCAACGCCGGGCTGCCTCCTGCCCCGGCCACCCCACCCCTGCACCGCACACGCCTTAGACTCCACCACCTCTGCAGAACTGGAGGCCTGAGAGGCGGCCCACGTCTCAGTACTCTTCCTTGACTCAGGTACTCACGCACACAAATGCACGCGCACACACATGCATGCACACATACACACATATGTACACACATATATGCCTGCACGCACATGCACACACACATGCACACACACGTACACATGCCTGCACACATGTTTGGAGGAGAAAAATAAGGCTAGCCTGAAATCTATACTATCAATAACTCAACTTAAACATGTATAGAAATAGTACACAACTTATTTAAATGGAAAATTTATGATTTCTCTTGATAATTTGCAAATCATAGGAAATAATTTCACAAAATTCAGTGGCAAGAGTATGCAATGCCTTCCGAGTCTTCCTTTACCGCCGACCTCTCCCCGACGTCGCCCAAACCACACCTAGGAAGTGTTCCGAAGGTGACCTGCGATCTTGGTACCTCCCTTGGTAACGGGGGCAGACAGCTTGCAGCCAGCACCCCCTGTTTATGGATAGCTCTGCCTCGGACAGCCGCACTGCTTTGCGTACGTGTCTACACGACTTTCCTGGGACAACCACAGAGTCGGTTACGGCTGAGACGCTTAGACCCAAACGGCAAAAAGAACCAACTCTGTGGACCTTTCCAGAAACGTGTGCCCGCCCGAGGTGCCCGTGAACAGCGCAGATCACTGAGGGAGGTCGCCGAGAGATGAAAGCCTTTTGTCTGGGGCGTAGAATTAACTTTAACAATCAAGACAGTGTCCGGCAGGAAGGGACAGCCGAGGCTATCTGGACATTTACTTTAAGGGTCGAATTAACTGAGGTCCGTGGAAAGGTTAAACTTTGCCTGATGCCACCACCAAGTGGCAGAGCCAGGAGTAGAAAGGAAGCTTTTCCGTTCTCAGTACCTTCCCTGGTACCTGCCGAGCTGTCGGCAAAGGGAACAGGAGAAGGGCGTTTTCCAGTCACAGAGGATTCGGGCCGAGTGATGCAGGCCACCGCTCTTGGAGCGTGACCGAGCGTCATGGAATTCTCTCCTCGCCGTCACTTCTTTACTGTTACGTTTGCCAGCAGGTCTTCCAGACACCTCCAGGCCATCAGTCATCACTCCTTACACAGCAGGTGTGCTGAGATCCTCAAGTGTTTAGTATTCGTTGGAGAAATGTGATTGCTCTCCACTCTTGTTTCTAGCACCGTACTTCCCCCAAAGGCGGACATTAGCAGACATTATTTAGTAGCCCTTCCAAGGCGTTTGGCACAAACCTCACGGGAGGCGGTTACTGAATGCGCAGCATGTGTGAGTCACTTGTCTCTGCTCGGATCTCAGAGTTTCCATGACAGCAGTTCAGAGTCACAAATGACGGCCCTGCTGCTGCACATACCAGCATGGGATGCTCATGTGTGTATGGAAACCAGTCACCTTCTCTAGATAACCTACAGCTGAAAAGGAGGTAAACGTGACGGGGAAGTGGGAGGGCCACGTGATCTCCGTGACAAGCCGTCCACGGCTCTCAGAATCCGTGTTCAGAGCAAGCTCCGGAAGCTGAAACCGACAAGATCCCACGGTGTGTCATCCCTGATCCTGCTCAGCTCTGATGCTTCACAATTATAATAACTATCATCATTAATGATTATTTTAATTATAATTATTGGGTCGTCAGAAAAGTCATGACATAGTTTTCTTTGGTTATGCAAAAATACATCTTGACTTTCCTGGAGACCTAATATGATTATAAAAATAATTATAATGATTATTAAAATAGCGATTATACTCAAATTATGACACTGACTAGATTAATCTTGTTGAAGTACGTCACCGGGGACTTGGAGTAAGAGCAAGCTAGGAGATACAAGGAGATGGTACTTGGTTGGCATCATCACCTCATCACACACCTCCAATTTACACCCAAGGCTTCTACTCAGTTTTCAAAACCATAGAGCATGTGTGCCCAGCAAAGTGAAGACAGAGGAAAGTAATGTCTAGCACATGATGGAGCTGAAACAAGGCTTTTTTAAGAGAGATTTTTGCTAAAGGGTGTGTGCTCTCACCAGAGAGACAGAGAGACAGGAGACGAGAAATCACACCCCAGGGGGATGGCCACAGTGCAATCCCTTCTCCCCCATTCTCCTTTTGGGATCTTCGGTGTGCACACACGTGTGTCCAGCATGAGTTTTTTCCTTTTTTTTTTTTTGGAGAGATTTTTGCTAGAGGGCGCGTGCGCTCGCCAGACAGACAGAGAGAGACAGAGAGATAGAAAGCAGGAAATCACCCCCCAGGGGGGATGGCCACGCCGCAATCCCTTCTCCTCCATTCTCCTCTCGGGATCTTGGGCACGCACGCACACGCGCCCGGCGTGAGTTTAAGCCGCCGGGTCCAGGACTCGAACCGCGGTCGACTACGTGGGAGTCCAGCGACATAGCCATTACGCTAACTGCTGGTCCCTCCAGCATGAGTTTTAAGCCACCAGGTATGGGACTTGAACGGCACTCAACTACGTGGGAGTCCAGTGATACAACCATTGTGCCATCCGGCGGTCCCCTCAAATGATATTTTGAAATTACAGAAATGTATTGGCTACCTCAATGCCAGCAAGATATTATCAAAATTAGATTCTGATGTTTAGACTTCAGAGATGATTTTCTGTAGAGACTGGGAATGCTGAGGTTGGTAAGACGGAGGGCGTAATCTGGAGAGGAGGCAGGGAAGCGGCCTGCACACCCGTCCAGTCCTACCCACACGGTGCCTCAGCTCAGGAGCAGGTGCGCGACCTTCTTGTCCACAGCCCCGAGAGTGAATGATTGATTTAACTCTGCTCACCAGAAAGCTGATAGCTCTGCATTGCGATGTAAGGGCTGTCATCTAATTTATCAGGACAAAGTTAAAGTGACTTCTACAATTCAAACTTTTGCATATGTATGATGCGAATTAGAGCCACCGTGGCTGCCACATGCATTCCCTGGTTATCACGTCCTTTCAATGACCCCACCTCGACTTTCAGTTACCTTAAAATCGTCATCCACGGTGATGGACAGTTAATAACCGAATGCAGGTTTTATGTAATAGCACTTTTCCAACGCCCATACATTTAACATCAATCATTCTCAGATGCAAATGTGTGCCAGAGTAAGCCTTGGAACACAGAGGGGAATGGCAAAGGCCCCCTGAGAATTCTCGCGGATGGAGATTCCAGAAGTGTAAGTTTTAGAAGTGCAAGAAGGGATTATGATCTATGACCAAAATGGAGACCGGCAGCTAGTCACACAAAAAATACGGACAAACGGTGTGTTTTATTTTAAAATGAGGAGATGTAGTGTGTCTTGTTTTCTTGCTAAAATGGAGGGAAAACAGAATGATTGCTGATGTCCACTTAGGTTTAGGAATGTATACAAGGAAACTTCAGACTGTGGTAAATGTACAACGTAAAATACACACTGAGTTGGGGCAGGTGGTGGGGTAGAGGTAACGCAACTGACCTGCATGGGAAGGTCCAGGGGTCATGTCCCAGATCCCCGTGGTGCCAGACGTCCCTCAGTGTCTGTGCTCCAGGCTGACAGAGGCTGTAGGGGTGGAGGGAGGACCACGGGGGCCCAGGAGAACACAGGGTAGACTTCTAAAGTCTACTACCCTCAATCTCTTACCATGTGATTTGTTTTTAAAATATTGAAATGGAGAGACCAGCAGTTGGTGTAATGGCTACGTCATGGACTCCCATGTAGTCGACCACAATTCAAGTCCTGGACCCAGTGTCTTAAACACATGCCGGGCACGTGTGCGTGTGTGCCCAAAATCCTGAGAGGAGAATGGAAGAGAAGGGATTGTGGCGTAGCCATGCCCCCTTGGGGGTGATTTCTCGCTTTCTGTCTCTCCGTCTTTCTGGAGAGCGCACGCGCCCTATAGCAAAGACCTCTCAAAAAAAAAAAAAAAATATATATATATATGTCTGTGTGTGTTTATTTATATGTAAGAATACATAGTGCAGGATCAACATTTTTCAGGCATTTTTTCTAAAAGATTTTTGCTATAGGGAGTGTGCACTTGCCAGAGAGACAGAAAGTGAGCAGTCAGACCCCAGGGAAGATAGACACGCTGCAATCCCTTCTCCTCCATTCTCCTCTCAGGATCTTAAGTATGCACACACACATGCCTGGCATAAGTTTCAAACCACCGGGTCCAGGACTCAAACCACAGTAGACTAAGGGGGAGTCCAGTGATATAACCATTATGCCATCGGCTGATCCCCAGATTTCGAATTATATTGTAAAACTGAAACTTGACCCTGAGGATAAAAAGGAACATACTTATCATCTTAGATCGAATTCCTTTTCTGGGAACTACACTGACACACTTACAATAATCTATGTAAAAGACTGTTGATTAAGGTCTTTTTATAATTAGAGAAATTGGAAAACCATCCACATTTCATTAATAGATAACTAGTGATGTGAATTACAGTACATCCATATAACAAAATACTGATTGGTCGAGAAAGTTATGACACATTTTTAGTTTTCTGGCCAAAAACGTGTTATGATTTTTCTGATAACCCAATAGCATATAAGCTAGTTACAAACAAGGAAGCTCTCTGCGTGCCACAGAAATACACCAAGACACACTGCAATTAAAAGGCTAGGAGGAGATGAGTGCACACAAGATTGTGGAAAATACGGTACATAACACGCAAAACACACGACAGGTGTGCCACATGCAGTACACGCAGCCCCTTCTAGTCAGGAAGGAGAGCCCTGACTTGCATTACCTAAAACGTAAGTGTTCATCATTTCTGGTCATCATATCTGCTATCTTAGATTTTACTCCCAATACATGAAAAACTCTAGGTGATCCACACCGAATTTAATAAAATTGATATATATTAGGTTGGTGGAAAAGTCCTGACGCATTTCCTCACAGAAAACCATGCCCTGACTTTCCCGATGAAACCTCGTTTATGAGTGTAGGGTAGACTCCCCACGTTGTATCCCGACTCCCTACACGGGTACCAGGCACCTCTGGATAAAGGTAAGCTCTGGGGGCCAGCAGGTAGCGTGGTGGTTATAACAGGCCCTGGACTCCATATGGCCGGCCGAGTTCAAGTCCTGGACCTGGAGGCTTGCTTCCTCACTTTCTCTCCCCCACCCCCATCTCTCGGTGGTGAGCACATGAGCCTGTAGCAAATTTTAAAAAATAATAATAAATTTAAATAAATAATTGTGTTTTTAAAAAAGTAAAGAGCGTTTCAGCTCTTGAGTTAGGAAAATATCCGGACCAGGCCGTTAGCCTGGAATACAGGAAAGAGAAAGGAGGACCGTGTCCAGGACTGCATGTCCCATCCCGTTCCTGTGGTGTCACGAGCCAGAGCACCGAGGGGGCTGAGGAAGCACGCTGCCTTGGGTGAGCATGCCTGGGGTGTCCAGACGAGTGGCACGTGGGGCCACCCCGGCCCCAGAGCTGGGAGGAGACGGCTCACATTCCAGAAGGTCTAGTGAGGACTGTCAGCAGGAACTGGATTAGAATCTCTAGGCTGATAATAATTTTCTTAGCATGACTATCTAAAGCAACCTACCTTAACTTTACCAAACTTTGGGTGTACTAAAAAGAAACATTTAAAAAGAAAACACAGAAGCAATCGCTGAAGAGAATAATAGAAAGTATTAGCTTGGTAAAAATTACCAGAAAAAAACTTTTTTTCATTGCCGGAGGGTGCCTTCACTCACCAGAGGGGGGAAGGGGTGGGGAGAGAAGCCCCTAATTCCTTAATAGAATGCAGTTATTCCGTGATCCCTTCGCCATTTCTCCATCCTGTCGGGATTTGGGCAGGCGTGCCTATGTACCAAAGTGTTTCAAACTACCAGGACCAGGTGTAGACCCATGGCCAGCCATGTAGATTCAACACTCTTAACCTCTCTCCTATGGGACCAGCAGGTGGCGCAATGCTTACATCCCTATTCTCCCATGTAGTGACTGCAATTTGAGTCCCAGACAGCAGCTTAAAACTCACACTGGGCGTGTGAGCACGTATGCCCGAAATCCCAAGGGGAGACTAGAGAAAGGACTGTGGTGTGGCCACCCCCCTGGGGGACGATTTCTCACTCTGTCTCTCTGTCTCTCCAGGAAGCACATGCACCCTCTAGCAAAAAATCTATTTAAAAATGTTTTTAGAGAAAACATATTCAATTATAATTATCCCAAGAAGAACCCAAACATCTGTTCTCTCCAGGATTAGAGAAGCAGAGGCTCCATGTATCGTGTTCCACTTCTGAGCGGGAGCCCCCGCACACGTCTGCACTGGGGGTGAACACGCTTCAGTCTTACTAGTCTAGACGGTGACTCATCATTCACAAACTGTGTCGGACGGTTTGCAGTTGGTCTTTCTGAAAAGCTTTCTTATTCCGAGGTGCGGATAGGAGAAAGCCAGCCCGCGGCAGTGGTGTCCTGGCACACCCGGGAAGCGTGTCCACGCGGCCCCTGCACCCTGACGGCAGAGGTCTGGCCTCACGTGCTATGAGTGAGTAACAATAGTGTGCTTACACGGCGAGATGAGAGGGCACGGACTCACACGCGCCCTAGGACTTCCAATCCAAGAGGCCGGGAAGGAAAAGGAGAAAGCAGCCTTTACTCCCATTAACGGGGGCCCGGCCCTGACCTCGGCAGGCAGGGAGGACGACTGGGGGCTAACGGGGGAAGGTTCCCTAAAGTGGGGGGTACACAAGGGCTGGCCCCAGTGCAGACGTACCAGGGTGGAGCAGCACGACCCGAGGACAGGAGAGACGGAACAGCGGGGACACTGAGGTTGTGCCGGTTACGGTGACATTGAGAATTTCTCCCACCCTCCGAGGGAATTGCTTACAGATTTAAGGATGTGGGAGATGGAAGAGTGAAAGGAGGCAGGAAAACTCAGCAGACAATGAAATAAGGGCGCTTTTATCTATAAGTGAGTTCTCTGACTGCGTAGACGGGGAAGAAGAGGCGGGGCTCTGGAGAGGAAGGAGCAGGGCCACGAGGGGCCGGGCAATTCGCTGTCCTCATTGTTGTATTTCTCTTGCAAACGCACAGCACAATGGAAAACTCAGGGCGTATGCCTCCAACAGACTCCCTCTAATGAAATGTCTCTAGCCTTGTTTAATTTTCTGTTTCTACTCATATTTTTGTTCTGTTACTACAGATGAGAGCTGTCATTATGTTTTTTTCTCAAAGCAATTATCTAATTTAAAGCTTTCACTTTTATATTTTTATCAATGTTTTCTTGAAATGCCTAATACTTAGTAGCTCGGCTTTTATTAAGTGAATTGGAAGGGAATTCTGGATTTTAATTTAATAATTGAAGTTACTCAATTTGACTCAGACATAAACTTTCAACGGCACAGACTTTAACCAAAAATTATTACTCTTCTTAAAACATCATTGGAATTTATATTCTTGAAATGCCTATACTCCTCATTTAAATTATATGGTTGCTCAATCTTTTAATGAAAACACTTACGCCCCTCATGGCTGTAATATTAAAAAACAAAAAAAAAAAGCAAAACTCAAAGACCTTTCAAAGTCAAATCATTTTTCAAACTCAGCCTCAGAGTCTATCAATACTTAAACACACACAGAGTTAATTAGCTTATTCATTAGATTGGCCCTGCCGTTTATCATTAATTCAGGTGGCAGGATTCTCGACTCCATCTTCCATGTGGAATTAGTGACGGGCTAGAGTTTGAGATTTTGTGGGTCTTTATTCAAATTCCTTGCTGTGGTGGCTGTTTTCTTTTCCAGGAGATCACTGTAAAGTACCTACAAACAACCCACCCCGTCTTTTTGTATTTTCTCATTCTTAACCATGAAAAAGAGTACCAAACACTATCTCATGTTCCATATTCCAAAATACAAAAAGGCAGTGGGAAGAAAAAGCTAAAATGCAGGCTACGCTTTTTTCGTTCTGTCCCTCATACCACTGTCTTTCTGTCCCCAGTGACCACCTTGCCGACGGGAAGGGCTTCTCTGCCCACCTGTTAAGCAGATTGCCTCAGAGACTCAGAGACGGAGCGGCAGTTCAGTGTGCACTATAGGGCTCTGCATACCAAGGCTGGGCACAGGCAGACGAGAAAACAGTGTCTCTCCAGGTAAAAATCTGCTTCAAATGTAGCAGAAGGCACTTGCGCGAATGTCCCAATGTGACAAGGAATAGTATAACTTTGCACACAACAAAGGAAAGTTCCGCTAAGAAAACGTAAGAAACTCAAGAGTGTGGATACAAAAATGTAAATTAAAAAAAAAGTATGAAGACAAGATTTTAATTAAAATCCACTAAAGAGCTTTGTCTCCCCAAACTTGAGTTTTATTCCTGTTCTCGCAGCACTCTAAGCCAGCCGGTGGCTTGCTCTCCTCCTGAAAGAAGGAACAAAGAAGAAAGAAGAAAGAAGCAGTAGAGCCTAATGCTTACGTCAGAAGTTAGGCAGGCCCCATTTCTCATCCACGGAGATGTCCAAGATCAAGCACCATCACCCACCACGGTGACCCTCCATCTCGGGTCACATGGAAGTCCTCGCAGTCAGGGGAGATCTCACGAAGAGCTGCTCAGGTTCAAATCCTGCTTTGCCACAGGGTCTGCTGCCTCCCCTTGCAGTGACCGAGAATTGGTTCCCAGCAGACACCGTCATCAGAGACAACTCACCCCAAAGACAGGTGGGGGGCCAGCCGCCCCAGGAGCTGAGCAAAGGAAGAGGACCTCTAGGACTGACCACTCAAACAGTGAAATGGGAAGAACGGACCTGTTTTTTTTCCTTTCTTTTTTCATTATTTAGGTTTTAAATGTCTGTTTCCTATTCAAGAATGGGATGACAACAGTATACATTTAATTCACTTTGAGAACAATAAGAGTATTGTTTCTACACATTTCTGAAGACGGTGTATACAGTACACACACGCCACAGGTGTGATTTAATCTGACTCGGGACCTTAACTGCGCATTCTTCTTCAAGCTGCCTTTTTATTTCAGGCTAACTATAGATTTATTATTTGAGTTGTTTATGAAAAGCATGTACTATTTATGTGAAACACGGTAAAGCTAGTGCAGAACAGATATTAAAATGCATTTTCAAACAATTTTCAGTAATCTTTATAAAAGGAATTGGGCAATAAACATTAAAGACTGAATAAGAAAGAAATGGACTTTAAAAAAAATCTAAAACAACTCTTAAGCCTGACGTAACTCGATTTATAAATGATAGCTTATTCCTATTAAAAGCAGCTTCTATGTATCAAAAGTTTGAGTGATTAAAACGCTTCCCATGATAATTATATTTAGCTACACTCCACAATGCCGCAAGCAGAGAATTATATATGTATGAGATTATGCTATATTGTAGGAATTAAAAACAAAATACTTCAGTAAGTGTAGTATGTTTTGTAAATAATCTTGTTTAAACTTTAAGTGTGATTAATTAGCATTGAAGTATCCTAATCTATTACTACCATAATACTATACACAAAATTATCATGAGAAATTTTAAAAGACATATATTTAACTTTTTTCCTTTTTATATTTTACTTAAATATAAACATATTTTTAATTTTTGAAGTGAGTCTCATGTAAAGTAAGGTAATGCATAAAGTTCACTAACTCCAGTATACTGCCCATGGAATTTTACACAGGGTACCTCTATTTAATCAACACTCCAGAAGAATCATCCATGTTCCTTCCTAGACAACACACACACACACACACAGTCTTTGCATGGGCTACCACAAGAACATATCCTCTAGGTGGTTTACACCATGGAAATTTATTTCCCCAGAGTTAACTATGAAACCAGAAGTCCAAGATCAAGGTCTCGACATGGTCAGTGTCTGCCAAGGGCTCTCTTTCTGGCTGCAGAAAATTCTGGCTGTGTCCATTTATGACAGAGAAAGAGAAGAGAAATCAGGCTGTCTGGTGTCTCTCGTAAGGACCTTGATCTTGTCAGGAGGGTCCTACCCTTGTGACCTCGTCTACACTTAATAATATTCCCAAAGCCCCACCTCCAAATGCCATTTGTTGTCAGGGCATCAATATACGGCTACGAGGCAGCACATACACCATCGCACGCACACAGAGGCAACCACCGTTCCGACTCACATCATCATCATTCACATTTCCTTTCCTTCACCTTCTATGAAGTGATACAAAATATAGTTAATTGCATCTGACATTTTTCAACATAATGCTTGCAAAATGTACTTACTGTGGTGTTAGAAGTCTGTTCTTTATCATTGTGTCCTATTCCCTTGTGTCTGTATTCTGCAGTAAATCTATCCATTCTATCACTGATGGCCATTTGGGTACTTTCCAGTTTGGGACCATTACAAAGCTGCTACAAGTATTCTGTCTTACAGTGGACTTAAAATTAATTTCTCTAGAAGTTTAGTAAATTGTAGGTTTAATAGATACAACCAGCTGTCCAAAATAGTTTAACTGAACCACACTCCCACAGTATCACATGATGGCTTCAGCTGTGCACCGTCACATCGAGCCTCAGCTTCACCAACCTTCACGTTTCCCATTCTGGGGGGTGTACGTAGCTCACCAAGGGTTTATTTTACATTTTCTTGAAGGGCAATGACAGTAAACATCTTTTCATATTCTTATTGCCTATTGTCTTTAGTGAAGGACCTTGTACTTTGGACCTATTTTTGTTAGGTACAAAATTTTTGTTAGGAGGAATAAGTTCAAGAGATCTATTGTACAACATAGTGGCTGCATTATTGAGAATGTATAGTATTTGTAAACCCACTGAGAATAAAAAATATGATAAATTTGTAACGTAATAAATATGTTAATTAGCTCTACTGAGTCATTCCAGAATGTATACACACTTTAGAACATGTTAAGCACAACAAACATATATATGATGCTTTTTGCCAAAAAATACAGACATACAAAAAAACGCAAACTACTAAACTCACCCAATAAAAAATAAATTGAGTAGCTTTATAGCAATGAAACAAATTTAACTTCTAAGTTAAAAATTCCCAAAATAGAAATCTTTAAGCGATTTCGCCAGCAAATTTAACCAACTATTAAGAGAAGAAATAGCACTGATTTTATACTCTTTCAGTGATGCAAGACCAGTCCAATATTTTTAAAAAAATCAACCAATGTAGTCCACTATAGTAATACACTACAGAAGCAATATGTTATGTTGATATGTTATACAAAACGTATCAAGTAACATAGGAAAAAAACTTGAAAAAAATCCAATCTATTTATGGTTAACATTCTTCAAAATAGGAATAGAGAAAGACTTTCTTAACTTGATAAGAAACAGAAACAACATTTCACATTACATTTCAAGGTGAAACTCTGAATGGTTTTCCTTGAGAATGGGAATAAGCTAAGAGCATTTACTTTCATCCCTCGTACACAACATAGTGATGTACATTATAACCAAGCCCATAATAAAATTAAATAAAGGCATAGATATTGGAATGATAAGAAACAACATGGTACCCATTTACAGATGACATGATTATCTATGTACAAAATTAAGGGTATCTACCCCTCCCCCCAAAATACTGAGAAAACTCTCTGACCTAATCAAAGAGTTGGGTAAGGTCACAGGATAGAAGAAATGTGCATGAAATTAATTTTATTTTCATATATTAGCAATGAATTGATATATACCAAAATTTAAAATACCATACTATTTAAAATCACTCAAAAAATAAAACACTTGGGTACAAATTTATCAAAACATATATAGAACTTCCACACTGAAAACTACAACACATGAAAGAAATCACATAAGGTCTACAGAAATGGAGAGACACAGCATGTTAACAAATTGGAAAATTCAATATAGAAAAAAATGTCAATTCTTCCCTAAATTGAGTAAAGTTATAAAGAAATTCCTCTCAAATTCCCAGCAAGATATTTTGTGGATACAGACAAAATAATTTGAAAACTTATAAGGAGAGGTGACAGACCTAAAATAGGTGAAGCAATTTTAATTTCAAGAGAAATAACACTGCTAAACTAGTCAGGATTATAGGGTACTGAGAAAGTATTGGTGAAGAGAGAGACACACACAGATCAATGGGACGGAATAAGGGGTCCAGAAATAGACCCACGCAAATATGCCCAAATTATTTTTGAAAAGAGTATAGGAGCAACTTAATGGAGTAAGAAGAGACTTTTCAATGAAAGACACTGAATTACCTAACAATCAACAGGAAAGAAAAAAGAGGAAAAGAAAATGGGAAGAGAGAAGATGAAAGGAGAGGAAAGGAGGTTAAAGAAAGAACTTCAACCCATGTCTCACTTTATAAGAAAATTACCTCAAAATGAATCAAATTTAAATATAACATGTAAAACAAATAACTATAAACTATTAAAAATAATTAAAACATAGAAAAACTTCATGATTTAGTTTTAGGCAAAACAAAAAGCTTAAACTTAGTACCAGTAACGTGATTCATAAAAGTAAAACTCAGTAAGTTGGACCTAATTTCATTTTTACTCTATGTAAGACTGTATTAAGAAGATGAAAAGAAAGCTACACGTAGGGAGAAAACATCTGTAAGCCGTGTCTATGGCAAAGGAGTAGTATCTAGGCTATATAAAGAACTCCCAAAACTCAGGAGTACAAAAATAAACAATAAACAATCTCGTAGAAAATGGACAAAAACATGATGAAACATTTCATTGAAAGGATATACAGACATAATATTAGCACAATAAAACATGTTTCACGTTATTAGCTATTAGGAAAATTAAAACCTGTCATAATGGCTACAATAAAAAATAGTGACAACACCAATGCTAGAGAAATGCGGTTCTTTGCACAAAGCTGGTGGAAATGGAGAATAGTACGGCCACTCTGATAAGCAGTTTAGTAGTTCTTGAAAAACTAAACGTTCATATACTACGTGACACAGCAACTGACGGGGTTCCTCTGAATTTAAAGATACCATAAAAATCATAAATGGGCCAGCAGGCGGCATGGGTAAGGTGGCTGAATACCACAAGTCCAACTGCCCAGTTCAAGTACCAGACCCTGTGCTTGAAAAATGCTCAGGCGTGTGTGTGTGTGTGTGTGTGCGTGTGTCCAAAATCTCAAAAGGAGGACTGCGGAGGGGATTGCAGCCTGGCTGTCCCCCACTGGGATGCTTTTTCTCCATCTCTCTCTCTCTCGTCCATTTTCTGGTGAGTGCAAGTGCCTTCTAGCGAAGTCATAAAGAGCACCGAAAAGTAAAGGGCTGGAGGGGGTCGCTCATACGTAGGGAAAGAGTGGAGAGTACTCTGCACAAGATTTTAAAGTCAAGCAAATGGGCCACTTGAATATTTAAACAGAACACACATTTTATTCATGCACAATGGAGCAACCGTTTCTCCTTTACTCAATTCCACTCAGTAAATATTTAATATTATTAAAAGAAGTGCAATGCTTAATTGCTTCAACAGCAAATATTTGAACATCTATAAGAAATTAAGAAAAATACAAGAAATCATTTCTTCCTTCAGCGAACATATAATATACAGGGAAAGGAGACTTACATACCTAAAAATAATTACTAAAAGATTAATGCTACATTCCAGACTGTGCGGTCTAAGAACAGTGTATATTTGGAAGTGAGGTTTCATGAACAAAGAACCTCAGATTTTCAGGGAAAAGAGTGTTAAAATAGCAATCTTTTACAAGGAATTTCCCTAATTGAATGAGGGAGTGCTGGGAAGAATTTTCTCAAAGCAAAATAACATAGCTAATGAGAACTTGAGAGTTCAAATGTGCTGCTATTGTTGCCATGAGTCTGAGACGTGTTATTCTTCCTCGGCTGTCAATAAATCATGGAACTGTCTTCTTTTCTTCATCCCCTGAAGCAGACTGATCTATTCAAAAAGAATTCTATTAAATCCAAGAACTAGCAAAATAAGAAACAAGAAAATATAGTATAAGAAGTCACAAAATAATTTTTTTCTCTAGCATGAAGAGAAAGCAGAGTGAAAAACGTAATAGTTCCTTTAGTATTTTTCAAGACATAAAGGCAAAATAAAAGAACCAATTTAAAGAGCAGCAGATGGCATAATGGTTACCTCACTGGATTCCCATATGGCCAACCGCGGTTCGAGCTCCAGACCCAGAAGCTTGAAACTCACACAGGGCAGGTGTGCATGTGTGCCCCAAATTCTAAGAGCAGGAAGGAGGAGAAGGAGGGTGATTTCTCTTTTTCTCTCTCTGTCTCTGTGTGTGTCTTTGGTGACACACACACCCCATAGCAAAAATCTCTCTTTAAAAAAACTAATTTATATTCATCTTACTTAATATCTTCAAATGATAGAAGATTATTAAAAAGTGATATGACTCTTTCTAGTAGAAACCAAGGATGATAATGTGAATCTTTAATAAAAAGGGTAATATCTAAATCTGTTATAAAAGTTCACAGAAAATTAATTACTCAGTACGTAGCCTATACTCCTCCAGAATTTATAAAAGATTAAATTATATTTTAACATTTACCCACCCATGGGACACTAGAAATTTCTAAAAAGTGATCATACTTTGCATTTTAAATCTATTTAGATCAAACAAATCTAATTTATCCTAAAATACAATAATGGAATTTTAAAGTTATATATGTTTAAACTATTTCTTTAAAGTCTTATGAGCTTTAATGAACTAAAAATTGTCTCTTTACATAATTATTATCCCCCATTCAAAAGACCTAAAAGTGTAAGAAATCTGTTAACTATCTATGTGTCAACAATTTTTATTGTATATTAAAAAAAAAATTAAAAGAGACAGAAAGTGCCTTTAGTGAATTTAAAATAACAGAGAAGAGTTATGCTCTCAGTTACACTTAAGATATCATTTTTTTCTCCTGAGGCAAAACCTCTGAAAAAAGTAATGTCTTCCTGGTTCAAAGATATCGCAGGATTGCCAGATCTGGCCGAGAACGGGTAACAGCAATCTTCCAACGACACCATTTAAACATCTGAATAAAATACATAAGATTATAATTTGCACTACATGAATAATAAGCAACAAAAGATAATGACACTATAAAGATATGAAAAAATAAAGGCGCCCTAAGATGGCCCCAACTCACTGTCCAGACACGATTTCCATGCAATGATACTGAGGTGGGGACTCCTGTCCAGTGTTCGCCCAGAGTCAAGCCAGGAGTCGTCCGAGTCCCACCAGCCGGAGTGGAAGAGCTCATAATTAAGAAGCCATTGGGCAGATTACTCAGAACAAAGTCGTCTTAGTTACGAAAAAGTTAAAAAAAAGTCCCCAGACTAAAAGCTATTTTAGATCCATTTAACAAAGCTTTAAATCCTGGCCAGAAAGGGACCACATGCTTTAAGTCATTCATCTGCACCTCGAACAATGCTCACACATATTTGCAAGAATTAACATTCTCCGGCACATAGCAAGGTAACATTTGTGTGACAGCCACTGAAACCACCCAACAGGAAAGTAAGACCACAGAGGACGTAAGAGCAACCATTACTATCTGCCTAGAAACGGCACGACTGAAAGGACCAGTAGACAAGAACATTACGGTATTTTAACTCTATTTAATAGAGTAAGGAAGAAACAGGGAAGATTGAACACGTTAAGTAGAGACATAGAAGCTATGAAAACAAAAGAAATGAAATTTCCAATAGGAAAATTAAAAAGAAATAAAAAATACTAGATTAGACAATTAAAAATAAAAAGGTGAGTGAACTTGAAGACACAGCAATAGAAACTCCCTGTGTTGAAGCCCCAGAAGGGAAATGATGGGAAAAGAAACCGGACAGGAGGGAGTGGTTGCACTCATTCGAGCAGCTCAATGTATTTGCCATGGTAGACCCCGAAGGAAAGAGTGCAGAAAGGAGGGACAAAGCTGATCCAGAATTCTTTACCCAGCACAAATATCTCTCAGAAACAGAACTGAAATAGAGACATTCCCAGAGATATGATAGCTGAAAGAATTCATCAGCAAAAGAAAAAATTTATTACCAAAGGTCTATAGCAAAAGAACATTGAAATTTCTTTAGGCAGAAGAACAGTAACACAAGAGAAATGCAGATTTACAAAAGGAAAGAACATTAAATAGTGATTACGTGACTTTAAAAGAAAGTATTTCTTATTTATATAAAACTCTTTATAAGATAAATATTAAAATCAAAATAATATATTGAGCAGGTTATAAAGCATGGAGGAGAAAATGTACAGCCACGTAATAAGAGATCAGGAGGGCCCAAGTAGAAGCACGCTCCTGTACGACGGGGTGCCATCCAGGCATGGAGTTTGAAACACTGAAGGTAGGACAGAGCAATTCAAAGATACAAACTAAAATTCTGAGGCTATGAGAGATATGGCAAATGACCCCGATGACATCAAATTTAAAATCAATAATGGAAAGATCGGTGGTAAATCCTCAAATAATTATAAACTACCTAAAACATTTCCAAGTAATCAATGAGTATATTTTAAAAATAAATAAAATCTAGAAAGTATTCTGAAGAGAGACTATTTTCAAAGAAAAAAAAATTTTTTTGAGAGGTTTTCACTATAGGGCATGTGCGCTCGCCAGACAGAGAGAGACAGAGAGACAGAAAGTGAGAAATCACTCCCCAGGGGGGATGGCCAAGCTGCAATCCCTTCTCCTCCGTTCTCCTCTTGGGATCTTGGGCACGCACGCACACGCGCCCGACGTGAGTTTTAAGCCACCCGGTCTGGGACTCGAACCGCAGTCAACTACATGGGAGTCCAGCAACATAGCCATTACGCTAACTGCTGGTCCCTCAAAGAAAATTTTGAAATAAAAATTTATGCATAATGTATATGATATGTTAAAATGTGTAAGATGAAGTAAAAAAAATAATTAAAGGTAAACCTATAGCATCAAATATTTATATTAGAAAAGCAGAAAAGTCTTAAATCAGTAACTTTTAGCCTTAACCTTAAGAACCAAGGAAAAGAAGAAAACCCCAAACGTAAGTCAAGAGATGAGAAGAAATAATAAATCTCAGAGGGGGAATCAATACAGTAAAATAAAGTCAAAACAGAAAACAATCCTCAGAATATGAAATCAGGAAGTGGTTTTTTGAAAAAAAAAATCAGTAACACTAATCAAATTCTAATCCAACTAATCAGAGAAAGCTGAGAAAGTAAAATTACTCATTTAAATGACAGGTAAAGTCACTATGAATCTATAACTATTAAAACAATTACAATGCAATATGAAAACCCTATGCCAATCAGTGAGACAAATTATGTAAAAGCAACACATTCATTTAAAAAAAACAAACTACTAGAATTCATTTTAAAAGAAATAATTTCTATAGCTCTATGTTTAAGCCTACACTTAAAACTTTCCTATGATGAAAACAGAGACTCAAAACTATTATGCACTAGTAAATTCTTTTGAGGCAGAAAAAATAAAAATTATATTCAAAATCTGTGAGAATTTAAGAATAGGGACTAATACATGGTTTATAATTATGAGGCCCCTTTTTCTGACAATGAGACCAAGTTGAGTTATTCTAGATATACAAAATGAGTATAATATTAAAAAGTCAATCAATGCATTTTACCATTAATGTAGTTTTTAATAGAGCCTAAAAATAAACATTACTAAAAATTAGATGCTATTATCCCAATAGATGTATAAAAAGTATCTCACAAAATCCATCTCCCTCTTCAATAAATATACAATAAAAACTTTTAGCAAACTGTGAAGAGTTGTGAACTTACTCAACCTAATAAAAGGTATCCTTAAAAAAAAAAAATCAAACAAATGCATTTAATGGCAAAAGAGTGACTCCATTTCCCCTGAAGTTGTAAACAAGAGAAGAATGTCCACTCTGAAACAGAGCACCTGCTGTCCTCACTTCCGCTCAGCATTGCACGAGGTGTTTTGGCTATTTCAAGAGGCGATTAACAGAAATTGAAGACATGAAGATTGAACAGATATGGCTAAACTGCATACATACATAAAAACTTACTTGTAGAAGACATGACTGTCTCTATGAAAATTCTACAACATCTCCCTAACAGTTTCTAAAACTTATGAGTTATTCCAATGTTCCAGAATTCAAGATCGATATGAAAAAAATCAATTGCATTCTATACACTACAACAATCAGAAGCTGAAACTTCAAATACCACTCATACTAGTATGAAAAGATATGGAATACAAAGATATGTGAGGCCCCCGAATGGCAAATCACCAGCCGCTGAGAGCTGTAATTTACAGACAGACTTTTGTTATGGGCAGAAAATTCAATATCAATACGATAACAATTCTCCACAAGGTGATCTATAGATTCAATGCAATCTCAATCAAAACTCAAGCAATTTTTTCTCTCCAAAGGCTAGCTGATGAAATTAGGGAAGAAAAATAAAGAGGAAAAGCCTCCACTAATTGATGCCAAGATGTACCCTGAGGTGACAATAATCAATATAGCGTGACATTGGCCACAGATAAATAAGAGGCCTAGCCGCAGAGGCACAGGTGGGAGGGCGCTGCTCGGCAATGCCGCAGCTACCTGCAAGGCCCGTGAGCTCCCCATGACCCGACACACATGAGCACGCATGTGCACACACGCATGAGCACACGTGTGTGCCTGTGATAGCTGGAGGCCAGCTGAGTGAGGGCCATGGCCTGAAGAGCCTCTCTCTCTCTCTCTTTCTCCCTCTCAAGAAGTAAAATAAACCTTAGCAATACATACATAAAAGCATATTGCCACACAGTAGAAACTCAGGAACAGACCTACCCACGCATGCTCAGTTCGTGTTCAGAAAAGGCATATAGACAACTCCGCGCAGAAGGAAGTCTTTTCAAACAGTGATGCTGGAAATATTGGTGATTTATATGCAAAAAATGAATTCCAATGCATATTTCACAGTACCTACAAAATATAATTCTACATGTGCCATAGATCTAAATATAAAAGCTAAACCTAGGAGATATCTAGGGGAAAAAATAGAGAGATTTTTCTGGGATCTGCAGTTGGAAAATTATTTCCTACATAAAAATAATCTATCATCTGTCTGTCTCTGTTCAGAGACAATAAAATACATACTGCATTTAGAAACAGTGTGAAGATGGGTCAGACTAAAAAGGGGTTGCATATGTATGTATATTTGCATATAAATATGCACAAATATACATATATATATACATATATATTTCATGGAAAACAAACTAGCACACCAGCGGACCTCATGAAGTTCATGGAGGTGAAAAGCCTATACATAGATATCAATTTTCTGTGTATCTAAATAAATTCATATTTTAATTCCACTTTTCCACAAACTGTGGAGCTCACGAGACGTTTTTAATGAAGTACTCATTTTGAGCGTAAGTGAAGTTTGGAGAGCACGTGAGGCTGAGAAACTGAGACAGCTGGAGATGCGAGCTGCCCCTACCTCCCCACCGGCTCGTAGCTGGACGCAGCGCAGCGCGAGGACAGCCAGCGTCTCTCCTGAGCAGTGGGGGCCTGGCAAGCCTTCCCGTGAGGTGTGACTGGAAGCACGAGTGCACCTCTGAACCGCGCAGTCGCCTCCCTGTGCTGGGAGGTGGTACGCTGCTCTAGACACCGGAGCGAAGGGCTGCACCCCTGACCAGGCAGCCGGGCCCACGCATGGCGGCCAGTGAGTCGAGAGACAAGGCATCGGGACGAGGAGAACGGCTATCTGGAGTGCCAGCAGACCAGTACGACGGCGGACTCACGTCCTGAAGAGCCATCTTAAGAAAGAGCGGAATGAAGGTTGTTCCTACCTTAGAGGAAGGGGGACAGGAGGTGACCAGTGGCCACAGACTTCCGGGCACAGGCGTCCCGGGAGGCTGTGAATGCAGGTGAGGACCCAGCACACACGCCATCTACGTGACTTGGCACCGATCTGCGACCCCCCTGGATCAGGGGGTGTTTTACCGCATCCCGAGGTTGCTCCCCTCCCCTGTGCACACGGCACGTTCTGGGAAAATGTCGGTTAGTGAAGCCCACCTTCAAGGTCGGGGGAGAAGCTTCCCCTCGCAGAAGGAGAAGTGATTTCATAAATTATTTAGAATCCTCCTGTGTGGAAGGTTAGCCTCTCCTCCTCCATCTGTGTTTCTGTATGAGGTATTAGATACCTGTCCCCATGTTCAGTTACAGTCTAAGTCTACATTGTCTGGGCTGCTGCTCTAGCTGTTCCAGCTTCGGCTGTCGGGGGCCCTTCCAGGCTGACTTCCCTGTCCCTCTGATGGGCTCTCATTCCTGTGCTTTAGGTACTTCCTCGCCGTCTGGCACTGTGAGACCTCCCAACCTCACCTTGCACATTCCCTACCGCAGACTCAGCGTCCACTCTGTGCTAAAAAGGTCCGGTTTCTCGTGTTGGAGAAACCGAGAATCTGACGCGGTGTTCTCGCCGCCACTAAGTGGCAGCAGCTTTGGAGGGCTCTCAGTGGGAAAAAGCCAGGAGATAGAGCTCCCCGGGCCAACCCATGTTCACCCACAAATCTAAGTATTCTGATGTCTGCATATGAGGCCGTTAAGTCACCCACAAGCTCCTGCCATGCAAGGCCAAAGACAAGCTGTGTTCTCTGTATAATTTTATCTCTTCTTTAGGTTTAATGTTTTTTTAGAGAGAGATTTTTGCTGTAGTGTGTGCGTACTTGACAGAGAGACAGAGAGAGACAGAAAGCAAGAAATTACGCCCCCTCCATTGTCCTTTAGGAACTTTGGGCATGCACACACATGCACCTGGCATGAATTTTAAGCTGCTGGGTCTGGGACTCGAACCGTAGTCAATTATGTGGGAGCCCAGAGATGTAACTGTTGCTCCCAGAGATGTAACTGTTAAGCGCCATCTGCTGGCCGCTATGTTTAACATTTTTATGAATAAAAGTTTTGGGAAAATAATAAAACATCTAGTAAGAAAGTACATTTGGTCTGCATAACTGTTGACTTAGAATTTGGTAAAGTTTTCCACTTATTTGTTAACAGAATTTTTCCATTTTTACTTTTATTCTTAAAGTAGAAAATAGAAATATGATTTTGGTCTGTAATTTTTCACAGTAAAAGAGAATGATAACAAAGTGGGCTTGAGTGGGTTTTGAAACTGGGTTTTAAATTTTTCTCTATTCTACAGATTTGATATTGGCAAGATAAAAACTCTTGGCCCTCGTAATATTTACAGCAATGCATCTTCATCTGTGTAGCAGTTAATTGTCTTGATACAAAGTCTCAAACAGATGGATATCTAGGAGTGTGTCCAAAACCAAACTCCTCGAGTGACCCGGCGATGTCCATGGGCTGGCACTGAAATCTGTCATCTCCAATCAGACTTCCAGCCGGGCATCTGTATCACATTGTTTTAAAATAATAGACTTTTGCCGTTTTAGTGTTAGAGAAAAAGCGAGGGAAACAATTAAGGGAAAGAAAACAGAATTCCCACCTACCCGGTTCTACCCAGAAGAACAGTTCACCTGTGGCTAAGGTCTTGTGATGGCGGCCTACATTTGCTGTAATTGATAAGCTAATATTGCTACATAATCTGGAACTAAAGTCCTCAGTTTATATTAGGGCTCATTGTGATGTAAATTTTTGAGATTTTGCAAATGTATGCACCCTCTCCTAGAGAATCATTCAGAACAGTTTCCCCAGCATCAAAATCCCCTGCATTCTAACAAGTCGTCCTTGCCTCCCTACCCCAAACCAGGCAGTCAGGAATCTCGTCTCCACAGCTGTGCCTTTCCCAGAATACCACGCTGGAATGCCACGGTAGCCATGCAAGACTGGCTTCTTCCGAGCTGTAATACACACTTGGCGCACGGCCCATGGCTGTGGCTCAGCAGTAACGCACAGCCCTGGAGGCTGCAGGCCACAGGGCCAATGTGGTCAGGACGCCCCGGGTGGCCTGGAAACACAGCCGGCAGCCAGGGTCCTGCGGAGCCGGAAGACTGAGGAAAAGAGCATCGCAGCATGACGGGGTCCTGTCAGGGGTTCTCTCTCTCTATCTCGGTCCTTCTCTCTTGTACATGTGCACATGTATGTATGTATGTACACACATGCTGTCATCAAAAAGAATACAAGATATGCAAGATTAAATGTAAAGTAATTGGAAAAAAAAAAAAGCAAGATAATGTGAACAGCCTCACATGCAGTATCTCCCTAGGTATCAGAAGGAGGGGGTCAATACACTGGATTAATCAAGAGATCTAAGCCATGAAAACCGGGAGAAGAGTCATAGCAGATAAAGGAACGCCGCAGGGAGAGGATCTATTGATGAGAAAATACTAATGAAATGTTAAGATTGTTATACTTGAGCCAGGTTCAGGGAGTCTGCATGCAGAGTTCTGTCAGTAACTGGGACACAGGGCCAGATCCCCAGAGAAGACAGTCTGATGCTTGGCTTCCCCAGCACCGCGCTCCACACCCCCCAGATTCTTCTGGAATGCAGACGGCTGAACCCTTCTAGGTTTGTAAGCGGGTACCCGACACCTGTCCAATCTATCTCCAGTTCACACACCTCCCCCACATTTCAGAAACCATGGGAATGTGGAAGACAATAACCATCATGTCCCACAGGGAATTAAGGTCACTTAATTAAACAAGGACTTGTATTAAAAATAGAAGTTCTTGTTTTCCAAAGCCAGTTATGCCAGGGAGACCCAATCCTAGTTCATGGACCCACCCTTTTCCAGGCAGTCAATTGAGAAACTGGAGAAGCAGGCCCAGCCGGCAATGTTGGCCCCCTGCAGGGTGAGAAGCCAAGTGACTCACCGCAGGTTCAGAGCCCCAAGTTAACTCGGGTTCAGAGCCCCAAGTTAACTCGCTAACACACAGGTCCTTGTGGGAGCACCAGAATCCTGCAGAGCTGGAGAGCTGGGGAGGGATACAGTGTGGTGGTCAGAGGTGCCCCTCTCTCCGTGTCTCTCTGTCTCTCTCTATCTCTCTCACAAGCACACATGCTCTTCACCATACAAGAAAAGATTAAGAAAGCAGACTTCTGTGACCAGTAGATGGTGTAATGATTACATTGCTGGACTTGCACATGGCTGACCACAGTTCAAGTCCTGGACCCAGCAGCTTGAAACTCACACCAGGTGCATGTATATGTGTGCCCAAAATCCCAAGAAGGAAGGGACTGCAGTGTGGCCATTCCCCCAGGGGGTTATTTCTCGCTGTCTCTCTGGCAAGTGCATGCACCCTATAGCAAAAATCTCCCTTAAAAAGAGAGAGAGAGAGAGAGAGAGAGAGAGAGAGAGAGAGAGAGAGAAAGGAAGGAAGGAAGGAAGGAAGGAAGGAAGGAAGGAAGGAAGGAAGGAAGGAAGGAAGAAAGGAAGGAAGGAAGGAAGGAGAGAGAGAGAAAGAAAGAAAAAGAAGCAGTGCAACCCCTCTTCCTCTCTTCAGCTGCACCCCCGCAACACACCGCGCGCTGCCTTCACGTCCTAACCCCTGCCCCAGCCTCTTCCTGCCATGCTGTCCTGCTCTGAGGCCCTGGGACTCCACAGCCTGCCTACCAACGGAGCTCACAGACGCCAGCCCTTTCATCCATGACCCCCTGAGCGGAGTTCGGAGCCCCTTCCCTCACACAGCCCCCTCCGCTATTTGAAATCTTATGGCTCATTTTTCAAGATCTAAAGACTTCCAGGCTGCTCAACCAAGAAGCCTCTTTTAATATGTAATCAATTTACCCTAAACCCACAGAACGTCTTCCACTTCTCTCATGCATATTTCTGTTGGTGTCTGCCTCGTAACGGGGTGTATGGCACAAATAACAGCAGCTTTTATTCAGAATTTTCCTTTTCCATTTCCCACTATGTTTTTATTAAAAAGAATATATCCTTTCTGAGAGACACACGGAAGAGCAAACCAAACACATTGAATTTAAACACACATGTGCTCACATGCATGTGCAAACATGTATGTATATACACCCACGTGCACATATACATGTATATACACACACACAACCACACATGTGTTTATATATTTAACAGATCAGCAATTGCTTCAGCCATTCTCATATTTTTGTTTAGAGAGATTTTCGCTCTAGGGCCTGTGCACTCGCGAGAGAGACACAGAAAGAGAAAAATCACCACCCAAGGGGGTGGCCACATCACAATTCCCTCTCCTCCATTCTCCTCTTGGGGTTTCAGGCACACATGCACACATGTCTGGCGTGAGTTTCAAGCCTCTGGGTCTGGGACTCTAACCGCTGTCGGCCATGTGGGAGTCCAGTGACGTAACCATTATGCCATCTGCTGGTCCCCATTTCTGCTATTCTTAATAGCCATTAGCAAGACAAATCTGAAGAGCAAAATATCTTCAAACAGTCGAAACAGTGTAAGAGTGTGCTTGCTTCGGCAGCACATGTACGAAAATTGGAACGATACAGAGAAGGTTAGCATGGCCCCTGCACAAGGATGACACGCAAATTCGTGAAGCACTCCATATTTTTAAATAATGTGTTTGAATGTATTAAAAAGGTAAATAAAAAAATAAATAAAAAAATAAAATAAAAAAAAAGAAACAGTGTAAGATTGCTGATACTGAATCTTTTCACTGTAGCTGAAATGCATTGCTAGAAATGAGAATTTTAAGGAGGGTGGAATAAAACCCAAGGAAAAATATTTATGCAACTTCTTTCAAAATAGATGTTATTCAAAAACAGTTGAGATTTATCAAATAATATTATAAAATACTCTAATCAAAGTCACTTTTAATCTTATTTTATTATCTAAAATATTTAATGTTTTATATTTCTCATAACAAAAATTAAAATAGTAGGCCAGCCAGGGGACTAATTAGCTTTAATGCGTTTGAAATTTTCTCTTTATCAAATACATAGGAAGGGCTGACTAGGATCATCCCACGAAGAGATTCATTTCCAATGTAATTTATATTTGATAACAATTAAACTTTCTGAAGTTGTATACTCATCGCTATAAAGGTATCTAAACCTGAGAAGGAATGGAATGCTTCATGGCCCCTTGTCAAAACAAACCAACTGAAAGTTGCAATGTGTTTCATCTTGTGGCACAAATATGGTACTGAGTTATAAACTCAAAATGTTAAACCACGTTTTAAGACACCATAGCACATGGGACCAGCAGATGGCGTAATGGCTATGTTGCTGGACCCCCATGTAGTCGACCATGTTTCAAGTCCCAGACCCAGTGGCTTAAACTCACGCCAGGTGCGTGTGTGTGCGTGCCCAAGATCCCGAGAGGAGAATGGAGGAGAAGGGATTGCAGTGAGGCCATCCCCCCTGGGGGGTGATTTCTCGCCTTCTGTCTCTCTGTCCCTCTCTGTCTTTCTGGCGAGCGCATGTGCCCTATAGCAAAAACCTCTCAAAAAAAATAATAATAAAATACTATAGCACAGTGTGCTCAAAATACTCTCAAAAATCCATTCCATGAAGAGCATTTGGACCACTGGGAGCAAAGCCGAGGATGTACCTAGTATGATAAACACAGCATTCTTCCTCATCAGACAGTCTCCCCGAGGAATCTGAAGCTGGTGTGCGTGGGTCTGCGGGTGTCTGTGTCAGGGACACCAAGGACACACAGAAACTGACACTGTGCAAGGGACACAGAGACCCTGCTGCCCTACCCCGGCCACGCTGTCCAGCCACTCAGAGCTGGCCCCACCAGCCAGCTCCCTCAATAAAGCCTGGCCCCTGAGTTCCGTCACTCTACATCAGGGGCATGTGCGTAAGCATATGAGAATGAGGTCTATTGTAAGAATTATGGATGACTCACAGACTTCCAATTAGATCAAAACATTCACATTCAACTTATATATGTATAACATTATATGTGTACGGTTAAAATAATTATACTAACTCGAGAAAATTCATTTTTGTTTCATTAGATAAAAAGATTCCAAAGGGGTAAATTGCTTAAAAATTATTTAAATTATTAGGATATGAATCTACAGAGGAATTATTAATAGAATGACACTAAAGTTCCAGGGTGACAGAAAAGTGTAAATTTCTGGATGTTGATAAGAAGTTGTCATTTATTATTTTTTCCAACCTTAATAGTAACAGATAGCAAATCGGTTCTGGTATTTAGATTCTGTGGGTTATATTTTTAAAAGTAACAGAACAGTTTTATTTTTAAATGTTAACATTTACAATCTGCCAAAAATTGTGTCCTTGGGACCTACTTAAAATTATAATGGGAAATTTTAGGTGAAACTTACAAAAGCATGTGAGGGAGCAGAGATTTCGAAAATGTTCTGAAATGCAGATGAGCAAAGGTACCTGCAACCTCTGAGCACAGCGTTTCTTTCAACTCCGGATTTTACCGACATAATTCCAGACCCTGCTCACTTCCCGGGAGGCCGAGTCTCCCTCAGGGAGCCACCCCGGTGTATTTAAACACGTCCGCGTTATCTCCTGTATCCAACGGCTCGTATTAGAATTTAAATCAATCGCTTCTCCTTTCTCCAATGAAGATATAGAACGACTATTAATTTATTTTATAAAATAACCCAGCGTCCGTACACAACATGGATTCCTGTGCTAACTTTATCAACCCTTTCATTCATTTATCTAGTTAAATCAAACTCTTCAAGCATCGCCAAGAAATCTATGTAGCAAAATTGAAATTCTATCACTTTCTCCTTGAGAGCAGTGTATAGGATTTTGAGCTTTTGTAATGCCAGATAAAGCTTAGGTCAGGTTTTAAAACCAGATTACTTTCGCATGTGAAATCCTGAGCCGCTTTGAACTAGAATTTACTACACCCTCCACCCACGTGAACATGCATTTAATTCACAAAGGAAAACTAGGTTTATCAATTAAAATGGTTTATAAACTCCGTAGTAACAGTCAGTTTACAGAGAAGAAGAATTTTCTAAAAATACAGAACAAGCTGTTTGAGCACCGAGCCCTGCTGACCCTCTAAAACACCAGCAAATTGATGTGTGGCGTCTTCATTTGCAGAGATCAAACATACACTGAAAAGCCGAAGAGCTGAAATGCCAGCGACACGAGGCAGGCTAAGCAACTCCTGAAAAACGAGGTCTTCGTGAGCCTCAGGGATAAAGCACTGCCGCGGGTGATGTCGGAAGGCAGTCTCAGCACAGAAGAGTCAGAGGCCTGAGGAGACCCGAGACCCCAGGCACTGGGCACATCACAGCCTCCCCACACCCATCTACGGGCTTCGAACTCTAAAATGAGTGTTGGGCTTAAAACAAAAGTCAGGGCCGGGTAAGAGGCAACTCCCTGCGAAGCTGACCCACTTGGGAAGGTTCTGGGTTCCTGTCCAAAGATCTCCGGAACACGTTGGGCACACGTGTGCCCGTGACCCCCAATGACCCGGGGCTGGCTAACTAGCTGAGCTGGGCCGTGGTGTCAAGACTCTGCTGAGGGTGTTCTCTCTCTCTCTCCCTCTCTCTCTCTCTCTCCCTCTCTTTCTCTCTCTCTCTCTCTCTCTCCCTTATAGAAAGAACAAATGAACTTTAATAAACGAGTTATTTATTTACTTGCATGGCTCCGATGCCTGGCTGTGCTCAGCCTGGTGGCTCTTAGGATCCCAGGCAGCTGCAGTAGGTGGTGCTGGGTGGGGTCCTGCTCCGGTCGGGTGGTGGTGCTGGCAGCCGGCACCTCGGCTGTGGTCAGCAGCTGGGCAGTCCCTCCGGCGACACAGCATGCTCTAGGAGAAGCACCAAGGAGCTGTGCGTTTACCTCAGGGCATGGCCACAAGTCCTCCCAGATCAACGGGAAAGAGCCCGACCCCACGGCCTGGGGGAGTGGCGTTGGAGGAGCTGGGAGCTCCGGGAAACGCCTACAGTTCCTCAGTCCTCCCAAATAGGGACTCGGGGACCCTGCTGCGGTGGCTCTGGCAGGACGCAGCCCTCTGCAGTGCTGGGGTCTCATGTGGTTTGGATCCCAGGGCGACCTAAGACAGGACAGGCACAAGTGCAAGTGCGCACGCACACACACGCACACACACGCACACACATGTACACACATGCACGCACACACATGCACACGATCCCGGCCCGGCTGGAAGGCTGTAGCCACTGAGGCTTGACAAGACTGCCGGGGTACCTCTTTTTCTCTCAAAAGAAAGAAAATTAATAAACTCGGGCAATGTTGAAACTCTGGATGAAGTCAAACCCACTTGTCATCCTGCATGATAGGAAGTCAGCCCTACACTTGATGATCTTTTCCGAGCAAGAGCTCGGTCTTCTGGGGACTGCAGGAGCTTACCGACGGACTGCTCTCACACTGACAGGACGACTGACCTCAAAACTCGCCGCTTCCGGTTGTGAACCCCTTCCCAGGATCGGCTAGAGTCTCACTGTATTGTCGTCATCAAATACAACTTCAGGGCCAGGGCTCTGTCATCTAAAAGTCCTTGTTGAGATGATACCGTTGGTTTGATTCTGGGGGCCCCCGCTCCCCCAGTGAAATCTCTCAGCCCCAAGGCCTGAAACCTACAAGGACAGTTGTCGGCCCTGTGCAAGCCCAGCACACGACAGCGTCAGCACGCCGGAGCCAGGGACACGGCGAACTGCAGGGCAGCCAGCCCCGACCTCCGGTCCTGGCGAACACCCGTGGCAGCTTCCAGGAGGGCCACTAGGCCCCCACCACACGGAAACCAGGACTGCACCTGGTGGTCTCCGCCGACGCCCCGACAGAGCTGCTGCGAGTCCCAGACCCGTTTTAAACGTGCAGCCCCCCATCTTCCCCCGTCCGCCCCGCAGTGCTCCCAGGAGGGACGGCCGTGGAGACAGGAACAGCGTGTGGGGTTTCATACGCCTCAGGCACAGTGCACACCGTGACCGGCTGCCACCTGACTCTCCCGTCCTCAGTCCCCGGGAAACGCTGCGGGACACCCCGAGACTCTCAGAAGCTGTTCACGAAGAGCATTCCCCAGGCCTGCTCCCAGAAGGCCCTGGTCTTCTCAGCGCTTCTGCGGGACTGCCTTGTATTTCCTGAGGCCTTTGCAGAGGCCCGAACAGCCACCCGAGAGGTGACCTTGGCGTGGAGTCATCTTTCCTGATGTTGAAAAGCGTGGGGAATTTTGACCGTCTTGAAAAGGGCTGAGAGTCGTTTCATGCTAAGTGAGCCCGAATCTCTCGGATGAGACATCTGGAATTTGGCCGGAGATCTGCCCGGGCTTTTTCCTCCCTCTTCTCCTGGTGGGCGAGAACGAACCAAGGGCCGCGTCCACAGTCTGCCTGGGAGCGGCCGAGCTGTGCTTTCGGGGTCCCTCGGCACATTCCCCGCCCTTCCACACGCGACGGTGTCCCCGAGTTCCTGCCACACGCGTGCCGTCTAGTTCCACACACGTGCTGTCGCCTCCCTACGCCCACAGCCCTCGTGCCCGCGCTCGGTAAGGCTGTCCTCGGGGTTCCAGCCGTGTGTCCCCCAACCACAGCGCCTGCCGCACCGTGTCACGGCACTTGCCAGGACTAAACCTGCTTCAGTCCCCTGCGGAGTGCCCCGGCCACGGGGAGAGCAGAGGCGTCGGGGCGGGGGGCAGGGGCGTCGGCCGGGGGGCAGAGGCGTCGGGGCGGGGGGCAGGGGCGTCGGGGCGGGGGGCAGGGGCGTCGGGGCGGGGGGCAGGGGCGAAGGGGCGGGGGGCCTGGGGGCAGGGGCGGAGGGGCGGGGGGCAGGGGCGTCGGGGCGGGGGGCAGGGGCGTCGGGGCGGGGGGCAGGGGCGTCGGGGCGGGGGGGCAGGGGCGGAGGGGCGGGGGGCCTGGGGGCAGGGGCGGAGGGGCGGGGGGCAGGGGCGGAGGGGCGGGGGGCAGGGGCGGAGGGGCGGGGGGCCTGGGGGCAGGGGCGGAGGGGCGGGGGGGCAGGGGCGGAGGGGCGGGGGGCCTGGGGGCAGGGGCGGAGGGGCGGGGGGGGGCAGGGGGCGTCGGGGCGGGGGGCAGGGGCGTCGGCCGGGGGGCAGGGGCGTCGGGGCGGGGGGCAGGGGCGTCGGGGCGGGGGGCAGGGGCGTCGGGGCGGGGGGCAGGGGCGTCGGGGCGGGGGGGCCGGGGGCAGGGGCGGAGGGGCGGGGGGCAGGGGCGGAGGGGCGGGGGGCCTGGGGGCAGGGGCGGAGGGGCGGGGGGCAGGGGCGGAGGGGCGGGGGGCCTGGGGGCAGGGGCGGAGGGGCGGGGGGCAGGGGCGTCGGGGCGGGGGGCAGGGGCGTCGGCCGGGGGGCAGGGGCGTCGGGGCGGGGGGCAGGGGCGTCGGGGCGGGGGGCAGGGGCGTCGGGGCGGGGGGGCAGGGGCGTCGGGGCGGGGGGCCGGGGGCAGGGGCGGAGGGGCGGGGGGCAGGGGCGGAGGGGCGGGGGGCCTGGGGGCAGGGGCGGAGGGGCGGGGGGGCAGGGGCGGAGGGGCGGGGGGGCCTGGGGGCAGGGGCGGAGGGGCGGGGGGGCAGGGGCGTCGGGGCGGGGGGCAGAGGCGGAGGGGCGTCGGCCGGGGGGCAGGGGCGTCGGGCAGGGGCGTCGGCCGGGGGGCAGGGGCGTCGGGGCAGAGGCCGCCTCCTCACAGCCCTGCCTCTGCTGAGGACCGGCGGGGCTCGGCACCCAGGGCCCTGGTCTCCCCAGCCGGCTTCTCCCTCCGTGTGTCCTGTCACCGGGGTGGCCGTCCCCGGGAGCCCTGTGCCGTGCTGCTGGCCGGGGCATCTCCGTGGCCCCTGTCTGTGACTGCAGAGCTGGCTCAGGGTGGGGGACCACGTTTTAGTGTGACCCCCCAGGACTTCCGGGGGGAGCTCCACCTGCTGCGGCCTCCGAGGGCATTTAGCACCTCTCCGTCCACAGCCAGAGTCCATCAGCCTCGGGCGGGAGGTCAGGGTGCCGCCCTGTGGGGGGAGGTGACGGACTTGGGGCCACTTTACCACCACCACCAGACAGGGCAGACGGTGAGGCGAAACACACCCGTCCACCATGCTCCCTCGGCACGTTCTCACATGCCAAGGAGACTCCCGGGCGCTACGAGGGTGAGCTGCAGATCGTTTCACATGAAATGGTTTCCAAGTGGCCCCTCGTGGAAGGTGCACTCACTGAGCTATTACTAAGGGACCTGAGGGCTGGTCCCACCGCAGGGGTCGGGCTGCACAGGGGCAGCCGGACTCCACGGGACCCACTGGTGGCCTGGAAAACCCACTGGGCACGTGCACATGTGCCACAAATCCTGGCCGTAAGGAGAAAGGGCGGGAAAGGATTATGGCATGACCACGCCCTGGCGGGCAGTGCTTCCTCATCCTCTCTCTTGCATTTAAGAAAAGAGAGGGGGAGGGGCATGAGAGGAGCTTCTGGGATGTGCGCAGGTTTTGTTTCTTGAGCTGGGTGCTGGTTAGACAGGGCGTGCACTCCACGAATGAGCATGGAGCCTTGGCTGTAGGGTCCGTGTACCCGTACGTGGAGATATAATGTCTCCATCAAAGATTACACTCAGATTACACAGACACAACTTTCTTATCTATGGACATTTGCTAGCATAGTAAATGTGAATTCCTTGGAAAAATTAAAATTCAAGCAAGCAAAATTATAACTGCGTTCAGTTAGGGCTTCGACTTACACGTAGTTCCATAACAGGGTTGGCTCTAGGATCATTCATATCTGTGTATTCTGAAAGTCTCAGCACTTACTCAATGAACTATTTTTATGATACATAATAATCTTAGAAACTATCGCTGAAGATTAAAGACGTGTGAACACAGTTTGTATACTAGAATTACTCAAATGACTTTGTACCTAATCGAAGCCATTTAAAATTACACCACAAAATAAAATTGTATTGCCCTCTATTATACTTCTTAAAGAAATCTTTTACAAAGTGAAAAAAAATTATAGGCTTTTGGGATTCTTGCTGCCAGGATTTTCCCTTGTCTAGAATAAAATAAAAATAAAAAAATAAAAGTGAAATGAGCCAGCTTCCACAAAAGGACTGCAGCTCAAATGTGTCTGCACAGCCTTCTGCTTTCCGTGTGCTCGCCGTGTAGAACTCAGGTGATTCGCAGCCGCGTCCCACGCACACCCGCCCACTCGTCAGCAGGTGCGCTGCCACAAATCTGGGGGGCAGGTGGGAGCACTGCTCTTCTGGCTCCTATCGCTTCCCTTCCTCTTCTCTGGGAGCTCCCACTCACACTTCTCCTTGGAAGGCTAACAGAATTTTTTTTTTAGTACTTTTGATATTGGCCTCCTGGAGCCAAACGTGGGGCTTACAAATACTTTAACCACGCAACGTTTCAGATTGTAGACTAAGACACGGACCATAAGACAGTCTATATGTAACGGATTATTTGCTACTGTTGCTGTAAGAAGATATAGGTAAAATACAGATTTAAAAAAGAATTTCCAGAAGGCATGGAAGAAAGAAAGAAAGAAAGAAAGAGGGAGAAGGAGAGCGAGAAAGAATGAGAAAGCCCCTCCCCTGAAGGATGGTCATGCCAAAATCCCTTCCCCTTTCAGGACTGTGGACATGCACACACACATGCCTGGTGTGTCTCTCAAGCTCCTGGTCCAGGACGTGAATTACATGGTTGGTCACATGAGGTCAGACGCCACAGCCACCACAGCACCGGCTGGCCCCGTAGTACAGACCTTTAAAAAAAAAAATCACCAGGTGATGTTGTTGGGTGTCTATATGCTAATTTGAGATTTTTATATTTGAAGGAAAGTGTGAAACTACTGCACTTCATACAGCAGTAGTAAGGCCTAGCTGGTGCTTTCATTCTACAGCAGCACAGTGGAGAGTTTTAAGGATGGCCAGGATGTAACACAAAGGCTGAAGAAGTCCGACAGGCATCTTAAGTGCCTGTATGGGGAATGAAATCCAAAAATTTCAGAGGCATCTGAATATTTTAAAACATCCCATTATACAGCTAAAAAGAGGTGACTTGCAATTCTCAATTATCAATCAAGACCAAAAAAGAACACCCAAAATAACAGGCAGTTGATACTGCCACCCATGGGTCAACATAACATGATAAACATGATCTATCTGAGTATTTTCCTTTGGGCTCATAAATGGAGAGAGATTATTCTAAGGTGGTAGTAAATTCTCCGACACCTCAGGAATTCCAATTTATTCCAGGTGGATGGTCCAGAACTAATTTCTTAAAAACGGTGGTTCTCCTCACTTCATTAGTCAGCTGTCACTACCCTACTGCTGCATAACAAAATGCCCCAGCACCCCATGGTTTCGAGCCGTGCATTGCTCCTGGACGCGCTGGGGTGGGGAGAAGCCCTCCACGGGTGACGGCTGCACACTGCTCATGGCAGACCCGAGGACACACATCTGTCCACGTGTCTCTCCCCTCCTTGCACTAATGGGCTTGCCACGGCGTGTTCTCCTCCAAGCAATCGCACAGACACAGTAGGAAGTCGCAGTCGTGATAACGGTTTGGCCCGTGCTAAGGTCCTGTCCACCATCATGCCACAGACCACAGCAAGTTCCATGGCAAGACTCCATCCCGAAGGGTAGAGAAAGCAACCCATTGTCTGTGGGGAAGACTGCAGATTAATGTACGAGGTTGTCAGGAAAGTCCTGATGGATTTTTTTTTTTTTTTTTTTGGAGAGGTTTTTGCTATAGGGCATGTGCGTTCGCCAGACAGACAGAGAGAGACATAGAGACAGAAAGCGAGAAATCACCCCCCAGGGGGGATGGTCACGCCGCAATCCCTTCTCCTCTATTCTCCTCTCGGGATGCACGCACACGCGCCCGGCGTGAGTCTTAAGCCACCGGGTCCGGGACATGAACCGCGGTCGACTACGTGGGAGTCCAGCGACATTGCCATTACGCTAACTGCTGGTTCCCAGTCCTGATGCATCTTGTTGCACAGAAAACATAGAGCAATATGTCAGGACTCTTCCAAAAGCCCAACAGATACAGGAAGGAAGAAAGAGTTGGGGCGATATCCTGCTTGCGACATGCTCCGTCTTAGAAATGAGCTGTCAGTGGACAGGACCCTAACTCTCCTGTCAAGTCACTTGTTAAAGAAACCTTAATCAACCCTTAACCTCCATCAACCCCAGGTGGACCCAAGATTAAGAGGGAACTCAAAGACATCATGAAAAGGCAGAAGAGCAATTTCATATAAGATATGTTCAAATCCTGTTTTATGATGAAAGACAAGGTTCTGTAAAACACTATTCTTTCACATGTGACTTAATTTGGTGAATCAGTATTACACACACATCCTCTGCCTTCAAATGTCTGTCCACTCATCTATCCATCCACAACACACACAAAATCATACTTCTGAAAGCTATGCAAGTATATTCCCCAATTAAAATCATACAGCCTCATGTCACTTTCTTTGTCGTTTTCAGCTACAAGTAGCACCAGTCGTTAATTCTGTTCTGTTTCCCTGGTGAAAAACGTGCCACCAGGGAAAGCAAAGCTGTGTGAAACGCCTGACGTGCAGCACCTGACACTGCCCAGAGGCAGGGCACGCCCAGCAAGCCCTGACTGGCTGCCAGCGCTACTAAGCTAGAAGCCAAATTCTTCAACGTTTTCTCAAATGCAAATCTCTGTTATTTAGTTTTCCGAGCTTCATAGTAAACAGTCATCTCCCGGCGCCACCCTCTGAGGAGTCTCTGTGCCCTCTGCCAGGGCACATCACAGACACACTCCTTTTGCCAAGTACATAGCACGCCAATTGTGTCCGACGTGATCACACAGCTCGCTAATCATGACTTTGTTTCAGAAAACTAATGCTCAGTCTGCTCTGCATATAGGAACTTTTACAACAAGAACCTATACCTCAGTAGGTTTAAATTATTTTCAACAGACAGGTAAGATTCTCCAGGAGCCCGTGATTGATCCTTTAATCACTCTGCTATCCAGAGGACCATCCGATTCTCCGGCAATGCCTCCTCTCCGTGGTGCTGCTCGGTGACTATCAGCGCTAATAGCATCTCCCCAGAATAAAGCAGATCCACTTCCTCACTGACAGCATTCCACAGACAGAGAATCTTGTCAAATGCACTTTGCTAAAATTAAAAAGAGAATGAGAGACGGTGCACAGAGCAGGTGCTGTCTACTCGAGGAGAGAACTCTATTTTTATGCTTCTAATATGCATTTCTCTTTTCCTAAACGTGACATTCCAGTTGCAGTAGAAGATGAAGTAAATCCTAACTGGGAATAAAAGGTATTTCATGGCAAACCAGCAGTGCCAGGCTCCAGTGGGTAATAACCATTCCCCAGTTTGCAAGGTTGTGTATTTGCATCTGACTTTAAGTCAGTGGTTTGATCATTTATAAATCCCTGCTTCATTTTTTGTTTTTGTTAACTCTGGTGGTCACCCAAATATGGGCCATCCCTTGGCATTTCTAAGTACAAGCAGAGTATTCTTCATCAGAAATGCTTGGGACTGGAAGTGCTTCAGATTTTGGATTTTGTTATTGTTGTTGTTGTTTTGGAGTATTTGCAGATACATAATGAGATATCTTAGGGATGAGACCCAAGTCTAAACTTGAAATTCATTTATGTTTTCTATACACCCTGTTCACAGAACCCAAAGGTAATTTTATACAGTATTTTGAACTGCAGTTTTTGTCACTGCAACCAACACATGAGGCCCACTGTGGAATCTTCCACTTGTGGGATCGTGTTGCTGCTGCAAATGTTTTGGATTTTTGTAGCATTTTGGATATTACTTTTTTTTTTTTTTTTTTTTTTTTGGAGAGATTTTCACTATAGGGCGCGTGCGCTCGCCAGACAGACAGAGAGAGACATAGAGACAGAAAGCGAGAAATCACCCCCCAGGGGGGATGGTCACGACACAATCCCTTCTCCTCCATTCTCCTCTCGGGATCTTGGGCACGCACACACACGCGCCCGGCGTGGGTTTTAAGCCACCGGGTCCGGGACACTAACCATGGTCGACTACGTGGGAGTACAGCGACATAGCCATTACGCTAACTGCTGGTTCCCGGATATTGCATTTTGTAATTTGCATTTTTGGATTAGGGATGCTCAACCCATACTTGAATTAGTCATGATAGAATAGGCCTCTTCTTAGAATCATGCAGCCCATAACTTAGCAGCTTAGTGTAACCAGTTTCTCTCTCAATAAAGTCCAGAAACACTCCTCTCAACACAGCAAGAACACTGCCTGCTTCAGTCTTGTGGCCCTGGCAGCTCAGTGGGGGGACTCCACCCTGACACCTGCTGCAAAGGAAGCAAAAGGTTGAATACTTGCTATTACTTCAGGCCAAGTGACCAATGTCCTTTATGCTCACAACCAATTTATGAAAAACAGCCATATGATCTGCCTAGATATCCTTTGATCTAGAAAGTGCTGAAGCAGAACATACATCTTAGATTAGTGACAGTGCTCAAAATACTCCTCTTAACAAAAACCCCAGTGTGATGTAATAAAGATTAAAGTTAGCACACCTGGCTTAGAGAGCAATTGGACTCTATTCTAATTTCCTCCCATCATGCTATCATTTAAATAACCCCCGGATTTGTGTACTGGGGGTTGGTGTTACTGCAAACATGTTCAGGGAAAACTTAATCCCTTTCGGTATCTCAGGACAAGGAATGGGTGTGACAAGGTCACTGGGACAAGGCCCCCATGACTGAGTCCTGGTGTTTATAAGAAGGGAAAGGAGACTGGAGCAGCCAGTCTGCTCACGATTCTGCCTGCCATTTTGTGATGCTTTTGGTCCTTGCACCAGAATCATGAATCCAATAACCCTCTATTCTCTAAATTCACCTTATTTCTATAAGCAATCCAATAACAGACTAAAACACATGGTAAATCAAAATGTGCCACGTAAATTGCTCTGGGGAAAAGCTCTCTCATTCCATCTTGCTTGATCATAGTCAGCATCAGGTGCTGTAAGAACAAGGTCGGCTGTCCGTGAGGAATGGCACGTTGTCTCTGAGTGCCAATACAATGGCTAATAGATACTCTAACGGTATCCTCACATGCGAGTTGGAGATGGAGCACAGACTCATGAGTGGAGAACTTGAGGGACATGGCTTTCACCACTAGGGTTTTACATGAGTGGCAGAGTGAGTTGGGGTGTGTGACTGGAATCACCGTCACCGGTGCTTATTTCAGGCCCTTCCTGTCTCTCTCCTGACAGGTCTAGGAATAAGCCTGGTGCATCCCAGGGACATCTGGAGGCAGCGAAGAGAAGGTGGAGCTTGACACGAGGCAAGCCTTTGCTAACCACTGAGCTCCACTTACCACCATGATACTCCTGTTACTCCTGCCACCATGTTTCCTGTTACCTTGGCATGGTTAAAAACGATAGCCATGGAGTAAACAGGGAACAAATTCATCACTGCAGTAGAGCAGTGATACCGGGAAGTTACTGTCCAATAGAGAAAATTAAATTCAGTTCCCACTCCAATGAGGAATTCACTTTGTAACCCATAGAAGAAATGCAGGAACAAACACAAACAGATAAGGCTATGTGGTTATGCTGCACTGGCAGAAAGCTAGTATTACCAGTTACAATACCCGTATCTAAGAGATCACAACAAAGGGAGACAAGCTCTATTTCCAGCTAAGAGAGACAATTAACTCTGCAAAATGCAATAGAATAGAAACCGTTTCTTAAAGCATGACAACTCCAAGTCACATGGCAATGTCGACTAATGCCCAATCTCAGTAAGAGGGATTTCATTAACAAACCGTTGGCCGGTTGATGGTCCATCAGTCAAGTCTCTTAGGCTGATCTTCGCATCTCTGAGTCTTATCCTGGATGAACGCTTCTTGACCTGACATACATTTCTTAGAAAACACAGATTCCGTGACCAGAACTTTTGTTAATATTAATTCAGAAGGACGGACCTTTAGCTGCCCAGTGTTTGGGTCCCTTAATTATCAATTCTCTGGAAGACAGAATTCAAACATAGAACATCGGTGGAATGCTGACTGCCGGTATTTCAGGTAGCACTTCGCGAACAATTAGTTGCTATGCAACGACCTTTAAGCAGTAACTGAAAATGAGTTTTTTATGAAATAATATTCCTTTATGTTCTAGCTGGACTGACTCAAGCGATGCATAGATACATAAGAAGTGCCCCAGTCCTGGCTCTGTTCGCATGCCCCTTCCTCACGCCTTGATTCACCAAGGAAGACGATTTGGCCCTAAATCACGTGCCATCACCATCTTGAATGTGCGTCTATTGACACAGACAAAAGCCCCAGTCAGAGTGCGGGGCTCAGTGCTCATTCGTCACCCCCGAGCTCAGTGCACTCCAGCAAAACACCTTTATTTTAGAGAAAAATAAACCAAACGCACCAGTAAATACCGGGCTGTTGGAAAAGCCATGATGTATCTGTAGCATAGAAAACACGTCACGACTTTTCCTGTGACTCAGTATTGTCGTTAGCACACAATGTAAGTTCCTAGTGAAGGAAGTAGAGATACGCCTTCTCATTACTGAAACAAGCTGCCATTCGCCCTAGCCCGGGCAGGCGGTGGTTAGAAATGGGTGCTGATTCTCAGTGAGAAGGTATAAGATGTCTCAGCTCCTGCTCTGAGATCAGAGGCCTATTACTGTCACCTTAAGACACGTGGCAGACACAGCTCCCCAGCCACAGTGGCGTGCCAGACACGCCTGCCCGGCCACAGCGACCCCTTCCACACCTGTTTTGTCAATGTGACTATAACTTCAGAAACCATTCACAACGGTAGGTCTCGTCCTTCCTTCTTTCCTTCCTTTCTTGCTCTGTCTTTCTTTCTTCCTTAATGTCTTTCAGGAGGAGGAGGCTGTAGGTTGCATGTGCTCACAAGGACAGGGAGAGAGAGAGTGAAAGTGAGAAGTCACCCCTTTCTCCAAGGGGTTGTCTGCACCACAGTCTCTCCTCCGATCTTTCTCAGGATTTGGGGCATGTGTGCACATGTGTCTGGGACAATTTCCAAGCCACCAACCCAGGACTCAAACTGCAGAGCGGGCCACGTGGGGTCCAGTGCCTTGACCTCTGGGCCATCTGCTGGACTGCACCCTTCCTCATATCTACGGTGATTTTTCTTTACAGGAAAAAAAAAAAAAAGGGCAAATCATAAAATGTCATATAATTTATTTCTTAAATGAAAGCCATGTATTTTTGAAATAAAAATGGCCTATTTGCTCCACTATCCTCTTATATAATTGTTACTGATTTTGAATCTAATGTGTTGAAATGTAATCCCCAATGCAATAATGTTAAGAGGTCGGGCCTCTGGGAGGAGATTAGATTGTGAGGGCTCCACCTTCACAATAGGGGTTCGGGCCTGTCTTACTCCGTTTTTCTATTGCTAACAGAAATGCCTGTGACTATGCAATTTAAAAAGAAAACAGAGGTTTATTTGGAAAATTTAGTGTTCTAGTGTTGAGTATACCACAGGCTTCACAAAATGGTGGGGAAAGAGCTTTCAGCAGAGTGGAGTGGTCTGTCTCCTGTGGCTTTCTCTCCGATGTTCTGGTCTCGTTCCTTCTGAGGAAACATCCCCAGAATGCAGTCATGGAGGTCCTGCCTGGTGACAATCACACCCCAAACCCCATCTGCTGACACCATAATTAGACTGTTCCCATCCCAGTGCTGACCACAGGAATTTGGGGGCACGCAGACACTGCAGCAGCACCCGATGGAGGAGGCCAGCGAATGGGAGTGAGTTCATTCTTTCCAGCACATCAGGACACAGCAAGAAGGTGCGAATCTAATGCATAGTCCACCATTCACAATGCACCAGCTCTCTTCTGTCCAGATGGTGGACTTCCTAGCCCCCAGAACTGTGAGCAACAAATCCCAGTTGCTGCAAATCACCAGCCTGGAGTATCTTGTTACAACAGCTCCAATGGACAAAGATAATAATGTAGACATGACGGAGTGGACGAAGAAAAGTACACAGAAGTCCTCTCCTCGAGGTTTTTATATGGATCGACTTATGATATTTTATAACACTGCATTCGTAACACGCAAGAAATGCAACTGGGGGTGGTTTAAGAACCACGCTGAAGGTGGGAAATCCAGCAGCTGCTCCAGCTCTGCCTACGCTACTTGATCTTGGGCGAGACTTTCCTCTTCTCAGTTTCTTTGATCATCTGTAGAGTGAGCACACTAATAGGACTGATTTCTACGCTCACTGGTTTGGAAAAGATATCACGATAAATTACCTCATGTATAAATTACATTTGCTGAGTCAAATCATGATGCCAGTCAGGGTAAGCTGGGAACGCAGGATATATGAGTACAATCACAGGAGGGGAAGAATAACCGAGATATTTTCTTGCTTACGTGTTCGGCTGTTGTTTTGTCAAGTTAGCCCTGGATGGATTACCGAGCAGGATGGGGGGAGGTCCTAGCTTATTCTAAAAGATTCAGATAGTGAAGATGTCCCCATTAAGGAGATGTACACGAGTAAAAATGTAGGATTTGTCAAAGGAAAACATACCTGGGAACAGTGCATAAAATGCCCTTCATGGAACGAAACACTCCTGTGCACTAGCAGGGGGTCATAAGGTTGGAAGGGCTGAAAGACAGCATGGGAATGGGAACCAGCAGTTAGCGTAATGGCTATGTTGCTGGACTCCCACGTAGTCGACCGCGGTTCACGTCCCAGACCTGGTGGCTTAAAACTCACGCCGGGCGCGTGTGCGTGCGTGCCCAAGATCCTGAGAGGAGAATGGAGGAGAAGGGATTGCGGCGTGACCATCCCCCCTGGGGGGTGATTTCTCGCTTTCTGTCTCTATGTTTCTCTCTGTCTGTCTGGTGAGCGCACGCGCCCTATAGTGAAAATCTCTCCAAAAAAAAAAAAAAAAAAAAAAAAGACAGCATGGGACTGTGGTTGTGAAATCAGAACTTCATGAGAAATCAGAAGAAGAAGAATGAAATCGGAGCCAGCAGATGGCATAATGGGCACACCAGCAGACTCTCACACAGTCGACAGCCATTCGAGTCCCAGACCCCGTGGCTTAAAGCTCGTGCCAGGTGCATGTGTGTGAGGGCCTAAGATTCTGAGAGGAGATTGGAGGAGAAGGGACTGCAGTGTGGCCATCCCCCTGGGGGTGACTTCTCACTTTCTGTTTTTCTTTCTTTCTCTGTCTCTCCAGTGAGCATGCACACCCTATAGCAAAAACCTCTCTAAAAGGAAAAGAAAGGAAATAGAAAAACAAAGAGGAAAAAAGAAAAGAATGAGGGAAGAGGAAAGGAAGGGAGGGAGGGAAAGGAGAAACAGGAAGAGGGGGTTAGAGAAGACGCCAAAGGAAGAGAGAGCGAGTGAGGAAGAGATGCAGGCCCAGCGCACAGCTCGCGGCGGGTAGAGCCACACGAGAAGGCCTGGGGCTCGGGTCCGGGGCCACGCTGAACACCGGGCGTCCCGACAAGCACAGCCCTGACCCTGGCACTAGGGCTGGGAGATCGGCTATGGGGATCCCTGCCGGACTCAGTTTTCTTCCCTCCCTCTCAGTCAATAACAAAACTGGAGAGAGAGGAGTCGATGCCCTGCCTTGGAGCCTCGCCGTGTGCCAGTCACCGCAGCAGGCCTCGCACCGAATCCCACTTAAGGACCCAGCCACTGCAGACCCCTTCACTCACGGTACGGATTTTACCATCGGGCAGTCTACCCGGTACGCCTAAGCTACCATGTGAGGGAAGTCGGCTTGAATTCGTTTCTAACAACAACCCGACGCCCTCCCCGGGCACCATGGAACGCCGCCTCTCGCTGGGGTTACACGCAGGCAAGGCAGATGGCAGTGCGTCTGCGACGGCAGAAACCCCGCACACGGTCGGGGACAGGTCGCCCAGCTACGATCACATCTATGTGACAGGCTACCTCTCCTGAATGCCAGCAGACAGCGGGGAGGAGAGCTCGGGCCTCGGGTTTTCTCGAAGTTCTAGATGAAGAGGCCAGGAAACCTCGACGTCCCACGTCACCACCCACTGACACTCTGCATTCAGAAGGGCAGACCAGAAGCGATTTAGAGAAGAGCCCCATTGTAAAATGCCAGGGACAGCTCAGGTTCCCAAGGAGTAAAGTTCTTCACTATCACAGCCTGGGCCAGAAGCATCGTGGTTGTTCAGGGAACCCCCTGAATTTGGGAATTTGGGGCCCACATGACCACGCTCCAGGGGGCCCTCAAGTGGATGACCACGAGCTAGCACATATCTTCCGAAACATGTCTCAGCTGCCACACCCTCTCCCCGTTTTCTGTGACCATCAGCTCATCCCAAGATGACAAGGACGCTCTCTTCCCATTTCGGGTCCAAATGGGTTTTGTGTAAACGATTTCTGTTTCTGAAGCTTCAAAGGAGCTAAATATTGAGATTCAGCACCTGTGATTTCTGTTTGCAAGGAGCTGACGCCCTTACTCTGGATCAGTACCTCCAGCTCACTCCAGGTCGGTACCGGGTAGTGAGTCAGGCCGGAAATGAGTGCCACACAAGGAGCTATACTCAGTCAGGCTGTGAGTGAGCGCCCGCACGTAGCTACACTCAGAGTCAGGCCATGAGTGAGTGCCCACACGTAGCTACACTCAGAGTCAGGCCGTGAGTGAGTGCCCACACGTAGCTATACTCAGAGGCCGTGAGTGAGCGCCCACACGTAGCTACACTCAGAGTCAGGCCGTGAGTGAGCGCCCGCAGGTAGCTACACTCAGAGTCAGGCCATGAGTGAGTGCCCACAGGTAGCTACACTCAGAGTCAGGCCGTGAGTGAGCGCCCACAGGTAGCTATACTCAGAGTCAGGCCGTGAGTGAGCGCCCACACGTAGCTACACTCAGAGTCAGGCCGTAAGTGAGTGCCCACAGGTAGCTACACTCAGAGTCAGGCCATAAGTGAGTGCCCACACGTAGCTACACTCAGAGTCAGGCCATAAGTGAGTGCCCACAGGTAGCTACACTCAGAGTCAGGCCGTGAGTGAGCGCCCACACGTAGCTACACTCACAGTCAGGCCATGAGTGAGCGCCCACAGGTAGCTACACTCAGAGTCAGGCCGTGAGTGAGCGCCCACACGTAGCTACACTCAGAGTCAGGCCGTGAGTGAGTGCCCACAGGTAGCTACACTCAGAGTCAGGCCATAAGTGAGTGCCCACACGTAGCTACACTCAGAGTCAGGCCGTGAGTGAGCGCCCACACGTAGCTACACTCACAGTCAGGCCATGAGTGAGCGCCCACAGGTAGCTACACTCAGAGTCAGGCCATAAGTGAGCGCCCACACGTAGCTACACTCACAGTCAGGCCATGAGTGAGCGCCCACACGTAGCTACACTCAGAGTCAGGCCATAAGTGAGTGCCCACACGTAGCTACACTCAGAGTCAGGCCGTGAGTGAGCGCCCACACGTAGCTACACTCACAGTCAGGCCGTGAGTGAGTGCCCACAGGTAGCTACACTCAGAGTCAGGCCATAAGTGAGCGCCCACACGTAGCTACACTCAGAGTCAGGCCGTGAGTGAGCGCCCACACGTAGCTACACTCAGAGTCAGGCCGTGAGTGAGCGCCCACACGTAGCTACACTCAGAGTCAGGCCATAAGTGAGCGCCCACACGTAGCTACACTCACAGTCAGGCCGTGAGTACCCACACGTAGCTACACTCAGAGTCAGGCCATAAGTGAGTGCCCACACGTAGCTACACTCAGAGTCAGGCCGTGAGTGAGTGCCCACACGTAGCTACACTCAGAGTCAGGCCGTGAGTGAGCGCCCACACGTAGCTACACTCAGAGTCAGGCCATAAGTGAGCGCCCACACGTAGCTACACTCAGAGTCAGGCCGTGAGTGAGCGCCCACAGGTAGCTACACTCAGAGTCAGGCCGTAAGTGAGCGCCCACACGTAGCTACACTCAGAGTCAGGCCATAAGTGAGTGCCCACACGTAGCTACACTCAGAGTCAGGCCGTGAGTGAGCGCCCACAAACAACTGCAGTTCGGTTGTAGGAGGCTCTTTCACTTTGCTTCTGAATAAGGAGGAGAAAACAGATTTTATGATGCTGCTATCATACTGCTTTTTAAATGCCTTTTCAAAGGCAATTATCTCAGTCCATCAAGCAGACCTCCTCTGATTTGTAAGTCGACCTTAATAAAATATTGAGCATCACTGACCTGTCCCTTTCTGGAACTCTCTCCTGTCTTGCTGTCTAAAACATCGCTCGTCTCTCTCCCAATCGCTATTTCTTGGAGAACTCTGTATGTTTCTCTTCTACACTTTCCTTTAAATGTGTTGTTTCCGTGGACTGCCTTAGAATGTTTCTCATTCTACAAATGGACCCATGAATATGGCAGATGAGACTCCAGCACCTGCCACAGGACACACGCTCATGAGCTCACCACACGTATCTGTCTTTGGTCTCGTCCCAGAGCTCCCCGCAAGTACTTCCGCCATCCTGGGGGTCTCACAGCAGCTCAGACTCAATGTGGCACACACTGGACCCTAAAAACAAGAATATCAACTATCTTTTTTTTTTTTTTTTTGGAGAGGTTTTTGCTATAGGGCACATGCGCTCGCCAGAAAGACAGAGAGAGACTGAGAGATAGAAAGCGAGAAATCACCCCCAGGAGGGATGGCCACGCCGCTATCCCTTCTCCTCCATTCTCCTCTCGGGATCTTGGGCACGCACACACGCCCAGCATGAGTTTAAGCCACAGGGTCTGGAACTTGAACCGTGGTCGACTACGTGGGAGTCCAGCGACATAGCCATTACGCTAACTGCTGGTCCCAAGAATATCAACTATCAAGAAGAAAAGGCATGATTCCCAGCTGAGCTTAACAATGAAAATAATGTCGATGCAGTGAGGAGGGAGAAGGAAGGGCGCCCAGCTGCCCTTAGAACATCAGCTGAAGCTCTGAGTCCCGCCCTACCGAGGACCACATGGCGGGTCGGGGTTGACTCCACCTTCACGTCCACCCACCAGAAAAAAGGCCACTTTGTAACCAGGAAGAGCAAGAGGAAAGTCAGCTCTCACCTGCCAGGTCAAACCACAGCCTAATTAAATCTGAGGGCTAGAAAGAAGGAAAAGAACTCAGATGCACAGGAAGGTGAGGGGCTGGAGAGCGCAGGAGGGGCTGGAGAGGCTCCCCGCCCCTGCACGGCCACTGGCGGGCCTCCTCCCTGCCGGCCTGGCGTCGAGGGGCCCCGGGCTAGCACTTGAACAGAAAGAAAATAATTGTATTATAGAAAGCTGGAACGACACGTAGAAAACAGGGAACTTGCTGTTATCTTTGAGTAACAGAGACGCATTACGGGAGCTGTAATGAAACCCCAGCCTCGCGGGTTACGGGCTAATGAATTGCTGGTCTAGACGGTTCAATCACAGCAAGCTGATATGGACGCGCCTCTGGGAAGACTGGGGAGATTGCATGTGCCATTCACTGGAAGGCACGTCAGGGAGAGAGATCTCCAGTCTGTGCGATCATTTATGAGGGCTGAGGAGGAAACTAAATTACAGAAAGATGCATTTCAGTTCCGCTCTGAAAGAAGCAAGGCCACTTTGGGTACACGGAGTTTTAGTATATATATATTTTTAATTGTCAGTTGTTTTACAAAAATCAGCTACGAAGGGGCTCATGTACTGCAGGTACTGAATCTGAATAAATGAGAGTAGTTCTACGGCCCTATTTTAACGTACTAAAAATGTATCCTTAAGTAGCTACAAAGCAGGAACGGGGGTGGCGAACACTTCGGACTGAGTCAATAGGCAAAAGGGGACTCGGTCGGGAACGTCCAGGCTGGGACGAGGACCCTCGGGGCTGCACATCAACCACCTTCTCCCTTCTGTGTCCAGCCCAGGACAGCAGCACTGAGGGCTTGGAGAGACAGCAGGGAGAAGTAAGGAGTCTACACCCCCGGGGTCTCCTCGCCCTTCCTCCCCTCCCTCGGTTTCTCTCCCTCTCTGTCTCTCTTTCCTTTCTCCCTCTCTGTCTCTCTCTCCTTTCTCCCTCTCTGTCTCTCTCTCCTTTCTCCCTCTCCGTGTCTCTCTCTCCATGTCTCTCTCTCCTTTCTCCCTCTCCGTGTCTCTTTCCATTCTCCCTCTCCATCTCTCGCTCCTTTCTCCCTTTCCGTGTCTCTCTCCTTTCTCCCTCTCCATGTCTCTCTCTCCTTTCTCCCTCTCCGTGTCTCTCTCTCCATCTCTCTCTCTCCTTTCTCCCTCTTCGTGTCTCTCTCCATGTCTCCATCTCCATGTCTCTCTCCCTCTCTCTCTCACCAGATCGCCATGGAGTCCGATGCATGTTCACAAGTTATGTAAAGACATTTCAGAGCAGAGACTCGCAGGTTCTCCAAGCAGGTCATTGTCCTTGGTGACACCCTCAGCTCAAATGAACAAGAAGTGGAACTGAAACATGCTAAGAAATGTAGTGTTCTTCCCCAAGGGGAGGGAGTCAGGGCCACACTAATAGAGAAATAGCTCATTATTTTCATCGCAGAGAAGTCTTCCCACCCCCTCTAACCCACTCTCCGTGGGAGTGATGTGTTCACTTGATTTCGACATCCAAGGAAACAGCCAGGAAACAGCACTCCCCCCCGTGGCGGGCCAGTAAGGGAGGTACGGAGTGAGCGAGCACGGGCACCGCAGCAGGGCGGGAGGACTGGCTGGGAGCCCCCTGGGTCAGCGCTGCTTCCAGACTGGCCCTCGGCCCTGACCCGGCGTCCTTACCCTCCTTCCCTGAACCCCAAACTCCAATGAACACTAACGACCTGACTTCTGGAGACCCTGGGCCAGGCCCCCGGGAGCCCTAACCCTGCTGCCTCGGCCCAGCACGTGGTGGGGCTGGGCTGGGCTGGTCTCCACAAGGGGCCACGTGAACTTCCCGTGAGAGATACCGCTAACCTGCATTTCCCTCACTGGGCAGAATGACTTGCGGGTCCCGTACCAGCCACGCCTGGGTGCCGGGAGAAGCTGAACACAATGGACGAAGCCTCGGCGTCACATTCTAGATCGCGGGAACGAAAAATAAGCCGAAGAAAGAACACCAGGGTGGGAAACCGGGCTGAGGGTGGTGACACCTAGAACAGGCCCACTGGAGGCTCGGGGAAGGCCCTACGGGACACTCTTTCAGGCAGAAGCACAGGAAGTCCCCACCTCGAGGGACAGCACTGCTGGCTGCGCCTGCCAAGGGCGGGAGGGTGGTCTGGAAGGTGCAGGGAGGAGGGCAGACGTGGGCAAGCAGGCCACCTGGCGGGGAGGAAGCCCAGACCGCGCGTGACCGTGCTGGCCCTGGTTTTAAGTCCATTTACCCATTTTTCTGAGAGAGAGGGAGACAGGCCCCCAGCAGGGTCTGCCGAGCCTGACCCAGCTGCGGTGCTCCTCGGTTTTTCTGAGGGCGAGGTGGGGTTGGAGCAAGGGGTGCGGGTACTACGCTACAGAGGGGCCCCTGGGCACCGGGGTCTGCGAGGGAAGCAGCTGCAGAGAGAGCGAGCCGCCGAGCTGGCCTTCGTGGCTCTGACGCGTGGGTCGGTGTGTTGTCGGCATCTCAGCGGGGACAGTGTCCCTCTGGTGGTATCCCAGACCGTGGCTCTTTCTTTGAAAAAAATAATGAAAATGAACAAGCGATCTCCCTGTGAGGAGCTAGGTAGAGACAGGAGGAGGTGGGGGAGACGGGCAGTTGTGCCGTAGCTGGAGAAAGCCCCGGGGAGCAAGCCTGTGGACTCCCAGGCGAGTCGGGAGGTGCGGGGCGAGCAGACAGGCTGGGTGAGTGGGGCGGAAGAGGAAGGCTCTGGCTGTCCTGGAGTACGCAGTCTCCTCGTGAATCACCCACACGTGCAGGACAGGGACACCAAGGCCTGACTACTCAGGAAATTCTTTTCAATAGGGCCCAGAGCCGCCCTGAGGCCCGAGCCCACCCTCCTGTCGGCCAGCCCAGGGGAGCACTGTCTTTGGACAAAGAAATGGCTTGTGGGAGGCAGGTGCCTCAGGGCAGGGGTTATTCAATGACTTGTTACTATGGTAACAAGATATAAAGCAAATGAAAAAGCCCACAAGACTATTATAAATTTTAGTTTTTAGAAAAGTGTTTTAGCAGCCTTTCAAGATTCCTAGTTTTTTTTTTCGGTTGTTTTCTTATACCATTATTGAACGTTTTTTTTTTATAATTCTCCCAAGAATGTAACCAAAACCTGAAGTTAAAGAATTAAAAAAATCTACTTGTTCCTTTCCAAAGGGAAGGGAAAGACTCCCACGCCACCCGTGGGGGCCAGGGGTGCTCCCTGCAGGGACTGGCAGGGTGCCCGGTCCACGCAGCTGTGAGGGCGGAGGAGGCAGGAGCCCTGTCCTAACGCCCCTCAGCACCCGGGACGTTGGCAGAGTTCATTACACCAAGGCCAGAGGCAGGACCTGCGGAGGGAGGGGCAGGAGGGCGGGCAGAGGCCGGGGAGCCCAGCTGTGCTCACTCACCTTGCTCCAAAGCACAGTGCGTGGTAACGACCAGGCAATGGACTACACAGGGCGGCCGGGGGTCCATACGGGAGGGCGGCCTGGAGGAAGCGCCACTGCCTCGCCCGTCACATGGTCTCGGTCAAACAGGAGCACGTTTCCACCAGTGCCCCAGACGGTCCCCCCAAGGGTGCGAGCAGTGTGCTGAGTGGACGGCGCAGACATCTCTAAGTTACCTGCTTACGTTCTCCATGAGCAAGCGTGAAGGAGACACAGCAGCCAGCGGGGCCTCGATGCGTGACCGGCCCTGCCCATCAGCCCTGGGGCACCAGCACGCAGGACGGGCTCTGGACTGGAACCAACCCCCTCGCATGGGGCTGCCTCACAGATGCCATGTCTTACCGCTGGGCCGCCACCGGGCCCCTACAGTGTGTTCCAAACCGCACAGGCTAGACATTTAAACCGAGACCCGTGCCGCTTACAAACCCCGACAGAGGGGGAGTCAGACCAGCACAAGCTGGAAAACAGACGAACAAAAACCTGCATGTCGCTTCCTTTTTTTTTTCTTTTAGAGGTTTTTGCCTTGGGGCACGTGTGCTCACCAGAGAGAGAGAAACAGGCATGGTGAGAGGGAATGTGAGAAATCACCCCACAGAGGGATGGCCACACCGTAATCCCTTCTCCATTCTCCTCCTGGGATCTTAGGCCCCACCACAGATCCCCAGCTTGAGTTTCAAGCCCCCAAGTCTGGGACTCAACCGCAGTCGTGATGTGGGAACCCAGCCATGAAAGCATTCCGCCCCTGGCGGTCCCCGAACCTGCATTTTAAGATGGGAATCGCCCGAGTCCTGGAGAGCTACCGCTGCCGGCATTCAGAACTCGCCTGCTGGAGAGGCGTGCTGCCCACCAGCCCCTCGCTGCCCGTACTGGTACTGACACTGCTGGGAGTACTGCGGCTCGCCCTGGCTAGCAGCAACCGGGAACAACGCACGGACTGATGACTCCCGGGTGCCGCCTCCCTCGGGCCGTACTGCTACCCTCACTGGGCACGCTCTGAGCCTGGGCCTGGACTCCAGTTCAGCCCTCACAGACAAGTGCAGGCCAGTCCGCACGGGGGTACGTAGAGTAACAGGGAAACATTAACCGGACTGTCGCAGCAAGTCCGTCACTCAAGAACGTTCACCAGAGGGACAACGCGGGGCCGCTCAGCGCCGTGACGGGCAAGCCGTCTGCTCTGCGTTCTTCATGAGGACGTGACTGCTGAGCTAATATTTGAAAACCGGTGTGTGTTACTGGACCAGGGGGTCTGGCTGGGAAGGGGGCAGAGGGCAGGAGCCCCACGGGCTCAGGGAGCAGCGGGAAGTGACCTCGCTCTTGGAGTGAGTCACTTTAACACCTGAAAAAAGCACGGAGGGCTTGTCCAAATGGGGACCCGGCCCTCTGCACATCTGTAGGCCAGAAGGACCCGTGGTCGTGTCACCAGCACGTGCCGAATCTCAGGCGTGACAGCGAAGCAGGGACACCGTCAAGGGTAAGGACACCTGTCTGGCTGTGCGATAACGAGGCGCCAGGCAGGCTCTGGGTGGTCAGGACACCGCGAGGGGTCATCTGACACAGGTGGCTGCCCGCCCTGACAGCCTGCCTGCCGCTGGGGGGCGCTGCCCTCGGCCCCCACTGTCCGCTGGCGGCAGGGCTCAGGCTCCCCTCCGCCTCTCTCCCGGCCGGCTTCTCTGTCTCAGTGCTCAGGGCGGAAGTCTGGCCGGTCTATTCCCTGTCCACCCACACTGCTGGTGTCCACCCCGGCCCCGGCCCCAGAGAGCCCCTGTGCTCCGGTGACCCCAACCAGGGCCCCAGAGTGGACCTCTGCCCCCGCTCCTGATCGGAGCACATGTGACCAGTGCGTGACCGTGGTGACATGTAGGTATAGCAAACACCACATCATCCACGCACACACACACCACTTGTGTCAACCGTACCCCAAAAAGCGGGTGTGGAGCCCATCCGCTCTCCCCTGACTTCCTGCAACAGCCTCCACCTCGTTCTCACATCTGTCCTCGTCGCTAACCTGCTCTCAAACGAGGGCCAAACGATCCCCCTAAAATACAAGCCAGACCTTGTTACTCTGAGTGCGAAACATCCACACTCCCCATCGAATTCAGGAGAGGCCGATGCTCTCAGCACCTGCATCCGTGACTGCGTCTCCGGCCACCTGCCCCACACACCTCCTGCAAGTCCTTGGGGCCTCCGGACCCTTCTGCAGCCTTGCCGTGGACGCTCGGAGGGCCGCCACTGCCCCGGCCGTCAAGGCCCTCCTCCCTGGACGGCTCGTGCCCCCGCTCTCCCCTTCAGAGCACCGCAAACCTTCCCGGGAGCTCCGCGTGAAGTCACACCACTCGGCTCAGCACGCCTGTCCTCTGTGTCACTGCCCCCATAGTCTGTCTCCCAGTGCACGGCGTACGCTGGTCTGTGCACTCTCTCCACACTCAATCACCTTGCTGGGGGCGGTTCAAACCCTTGGCTGGGTAATAGAAATGCTTCTAGAAAGTTTTCATTTTGAAAAATTTCTTCTAGGAAATTTGATTGTATTTTAAATTCATGGTCACATTGGGTCAGTACAGGGCATGACGCCTGCTTTGTATCAACTTTACACCCTCGTAAGCTGGAGCACAGCAAGGCTGAATATTTCACCAGAATCTCAAAGCAGGTCAACGAGTGAGCAAGAAAACCAATGATGGTTTCCACACTTTGAGACGCTATTTAAAATCACTAAGTACCCCAGGTCAGCCGGATAGAAAGAGTACATGCATTCTGTACCATTCATACTCTCCTGAACTAAAAATCGGCATGAGGTTTTAGTACCATTACTTTGATAGTGATTCAAAAAGAGAAAGAAACTGGTCGTGAGGCCACAAGGAAAATTATTTTCATGCCAAATGACAGCCGTGTGCGAGGACGGACTCGCACAGACCATCTGGCCGGCGTCCTGGGGGTCCGTTTCCCTACCTGCTAAGCTAGTCCCGCTCACGTTCGGGGTTTCAGAGAGCGCTGAGGACGCGCCCTGTCTCATGGAACTTTACGACCAATTAGGGCCATATTTACCGGACGCTACGCCAGCTCATTTTCCCTGAGAAGAACTACAAGTGGCCGTCAAAGACTGAGGCGTATTTTAAATAGAATGACTGCTCCGAGAGGAGGGACTATTCATCTCGAGGGTTAAAAGCCCCATCCGTCATCTCCCCGGCGTTGGGACCAGGGCGTCACCGCCGTATATCATGCATGGAGGCTTGGGGACAGCCCGCCGTGCTGGGAGCACCCTCCCCCGCTGGCTGGCTGTCTTCGAAGCAGATGCCTGCTCTGGTCTTTAAATGAATGTCTTGCATTACTTCAGAGGCTGCCAGACAAGCGGAGACCATGGTCATCGCGTTTACCAGCCCATCGGTAAGGCTTGTGCAGAGCGCACCTTAATCGTCCTAAACGGCCGTCCACAGCAGAGTGCTCTGGCACGTCTCGGTACGTCACGTACAAACACTGCGGTGCTCGGCCACCACGGAGCAGGAGCACGGCAGCGCCCAGTGACTGGGCTGGAGGGGCCTCATCGGTTGCTCTTTCATCTGACTTTCCTTCCTGCGAGTGTGAACAGCGGGCTCTCGGGTACATGGAGGTCTCATTTCCTGGCATCCATCTTGCCTTCTCGAGTGTGGAAGTAAGGGAACAAAACCTTCAGTCCCCCGGTTACCGTGACTCTGACTCACACCCTCCACTCCAATTGAAGTCGTAACTCACAGGCCAGTAAGTATGTTAGTCCGACTTCTGTGTCTCCTTTACACTTGTTTCTTAATATTGTCTTTGGTTTCCATTGAGGTCAAAATAGAAGGATCAATAAAACCCACAACAAATAAGCCACGAAGAAGCCGCGGCACCTCTTTTCGGACTAGACTCAGCCTAACAAAGCGACTGAATGCGGACAAGGCTGTCACCCGGCAGCACCGCGAGCTGCTGGCAGTTCACTCGCCCTTCAAGGACGCTCGAGCCCCTCACGTGTGAACACGTGTGTACAGGCCCATGTCAGCTGCCGTGCAAATCTGGGGGCGTGTGCCGTGTGAAGACAACAGGTGACCAACTTTAGATATCTTAGGATTTTAAGGCATCGGTTATTTTAGCTAAGTGGTAGCAGGAGGAGCCGTCTTACTCATTTTATCAACCTGAGCAATAAACTAGCAATGATGTATAATGATAAATCTTTCTCCATTTTCTTTCCATATAAATCTGCCGAGCTTAAATAAACCCTTCGGCTCACAGTTAATGCCAGTGTAATGCTCTCCTTTAAGTTCTCTGAGCACAGGTGTCTCCATGGCCAGCCGGCTTCTATTTAAGGTCTCTAGTCCTCGTTACGAAGGTTTCATCGTGTCTATCAGAAGTCCTCACATCCTCGCTCTCCCTCGGCCCTGCTCTGGTGATCGCACATGCCCTACAACAAACCAAAAATGAAAAATAATAGAAGCCCTCGTATACCTGAAACCTGAGTAAAATCTCTCTCCTCATTCACTCATTCATTTTTTTGTTTCCATTCATTCTTTTGACATTTGCTTGGTCCCACTTAAGGACTGAGCATCAGTGTCACAGTTTATTGAGAAAAAGTAACGGAAGTAAAATGCATGGCAATGACTACCCCGAGAAAGGGCTGGTGGGTGCTACGCTATGAAAGCGGGGGTAAGAGCTCCCTGCCAGGGGGAGGCGACACGTCTCAGAGGGCGATTCCCGGGGCCTCCCTCTCGTCGTGTGGCTTTGCCTAGACAACAGAGCATGCTCCGCGGGGCTGGGTGGTGACCCGGAGGCTGTGATGCCACGTGAGGCCGACTCACCTGGACACTGTGACCACGGTTAGGGCCGTGAAGACTGTGGGGGTGCTCTCCCTGCTCTGCCCTTGTTCATGAAAGAAACTACCTGATGAGCTACAGCGGGCCCAACTCCTGAGAAACTGCAGGCTGACAGGTGCGTGTGCCGTACGGCAGGAAGTGAGTATGGAGGGAAATCAACTTTCTAAACACTCGGGAAACTACTTACAGGGCCGTGTGTGCCTGTGCTCACGCCCTGCGCCCTCCTGAGCAGGCCGGCGGTGCTGGCAGCTGGGAGCCGGGCCTGCTGCGGTGGGACTGCAGCAGGAGGGCCACGCCGGGCTGCCTCTCTCTCTCTCTTAGAAGAAGTAGGGACATAGACATTTTTAAGAAAACAAAATGTGCACCTTGAATTCTTCTCATGCTTTGGAATAAATGAGCACATGACCAGAATGAAAAATGAGTACGCTCCTCTCCTGTCAGATGATAACTGTGCATCACGACTGCGTACTCAGCTCTCTCCTAACAAGTCAGGACCCGACGCCATCACCAGGACCAGCAAACTCCAGGTCTAGGACCAAGTTGGCGTCCGGTGCTCAGTGCTGTCCTGGTCCGGAGCGCCTCGATGCTGGGAGGAAGCCAGGAAGCCTCCAGGACCCCAGGAGAGACCACGACTGCGAGGGCAGTGCAGGCGGGTGTGGGCAGCGCTGGGGAGAGTGACGGCGTAGAAAAGGGACCAGTCCTGCTCCAGCCGTCCCAGTGTTTTGTTATAATAGTCATTTGTTCTGCTTTCTCGAGAGTTTGCTGCTCCTCAATCTCTGGGCACTGGAGAACAGGGAGAATTAACGGCAGACGGGCAATCCATCCGCCAGCTCGAACTCCTAAATTGTTCAGGAGGATTAAACCCTAAAACACGTTTCAACTCTGTAAAGGAGACAGTGACACAGCCAGTGTCAAAGTGGAAAAACGGCGTTCTCTTTGTGTTCTGAGAGTCCCACCTTCCTGAGGCTTGTAAAAACCTTAACAGAATCCTGGGCTGTGAAATTTAAGTCTCTCTGCAGACTGAGTTTTCAAAACCAGACGGGACCTGGAAAATCACCTTGTGACTAATTCATCATTTCACAGAACGGGGCTACACGTTTGAAATTCTGTTTCCTTTTCTCTGAGTACAACATGAAGGAAGACGCACACCTTTGCTGAGCAAGATCCTGATTCCGGTGACACCCCTTTGCATTGAAGGCAATGCTGGAGATCCGTCCGTTCATCTCCCAAAGCCGCCGCCGCCGAGCGCTGAGGAGCTCGCGGAGTGGGACGGACATCAAAGCCGACGGCCACACGAGCTCGTCACTCTCCTCTGACAGCAGGGGACAGAGGCAAGGCGAGAGAAAGGGCTTCTTGCTGAGGACAGGCTCTGAACAGCAGTACATAAGCTGTCTTCTCCTAAAAATACTTTTATACAATTAAAGAGATAAAGTCTCCTACCCTTCAGGTGACTTATCATCTTAAATTCCCGCATATCTTACCTTCAATCCGTTCTCTTCATTGTTGGTGTTATAATCCAAGACTTTGCCACAGAATCTCATGAAACTGAGCATGCTCTGTACTTTTGGTTTTATTCTGTTTCTTTATTTTTCTCTTATTTTGGAGAGATTTTTCCTATAGGGTACATGCGCTCACAGGAGAGACAGAGAGAAAGAAAGTGAGAAATCGTCCTCCAGGGGTAATGGCCCTGCCGCAATCCCTTCTCCGTTCTTTCAGGACTTGGGGCATGTACACACGCTTAGCCGGAGCCTCAAGCCACCACGTCTGGGACTCGAACCAAGGCTGACCAAGTGGGAGTCCAGCATCTTAACTACTATGGCACCTACTGCCCCTGTTATTGTTTCTTTACACTTATTTCTCTCTTCCATGAGCAAGAGACACAAAGACAGAAAGACAGACAACATCCTCAGCAAGGTCCTAGGCCCACAGTTCTCCCACCCCAGCCTGAGCCTGCCCCGACCACAGGCCAGCGCGTGCCAGCACACTCGGGGAGGCTGCCAGACCTGAGCCAGGAACCTCTCCACGTGGACCAAATGTCTCAGAGAGTCACACTGTACCACCGTGCCACTGTCCGGCCCCTACTTTCTGTTGTCGACAGGGAATTTTAGTAATCACAGAACGAGCAGCTGAAACTATTTCAACCCAAGAGAAAATTTTTTTTTTCTTTTTCTTTTTTTGAGAGGTTTTTGCTATAGGGCATGTGCGCTCACCATAAAGACAGAGACAGAAAGACAGAAAGTGAGAAATCACCCCCGGGGGGGATGGCCACATCGCAATCCCTTCTCGGATCTTGGGCACACGCGCTCATGTGCCTGGCATGAGTTTAAACCACTGGGTCTGGGACTCAAACCGCGGTCAAACCACATGGGAATCCAGCAACACAGCCATTACGCCAACTGCTGGTCTCCCAAGAGAAAATATTAATATGCATCATAAAAATGTGCATTTTTTAAGGGTTGAAATTGTGGTAATTAATATCTGCCTGATTTATGTGTCTTCATGATCCTTCAAAGTGAGTAAGATTTTATCTCACAGAAAAGATCTCCTGGGTTTATACTCTAACCAAAATTTGAGTATAGTAGATTATATATATATATATATATATATATACATATATATATATATATACACACACACACACAAACACACATATACATATATATGTGTGTATACACACACACACACACACACACACACATATATATATATATATATGTATATATATATATATATATATGTTTTAAGAACACATGCACTTGCCATGGAGACAGAGAGCGAGAAAGACAGAGACAGAAAGCGAGAAATCAGCCCCCATCAGGATGACCACACTGCAATCCCTTCTCCTCCATTCTCCTCTCAGAATTTTGAGCTACATGCACATGAACCTGGCATGAGTTTTAAGTCGCTGGGTCCAGGACTTGAACTGTGGTCAGTAAGTGGGGATCCAGTGATGTAACCATTACGCCATCTGCTGGCCCCTGTAGTAGAATATTGATCAGACTATAAAACCAAGATGAAGCTAATTATTAAAACTAAACTAACTAGAGGACCTTTTTGGATGGAGACTGTGGACACTATTTGGTACGAAACGTGACGAGAGCGTCAGTTCCACATTCTGCCGACCCCTTCTCCAGCAAGAGCTGGAGTCTGGGACTCAAACCACGGTCGAGTATGTGGGAGTCCAGGGCTGTAACCTTACGCCATCTGGAGGCCCTATTTCCGCTGTTGACATGGTCACAGCCACCTCCTGAGCGCTGTGACAGGTGAATGCTGCCATCGGCGGTGAAGCGGCCCCAATCCGGGTCTGTGTGTGTGCAATCGGACTTTCCGGGTGACTAACAGCACTCCTAGATTCTTTATTAAGTTAAACCATATCTAAGAGTGCTGCAGAATGCACTGCTCAACACCACCACACCGAGCACTGCCCTGTCACCAGGGACCTCGAGACCCCGGACGCTGCACCGACCACCGCCCTCCGTCTCTGCTTCTGAGCAGCATGGCAGTACGGCCTGCTCCAGGCTCTGCTTAATTGGACTCACCTAATACGTGGGCTTTGGCATCTGGCTCTTTCCATCCACTGACCTGCAGGGCCCACCGGCATGGCTGGACCAGGGTGGTCGCTCCAGTCTCCCCACTCCACAGCCCTCCCTCCCCGCCTGACCAACATCTGGGCGGCTCCCCGTGTCGGACCAGGGCAAATTCTGCTGTGAGGAGCACCCAGCTGGTGACTTGGGGCGAGTATGTGTACACACGTCTGCTGGATCCCTAGGTCTTAAATTATGAATAGGTCTATGTTAACAGATACTACGACCAGCTTTTGAAAAATTCAAGTTAACTTAAAAGTCACTGAGCGCTTTTGTTTAAAAATGAATTCTCCTCTCAAATGAAGAATAAGAAGAGGAAGGGGCGGGGAGGGACGAGTGCGTGGCCGAGCGCCCGCGCTACGTCTGTGGGTAAGCCCCGAACGAGCAGGACGAGCACTCCCAGTTACTTCTGGATCACAGTCTCTTACGAGGCTCTTCCCGTGACGACTTCCTAGAGGCGTTTAGCAGTGCGGGTGCGACTCCCAACCCCGGCTCTGTGAGTGACGGACAGGTGCTCACGGGGGAGAGCGGGAGGCCCGTGCCCGCCACCCCCCCCACGTTCGTGTCGCAGTGGCCGATGGAGCACGGTGTAGGGAAAACCACTGTTCTTGGGAGGAAAGGTGTTTTTGTGGCCGAGCTCATCTTACTGCCTACCTGGACAGGCAGCCTACCCGGACTCCTCCCACCCATCCCTTCGTGATAAACAGACGTCCCCACGCGTCACGAGCGCCACCACTTCCTGCACGTGACACGACTCGTCACTAAGAACGTAGAACTCGTTCCTAAGGGACGAAAACTTCCTGTTTCTTCACCAGACCGACTGTGGTGAGCTCTCCATCGCAAGCTGTGCCTTAAGCGGTAAGAAAACGTGGTGCGTGTTTCCCGTGACTCTTCAGTAAGTTGAAGTCACTCAGACGTGGTGGCGCTCTGTCCGAGGCATACCTCCCTAAGGGAAAGCTGTGCTGTTTTCTCGCGCTGTGTTTCAGCGTATGAAATCTCACACATTCAGATTCTCCGTTACGAACCTTGGCACGCACAGTGCTGCTTCTCGTTGTGACAGACCCAACACTGGGCATCGTGGGTGACATTTGTCCACCACCACTTCACACGCTAACGTCACAATGCATTGGCCTTCTAAGTAGCATACTGAAAGCCCAGTTGTGGATTTAAAATAATCAGATCGAGTTACTTTGTCCACTCAGAGCGTATGTACTTATAAAAGCATGCTTGGGCATGAACTCCAAATGTTTGTCCAGTCGGGCTCTGCATCTAATTTAATCGTGCAGCAACCAGGTTTACGCATAGGTCATGACTATACTTGGATTGTATCATTAAGTTAACTTTAATTAAAATATATGTAATTTGCAAAAATGAAAAAATAAGAGACACAAATATGCAAGGCGCTCCAGTCACAGATTCGCCTTGGAGATGCCTCGGTTGCCCTTCAACGGCGTGCATAGGCATTCCTTCAACCAGGGCATCCCTTCTATCCCAGCAGACGAGGACACAGTCTCGGGACCAGCAGTTAGCGTAATGGCTATGTCGCTGGACTCCCACGTAGTCGACCGCGGTTCACGTCCCAGACCCGGTGGCTTAAACTCATGCCGGGCGCATGTGCATGCGTGCCCAAGATCCCAAGAGGAGAATGGAGGAGAAGGGACTGCAGCGTGGCCATCCCCCCTGAGGGGTGATTTCTCGCTTTCTGTCTCTCTGTCTCTGTCTTTCTGGTGAGCACATGCACCCTATAGCAAAAACTTCTCCAAAAAAAAAAAAAAAAAAAAAAAAAAAAAGAGAGAGAGAGAGCACAGTATTAGAATATTATCTTTTTCTGTTTTATTTTAGATTTTTGCCAAAGAGCATGTGTGCTCACCGGAGAGAGAGAGTGAGGGAGGGAGAGTGAGAAACCATCCCCAGAGGAGTGGCCACATGACACAATTCCTTCTGCAGTCTCCTAGAACTTGGGACACACATGCACACATGCCCAGTGTGAGCTTCAAGCCCCGTGTCCAGCACTTGAAGCATGGAATAGGCCGTGTGGGATCTGGAGCCCTAACCACCACACTACCTGTTGGCATTAAATGTATATATTTTTAGAGATAAAATTACTATCATTTTGTGTGACAACATTTTGCTCAGAAAATTTGAAAAAATTAAAAATGAGTAATGATTAAAGAACTCAGAAATATGGCTGGGAAAAGTATATATGAATGACAATAAACTTGATGACATTAGAAAGGTACATTTACAAAAAGAATTCCCTAGGAATAACGTAAATAAAATACATGTAATGTCTAAGTGGAACCAAATATAAGAGGCCAATAAAGAAGACGCCAGCATTAGTTGTATCCACTCTTTTGGTCAAAACTGTCAAAGACCAGGAAAATAATTGGCAAGTTAGACTGTCTCCTAGGACAGATACATTCAGTATTTTAAAAATGTAGCTCTATCCTTTAAAAAACCAACAGATTTATCTTTAGAATTGGAAAAGCTAATTCTGATATTTTTATGGGAAAAAATTTAAATTAAGCAAGTAAGACTAAGAACATTCTAATTAGGAATTCTACTGAGGGGATGTATTGTTTCCAGATATAAAGCCTCAATTATTCTTTTTTTAAATTTTTTTGGAGAGGTTCTTGCACCCCCCAGGGGGGATGGCCATGCTACAATCCCTTCTCCTCCATTCTCCTCTTAGGATCTTGGGCACGCACACAAACGCGCCCGGCGTGAGTTTAAACCACCGGGTCCAAGACTCGAATCACAGTTGTCTACATGGGAGTCCAGTGATGTAGCCATTACACCATCTGCCAGTCCCTAAAGCCTCAATTATTAAAACCATTTTCACTTGTGCATGCATAGACAGATCAAAGAAACAAGTGAAAATATCCAAAATGTCTTAGACACACAAGGTATTTGAGTATATGGTACAGAAACGAAGCCATTGGGTGAAGACGAACTATTCCATAATTGGCATTGGAAACACAGAATGGCCAGCATGGGAAAAACAGACTCATAAAATAAAGCTTCAAGAAAAATAAACGACCCATGTTTCAGAGGTTTAAACGCACACAGAACGGAATCCTTCACAGCCTTAGAAGTATATATGAGAACTTTAAAAAAGTAGTTGGATAATGAGAAAGGCCTTTGTAAACACAGAACAAAGAAATATAAAGATATGTTAGTCTTGTAAACAAAATGATTTATAACTCGCTGAGTACAAAAACACCATAACAAAAACAAACAAACAAAAAGATGAACTGGAAGTAAACCACGGCTGAGCTCCCAGCAAACAGCCCATGCTAGCCATCGCCACGCCACGCGGTCCCAGTACGGTCCTGGGTGCAGACTTGAGCTCTCACATCGCTGAAGACTCAGCCGCCATCTGGCCGTGGCTTCCTACCTCCGTGAAACACGAGACTAATTTTAGAGACCCTAAATTCGGGGATAGCCTCTCTACGGCGACGGGAAGTCAGGAGTGTGGCTTGTTACGTTTCCACCCCACATGTTTGTCTGAAATCCGCTTCGGATCTGGAGTGCTCGCCTTCCTAAATCTGGACGGGCCCTGGGCTGTCTCGAGCCCGCCGTCCGGTAGGAGAGGCGTCACCTTGTGCTGGGACAGTCCTGAGATGAGCTGCAGCTTCCACTTCCTGCATCTTTAGAATATTTGTTCTCTGGAGAGTTCCCTCTGGGAAGCAAACTACCACATAAAAAACGTGGTAACCTTGAGACAACCATGCCCTTGAAGGACAGTCATGTGGCATGTCCCTGGGAAACGAGACACATGTGGAGACAGAAAAGACCAGGACTGCGATGGGGTGGAGAAGCAGGCCCCGGCAGTGCCCAGACTCTAATTTCTAGAAACCGTGAGCATGTGACCTTCCGTGGCAGAGGGACTTCGCGTGTGCCGCTGAAGTTCTGAGCCTAACACAGGAGTGCCATCCGGGTGGTCCCTGTGGCCTCAACGTGCCATTAACGTGAGAATGGGCGAGCCAGGTTCAGAGAAAAGCAAAGGAAGGAAAAGGATGGTAAATTAAAACGACAGCGAGAACCTCGCCCTGCCAGGGCTGCATTTGAAGACGGAAGGAGAAAGCCACGAGCCTCCAGATGCGGGCAGCCTCTCGCGCGATGCGGGAATGGCCTCACCTCGGCTGACGGCGAGAAGAAACCGGAACCCCAGCCCACACTGAGGTGAAGAGCTGAGTCGGGAGAGAAAAGCTCTACCCCCAAACAAGCAGGGCGTGCCCACAGGCCCAGCCAGCGCCTGCAGAGGGGGGATGGCCCTCCAACAGCATGGCTCGAGCCCAGCATGACCTTCTTGGACTTCCGACCTATGGATCGATGAAATAAGCAGGACATGTGGCCAAAGCCACCAAGTTTGTGGTGACAAGCTGGGGCAGCTTAGGGGACTAGCGGGAGCACCGTGCCACCAGTGCTCGGTGACATGGCAACGGCCCTCTCGGACACCTCGCCAGGTGAGTCCTCGATGGCTCTCGCCTGGGTTTCTTGGCCAAGTCTACAACTGCCTAAAATGCCAGGAAGGAGCTAATGGCTGAGCCAGAGCCCACGGCAAGACAGGCTGAGAACCAGCTTCCGTGGTAGGTACGCACGGGGGCCGTTCTCTCTGTAGAGCAATAGAGAACTAGAACAGAAATAAGATGATATTGATTAAAAAAGGAATTGATAAAAAAGAAACACATGAAATGCTCTTAACGTAAGGAAAGGTGCTCGGCCCCACCCATCCGGCGCGGAATGCCACTAAAACTCTAACCGGGAACTTCCCGTTTCAACCCGACATTGAGTGTTCCAAGAAGACTCCTGGGAAGTCTCCACTCTCGGCCTTACACTGTAACGAGGCTGAATGAACTGGAAGTCCCTTATCCCATGGGACCCGCCAGGGAGCCAGTTCACAGGGAAGACCACTCCCCCGATCTGGAAAGACAGGTTCATCCAGACACAGCTAGATCTGCTTAGCCAGAACAGAGGCCGCTGAGAACGTGAACTGGTAGGAACGTGTCAACAGCCATTTTCAAATATCCCAGAGACACGAGAGCTAGAGTTCTCAGATACCAGTCTTCCTGGGCCTGGGTCCCAGTTGGGCACACTTCAGGAACCCCACCAGGTTTTTGCAATAGGAAAATCTTTTATGGCTCTGGCAGGCAGAGGGGAAGAGTAATCACAGACAATGTCCATAGCTTGTCTGTGACAAAGACCCACATTCCGAGGGGAGAGACTCTGGGGACAGTCACTCTCCCTCCTGCCACACCCATGAGACTTGGTCAAGGAGGTCAAAGCACCAGGGAGCAGAGAGGGAGCGCCGTCGCTGAGGATGGAGGCGGAGGGTGAAGGGAGAAAGCTGCACCTCTGCAGAGGCACATGAGAGGTCACAACGGCTCTAGGACACAGCCCACTGAAGCACTGACGTGCCACAGGAGGGGAGGTCACGGAGGCTCTAGGACATGGCCCACTGAAGTACAGGTGTGCCCAGGAGGGGAGGTCACGGAGGCTCTAGCACACAACCACGGAAGCCCTGATGTGCCATGGGAGGGTGGCAGGATGTTCCCTCCCCCACCCCCACCGCCACGTCTGCAGGGTTCCCTCATGGCCATGGGTCAGGGCTGGAAGAGCTGCAGAACCCGACGCTCTCTGGGGGCGGGCACTAGGACAGCATGAGCTTGGAAGAGGAGACATGAAGGAAGACGCGGAGGGAGGGGTGCACACTGAGCACAGCCCAGCGCCCGGTCGGTGCACGCACAGCCTCAGACTTCCCGGACTCACGTTCCTGCATCTGCACACTGAGCACAGCCCAGCGCCCGGTCAGTGCACGCACAGCCTCAGACTCCCGGACTCACGTTCCTGCGTCTGCACACTGAGCACAGCCCAGGGCCCGGTCAGTGCACACGGAGCCTCGGACTTTCCGGACTCACGGCTCCTGCGCCCGCACACTGAGCACAGCCCAGCGCCCGGTCGGTGCATGCACAGCCTCAGACTTCCCGGACTCACGGCTCCTGAGTCTGCACACTGAGCACAGCCCAGCGCCCGGTCGGTGCATGCACAGCCTCAGACTTCCCAGACTCACGTTCCTGCGTCTGCACACTGAGCACAGCCCAGCGCCTGGTCGGCGCACACGGAGCCTCAGACTTCCCGGACTCACGGCTCCTGCGTCTGCACAGAGCACAGCCCAGCGCCCGGTCGGTGCATGCACAGCCTCAGACTTCCCGGACTCACAGCTCCTGAGTCTGCACACTGAGCACAGCCCAGCGCCCTGTCGGTGCACACGGAGCCTCAGACTTCCCGGACTCACGGCTCCTGTGCCCGCACAGCCAGCTTTCACACGAATGGCACGGTACATCAAAGCGCGCGAAGAAAACAGGCCAAAGAGCCAAAGCAAGCATCGGAGCCAGACTCAGAGAGGGCCACGAGGAGCCAGCAGGGACTACACCAAGCCGGCTGCGATTCCTGTGTTCCTGGCTCTGTGGGGAGAGCGGCCGACGTGCAAGAACAGGTGGGAACTGGGCGCGTAGGGGAACTAAGAAGAAAACTCACGGCGAAACGCTGGACGTCAAAACCCAATAGAAACGAAGGGTGACCAGGTGGCAGGGGCGGGGGCACCAGCAGGAAGACGGGGCGCAGTCCCAGCCCAGAGCGAGAGATTGGACAGAGCAGACTGAAATGCAGGGAGGCAGACAAAGAGCGCCCCGAAACACGGAGCCACCTCAGCACCGTTACACGTGCGGTGTACCAAAGAGGAGGGCAGGAAGAGCAGAGTAGAGGAATATTTGAGGTAAGGGTGACAGAAATCTCCACAATCAGTGACAGACAACAAACCACAGACACAGACATCACAGCGGACACTGGGCAAAAGATGTTTATACATATAAATTTACATTATATACACATGAAATCCGTATGTATATAAATACGTATAAATTGCAGTTTGAATATGATATGCCTAGGGCTACATATATAAATACATATAAAATATGTGCACAATATATTTATAAAATATACATATACACAAATATGTACATGCATATATGTATAGACATGTGTGTATACATAAATATGTATATCCATGCATTTCATATATATGTATATCTCTAGGCATATCATATTCAAACTGTAAAAAGTCAGAGGCAAAAAGAAAATCTTTAAAGAAGCCAGAAGGAAAACACCTGACCCACGGGTAACCACCAATAAGAACTGCAGCAGAGAAACCACTCGAGCAAGAAGAGAGTAAAATAAAATATTTCAAGTTTCTCTAAAAGGAAACCTCACCAATCTAAGACTGTTGCAAAACTATTTCTCCACCAAAATTAGTCCTCACAATCGACAGTAGAAAGAGACTTTCTCAGTCAGCATAACTGAGGTCATTCCTCTAGGAGCCTCCTGGGAGGGGATGTCCCAACAGCTGACGTTGACAAAGGGGCGAGGGGAGGTCAGATCTGCACGGGGGCAGGAGAGGGTATCAGAGAACGACCAAATTAAGACCAAGTGAGAAGTTTTGCTTTTCTTATTCTTGATTAATCTGGAAATATTTAAAATAGTAATAGTAACGAAGCTTCGTTAGGTAACTGACGACAGCACTGTCACACGGCAGGGAAGGCAGGATTCGGAATGCCCCTCAGGACGCCTGCACTGCTCTTGACCTGGGACGCTGTGGTTTGAAGGTGGACTTGACCCAAAGGATATGTTGTAAGTTGGGTCAACCGTTAGTTTTCACTGAAATTTTATTAGGCTATGGAATCCTCCCTCTCAATTTAAAATGTGATATTTGAACACTACTAACTTCTCAGATTAAAACTATTTTATCACTAATCACTTTGATTATACTTATTATGCATTACCTGCATTTAAGCAAATAAAAAGTAAAAATCTATCAATGAGAATTAATTGGCTTTGGTTCTTTTCTGAGAATACACAACAATGTAATTAAGTGAAATTAAAATGCACAGGTTGTGTTTCCACAGCTCCACCACGGTTGACCAGAAGACGGTTCTCTGTGCTGTGCCCACTTGGTCGTTAGGGACATGCTGAGAGGTCCTGAGGGAACCTGTGGGAGTCGACACGTCTCTGCAATGGAGGGAGTACAGCGGGCAGAGGCGGTGCTGTGGAAGGAAACCCACCCTCTCGGGTTATGACTCACATCAGATCACAGCGCAGGGTGAAAGTAGCTCATCGGACGCCATGAGCATTCTCTTACCCCTCATCCGGGGGTTTCCAAGGAGCACATTCTAAAGGAAACGACCGAACGACCTTGAAGTGAAAGCTTGTGTACACATGTTGACTGTGTCTGCACACACCGTTTCCAGCTTAAAGAAAACAGAACTGTTGTTTATTTTCTATTGAGTATTACTATAGACAATTGAAAATAAAAGTTGCATGAGATAGTTGTAAAGGCAATTTAAATTTTAGACAGATGTGAGACGATCTAAGAATGTCTCAGTGAGTACCGATCAACACTGTACCATCAGAGGATGGATGAAAGAAACGGTTGTCAATATCCCATTAGCCAGTCCATTATAACCTTCACAAAGAACATGTTTGTTGTCATGGGTTTTTTTAAAAAAAGTAAGACCAATTCAAGTGAATTATAAAACTAACTAAATGAACGAGCTCATCTGTAGTCACAGAAACTAAATAAACTAGCTACTACTTCTGATATACCGAAGGGGAAAAAAACGGCAGCACATTATTAAGCACATCAACTAACCATTTATCAAAACTGCATTCAGTAGCGTGAGCCACAAATTAGACTTTGCACTGCAAACCCCGCTTTAAAAGAAATATGTAGGGCCAGTCATAATACAACCTTATATATCAAATTATTAAAAAGGGCATAAATAAAATATTTTCTCTTAATAATTTTAGATAGAAATAAGAGCAACCTAAGATTAATGACCTCTGAACCAAAGATTTTGAACTGGAGATGAAGAGCATGCTGGAACCCCGCCACTGGGACGGATGACCATGATGGACGCACGGTTCCCAAGTGCTAATCATGTCCTGGCCACAGTCGCAGGGTGGGCACAGAAATCCAAGTGAAAGGCTTTGGGTTTTAGAGGGTTGGGCAGATTATTTAACCTTATGAGATGCTATGAAGTTTTCACTTTTTAAAAATTTACACCTTGAAAATGCAAGTGAATGCCAAAGGAACTCTTTGAAGTGGAGAGGTAGAAGCTTTTCTCCGTTTTCAGTTTTTTTGCCTTAGGGTGTGCATGCTCTGAAGAGAGACAGAGGAAGTTAGAAATCACTCCTGAGGGGGAATGACCACGCCACAATCCCTTCTCCTCCTTTCTCCTCTTAGGACTCTGGGCATGCACACACACATGCTAGGTATGATTTTTCAAGCCACTGGGTCTGGGACTCAAACCACATTCGGCCATGTGGGAATACAGCTCCTTGACCTCCACGCCACGTGCTGGCCCCTGAACTTTTGTTGATGGTCCATAGTACCAGCCGGCTTAGTATTCTCACGGCGGGTGGGAGGGGCAGTCCTTCCAGCTCGGTAGCATGCAAACTAGCTTAAATTAATTTCATATTCATACTTTTGCTGTATTGGTCCCTAAAACAAATAATACTTTCAATTTTTTTTAGTACTTTCTATTTTTAAAAAATATGCAATGCAATTTTTTGAGTAAAGTCACAAGAGAGAAGAAGAAAATGTTCACGACATCATCTTGACATTATTTAAAACAAGATAAATCGATGAGGAATTCCAATAGATTTTTTTTCCAGAATTGAAGCCTCTGAGGAATGAAAGTCCTTAAAGCTCCTTTTCTGGAGCATACTATTTAATTCAAGGATGAATTATACGGGGGGTTTTCAGAACGTGGTAACCAAGGGTTGCTAAATTTTGTTAACGATATTATTCTACGGTAAAGACAAAACACATCCGATATCCTCAGAAAATGCCGTCACGCAGTGAATAACGTGGAGTTGAGACGTGCCCAGCAGGACTGCTGGGAGAAACATACAGGTGCCCGGTTACTCTGAAATACCAGTGTACGCGACAGAAAATAACCACATACTTGCTATTTTAAACGCCATCTGTGTCAAATAGATGATCAGGAGTTCAAAGTGTAAGAAAAACTTATGAGTAAATAAATGTAAAACTGGCTGTACCCGTTAGTGTACTTTGTTATCATTAGTGGCATAATATTGCTCGCGTTTCCGGGGTCCAACGCGATTTTTCAGAACAAGAATACCACGTGCAGCGATCACGCAGAGCAGTGAGTGCATCACCACTGTCCCTTCCGTCGCGGCGCTGTTGGGAGGGTCCAGCGTCCAGTCACTTAGCTCTCAGAGGAGACGCGCCACCAGTGACTGCCGACGCTCCGACCCCGCTGTCTGCGTAGCCGTGAGCCCGCTCCCGGTGGCAGCCATTAGCCAACATCTCTCCCTCTCCCCACTCTCCTCTCCCCCTTCCGTTTTTCTCTGGTTCATTTCTTTATTTGGGGGCGGCTGGAGTGCTGAAAAGTGGAGGAGGCTGGCCTCAATGGATTGACAGCTGTCCTTAGAACACCTCGGACCCTGGGACAGACCTCACAATCGCGTCGCTATGGCGTTGCTGTCGCCTTCCGGACAGGTTCTGTCACAGGCTCTCGGATGCTATTTTCTCAAGAGGAAAACCCACCGGTCACCCGACAGAGAGCAGATGCCCGCGTGCCGTAAACTCGCCCACAGAGACAGACGGACCCGAACGTGGGGCTCGCTGCCCTCGGTGTTCTAGACGTACCAGGTGACCAATGTAGGAAACCAGAGTTCGGCGAGAGGACCGTGTCCAAGGCGAGAATGAGAAGCAGGCGAAGGGCGGGACACAGAACAGGAGGGGCAGAGGCACCGCGGGACCATGACCCTGGGCCCCAGGCACTGTCACGGGGGCCTGAGAGACAACAGGTCCACGGGGTCATCGTTGGCCTCTCTGTGACAAACGGGCCCCAGGGGGGAGGCCACTGAGCACTGCCCCCATTCTGCTGCAGAGAGCGGCCCCGTGCCGATGCCGTGGGTCTCTCAGTGTGTCACTGGCACTGTGTGAGGACATGCCGGGCGGCTCTGTGGCCGAGAAGAGAGGCCTGCTGACCAAACCGTACTCTGCAGGGGCCTGCTGGCACCTGGTGAGATCCCGAGGCTCGGGAATCCCAGGAACGAGTAGGTGGGACTTCCTGGAGCGCTACGATCTGACATCAGCTTGAAGATGCACTATCCTCGCCGGGATTTCAACAGTAAGGAAAAGTGACCGTGCAGAGCCCCTCAGAAAGCACCTGTGTCCTTTTACTGACCACGGAACTAGGAATCGAGAGGGAGCTTCCTATGACACAGCTCGGGGTGAGGCACACATGCTTGAAGGGAGAGAAGAAAGTAGATCGGGAATTCTAAAGACAAATGCGACCATCCACTGAACCTTTGCATCAAGTTGGGGCAGGTCTATCTGGGCCCCGCCTGTGTGCAGCTGACCCAAGGCTCCCCGTGGGAGAGACATTGTCTCACACCAGCTGTGTCTCCCGTACACTGCACCCAGGGCCATGGCTTGGACCTCGGCGTCCATCCCTGGCATTTACGAGATGCCTTGCTTCTTGCCATCTGCTCTTTGATTACATGATCAATTGGTCTTCAAGGCTGATAATTAGTAAAGGCAGGAAATGACTTTGTGAAAAAGGGATTGTTCTTCCTTGTTCTTCACTAAAACCACCAGGGCCACCTTTGTAACCTAGTGCTTAAGGGAGTTGAATTCACAGACAACTGTGGTTTGAGTCCCAGCCTGGAGACAGGAGTGTGTGGCCCAAATCCAGGCGGGACAAAGAAGAGGAGGAGGGACCTGCTGATGACGTAATGGTTATGTTGCTGGACTCACACGTAGAAACTACAGTTTAAATCCTGGACCCAGCAGCTTAAAATTCATGCCAAGCAAATGTGCATACATGCCCAAAATCCCGAGAGGAGACTGGAGGAGAAGGGATTACTGCGTGGCCATTCCCCCTCCCAGGGGGCTATTTCCCACTTTCTATCTCTGTTTCTCTCTGTCTCTCTGGTGAGCATATGTGTCCTATAGCAAAAATCTCTCTGTAAAAAAAAAAAAAAAAAAAAAAAAAAAAGTTGAAATTAAAAAAGAAGAGGAGGAAAATGGATTGTGGCATGATCCCATCATTGGAAGGTGCTTTTTCCTTCTGTCTCTATCTCTCTGTCTCTTTCTGGCAAGTACGCCTGCCCTGTGGCAATTAAAAAACAATCCAAAATTTGAATGTCTGTTTTGATCCAACAAAAATCAGCAGGAATGAATAGATTTTCTCGATCTATAAATAACCTTGATAACAGGCCTAGCGCAGTAGACTGATTCGTGTCGTGACGTGTACAGGTTCAATCTCCGTCCCAGACTGCCCGACACAGGTGTTCTATAAGCATGCAGTTCGTGTCTTCTTCACCTCTGTCCTCCTGGCATCTAGCAAAAGCGCCCGCCACATAAGGACTGAAGAATTCAGTAGAAGAAGTGGGACTCTTGGGCTTGTCCACAGGCTGTAAGTGGGTGTCGTTCTGTCATGGGACGAGTCAGAGATGGGAGCATGTACGAGGACCTGGGAGACCTGCCAGGCAGGGAAACACACTGGATATGAGATGTAGTAGAGGAAGGGCAGAGAACCCAGGGTACGGGCCAGCCCCACAGCACAGCAGTGAAGCAAAGGGTAAGCCAGACCCACATGGCCAGCCAGGGTTCAAGCCAGCCCTGGGGGCCTGAGAACATACCAGCAACCCGCCTGTGCCCAGGTTCCTGGTGGGGTGGAGAACTGGAAAAAAGGGTGCAATGTGGCCAGGACCTATGAGAAGTGCATGTGTTCTTTCTCTGATGTGCACACACTAGCAAAAAAATGTCAGAATAAAAATCCAGGATATGTTTAACTTACTTCTGGCATATTTTATTCATTTACTTATTTTATGCAGTTTTTCTGAGAACTCTGACCTTGACATACTTTCAGGTCAGTTTCAGGCCAGCTGGTTAGCAAACTGGGTCAGGCAGCTACACTGTTTGAGTCCCGGACACAAAGGCGTGAAAACCACACCAGGTGTGTGTACATGGGTGACCAAAATCCCAAGAGAAGAGCAGAGGAGCAGGAACTGCAGCATGGCCATCCCCTCTGTGGGAGGGCTTCTCGCTTTCCCTCTCTCTCTGCCTCTCTCTCTCTTTCCGGCAAGTACATGTGTCCTATGGCAATTTTAAAAAAGAATCAGTTTCTTATTGTTCATAAGGGTTGCTAGTACCTAACAAGTATTTACAAGTACATGAGAAGTACTAACTGTTCCAAGAAATAACCTCAGCAAAGTGACCACGTAGAAAAAGTGTCCTCTTGCAAAACTCAGGAAGACCAGCTGCAGCGAAGCATTGAGGCAATCAGTTTTGGCAGGACGCCAAGGCAGAGAGTCAGCCCAGAACCGCTGGTTCCTCCTGCTTTTCCATATGGTATTTAGGTTGTTTCTTCATCTTGCCTATTGTAAATAAAGTTGCAGTGGACATGGAAGTATAAATTAAGATCCTAATTTTATTCTTTTAGATAAATACCCAAAAGTGGGAGTGCATATGATAATTCTATTCTTAGTTTCTGAGGGAAGTTAAGATTATTTTCCACAAGGGTGGCACTATTTTACATTCCTGTCAATAGCATGTAAGAAACAATCGCAAACTCTTCACATTCTTACCCAAACTTAATGGCATCAAAGCAAATATGAGGAAGCATCTCGCTATGGTTCTGAGCTGCATCTCTCGTATCTCTGATGACCAGTGTCGTTGATCACCTTGTCAAATGCCCATTGACCATTCATATCTTCTTCAGAGAAATGTGTACTCAAAGCATTTGCCTATTTTTTAAACAGGTTCTTTGTTTGTTTTTGCTTTGTTTTGCTATTATATCATAGTATGTCCTCCCGTATTTTGGACAATAACTCCTAACCAAATACGCTGTTTGTGGATATTTTCCTCCCACCTGTAAGATGACTTTGACTTTAGTAGTTTCCTTTGTTTTGCCAAAGCTGACTACTTTGAACTCTTTGTTAGGTAGTGCATAGATCTTCTTGTTTTTAGGGTGGTTAATGAAGATCTGGTTTGTTTCTTTGACTGGGCCATATGTTTCCATTTCTTCCTGCTTCTTACAGCTTTGTATTGGTATCTGGGCATTTGAAAAAATGGACACCTTTTCCAGTTTTTATAGATCAGTTTTGACAGGGAAAATCAATTGAATCAATTCAGTTTGTTTAGAGATTCTAGGAGCGTCTCAAAATGTTTCTGATGTAGGACCAGCAGATGGTGTAATGTTATGTCACTGGACTCTCACATAGTCAACTATGGTTCGAGTCCCAGACCCAGTGGTTTAAAACTCATGCCAGGCATGTGTGCATATGTGCCCAAAATCCCAAGAGGTGAATGGAGGAGAAGGGATTATAGTGTGGCTATCCTGGGGTATGGGGCAGTGATTTTTCACTTTCTGTCTCTCTGGCAAGTGCACAAGCCCTATAGCAAAAAAAAAAAAAAAAAAAAAAAAAAAAAAAAAAAACAACTCTCTTAAAAAATAGTTTCTGCTGATGTGTCTCCTCTGAAATTGTGTGTGTGAATTCAGAGGATGCTCCAGTCTTCTCCCTCCCTTCTAGCAAAATGGCCTCGGTTGTGAGCCTTCTCCCGTCACCCAGAGCTGAGGCAGATGCAACCACCAGCCTGCTCTCTCCTCTGTTGATACGTGCCCCGGGATCCAAGCTGGCGTGGCTCCGTCACTGGCACGGTGAGGTGAGGCAGAAGCTGGGTCTCCACAATAGAGGTTAAGAAAAAATATGGATGTTGTAAAGTGCCATGAGTTGTGTGCTCAATATTAATCTTGTCATTCTAATTTCTTGGAATCAGTAGGTTTGTGTACAATGACCCATTAACATCAGATCCATTCGATTCTGAAATCTGGTGAGAGCCGTCAATAGCATACGTGTTTACGCCTTTATACATAATATAGATACATATTTTTTTAAACTGTGTGATCATTTTCATCCACTTATTAATAAAACAGACATGAAGGACTTACAGAGAAATCTCTAGTGATTATGTTAACTTTTCTACTGTTTCATTTATAATCTATGAAATAAGAATAATGCTGTCAAGACTTCTGTTTAAATTTTCTAAGTAATTTAAAACTTAAGTTAATTGGACTATTTCCAGGTAATTCCTACTTAATTACTTCCAAACATGTAAAATATTCCCACAGAAAGCAATCAAATTATCACAAGCTATCCTGCTTAACTTTAACCTTCAATTCTGTACAAAGAAAACTATGGATAAAATTTAATCTTAAAAGATTCTACACTGAAGAGAAAGTATTGGCTTCACATCTTCCTGCTAACTGCTCTGTTCAATACCCCATGGCAAATTTTGTCCTTGCAGCGAAAAGAAAAATGAATTATTTGTGTCTCATTAATTTTTATGTAAAATTATTCTTTGTTCTCCTGGTTGCTCCCTGTCTAAATTGGAAGGGAAATAACTGAAGTTTTATTTTTTATGGGCTTAATTATCTAGATTTACACATCTACAACTTGTGATTAAAAAGCTGGATAAATATTTATTATTTTTTATTCCTTAATGCATTCACTTTAGAGTGATGACAGTGTCATTAGAATGAATAAAGGGAAAGAATCAAAGTGAGAAAACGACAGGGGAGGGGTGATCAGTACTCTTCACCATGGACCCAACTGTAGCGCCTATGCTGAAATACAAATAACAAGCGTCCAAAATAAACATAGACCTGTTAAATGTATAAGATCATGCTATCATAGCCGAACACTTCTGAAATGTCTACACATATCCAAGGACAGCTACTGCTAAAACCAAGGTAACTTTTACTTCACTTTTTTTCACACCTTACTATCTCTTTCAAGAACAGGACAGCATTCATTTACACATTGTAAAGCTTATTAATGCCTGAAAAAGAAATGAATAAACTTAAAAACAAGGTGATGATTTGTGTAAAATTAATATTTATAAGCACTGCTGTATTAAACAGTTTTTAATATCTTGGATTTAGCAGGGAAAGTCAGAAAAAATGTTCCCCAAGGCTTTTTCCCTGAGATCAGTTGGGGGGTGTCTTCTCAAACTGTATAGAATCAGGTATCTTATTGTGGTTGTTCAAAGAATCAAGATTATCTGGTGGACGAAGGTGAAACACTGGGAAGGATATTAATCACCCAGAAGAATTACCAAAGGAGGGACCAGCAGATAGTATAATGGTTACGTCGCTGGACTCCCACATGGTCGACTGTGGTTTGAGTCCCAGACCCAGAGGCTTGAAACTCACACTGGGTGTGTGTGCGGGCGTGCCTAAAATCCTGAGAGGAGAATGGAGAAGAAGGGACTGCGGTGTGGCCATACCCCCAAGAGGGTACTGCTTTCCATCTCTCTCTCTCTCTCTCTCTCTCTCTCTCTCTCTCTCAAATGAGCGCACACACCCTACAGCAAAAATCTCTGTAAAAAAAGAATTACCAAAGTAAAACCTATACATACAAAAAACAAGGAAAGACATGTAGGTTTCAACAGGACATAAATTAGAGACGGATCAAGATAGAGACGGAAACTTACGGCTGATACCTTCACTTGCAAATCACTCTCACTGCAATCGGTCACGCTCGCTTGAGAAATTATCCTGACTCCTGCTTTGCCTCCAATACCCACACTTGGTTTCTCACCTGACCATCCCTCAGGCAGAGTTCGCCGCCCCGACTCGGTGCTTGGCCAGATGGTTCTCCTTAGAGGCCTTTAACTTCTTTTTCTTTTTCATTAAAATTTTTTTAATTTTACTTATTATTATCATTCTTATTTAATTTGCTGTAGGGCACACGCGCTCACCAGAGAGAGACAGAGAGAGAGGGAAAGGGGAAGTAAGAAAGCAGGCTGCCGGGTCCAGGACTTGAACCACAGTCATGTGGAAGACGGGCACCCTTAACTGCCACACCACCTGCTGGGCCCAGAGGCCTTTGATTTCAAAATGACGGTAGTCCTGCTAAACCTGAAGCTTGCCTACTTCAATATTATTTTCAGTTCAGCAGTTTTCAATGTTAAAAACTAAAACAGATGAATAAAATCCAGGAAAGCCACACAAGAGAGGTTGAATGAGTTGGAAGAGAATTGAGGCATTTGTTGTTTTCTCTGACTTTATTATTAGTGCTTTTAATTTGCCATCAAGCGAATGTGCTTGACAGAGAGAGACAGAGAAAAAGAGCGAGAGAAAGGAAAAGTGAGAAATCGCCCCTGGGGGATGGTCATGCTGCAATATTCCTTCTCCACTCTCCTCTTGAGGTTCTGAGCATGCGTGCACACGTGCCCAGTGTGTTTTCTGAGCCAGTGGGCTTCCAGAACCTACAGGGAAAGGGAGTAAGTCCCGGGCCCAGGACTAGAACCATACAGCCAACAATGTGGACTCCAGCTCTCGTAACCACCATGCCACTGGCTGGCCCAGACTTATTTTAATTATCAAAAATAGCCTTGTGGGGGAACCAGCAGTTAGCGTAATGGCTATGTCGCTGGACTCCCATGTAGTGGACGGCAGTTCACGTCCCGGACCCGGTGGCTTAGAACTCACGCCGGGCACGTGTGCGTGCGTACCCAAGATCCCGAGAGGAGAATGGAGGAGAAGGGATTATGGCGTGACCATCCCCCCTGGGGGTGATTTCTCGCTTTCTGTCTCTATGTCTCTCTCTGTCTGTCTGGCGAGCGCACGCACCCTATAGTGAAAAAACCTCTCCAAAAAAAAAAATAAAAATAGCCTTGTGGGAATATACAGCAGAAAATGGATTTAAAATAAAAACCCAAAACCAACTTTAAATTTTTTGATTAAAAAAAAATTGTCAGGAAAGAACTATGTATACCATCTGCGTATCCCTTATCCGAAATGCTTAGACCAGAAGATTTTCAGATTTGGGATATTTTTTTTTCTGATTTTATAATAGCTACATGTATTTAATGAGATACCTGGTGGGGGTGTGCTGGTCTACATATGCGATTGATTTATGTCTCATCTGTACCTGCGCCCACGGTCTGAAGATGTCAGACATCGGTGTGCACGCAGCCCTGTGACCTGACTCGGCAGAAGGACATGCGCGTTCTCACAGCCGTCCCTGCACATGGGCGCCAGCCGTCCCTGCACATGGGCTTCCAGCCATGGCCAGGAAGGTGTTCCTGCGAGTGGAAGCATGGCCAGACCTCAAGGAGATGTGGACGAAGCACCACCTGCCAGTTCTCCTGCTTTGCGGGGCCTGCCCTCACTGATTCTCCAGGCGCGAAGTCTTCACAGCAGCCCTGAAGCTCTTCCCTTAAGTAATCCCGGAGAGACCTGCCGCCTGCCTTTTCAGATGCAGCTGCTATGTGCTCCGCTCTGCTGCACAGGGTGAGTCCCCGCTAACCCCACCCACGGCTGCACGGGGTGAGTCCCCGCTAACCCCACCCACGGCTGCACAGGGTGAGTCCTCCCAACCCCACCCACGGCTGCACGGGGTGAGTCCTCCCAACCCCACCCACGGCTGCACGGGGTGAGTCCTCCCAACCCCACCCACGGCTGCACAGGGTGAGTCCCGCCAACCCCACCCACGGCTGCACGGGGTGAGTCCCCGCCAACCCCACCCACGGCTGCACGGGGGGAGTCCCGCCAACCCCACCCACGGCTGCACGGGGTGAGTCCCGCTAACCCCACCCACGGCTGCACGGGGTGAGTCCCGCCAACCCCACCCACGGCTGCACGGGGTGAGTCCCCGCTAACCCCACCCACGGCTGCACAGGGTGAGTCCTCCCAACCCCACCCACGGCTGCACGGGGTGAGTCCTCCCAACCCCACCCACGGCTGCACGGGGTGAGTCCTCCCAACCCCACCCACGGCTGCACAGGGTGAGTCCCGCCAACCCCACCCACGGCTGCACGGGGTGAGTCCCCGCCAACCCCACCCACGGCTGCACGGGGTGAGTCCCGCCAACCCCACCCACGGCTGCACGGGGTGAGTCCCGCCAACCCCACCCACGGCTGCACGGGGTGAGTCCCGCCAACCCCACCCACGGCTGCACGGGGTGAGTCCCTCCAACCCCACCCACGGCTGCACGGGGTGAGTCCCTCCAACCCCACCCACGGCTGCACAGGGTGAGTCCCGCCAACCCCACCCACGGCTGCACGGGGTGAGTCCCCGCTAACCCCACCCACGGCTGCACGGGGTGAGTCCTCCCAACCCCACCCACGGCTGCACAGGGTGAGTCCCCGCTAACCCCACCCACGGCTGCACGGGGTGAGTCCCCGCCAACCCCACCCACGGCTGCACAGGGTGAGTCCTCCCAACCCCACCCACGGCTGCACAGGGTGAGTCCTCCCAACCCCACCCACGGCTGCACAGGGTGAGTCCCCGCTAACCCCACCCACGGCTGCACAGGGTGAGTCCCTCCAACCCCACCCACGGCTGCACAGGGTGAGTCCCCGCTAACCCCACCCACGGCTGCACGGGGTGAGTCCCTCCAACCCCACCCATGGCTGCACAGGGTGAGTCCCCGCTAACCCCACCCACGGCTGCACAGGGTGAGTCCCGCCAACCCCACCCACGGCTGCACAGGGTGTGTCCCGCCAACCCCACCCACGGCTGCACAGGGTGAGTCCTCCCAACCCCACCCACGGCTGCACTGGGCGAGTCCCAGCTAGCCTCACCACGAGTGCAGAGCAGTGAGTCCCGCCAACCCCACCCACGGCTGCACAGGTGAGTCCCACTAACCCCAACCATGATCCGTGGTCAGTGCATGCACTGCTCATGGCCAGCTGCATGTATTGTCCACGTGGCTCTCTGCTGAGTGACCACCCGTGCCGGTCATCCCTGTCTCCTGCCCACTGGAACGACCACATCCTCCACACCATCCCCAACCTTCCTGTTCCTAGACCCTGGCTTCATGCACTCAGCAGCGGTCCTGGACGCCTGCACCACCAAGGCGCTAAAGCCGGAGCCGGGACTCAACCTCTCGCTCTCTTCCTGACCCTCTCTAGTGGAGCTGTGTCCTTTACGCCCTCATCCTGCAGTTTTCACACTGCACTGCAACTCCCAGCTTGTCCGTCTCCCCCTCAGATGGGGCTCACATCTCCCCACTGTACAACTCTCCACCCTGAGACCTGGCCTTTGGTGGGCTTCCAGAAACTTCAGGGAATGAGTGCAGCACAGCTCTGGGGGCTGGGAGGGGAGGCCCTGCCTGGCGCTCCCCTGACAAGGGTAAAGGCTGTCATGTCTTCCGGTTACAGTGACTCCACTGTCACGGAACGTCCTCCTGTCCCTCCTGTCCCTCCTGTCTGAAACCCACTTCGGTTGATAGCAACACAAGCACCGTGGCCCTCTTGTGACCAGCACCTAAGAGGGCATGCACTTTTCTATCTTCATCTTAAACTATCCCTGTCTCCGTGCAAGGAGAGATTCGCTGAGACGGTGGGCAGTGGATTTCGCTTTGCAGTCCAACCACCAATGTCTTTCTGCTGGCCTGCTCAGACGACGTTCGCTGCAGTGGGTGTGGTGTTCGGGTCTGCGTGGCCATTTACTCCTCTGGGTCCATCTGTGCCTCTCTTTTCCTTTGTGTTTCCTGACTTATTTTGGGATGCATTGTATTTTGGCGGTATTATAATCCCATAACCGGGTTGTTAACTAATGGCAAATAACGCTAACTGATAACTAATAGTACTTTCTTACTTTGTTTTCTTTAATTTGCTACTGTAGTGTTTACAGTGTATGTTTTCGGCTCACTACATTGTACCACTAAGCGATCTTTCTTCATATATTATGTGAGAACTTTACAACAAAGTAATTAGTGATAGTGTTATATTTTAACCCATAAAATAAATACCCATTTGTCCACACTGAACTAGATCAATAATCAAATAATTGAATAATGAGGAGAGAAGAGGTTGCTCTTCCCAGTAGAAGTAAGTTAATAAAAACAGGAAAAAAAGAGGGAAATAAAAAACACCATCAGGCAAACATCACAGGAATAACCGAAGGTCCAGAGCTGGGGGGCACAAGACTGTCGGGCAGCGGGATCTGTGTACCCTCAGAGCGTGTGTCCCCAGAACACTTCCCGACTGTGGCGGTCACGAGGGCAAGTCCACAGCAGAGGAGGCCACGTGGCCAGGAGTCATGTCACAGGAGATGTACCAGCACGAGTCCTTGGGGACAAGGCACCAGGCAGGCAATGCCCTCAGCACAGGCACAGGAAGATGCCCGGCGCCAGACTGAGGGCCGGGCTACGAGATTCGCAGAGCAGCGTTCTTCAGAGACAGTAGGTCATAAGACAAGGGACGACGAGGCACCTGCTCGGATTAGAAGAAATGGAGGAGAAACACCTGGTCGTCAGGAAAGGCATGGTGCAGAAAAATACATCGGGATTTCCCCGAGGACCTACTAACTAAACACAAGGCGGGAGAGACGACTAGACAGAAGAACATTAGTGGGGACTGGTGGCATTGGGATCGCCTCTGGTTGGCCTATCCCACCATGTAATGTTGACTTCCTCTTTGCGGTAACCACGTTAAGGACATGTATGATGCTACTGGGACCCGGAGCTGGGTGAGGGTTATGTGGAAACCCTGCTTCCTATCTTTGCAACTTTTTTGAAGTCTAAAATTAGCTAAAAAATTTTTTTTCAAATAACGCAATTAAAGATAGTTACACCTGCTAGTCACAAAATGCGGGAAAAAGAGGATGAGATAGTTAGCGTGGGCCCAGTCACGGGGGTGAGGGTGGAGGGGCCTGCCACTGAGGCAGGAGGCCACGGGAGGGCCCGGTCACCCAGCCCTCAGGGGGGACTATGTCATGCGGCCTCTGTGGAGGGCTCTTGTCTCGTTCCTGTCTGTCTTTCTCTCTAGAAATAAATGTCAAAAATCAGATGGGAATGAATGTCGAGCGTGACAACTCTGTCGCATTAGAGCGCAGTACGGTAAGTCACTCCTTAGCTGAGTGACGCGGCTCTCGGGCAGGATGGCCCTTTCCCACTCGAAAACTCTGGCGTGTTCTTGAAGTCCGCGTGTGGGCGGCGGACGCAGCACCATGAACATGCAGTGTGGACGTTCCCGTCAGAAGGGTCTTCACACAGGCCCCTATAATGGTGTCCCGTAATAACATTTTTTATCCCTGTCACTTTTCAGTGTTGCCATTTCTCGTGTACCTCTGAAGGCCGGACAGTGAAGAGAGAACCGGGAGCCTGAAAACTCTGAGGCGGCTCCTCAGGTCATGACCAAACAACAAAGCTGGGGGCCAGTGATTTGCCAAAGCAAGAGAGGAAGACTTAGGAGTGCTGACAGGAGCATGTACCCACCGTCCACCTCCTGTAGCGTTAGGGCTATTCGACACCACTTTACGGCTACCGTAAAAAGTAAAAGTGTAAAATGCATAAGGATCCAAAACCAAAATATTTTCGTTTGGCATATTTTAGTCAAAAATACAAATGAAAAATAAGTATTATCTGTTAGCCACACCAGGAACAGAAGCGAATGCAAAGTTAAGGCCCTTGTTGGCATGACTTCTCTCTTGCCCAGAGTTAGGAGTAACATCCCTCACTCCTTAGTGATTATAAGAAGAATTCAGACTAACATTAGAACAAAACTCAACTGCTATTCTTCTGAGACTCACAACATGATTAACCTATAGCCTGAGCATTTCTCTCCCCAGTAAAGGGTGGGAGCTCTGATTTCATTACTGAAGTGGAACTTTTCCAGCCGGCTGGAAGATCCACTGCAAGGAAACAATGGAGCGAGTTTGTGCTCTCCCTGCTGCTGAACCTAACGGGGAAGGACTGAGGGTGCAGAGCCCGGTAAATGCTAGACGGGAGAGAGTGGTGGGGATGGACGGAGGGTGCAGAGCCAGGTAAATGCTAGACAGGAGAGAGTGGTGGGGATGGACGGAGGGTGCAGAGCCAGGTAAATGCTAGACGGGAGAGAGTGGTGGGGATGGACGGAGGGTGCAGAGCCGGGTAAATGTTAGAGGGAGAGAGTGGTGGGGGTGGACAGAGGGTGCAGAGCCAGGTAAATGCTAGACAGGAGAGAGTGGTGGGGATGGACGGAGGGTGCAGAGCCAGGTAAATGCTAGATGGGAGAGAGTGGTGGGGGTGGACAGAGGGTGCAGAGCTGGGTAAATGTTAGAGGGAGAGAGTGGTGGGGGTGGACGGAGGGTGCAGAGCCAGGTAAATGTTAGAGGGAGAGAGTGGTGGGGGTGGACGGAGGGTGCAGAGCTGGGTAAATGTTAGAGGGAGAGAGTGGTGGGGATGGACGGAGGGTGCAGAGCCAGGTAAATGTTAGAGGGAGAGAGTGGTGGGGATGGACAGAGGGTGCAGAGCCAGGTAAATGTTAGAGGGAGAGAGTGGTGGAGATGGACGGAGGGTGCAGAGCCAGGTAAATGTTAGAGGGAGAGAGTGGTGGGGGTGGACGGAGGGTGCAGAGCCAGGTAAATGTTAGAGGGAGAGAGTGGTGGGGGTGGACGGAGGGTGCAGAGCCGGGTAAATGTTAGAGGGAGAGAGTGGTGGGGGTGGACGGAGGGTGCAGAGCCGGGTAAATGTTTCCAATCATTTGGAGTATAGTAAAAATCTCAGCAAATCAACAAATCTTGCCTCAGTTAGAACACATTTAAGAATCCCTACATTTAATACCTATAGGTCTATATCTGACTACATCGAGGCCCATTCTAGTTATTACATTCCCTTTATCCTTTGAAATGTGACTCCCTCCCCCAACCTTGCATATTAGCTTAAGGAAAGACATCTTGGGTAGCGGTCCCAACCCTCCGAACACCACAACTGGCCTGGTGCAGACTGTCCCTCCGCTGCTGGGAAGACAGGTCGGCCCGGGATAAGCCAAGCGCAGTCCACGCCCACCATGGCCACACTGCGGAACATGGTGAAACAGCTCCCAACAGCGGGCCGCGCTCTCCTGGGAACCCAGCCCCGCTGCTGCTCTGACAGGAGGCGGCCGGGGCACCTACCACCTGCAAACACACGCGGACCTCTGCTGCTGGTCGCCGCCACCCTCCACTGGACGGCCTGATGGTGGGGACAGCACACCCCAGACAGGCACCAGTCCCCACTCCAGGGCTGGGGACCCCGATCTAGATTGCTGCTTTTTTTAAAAACAGATTTTTATTTATTTATTAAACATATTCTTGTGTTTCCCAACCTCGTATTCTTTTCATTCCTTTTATTTTACATGCTCATTAGGTCTTTAAAATTATTTTGCAATGGTTGAAAGACAATATCTGCTTATTCTGAGAGTATATGAGACAGGTAGTTGGAGCTTTAGCAGAGAGACACCTGGAAAGCTGCCCCAGAGAGTCCCTCCCCGCCACCACGCTCCTGCTCCTCCCCCCACTCCCGAGGACGAGGACGAGGACACGGTGCCGGAGCTCGGGTGGGGGCCGTTCCGCACCTGCCTCACTGCCCTGACTTGGTTCTTTCTGGCTCCTTCTTGTTCCCTTATCTTAAACAAACAAACAAAAAATGTAAAGGGCACCCTTTCATACTCAGTAATGTAAAAAGATCACGTTTTTACGGTTAAATTCCCAGGAGTCCTTCCCCTGTGGAACAGAGTAGGACGGAGCTTGGTCCTTAGAGCTCTGGTCAGCAGACTCCGCGAGCCGGAGCACCGCGTGTCCCCGGCGGCCGGTGCACTGGGATGGGGGCACAGGCGTGTTGTCCCCGGGTATGGAAACGGCTCTGATCTGGGCTCAGTTCCCATCAAGGTGGGGAGACCACAGGTCTACCTTAGTCATCTTTCTCCTACCACTGAGGTAGAATGAACTGGAAGTGAGAAGTGAAAACATTTCGGCAATCATTCAAACAATCGCATTGTGAACGCGCAAGAGGGGTGGGCAGCGGATAGAACACAGCACCCTGGGAATGTTGGAGGTCACGAGGACATCCGTATGTGACACAGACTAAACAAGATGCCACTGACTCCACTGCGGTGTAATAGCACACCAGGGACCGTGGCAGAGTGGGCTCTGGATCCGGAGAATAAACGACAACAAATCACATTATCTCACACGTATCATATATTCATATCATAATGCATCACAAATACATAGTCTCTGCGTAGAATTAGATTTGAACTTCTATTTCTTTGGAAACAGAAAACCACACACGATTGTGACTGGCTACTACATCTTTGGAAGAGTCATGACATGTTTTTCTGTTT